>JAZHEH010000185.1:3628125-4837500 GCA_036589455.1 Ateles fusciceps | reverse complement strand
CTGGTTTTCACTCTTCAGCCAGTATGAATGAGGCTGCTATGAACTGTTGTGCTCAATTTTTATGTGGCTATAACTGTTAGATTTATAATCGTTCTAATTAGCCATTTTTTACTTTTAAAGGAAACTGGGTATTTTATTCTTTGGAAAGAAAGAGGACACTTGAACTTCTAAACGTAAATTGTATTTGAAAATATTGGAGCATCCTCACCCTACCATAAAACACTCCGTTTAAAACGAGCAGCAACATAACCAACATACTTGGTTTTGTTCCAACTAATACCCCTCCTGTCTTTGTTTTGTCAATTTATTTTTGTTTTCGTTATTAAAATTTCTTCTGCTGTTGGCACCCCCAGAACAATATATTCTTCAGTAGGTGAAAGTAGCTGTTTCCTACCCGGGATGTGGCCCCTTCTTCCTTCTTAATTGCAGTTCAAGCCTACAGTGTTATTAAACTCCTCCAGGTTGACACTTTCTTTCATTCTCCATTTTAGATTTGTCAATCAGAGGTGCTCCACGAAGCAGCTGCTCAGGGCTGGGGGAGATGCAAAGCCATGGTGCGTCACTGCAGGCGCAAACCTGCTGCTGGAGCTGTGATGTGCTTGGGGTGGGAGGGAGGGCCATGAGGGGTCACCTTGGAGGGGCCACACCTGCATTTCACCACGTGAGTCATCCTTGTCAGAGGGTGAGAAAGTGGATCAGAGCTCAGGAGCTGCAAGGGAGCATCCGGGGAGCATCCGGGGAGCACTGTGCATCATAGAGGGGCATCTGGGGAGCACTGTGCATCATAGAGGGGAAGGTGAAACTCACAAAGGTGGGCACATGGCAGGGAGTGCTGCTAAACCGAGATGTGAACCACAGAAGCAGTCCTCTCCTGAAGAACTTTTGATAATATTGTACAGAACTAGGGCACCCTCCCTGACCTACAGAAGCCAAAACCCCAGTGTGGAAGCACAGTGTGTACATTTAGAAAAGTTTCCATATGGCTGGGCACAGTGGCTCACGCCTGTAACCCCAGCACTTTGGGAGACTGAAGCGGGTGGATCACCTGAGGTCAGGAGTTTGAGACCAGCCTAGCCAACATGGTGAAACCTTGTCTCCACTAAGAACACAAAACTTAGCCAGGCATGGTGGCAGGCAGCTGTAATCACAGCTACTCAGGAGGCTGAGGCAGGACAATCGCTTGAACCCAAGAGATGGGGGTTGCAGTGAGCTGAGATCACGCCACTGCACTCTAGCCTGGGCAACAAAGTGAGATTCCATCTCAAAATAAATAAATAAATAGATAGATAGATAGACAGATAGATAGAAAGAAAGAAAAGAAAAGTTTTTACAGGTTGCCAAATTTGCTTGACAGCCCCTAGTCTTGAGGATGGAAATTGCTTAGGGTCGTACCTGTTAAGATTGGAAGTCTGCTGTGTTTTGCAAGCTTTGGAATGCTCCATAAGGCTAGAGGTCAAGAAGGAGGCTTTTTTTTTGGAAAAGAGAAAGTATTTTGGCAGTAAGTACCTGCCCTCATAGCACATGCAATCTTATTCAGTGGACAGGGGATATACCTATGAGAGACACAAGGCATGAAATGAAAGTATAGACTCATTTCTGCAGGTGCCTCGAGGAATGACAGGGCTGTCTGGAGGTCATCGGTCCAGAAGTCCTGGGGTGAGAGGTTGGTGCTGAGCTTTTTATTGCCAGTAAAGACCCTGGTACCATCCTACTTCTGTATCTTTCTTCTTTCTCAATTCACTTAGTCATTTACGCAACAAGCAAAAATATATGAAGCCCCAACTATTTGCCAGGCAGCGTGCCAGGACCCAGACAGACTCAGTCTCTTCAAGGCTCATGCCGTCTCATGGAGGTGTGACCACGTGCATCTGTGGTCTCTTCATTTACTTTGCTACTGGAGACATCGCAACAAGTTACATTGCTCGGGGGAGAGGATCACCTCCCAGCTTCCCTAGAAGGCTTCCTCTCTTGGGTGCACATTTGAACAAAGGGCAAGGGGTTTCCAGATCACCAGCAGCTTCACCTTTATTTTTCTCTTTATTTTGTTTTCTGTCACATACTTTTCTTTATTGCTTTCTTCCCAGTCCCTCCGCCTCTCTAGTCCCTTCTTATGTCAACTCTTATCCATCTTAGGTTTCTTCTCTTCAGTGTTTCTCACTGTAATGCAAATAGAACAGTCATGGATGACTTCAACAGGAAAACGATCACCATGAAGCGATCTGCGTGTGGTTGTGTTTGGAGAAAGGGAAGCAGCAAGACACAGGCTTTCCTCTGGTTACTGTAAACGTAGTAAAATGGTTTCTAGTCTTCTGAAAAGTGGGAACGACCTAGCGTTTCTTCTCCCCGTTGCCTCTTCCCCTGCTAACAGCCAGAGAGATCTGAGACTCTCTCTCACTACTGTGCCCCTGACCTAGAGCACCACCAGCCTGTTCCGCCACAGGCTTTGTTTGACCCACTGGCTTAGGGGGGAAAGGGGTTGTGCTCCTGAGGAAGGATCCCATCGAATTTCTCAGGATCCACTCACAGGGTCAGTTGGGCACTGCACACATGCAGATGCAAATACAGAAAATGCTTTTCTACTCTCATGTCCCGAAATTTGCATAAAATGAAGGCACTGCTTTACTGAATAATTGAAAGTCAATGGCTCACCTGTTTGTCTTTGAAAGCGGTCTGCCCATTCCAAGCACTCAGCAAGGGTCTATTGAGAAACTATTGAAACTCCAACCCCTCCTGGGTACCTGAGACACAGATGCAAAGAAGGGGGCACTTTCTCTCCAAGAGTTTACAGTTAAATTGTGGCCCAGCATGGTGGTTCATGCCTGTCATCCCAGCACTTTGGGAGGCAGAGGTGAGCAATCACCTGAGGTCAGGAGTTCGAAACCAGCCTGGCCAACATGGTGAAACCTCGTCTCTACTAAAAATACAAAAATTAGCCAGGCATGGTGGCACAGGCCTGTAGTCCCAGCTACTTGGGAGGCTGAGGCGGGAGAATGGTTTGAACTCAGGAGGCAGAGGTTGCAGTGAGCAAGATCACGCCACTGCACTCCAGCCTGGGGGATAGAGACTCTATAACAAAGCAATACAAAAATTGTAAGTAGATGTGGAGCTCATATGTAAGTATGAGTACATGTAAGTATATGTGCTGATTTGGGTGGGGAAATCTCTCCGTGCACCGCCAAGTCTGTCTACAACATGAAAACAATCTTCAAGAAAACACCAGTGAGCAGACCATTCCTCTTTCCCTGTTGCCACGTTTTATCTTGGTCTCAGACTGCTGACCTGTCAGATGATGAACAGATGGAAACCACAGGGTGGTTCAGAGGGACCAGGCGTGGTATGTGATGCATTGAGGAGAGGGTGGGTAGGCAAATAGAAGTTAAGCACCCTAACAGAAATCATTCTAGGCTTCAGAGCTTAGCCAGTAGCTTAGCAAGTGGCATTTTCTAGGAAGCCACTCAGATTAGTGCCAACCTTCTGCATAAATACAGAGCTATCGGTGCTGGGTGAGTTGTGAGCAAAGGCATATGTTAACTTTCAGAATATGTTAACTTTCCATTTTTTAAGTGGGCTTATTTGCTAAGGTAATGCATTTTGCCTGAGGCAAATGATCATTTAGATCATCTTTCATCTTTTAAGCCAGATCTTGAGATTTGAGGAGGTAAACTCTGCATAAGCATTTTACAGCCTGCGAAGGCAAGTGTGTCTCCCCAGCTCCTCCCACCTGGCGCTTCCCAGCACAGCTCTCTTCTTGGGTTGATCCACTGCTTCCCAGGATATGCAGACCCTCCTGGGCGCTGTGACCTGCAGAGGGTTTGGTAGCTGTTTTCAGGGAGCATTTTGAGCCCCGTATTCACATTTTATAACATTAGCTGTGTGAAAGCTGGCAAGAAGAATCTAGACTTTTCGGTTAATGTTGTGACTTTGTTAATTTTAATTTTTAGTTAATTCCCTGACTTTATAATTTTGCTAAACCCCACAAACTGCTCAGCGCAAATAATTTCCTTTAATCCCTACAAAATGTCAGGCTTCCAGGCCTGCAGGCTCAGAGTGTACGCAGGGCAAATGCTACTTGCGTCTTCTCCAGGACAGACTGGCCTGTCTCACACCTGTCAGACAACTTTACTCCCGACGCTGCTTTCTGGGACCCCATCCAATCTCATTTGGAGGCTTTGTCCGTGAGCAAATCTGTTTCTATTAGATTCAATTGAGGCAGAGGCAGACACTGAGGACAGACGGGTGACTGAAGATAGCACCAGGGAAACCAGCCTCCAAGAAACAGAGCCACTGCAATTAAGACTTCCACTCTCTCTCCAGACGTTGTGGACTCAACAGAAAAGCAGATCTGTGTCTCCAGACCCTGAGACCTTGGAAGACCAGACAGATGAGAGAGAAAACAGCCCAGAAGACCTTACCTTATTATTTCCACTCTAGAATCAATAAAGTAAATGAGCTGTTTCCTCTAAGCTGGCCGTACAGATCCAGGGACACAGAGAGAGAGAGACAGAGACAGACACATAAACACATTGATCACCCTGCCAGGGCCTGCTGGTCTACCCTCCATGGAAAATGTGAATGGAAAGAAGGCAAGGAAAATACACTATTTGCAGTTCTGAGCCACAGCTCTGACTGTAGGTCACCTCCTTTCCTCTGAGGAAGGACAGTCACATTGTGATCTTTCAAAACATTGGCTGAGACACTGATGACAACCAAGGCTGATATGTTACCAGCACACAGCGGATCTCAGGGCGGAGAGTGAGGCATGAATCTTCTAAGTAAGAGGCTTCGTATGGACCTCTTTAGGTCTTTAAAGGTGACAGTCTCTTAGTCATGGAATTTCACTTGACCCCTGTTCCACTGACATCAGAACTGCTCAGGTGACAGGGATTTATAGTGACTTGTCAAAGGGATGGGAAATGCATTGCTCAGATGATAATGACATTTGCAGTAGCCAGGATGTGTTGAACTAGGTTCCGTGCTAAACACTTTGCAAGCATTTCTGTTAAAATCTCACCACTGATCAATGGAATAGGTATTATCATCTCCATTTTTAGATAAGAGAATTAATGTTTAGAAAGGCAAGTTGATCGGGTATATCTGTGCAGCAAATGGTAAGACTCGACTTGAACTAACCTTAGCCAAAAAAAAATGCAAAGCTGTGGAATGGCAAGAGCAAGGCTGGCCCTAATGACAGCTGGATGGGGGCTCAGGTGCAGCTGACACCCTCCCCACATCCCTCTTGCTCCCTCTGCTGTCTGCTCCACTTAGGGAATGAGAGGAGATGATCACTTGCTATTCTGAGTCACTTCTGGGATCTCTGAGGAAACAGGAGAGAAGCCTCCTCCTCTCTTCCAGCTCCAGTTTGAAGAGTCTCAGGCAAGAACCTGGTTGGCCTGGTAGAGTCTTATGCCCACCCTTGAAGCAATCCCTGCAGTGGGAGGCTTCAGTCCCCAGGTTCCTGAGTCACTGGGCACCGTATGGTGCTGGGCAGGGTGGGGTCCACCACCAAAGTGGAGCACAGAGGGAGCCGGTGTGATCAGGCAGTCAGCCGGCTCCACTTGCACGTGAGATGGCAGCAGGCATTGCTGAACCTGATTCTCAGCACCTGGGTTCAAGTCCCAGCACCACCACGTACCAGCTATGGGACTTTAGAGACGGCATTTTCTCTAGGTCTTGATCTCCTTCATTTTAAAATAAAGACAATCTCATCTAACTCATGTGATAATTGGGTGAGTTAAATGAATTAATGCATTAGAGGAGCACCTAATACAAGGTAGATGCTTCATTAATGTTAGCTAATATTATTTTTACCATTACTCTTACTGTTATTATAAGGAGCTATGTATCTTGTCCAAGGTCCTGTAATAGCAAACAAGTAAAAGTTAAAGCCAAAAAAAAAATTGTTTTTTTTTTTTTGAGACGAAGTTTCACTCTGTCACCCAGGCTGGAGTGCGGTGGCACAATCTCAACTCACTGCAACCTCTGCCTCCTGGGTTCAAGCGATTTCTCCTTAGCTGGGACTACAGGTGTGCGCCATCATGCCTGGCTAATTTTTGTATTTTTATTAGAGATGGGGTTTCACCATGTTGGCCAGGCTGGTCTCAAATTCCTAACCTCAAGTGATCCACCTGCCTCAGTCTCCCAAAATGCTGGGATTACAGGCGTGAGCCACTGCGCATGGCTCCAAAATTCTTATCAGGGTTATGGTGGGAGATGTCACACCATGAACTCTTCTAAGGACACCTAGGCCCTGAATTCTGGCACCTACCTCGCCTGCATTCTGTAGGTTGCACTGATTTGCTCAGTGGGGCCACCATCAATAGGCTCCAATCAAAGCCACCCTTGCCCCAGCTGACCCAGTAGCCTGCCCAGCTCCATCCAGGCCTGCTAGCCCATCCTGAAAAGGCCCTCTCCTTATAGACCGTTGCTCAAGGGAGCCTTTCCAGGCTCTACCTCCCAAGATTCCTCTCTAGCCTAGGCTAATATCCCTTATCCTTCTGTTTCCAGTCCTAACTTTCCTCGCCGCCTGCAACTTGGACACAATGATTGACACTGTTGCTTGCTTCTCAAAATCAGCTCCCCTCTCAGGTCTGTTTTGTTCTCCATCCTGAAGACGGTGATTATGACGTGACCTCACCCAACCCTGGGCTGGGGCTCAGCCTCCTTCTCATCACAGGGGCAGACGTGGCCTTTGACCTCTGGCCTGTATAGAGGTTCCTTGTTCATTGCAGTTTATTATCCTCGCCATCTGCCTGAGGTTTTGATAGAGCCTGGCTGCCCATGGCCTGCCCTCGTGTGTCTGATAACTTCACCATTTCCACAATGAAACAGGATGCAAAGACTGTGCCCATGGTATAGGAGGGGAAGGAGGAGAAGCTGGAGTTTACAAGTGAGATATCCACAGACAGGGAACACACTACATTTTTTTCTTCTAGAGGAAGCCTATGTGGACTAGTTCATCCTCCATAGAGTTGATACCTTTTTCCCAAAGCCTGGATTTGCATTGCCTAGAGCCAGGTTTACAGCAGGAGATGGGTCTTACCAGTGTGCCTGGACTTACTTCTTAGCAGTCGGTAGGTGGGTGAGTTAGGCTGGGAGTGAAGGGAGGAGCCACCTTTGGGGTCGCGGAGCTGCCCTGGGCACCTCACACTGCCTTCTCTCCCTGCTGCTCACTGGTGTGTGCTCAGATAACCCAGTCAGCTCATGTTTTGACCTAAAGCAAAACCCATGTTCTCTGAGTTTGTAGGTAAGCTTCCATCTGAAATGTGATGAGCTTGGATTTGGTGATCCTGGGCTGGTTTCCTGACTTCTTTGGGCTTCCATTTCTGCTTCTCTATCAGATAAAGGATTGGGACAGACGATCTTTTATGGCCGTAACATCCAGTGTACTCCAAGACCACCGCCAAACGCAGGCTTCAACCAGGCTTCGACGATGCTGGGAGTGGTTTGCATGGTCTCCCACTTCTATTCTGTGCCTGGTGCGTGGGTTTCATTTAATAAACGTGTCTTGACGGCTGCATAGCTGTGCCCTTTTGTTCTCCGGGCTGAGAGGGCAGAGGAGGGTGTTTACAGTCACTGCCTTGAAAAGCCCTGAGCAAATCTGCTCTGCTCTCAGCACCTCTCAGCTACCTCCTTCATAAGCCCCCGCTGGATGGGTAGGGGGCTAATTGAGCTTGAGTTTCAAGAACTCATCTGCAAATCCATTTCAAGGGCTCACATGCAAATCAGGCCCTGCTGGCAGCCATTACCATCTCCCACCTGTAGCCTAAGGCCTTAGAGGTCAGGATTCAGTTGCTTACCAAAGCCTGCCCTCCACTGAGAGGTGTGATGCAGCCCAGGGCCAAATGGACAGGGTGCTGGTGCCTTCTCCAGCAGCACTATCCACCTTGCTAGTTTGCAGAAGAGTCTAAGAATCCTCACAAAACCTGTGACAACTGAACCATCCCACCATTCCTATGTATCTATATGAGGTTGCAGAGCCTCCAAGATGGCAATTTCCGTCTTTTTATGTGCATTTTGCATTGTGTTACAATGTGTATTTTACATTGGTGTTTTTTTTGTTTTTGTTTTTCTAACATTACGAAACAGTATGACTCTCATGTTACAAATGTACACAATGGGAGGCAGACAGGTGATCTGACCCAAAGAGAGCCATGGTCAAGCCCCTTTGACTTCTGTCTCCCATTGAAAAGAATGAGCCTCGCTCTCACTGAGCTGCATTCCAACGTTTGTGTAGATTCTATGCCCCTCTCTCCCTCCCTCCTTCCTTCCCTGTCTCCCTCCCTGCCAGGCTGCTACAGATATTTAATGAACATCAACTTTGTGCCAGGGGCTGTGGGGTGTTCTAGAAATGAAACGAGGATCCTGCTCTGAGTTTTTGTTGATGGGAAGAAAAAAGGTGAATAAACAAATACATTAACAAGGAAATATCAGGGAATGACAAGAGCCCTGATAATTTTTAAAGATGAGACTAAGGAGGCAGATGCGAGTTGAGCAACCTGCCCCACCTCCTGCGTGAGGAAAGGCAGGAAAACATTCCAGGCAGAGAGAATCCCCACTGTTAGACCCTCTGCACGTTGTCATCAGCTTCATAGATCTGCTTGTTGAAACATTAACCACAACCTTCAATCGTGGTCTTCTTGCCCTGGATAAAGTGCATTTCTGAGTCTTGGACCACAGCTTGGTAATTAGCAGAGGTAAATGCAATGGTCTCTCCTAAAGTCTTTTTTTTTTTTTTTTTTTTGAGGCAGGGTCTTGCTCTGTCACCCAGGATGGAGTACAGTAGTGCCATCACAACTCATTGAAACCTCTGCCTTTTGGGCTCAAGTCATCCTCCCACTTCAGCCGCCCAAGTAGCTGGGACTATAGGTGCCTACCACACACCTGGCTATGTAGAAAGGGGGTTTTGCCATGTTGGCCAGACTGGGCTTGAACTCATGAGTTCAAGCCATCCAACTGCCTTGCCTCCCAAAGCGCTGGGATTACAGGTGTGAGCCACTACGCCTGGCCCTCTCCCAAAGTCTTAACACCACTGTGGTCAGAAGCTTCAACAGAAAACATTATTGACATGTGTGTCTTCCTCAGGAAATGTATTTTGTTAAAAATCTGTAACATGAAGGGAACTGTAGGAAAAAGTAGGCTACTTTTGCATTTAAAACAATGTTGGGAGTGAATCGCTTTCCTGGTGGGTTATGCTGGAATGAATCTCAAATCCTAATTTCTTTCAGAGGAATTTTGGCAAATAGCAATTGTTTCTTGGCCTAATTGAAGTCTCAGTTAATTTATCACAATAACAATAACATTACCAGTATTTGTATAATAAAAATGGTTTCTGACTGTGCCAGCGTGAGAGGAATAAGACTCATCACAATTTGTTTTAAGGATGGAGATTTAGAAGAACGGGTGGAGAAAATTCTAAATGGAACATAGGACAGGGTTTTTATTCTTAGAGATTTCTGAAGAAGCAACATAAAGGAGACAGTTTCGTGTAAGCCCTGGCTCCTCCCTCAGGGACAACTGGACCACTCGAGCAGACCCTGGAGTAAAAGGCAACCCTGTATTTTCATTTCTGTTTTCTCTTTCTTCCTAACATGGCTGCGCTCTTGTGCTGGCATCTCTCCACTGCTGGGACCCCTCTCTCCGCCCTTTCTCTCTGTGTCCCGCTTCTCTGTGTCTGCTTCAGCCTCCGGGCTGCCCCCCGATCCCCTGTGCTCCAGCTCCATCCCTTCTGGCTATTTGCTGCTGACCAGCTGTGTGACTCTGTGCATGTGATGGAATCCTCTGGACTTCAGCTGCCACATCTGCATTATTGAAGGGGATGAAAATGGGATTCTTATTATGGCTAAGGCAGACTCACCTTCCTTCAGGCTCACCAAGGAACAACCACTCAGGGAGAGGGGGTCTGACATCCTGAGAACCACCATGACTTCCCCAAACCAGTGGGACATCCGGGGCCTCTGAATGTGGCTGGGCTGCTGCTGATGGGCGGGACCCTGCCATCCACCTTAGCTGTGACAGGTGCTCCACACAGTTAGTTCCTGGGCACCTGTGTAGTTCCTTCCGCAGAGGATCTTCTATCCTTTGCCGTCTTTGAGACATGGATGTCTTGCTTAAGGGGACCGGTTTCCCCCATGTGCCTCTCCACCATCCTCTGGCCATCTGCTATTTTAAACATATGAATGTATTTTCCTTTTCTGTTTACAGTTTCCTCTGGAGAATGAAGTGAGATGGTTATGACCAGGGGAACTGAGTCACACCACTTTGATTAATGCCAGCTCCACCACACACTAGCTGCATGACTTTGGACAAATTTTTTCCTTTCTTGAAGTTTTGTTTACCTGCTGGAAAAGTGAAATAGTAAAAAGAACATCCTAACGTGGTTAGAGAAAAGTAGACACATGGATTCATTATAGGCGCATGGCACATTTTATTGATTGGTTGATTGATTGATTGAGGCTGAGTCTCACTCTGTCATCCAGGCTGCAGTGCAGTGGCTCAGTCTCGGCTCACTGCAACCTCTGCCTCCTAGGCTCAAGCGATTCTCCTGCCTCAGCCTCCCGAGTAACGGGGACTATAGGCATGTGCCACCACACCCAGCTAATTTTTTATTTTTAATAGAGACGAGGTCTTGCTATGTTGGCCAGGCTGGTCTCAAACTCCTGACCTGAGGTTATCTACCCACGTTGACCTCCCAAAGTGCTGGGATTAAAGGCATGAGCCACCATGCCCAGCCGCTTCATTTTTATTTTGGTTAAAAAAAATGCATAGCATGTAATTTATCTTGTTAACTGTTTTCAGATGTTCAGTTCAGGAGTGTGAAGTAGATTCACATTGCTGGGAACCTGATCTCCAGTGCACGGCACATTTTTGTCTTGGAAACACCTCTGTTAGAAACGAATTCTTGGAACTGATTGATGCTACAAAGCCGTCTCTCATCACAAATGAGGGAAGTAGAAGATCAAGGCCTGTTGGTGTCTAAGAGTAAGCCTGCCCGTGCCCACAGGCCTGCCTGGAAAGATTTTGTTTTGTTTAGAATTTTCTTTTTATCACCATTTCTTCATTACTGCAAGCCTGGCTCCTTGCAGATAAATCAATATCTTCAAGGTTAAACAACTTATTTTTGTATATTTTGCTGGAGACTTTGGGTTTCTGTAATGCAAGCAAGTCATTCATTTCCTGTCTTCCGTTTTCCCTCTTCTCCTGCCTCTCTCCTCTCTTCTCTTACCCTCTTTGTTATCTCATCATACTGTCTTCACCCCAATTTCTTTTTTTGTTTTGTTTTGTTTTGTTTTTTTGTTTTGAGATAGAGTCTCGCTGTGTTGCCCAGGCTGGAGTGCAGTGGTGTGATCTTGGCTCACTGCTACCTCTGCCTCACAGGTTCAAGCGATTCTCCTGCCTCAGCCTCCTGAGTAGCTGGGATTACAGTCACCTACCACCACACCCAGCTAATGTTTGTATTTTCGGTGGAGATGGGGTTTTACCATGTTGGCCAGGCTGGTCTCAAACTCCTGACCTCAAGTGATCTCCCCACCCTGGCCTCTCAAAGTGATGAGATTACAGCTGTGAGCTGCCATACCCGGCCCCAATTTCTTTTATGTACTTTTTTCTTCTCTCTCTGCCCCTCTCCTCTTACCTTTTCCTGAGTCTGTTCTTCAGTCCACTGCTTCGTGTCTAAATCAATGAGGCTGACATTGTTGGTGATTCCACTGATCATACAGGCATACAGTTTGATTTTCATATAAAAATGGGAGTGCACCATGAAAATCCCAGGGGGAGCACTGCAGAGGGAGTTGAGGAACAAGGGGCGTTGACTTCCTGGCTAAGGAGTGTGTGTGTCCACATAACCACATCTCCCAGCTTCCTTTTGGCAAAATCAGCTCTGAAAATAAATTACTCAAGAAAGTTTAGGAGGATTCCTGCTGGCTCCCAACCTCTGAAACGATAACCAAACACCATGATGGAGTGATTCATTTGCCTGCCTGAGGACTCCTGGATGAATTGATGTTCAATAGGGCAATACCTCACTCAGTTACTTTTTATTTATTTTTAATATTATGTAATATGGAGTCATTTCCCTGCTAACATGTCTTATGCTTGAATTATTCTTTATACTTAATACTGCCCATTACATAAAAGATGTTGCCACGAACCAAATGTTGTAGGCAGCATTTTGACTCCTATGATCTCTGTCCCCTGGCGTCACACCCATGGATATATGGCAGTCCCTGGCATAAGAGACTTTGCAGATGGAATTAAGGTTGGGAAATAATCTTGGATTCTCTAGGTGGAACCAGTGTCGTGATATGAGCCCTTCAAAGCAGCAGAGGGGGTCAAAGCAATCCAAAGCAAGGGAAGAACTCAGTGCGCAGTTGGTGGACTAAGGAAGGAGAAGGGCTGAGAAGGGGCTGGGCCCTGGCACCAGCATGAGCTTGGAGTCAGGTGCCCCCCAACCTCCAGAGCCTCCGGGAAGGAGTGCAGCGCTGCTGACGCTTTGATCTCCATCCCCCCCAGACCCTTACAGAAAACATAGCCACCCTATGCTGGACCTGTGACCTACAGGACTGTAGGGGGTGTTGCCTTACCATGCTCAGTTTGTAGCAATTTGTTTCAGTGGCAACAGAGCACTCCTACAGAGCAAAGCTGAGAACCAAGCTGTTTGTTCTTACAGGAGGTTGGCAGTTGGCTTTGTTGTTTTTTGTTATGTTTTGTTTTGTTTTGTTTTGTTTTGTTTTTGAGACAGAGTCTTGCTCGATCACCCAGGCTGGAGTGCAGTGGTGCAATCGGAGCTCACTACAATCTCAGCCTCTGGGGTAGCTGGGATTACAGTGCCCACCACCACACTCAGTGGCGTATGTTTAGTAGAGACGGAGTTTTGCCATGTTGGCCAGGCTGGTCTTGAACTCCTGTCCTCAGGTGATCCACCTGCCTCAGCCTCCCAAAGTGCTGGGATTACAGGTGTGAGCCACCATGCCTAGCCAGAGGCCAGCTTTTTTTTTTTTTTTTTTTTTTGCCTCAACTGCTTTATGACCAACATCGTCTATGTGCTGCAGGGTCCCCAGTGAAGTGGATATATATTCTGTGTTCATGGAATAGGAGGAAGTTAGTTGGCCTTTCAGAAATATGGGGCAAGATTCCTTCTTAGAAATGTGCCCTAAGCAAGTGAATTAGGTAAAAGTATGGATTCTGAGTCAATGCTCCTTGCAGAGGACTATCTGGAAATCAGCTGCATTTTCAGGAAAATAAGTCAAAATATAGTATCCTATGGACCATTGCATATTTCCTGAATCAGTGTCTTTGTGGATACAAGAAGGGGATGTGTATTATTGGTGAGCGCCCGGGCAGTACACAGTAACATTTGAAACCCACTGCTGTGCTGCACTGTTTTCTAAACAGCTGGTTGAGACCCAGTGAATCGTAAAATCAGTGTAGCCACACCATTGTTTAAGAAAATTAGAAGTGCACGGAAAAGAAAAGATAATGTTATCAGAATGTCTTACAACATAGAAGGACAAGGGTCTTTGGTGAGCCCTTTGTTTCAGTGTGTGTGTTTTCACCATATGTGTCTGTGTATGCGTGTGTCCCCGAGTCACCGTGTAAAATGACCAGGAATATTTGAGAAGCACTGCTGTTGTCTGATCTTGCAAATAGCAGACCTTTGTCCTGGACTCTCCAGTGCGCTGGGTCTCCTATCAACCCCGTCCTGCCAGCCTATCTGGCCTGCCTTACCTTATGGCGACCCTGTAAAGGGTCCTGCAGGCAGCGCATGCCTGGGGCCTTTAGGGACACACTTCCTTCCATTCAGGGATCTGTGAGATGTCCATGGAAATCATTTTCTTTTTTATTTTTATTTTTTTGAGACAGAGCCTCAGTCTGTCACCCTGGCTCACTGCAACCTTCATCTTCTGGGCTCAAGCCATCCTCCCTCCCCAGCCTCCCAAGTAGCGAGACTACAGGCATGCGCCACCACACTTGGATAACTTTTGTATTTTTTGTAGAGATGGGGTCTTGTCATGTTGCCCAGGCTGGTCTCGAACTCTGGGGCCCAAGTAGTTCTCTCAACGCGCCCTCCCAAAGTGCTGGGTTTACAGGCATGAGTCACTGCACCCAGCCGAAATAATTTTCTATTCACCGGGGGAGTCAAGTTTTTGCATCTCCCACACAGACATACACAAGAAATATGGCAGGTCTCTGGTTATGGTTGCGTAGAAATGGATGGCTTCAACACAAGGTTTTTGGTTGATGTGGAACAATATTGCCACATAGATAAAGAAGCCCCTTCAAAATTAGCTTTACCAATGAGATATGGTAAAAAAAAAAGGAAGTATAAATGATGAAAACTAAAGAGACATATGACTGTAAGTGTAAAACTTAAAGGAAATGATGAAAGCCAAACTTCACCTCTAATTTTAAAAGATGATAGTCTTATCCTTTAGAATGCTGAGGAAAGCCCAAGAGGGGGTGACTGCTGTTGGTCACCGAGCTGCTGGCTGTTTGCAGAAGGACCGGAGGCTCTACCTGGGACCTGTGCTCAGGTCAGCATGGTTTGGGCTCCTTGGAATATGTGATGCTAACAACATCCCCCAGAAAAGGGTTCTTTGTTCCTTTACGCATTTTTAAAAATAATCATCTATGATATGAAAATTTGGATTGGTCTTGTAGGATTGAGTCCTCTCCTTACCCAGGTTTCTTTGTGATGCCAGGCAATGATGGTAATAAGAATGGTACTCAAGTACTAGGAGTAATACAATACTTTGATAGCACACTAATGCACAGCATTGACAGAAGGCTCGGGGTGGATGTGAAATTAAACGCTTCGTATAACCCATAGACGATGTTGTTGTCTTTGTCGTTGACGGGAGAAGAATGAGCCCCAGCAAGGAAAGGTGAACTCTCCCTAATAGTCAGTGCTGGGTGAGGCAGGAGCAATGTGGCCCTGAGTCCCTGAGATTCAAGGCTCTTCCAGTGAAGCCAACCCAGTGGTCACTGAGTGGTTCCACTCCTTTCACCAACCAGGGTACTTCAGAAAGTGCTTGGGGTGACCCAAAGCTGGTCCAGATCAGGGGAGTAAGTTGTAAGTTATGATGATACTTTGTCCTTACAGAAGGTGGAACTTACTCATTTCTGTTCAGTGAGCTTTGAAGAACAAAAGGTCATTACTAACTTGAAGATAAAACCTTTATACAGACAACATACTCATTACTACAGAAAACATAGCATCCGCCGTTTGCTCAGGAAGCAAAGAAGTCATTGCTGAGCAAACTCTGAAATAACTGAGGCCTCCAGGCCCCACACACCTCTGTTAAAGTGCTTTCATGCTGACCATCTTTTTTTTTTCTTTTACTTCTATCTTCAGCCCCTAACCACAAAGCCAAAAACCACAGGAAGGCAGAAAAGTACAATAAATAGGCTTTCTCTACCCATCCCCCAGCAATCATTTCATAGTTTTATTACGTTGGGGATTCTTGCAAAAAAAAACAAAACCTGAAAATCACCAATTCCAGTTAAGGATCCCTCTTTGAGTGCTCTGCAGGATAGATGAGAGCAGTGAAAACACATTCTATCAAGCACGGACGTCAGCCATGGACATCTGTCTGCTGGAAGGGAGTCACTGACTATGGCTTTAATCCTGAAATACACAGATTATGTTTATGTAGGATTTTATCATTTGAAAACATCCCCTGCTCAGAGATGATCCTGCCTCACTCTGCAACGACCTTTTGCAGTTTACATGGAAGGATTCAGAGTAGAAGGGAGAGGTTGAAGAGCCTTTAGACTAGAGGCAGCAGGAGGAGGAACAGCCTTAGACCGGGGAGAGAGGAGAAGTTGGCATGTCCACCACTATCAAAGATCTGGGTGCTGCTTCAAGATAGAACCCAAGGGAAGTGGCAGGGTCCCAGTGGGGAATGTTGAGTGGTCTCACAGGGGTAGGTCCCACATTCCTGGCCCCCAGCCCCTCCAAAGGGTTCTGTGTCCCAGGCTGGCCCAGAAGCAGCAGGGCTGACACTTTTTTTTTGGAGATGGAGTTTTGCTCTTGTGGCCCCAGCTGGAGTGCGATGGCACGATCTTGGCTCACTGCAACCTCTGCCTCCCAGGTTTGAGTGATTCTCCTGCCTCGGCCTCTCAAGTAGCTGGGATTACAGGCATGCACCACCACACCTGGCTAATTTTGTATTTTTAGTAGAGATGGGGTTTCTCCATGTTGGTCAGGCTGGTCTCGAACTCCTGACCTCAGTGCTGGGATTACGAATGTGAGCTATCGTGCCCGGCCCAGGGCTGACACATTTTAAGGAGCAATGCAGGCTGAAGAAATGCCTGCCACTGGTGACACATGGTCAGAAGGCCCCTTTCCCCGTGCTTTGGTTCTGCATAAACTCGCAGGACTGCAGACCAGGCCTGGAGGAGATGACCCCTGACAAGAGGAAGACGGAGTGGCCTGCCAGCCTGTTAGACCCGAGCATTCCGTTCAGATTCTTCTTTCTCTAAAGAAAATAGGGAAATGTGATCGTTCTCACACACCTGAATGTGTAGGTTACATGCAGAGCAGAGAGAGGACATGAAGAGAGCCTGAGAATGAAGTGCACTGCGTATGGAAGGGCTGACTGAATGGAGACCGAAGAGTATTTAACGGGCCACTGGCATCAGATTAAAAGTATGGGTCTTGTAATGTTTTTTACATTAGAAGCCATTGGGCTGAATATTGGTATTCTAGGGATAAATTCTTGACAACCTAAAATTCAGCCCTCATGCAGAGCAGTGATTGTGATTTCCTGAATGTCGTCCTGAGAAATAAGTGTCTGGCATGGGCTCCTCATGTCTGGACCACCGAGCTGGCACCAATGATGGCTGTCGCTTCCTTTTGCTCTAAATCAGAACCTTGGGTTTGCTTCAGGCTCATGGCTTTGGTCAACCTAGGAATCACTAACTTGCTCTGAGAAGCTGGCCTGATCTTACATTGCTTTCATCTTTTTAAAGTACAAACACGAGCTGTGAGGTTGTTAATTTTCAGTGCGCTGCCCCATCCTGTGGTCGTCTACTTTGTAATGACATTGAGCATATGCACTTACACCACTGTAGTCAGGCCAGCGTCCAGTGAAGACAGCAGCCTCCATTTATTTAAAAAATCAGCACATCATTAACGTTATTTTAGTACAATTTAAGCAAAAAATGACCTGACAATTCTTGCTTTACCAATAACCTCTTTTAAAAATTGGGACTCTCATAAGAGGATTTCAGTCTAAAAATGTTGAAAAAGGCCTTTTTTTTTTTGGTACAGAAACAGAAGGAAGTACAGGATATATTTAAAATGTGGCTAATTAACAATATATTTGTGGTGGCTCATGCCTGTGATCCAAGCTCTTTGAGAAGCTGAGGCAAGTGGATCACCTGAGGCCAGGAGTTCGAGACTAGCCTGACCAACATGGTGAAACCCTGTCTCTACTAAAAATGCAAAAATCAGCTGGACATGGTGGTGCGCACCTATAATCTCAGCTACTCAGGAGACTGAGGCATGAGAATCACTTGAACCTGGGAAGTGGAGGCTGCACTGCACTCCAGCCTGGGCAACAAAGAGTGTGTGTGTGTGTGTGTGTGTGTGTGTGTGTGTGTGTGTGTGTGTGTGTTTGTGTTTATATATACACAGACAGAATATATATTTTATATATATATATATATATATATCTAGAGAGAGAGTATATACAGAGAAAGTATATGTGTATATATATATATATGTATATATTTGAGTTTATATTAGTATTTTTAAGATTTCAAATGCTTTGCCTTTTCTTTAAACTCTTAGAACCATGAATATCCCTTTTTTTTTTTTAAGATGGGGTTTCATCATGTTGGTCAGGCTGGTCTCGAACTCCTGACTTCAGGTAATCCGCCCACCTCAGCCTCCCTAAGTGCTGGGATTACAGGCGTGAGCCACCGCACCCAGCTCATATCCATTTTTAATAATGTGGGTGATGAAACTTCGAATGATTTGGGAAAAGATATTCTAGGAATGGCAATCTTTTTTTAAAAAAACGCCTTGCATAAGGAAGAAGTATCAGAGCCTACATTCTCTTACCCATATTTTCAGTGATGAAAAGTTTTTTGTGAGGCAAGGTTACTCCATAGTTTTTTTCCAGGGTTACAAATCCATCATGCCTACCTTTTCAAAATCACAGAAATTCAAGTTCACATTATTTGTATTAGCCATCAATTAAATATTAATCAGCTTTTCTTGGTCTTTAGCCCATAGGTCTTACTTACAAGACTCTTTAAAGAGGAAGTACTAGAAACCCTGCCAGTTCAAATCCCCTGGCTTGGAATAATTTTCTCAGCAGTGCTGATTCCTGTATGTCTGTGTTGCTTAACTTGCTACTTCTCTTAAGTGGAAAGTTGAAGAGCTCTGAGAGTATTAACTTGCTCTGTTTCCATATTGGCATGATCAATAGGCTACCCACAGATCGGACGCATTTCAGTTCCCAAACACAACAGCATGCCCCCGGAAAACTGCTGGTTCTGAATTCCAGTAAAGCTCTAAGCTCCTGAGATTATGGCCTTTTCTTTGTTTTGGTTTTCCACTCATAGAAACTGTCTTTCACATAAGAGAGGAACTATGGGTGCAGCAAACCACCATGGCACGTGTATACCTGTGTAACAAACCTGCATGTTCTGCACATATATCTCAGAACTCAAAGTATAATAATAATTTTAAAAAAAAATAGAGAGGAACACTCTTGTCCAGAGAGTGGTGACAAGCCATCATTGGAGAGGACTTAAAAGTCTCCCCCAACCATGCCATCCCAGCATTTTGGGAGGCTGAAGCAGGTGGATCACCTGAGGTCAGGAGTTTGAGACCAGCCTGGCCAACATGGTGAAACCCCATCTCTACTAAAAATACAAGAGCCAGCTCTGGTGTCAGAAATTTCCCAGTGTTCTGCTGGTTTATGTACGACATGGCCCTCTCCATCATGAATGCCTCTGTAGAGAGAGTGAACTGATGATAGCCTTAAGTAAAGACCTTGAAACTCCTATCCTCTTCATTCAGCCAGAAAGGAGCTGAGCTCAGCAGGCCTGAACTCTTCATTTATACCAATGGCAGAAAGCGTATAGCCCATTTTATATGTTTAATATGTAAGGCAGCATACTCTTAGCTTATAAACATTCATTTGCACCCTTTATCTCTCTGTGTGAGTTTAATTTGCGTCTTATGCCATTTTAAAAACACTTGAGGTGTGGGGTGTTCATGAAAATGCATCTCTTAATGGTCTTGAGGACAGAGCCACAAGGCTGCCAGTCTGGGCTGTGGCTGTGTGATCCTGCTTGGGTTTAGGAGGATGGACAAGCTAAACTTCACACTTAGCAAATTGCAAAATACCATTGCACACTGAAACCTGTAAATTAATTTTGAGTTAATGATGGATTGCTAAGGGAGACACAAATTAAGGCCATAACTCTACAAATTGTAACCACCAGGATAGCCTGGGTAGCAGCTCCAAGATCTCCAGGGCTCCAAGAAGAAGGGCTTGTTTCTTAGTCCCCCTCCTCACGCTGGTCACTGTGCCAGAGGAAAGAGAGCTCTGGAAGGTTTTATGTTGGGACCGTTGAAGCTGCTGATGCCAAAGGGTTGCTGCTTCCTTCTAGAACCTGTTGACAGGTCAACCGGTTCCTTCTGGCCACAGTGACCAGGAAGGATAATATCACATGTCCCTGGGGATGGTGGGCCAGAAATGTTTGTCAGCCAGCACTGCTTATGCACAGAGGGTCAAGAGATGATTTTCATTGGACAGAACAGCCAGCGACCCCTTTCCAGAAGTGAGGCATCCTCCGTCTTCATGATGAGGAAGAGGCTTTACGTCTCTCAGTGTGGTGTGCTGTTAATATGTGAACCAGTGCACTGCCCTAACCATCAACTCCATCCTGCTTCCTCATCAAGAGAAAATGCACAACCACATGCTGTGGGATGGAGACAACCAGCGCCTTCCCGGGGGAGGCTCTCCTTCCCTTGCCCTCATGGCCCGGCCTTTCAATACTCTCCTAGAAACAAGTTGTCGGTTCTCATTCTCCTTTCCTCAGCCCTCCTTCCTCACGTCTCTTCCCACTCTGTGCCCTGGCATGCCTTCCTGTAATGCGGAGCAGGTGTTCTGAGCGATTTCTCTTCATGATTGAGATGAGACTGGCTAAGGGGCTAATGCCACCCATTTCTGAATTCACTTCTCGATAAGGATTCTTCACAGCTGTGTTAAGATTTTGCTGTTGTTGCGTCTCCAGCCAGCTAGCACTCTTGGCCTCGGTCACTTTCCTCTTCCTCCTTCCTTCCTTGCCCCCTTTGGTTTAATTAAGGTGATTTTCTCTGGTTTTGACTCTTGCCTCTGAGCTACCTTTTCAGTGCATTACTTTCACTACCTTAAAATAACCTATAACAAGAAAATCCCAAAAGAACAGTGTACATTCCCTGCTTCTGCATGACAACCAGAAATTCTTTTGATGACAGCATATCGTTAGAATTCATTACAATGAAAAACAGAAGGTGCCTGGGTGAGTTGGAGTAGTTGTTTAGATGTGGCTCCGGCTCTTGTGAAAAGGTCTGCGTGTGAACTAAGCACTCTAAATAAGTCCAGTCCCTCCTGCCAAATTCCTGTAAGGGCAGAATCACCTCGGGGGAGTGGTTCTTCCAGCGTGGTGAGGTGATACCTGAAGTGCTGCCCAGAGAGCCTCAGCATTCAGAAGGGCGTCTTCCTTCCTTCCCGCCTCCTTTCCTTCCTCCGTGACTGAAGGCTGACGTGGCTCCCACACCCTGCTGGGCACTGATCAGGTTCTAAGATCTGCCTTTGAGGAACCCACAGCCTCCTGGAGAGAACGACGGACAATTAGGTCACCACCGCACCGGATAGAAACCCCACGGCACACAGTCAGTGCCTGTCTGGCTCACACTTTCATACCCTAGAGCCAGGACTCCAAAGTCATGTGTCAAATGAGTCACTCAGCACTGGGGCTGTCACAGAATGAGTGTAAAGAACCGTGGGTCATTCCCTCTGCCTCGTGCGTTTCACTGACAGGGGCCCTGCACTATTTGCAGAGGCATCTGTAGATTTATTCCTTAATTGCCTGAACCATTCTGAAGTACCTGTCCATTCCCTTAGCATAAGATTAAGTGGATCATGGCCAAATCTCTATTTCTCTGAGCAGCCAAACTTAGCAGTCAGCATTTAGCCTTTATCCAGAAACAGGGATAGGAAGCCCTGCCCTCGGGCATCCCAGACGGGCAGGACCAGCCAAAAAGCAGGGACCAGCCCAGGGACAGCTAGGACCCTCAGCATCAGGCGATGATTTTGAGCTGAGATAATAGGTCGTGTCTGGTTCTCAGAGGAGAATATGATCTTTGATTAGGATGCAAAGCCCGTCTGAGGTAAGAAAAAAGAATGTAGGACCATTTGGAAAACACCCACTTTTCCCCTGGGAGGCTGAGTAGGTCGGGGGATCCACTTGTAGGGGAGCCTCTCTGCTCCTCTCTGATCCCCCGAGGCTGAGAATGTTGTGTTCAGCCATTGGTTCCTCCGAGCTACACGGCGAAGTCTGTGGTTGTTGGTAAGCAGCGTTAAAAGCCTGGGAGTGTCTCTGCTGCAAGAATCCCTGGGCATCACATTGCTCCTGACACTGGTCTGTGAGTCCCACGGACATCCTGGCAGCAACAAGGGCCACACACCTCCGACCTCCTACCGGCAGGGATGAATGCTTCCAAACTGCCTGGAGTGAACAGATTAAAACAATTTTGGAGGGTGAGTAAAAGGATACAAATCAACTTACTGAACAAAAAGAAAAAGTTTAATATCTGAAAAAAGCAAAAGTAGCTGACCTGCAGTGTGAGATGTGCTGAGAGATATTCACATTATCTTACAAAATTTCTGCTGGGAGATTTAGTCATGCCTGTTTGATGCCTTACCAAAGGTTGGGAATTTAAACTAATCCACAGCAGAAGCAATCAGCAGACAGCTCCGTGTTGAGTGTTTGCTCAGAGCAAAAGTTTTCCGGGAAAGGCAGTTCAGCATCTGAGCCACGGTGCGATGGTTAGCCAATTTATGACCACTCATGCATTAACCAGCATATTCTGATCTTGACCTCCAGGAGCCGATTTTAGCGTTGAATGTAATGGCTAATAGATAGAATCCTGAAAATAAGTGTAAGTGTGTTTTCCTTCAGACTCTCTAGTCTCTCCGAAGCTCTAACTAGAAGGAGAAAAGCTAAGAAAATCTCTGGCTTTGTATGGCGCTGTTATAGCATTAGAATGTACTAAGGCAATTGTAATCACAAAGCATTTAAATGTGTGATACGCATTGTAGGCCATTACCATAATCCTGTGTAATGAGAAGATGGGCACCAAGCTAGCGTAATGGCAGACAGCTTCTGGAATTTCAACTTTTGCCTCTCATCACAGAATCGTAAAACATCTTGGGAATTCATTGCTTATTTTCAGTTGTCAGAAGCTAGGCTCTGTGCAACAAGTAAAGAATTCTTTCCTGGGTAGTTATTATACTTGGGATTCAGGGAGATGGTAAATGTCTATGCTGCGTATCAATGTCAGAGTGAGTCCGTTCCATCAGTGCTCAGGGTCCAGGAAGGACTGGATGACTCTGAACCTGATGATCAGTGACCCCTCACGCTTGTCATGCAGGGCTGGAATGACATGATGGGGAGCTTTCCATCTTGCTTGAATGTTTTATGATTCTATGGTTTTCTTTGAATGCTAGGATTTTCACCCTGCTCATTAGAAATCACTTTAGTAGATGAATAAACAGCAAGCAGTGAGTGCATCTAATACCTTTCTGACGATAGATCAGCAGCTTTTCTTTCTGTCTGATGCTCAGTCATTTGAGAAAAGCCTAGGGTTACAGATACGCTTTCTCAGTTACTTCTGGAATCCTCATATCTACTCATTTAGGCTTTTAAAGATGAGATAAAGTGAGTATGCTAGTAATTTTGAAATTACTTCTTAAGCAAGGGTCTGCATTCACTGGGTAGAACCAAAATAAATAGTGTCTTTCCAAATTAAACCCCGTGTACAGTATATAAGTGGGTATTTCTTCTGAGTAAGCAAGAAGATACTAAAAGCATTGAAACGATGGAAATCTGCAGAAGAACCGTATGACGCATTCACAACTCCCGGCTGCACTGGGACAGACAGCCGTGCTTGAGTTTGGGACTAGCCTCTTGGTCTTGGGCAGGTTGCTTAGTGCCCTGTATTTCCCATCAGTAAAGCGAGTGGTTCCTCCCAGTTCTGAGATTTAATCTGATCAGCATGGAAAACAGTAGATCATTTTCGCCAAATATCTGTGTAGACAAGGACTGGGAAAGTCTGCTGAAGTGTGTTGAGTGTCACATTTTCCAGACGTTAGAGGACTCTGACAGTGTCTCGTTGAAATCATACTTGGGTCTGGCTCTGGACTCTAAAAAGCCCTTCCTTAATGACGTCAGTTGTGATGGATCAGAGTCACTTGTAGATATGACGATGAACAAAAAACTGGTTTTTATTTTTTCTTTCACAGTCGAACCTTTATTTTAGCCACTAACATCTCCAAATGATTTGAAAATGTATTGCATGCAACACCCCAAAGTTTCAGATGGACACTCCCTAAGCTGTATGTGGCCGGGAGGCCCCAGGGGCCCCTTGGCACCCTCTGAGAGATGTCGCTCCAGGCGCACAATGCATCCCAGTGCACAGAGGCAACCAACTTGGGCTCCCAAGCTGGTAGCATCCAGGCATCGCCTGAGCGCCCAGGGGAGGACTCAGGTGGAGGTGAGCAGACACCCCAGGGTTTCACTCGTCACCAACACTGTCCAGATGATGAAGCAAGTTCTAAATAACCTGAAGAATTCCTTAATTATTTAGGAAACGTAAATGGGTGACATAATTACTCTGTTGTCTCAATTCTGAATTATTCATTCTCTTCTTAATGGTAGTTTGATGCTAATAACTCCAGGCTATTACTAATAACTTTTTTAAAAAATCAGAAGTAGATTAGAAAACAATTTCAGAGAAAGGATTTAAAAGCCTCTTCATGGAGGAGTGGCTATGCGGCATTGCACAAGCGGCCACAGCTGAAGCCTGGCTGGGCTTCCTCCAGGCTGTCCTCCTTCCTGAGCCAGTTCCGGTTTGGAGTTGGGGCTAGAGGGAGCTCCTGGCAGTGCCATGACTCAGTCTGGTGAAAAAGCCTGTGCGTGTTCAAGCTGACTTTGAAGGAAGCCCCTCTGAGGACCTGCAGCCAGGGTGGCTTTCAAGAGGATGAGTGTAGAATTTCAAGAACTGGACTTTGGGCACGCGTATGAAATGGAACATTGTTATAACACTTATTCATTCTCATTAAAAAACAGCGACAGGCTTCTCATGGTTTCGGTAGTCTCTCTTTATTTACATATTTTTATTGGTAGCAAGCGAGAATAAGAAGGCAGTTATTTAAACAAACCCAAGACTATTCTACCTGCTGTGGCTGGAAACTGAACAGTATTGAAATCACTGTTTTAAGTGCCTTTGCTGTTTACCTTGAATGTACATAAGGGCCAAATGGCTGTTTGACTTCACTAGAAAAATCTGTAAATCTGGTTATTGGATACTGTATAAAGCCATTTAATTCCACAGATGTTAGACCACAGAAATCTGTGCACTGGAAGAGCTCCTTTACAACAGGAGGCAAAATAGGTTTGCTTTTCTATAGACTCTCGACTGTTAGTTACAATGGCATGAAACAGTCCAAGTTTGAAATTTAAGAGTAGGCCACATCATCAAAGGCAGTGTGATAGAACAGAGCAATGAACGGGACTTAAGAAATCCTGATTTAATCCCATCTTTTCCATGGTTTTGCCCAAAGTGGTCGCTTCTCCTCCCTAAGCTTCAGTTTTCTCACCTATAAAATTGGGGAAGAGGGTGTAGATGAAACCAGCATGATTCTGCGTGTGAGTTGTACATTATTATCTCCTAGAGAGCTTTTTTTAAAAAAAACTTTTAATGCCTGGACTCTAACCCATTCTAAGTCAGAGCCACAATGGGTAAGGCCCAGGATACCAATACACGTTCTGGAAAGCTCCCCAGGTCATTCTAATGGGCATTTACAGTTGAGAACAGTAGAACCATCTGAAGGCCTCATCTGCCTGCAACATTCTGTATATGAAGATGCTAATGGCTCTTTCTCAATGTCAGAGCATGATGCAAATTGTCTTGTGGTTGTGGTGGTTCTCTTGACTCTTCACGTCAAAAGACAGGGAGTGGAAGACAGCACCATAGTAGATCCGAAGCCCATTAACGCCACAGAGTGACTTCCCAAGCTAGAGACTGTGAATGTACTTGGCGTAGACAAGCCATTCGGAGACCACTGAATTGTTAAGTCCTTCGTGGGATATTTTATTCCTCAGAGCAGTGAACTCTAATTTCAAGGGGATGAAACAAGCAAAAATAATACTTTTCTCCCCAGATATATTTGTCTTGGCTACACTGAGGTCTAATCAGATGTTAGGTATACAAAGATTAATAAGACAAGGACCTTATCTTAATAAGACCCAGTCCTTATCTTAAATTAATTTACAATCTAGTGGGGGTGAGAGACAAATAGTAGCTGTGTAATTTGAGAATCTCTAAGTCTGATACTGCTTAGCTATGCAGTTTTCTAGTCTCAGAAACTTGGCTAATGAATTCAAAACTGGAGTTAGGGAAGGAGGATCCTTAACTCCATCATTTGCCCACGTAAGATAGTTGAGTTTTGTGAGTGAGCTTTCATTATGCTTTCCATATTTCTTTGAGACACAAAGGTATCTCACAAGCCCTCACAACCCCGCACCTGTACACACAGAGACTGGTACTGCGAAGTGTTTATACTGACGTGCAGCAAACCTCTATGTATTTAAATATGCAAACCTATATTTACGTATTTCAATAAAAGAACAAAATACAGTTGCATACCTCATCAGTCATGACCCAAAGGTGAAAATCAGTGTAAACTACTTGTGAACCTTTTTTTCTGTCCTTAAGCAGTTGGAGGCAGCTCGTGTATTAAAATTATTGAGCGTCTGTGTCCCAGATTTGCGTCAGAATCTAACCTGATCCAAGACTTCTTCCCATCAGGGAGAGAAACAGTAGTCCGAGTGTTTGTGCTTTTTGCAGCACTGACCAGGTGAGACTAGTTGTCTGTAGGTCTCCTCCTTGTGTCCCGTGGGTCTCCCGATAGTGATTCCTTTTCCCCCAAGGGACTAACCACCCAACCAACCAACCAGGATAGTCCAGTAGGAGAAGCACTGGTAGTGCCACAAATTAGAATTTGAATTTGTAGTCTTCTACAAACTAGCTATGTTTGCTTAGGCAAATTTCAACCTGCCTGAACCAAATTTCCATCAATTTGAGGCGAAGCTGATAATAACTCCCACATAGTGTTTGAGGGTGAAGATTAAATTTAATCTTAATACTGTGATACAGCAGCAATTAAAATAACTAGCACATAGTAGGTGTTCAGTTAGTGGTGTCGAAGATGGCTGATCACTGTTACGGGTGGTTGAGTGCACTGCTTAGTAAGACGTTTGCTCCTCCAACTCAGTCTCTTATGGAGCAGCTCTGCGCGATGTGGGAGAGGTCGTGGGGTTGCAGTGGTACATTCTGAAGAAGGAAAATATTACCTCTTAGCCTCTTACTAGAGTAAATGGTATCAATGCATAGATCCACATTCGCCAGTTCCCCCTTCCCTCTCCTGCCATGTCTGTGGGGTTGAGACCAGTGAGTCTGTCTTTGTATTTGTATCTCTCTTTGTGGTCTGGCTTGTGTTTCAGTGTATATCTTTCCACACAAACCGGATCAACTGCTTTCAGCTCTGGGAGGAAAACAAAGAAACAAAGTGTGATGCATTCAAACGATGTTATTTCTTAAAGTTTTATGATTCAAATAACCAATGACATTTTACAGTGAGTCGTTTTGATGTCCAGTAAAACCATCCACGGTTTCTTCTTGGCCTTGAATACCATCCTTTTAGAGAAAGTTCTTAGTTTCTTTTTAACCAACACTCAAAAATTATTAATTTGGCTCTTTACTCATGAACATTAAAAGCTGGAGGTTAATACATATTTTATGATTGTAAAGCTCCGATGCATATCTGATTGATATTGAGGGATAAAGAATTGAGGGCAAGAGAAAGGCCTCTTTCCAGAATATGCAAAATCAATTTAACTTGGGCTTTCACTGATATACCAGGTGTGTGAGTGACATTGACTAGAGCAGGTGCTCTCTGATGGAATGGTGCTGCCAGGAAATCCTAATGTGGCCCCGGGAGGTCTCCAGGTGACTTCAATCATTGCGTCTTTTCCCTACTCCTCCAGGTGAGGTTGGCTGGAATACCCAGGGGAGGAAGAAAGAGCCTTTATATAACACCATCAGCCCCTCTAGTGATGTCAAGACTTGAGAGAAGTATCTAGTAGCTCTTCCTTCTCCAAAGCTGATGAGTTCCCGGGCTACAATGTGTTTTTGAAAATCAGATCTCAATCTTGGAATTATAAGCAGGCAAGTCTTTCTGTCAGTTAAAAGGTACTTAAGTACATGGTTTAATTCGTGTTACGTAATTTCTTTTCTGCAAATATGTTCAGGACCTCAGCTGCAGGGTTGGTTTTCTTTAAAGATTTTTTTTCCTTTCCCCCTAGTGAACCAGAACAGATTCTTGGAGGTTGCTATTGATTATGCAGATGGAAGGGGCTTTCTGAGCTTGGAGAACAGAGCTAGGATAAATAGACTCTATTTTTTTTTCCAAAAGTCTGAAAAGCACATGAATTCACCTTGTATTCTGGCAAGAGCTGTTACTTCTTAAAGAAAAAAGAGCATTGAATAGGTTTTTCATAGGATGGCCCTTCAAATAACTGCTCCTAGCCAACAAAATATTTTAGAAGCTTGCTTTGCCATGTGCTCTTGTAGGAACCTAGAAAATTTCTAAAAGCTGTTTTCAAAGGAAATATGTATTTTCTTTTTATATTTTATAAAGGGAAAAGTTAATTCACAAAATATAAATACATTCTCAGATGATTTGCTTAATAGCCAATAATAAAAGAGCAACTGCTGTTGATTGCAGAGAAAGCCGGTGGACAACTTTGTGAATCAGAGGTCTGTTGATGTTTTATTATTAGGGGAGTAATTTGGAAGGTTGAGATCCTATGCTCTGACGCTGATGCCCTTTTCTGCAAACGTTGCCTGAGCCAAGTCACTGATTGGCTGGGCTTGTGTATGTGAAATGCAAACATACTTGTAAGATTTATAAAGTATGACATGGTCACTGACATTTTAATGAAAAGAAGACTGTGAATTATTCTTGACGTTGAATATATAGAGAACACTTCTTTCGTAGGCAGATAGACTTATTAGGGTATCTTGGGTAGTTCTTTAATCACCCTGTCTCGGTTGCCTTATCTGTAAAATAGTGATGATTACTTATCCTGTTAAAATTTTGTGAGAAATAAATGAGATCATAAATGCAATGTGCACACACAGGGCCTGTCACTCCTCAACAGACGCTTCCCTTTTCCCCTCTGTGCACACCAGCCTGCATTTACCCTTTAGCTGAAGCATCTAGACCAAGGATGTGTGTGCTCAGTGCATAGCTACTGAGTGAGGAATGGGTAGACTGAATGAATGAATGAATGGATGAAGCTAGCTTATGTCCAGTTAATGTCCATGTTAACATTTATGAATAAACCCAGAATCAGTTAGGAATGCATTGAGTCTGTTTCTATCCAGGCTGCCTCATTGCTGATATTAACATTACTATATTCCCTACAAGCATCAGGAAAAGATTCTTTCCCATGTTGTTTCCGTTCTTACCTGGCCGTCTTTAGGAACACGAACTTCAGGTAGTTCTGGCTATTTGCCACTGTACATACACATTACATATGCATTGTTCGTTATTCTCCTTTGAATTTAAGATTGCTCTTTGACTAAGAAAGTAGAGTGTTTCCACTCTATAATTTATCGACTAAGAAAAGGAGGCAGGAAAAAAAAACACACACACACACACAAGTCAAACATTTAACCTAAGGCTTTCAGGGATCAGTGTGGGTGGATTTCTGTCTCTTAATGCTTGAGTATCTTCCTGTTTTAGCTGCACAAGTGATGAAAGTGAGGTGAAGACTGATTTAGAGGCACCTTTTTGTTCAAGATGCTTTGTCTTGGCAAAGATTTTAAGATGAAACAAGGTCTTTAGCTGAGCAGGCAGTTATCATTAAATGTCTTTTTCCCCCATTGAATTTCCATTTTTTCCCAATTGTACAATGTCTTGATAGCATCACTGATTCCTCATGAAAATATATATTTTCTACTTGATAAAGCTGCCTACAAATAACTCCTCCCCATCCTCCATATCCCACAAACGTGATCCCTACTAAAATTAGCTAATACCTAGTCACCAGATAATCTGATAGAACTCCAGTTCCCTAACTGCCTCTTGGTTCCAGGCATTGCACCAGCACTGCAGGGGAAATTAGGGCAGAGGCCTTAATAAGAAGACCCCTCTGAACGTACAGCCAGGCACAGGGAATTCGTGTAAGAAAGCATAGTAACGTGGGAGAATTGCCAGATTAAGACAGGGATAAAGTACTCTTGAAATATCCAAACAGAACAATTGCTTTTGCCCAGAAAGCAGGAGCTTTGGGAAGGCCACAAGAAGGAGATTTTTTAATTAGATGCTTTTATAAATGAGCTTTAAAAATCCCCATATGGATCAAATGAATTCCAAGCAGAAAAAACAGTGTGACCCATGAAATAGAAATAGGGAATCTAATAGACTCTCGCGCAAACAAGAATTATTTCACTCCAGCTGGTAAAGCAGGTGTTGAAGGAGGTGGTGGGGAGTTGGCATGAGGGTGGCTGTCAACAAGGTCAAAGAAGACCCCAGGCCAGGAGGAACGCGCCCCTGTTGTAGGGAAGTCCAGAGCTAGTGAGCCGATGCTGATACATCATTTCAAATAGTAAACATGGAAATGAACGCATTTGCTGTTCAGGAGGTTCAGTAAATAACATGTGGAGTTAATTCTTCCTGTATACATGTATGCTCAGGTAAGCAAAGCCAGAGGTTCTTGGGCCTTTTCAACTGCTATTGCCATGGAAGAACCAACAAACTCTCTCTCTCAGTTGCAGCAGTCCTGGGTCATGGCTGTTTATATGCCGATATCAACACCAGATTGAAAATGTCAGAGTGATTTGTCTGTAAATGAAAAGCACACTAGACTTTTAGATTCTCTTTGGAATCCATTAGTGAGCATTGCCTGTATGTGCAGACCTGTGCAAGATATCTTGGAAGTGAGAGGAGAAAACAGCATTCCTGTTTTCAGGAATCTATCTGCTGTGTGCATAGTAGATAGATTCCTATTTTCTTACCCTTCTCTATATATCTGTCATATGATATTGTACTCATATTTTTGAAGAAGCAAGAGGTGGATATCTGTTGGAGTCTCATGTGGGTAAGAAGTAAATGGAGGGGCACAGTTGTGATGGAAGCCTGGAATGATGGATTACATTTTAATAAGGAGAGAAGTTTGTTTGCAGGAATATGAGCAGGTTGAACGGAGGGGCAGACAGGAAGGCTGAGTCTCAGGACAGCGGGGCCAGAGCAGCACCTGCGGTGAGGGGTCTGCCAAAATGGCAGCATGTTTGGAATGTGGGTGAGGCAGGGACATGGGAGCTTACAGCACTCTTCTTCTCATGGTGGGCTCACGTATGTGATGTCTCCCTGTGTTTAGAAGCCTGGGGTGACAGGTATACCACCTGTAAAGGATGGGGAAAGAGATTCCTCACTTTAGTAGCATTCTCAAGTTCAAGCGCCAGTATGGAAATAGGAGGAAAGCAAAAGTTTGTATTCCTCCCTGCTAAGCAGACTGTGAGAATCCCCCACATCCTCGCATGCCCTGGGATGTGGTCACCACAGAGGTGTGCGCTGGTCTTGAGGGCAGGACAGAAGCAGGCCTTCTTGGATGGAGGTGCGTTCGGTGTAATATAGGCAAAATAGCAACTTTTTCCCTGAAGGAATATATTGTGCCCCATTTTAATTAGCTCTGATGAAGTCTAGGAAAATGGGTGACTCATCAGAGAAGCTACTCAGCTTCACAGAAAAACTCCCTAGAGCCCCAAGGTGTTCCTTACTTTGACAAAATTTTTATTTTTCCTTAAGTGTTTGTCACTATGAAACCCACCCCATTTCCAGGTGCCATCACTGTTGGTGTAGTTTGAAAAAGCAGCATATTTTCTATGGTAAGGACAGCTTATGTGTGTTTCTAGGTGCCAGGCAAAGAGACACAAAAACCTAGATGTCAGAAAATATAACCAGAGGGTGAAATAGAAGGGAATTATAAAAATCAAGATGAAATGGTCATGAATCATATGCATATCATTCTTTTTATCTTTTTGAACAGTTTTATTGAGATATTCATGGCATACAACAAATTGCATCTATTTTAAAGCACACACATTAATAAGCTTTGGCGTATGTTTGCATCTAGAAACCCACCCCTCAATCAAGACCATGAATGTGTGTGTCTCTCCTGAGAGTTTCCTCCACACCCTCGGTGACACCTCACCTCTCTCTTCCCCAGGCAGACTTTCTGCCATTGAATGTTTCTGCGTGTTTCTTAGAACGCTACATAAATGGAATCGTAGAGGACGAATTCTTTTTTGTCGGACTTCCTTCTTTATCCCTTCTAATGGGTGTGTAGCAATATCTCACTGTGGTTTTGTTTGCACTTCCGTAATGAGAAGAGTCATTGAAAAGGTTTTCATGGACTCCTCTGTCTCTCTCTCTCTTCTTTGGTGAAATACCTGTTCAAATCCTTTGTCGGTTTGCGATTGGATTTTGTTTTATTTTGTTACCACTGAACTGTGAGAGTTTTACAAAATATATTCTGGATGTAAGTCTTTTGACAAATATATCATTGGCAAATATTCCCTCTCAGACTGTAGCCCTTTTCTTTCATTCTCTTAAGAGTATCTTTTGATAAATGAAATCCCACATTTTGATGATGTGCAGTTTACCAGTTGGTTCTCTTATAGATTATGTTCTTGGTGACATACCTAGGAAGTCTTTGTTTAGCAGAGGGTCACAAAGGTTTCTTCTGTCTTTTCTTCTAGAAGTTTTAACATTTAGGTCTGCGGTTCGTTTTGAGGTAACTATATATTATATGAAGTATGGGTTGAAGGTTTTTTTTTCTGCATATGGATATCCAGTTGTTCCAGTACCATTTCTTGAAAAGATGATCCTCCCTCCTTGAAATATGGCAGTCACAAATGATAGCACATGTGGTATAAATAACTTGCAAAGCCACACTTTCAACCTGCATTAGGAGTGGACAGTTACAAGGCTGCTCCAGGAGCTAGCCTGGAGGAGAATGGAAACTGCGGTTGGCTGGCAGCCCGTTGGGTAAACCGTGTCAGGTTGCGTTCAGGGACGCTCTTCTGTTGCACTGATGGGATGACTCCAGAAAGTCTGTGTGGAAGTACCACCAAATATGGAAGTACCACCAAATGTGGAAGTACCACCAAATGTGGAGGGAAGGTGGCACTAGGCACCAGAGAAGTGACTGCATGACCTCCATCTGGGTGCCAAATAATTACAGTTCAGATGATTTCCCTGCCTGTACTAACCCAAATTCATTGTCTACGATGTTGTTAGGTGATATTTCTTGTCTTTTCTTTTTGTTTTTGAGATGAGGTCTTGCTCTGTCACTCAGGCTGGAGTGCAGTGGCGCAATCTCAGCTCACTGCAACCTCTGTCTCCTGGATTGAAGCAATTCCCCTGTCTCAGCCTCCCAAATAGCTGGGACTACAGGTGCACATCACCACATCTGGCTAATTTTTGTATTTTTAGTAGAGACGGGGTTTCACCATGTTGGTCAGGCTGGTCTCGAACTCCTGACCTCAGGTGATCCACCTACCTTGGCCTCCCAAAGTGCTGGGATTATAGGCATGAGCCACTGCACCCAGCCGTTAGGTGATATTTCTAAAAAACGAATTCTATTATGCCACTCCTTTGAAAATTACCGAGGAACCTTTAGGTCCTTCTTCAGTGTTCTGGAGGATACCAGTGTCTCCTTGCACTTCCTGCCATCTTCCACTGGGACTCTGTGCTCAGCCTCGCTTTCTACCTGTGCCTCTTTCTTACATGCCTTGTGTGAGGGATGTGGTCTTTCCCTTTCTCAGTTTGGCAAATACCTTCTCCCTTTTCAAGATCATCTCTGAAGACATCTCACGTATTCCTGGTGGTATTAGCCCCTCTTACTTTGTGCCACCAGATCAGTTTCTGTCTCTAAATATCAGTTTTGTTCCATCGGCTAGAATAACCGTTCTTCCTCTCTGGTCTGTGCGTCCTCACAGAGCTGTGATGGATGGAAGCCTGTTTGCTGTTAGATCTGCTACAGCTGCAATGTAATCTTGCTTGGAAAAAGAACTTACTAATGGGCTGGGCACAGTGGCTCATGGCCTGTAATCCCAGCACTTTGGGAGGCCGAGGCAAGTGGATCACTTGAGGTCAGGAGTTGGAGACCAGCCTGGCCAACATAGTGAAACCCCATCTCTACTAAAAATACAAAAATTAGCCAGGCATGGTGGTTCACACCTGTATTCCCAGCTACTCAGGAGGCTGCGGCAGAAGACTCACTTGAACCCAGGAGGTGAAGCTTGCAGTGAGCCGAGATTGTGCCACTGCACTCCAGCCTGGGTGACAGAGCGAGATTCCGTCTCAAAAAAACGACTCACAAGTGTTCATTTAGTGAATGAATAAATGAATTCAGTGAATTTCTGTGTTATTTATACTCATCTTAATTTCATGGAGTTTTTATGAAAAGGATGATGACCTTCAGACATGGGGAGCATTGCACTGCCTCCTTTCAAGGACCACCTGGGCTCCCTGGCCATAAGCCAGTCACCCCAAAGGCATTTGACTTAGATTAACCTGAAAACATTGCTGTCATCATCTCTCCGCCCTGCTCAGAAAGCTGCAGGGAGCCTTTACCCTTTCAGGAGAGAGGCCAAACTCCCCAGGCTGGCTTTACACATCCTCTAATGGAAGCTGGCCCTATCCCTTTTCCACTTAATCTACTCTTCTCCACGGGATACTCTCCTTAATTAAAACTCATCTCTACCCCCTAACAAGCCTATATGTCCCTACCTCCATGACTTTGCACCGTGAAATGCCCTCAGATTCAAGTAAAATCTCCCTTCTCCTCTTTAGTCTCCAACTTTCTGTGTTTTGGGGTTCTGAGTCTCTTCTCTCCATAAAGTCTCCCTTTCTGAATTTCCAGCCTCACTGCCCACTGAACATCTAACCAGACACTGCTTTGTGTATTGAGTTTGACTAGATGGTGTATATTTCTACAACCCAAGGCACAACCTGGTGAATTGCAATCTTCATTCATTGATACTATGATAGCAGTGAACTTGGGTATGAGGAAAGTTTATTGAAGGTCAAGCAGAACATATGTAAAGCTCTGCAGAGAGTGATTATTTATTCAGAGAAATAAGAGAATCCATGGGGAATACCAGACCACAGCTTCCTTGTGGATAAGAAGCATTCTTGTACCTCTGTATGCTCTGTGCTCCCTCCCCATCCCCCTACCCAGACTCCCACCCTTGCCCCAGCTTGATACCTTGATACCATACATAGATGCAGACACTATAGAAATGCCTTCTATCCCCTCACATACATTCAGGTGGAAGGAAGACCTTCACTCGGAGCACCCGGTCATCAGAGACTGTTCCTGATTTGTGCTTTTGCAAATAAGAGATAGTCCAGCTTGGAAGAACATCCAAAGCCTTCCCTGAGATTCATCGGTTCTCCACTTTCCGCTCTTGGCTGCCATAACAAAGGACAGTTGTAGGTGGTGCCCACTGATCCACCTCAGTAGCTTTATCTATTGACAATAAGGTCACAGAATGAAGGCCTTTTGATGTATCAATATTTCCTTGCCAAGATGCCCATTTGTTCTGAATAAGAATCAATAATGTTCAATTCATATAGATTGTGTCACTAAGCAGTTAATTTAGAATGTCTTGCTTTGCAGTTCATATCCTAACCCACCTGATCCTAATAGCAGGCACCCAGGAAGGAGGCCAGACCGTTGGGATGAAGGAGAGCAGAGAATCGAACGGCTCCACCCAGAAGACCTAGAAATTCATTCCAGCAGGAGGGGCCCCCGCAGCAGAGGGCCTCCCTCCCACTGCAGCTGCGGGGGAATCACTCTCTTTGATGACATCATTGTCATCTGGGGAGGAGCAGAACCATTCTGGGTTTTCCCATCCATTCAGTGCTCCTGCGGAGGTCTTGGAATATGGCCCAGATGGCGGTAGATGTTCAAACATGTGACCGTCCTAGAGCTTGGGCCCCTGGGTCCTATGGATCATGCTTGATGTGTGGACGGTGCATTATTTTCCTACTGAGCTCTTTCCTTTTCCTGGTATGTAGACAGGGTTGCCTTGTGGCTTAGTTCGCCCATTCTGTCTTACTAGCACAGAGGGTCAGAGACTGGACAAAGGGGCCCTCAGTGTAATTTTCATTTTACATATTTTATTTTATTATTAATTTTTTGTGACAGGGTCTCACTGTGTCACCCAGGCTGGAGTGCAGCGGCGTGATCTCTGCTCACTGCAACCTCCGCCTCCCTGGTTCAAGCGATTCTCATGCCTCAGCCTCCCGAGTAGCTGGGATTACAGGATTGGGGAGGACCGTAATGACCAACAGAAACTGTGACTGTGTTCCAGGGCTATACCAGGGAAAGCCAGGAAAAGGGGCTGGGGGTTCAGAAGGACTGGAAACTAAAATAAACAGCCGGGCTTTACCAACTCAACCCATCCTCATCAGACCCTCATCCAAGGCCGAGACTCATTCCTAAGATGAGAGACTGAAGGTCAATGAACAAAACAGAGGACAGAGGCTCTGAATCCTCCCACGTCCGCAGGCACATATATTTGTTTAACAATGGTTGATCTAGTTAAGATCTGTAACCTTTTAGATGTATCATGACCTTCATTATCCAACCAGAGTTGTGTAATGCTTAGATTGCTGGAATAAATTTAAAATATATGGCGTGAGGCCGAGTGTGGTGACTCAACACACCTGGCTCATTATTTTGTATTCTTAGTAGAGACGGGGTTTTACCATGTTGACCAGGCTGGTCTCTAACTCCTGATCTCAAATGATCTGCCCGCCTCAGCTTCCCAAAGTGCTGGGATTACAGGCATGAGTCACCACACTCGGCCTCACTCCATATATTTTAAATTTATTCCAGCAATCTAAGCATTACACAACTCTGGTTGGATAATGAAGGTCATGATACGTTAAAAGGTTACAGATCTTAGCTAGATCAACCATTGTTAAACAAATATATGTGCCTGTGGACGTGGGAGGATTCAGAGCCTCTGTCCTCTGTTTTGTTCATTGACTTTCAGTCTCTCATCTTAGGAATGAGTCTCGGCCTTGGATGAAGGTCTGATGAGGATGGGTTGAGTTGGTAAAGCCCGGCTGTTTATTTTAGTTTCCAGTCCTTCAGAACCCCCAGCCTCTTTCCTGGCTTTCCCTGGTATAGCCCTGGAACACAGTCACAGTTTCTGTTGGTCATTACGGTCCTCCCCAATCCTTTCTTCATATATCTACTCACTTGGGCTGTTGGCTTACTAGGGAGTTTTCTTGTAGGATTTGCCCAGGTGTGGGGACACCTGGCAGGAGACAGCAGCTGGAGTTCCTCGAGGCCACTTGGAGCCCTGGCCCCCTAGTCAAGTCCTCATGTCCCCATCCCCTTCTATTTTCTTCTCCCCCTAATTGTGAGTCGTCAGGAGTTTCAAAGGGTCACACACATTTGGAGAAGGCTTGTGGGCTATTTTCAGGCTCTTCAGTCCCCAAAACTGCATGGGGGACAGGCGTGGGTTATCCTGAGTGTCCATCCATGCTCCTCCTCATGTTGCCACACATCTGTTCTCAGTAGGTGCTGTTCCTAAATGCACATTCCTATGGATGCTTTTTCATCCGGGTTTTTTTCCTTTCTACAGTATCTCACCTGATTTCCACAATTCTCTATCAACTAGGTAGGACTCATTTTTTTAGATGAATAATCAATTAGCTTAAGGGACTCTGGGCAAACTTAATTAGGAGCTGAGTTAGAAGTATATGTTTTGTTCATTTATTTGGCCATCCTTTAGATATTCATGAAGAATTTGCATATGAGCCTACCCCTGAGTTAGTGATAAAAATTAACCTGATGGCATCTATATTCTCAGTGACTTTTTTTGTTTTGTTTTGAGATGGAGTCTTGCTCCGTCATCCAGGCCAGAGTGCAGTGGTGCAATCCCGGCTCAATGTAACTTCCGCCTCCCAGGGTTCAAGTGATTCTCCTGCCTCAGCCTCCCAAGTAGTGGGGATTACAGGCGTGTGCCACCACACCCAGCATTTTTTTGTATTTTTAGTAGAGATGGGTTTTCACCATGTGGTCAGCCTGGTCTCGAACTCCTGACCTCAAGTGATCTGCCCACCTTGGCCTGCCAAAGTGCTGGGATTACAGGTGTGAGCCACCATGCGCAGCCCTCTCAGCCGCTTTAAAACAGCAACAACAAAATCTCCTGATTGTCAGTGCAGAGCTCCGTCCCGTAATGCCTGGACTCACAGGCTGCTCAGCTTAGCCGTCTCCTCAACCCCAGCTGTACAATGGAATCACTTGGAGCTTTTAAGAAAGAAAGAACAAATAATAATACCAATTCAAAATCAAGTACACACACACACACACATACGCACACACACATCAATCACATAACGTAGATTCGTAATCAGTCCAGGGTGTGACTTGGCTCTGGCAGAATTTTTCTTTCCTGGCTCTTTATTTTAACAATTTTATATTGATGTGTAATTGATGCATATAGTTTTGGGGTACATGTGATAAGTAAATATGGTCATTATAGTTTTAAAAGAGCAAATCAGAGTACTTGGGAACTTCCTCATCTTAAATATTTATCTTTATGCTAGGACCATTCAAATGATTCCCTTCTAGCTATTTTGAAATGCACAATAGATGATGACACACTGCAACCGTCCTGCTGATCCAGGAACACTAGTGTACAGCCAAGAGTGAGAACACCAGTTGGAGACTGGAAGAGACCTGGGTCTTTAATAACCACTGGGCCTCTGGGGAAAAGGTCTGAGGGGCATTTGCTAACACAAATGTGAAAGGTCAGTACCAAAAACTACCCAGGCCATTCTTGTGCATTTTTGCATTAGAAAATGTCAAACAGTTGTGACGTAGTGATTTCTGTCGCATGTGAGGACTCTGAAGAACACGTTAGTGCTCCTGAATTAGGTTGTAAATATTGTACTTTTTTCTCTTGAGTTTTCTTTGGGAGAATAGTGAATGATGAAAAGAAAACCAAAGCAGTACTATTATTTTAGAACATGGAAATGCGAGGTTGCCAAATGTCTAACAGCTCGAAAGTTAGCCCCCTCCAGACACCAGCTGTGAAGCTCTGTATTAATTGAACAAATGCCGTCCAAGAAAGCAAAACTTCCTCATCTCCTTCTGATGGTCCTCAATATAAGATCAGTATAGAATCTTCTTAGAATTGGTTTCCTTTAAAAAAAAAAATTGTGGCCTTCTCTCCACCCCCCCACAGCCCAAAATGACATCCCTTTGAGATTAATGTAGAAAGCAAGAGAGCATAGTGGAACTTGTCTAGCTGAATCTTCTGACATGGTCAAGTTTCATAATCAACAGCAGAGAGACAAACTTGCATTATAGTTAAAGGATTGCCCTTTAAAAGTGAATTTTTCTCACACCTGTAATCCCAGCATTTTGGGAGGCTGAGGTGGGCAGATCTCATGGTCAAGAGATCAAGACTATCCTGGCCAACATGGGGAAACCCTGTCTGTATGAAAAATACAAAAGTTAGCCGGGTGTGGTGGCACGCATCTGTAGTCCCAGCTACTTGGGAGGCTGAGGCAGGATAAACACTTGAACCCAGGAGGCGGAGGTTGCAGTGAGCCGAGATCACGCCACTACACTCCAGTCTGGCGACAGAGCAACTGTCCATCTCAAAAAAAAAAAAAAAAAAGTGAATTTTTCTAGGCAATTGAAGATTGTTGAAAGTGGGTTAAGGCTTATGCCTACCTAAAACATTCATTCCAATTAGAGCCTCATCCACATTTAAGTTTTGGATTCTGAAAACCCTTCACTCATAAATAGGAAGGTATTGGGGCAGCAGGTTGCACGTGGGACTGTGGAGGCTGGCTGCATGCAGCGAATCAGTCATTTCCGTTCCCTCTAGTGTATGCATAAGGTATGGCTGCAGATGGATCCATAGAGAACAGCAATTAGTACATCCGTGACCTGTGTGTCATGGTTCTGTTGAAGAAAAGTGTAACCACATAGGTGGGACTGCATACCATTGAAAAGAGCCTCTCATGTCAAAAACCTAAGCGCATGTCCCCACACCATCACTTAACCACTCAGAGATCTTGATCCAATTATCTAAACTTTCTGGATCTGCTTTTTGTTAAATGGGTCTCATAATTCTTGTATCACAGAGTTACTCCAGAGAGTAAATAAGGCAGTGCATGTCAAGCACTTACCAATTTTTGTCAAATTAGGACCTTTTTCACTCACTATAGTTAGTATTACCTAAAAGTGGAGCTAGGACTCGTTTTCTTGGAATGAGTTTTGGAAACTTTAACAAAATGGTGTAATGGAGTTTGGAAGACATAAAGCACTATCTGAATGGTTCATGCATTTCCCAAATGTCCATGGCATGAGTCCTGAGTTCCAGACGCCTGGTGTGTTCTGGCGGTATGCTGGGTCTATCCTCATGGAGTCTACAGACGGTTAACAGCGACACACACAGATGGATGTGTTGAAAAAATCCGTTGGAGGAGTAAAAATACAGTGACAGTAAGGGGACAGAGAGGAAAACAGATGACCATGGCCAGCTCCTACCGGAACAGTGGTAAGGATGCCGAACACATTCATACATTTCCGTGGATATGCAAGCCCTTCCGTTTCATTTTGTTTAGTAATAATCACATGTTTTGGCCAGGCTTCCTTCCCTCAATTTCCTGCTGCTCCGCACATGACATTCACCAAAACTTGACGCTCACCAAAACCCTGTTAGTTTTTCCCCAAACCGGGTGTGATTGCACTCCTCTACCCCCTGCACCTTTCCGAGTGGCTTCCTTCCTTCCGGGCTCACCCACACCTGGAGTTCAGCATCAGTTACTACATCTGCATGTCAGCTCCTGTGAATCCATCATTCCCTCCCACCATAGGCCAGGGCCCCTGGACCCTGTGAGTTCATGGCCCCTCCATTCCCCAGAATCTTCTTCCTTGCAGAGCAGGGCAGGGGTTTTAACATGTCTCCTTCCTTCCATGCCTTGAGCTTCTTGCAAGCAAATAACAAAGGCACTTTTTTCTGAGTCCCCAGAGATGAGCACAGAACCTGGACTATACTAGGCCTTTCATTTGTTCCCAAATATCGGCTAAAAGGCACAGGTATGCACACGCGAAGCATTTTTTTTCCCCTGATGGGGGCTTCAGCAGTACATCATAAGGACTGATAATGAGGATATTAAAGCCGATAAATGTGGGTTCATGTTCTGATTTTGCCGCTTACTATGCAAAATTACTTAAGTTCTTCCCCCTCACTTGAAAATGAGGGTAATACACATCATAATAACACATTTTTGAGAGTGTTAAATATGGAAATGAGCTAAAGTTAGCTGATGCCCGGCATATAAAGTTTGCAGCTAGCATTCCGAGTCATGCGGCTGCTACTGCGATGATGCATGAAGCCGCAGAAATACAGGTGGGTAGTGGAATATGGAGAGGATGATCCATAACCCAGGTCCAAAGCCCCGTCACTGGAGGAATACTTACCCTAGCCCAGATTTTCCAGTGCCCGTTTGTGCCACAGGCAGAGCCAGCACCCAGAGTTGAGGACATCTGAAGGGACATGCTACAGCCTTGTCCTTGCAGGTCATTCTTCAGCCTCCTGACCTCTGCTCAGAAGCCCGTCCGTGCCTGGGGACTGGGCTCTGCACAGCTGTCACATCCTGTCACTGCCCCTTCAGGTTTGCATTCAAAGACGACAGCAGAGATGAGGCATGATGAAGGACAGACACACCCAACTGAGGACCTAGCAAGCGACAAATCCTAATACATATGTGCGATGTGTGCATGTAAGGGCAGGAGAGTGGGGAGGATTGGAAGACATAGCTGCAAAACTAAGAAATAAGAAGACTCCTGGAAGGAGGTCTCTGTGCTCTGATCTGTGAGGCTTTGGTGCAGGGGAGGCACCTGCTCTAGAGACAGGGAGGCGGCTCTTTGTCCAAACTGCAGCTGACACCTGTAACTCCGTGGCTGTCCTCGAGTCATCTACATTTACCTTGCCTCAGTTTCCTATAAGAAGATAGAGGTAGTAACAGCTACTTTTGCATGTTTTTGTGAAAATGACACATTATAGAGAAAGGATCTATTAAAAATAGAAGTGATCGGTCTGGGCACAGTGGCTCATGCCTGTAATCCCAGCACTTTGGGAGGCTGAGGCAGTTGGATCATGAGGTAGGAGTTTGAGAACAGCCTGGCCAACATGGTGAAACCCTGTCTCTACTAAAACTACAAAAATTAGCTGGGCATGGTGGTGGGCGCCTGTAATCCCAGCTACTCGGGAGGTTGAGACAGAGAATTGCTTGAATCCAGGAGGTGGAGGTCACAGTGAGCCGAGATCGCACCACTGCACTCCAGCCTGGATGACAGAGCGAGACTCCATCTCAAAAAAAAAAAAAAAAATAGAAGTGATTAATAAATAGTTGCTATTGTGAGTAAGTGGATGTCAGAGGAGCTGTTACAATATATTCCAGAAAGTGAGCCCTGGGAAGGCACTGGTTTTCCATAGCAATCCTGTTTTTACTTCACAGTTGCTTCCTCTTGTGTGCCATTTACCTGCCTGGTCATCCCGCAGGGCTGTGCCACCTGTGTAGCTGTGTGTGGCATCCAGGAACAATGTCCGCAGGATCCATGGCAGGCACAGAGTGGCTCGGGCATCCTCATGATTCTAACTCCAGTCTCGTCGGTGGATAAAATGCCCCCTGGAAAGTTGAATAGAGGTTGCTTCAAATGGGCCAAATATGCATTAGTGGGGAACTAAGCTGCTTTGACGGCTCCTGTGTCTACTGGATGGGAAGTAGGGGAGAGTCGTGGAGTTTAATCTTATCCTCTTTGTGGCACTGGGCATGCCACTCAAGATCCCTGCTTATTTCCAGCCTATAACATAGAATGAGAAGCCATTCACCCTTGTGTAGTGTGACACTGGGGGGAATTAATTATTCAATGACCTAAGGGTGCTTCTGATATCAGAAGAGCCCATTATCATCATCAGCCTCCCCCTCCTCAGCGTGAACACAGGGCAAACCTGAGGCTCATTGGAAGGGATGCTGCTCAGACCTGTGAGCCCCATTTCCATGGGCAGGTGAAATCCCACATGGCTGCCGACACACTTGCGGCGGCGGGTAGTGGGCAAGGTTAAGTAGGGGGAAAGTGTATGTCTTTTCTGTGGCAAGATTCATTCTGTAGGAGAGCTCATACTTTGTCTGGAAGCAGCAATAACCCAGGACTGCTCTTAACTAGCTTGATGACCACATGTGTGTGTGTGTGTGTGTCTGTGTGTGTGAGCATGTGCGTGCATGTGTTTATAATATATATATGTATACATGTGTACTCTGAACCCCCATACAGTTATAACCATTGTGTAATCACAGACTGAATGTGTATGAGTCACTTTTTCCTGCACCGAACTCCGCCTTGTCTGTCACAGGCGTTAGAGGATGGCTCAGATCATAGCCTGCCCCCATCTTCACATTTTAATAAGCACCTTTCCTCAGTGCCACTCTGATACAGCCACTGATCCTTCATTCGTCATTGCTGATATTATTTGTAAGTGTTTATTCCTCCATTTCAAAGAACAGCTCCAATGTAGGTTTTTTCCCTGGTTTTTGTGTGTGTGTGTGTGTGTTTTTTTTTTTTTTGATTAAACCAGGCCTCCAGGCTCAGAGCACTCCTCCGCCATGAGATCTCTTACCACCAAGACAGGGCAAAGCTCTTTTTAATTCCACCAAACCTAGGATTGTTATATATACAAAAAAAAAGTCTCAAGATGCCCTCTTACTGCCAGCTGCAAAGAGGAGTCTCAGCCATCCCAGCCTTCGTGGGCACCGGAGCGGCTGTGGACTCCCCTTGCTCCTGCCTGTATGTCTCGGAGCAGGGACAGGTGGGCTCGGGCTGATGCCCCCAGACCACCCTCGGCCTCTGACCCTTGTCTGAGGCGGCCTCCATACCATGATGCCATCCAAGGAAAGGCATCTCCTTAATGCTCTGAGAGTGCCATTTGTAAACATTTTTGAATGAAGGTCACTAAAGAAGCATCCAAAGGGCATGATGTTCCACAGCCCAAAGTAAGACATCCTCCCCATGCTCCCTCCAAATAAAGTCCTCCTGCTCACACAGCCAGCCCTTCCCTCTCTTCTCTTCTCCCCTGCTCAAAGACCATCCCACCCTCTGTAGACCAGCACCATGCATCTCGTCAAGATGTCTGCGGGTCCTTGGCCCTTGTTCTCTGTACCTCTGTGCTCTCTTACATAAATTAGCAACCTCCTCTGGCACCTTAAGCCCAGGTACCACCCACCCTCCTTGTCCTATAGCACAGGCAGCACAGAGGCATGCAGAGAAGGCAAAGAAGGGAGAAGCCTTAAATCCCTGTCCTTGAATATGTTCTTGCCCCAGACACATTGCTAATTGGGTCATAACTGCTCACAAAGCAACCTTTTCACATACCTGAGAAACTCTCCCAACATGTCCAAGCCCACATGGCTCAGTCACTTGGCCTTTCTTCACTATGACCTCCCCTACCTGGGCCCTCACCAATCCATCCAGATAGTCATAAGATTGTGTAAAGTTGACCGCTTTCTCAATGCATTCTCTTTTCTCATCAATGTATCAGAAATCTTTGACGTGCCCTAGAAAAAATGCTGGTGATGAGGGGTTTTACTGTAGAGCGATGGAAATGTTTTGGAACTGGATGGAAGTGGTGGCTGCACAAGGCTGGGAATGTTCTAAATAAGCGACACGGAATTGTTCACTTTGAAATGGATGACGCTGTGTGATGTGAGTTTCTTCTGCATATGTTATTTTTAAATGCATGTGGGGTCACTTCCAAGGTGAAGGGCCCAGTGTTCTTTGAGACATGAGGTGTAGCTAGAGCGTTCATGAAGACATGCAAGGAAGGGCTGGGATGAGCAGCAAGGTGAGGAAAGCAAAGGGCGCCCAGGGGCTCCTGTGCTCCACGCCAGCCCCTTGCGAGCTGCTGACACAAAAGTGAGGCTTTGCATATCCAGACTGGAAGAAGTTTATGAGGGTATCATCAAGATGAAAATGGATCATATATTGTTGGCAAAGCCACATCGACACACCCACATAGCACACATGTAAAAGTTCTCATGACTCTTTGGTGCTTTGAAATCCAGGCTCCATACAAACAACTCAAGTCAATCAATTTAACTGTGAAAACCCAATCGTATGCATTTCCTGACATTTGGAATTTGCGATTATAATGCCATTTCTTTCTTTGTAGTAAAAAAGTGCAATATTTGGAGGATGCATATTTTACTTTTAGATTTTATATAGTTATCAATTTGCATGATCTTAAAAAATAAATCTAGCAATAACACCAAATGTATACAATAAAAATGCGTATTTAATGTCAGTGCCCCTAAATCAGACCACTTCACCTGTTGGGCTCTCCAAAGCCTTCTCACAAACATAGCTTCTCATTCACAGACACCTCTGAAGACACCTCTGAAGATGCAGAGCCATGTCTATAAGGCTGCGTTGCTGCTTAGGGCCTCAGAACTTTGTATGGTAGTTTGTAATATGCAATAAATCAGGTACAGCTAGAATTAAGATGATTTTCACTCTAACTACGAAACAAGTTTGCTTTTAAACCAAAGTAGAGCAAGATAGAGTATATCCGGAAGAGAATTTCCAGTACATACTGTCTTTCCTTAAATGAAGAAACAGAACCCAGAGAATCTTCTTTGGAAGGGAATTTGAAGAAGAAATAATTTTTTTTTAAATACCTGAATGTGGTGGCACAGGCCTGTAATCCCAGATACTCAGGAGGCTGAGGCAGGAGAATCATTTGAACCTGGGAGGTGGAGGTTGCAATGAGCCGAGATCACACCACTGCACTCCAGCCTGGGCAACAGAGCGAGACTCCATCTCAAAAAAAAAAAAAAAAAAAAAAAAAACACCTCTGTTTTTAAGAATACGTGTATTCAAGTTTTTTACATGTAATTGGGTATTTCTAATTAAATATGACTTGTTTTTTATTCCTGTGATATAATGCAGAAAACAGGCGTAGGTTACTGGTTCCTTGTTATTTAATAAAAGAAAGAAAAATAAGCAATTTCTGTAAGGGTTTACTAACTTGTCAAAGCAAGCCTTGATTTCTGGCAGTCACTTAGGGAGGAAAGAGGCCCTGGAACTTGGGACCCCATAATACCAAAAACTTTCCCTACTGGAATGCCTCATAGCATTTACAGAGATCCAGAAATGGAGGCTGCAAAAATTATTACTAGGTAAGAGTTGGCTAGAGAAAAGGAAGCATATCCTTGGCCAAAAATAGAGCTGAACCCTCCTTGTTGTTGCCAGCGTGACACCACATACATTCCCCCAGTATTTGAAGAGCCCTAGGCAACCAAAGACAGCCAGGGCTTTGCAAGGTTCAGACGCCCTGCTGACTCATCCCATCTGCAGCGTGCGAAGTGCTGTTTATCACTGCCTAGTCATATTCCCCCTCTGCCCAACAGAATAAATATCAAGTAAATGCTATGTACTTACATAATTTGCAGAATTGATCGGCTGACTTAAAAGCTTGAATCTCCAACAAAAGAAAATGGAGTGCTTTGTGCAAATGTTAAATGCACAGTTTAATTGGCAATTGTGCATTAGAAACCTATTGTAAAACGATCACGGTTTTGAGGGGGATGCTCCAGATAGCACAGTCAGGGAAATAAGTTTTCATCTTTGGCATTAAAAAATCAGGTCTTGGAATTGAAGTTAAAAAAAAAAAAAATGGGGCAGCCTCAGTCTGGATCTCTGTCTCACCGGAATATAACTTTCTTCCTCCTACACTCTGCCTCCTAAATCAGAATTCAGAACATATTAAATATGTAGGCTTTAAAGATTCTTTCCTTGCCTAAATAATTTATACAATTCTAGCAAACTGTTAAATATCAAAGAAACACACTCACACAGGCACACACACTCAGTAAGAGCATTTTACCACAGTGATTTCCCCCACCCCAAAAAATAAGAAAGTGCTCAGCAGAAAGTAAAGGCTGTCAGGTCCTCTCCAGTGGAAACTTAAAGAATTGTGTTGTATGTTGTTTCAGTGAGGATCTGGATAGAGAGTTGGCCGTCTTGATTCAGGTAATAAAAAGAGGTGAGAGATACGTCTGGTCCCCAGAGGAGAACTATTGGACTTCCCTTTCGTGCAAAGGTTGTCTCCATAGTGAAAAAATATGTGTCATTTCAGCGTATTCAGTGCATTCTGTAGCACCTACTGAACATTTATCCTCCGTATCTTTCCGCCTAAGTGCTACATTTACATAAAGGCTACCTGAGGGTTCCGCCTTAAAGCAGGTTTTACTTGCAAACTCAGCCTCCGTGGGTGTGTATTTCTGCTGCATTCCTTTGTGCCTCTCATTATCACCTGAGAGTTTGTAAAATAGGTGGTGATAACTCAAGTTTAAAATCTAGTAACTTAGAGATTAAAAATCTGGAAATGCTCAGCTATGGTGAACAAGTTTAAGTTAAAAAATAAATAAACCTTTCTTCAACTGTGATTGAAAAAGATCCAGTGATATAAGCGGTACTTAATTTTCCATCCTCATAAAACGATCTTTTAAACATAAAGAAGCCCAGCTGCAAACCACCATGAATTATGATCATCGCTTCCTACAGTGAATTCAGAAATTGCTTTTTACTTCTGGATACTGTGAAAAGCCAGGTCAGGAATCTACAATGTGCGTCAGTTATCATTGTGCTGCTAATGCTTGGCACTGGTTCAAGCAAAGGAACATTAAGATTGTATTTCTCCATTCTGCCTTGCCAAAGGGAGGGACAAGACAGGCCAAGGGCATTGACCCTGGCACCTGATCGAAGGCACTAACAGATATGCATGCAGTTAGACCCCAGTGCACCTGTGTTCCAGGAGACACACCCAAGTGAGGTAGCTGAAAGTGCTGCCTGGAAACACCTCTGTCTTCACACTCCACCCTCCTGGTTTGGTTGAGAAGACCTCATTACTCTCAATTTTCCACCAAATGACAGTGAAGAGGAGTCATTTGTTGGAAGAAAGGGATTCATTATGGGGAAATAGATCTTGAAAAGTATGAATACCATGGCTGCCTCGTTGTCCAGCCAAGGGGAACCCGTGTGGCTCTCCCAAGCCCGTTCTCTTTCAGGCACTCGGAAGTCCATGCTGTCTTTAGGACAGGCCTGCAGTCCATGGCCGGGGGCATGATGTCCGGTGGTGTGTGGGGTCGTCCTCGAGCAAACCTATCCTTTCCAGTTGAGGGGAAAAAAAACCCTCTTTCCTGTCTCTTGTCTCAAAGAAGGACGAAGTAAAAGTTGAGACATAGCAGGCATGAGGTCAGTGGCCTGGAGGTTAAAAATTAAACCCCCCCACCCTTAAATTCTCAGGCTATCTTAAGGGTGGGGCGATATGGAGAAACCCCCTCTATTGTTCCTATTTAATCTTGCTCAAACCCCCACACTTACTTCATGGATCACGACCCCCTCACATGTACTTTCTAAAACTGTAAACCCAAGACCCTTTCACGTTTGTTGTGAGCCTATATAAAGGCAGGGGTTTCCTTTGTTAGAGGAGCTTGGCTGTTAGGCAACTATGCCACCTTGCTCCCAGCTGAATAAACCACCCCCTCCTTCCCAGTTCGGTGTTCGAGGGGTCTGTTTCTTGCGGCCGATCCTGCTTCACAGCAACCTGCCATGGTGCCCAAAATTCCCCTCATCTGACACTGTGTTAGCGAGTTGCTTGAACTCTGGGGCCTGGCTGCAGAATTGAGTGCTGCCTTTTCTTCTTACTAACTGGATGACTTTTAGCAAAATTTAAAATAGGAATAATGGTAGTATCTACCTTATAATAGTGTTGGAGGGATTCATGAGTTAATACCTGGGAAGAACTCGAGTGTCTGGTGCATTCCACCATGCAGTAACATTCGTTATGGTAACCTCCCCTGTGTCCTCTGGCAAGCAGAAGACACAATCAGCAAAACACAGCTTATGGGAATTAGTTAGTGAAGTGACCTCCAGGCACCTGGATGAGCCCCGAGGGTATGCGCAAAGACACGCAGGTGGAGAAGGGGGGTAGAGAGGCCTGAAAATTGGGGTCTGTCGAGGGAGGCCCATCTGGATGGAACAGGGATTTCTAATCAGCCAGGAGACAGAATGGACACCCTAGTTCCTCAAAAGAGCAAGTTATCTATGGGGGAGAAGAGAACGGTTCTAATGATAATTGTGCAAAAAGGGAAAAAGGGAAAAAAAAAAAGACAAAGGAAAAGGGAAAAAAAAGACAAAGGAAAAAGGAAAAAAAAAGACAAAAGAAAAAGGTCACTGTAATTATTAGATGCCCGGGACAGTGCTAGCTACTTTATCTGTATCATCCAATTTGATCCTAAAGCAATCTTGTAAGTTAGGTATATTCTCATTTTATAGAAAAAGAAATGGGCCCGGAGTGCCTTCTCAGTCGACAGTGGAGCTGGGGAGCTAAACTGTTGTCCAAACTGGATCCATCTGGCTGACACAGGCCACGGGAACCTAGTGCCTCCTCTTACTTGAACCCAGTTGTCTTAGGAAAGCAAGACCGCAGAGAAGCCCAGCTCCTTCCTCTCTTCCTGGTACAGAACCAGCGTCAGCAATAATTAGAATCTAGATGTGGCCAATGTGGGCTGGCTGGAGGAGGGAAGCAGCGGGCAGACCCCACCAGGGCATAGGGACATGAAGAAATCCTGACAAGAGGAGTCTATACCCAAGTTAGAGAGTCACGGGGTTTTCCCAGCGAGCGCCCCCTCACCTCCACCTCTGTGTTTCTTCTCTGACCTCTTGGATCTGGAAGTGAGGACAGGGGAAGTGTTACCCGTTGATGTCGTTTATGTAATGCTAGGATCAGCCAAGGAGTGAAAATCCTGCTCTTTCAAAATGAATGGTTGGTTTGTAAGGGCTTTTGCTGACCTTTGTGCCAGTACCTGGGAAGAAATGCGTGTTTATGGTGTCTTTGGCTTCAGAACAGATAATCCCAGGGCCCGATCTTTGCCCTTTTCTCCACCTCTACACACACGTGGAGGCACTGGTCAATGGAAACCATTTACTCAGAGGACAGGCGGCCCTCACGTACCCCAAGTTCTCCAAGTCTCCGTCTGGGCTGCAGCTTTCAGCTAGCTGTCCTCTGCGTCTGTGCTGGAGGTGATGAAACCCCAGGATCCCACCTGCCCTCATCAGGCCCCACACAGGGAAGGAACAGCCTTGTCTTGAGGCCTTTCATACTGAAGCTAAACCTCCCCATCATGAGTCGATGTGGGGTTACTAGGAAGGGGTGATATTTCTCAAGCTCCTCCTGTGGGCTAGCCACAGTGCCCTGCCTCTCCCTCCCTCATCTCTGCTGCTCCTCACCGGGCATCAGGGACAGGCGGGTATGCCTCATCTTATACACAAGGAAGAAAGGCCCAGACAAGTTGGGTACCTTGCCCCCATCACATGGCTCATCCGTGCTAGACATCCGAGTATGAAACTGCCACCACTCCCCAAGCCTGCCTCTTCTCTACAGAGATAACTTCAATTTGGGAAAACGTGAATGAGTCTTATCATATTCCCGCAGCCACCTGTTCCAGAACACACTGGTTTTCTCATTTCCAGGCAGTTTCCCCCAGGCGCTTTCAACTTCCTATTCCTTAAAAGAAATACCAAATGCATTACTAGTGTCCTTGGAATATTCCCTAAGAAAATAAAGACATCTAGCTCGTAGGAATCCCAGGGAGATAAATTAAAAATAAATGAGGCTTCAGAATTCTCACAAAACAAGGACCCTATTTGCCTTAAATAAGCAATATTGAAAAGTCCAACCTGACCAACTTTTCCTCCATTATTAAAGCAATCCAGGGAAAGGGCAGGTGATTCCAGTGCCGGGGGATCCCCTTTACCCCTAAGTGCATGGACGTATGATGCTGTAGGGGTAAAGGGATCTGGGAGAGGTGGGGAATGTGAGGATGATCGAGGTCTCAGAGCTCAAACAATCAGCAAGTGCTTCTTGGTCACCTGTTGTGTAAGTAGAAATGAATGCCCCCTTTATTTATTGAAAAGATCAATTATCGAGGACCTACTATGTAATCTCATATAGGGTAAAATCCTTGACCTTGAAAATCACAATGAGCTGGGAGAGAACACCGAGTAATTGTTAGAATGCAAGATGGCAGGTGCCGTGATGGAAGAGCAGGATGGATGCTGAGGAGTACACAGGTGGGGTGTGAGCTCAGGCCTCAGAGCAGGGCATGGGGACCTCATCCAGGAGATATCTCTGAGCTCACCGCCCAAGGACAAGTTTAGCCTCAGGACAAGGAGGAGATCCAGAAGACATTCTACAAAAATGCTCAAGGAACAAGGGCATCAGCGGACACCATGTTGGCAGGGAAACAGACACAGGCCAGACATTAGCACTTGCTCAGAATTCTCTGCTGCTCTCGAAGGGCTGTGCCCTTCACAGGTGGGAGGATGGCAGCTGCTCTGATGGTCCAGGTAGGTGTGGGTTCAGCCAGCGCAACTGGCACCAGGGAGTGTGGTTCAAGATGTAGGCGTAATCCAGGCCTGCGGCTTCGAAAAAGGAGCCACCCTGGTCGGGGTCAGGGCTGACACAGGGCCAGGGGAAGAGTTTGCAAGTAGGAATTGAATGCTTTTATTTCAGAATGAGTAGAAATTATTTGATGTATATATAGATAAACAAAAATCATATAACCAGTTTCCTATCGGTATTCCATGCCACGAAGGCTGCAACTCATTGTTTCTCTGCCCTGAGTCAAAGCACGTGTTTTCAGGTTGATCCCTGTTCTTTTTATTCCTCGTCACCACCTTGAGTGTTCAGTGAGGAATTGCTGCTGCAAGGACTGAGCATTCCGAGAGCAATGTAGATACAAAAGGATCCAACCACTCAGCTTCATCGGTGCCCCTGGAAATGCACATCCAAGAAGCTGTGCACACAGAGCTGGGGGCCGTCTGAGGTCCGACCAGTGTGCCCACCAGAAGATGAGCATTCTCTTTGTCTCTACAATTGTGTGTACCCTGCGGCACTTTCACCTACTAAGGTTTGAAACCTCCATGACTGATCCCCACAGCCTCCCCTTTAGCTTGGGTGAGTCAATTGAAATCATTGGAACAGTCTTAGTTCTGCCCATCATGTGCTCCCTTCGAGACAGATGCACTCAGTAGGTGATTCATGAAAACCTGAACACAGGCCAGGGAGGAGACCCTGGAAAAGCAGGGGACAGAAGGAAGCCAACTTCCCAGTCAGCAGCCTTGGCTTCTAGATGGAATCCACTCTCCTCCCCCACTCACCGGTAACACAAGAGGTGAGCAAATGGGAAGATGGTCTTTGAGAGTTATTGATTTCCTCCTTTTCCAGCAATACATCGTGCCTCTAAAAAGCAGTTCTTAGGAAACATGAAGCCCCCGAGGAAAGCGGGCTGGAAACACTCAAAGCTTTGCAGCCATAACCACTAATGAGGAGCAAAGTCGCTGTTTATTTGAGATGGTGACAGACACCATCAGCGCACTTCACACATTTCAAATAGGTGTTTAGGTTCAGAACGACAGGGATTTCAACCCCAAAGGCTCTCTGAAAATTTCAGCAACCCAATTTATTCACCAAAGCACTAAGCCAGCATCTATTTTGCATCAGATTGTTTGAAATAGAGATGTAAGAAATGTGCTCTTGATGTGGAGCCTCCAGAAAAGGACTTGAAGTGCTCATGGGTTCTCATGACCTCTGAGGTCTTTGCTGGAAAGAATTTGCCAGCCCAGTGCCTGGCACATCACGGGTGCTGCGTTAACTGAAAGAATGATGAATGATTAAATAAACAAATGGCCACTGTGATGTGGAAAGGAAAGAGTTGGGCACACCTGAGTTCAAATAGCACTGCCTCAAAACACCACCTTGTCTACTTCTGATTGACACTGTTAGCAAATTGCTTAAACACTCCAAGTTTTGGTTTCCTTATCAGAAAACTGGGGGATAAAAATATGTATCTTGGCTGGGCATGGTGGCCCACACCTGTAATTCCGACACTTTGGGAGCCCAAGGTGGGTGGATTGCTTGAGGCTAGGGTTTCAGACCAGCCTGAGCAACATAGTTGAAAAAAATAGAAAGAAATTAGCCAGGTGTGGTGATGTGTGCCTATAGCCCCAGCTAGTTAGGAGGCTCAGTTGGGAGGATGGCTTGGGCCCGGGGAGTCAGGGATGCAGTGTGTCATGATTGTGCCACTGTACTCCAGCCTGGGCGACACAGTGGGGTCCAGTCTCAAAACAAACTTTTTGTGTACAGTTGTGTGTGCCCTGCATCTTGTAGTGTTGTTGTAAGCCTTGACGCACTCTTTCCTGGTGTATAGAAGCAGCTTAATAAATGTTAGCCTCCCAGTGGCCTTTCCACTTAAAGAGAGATGGGGTGCATTAGCCCATTTTCACAACGCTATAAAGATACTACCTGAGACTGGGTAATTTGTGAAGAAACAGACTAGTTGACTCCCAGTTCTGCATGGCTGGGGGAGACCTCAGGAAACTGACAGTCATGGTGGAAGGTGGAAGGCGACGGGGAAGCGAGGCATGTTTTACATGCCAGCAGGAGACAGAGCATGTAGGGGAAACTGCCACTCTAAAGCCATCAGATCTCAGGAGAACTTTCTATCGCAAGAACAGCGTGAGGGACCGCTCCATGATCCAGTCACCTCCCCACCGGATCCCCTCCTCAACAGGTGGGGATTTCAATTCAAGATGAGATTTGGGGGGGGAACCCAGAGCCAAACCATATCATGGGGAGTCTTGGGTGATATCAAGTGGATTTAGAGAACTGAGAGATAGTTGAGAGGCTCTGGGGTGTGTGAATGGTTTTGGAGGTTAAAGAAAACAAAGAATACTAATACCGGAGTTCCTTCCTGGAAGCCAGGTAAAATCGTCACAGCCAAAGGGAAGAGATAGACTTTGTCTTGTCTCTCCCAATAGATTAATAATGGCCAGGGGTAGAAGGGCCTTTCCTATCCTTCCTGCTCAAAAGTGTGGTGTCTGGAATAGCATCTGGGTGTCACCAGAGAGTCTTTTAGAAATGTGGCATCTCAGCTTCCACCTAGGAAGGCTGGCCCAGAATCAACACGGTAAGGAGATCCCCAGATAGTTCATTTGCATTTTGGAAAGAAACACTGGCCTAGAGCACCTTCCCCTCTCTGGGTTGCTGGGTCCTTTGATTTATTAAGTCTCTGCAGCTGAGTGATATGGAGGGCGAGGGGCGCTTGTGAGGAATTTTCTGAATAGTAGGCTGAATTCTTCAACCAGTCATCGAAACAACAGTCTGGATCTATCTTATGCTAGACACCTACTGTTTCTTCTAAGGTGCTGAAAGGGAGCGGTCCTGGGCCCAGTAAACAGCGGCATTCTGGTCGGTCCTCTTTCTTTCTTCCTCTGCCAGGAACCACAGCAGTGTTGAGGTTCTGTGAAGACACGCCCAGTTGGCAGTCAGTTTATCTCTGAGCATCTGAGCAGAGGAGAATTCCAGAGCAGCCTGACTCCAGGGACCCCCACAGGAGCCACCGAGTGTGCAGCTAACTCAGGGAAGAGAACACAACAAATACAAGCTCTGGGAAGTCAGGGACTGGGAAAGCCCCTTGGGATTCATCCCCTGCGGATGTGCCAGAGACTGTTTGCCACAGCTTTTGGCGATGACATATCTTACCGTAGGGCTCCTACTAAATGCACTCTGGAAGGGCAACAGACAATAAGTCTAACTGGAGTTTGCAGAATCAAGGATGTGGCCATGTAGCCATCATAAGGTAGGAATTTGAAAGGTCGAGGTATGCAGAAGGGCCAGTTCTAGAAATAGAGCTCATGCTTGGTCCAAGGACTACAGCAAGACCTTCAGGAGTTCATGGCTTTGGGGGAGGGATAAAGGAGAGGGATTGGTAGCAAATGGCCCAGAGATTCTCACAAATTCTCCTTTATCCATAAGGAGGATGGAGGGTATATGATGACCCTCTCTTCTAAAGGGCTCCCTTTCAAGTTATGGAACTGCCGGACTAATTCTTTTATTACCCTGGGAATCAGTGTCAGCTCCCCAAAGGCAGTGAGTCCCAGGAGGAAGACAGTTCATCTTCACTCGTGGGAACCTGTTCTACATGAGGTTGTGCCTTGGGTAAACTTGGTTTTTGCTATTGTTTGAACAAAGTTCACATTTTTTGTTTATTGTTTTTTTCTAAATTATAAACCTCATATATGTGTTAAAGCTTAAATTCAACCTGATGTAGTGATTTAACTGTGGAAGTGAAACCTTTCTGAAAAAAAAAAAGATCCAAGGAAACAACTAGAAATATCAGATTTATTCTAATCCTAATTGGATGTTCCATATTTAGATAGTTTCCCTTCCCACAGAAGGTGAGTGAAATGCTTACCTTTTCAAATTTTATGCACAAGTCTCCACTTTAAGGAAACAGATTTTTTTTATAAAGTACTCTCAAATTACCCATTGATAAATACTGCACTCAAATCCTTTTTGGCAGAGACACAAAGGTCAGCATAAAGGAGGGAGTGGTCACCCTGTGACAAGGACAGTTTGAGGGGTTGTACTTGTTTTCATGAGAGCATTGATGTGGGGATATTTCATCTAAACACACTTTGATCTCTGAAGCTATGTCTAGCACATGTTAAGTCAGAGTGCTCGTTGGACATTTCAAATGTTGGTTTGCATGGAAGTACGAATCATTTGACCCACACGAAAAGAATGAAATGCGATGGAACAGAAACTCAGATTTAAAGTATTAAGAACTTTTGTGAACTGCAAATAGCATGTCTCCGGGATGTTAATGTGTACATTGAGCAGTAAGATTCCATGTGCATTAGAAATAAACTTAATTACTTAGGAGGTAGGGTAGACCTCTTCTTACAAAATTATATTGTCTAAAAGAAAATAAAAGTCTATGAGCTATCAACAGACATACTGTTGTAAAAACCAAAAGAGTATGTCTTTAGTGAGGTTTCACTCATCCAGGCTCGTGCACATAAGGTGTCTATTAAGGAAATGTACAGGAAATGCTCAAACCTTCCACGAGGCTGGGGTCCCACCTCATCCCTTTCTCACTCTGACAGGGGCACAGTGAGGTTCCTAGTCCATTCCATATCCTTCTGCCCAGCTCAGGGTAGGGGAGCCGAAGAGCCCTGCTGTGACAACCCAGGAGGGAGAGAGAGAAGGGCCTGGGCCTTCTACGCTGCCCAAGCCTGGTCTCTCTCGGAGGGCAGGGCTGAGGACCAGAGGGCGTGCAGGGTCAGATCAGGGGCAGCTGGTGGGACTGAACGACCTGTGATTCTGCATCCTCCCTCTGCTGTGGTTTCCTGTCCCTAAAAGCATATTTCTGTCGCCATCCTGACTATAATTAATATACAAAAAAATAAGCCAAATAAATCGAGAGGCTGAAGCCCTTGGCATTTAAAACCCATCCACCATCGTTTTCCCCATTTATCAGCCATCCATGTGCTGAGGAAGATTGTGCGTTGACACTGTCTTTGAATAGAGAGTGAGTTGGGATCCTGGTGAAGCAGCCATTTGCCCATTAACACAGTGGAAGAGACACAGGAAGTGCCAGGATCACCAGAATCTGGGTCCCTAATCCACACAACCTCGTCCAGCCTTACAACAATTCCTGTCCCCCTGTTGCCAGTGCCCAGGCTTACAGAGCACCTTCAAAGATGTGAAGGGGCAGCTTTATCTTTCAAGGTAACAGAAATATCATCTTGATATTAAATCAGATTGCTGGGCTAATTCATCAGTTTCCCTCAGAGTTGGGTACTCTGCACAAGTTGTTGTCACCTTTAGATGGCCTCATGCATGGAAATGTGAATTATTCATAGGCTTTGTTTGGGTTGCAGGAAACCTTCATATTGCTTTAGTTTCTTAATGTATTTGATAGGCTCTTTGCGTTGATCACATTATATGGGTATTGCTGGCAGTAAACTAAATTTTAAATTATAGAGTCCGCAGGTTTGTACTAAGAGATGGTAGGAGATGATTCATCATTTTCCTTGTCTTCCTGTTTACATGTGGACATATAATTCATGCTCAGAAACCATCTTTCAGCTCATCTGGAAGTGCTCTGCTGCACCAGCACGGAATCTATCTCTGCCAGTCCAGAATTGTAAATCACTTTTCTATTAAACAGCAGGGCTAAAAATGCAAGCATATGTACTTTAAATATATGTAGCCATTTCCAATTCCCAGAAGATGAGCCAAAATTAAAGGATTGTCAAAAAAGCCAGTGCTAGAATTGAATGAACGAATGATGTGCCTTAAGGACATCAGAAATTTGTATTTCTATACACACACTGAAGAGATACACACACACAGGTTTCCCAGAACGGGCCTGTCTTTGGGAATTGTGTATTCTGCAGATTTTTTGGTACACTAAATCTCAATTATTCTGAAATTTTACTTCCTCAGATTATTCACTCTTGCAGTCATAAGACAGACTTGATGGTGGGGAAGAAAAGATCTGTATAAATTCTCAGTTTAGCATGGTAGGAAGCCCTTGTCTGCCATCCTATTGACCTTCATCCCCAGGCCAGGACAATGAAGCCATTTGCTCAGGATGATGGACTCCTAGACTCGGTGGTGAGTGCTTTTCATCTCCAAAGATAAGATTCCACTCAGCAAACCTACTTACTCAGGCAGTAGCGGAATTTAGACATTTCAGAAAGGTTTTCAGCAGTCACTGTTTCTTTGCCCAGCAGTAACCATCATCACGGTTTTCTACTCCCTGAACCTGATTCAACTGTGGTAGTGGATCACCATTTTTACACACGTGCACGTGAACATCTGGCATTGTTGAGGAAGGAAGAACTTTCCGGGTAACTGAAGCTAACCCACTGAAGAGTTTTTGTCTAACATTGCAATTGTCTTAATGGAATCTTTCTGAACTGTATTATTTGCTTGCTGTTTTCTTCAGCAAAAGTTGCCAAACCATTTCGTTCCATTCTGTGATTCTGTCGAGAACTGTGCTGACTGTCTGTCCCTGTGGACCACTGGGCACCTGCCTTGGAGCTCATGGCCTTCCACCTGTCTTTCTATTCTGGCTCGTTTGAAGAACTAGAGTTCCAAAATCTGGTTTGCTAGACTTGTGCTGTGGTTTGAATGTATGTTTCCCCCGCAAAATGCCTACATTGGCACTTAAACCCCAAGCTGATAGTATCAAGAGGTGAGGCCTTTGGGGAAGTAGTTAATTCCTGAGGGCTCTGCCATCTTGAATGGGATAATGTCCTTTTAAAGGGGGCTTCAGAGAGCTTGCAGCCTTCACCTCCCAGGTTCAAGCAATTCTCCTGCCTCAGCCTGGTCCCTTCTGCTCTTCCATTCCTTCTGCCATGTGAGGACACAGTAAGAAAACACCTTAGCTAGATAACATAGCAACAGAAAACAAAACAGCTCACTTACAGGTGGGAGCTAAGTGAACTCATGGACACAAGAAGGGAGCAACAGACGCTGGGACCTACCTGAGTGGGGAAGGTGCCGGGAGAGAGAGGAGTGAAGAAAGTGACTATTGGGCACTGGGCTGAGTACCTGGGTGATGAAATCATCTGCACAACAACTCACCCATGACATAATTTACCTATATAACAAACCTGCACATGTGCCCAAGCCTAAGTTAAAAGTCAAATAAAATAAAATAAAATGCCACTGGGATGCAGAAAGCATCGCTTGCCAGATACCAAATCTCATAAGACACGGAGACTGTTGGCACCTGGATCTTGGACTTCCAGCCTCCAGAATGGTGAAAAAGTACGTTTCTGTTTTTTCTAAAGAACCCAGTTTCGGGTATTTTGTGATAGCAGCATGAACAGACTAAAACAGCTCGCGTGATAAGCGGAGCTGGTGAGTCCTGCAGAACAGCTGGTGCATCCTCTTCCTGCAGAGTCCAGGTCAGGGTTCTCACCAACAAGTTTTGCCGTGGCTCTTCTAGAGTTCCAGGGGCTCCTCTGTGAGTGGGTTTTGGGGGGCTGCTTTCTCCTTCATCTCATGGTAGTCTTGAACTAGTGATAGAGAGAGTTTGACCATATGTATGGATAGCATGTACAGGTCTCGATTGACACTCAAGTTTGAAGAGCATTTGCTGGGTGCCTGGCATGGAAACAGGATTCCTGCTTATATTTAGGGCTCACCCTCATTACTTCATTACCCACTAAAGGCCCCACATCTTATTAAGGTCACACTGGCCATTAGGTTTCTCTGTGTGTGTGTGTGTGTGTGTGTGTGTGTGTGTTGAGACAGAGTCTTGCTCTGTCACCCAGGCTGGAGTGCAGTGGTACAGTCTTGGCTCACTGCAACCTTCACTTCCCAGGTTCAAGCAATTTTCCTGCCTCAGCCTCCCAGGGAGCTGGAACTACTGGCACCCACCCCCACACCCAGCTAATTTTTGTATTTTTAGTAGAGGCAGGGTTTCACCATGTTGACCAGGCTGGTCTCGAACTCCTGACTTCAAATGATCCAGTGACCCTGGCCTCCCAAAGTGCTGGTATTGCAGGCATGAGCCACCACGCCCACCCTACCACTATACCCAACTGCCATTAGGTTTCAGTACATGAATCTGGGGGGGGGGCATGAGACCCTAGAACAGCTTCTCAGGTAGCCCTCTCCTCCCCCCAACCTCTCTTCTTCCTTTATTACCTCTGTTGAGTGCAACCTATTCATTGGTTGACCTTTTCAGTCCTATGACTCAGTGGCTTAGTTTTTTAACAATAAATCACAGAAAGGTGGCTTAACTGTTGAAAGTTTTATTAAAATGGTTATAATAATGACTTCATTAGTCTCTGAGGCTTCCAGATCTTCTCTCTGTTCCAGGGAAGCTGGCCATGCGAAGGCAGCTGAGAATTGCTATTAACCTCCACTGAATTAAAACCAGGGGCTGATGAACAATGCTGGAAGCAGGCCAGGCGCTTTTCAGAGATAATGGTTGTATGATAGCAACCCCCCCCATTTAGATATAACACTTTTGCATTATAAAAAAAAGGCATATTAATTCACGGTAAACGGAAAATTTAATTTAATTTTCTCTAGATTAGTTAGGAAAAAAAACAAAGATTCCTTAGTCTGCTTAATTCGGTTACCATGGGGATAGAATGTCTTTTTGGGAGAGCCTCTGTGACACGGCACACAAGCCCTCGCCTCTGCCTCATATGCCCAGGTTTTTCGCCCACTTGCTCTTCCTGATGAATCTGCCCCAGTATCCAAATAGCACAAACCCACGAATGTTCTGCAACCCATTTTCATCTTTGCGCCTTTGCTCCTAATCTGTTACCTTTGACCCCCATTGTCCCAGCCACCCGGATTGAGCATATCGTCCAATGCACAACCGAAGTCCCACCAGCTCTGTGCGTTCTGCAGCTCCACAGCCACACGCAGCTGTCCTCTGGCCTTCCTCAGCTCCTAACATTGAGGTGAGCATCAAAGCAATGAGCAGATTAAAACAATTTGCTTTGAAGCAGACAGAACCCTTTCAGTAAAATCTCCAGATCAGGAAGCTCATTTCCTGCATACTTGGTCAGCCTGAGGAGCCCTGCCTCATGTGCTTGCATCTCTTTGGTGATGGGTCTTCCAGGCGTGGGGTGGAAGCACCAGCGCTCTGACGAGAGCTCCGATGGCTTGATTGGCAGGAGCAGAGATGCCACAGCCTGGCAGGTCGTGGGAAGCCTTTTTGGTCATTGTTGTTTTCGTCGTGTAAGACCCTGACACCTCTTTCATAAATGTAATTATTTTTTAAAATTATAATTTTAAACCCCGTAATGCTGTGGAGGCTGATTTGAAAATTGTTGAGGTAGAACAGATTGCTAAAGACAAGAGAGACTTGGCTTCCACTCCTGTCAGCATTTGGCATTCTTGCATTCACAAAGTCTCTTCCCCATCCCTTGAAAAACCCCACGCGAATCACTGGACAAAAAGATGGTATGGCCAGGGACCAGCAAAACATACTGCAGACCGTCTCTACCAGCAGAAGCTCAGCAACAGGGTGCAACTCACATGCCAGACTGCAGATAAACAGGTGTGCCCACTACCCATTCATTCATCCATTAACACATTTCACAAATAATATTCTTTAAGCATGCACTGTGTGCTAGGCACTAGGGATTCGATGATGGACGAATGTGGAACTAATGATACCTAGTCAGAGAGCGAGATATGAATCAACGGTAACTACATAAGGAAATGTAAAAATGTAATGGGGTCACACTTTCTGAAACCTAGGGGTGGAGGGAGATGGGGTAATAGCCTCTGACAATGGGGTGTAAGCCAGCAAGATGAGCCAAGCCACCTGGGGCTCTGAGATCAAATTGACATCTGAAGGGAGAGTAGAAAATGAAGAATGGTGAGAAGAATGTTAGAATATTCTAGGCAGACACATGTGGCCATGTCCTGTCGGGAGGGGGCAGATGAGAGGAAGGAAGAGGTGGGAGGTGTCCCTAGACCTGCAGGGCATGGTGGGCCACATCCTCCTAGAGCAATGGGAACCATGGAACGGCTCTCGGGTGAGGGTAGAGTGAGGACAGCATCACATTTGCACACAAGAAAAATCCCCTTTCTTCAGAGTGGAGAACAAAATGGACGGGAGTGAGCATGGAGGTGAATAGGACACTCAGAGGCTACTCTGGCCCAGCCGAGGACACACAGCCTGACCATTCCCTGGGAGGCCACTGTGGCCCAGAAGGAGACACACACTGACTATCCCTGGGAGGACACAGTAACCCAGGAGGAGACACATGGCCTGACTGTCCCTGGGAGGACATGGGAACCAAGAAGGGACACATGGCCTGACTGTCCCTGGAGGACACTATGACCCAGGAGGGGACACACAACCTGACTGTCCCTGGAAGGACATGGGGACCAAGGAGGAGACACACGACCTGACTGTCCCTGGGAAGACACTGCGACCCAGGAGGGGACACATGACCTGACTGTCCCTAGAACGACACAGGGACTCAGGAGGGGACACACGGCCTGACTGTCCCTGGAAGGACACGGGGACTCAGGAGGGGACACATGGCCTGACTGCTCCTGGGAGGACACTGTGGCCCAGGAGGGGACACACGGCCTGACTGTCCCTGGGAGAACATGGGGACCAAGGAGGGGACACACAGCCTGACTGTCCCTGGAGGACACTGTGACGCAGGAGGGGACACACAGCCTGACTGTCCCTGGGAGGACACTGTGACCCAGGAGGGGACACATGGCCTGACTGTCCCTGGGATGACACTGTGGCCCAGGAGGGGACACACGGCCTGACTGTCCCTGGAGGACACTGTGGCCCAGGAGGGGACACACGGCCTGACTGACCCTGGAGGACACTGTGGCCCAGGAGGGGACACACAGCCTGGCTGTCCCTGGAGGACACTGTGGCCCAGGAGGGGACACATGGCCTGACTGTCCCTGGGAGGACATGGGGACCAAGGAGGGGACACACGGCCTGACTGTCCCTGGGAGGACGCTGCAGCCCAGGAGAGGACACATGGCCTGACTGACCCTGGAGGACACTGTGACCCAGGAGGGGACACACAGCCTGACTGTCCCTGGAGGACACTGCGACCCAGGAGGGGACCCACGGCCTGACTGTCCCTGGAGGACACTGTGGCCCAGGAGGAACACGGGCTGCCTGGACCATGATGGTGATGGTTGAGTAGAGAGAAATGGACAATGTTAAGAGACACTATGATGTAAAATCCATGTGTGAGCCTGGAGAATAGCTTCAGCTTGGAGGCGTGGCTTGCAGTGAGCCAAGATCGCGCCACTGCACTCCAGCCTGGGTGACAGAGTGAGACTCTGTCTCAACAGATAAATAATAAAATAAAACCCATGTGGCAAGGTGACCCAGTGATTTGGGGTCGTTAGGAAAAGAGGGATGAAGCATGACTGCTAACTTCTGTGCTCCGGATAAAGATGAGACTCAACATCCAGGGAACCTGCATGCTCTAAATGATTCTTCGTCTGTCCCCCAGGCCGCTCCAGCCAACTGCAAAGCTTCATCTTTCATAAAACATGACCTTAAATGAAGACCTAACTACATCCTAAAGTTTGCTGTGTACATTAAATACCATAATCCATAATCGGAAAGTGAACATTTCCAAATTCCTTAACTCGGACACTTCATTTGTTTTCAAAATGGAAATCACCACTGTCCCCAATGTATAGAGTTAGATTTTAAAATTTACCAAAATTAGGCCACTGCAAAAAAGATTTCTAGTAATGTCCAGAGGAAATTAACATCAGTGACACAATTTGATGACGTAAGAGGCCTTTTGCAGCATATGATCCGTTCCTTCATTGTTAACATTTTGAAAGCATTCTGGTATCAGGGCTGGGCATAGTGGCTCATGCCTGTAATCCCAACACTTTGGGAGGCAGAGGCAGGTGGATTACTTGAGGCCAGGAGTTCGAGATCAACCTGGCCAACATGGTAAAACCCCATCTCTACTGAAAATACAAAAAATTAGCCGAGTGTGATGGCACATGCCTCTGATTTCAGCTACACAGGTTGCTGAGCCAGGAGAATTGCTTGAACCTGGGAGGTAAAGGTTGCAGTGAGCCAAGATTGTGACACTGTACTCTAGCCTGGGTGACAGAGTGAGACTCTGTCTCAAAATAAATAAGTAAATAAAAATAAATAAATAAAAACATTCTGATTTCAGAGTAAGCATATCATACACAAGAAATTACCTTTATGCCTTTAATCCCTTTTGATTTTTAGAAAAATGTGCTCAGAAAATATGCAGTTTTCTGAGAATAGTCTGCAAAAATTTAAGAAGGTGAGTTTTCTTTCAGAAGACATCGTACAGTCTACATATTTTAAAATAGAATATATATGTATAGAACAGGTACATGATTTTGAGCAAATCATGTTACCTCTCTTGACCTTGCCTTCTTTCATGATGGATACTCTGATTATATATTATCCAAGTTCTCTTTGACTTTTATGATTGGTTAATTCTACTATTTTAATGTCACTTATCCTACCCAGCAATAATTTTAATTGATGTTTTCCCCTTAATCGTAAGGAAAAAAAATGAGAGAAAAAAAGAAACTCTCATTGGTTTGGGAGTCTGCTCTGTGACAGGCTCTCAGCATGTACGTCTGTTTTACTAGTAATCTCAGCACCTGTAACGCTTGCATAGGGAATGCTTCATTTTACCTGTTCTATCGATAAATAGCCTGATATTTAAAGAACAGAGATATTTACCAACTTCTCTAAAGTTACTGGAGGCAGGATTTAAACATAAGAATGTGTAGCTTCGAAGCCAGACTTCTTTTCCTGGGTCATTAGAATCCATCATCTACCAATATTCTAGTGCCTACCTGCTCTCTGTGGAGTCAGTAATACTTTAACTTTGTATAGCAAGCAGTGCTTCAAAGCAACCTCACAATTTTGGTCCCACTACCCCTTAAAATTGGAAGGCAATTCTTATTACCCACTTTTTTTTTTTTTTTTTTTTTTTTTTTTTTTTTTTTGAGATGGAGTCTAGCTCTGTCCAGGCTGAACTGCAGTGGTGCTATCTCAGCTCCCTGCAACCTCCACCTCCTGGATTCTGCCTCAGCCTCCCGAATAGCTGGGATTACAGGTGTGCGCCGCCATGCCCAGCTAATTTTTGTATTGTTAGTAGAGATGGGGTTTCACCATGTTGGCCAGGATGTTCTCAATCTCCTGACCTCATGATCCACCCACCTCGGCCTCCCAAAGTGCTGGGATTACAGGCATGAGCTACCATGCCCAGCCTACCCAGTTTTTATGAATGAGCAACTGAAGGTGATTCAGCAGTAGCCACTAAGTGGCTGAGCCACAGCTAGAACCTTGTCTCCCTGTTGAATGCATTTCCTGATGACACGATGCTGAACCTTGAGACTCACAGGAGATTAGGCTCATGGAGAAGTGGGGGAAGAGGAGCAGGGGAGGAGAAACCATGGCCAGAGTTCTGGGGCTGAAGGAAGGAGAGAGGGAAGGTAAAGAGACCTCAGCAAATGGCATCATGTCTACAAGGTGCTCTTTCAGAAATTCTGCTAAAACTCAAAAGCATCTTGCCAATGAAACGAGAAACCATTTGATACATTCAAGATGGACAATTTTTGTCAAATACAGGATGTGAGTTGATAAATGTAAAATGATAGTTCAAGATGTAAACAGCAGGTTTCCTGATCACAGCAGAAGAGCAGAGAAGGGAAGGAGTCCTTCAAGTCACAGAATGTGAAAGGCATCAGTAAATGGGGGAGCATCAGTGCTCATCACTGTCAAGGGATTGCTCCAAGACACAGGGATTCTTCAGGGGGCCTTTCTAATGTCTTAACAGTTGATGAGAATTGAACTTTCTTCATACAGTATTGCACTCCATGCAGTATGGGAACTTTATCAAACTCCAGAATATGTGACAGTGGATGTGTGTTCCTATTACCAACTTTTGCAGGATCGACTCTATGTGGGCATTCTCAGTAGTATCTGCTATCAAAAATCCATAATTAATGTTGTTTTAACATGTGTCAAGACAACGGTGGCCATTTGTAGAGAGAAATAATTATTTGCTTATTTCAGTGGTATGTGATCTTCAGGATCAGAGAAAGATGGGGCTTAGAGTCAGGTGTCAATTGTCAATAACGTGCCCTTGACTTCTAAAGAACAGAATAACAGTTTCCTTCAATTGTCAATAACGTGCCCTTGAATTCCTAAAGAATGGAATAACAGTTTCCTTCAACCAGTTTCAAGTATCCAGTCAGGTAATAGATGATAAAGTGAGCCCTGTGCTATTGGTGGCAATGTAAAACAGTGCAACTGCTACAGAAAACTGTGCAGAGTTTCATCAAAAAAAAAAAAAAAAGAAAAAGAAAAAATAGAACTACCATATGTTCCAATAATTCCACTTCTGGGTATATGTTCAAGAGAAGTGAAATCATGATCTCAAAGAGATATCTGTACTCCCAGGTTTGCTGTAGCGCCATTCACAATAGCTGAGATGTGGAGACCACGTAAATGTCCACTGACAGATGAGTGGATAAAGAAAATGAGGCACACACACACACTCAGGAATATTAATGAGTGTTAAAAGAAGGAAATTCTGCCATATGCTACAATATGGATGAACCTAGAGGACATTCTACTGAGTGAAATAAGCCAATCACAGAAGAACAGATATGATGTGATTCCACTTAGATGAGAGTTGAATGGTGGTTGCTGGGGTGCTGGGAGAAGGGAAAGTGGGGAGTTGCTCTTCCATGGGCCGTGGTTATAAGGTTTCAGTTATGCAGGATGAATAAGTTCTAGAAACCTGTTGTATAACATTGTGAATATAGTTAACAATATTGAACTGTCCACTGAAAATTTTAAGATAGTAGATCTCATGTTATCTGCTTATATCACAATCCTAATATTAATAATACAAAAGTTTAAAGCACTGTGGCAGATCAGATTTACCTAAGAGGTCTTCCTCCTCTCACCCTGCCCCTCACTCTGCTTCTCTCCCTTAAACTGTTGACATCCTCCTGTACTTTACTCACCCTGTTTCACAAGGACAGGTTCGGGGTAGGTAAAGCTTATTTGGGGGGGATTGTCATTCAAAACTGAAGGAGTACTGAGTGCCAGACACTGTTGTGATCAGAGGGTGGAAACCTCTGCTATTTGAATGGATCATCAGGCAAAATGAGGAAGTCTTAGGAATTGCTCTATGCCTGCCTTTATCCCATGATTCAGAGTTCTCATTCACTAAAGCTACAATTTATTTAACCTGCTTAGAAATTTCAGAAGGAAAATAAGTGGATGAGAAATCAGTAACAGATTCTGAACAATCTCCCATTCAGAAATATCATGAGATTATTTTTCTTTATTCCACTGGTAACAGCAAATTTAAAAGATATTATCATAAACTCCATAGCCCAAGCTTAATAGAATTAATAATCAAATGGGATCCTAAGATCAATAATCCTCAAATTGTTTTTTATACTCCAGGAATTCCCCACGTGTACTTCAAAGTGAATCTGCCACTTCATTTTAAAAACAATTTGGAGTGACTTTTGTCCCCATGAAAGAAGCCAAATTGATAGTTCAAAAATTGATGGGTTTAGCCCAACACTGAAGAGACTGCAAATAATCTCTTCATCCTTCCCTTCTGCAAGGGTCGTTGGCTTATCAAACCTCCTCAAAGTCCTCATTTAACTAATTTTATTAGTTGATCTACAGTTTATTTCACCTCAGCCACAAAGTAGACCAATACCCTGTCCTTCATTTTAAAATAGGAATAAAAGTAGCTGACACAAATTTTGTTTCAAATAGGTCATTATTTTGTTTTGATAGATAAATGTCAAAGATACCTCTTGGGTTCAAATGGTGCCAGAAGACAGACAGATGGTCACGCTCACAGAGAGAAATGGGAATTAGGAAAGAATCTATTTCTCTTCATTTTAGTAAGAACTTAAGATATTTTCCTAAGCTCACAATTGCAGGGACCAAAGGAGAATTTGAATTAGCATTAAAAATGATTTTTTAATAATATATATGAGGTAACTTCAAAAGTTCATGGAAAAGTGGACTTAAAGGATAAAATTAAAAACATAAACGTTATTTCTCAGCAGAAGCTTCATCAAGTTCAAAACACTTTTTAAAGCAATGATGTCAGCCATTTAGTTCATCCCTAAAGAACTGAGGGTCCTTGGAATTTAGCCATGTCAATGTAGTCTTTTTTACCTTATTAACTGAAAAAAAAAAATAGGTGCCCTTTACAGATTTTTTTAAGACTAGGAAACAAAAAGAGATCAAAAGGAGCCAAATCGGGACTGTAGGGTGAATGCTTCATGATTTTCCACTGAAACTCTCACAAAATTGCCTTTGTTTGATGAGATGAGTGAGTAGGAGCATTGTCCTGGTGGAGAAGGACTCTGTGGCGAAGGCTTCTTGGGCATTTTTTTCTGCTAAAGCTTTGGCTAACTCTCTCAATAGACTCTCATAATAAGACATTATTGTTCTTTGACCCTCCAGAAAGTCAACAAGCAAAATGCCTTGAGCACCCCAGACATCTTGGTCTTGACTGGTCTGCTTTTGCTCTGACTGGACCACTTCCACCTCTTGGGAGCCATGGTTGTGGTTGTGCTTTGTCGTCAGGGTGTCACTGGTAAAGCCATGTTTTCTCTCCTATTACAATTCTTTGAGGAAATGCTTCAGGATCTTAATCCCATTTGTTGAAAATTTCCATTGAAAGCTCTGCTTTTGTCTGCAGCTCATCTGAGTGCAAGGGTTTTGGCACCCCATCGAGTATGATGTTTATTCAACTTTAATTTTTTCCATCAGAATTGTATAAGCTGAACCAATTGAGATATCTATGGTGTTGGCTGTTGTTTCTGCTGTTAATTGTTGGTCCTGTTCAGTTAGAGCATGAACAAGATGAGTTTTTCCTCATTGATTGATGTGAACGGATTGCCACTGAGGGCTTCATCTTCAGCATCATCTTGTCCCCTACTAGAACAGGTTATTTATTTGTAAATTGCTGATTTTTGAAGGACATTTCTTCCATAAACTTTTTATAAAGCATCGATGATTTCGCCATTCTTCCACCCAAGCTTCACCATAAATTTGATGTTTGTTCTTGCTTCAATTTTAGCAGAATTCATGTTGCTCTGATGGAGGCTTTTTTCAAGCTGATGTATTATCTTTTTTACGCATCACACTAGATCCTGTTCAGACATGTTATAACAAATTAGTACGAGCTTATTTGGTGCAAAATATTTTTGAAACCCGTGCATAATTTGGTTTTATAATATGCATTTTTCATGAACTTTTTGAAGAACCCACATATTAATATTTGAATATTAATGGTTTCTATATATTTTTTAATGTTTTAACCTTATAAAGAGATTAGAGAAAAATATTTCTGGTTTGGGAATTGAACATCACAAAGGAAAGAGTTTGCAAGATCTGAACTGGCCACCTGAGAACCAGTTACAGTATCCGCATTTCCTCCTCTGCACCCTCCTCCCACCCCCTCCTTCCTGTCTTCTCCCATTCTCCCACACAGATAAGGATCTGATGGTATGCACAAAGCAAATGGAAAGTTCTGTGGGAAGACAAGAGGAATAAGCTATGCCTCCCACCCTTAATAGGAAGCAGGTAAAGATTTGCTCTGCAAAGAATGACAATTAACAACCTATTTCTCAGTTCTTAAAAAGATGAGAAAAGACAGACCTTGATTAGATGCAGAGAATTGTCATTAGAGATGAGTTTCTCCAGCCTTCTTTCCCCCCTGTTGCTGTGACTTCCTCATCTTGAAAGCACTGATGCAGCTTCATTCCCACCTGGGTCTTGTGCCTTTGGATCCCAGCTAAAAGCTCCTCCCGAACTGTGAACCTGGGTCATAGCCCATGAGAGTCACAAGGCACTTGAGTGTCTTCTGGTCCAACCACGTCATTTTACAGCTGAAGGGCTGGTGAAGGACCTTGCCTAGTGTCCCCCCTGAGTTAGATGGAAGGATTGGGGACAGCCCCAAAGCTGTCTGAGCCTCAGCATCTCTCTCAGTCCTGGTGTTTCTCTCACCTCCTCACAGAAAGACAAAGGCTGTGGTTTATCCAAAGGTAGCCTTGTAGATTTTCAGGTTCATGTCATTTTGCCACTCAAAAACGTTGACTGAATGAGCCCTGAGCACCAGGCACTGCTCTAACCTATAAACTACTTTGTGAAGAGTAGAATTAAAGTAAAACAAAGCCTATTAAAACATAAATCAATCCAAACTATTCAACCTGTGAGTGCATAAAATGATAATGTGTATTTTTGCATTACTGTAAAGAAAAATATTTCATCTCACCCATTCCCTTCAGAGCACTGTAACTGACAATTACTTATTTTTGACATTTGTAAGACTTCTTGAAAGATAGAATTTGAATACCGCCTCTGTTTTGATTCTTCTTGCATATTAAGCTGTTTCATTATTTTTGACTCTGCTTTAAACTTGAATCAGGATAGATCCCCTCCCACATTCTTGACAGGGCCCTCTTCACTCATGGTCTTAGGATCGCAGGTTTGACCTGGATCACCCTGACTCGTATCTTGGAAATGATGTCTCTGACATGGGTAGAGATAGCCAGCACGACCTTGGTTTGCTGTCTCTGCCCTTCCTTGAGGCATGACAGGCAGCTGAGAAACACTGGGCTATTGTGAATGGGAAATGAGGGTTCTTGCAGGCACGTCGAGCGTCACAGCTTTGGGCACTCAGTCCAAGTTGTGTGTGAGGACATCAGGAGCCTCCCAGGAAGTCGAGTACTTGCTTCAGTGCATCAGGCAGGGTGATTAGAGCCATGATGCAGGTGTCAGGATAACATCAGGCCTGGGAGTCTGTTTCTAGGTCTAATAACGAAAAACAGGAGGTGGTCATGGCAACTATAAGTACTGGGAGGTGTTGGCATGGAATAACACTACCGGTGCAAGGAGTGGGCAGAACCTCATGACTGGGAAGCCAGAAGCCAGCAAAATGCAAATCAGACAGGTGGGACACAATCAGAGAAGAGTTCTAGGATCCCAAGGCTGAGTCATAGTCATATTGTCAACACAGGGACTCAGGATCAGGAGGACCAAACTTGATGGCCAGTTAACCAAAGGACCAGGAAGGCAGAGCCAGACCTAAAGCAACTGGGGCATGAAGCTGAGGCCCAGAGGCCTGGAGTGGCACCCCTGGGTCTTTTCTGACAGGTCGGGATTGATCCTAGAGACTAGGCTACATCTGGGGGCTGGGACCTGAGCAGTGGGTAGAGGAGGCTGTGGAGGCTGGGAGCAGATGAGGTACAACCCTGATGACATCATGGGCTTGTCACTGTGCTCAAAATAAAATTGTGCACATAAAAACATGACATAAAATCCTTCTCTCCTTTAAGTCATTCTTACTTCAACCTTCTTTTCAGTGTGTTAATGCAGGCATTTCTCAGACAAATTTGTTCATGGCATTCTAAGGAATATGAAATTCAGAAACAGTTTATTAATGAGTTCAGAAAACACAGTAACAAACATTTAAGGGTTTGCATGTATGAAGAAACTGTTTTCCCCCTCTACCAGTAAGCTACCTTGCCCATATTTGCCGTCCTACAACAGAGGTGTTCCTTTGGGGTTTCTCCATAGCAGTTCTGCACTGCACAGTGGAGGGTAGGGGGATGGTCTGCTTCCAGACCTTTCTGGATTCTTCAGATTTTCTCGGTAATCTCTGGCCACCCCAGCAAAATGCCAGCTGCCTTGGTGAGTCAGCCATGCTGCTGGGCACCTGCCTACTTCACCAGAGGAATAGACACTTCCGTCACAAACATTCACTGAGCACCTTTCCTGCACACAGCTCCATGTGGGCATTGTTCTCTTACATCTCAGCAATGCTAGGAGGATTCCTGTTTTACTCATGAGGAAACTGAGGTGCAGTGAAATTGTCTGAGGTCATACCATTTCCAAGTGAAGCATCCAGAGATCCCCAGGACCCATTTCCACAGGCCCACAGAGTCTCTCTAGATGTCACTTTCTTTTTTCTCCCACGGGTCTCTCCCACTTGGAACCTTTACCACCGGACAGGATGGCAGGCTAAGCCTGCAAAGTCTCTTCACCCCCCCACAGCTCCCCAGGCTCCTTCCACGAGGCACCTCCTGCAGGGCAGGGCTGGGAGTTGCTGTCTCTATTCCAGAAATACAGTTGTTGATAAATAACATGATGAAAAAGTTCGTATTTTGTCTAACGTGAATGACAGTAAGACTTTACAGTTATTTTCCTGACATTGCTGCCTGTGTTCATTGCTCTGCCTTGTCTTCTACAATGTTTGAACTGAAGGTACTGGAAGTTGAGGCAAGGCACTGAACCAAAAAAGTCTACGTGAGCCACTTGTGACCTCCAAAGAGGTGACTTTTGCCACTATCAGGAAGCAGGAGCCAACTTAGGCAAGACCTGAATTCTGATGAGCGCATGGACTTACTGAGTGTGAGGCTGTGGGAAAGGGTGGCACTCATGTGTAAGGATGACTTTCAAAGGCCAGGCATGTCGGTGGCCCTCAGGCTCTGCTGCACCTCCTTGAGATCTGTCGGTGCCATGGAAAGCCTCTATGTCCCCTACCCCAGTGCCACTCCCATGCCCCTCTTCATCCCTCTGCTCCCCATTTGTTTCCCTTCTGTGTCTCTCTGTGTCTCTACCTGCACTCAAGACTAGCTGGTGCCCTCTCTCCTGGAGCACTTGGCAGCCACAGGTGAGAGAGCTATCAGTGACTGATCACAGCCTAAAGGCTCCAGGAAACAGCCACCACTGTGGGCTGCCCCCACGTGCTTCCCTGAAAGGTTGTCAGCAGTGTATTGATGATTTTCAAGTATTTGAGCATACTCACGGCCTTTTGAGGTCAACAGACTTCCTTGGAGAATGGCAATTCTACTTTATCAGCCAGGGAGGAACTGTCTGTGGTGCTGCTTCGCATTCAGAGGCGACAGGGTTGCTGTGTGATAGGGGCCACCTGGGCAGGGACGTAGGCTCCAACAGCCTCCTGTCTCATGGTGCAGCACTACAGTGACAATACTTACCTTTGGGCCAGTGGAGAGCAATCAGGACTTCGGAAGAAACCTGAGAGGATAGGACAGGCTGACAGGGTAAGTGAGGTGAGGTGAGATGGCAAAGGGGCAGGTACTGAACAAAATCAGGCTATCTAACAGGCAGGCATGCTCTTCAATGGATAGGGCACTATCCAGTCCAGTGTAGGCCAAGAAACAGCAGTCAAGATTCCCTGGTCAGGCGGGTGGCTCACGCCTATAATTCCAGCACTTTGGGAGGCTGAGGTGGGCGGATCACAAGGTCAGGAGTTTGGGACCAGTCTGACCAACGTGGTGAAACCCAGTCTCTACTAAAAATACAAAAATTAGCCAGGCATAGTGGCATGCTCCTGTAATCCCAGCTACACAGGAGGCTGAGGCAGGAGAATCTCTTGAACCTGGGAGGCAGAGGTGACAGTGACCCAAGATTGCGCTACTGCACTCCAACCTGAATGACAAATTGAGACTCCCTCTCAAAAAACAAAGAAAGATTCCCTGGCCCAGGAAAAGTGTGTCACAGCAAACACCAGAGCCCAGAAACGGACTCTGCTGGTAGGCACACTTGGAAGCTCAGGCAGATGGACTTCTCCTCTGGATTGACCATCTACAGATAGCAAACTCCCAGTTACCAGGGAGTGTGTAGTCAGGGTGTCAGCGCCCCAATCCCTGGAAAGTAGATAAGTACCATCAGAACGAGAGAACCTGTCTGGATTGGAAGGCTGGTAAGGGCACCTTGTTAAGTTATTCCTGCTTCAGTGACTCTTACCTTCCATAAGGTTGGTTGTGAATTCTGGAGGTTGTGTATGGAGAACAAATGGCCCTGTTAGAAAGGGTGGCCACTGGGCAATCATCTCACATTCAGACCCTTTGCAGCATGTCTCTATGCTACCATGTTCTGTTATATTTTGAGAAAACCTTTTGTCCTGCCAGACATTTAATGGACTTCGCACATCCTGCCTGCAGAGCTCGCATCAGGGTATCTGTAGCTGTTCCTCTAGCTATATCTGTGTTTGTATCTTGATGCTGCCAAGCATAGGGAAGGCAGGCAGAAGCCAAAAGTCAGCAGAAAACAGCTGAGATAAATGATATACAATGCAGAAGGAATGCAGATGGAAGTAGATGGCATGGGAGTTTGAAGAAGCAAGGAGCCATGAAGTGCTAGAGTCTGCGAGGAGGCTCTCAAGCTCATCTCACTGTTTATATCACAGATTACGAAATTTCCCACTCGTGTCAAAAATAAGTCATTGCTGGTTGCTCTGTTTTGAAGAAAGAATCATGGTTAGAATTATTTCACTTAGAAACTCACGAATGAAACTGTTGACTCCAAGAAAGCAGATAGTAAGTCTTACCAGCCGTGAATTAGAGTAGTCTGTGAGAGTCGAATTCAGACTTTTATTTTTTTGGGAAAAGCTGGAATAGAAAGGGAAGCACTTCTGCTGCCAAGGTTAACAGTAGGATGTCATTTTAAATTCCATGTAGCTGTGAGGGAAGGGACTTCTGCAAGCATTCATGTGTTTGCTCATTCAATAATAATCTATTCATCAGTGCAGTGACACAAAGTATTTAGAGAACACAGCACCACTGGCTAAGGAGCTTAAGAGAATGAAATCTTAGGTGTGCTTGGTGTGAGTTAAATGGTGCCCATCCAAAATTCATATGCTGAAGTCCTAACCCCCAGTGACTGTATTTGACTTGGGGTCTTTACTGAGGTAATCAAGTTAAAATGAGGTCATAAGGGTGGCCTCAATCTAATATGACTAGTGTCCTTATGAAAAGAGGAAATTTGGACACAGACGCCCATAGGGAGAATGTTATGTGAGATGGAGGCGGAGATCAGGGGGCTGCCCCGTCAACCAGCAACCCACCGAAAGCTTGGAGAAGGACATGGGACAGATTCTCTTCCACAGCCTCAGAAGAAACCAACCCTGGTGACACCTCGATCTCAGGCTTCTCGTCTCCAGAACTGTGAGAGGATAACTTTTCCGTTGTCTAAGCCACCTGGTCTCTAGGACTCTGTTGCAATAGCCCTAGTTAACAAATATTTTAGAAAAAGTAAAAAGCGAGGCAAAGCAGAACTTGCATACACAACAGGTGCCATGATGCATGCTTCTAGACAGTGAGAAAGGCTGTGGGCTGGATTACTCTGGCACGGCTTCAGGAAAAGTTGAGCTGAATGTTTAATGGAGTGTGGGATTGGTCTGGGAAGAGACAGGGTAGAAAAGGAGAATCATATTTCCTACTCTTCCTATTTAGTCAGCCATGGAAAGCATATTTAGGGTGGCTAGAGGATGCAAGTACACTACGAGGTGATGAAGCAGTGAATTAAGTTTGGACAATGTGGCCAACGTAGCCTTTCAACAGGAAGGAGAGTTCCAACAGAGGAAACAGCAGGAAAAAGGTGACGATTTGAAAATGAGTCTCCTCCTCATCCAGGTAGCTTTGGTGCTTTGCCCAAGGGTCTATAAGAAAATGCTGGGAGACAACCTGTGAGTAGTATTTGACAACTTGGGTTGTGGGAGGTAATCAGATTTCAGTGACGATAAGACACTTCCATCTCTGAGCTGGGTGTTTCCCAGAAAATTCCAAGGACAACTGGCCTCTAACACCTCTCTCTACGGGTAACTTGCTAAACACTCATCCAGAAGCAGCCAGTACCAACATCGCCTTCAGGTTCCCAAAAGTCAGGCATTTTTTTCGGTAGACTTTGCTCCAAGGCTCTTATTTATGAGTTTGGATCCCACCTTTGGACTTGAGGGGCTTAGATATTATCACTTGGGTGGGCAAACTATCCAATTACACACACACATACACAGACTCAATACACACACGCGCACACTCAACACATGCATGCACACACACTTTGCAAAGATGAGTTTTCTCATTTGTGAGATGAGCCCATCTGGACTTGCAGTGAGGGTCCAACAGGGGCTGTGGCATCGTGTCTGCACCCGGAACGGGCTGGGTGGAGGTCGCCATCTCCTTTCCCCTTCCAGGCCTGGTTCCTGTGGACTGGGCCTCTGCTCTACCCACCTCACACAGCCCCTGCGTGGAACAGAGCCGGCCGCGGGAGGCCTGGGGTCCCTGTGCCTTTATTCAGCCCCTCTTCTGAAACCTTGATAGTGAACACACAAGGGATGCCACAGGGCCACTGCATGATGGATTTTGTTCTGTTTTGTTTTGGTAACAGCTTTATTGAGATGTAGTTTTTACCATACAATTTACCCATTTAAAGCATACAATTAAACACTGTTTCGTCTATCCACAGAGTTGTGCAACCATCACCACAAAGGATTTTAGGACATTTTTATCACCCCCGAAGGAAACTGTGCCCCTTAGCAGTCACTCCACATCCCTTGTCCCCAGCCCCTGGCAGCCAGGCATCTGCAATGACTGTGGATGCACCTGCTCTGGACAGCTCCTGCACATGGCATCATATCGTGTGTGTTTTTCTTCGTCTGGCTTCTTCCCTGAGCGTCGTGGTTTCAAGGCTCATCCAGGTGGTAGCCTGCGTCAGCACTTTGTTCCTTTCTATTGCCAGATAACTACCCAGTGCTTTATGGCCCCTTTCCACATAGGCTAATATCACCAGTGTGCTTGGATGGATTGGGATTTGCCCAGTTTGCTGTTCCAAAAGCTAGAGTATTCCTTTTTTCTTTTTTCCCCCCTTGCTATAGAAACCAACTCTAAGTGATAATTAAACGTGTGAGCTTTGAATTTAAACAGCCTAGATTCCAAGTTTGCCATGTCATTTCTTGGGTGTATTACCTGGGCAACTACTAACACCTCCTTAGCTTAGTTCTCTTATCTTTATTTTATTTATTTATTTATTTAGAAACACAGTCTCACTCTGTTCCAGGCTGGAGTGCAGTGGTGCAATCTTGGCTCACTGCAGCCTCCGCATCCTGGATTCAAGCAATTCTCCTGCCTCAGTCTCCTGAATAGTGGGGATTACAGGTATGTGCCACCACTCCTGGGTAATTTTTGTATTTTTAGTAGAGACAGGGTTTCACCATGTTAGCCAGGCTGGTCTGGAACTCCTGACCTCAGGTGATCTGCCTGCCTTGGCCTCCCAAAGTGCTGAGATTACAGGCGTGAGCCACTGCACCCAGCCAGTTTTCTTATCTTTAAAATAGGATTACCAATAATACCAAACTTATAGGAATGTTGTTAAATTTAATAATTTAATAAGCAGTTAAATCACATGAAACTCTACCTGGTACATTTTAAACATCCTTAAAAGCTAAATATTGTATATCACATTCTGCTTTTAAAAATAGGTCACACAGTATATCAGCATGCACATACAGGTATTTCATCCTTAACGTTACTAAACGCTTCAATTTATTACAAACACAAATGGCCGGAAAGCTCAAATAAACAATTTCCCCTGTAATTCTATGAAACAAAAATTGGGATTTTTACCAATGATCTCAAAGTAATTTAAATTCTTTTGATAATTTCTTAGCCCTTGATGAAAGAGTCTTCATTATTTTAAATGATCAGTGAAATTGTACTGCTAGGGAAGATATAGCCATTTATTTCTCACTAAACCATGACCGGAGCGTAGGTGAGGTGGCCCATAGGGAGCCTACATGTTTGGCCAATCCATTCCTTATGTGGACTCATGGAAGGCCTCAGCCTATGACCAGGTGTAAAGAAATCTGTATCCATGTGTGTTATTCTGACGTCAGTATTGCTGGGCCATATTAAATTGCTTTACATCACTGATAACCTTGCTTTCTATTGTTCTTTATTCTGTTGCACTTACAGAAAAGCTGCATGCTAGAGAAATTGGAAAGACCAGTAAAAAAGTAAGGAGACAGGATATTGTGTATCCTGGAGGGGTCCCCCAGCCCTCCCAGCCTAGTATGGGGGTCTCCATTGCACATCCTCCCACCACAGCCTCACCCCATCAAAATTTCCAACACTTGTACTCAACCCCTGCATCTCATCCATTTTCCTCTCCATCGAAACCCACACTTAGACATTCTCAGAATCTTTCCCGCTGAGGTCTAAACAACTAGTGATGATTTAAAATATTACAACTGGGCTTGAGAGAAGGCCCATAGCATGACATGAATCTCATCTGCAGCAGGTGGCAGGATTTCAGGCAGCAGTCAGAGGAGGAGGGGTGTAGTTCAGGGACAGTGTTTTGTCCTATAGTCCTTAAACCTGCCCTGGATGTAGCTGGTTTTGACATCTTGAATAATCCTGTAGCATCTTAGAGCCAAACCACTTTAGGGTAGCTACTTTTAATAGTTTCAGGGGGTCAGTTCAAAAGTCTTTACAACTCAATTCTAAAATATAGAGTGCCCCATTTTCACCTTCACGGGTCTGACACCCAGTGTCAGGTTTACAGTGTGCTACGGGCCATTCATCTGGGCCCCAATGAGCTCAGGAAACAACTTAGTGACCGGGAGATCCTCAGCCAGGTGCCTGGTCCACTGTTGACCTCACCTGGGGTCTCGTCACTGTCCCAGCTTCCCTGGACTAGGCTTCCCCTTCCACTGTGCATTTACCAAAGAGCCACACCATTTCATCCAAAACTCTCCTCTTCCTTCTTCTTTTCTCTTTCCTTCTCCTCCTTCCAGCTCCTAAAATAGAAATTAACGTAGTCCTGGCCCAGCAGATGCTTCAGAGATCTGTGTTCTGCTCCTAAATGCTCAGACACTCATTAAAGTCATCATAAGAGAAATGGAATTGTTGGGTCCACAGTGGATGATCCTCAGTACATCTTGAAAGAATACCTTGTTAAAAAAAAGAAGTGTCATATGCCCGTGAGGGGAGCCCTGGGAACCTGTAAGTCCATCTGTGGGCAGGGGAGCTGACCAGAGAGGCAGCTGTTGACATGCAGAGAGAATGGGATGTCTGAGGACACCCCCTGCAAGCTTGTGCCCGAGAGAGGATCCCAGGGACATGCTGGTACTGAGTTTCTCCTCTAAGCAGCAGGTATAACTTCGCATTCCAGGAGGACATTGAAGATGTCTAAGGGATCCTTTTCCTCACCAAAGAGATGTGTTATTTGGTATTTTTAATAACACCATCTGCCAGTGACGGGAAAGCTCTGAGTTGCAATATTGATCTTGTCACTTTGGGGAACAGTTTGATATTTGGGATTATAAATAACATTTTCATTTGCTCTGTTATCGTGCTCAGGTGGTGTTTGACGGCTGAGCCCAAGAATATTATTTTCTTATCAAATATGAAGATACATACTTTTCCTGAGGTCTGAATTTTGGGTTTTGAAACAATATTGACATATATTAAAAAGGAAGAGTTATTCTGAAACCTTAACAATGCAGAAGGGGTGTAAAATTTTTCTCCTTTAAAATGAAACAGAGTATAATATGAGATGATATTAGCAATAGCTGGGTAGCGTTGATTAACTGGCTAAGTCAGAGTCGGATTAGAGTATCTGATTTAAGCATCACGATAGCCTAACACGTAAGCACAGCACCGCCATCGTTACCATGATTCAGCCCAGCAAACCAAGATGGCCACTGCCACGGGGCTGGGAAGTAGCAGAGCTGGGATTTGAACCCAAGCACACTGGTTCCAGAGTCCATACTGTGAATCATTATGCTCTGTTTTTATTTGTACCTACATGGGAATCGATTCTCTTATTATTATGCTGTAGATACCTTCAATATTTCTTTCCACATTTAAAAATATTCTCTCTTGATCCTCATGAAAATTATTTGAGATCCATAGGACAAATACTACTATCTCCATTTTACAAGTTAAAAACCCAAGGCCCAGAGACATTAAAGGATTTCCCCCCAGGGCCACATTGGAAGTTAATGACAGATCGGGGTTCAAATATAAATCACCTCACTCATATATATGTATCTCTTTGATTTGAGCAGCACAAAATTATTATCATTATTGTCACTGTTGAAAAAAAACAATTGATCCATTTGAAAGATAAGCTGAACTGTTTGTGCTTCGGGGTGGCTGGGCTGGTAAAGGAAATGCATGCTGGAGGTCTAGCCAGCGTTTTGCTAGCGAGCTCCAGAAGAATGCTTGACCTAAGCTCTTAGGGGAAGCGGAAAATGGTCAGGGCCTATCATGAGCTTCAGATACTTTCCCATCCACCATTTGTACTCCCTTAGAGAGCACCTGATTTCTCATATGGAATTGAGGTACTGAATTTTCAAGGAAAATGGTAAAGCAACCCCCAAAACGTCTTTCTAGTGTCTTAGCTCTTAGCGTCTTCCTTATACGGTTGACCCTTGAATAACGCGGGTTTGAACTGGGCAGTTCCACTTGTATGAGGATTTTCTTCTGCCTCTGGCACCCCCGAGACAGAAAGACCAGCCTTCCTCTTCCTCCTCCTCCTCATCCTTCTCATGCTAGTCAACATGAAGATGTTTTGAGGATAAAGATCTTTATGATGACCCACTTCTACTTAATGAAACATAAATACATTTTCTCTTCCTTAGGATTTTCTTAATAGCATTTTCTTCCCTCTAGCTTATTATATTGTAAGATCACAGTATACATACATAGTAAATGTGTGTTCATCGGCTGTTTATGTCATTGTTAAGGCTTCTTGTCAATAGTAGGCTATTAGTAGTTATATTTTGGGCAAGTCAAAAGTTATGCTACAAGGGCTGAGTACTGTGGCTCATGCCTGTAATCCCAACAGTTTGGGAGGCCATGGCAGGTAGATCATTTGAAGGCAGGAGTTTGAGACCAGCCTGGCCAACATGGTAAAATACTTTCTCTACTAAAAATACAAAAAAAAAAAATTAGCCAGGCATGGCGGTTCACACTTGTAATCCAAGCTACTCGGGTGGCTGAGGCAGGAGAATCACTTGCTTGGCTGTGAGCCAAGATCATGCCAGTGCACTCCAACCTGGGAGACAGAGTTAGACTCTGTCAAAAAAAAGAAAAAAACATGATACAAAGATTTTCAACTGCTCGGAAGTTCAACATCTCAAACTTTTGCATTGTTCAAGAACTAATTGTGTATGTATTTTGTAAAATGGTTCAGAATTGTATTTATTATTTTGTTGTAGGTTTTGAAAGGGATCAACTCTTTGTTATTTTCATCTCTGTATTTAACTAAGTTTATGTCCAGTGTGGTAATTCTAGTCATATTTTAAGATACTGCCAGCGTAGATTGTCTCTGTTGCCTCTTGAGAATGCCACATGGATCAAGATCAAGCAGTAGAGATGAATTAATCCACTCTTTCCTTAACTGATGAGCCTTGCCCGACTATGCACACTGATTTCATCTGAATACAGTTGACAGGCTTTTGTCTTTCGATAAGCTTTTCCTTCTATAATAAGAATGGGAATAGAAAATGACCACTAAGCTCTCCATCTTCCATTCCATGCCTCAGCCAAGGCAAGAAAGAGTGAAATAATTGCTAGGATATCACAAATAACTATCTCCTGTAAAATCGTGAACATAGAGCATGTGTTAGAGATATTAGAATCCTACATCCTTAATGTTTAATGCTGTTTCTAACAAATGTTCCCTGAATATTCCCAGTTTGATGATATAGTCTAAGCTGCAGACAGAAAGGATCTATCCTGATACTCATATTCAGTTTTCCACCCGATTTCTTTAGGGGTTGACTCCATTTCTTCAAGTTCTGGGAATGTGTACGGTGATAATTTCAGTATTCTCTTCTCAGGATCTCAACCATGACAGTTTCTTAATTGCTCTCAGTGGATTTTATGTAGGATGGACAGTGAGGTTTGACCACTTGGTTCATTTGAAATGGGCACTATTTCCACCTTGACATGATATCATATACTGGATATTTTCATGATTTATTGGTGGCCTGGAGCAATATACTTTGGGTCAAAAGGTTATGATTTAAGGAATTCAACCTACGAATAGCAGGCTGGCTCATTCTCAGTCATTACGTGACTTGTTGTTAGAATATTGTGAAGTTCCATTGATAACAATATGATTAAAACCTTCTTTCTTATCATGTAACCACATACTGTTTTGCACCAATGATTGGGCGCAAATATAAACATATTACCATACGGTAGGTAATTCAGTATCAGTATGCTTGTGTGTATATATGTATATGTATGTATATATATATATATAGAGAGAGAGAGAGAAAGGAGAGAGAGAGAGAGACTTTTATCCATTTGGGAAGACAAACATATTCATAATTTTGTTTTCCTTTAAAATGTACTAAATAGGAGAGTACCTTCCTGTGTTTCCCCATTTATCCAAATTCTCAGTGTTCTTAAAGATCCGATTCTGGCCGGTCACGGTGACTCACACCTGGCGTGGTAGTGAGCACCTGTGGTTCTGGCTATTTGGGAGGCTGAGGTGGAAGAATCACTTGAACCTGGGAGAGGGAGGTTGCAGTGAGCTGTGATCACTCCACTGCACTCCAGCCTGGGCAACAAAGTGAGACCCTGTCCCCCCACACACAAAAAATCCAATTCCATCCCCATCTACTCCAAAATGCCTCCCTATTTGTTCTTATATTGATTAACGTATTCTTCCTCAAAATTATATTACTTTCTGACTCAGTATCATACAACCCAGTACTTATCACATCTTGAATTTTCCCCTGAAGGTAACACATGTCTAACCTATTTCCCATATTATGTTTTGAGTTAAAAAAGATTGTCTGCTGACCAAAAAAGTTTCTGTCAAAACTGCAGAAAAGAGCCATTTCTTCCATTTCTCTAAAACATAGCCCTGTGCCATCTCTTGCTTTTCTACCCCCACATACTCATTTTACTTACCTTCCTCTGGCGTTCACAGGGGGCTGAGTTTCTAGTAAATTTTAATTAAATTCTTTGCATGTGATGGCTTGGTGTCTTTTAACTTGAAAAAAGGAAGGCAATGTAATAGAACACGGGAAGGAGCTGTTCCTAGGTTCAGAAGTCACTCTGGGATTTTCAATATTTGTGTTTCATTCCTTAGAATGCACTGTCAATTTCCTCTTTGAGGAGCTCTCTGAGAAAACAAAGGGACCTGTCACTTGTGCAGGCCCCAGCCTGGCACCTTTGAAATCTTATCCAGTCTTGCTACCTACCATTTCTGATTTGTCTGACATTGACATGTACACACTCTGGAGCAGGCCTCTTGACTTCACTCGGGCTCTTGGAGTTCTTCATGTATTCACAGGACTCCATAAATAACTAATAGTGTGAAGCAGAGACCAGATCGACTGACAGACTTTGTAGAATGTAATCTCTGGTAACACTGACTTTAGGAGGTGATGTGTACATATATATATATATATTCACATAGGCTAGTGTATGTTTATGTATATATATATATATATATATATATAGTCACATAGGCTAGCACATGAAAACTGACAGTGAACTTTTCCTCTAGCTCTGACAGAGTAACTGGCATTGGGCATTTCCTCCTGGCATAAATGACTGTAAAGTTGGTAAAATGTACATGACAAGTCTTTTAAGGCATTAAACAACAGGCAACACAGAACTGTAATCCTTGAGAGAAAGGAAACATGGGAGGTGAGGCTCAGATTTCCCCAGCACTCTGCTTGGGACACTTCCCTGCACATCTCCAGCAGAACTATGGCCTCACTGACCTAAGAAGGAGATTGGAGTTGTGGTCTCAGAAGCAGCTGGGAGTTGGGGAGCTGAGTGCCAGAGGAGAAGCTGAGGATAAGGGTTTCCAGAAATCTTGATGAAGACTCATTGCTGGTTCTTGGCTGAGGGCTGCCCATGCCATGGCAGCAGTACACAGGGCCTAGCAGTGGTCACCTTCAGCAGGGCTGGGAATGAGTGAAGGCATTACTGCTGTGCACCACTGGGAGATGCTGGAGCCCCATCTCAGCCAGAATGGAGAGACCTCATTGAGCATTTCAGTCAGGCATTCAGTTGAAACATCAGAAAATCCACACCGTAGCAGTAAAAGCTATACCCTAGAATAAGGGCCACACCTTAGTCCATAACTAGAAAAAGTTCATGTCTGTGAAAGAAGAAAACATGAAGCTTGGTATGACCAAAAAGATTAATTGGCAGTTTCCCTGCTGGGAAAACAAAATTCAAGGCACTTTTAAGTTAAAAAGACATTATCTAGAATCATGAAAACATTTTGTCTATAGTATCCAGAATAAAATTTAAAACAATTGCTAGAGTTTCAAAGAAACATGAATGTAAGACCTATGATCAAGGATAAAAACAGTCAATAGAAATGAGCCCTGAGATTAAGATGCTCTTAATGTTGAAATTTTCAGACAAAGATTTTAAGACATTTATTATAACTACAGCCAAGGGATTAAATGAAAGCATGGTCATAATGAGTAAACAGGGAAATTTGCAATAGAGAAATTATAACTATAAAAAATAAAATTGTAGAACTGAAAATATCTTAAAAATGTAGTATACAGGCACAATAATAATTAAGAATGGCAGAAGAAATGCTAGCCAAATTGAACACAGATCAAGAGAATTATTTGGCCTGAAAAGCAGAGAATTAAAAAAAATTGAACGAACTGTATCTCAATGACTAGCAGGACAGTATGTATGTAAGTGGTCAAAATATATGTAAGTTGAGTCTCAACAAGACAGAGGTGAGAAAAAAATTGTAAAAATAAAACTTTTCTAATATTTAGTGAAAAAAAATACTTATTTTAAAATTTCAAGAAACCCCAGTGGTATAAAAACAAAGAGAACCACTCCTATGCCCATGATAACCAAATTACTGAAAATCTAACACAAAGAGAAAATTGTCAAAGCAGCTAGAGAGAAAAGACACATCATATACAAGGAAACAGTTCTAATTAACAGTTGATTTCTTGTAAGAAGATGCAGAATAGTATTTTACAGTGCTGAAAGAAGAAAAAAATAGAACTCTATTTACCCTAAATTTTATATAAAGCAAAAATATCCTCTACTGTGGGCAAAATAGAGATGTTTTCAGATAAGTGAAAAACAATAAAATTAAGAGTCAGCAGACCGATGCTGTAAGACAGTAAAAAGAAGCTTTCACAGGAAAGAAAATGAAACCAGAAAATTATAATTACAGGATGACATGAAAGATAGCAAAAATAGTAAATATTCTAATAATTAGAAAATCTGTCTGTGTTTGTTTCATAATTTTTAAAAATATACCTGACTCTAAAATGTATGACAAAAACAACATAGAGGATACAGGACTAACTGGAATTGAACTGTTATAAATGTTTTAAGTAAATTGATATAATATTAACTTTTTTTAAACTGAGTAGATAAGGATGCATGTTATAATCCCTAGAACAAATTAAAAAATAATGCAAAGAGGTATATCTAAAAGCCTAACAAAGGAATTGAAAATCGAATGCTAAAATTCTTTGATTATCCCCAAAGAAATTGTAACAAGAGGAATAGAGACATAGAGATTAAAAAGGACACATGGAAATATATAAGCATAAGAAACTTAAAACTAAACTTTTCAATAATTTCACTAGATGCAAATTAATTAAACATCCCCAATGAGTAAAGATAATCAGTTTAGAGTTAAAAATTCAAGACACAACTGCGTATCTAAAGGGACTCACTTTTTTATTTTTATTTTTTCGAGATAGAGTCTCGCTCTGTCACCCAGGCTGGAGTGCAATGGCACGATCTTGGCTCATGGCAACTCTGCCTCCCGGGTTCAAGTGACTCTCCTGCCTCAGCCTCCTGAGTAGCTGGGATTGCAGGCATGCACCACCACACCTGGCTAATTTTTTGCATTTTTTTGGTAGAGATGGGGTTTCAGCATGTTGGCCAGGCTGGTCTTGAACTCCTGACCTCAAGTGATCCTCCCATCTTGGCCTCCCAAAGTGCTGGGATTACAGATGTGAGCCACCACATTCGGCCTACAGGGGACTCACTTTAAATACAGAGACACAGATAGGTTGAAAAGGAAAGAATAGTAAAAGATAAACTATAAAACAGCATAAAAAGGCTATGGCTATGTTAATATCAGAAAATGTAGACTTCAAGAGAGGGAATATTGTGAGAGGAAAGAGAGATATCTGATAATAATAAAATGGTTAACTTATTAGAAAGATATAAAAATAAAAATGTATATATACAGTAGCTGAGCTTTGGAATACATGAAGTAAAAAATTGACAGAACTAGATGAATTCACAGATATTTGGAGATTTTAACATTCTCACTCAGTAACTGTTAGAACAATTAGACGTAATTTCAGTAAGTATTTAGAATATTTAAAGTACATAGTCATCTTGACTTAGTTGACATTTACAGATTATTCCAACAATTGCAGAATATATATATTTTAAAGGGCAAGTAGAATTCACATTATGTTGATACAATATAACAACAGCAGAATATTAAGTCCTAAAGATTATGTCCTTTAACCACAAGAAAATTAAATTAGAAATTCAAAACAATAAGATATTTAGAAAAAGCACAAAATTTTTAGAAAATAAACAATACTCTCTTGACCCATGGCTCAAAGACAGTACAGGGGTAAGTGAATGTATATATTAAGCTAAATTGTAATAAAAGAACAATATATCAAGGCTTTCTGAATACAGCTAAAGTAGTGCTTGTTGAGAAATTTATAGCTTTCATTGTTTAAATAGGGAAAAAAAGGATAAAATCAATTGTTTAAATTTTTTCTTCAAGAAGTTAGAAAAAGAAATCCAAACAAACTTCTAGAAAGTAGAGAGAAGAAAATGTGAAAGAAAAAATTAAAATAGAAAACTGACAAATAATGGTGACAACTTACGTAAATGAGGAGAATCGATATTGTCAAGATATCAGTGCTCTTGAAATTGATTTCTGGGTTTAATACAAGGTCAGTGAAAATTCAAACAAGGCAGTAGAAATTGACAAGCAGTTCTAAAATTTGCTTAGGAATTAAATGGTCCTAGAACAGCTAAAACAGTCTTGAAAAAAGTACAAATTTCAAGGACTTCCACAACCTATTTTCAAGATTTACTATAAAGTTATAGCAATAAAGTGTGGTATTAGCATAAGAAAAGACAAATAATCAATGGAACTCATTTCTGAAGAGTCCAAAATTAGACATACACGTATACAACCATTGATTTTTGATAAAGTAGGAATGCCCAGATGAAATTATGGGGAAAAATCTAACCTCTACCTCACAATAATTAATTTTAGATGGATCATAGATCTAAACATAAAAGCTGAAACTATGAAGCATGTGGAAGAAAAGATTGGAAAATGCTACAGCTTTTGGGCTGATAAAGACTTCTCAGTTAGAACCCAAAAAGTTTCTACCAAAAAAAAATTGATAGGTTGGACTTTATCAAAATAAAAATTTCTGCTTATCAAAAGACATTGCTAGAATGAATCATCAAGGACCAGGCGTGGTAGTTCATGTCTGTAATCCCAGCATTTGGGAGGCCGAGATTGGCGGATCACTTGAGGTCAGGAGTCTGAGACCAACCTGGCCAAGACGGTGAAACCCTGTCTCTACTAAAAATACAAAACGTAGCCAGATGTGGTGGCGTGCACCTGTAATTCCAGCTACTCGGGAGGCTGTGGCAGGAGAATCACTTGAACCAAGGAGGCAGAGGTTGCAGTGAGCTGAGATTGTGCCATTGCACTCCAGCCTGGGCAACAGAGGGAGACTTCATCTCAAAAAAAAAAAAAGAAAAAAAAGTCATTAAATTGTACATTTAAGATCTGTTCATTTCACTGTATGTAAATTTTACCTTAAGGAAAGAAAAAGGGGACATGTTTTAGCATGCGCCTCCTCTCTTTAAGGCTATTAATTATGAAACTGGGTTACCCAGATCCTAGAATATAGCTGTGAATAAGGTAGCACTAAGAGCCATAGATAAGAATCTGGGGACCTCCAAGTGTTGAAAACTCATGGTGGGTCTGACAGTGATCACAATCTACTTTTTTGTTTCCATTTCAGATTATGACATAAAGCACTTGTGTTCATCAGGAAACTCACGCGAGTGAGGGGTAAATAGCTTAGTAAAAATGTAGCTTTCTCTTTCAACATGCTACAGGAGGCCATTTTCTGGTTTCATGTGTCAAAGACAAGCATCCTATCCTTTTTTAGAAATCAAATCTAACTTTCTTTAGGAAAGGAGCCTTAATTTTATAGAGAATGAAAAATATCAATTAACCTATTAATTAACCCAGAGAAACTATTAGCCTGGGGGGATAATAAAACTGCTTTTGAAAAGATTACCTGACAACTGCAGAAATAATTACTTCTGCAAACATCCGGTGTTCTGCCTTTCTTTCTAAGATACTTGAGTGAATTTAAGTATCAGAGAATCCTGATTCTTTCATGAGTGTTTTCTTCAGCTTTTATAAAAATCACACTTCAGTGTTTCAGGGATTTTGTTTTGCACTTGTCTTGGTGGTGGGGAGGAGGGAAGCTTTTCTGTGATTCTAGGTAAAAGTATGCTACTCACAGCCCCTTGCGGGTCATGGCTTTTGAGAATGTGTAGAATGCCATGGAACCTGTCCCCAGATACCTTCCCATAGGACTACACACATGTCAGAAATTGGTTTATAACGTAGGGAAGAATCCATACCCAGGCAGTGGATCACTCAGCAAGACTAGTTTTACTTCCTGTAGGAAGGGTGCAGCTCAACAGCAGTCTTGCCACAGGAGCACACCTGAACAAGGAGACAGGGACATTTATAACTTTCATAACCTGACGCAGTCACCCTACTGCTGTGTCCAGTTTCCATTGGCCGGAACGGGATCTTACATTCTATGCTTGACCCGACTGGCTAAAAACTTGGACATTTTCTAAAGAGGTAAAGGCAGAGGAGAACAAAGGAAAAGGGGGAAGTAACTTGAGGAATGCTTAGAGAAGCGATAACATTTCCAAATAAGGAAGAATAAGCTGTGACCTAAGACTTGCCTGGGCTTGCCCAGGCATGTCCGGGCAAATATCTAGGTTAAAGTGTAAAAACCAAGAACACGGGGTGCACTTACTTCTTTATTATGAACAACAGTTACTTTATTAGCAAGAGCTCTAAAGCAAATTAACCTTGGAAGAAACTATTATTTATTTGTAATGAACTAAGAGGAAAGCTTTGAAGAGGAACCTTTTATTTATTCTTATTTCCTACTCACATGCACACAATCTTGCGTATGATTTCAGAAGCTTTGCGAGCTGCTAGAATTTTGCCTCAGATCCTCTAGAGTCTAGACGGTGGAGTCTGGATCGGCAGCCTTGGTTCTCATTTTTTTTGTGCCATCTCCTCTAATGGAAACACACATGGTCTGCACGTGTTGACACCTGCAGCGCGGGCATGCATTTGGGAGGGCGCGTGGGTGTGTGTGCTGGGGATGGTTAGTGGTGTGCATTGCCCAGAGAGTTTATCTCAGAAGCCTTTGACAAAGGCACGGTTGGCTTCATTTTCTGCCTGTGAATTCAAGTAGGAGACAAATGGATTTCCTTCCTTTTTCTGATCCTGTGTGAGAACTATAGAAAAACGGGTGTTTCTACCTAGTTAGAAAGAAATGCCTTTCCCAAAGATGAATTCAGACAGCTTTATTTAATGGAAAAAATCTCTTGTCTGTTTCTAAATGCATTCTTCCCTGGTGGCTTATACCTGGCAAAGAGAAAAATTAGTCTCTTGACTGAACAAAGTCCCCGTCCAGACAAAGGAAAGGAAAGAAGTGAGAAAATAGGCTAGAAGAGCCAGGATTGAAGGCACCATGCTGGAGGCGGGGTGCATCCTGAGGGTGATTGTTGTCCGGAGGCACATGGGCTAGTCTATCAGTTCCAAAATTTCCAAAGCTTGAATGCATAGAGAACAGCATCTGGGAGTTTTGAGAAGCAATGTGGGTAGTGCTGAGATTCAAAAGGGGCATCCGTCGTCCCAAAGACAAGCTCTAGCCAAGTGAGTGGACTTCCAGAAATTATGGGACCTGTCTGAGCCCCAGTTTCTTCATTTGTGGATGGGAATAACCACACAAGGTGCTTTGCAGAGCAAATGAGAAGATCTTCACGCGAGTCTGGCTGACTGCAGGAATGCTGTTATTTGTGAGTTGCTCTTCCCTTAATGATCAAGAATAATTAGAGAGAGCCTTATAGCAGCTTGGGAGAAAGTTGTCAGGGAAAGATGTAGTGTATCTGCCCAAATTAGCATTAGGATATTTCATGAGAACTACTTATTTCAGGGGAAAAGCTACAGATGGCTTGCAAGATGATGAGCTTTGGTGAATGCTATGTTCTGAGAATGCTGGAAAAACAGATATGGGAGAAACTAGCAAAGGCATGAAGCCATGAAGGAACTGACCACCTGAAAGGCAGAGTCAGCAAGGCTGTGCGGGTCTCCTAGGGTGATAAGATGCTGTATTAGTCAGAGTTCTCTAGAGGGACAGAACTAGTAAGATACATGTATATATGAAAGGGAGTTTATTAAGGAGATCTGACTCACACGATCACAAGGTGAAGTCCCATGGTAGGCGGTCTGCAGGGTGAGGAGCAAGGAAGCTAGTAGTGGCTCAGTCTGAGTTCCAAAACCTCAAAAGTAGGGAAGCCGAGAGTGCAGCCTTCAGTCTGTGGCTGAAGGCCCAAGAGCCGCTGGTGTAAGTCTGAGTTCAAAAGCCTAAGAACTGGGAGTCTGATGTTTCAGGGCAGGAAGCATGCAGCATGGGAGAAAGATGAAGCCTGGAAGACTCAGCAAGTTGGCCTCTCCCACTTCTTCTGCCTGCTTTATTCTAGCTGCGCTGGCAATCGATTGCATCCAGTGGTGCCCACCTACCTTGAGAGTGGGTCTGCCTCTCCCAGTCCATTGACTCAAATGTTAATCTCCTTTGGCAACACGCTCACACACACACCCAGGAACAATACTTTGCAGGCTTCACTCCAATCAAGCTGACAGTTAATGTTAGCCATCACAGATGGTGATAGTGTGGTTCAAATAAGAACAAGAACACCTTGTGAAATAACAGATGTCCAAGCCAAGGCTTGCAGTGTGCTGTCCAGCCCTGGCCTTTCATGGCAGAGAGTCTCATTCTCGGGCAAAAATGAAGATAATCAATGCATCCTATTGGTTATATTGTATAACAGGGTGAGCATATTTATTTACTTTAGCTAAATTGATAAGGCCCCATAATGTCACGTGTGTGTGTGTGTGTGTGTGTGTGTGTGTGTGTATGTGGTGGTGGTGGTTGTGATGAAATGGAGGAATATTTGAGATAAAGCTAATCTTTTATTACATTTCTTCTGTTGAATGGTGAACCAAGGCTGGAGACGGAGACCAGGGGGAGCTGCTTTCCCAGGCAAGGCGGGCATTTGGTCACTCACATTGTTTAGAATTGCCAGCTATGATATGAACACAAAGCAGACTGACCCTTAGTCAGATCTATGATTGTTTTAAATTCTCTATAGATAATGTACTGTCTTACTTCCTGCCCCGAGGAAGACTGATCCCACCACGAACCCTGTTTTACCTCCACCCCACACTGCCCCTGGGAATAGCATATGAACAAATGTCATTGTCAATTCCTGATCCATTATGACTGTGTCGTCAAAGCAGGAGGTTTATTAGGATGTATGGATTATGGCAGCTTGAAAAACAGAAACTACATGAGAGACTTAGATTTATGCTTGGGGAATGTCCAAATAAGTTGGAAAGGCAAGACTAACAAACCTAGAGTAAAAGCGAATGGTCTTTGCCAATTTCACTGCCCCATGGGCAGACTCAACTGCACCTGCTGTCACAATTGTTCTTGGGATCCATCTGTCCCTAGACATAGCCATAAAATCCTTAACTCATGGGAATAGGCTATGTGGCAGCTCATTTAAAAGCTTTTCTTGTTGTGTGAGAGAAGTCTAGTCTTCCAGAATAAAAATAAAAATTTAAAAATCTCTACTAAGAAGACAGGTTGGAAGATAATGCAAGGAAAAGTGGGTACCCATGGTAAGAAGGGGCTGCCTGGAGTAAGCAGTAAAACATTCTTGAACATTCTGTGCAAAGTAAAGCCATGTGTATACAATTGATTCTAAGGCCGAAGGGAGTGAATCACACAGTGAGCACGTCATTGTCTGAGGAACCATTCTCTGTCAAGAAAAAAGGCAATAGTCTCATATTCTTTTCTAGATTAGTTGACTGTGAAAGGAAAAGCGGGCAGCAAGTCAGCTTCCCTTAGAGAGGTTGTTGGGGGGCGGGATATGTGTTAATGAGACACTTCACACCTTTCCTGGTAGGTACCTGGAGCAGGCTGGAATAAGCAAAAGTGAATGCAGGTGTTACAGGTGTGTGAGTGTGTGGGGTGGGGGGGATAGTCCTTCCCCACCTGCAGGGAAAGCCTGTAAAGAAAGCCCTTGAAGCAATAAAGTAACTCAAATTAGATAATGCTTGATGCGTCCTGCCTACACACTAACCTTACGGATTAGTAGTTTTAAAAATCTTACCTTTGCATCCTGTGTGTGAGTTAGAAATGACTTGACTAGAAGTTATTTCAAGTATCACGATTTTTAAAAATATTTGCAATTTTCTAAGAATACATATATAACTAAACTTCTATGCTATAAGCCATAGCCATAAAAGCGATGATGATGAGGAAGGTAAGGATGATTGATGATGATGATGAGGACAGTGCTAATGTGCTCCCTGGAAAAAGGAACAAAATTCCAGGTATTTTAACATGCTACTACTGTATTAGTCCATTCTCGCACTGCTGTAACTACCTGAGACTGGGTAATTTATGGAGAAAAGAGGTTTAATTGAGTCGTAGATCCACAGGCTGAACAGGAAGCATGGCCAGGGGGGGCTTGGGAAACTTACAATCATGGTGGAAGGTGAAGGGGAAGCAATTGCGTCTTCACATGGTGGCAGGAGAGTCAGAGAGAGAGAGAGAGAGAGAGAGCGAGCGAGAGCGCAAGCCCAAAGCAGGAGGTGCTACACACCTTAGAGCAACCAGGTCTCATGAAAACTCACTGTCACAAGAACAGCAAGGAGGAAGTCCGTCTTGATGATTCAATCACCTCCCACCAGACCCCTCTTCTAACACATGGGGATTACAATTTGATGAGACTTGGGTGGGGACACACAGCCGGATCTTATTAACCACATTTATTTACCACAGCAGTTATTATTATCCCTGTGCTACAGAGGAAGAAATGGGGGAGTAGAGAGGTTAACGAGCTGCCCAGGATGATAGAGCTTTGCCCAGTCTATCCATGGACCATCAAGGCCATAGCTTTGCCCTTATTTCGCTCGAAGTTGAAGATTTCTTTTATATTGTTGTTTGGTTTTTGTTGTAGTACAAAACCAAATCTAAAGAACCTCATTGTAATAACGTGCATAGTCGGTGCAATCAGAAGTAGATTTACTTTATTTACTTATTTATAGATTTAGTTTGCAATTTAAAATCCATGAAGTGATAGCACGTGCCACAGCCAGTCACGAATTTTGATGGGACACACTGTGGCTGTTCTGAGTTTCTAGGAAAAATCCAAGAGGGTAAGCAAGAGTTCTGAAATGCAGTTGCACAATCTTAATTACATCAGCTGCCTCCTTTGGCCATTTTGTGTATTGGTGGTGGGCGGGGGTGGGCAGAGGGCTGGTTCTTAATGTAATGAGTGATTTCACCAAGGAGGGAGACAGGGCTTGACTTGATGTGTGTTGGTACCCAGCGGATGACGAGAAGACTTAAGAACAGGGAGGTTAGGGGAAATTGTCACATTTTCACTGGATTAGGAATTGTAAAACAAAAACACGAGCTTCAGTGAGAGAAACATACATGACATATATTAATGATCATGACAGCAAGAGAGCGTCTGAAGTGAGGTTCAATGGCAAGATTCAAAGGTAGGACAATGAGCATGTTGAAAGCCAAGGAGAGGAATAGTGTAGGAGGAATACATTATTCAGGAAAAAGAAACGGGTAATTGCCAAACTAAAGGAAAGGAGAGTGATGAAGAGAACTGCATGGGCAAAAAAAGAAAGATGTAGAGAATTCTGGATGATATCAACAAATGAATGAAGGCGTGTGCCAGCAGTGTGCTTAGGGCAGCTAGTCCTTTCAGCCGGATAGGTACAGGGTCTGTGGGAGGAGTGGCGCACAGGCGGCCATGGTGGAAGGGTGCTGGGGCTGAGGTCCAGGGGGCTGCCTGCCTCCACGTCAAGAAAGAAGACCTGAAGGTCACCTTCTGGAAATGAAAATCCACTTTCCTAGGGGCAGTGTGAAATGTTAAAAGGTTTTATGTTATGCCAGAGAGGATAGTTAGACAATTAGAGTTATCTGAAGGTTGACAAGGCAGCAGGCTTAGATGAATTACACCCCAGCAGTGTGGAGAGGAAGCGCCAGTGAAATGTGAAATGTGGAGAGGCTGAGCCACTCCCAGCACTGGGGAAAGGAGGCAGCGCTTCTGAGTTCTGCCATGCAGGTGCAGGAATGGCAGAGCATACCTGGAAGCCAGGAGGGAGGAGGTGTTACCCTTGAACCAGGCAGAAATGGGGGAGGCCCAGGTGTCTCATCTCTCCCCCTCCTCCCGCCCTGTGGGAAGAGCACAGCCCCCTCTGCCTTTTTATTTCCTTTTGTCTTCAGCCCACCCTTCCTGACTAGTACACGTTTGGTCAATCCTGTCCTAGAATAGAAACTCAATGTTTCCAGAATTTTTATGCCACAGCACTTGAATGAATATTCTGTTGCTTCACGATGCTTTTACACTTAGAAGACAATACTACATAGCAAACACTTAAATAATATGAAAATTGATTGTCAAATGACTTAGAAGACCTGGTTACTATGTCCAATAAATGCTGGATGTTTTATTTTACTCACCCCTCTTAACTTCTCCATGTTTCAACACCTATAAAATAAAAAGAGTAATATCTGTGCTCTTCACCAGTTTTCCTAAGGACCACATGAGATAAATATATGAAAACACTGTATGAAAAGCACAAAATGCTTTATAACCTATAGAATTATTTTTGTAAGAATGGAGCAAAACAGTAATCGGGTCTGAAATCTGAGAACGGATAGAGGGAAGATACATTCCGCTGTAGTTTCTAACGTGGTTTGATTAAAGTCTGACTGCAAGAGGAAAAATCACTTCCTGATGAATTATGAGACCCAGTTTATGGAATAAATTATTGGATTGGCTTTTAAAAAAGTCCAATAGTGGCTATAATTTATCTTGATTAGTAGAAAGGTTTCATGAACTATAGTGTGCAAAATATCGGTCCGTTTAGTAAGCACACTGCACAGGGTCCCCAGCAGAAGGCAGGCACCTCAGCTCTGCAGAGGACAGCACAGTGGCCCACCGCCTTTCATCACAGCTGAGGAACAAAATGAGAACTGGATGTTGTAGTGGAAAACTAGCAGTCCGCATGACGGGCACAGAGAAACGAAGCATGGCATTCGAAAACACATTTCTTCCAAATATCTTTAAAGATTCCTGAACCAGAGCTCACCCACCTATCTGTAGCCTCCAAATGATAAACAGAATCATTACAGAATTTGGGTTTGTTTCCCAGTGGCTCTGCCTTCTTTGCTCTTAAATGTTTTTTCCCTGTGCTCAGACCATAACCAAATACCAAAGAAAGCAGTGATGCCACCGCACTGTGGTAAGTCCCCTTTCAGAATCCTTGTTATGGAAAGGAGAGAAACTTGGAATCTGGGTTCTCCATAGGTTGTTCTTGATGAACACTTGCTAACCCCAAGGCATTCATTTAATGTAGCAAGGTTTTGTGCATTTCAAATATCAGCCTGAGATTCTGTTAAGATATTAGGAAGTGCTCCAGATGGGAATTGCCACCATATTTCCTTTCAGCCTCACTTTAGAGAGGTCAAGTGCATCTAGAAAATGCCAGGCTTTAGAGTGAGAGCATGAAATACCCTCTTGGGTTCTTTTTTTTTTTTTTTTTTTTGAGACAATGTGTCACTCTGTTGCCCAGCTTGGAAAGCAGTGATGTGATCATAGCTCCCTGCAGCCTCAGACTCCTGGGCTCAAAGGATCCTCCCACCTTAGCCTCCTGCATAGCTATGACTGAAGCATGTGCCACTATGCCCAGTTAAATTTTTTTTAAACATTTTTGTTTGTAGACATGAGGCCTCGCTATGTTGCCCAGGCTTGTCTTGTACTCCTGGCCTCAAGGGATCCTCCTGCCTGTGTTCTTTAGCAGAATTCCTGAGACTATTCTCACTTGTAATGAATGATTTGCTCTCCTCTCCAACCACGCTGCCCCCATCAGCATTTTCTCATCTGCCCTCTGGTGATGTGGATTCACTTGTCCTGTGAAGGCGGGTCTCCCATTTAGAATACTCAAATTTGCCCTAGCGCAGTGGCTCATACCTGTAATCCTGGCACTTTGGGAGGCTGAGGCAGGTGGATCACCTGAGGTCAGGAGTTCGAGACCAGCCTGGCCAACATGGCAAAACTCCATCTTTATTAAAAAAATATTTAAAAAATAGTGGGTTTGGTGGTGTGTACTTGTAATCCCAGCTATGTGGGAGGCTGAGGCAGGAGAATCATCCAAACCTGGGAGGTGGAGGTTGCAGTGAGCCAAGACGGCCCCACTGCACTCTGGCCTGGGCAAGAGTAAAAACTCCATCTCAAAACTAGATGATAGATAGATAGATAGAATACTCAAATTCAACTCCAAACCCAAATGAGGAAGGCCATCAAATAAGATAGAAGGTGATGATTCTCACTATTTAAGACAGCCACACATGGACAAATGGCTTGTGCAATTTAGTGGAGTAAATGGCATGGCCTCATGACCTTGTTTGGCCGCTGTTAAAAGAGGTCCTTGGCATCAGCCAGATCCATTTGTTTTTCTTGAATCTTGGCTCTTCCTCTCCTTTTCCTCTCCTTTGTCCCCAAATATCAAAGGGCAGACCACTTGACACCATTTCTAGCTGTCATTTCCCAATGCTGTAGTTTTAAAAGCTGAGAAGCCAAAAGCACCACAAGAAATTACATATATTGTGGGGCAACAAATGGAACTTAAAGAAAGTGAGCATGAGGAGGAGAGGAGAGGAGGGGAGGGGAGAGGAGGGGAGGGAAGAGGAGGGGAGGGGGAGAGGAGAGGAGAGAAGAGGAGGGGAGGGGAGGGGAGAAGAGGAGAGAGAGGAGGGGAGAAGAGGATAGAGGGGAGGGAGAAGAGGAGAGAGGGGAGGGGAGAGGAGGGGAGGGGAGAGGAGAGGAGGGGAGAGGAGGAGGGGGAGAGGAGAGTGGAGGGTAGAGAAAGGGAGGATAGGACAGTTGAGGGGAGAGTAGAGAAGGGGGGAGGGGGGGGAGGGGGGGACAAGTTGTAGCCATGTGCTGCTGCAGTTTTTGCACCTATCCAAGTGACTCTTCCAGCTTCTAAGTACATTCAGATTGTGTTTTAGTGAAATGCAGTAAAACAAACAGTTAGATGTTAAATTGCTTTACTACTTATCTTGTTTTATCCCCATAACAATTCAGTTTCTGGCTTTATCATAACCTGTTTGAGAAATGAATAAATGAGACTCGGCGAGATTTATGCTCCCCACCAAAAATCACAGAGCAAATTCATCACAGAACCTGAACAGTAATGGAGATCCAGTGGAAGGAGAGCAGACCAGGGAGGCTGACTTTGTCACAGGAATGTGTGCGTTTTACCTGTGAGTTCAAGGGGTTTTGTTGTGTTTTATCATGCTCCACAAGAAATAGCCAAAGCCACACATAAATGGTGTAGGACTGTGCAAATGAATAGGATCATACCCAAGAATATTTTAACAAAATAAGTAAACAGTCAATAAAAAGTATCTGGGAGTGCTGGCTCCCTCAGAGCCCCTGGAATGGGGGTGCATAGTTAAGAAAGGTAGAGTTCTGCTGTAAGAAAACATGTGCATTCCTTAAAATCTACTACATTGTCCAAAATCACACAAAAACACAGGAGTTGTGAGGGAAATGGGGATATGGACACAATATTTAAATATGTTGTCAGTGAGAAATAAGAGCCAGGAACATAGTAAAAATTGGTAGCATAGTCTTGCACAAGTTACATGGTTAAGAGATACATTAAAACCACACGGTATATGGCACTTTATGTTGAAAAAGCCCTGGAGTTCACTTGTAGGAGGAGTAAGGGCTCAAAAGGCTGCAGTTTGAGTGTTTGGGAAGAGGTAGAAACAGAGGCGTTGAAATCAGACGGAAGGAACAGCAGGACATGGATGCGTGTGGCCTGTCACTCACGGAGAGCCCAGGCAGTGGCAGCCCGATGGTGTGCATGTGTTTTATGAGTTTCTACAAACTCAATTCCTGGGCGGCAAGCGGTTTTTCTGCATTCACTTAGTGCTTCTCCCAGACCAAATCACACATAAGCAAACAGGAAATCAACCCAATGCTCACATTGTTCTCTAATCTATCAATTACATTGAAACAAAGTCACATTTTCAAAGCAAGCGTTTTAACAGAGGTGATTGCGCCCAGGTCCTCCCTCTAAGGAGCTTTCAGTCTCCTTCAGAATAAGAGATGGGCAAACAGGAAATACTGGGCTCGTAAGTGCCAAACTAACTAATATACAGGTGTTTTGGAAAGGGAGGGGTCACTGGGGCAGTCAAAGAAGTTTTCTTGCAGGAGGCAATTCCAGAAGAAATGACCTAAGTCACGTCAGAGAAGTGATGATAATTGTGATGGGAGAAAGAGAGGAAGAGGTAGGGGACAGAGGGATCACTTGCTCAGGGGTGAGTGAGAAACAGGTTTGAGCAGAAGCTGAGCTGTCTGTGATAAACACTGAGGAATGTCACCATAAAGGAGGTGCTTTTAAATGTTTAGGTATAAATCAAGTCTGTAGCACATACCGAGGGAGTGAGTATTTTACAAAATTGCTGTCATCATTCTGTATCTTACAGTCCATTCTGTTCATTTATCATTCAACAATATTTATTGAGTTTCCGCTGTGTGCCAAACAGATTCACAGCTGTGGATTCAGCTGCAAACACAAAGGGTGAAGCATCTACCGTAAGGAGTGGACATCCTAGCAGAGGAGACATGTGGCCGCCTGCTAAAGACGGGCACCCAGTGAACTCAAGAAGCAGCCAGGGCTGGGGCATGAGGCAGAATCAGGAGGCAGGGAAGGACGAGCTATGGAAGAAGGCGTCTGTCTCAGAGAGGGTGGCTGGAGAGGTCCTCTCTAAGCAATCAACATCTGAATACCGAGATGCCCAAAAGGAATGGGAGTCGGTCTTGAAAAAAAGCAGAGGAAGCAATGGATGGAAAAATGTGAGATGTGGAGAGGCAGCCACAAGTCTGTGGGAGTGGGGCAGGGTGGGAGCGGCAGGAGGGGTTGTGGACTAGAGTCCATGGGGAGGAGCTGGGGCTTTATCCTCAGTTCCATGGAAAGCTGCTAGGTCATGTTGAGCAGCAGTGTGTTGTGATCTGATTCACTTTTTTAAAAAATTTTTATTTCTATGGGTTATTAGGGAACAGGTGGTGTTTGGTTACACAAATAAGTTCCTTAGTGGTTATTTGTGGGATTTGGTGCGCTCATCAGCTAAGCAGTATACACTGCACTCAATTTATAGTCTTTTATCCCTCACCCCCTTCCAGCCTTTCCCCGAGTCCCCAAAGTCCATTGTGTCATTCTTATGCCTTTGCATCCTCATAGCTTAGCTCCCACTTACGAGTGAGAACATGTGATGTTTGGTTTTCCATTCCTGAGTTACTTCACTTAGAATAATAGTCTCCAGTCTCACCCAGGTTGCTGCAAATGCCTTTAATTCATTCCTTTTTAAGGCTAAGTATTATTCCGTCAAATATATATAGCACAGTTTATCCGCTCGTTGATTGATGAACATTTGGGTTGGTTCTACATTTTTGCAATTGCAAATTGTGCTGCTATAAACATGCATGTATAAGTATCTTTTTCATATAATGACTTATTTTCCTCTTGGTAAATACTCAGTAGTGGGATTGCTAGATCAAATGGTAGTTCTTTTAGTTTTTTAAGGGCTCTCCATACTGTTTTCCATAGTGGCTGTACTAGTTTACATTCCCACCAGCAGTGTAGAAGTGTTCACCTAGATCTGGTGTTTCTCCCCCTCATTATCCCTCCCTGCCCTGCCCACCCCCTGCTGTCCCCTCCCCCAGCCCCTCCCAACTGACCACAGTGTGTGATGCTCCCCCTCCCTGTCCACGTGTTCTAATTGTTCAACACCCGCCTATGAGTGATAAAATGCGGTTAAACTCCTGCTATTTAAGCCACTCAGTTTGTGGAAAGAGGGGAACTCAAGGGCTTTACTTTAAATATGTTAAAAAGTGTCAAGTGAAGCTCAAAAGAAAAAAAAAAGACTATAGGTTAAGCTTACAAAACAGACCCAATGGCAGCAAATCATTTTGTTGGGGGGAAAAAATGATATTTGTAGGCAATAATGCAAGCTTTCCTGATTTGGCACTAAATATGTTTTAGCAATTTTCTTGCGGCCCTGCTGAGGTAGATTCTCAAGATTTCCCTATGGTTTAACTGTATTTTTCACCCACAGACACTGGCTAAGGTCAGTGGAGCAAAGAGATATAGTGGCTTATACAAGTTTCCCGTTTATTAGGTTACAACAGTGGGGGAAATTTCTCCTTAGTCCAGTCCACGAGTATGCTCACCAATGAAAAGGAACTACAGCTTGGAATTATAGTGTTATTGACTCCATGACACTTCAGTTCAACAAAATCTCTGTTTCCAATGTGAGAAGTCATTGGGCGAACACAGGGACTTGCTTAAGGAAAATAACCACGATATTGATAAGCAGCGGAAACCTACCCCACTCTCTCTCTAGCAATGATTACTGATTACAGGAGAAAACAGATTGGGAAAACAAAGGGGAAAGATTCAACAGAAACTGTAATGTGATACAGGTTAGTCTCCTGAAAGGAGCAGAGAAAATCAGCTCAGGAGTGAATTGGGATGTTTCTTCTCTTGCCAGGACAAATTAGTCACTTTTAAGATCAAGTTTAGGAAGCTGATTAGATCCAGTTGGCTTCTGTTTATATATGAGTACTTTTTAATTCCATAGCCATTTAGAAGAAAAATCTGCGTAATCATCACCTCAATGACAGAAGCTAGATCAACCTCCCACAAGCTTGCAGCTTTAGAATATTGGATGGAAAGAAATCGATCCTGAGATGTGAGATCCCACAATATTTTCACTAATAGGTTTCCATGACAAGTGGGTGCTTCATTCATTCTGTCTACACACCTATTTCTGCACTTCCTCCTGCAATATCTCTTTTGAGCCAGCCTCAGACCAAATACTAATGCATTCCAAACAGTCTTCTGTTATGCTATTTATCATTTTTTATTTATTTTTTTTTTTTTAGATGAATTCTCGCTCTGTTACCCAGGCTGGAGTACAGTGGCATGATCTTGGCTCACTGCAAGCTCTGCAACCTCTCAGTTTCAAGCGATTCTCCTGCCTTGGCCTCCCACTGGCATGCCCGGCTAATTTTTGTATTTTTAGTAGAGATGGCGTTTCACCATGTTGGCCAGGCTGTTCTTGATCTCCTGACCTCAGTTGATCCACCTGCCTCGGTCTCCCAAAGTGCTGGGATTACAGGCGTGAGCCATCATGCCCAGCCCTGTTATGTTCTTTTCTTGGAGGTCTGTGGGAACTGGTATGAAGGTGGTACACTATAAAGAAAATAACTTACATGACCAACTAGAGTTCCCCAAAAACCCTCTTCTTTAACACAATTAAAGCTTATTAAGGTTATGTTGTGCTGCAAAGTGGCCTTTTCATAGAGTGCAAGATGTGCATTTTATTCACATATATTTGCATTGAGTTCAAGCTTCCTTAATTCTCGTTATGTGTAATGCATTTACTATGAGAAGAATGGAATATTCAAACCACAACATGCCATGCATACAATTCGTAACAAAGTTTTCAAGCTACAAAATATTTTATGGTAGGACAGAATTGCACACTCCAAGTTCTTTGCAGCAGAGTTATTTGCTGTCACATGATGATTAACAACAGTGGCTTCAGTCACAAAGGCCTGGGTTAGTCCCTGCTCAACCTCTAATTAGCTGTTACTTTGGACAAGTTATCTATCTCTTAAGCCTGTTTCCACTTGAAAAATGGGTAATAATAAAGTCTGTCTTGTAGGGTTACTGTAAAGATGAACATTGTATTATCAAAAGCTGAGTATAGTGCTTGCTATGGAGTGAAAAGGGCCCACATTGGTAATAGTGATGATGATGATGATGATGATGGTGATGATGGTGATCGTGATGATGGTGATGATGGTGTTAATGGTGATGGTGGTGATGGTGACGTGGTGATGGTGATGATGGTGATCGTGATGATGGTGATGATGGTGTTAATGGTGATGGTGGTGATGGTGACGTGATGATGGTGATGATGGTGTTAATGGTGGTGGTGATGATGGTGATGATGGTGATGATGGTGATCGTGGTGATGGTGATGATGGTGTTAATGGTGATGGTGGTGATGGTGACGTGATGATGGTGATGATGGTGTTAATGGTGGTGGTGATGATGGTGACGTGATGATGGTGATGATGGTGATGATGGTGATCGTGGTGATGGTGATGATGGTGTTAATGGTGATGGTGGTGATGGTGACGTGATGATGGTGATGATGGTGTTAATGGTGATGATGGTGATGATGATATGATGATTTCATAATAATTGAGGATGATGGCAATGCTTCTGGTACTGATAATGTTAAACTGTACAAAGTTTCTCTGAAATGAAATGTAGTGCTGCCTTCTTAGATCATTGGGCAAAGAAGGTCTCTCAGGACACGTTTCTGCTGTGGCTTGTGCCATTCAAGTCCTTGGGATGCTTTCTAATGAGAAAGATGAGATAGTTGAATATATTTTACAGAAATGCACCATTTAATTGTCCTTCACATAATGCAAAATCAGGAGATCTAGAAGCAGACAATCATGTTGTAACTCTTAGTAAATTGTTCAATCGTAATATTCAATACTGCTACACCATTGATTAAATAACAAGCATCAAAAAAGTCCTTAAATGATAATGTAGCCAACTTTCACAAAATAAACTTAAGATTACTGTTTTGGTCAAAGAATTTTCTTGGATCCCGAGAGGAAGATGAGGAAAAGAAAAACATTTTGTTCTATTGTACTATATTAAATAGGTTTTATTGTATTTCTTTTTAAAAAAAATATACAAGTGAGTATTCTCTCAAATCTTAGACTTTTTCACCCTGGCCTTTCATTGTTACTGGATTGGCTCTTGTTTTGGTTCTGTTTTTAACTAGTAAAAGATCAGACAAAATAAAGGGAAGAAAAGACAATTATCTAAAAACGCAACATGTACAATTGCACAGTCTAGAAATAACTCTGGTGTCTACATGTGAGGTAAGCACCTGGAGCTGCCGAACCATGGTGAGACGTTACAGACTCATCCCCTCCCGTTATGGGCTTGACCTCCCATCCCACGCTCCTGGAGATCTGGTCTATGATAAGATTTCAGGAGAGATGATATTGTCATTTCTTTCTGAGTATCTACAGGTGATTCACTAAACCAGATCCGACTGGGAACTCCTCCAGTGCTACACAGTGTACACTGGTGGAATAAATGAATGAATATAAAAGAACAAATGAGACCATCTCAGAGATGTCCTCAATTTGGAAAGATCCTTGAAATCAATCCGCCCTATGAAGGAACTTAGAAGAGTCATAGTCTCATTCACCAAGGTCTGGCTCAGACTTTGAAAGAAGGGACACCTGACCTCAAGTGATCTGCCTACCTTGCCCTCCCGAAGTGACCCTGTCTCTATTAAAAACACAAAAATTAGCCAGATGTGGTGGCACGTACCTGTAATCCCAGCTACTCAGGAGGCTGAGGCATGAGAATCGCTTGAACCTGGGAGGCAGAGGTTGCACTGCACTCCAGCCTGGTTGACAGAGTGAGACTCTGTCTCAAAAACAAACAAACAAACAAAAACAAAGAAGGGACAAAGAAGAATGTTTATTCATTCTGTACACTTGGCCAGAGATGTTTTCGACTGGAATTCATTGGTTAATTGACAGTGCTTACTGGATTTTATTGTGATAATAGCTCGCATAAGTTCGTATAAGACACTCAACATGATTACATATCTGTTCAATGAAATGATTCCAGCAGAGGTTCTCAAAGTGTATCTGAGGACCCTGGGGGACACCCAGCACCTTTCTTAGGAGATCTAGAAAGTCAAAACTGTTTTCATAATAATATCAAGATGTTATTTGCCTTTTGTACTTTTAATCTCTCATGAGTATGAAAAATTAATTAATTTGGTTTCAGAGTGCACATTACAACTAGCCTTGTCAGGTTTTGATAGAGTGTCAAATAAAAATATCTGCAGTTATCTGATAAAGCAATTAAAATATCCCCCTTTTCCAACTACATATTCTTGTGAGGCTAGATTTCTTTCATATACTTAAACCAACACTAATATATTGCAACAAATTGAAGGCAAAAGCAGATGTTGGAATCTGGCTGTTTTCTATTGTTTTCCTTCTTCTGTTAAAGTCAAGATTACTAAGCTTTGCAGAAATCTAAAACAATGCCACTCTCCTCACTAAATTTTTTTGAAAATAGTTTTTTTGCATAAAAGATGCTAATCATAATAAAAGATAATAGATTTTCATAATGAATACTTAAATATTCAACTTTTTAAATTTTATTATGAATATACAATAATTTACAATAATATATTGTAATATTAATATATTTATAATACTAAAATTATATATATTTACTATAACAGATAATATATAGAGTGACACGTACACACATACACATATATATGCACATGTATATATTTATACCATATAAACAAAAGCTCTTTGGGGTCCTCAATAGCTTCTAAAGGTGCAAAAAGGGTTTCTGAGACCAACATAGTTGAAAGCCACTGAATTATCTTAACAGCTCTTAGGTCTGAAAGTTTATGGTTATAAAAAAATGGCCAATACTTGCTATTTCTATGAGGAATAAAAGTGATCGTCCTCACCATCAACACTGTCTACAACACTGTTAGGGAGACAAAGCTTTTCTACATCAAGATGAATGAGCTACTTTCTTAGTTCTTTCTTATGCCACAACAAAGTACCATTAACTGGCTGACTTATAAACAAGAGAAATTTATTTCTCGTGGTTCTACAGGTTTGGAAGTCCAAGATCAAAGTGCCAAGAGATTCAGCATCTGGTGAGGGCCCATTCCTCAGATGGTCACCTTGCTGTATTCACACTTGGTGGATGGGGCCAGAGGTCTCCTACTGTGGTTTCCTTTATAAGGTCGTTAATCACATTCAGGAGGTAAGGCTCATGACCTAACCACCTTCCTAAGGCCCTGCCTCCTAACACCATGAAATTGAAGGTTAGGATTCGGAGGTAGGGATTTTGGGTGGACACATGCATTTGGACCATAGTAACAGCCTACAGTCAAGTTCTAAATTGCGTAGTTCAAACTAGGGGAACCACGAGGAAGTGGGTTTGGAGAAAGTGGCTTCTGCATTTGCCTCATTGATTTTCTCTGAGATGACACATGGTCTGCTCTGAATGAGGTTTGTTCCACAAAATGCTGCTGTACTTTATTCAGACACTTTCTAGTAAAACCAGTTTTTATCTCAATAACCTGATTTTTAACCTCACAAAACTGGACCTGGTGACTTTGAATCACCCATATTAAAACGTTGCAAATTGCCTTGTTTGCTGATTGTTTTAACGTAAGATCCTGTTATCTTACTAGACTATGTAAATTTGCAGATAAAAAGGCAAGTCTTAGATTGGTCAGACCAGGGTTGAAAATGGACTCAATCATTTCTATCTATTAATGAAAGGAGTCTGAGTAAGTCTCCCTAAGTATATGAGTCTTTCATCTCAATCTGTAATATCAGGATGTTACCTGTCATTTTTAAGCCCCTGTGATATTCCATGAGATCTAAAAGACACTTTGTACAATTCATTAATTTTCTTCTCAAAACAACATGCTGAGATAACATCATAATTCTCATTCTCTACAAATGGGGAAACTGGAGGTCAAAGAATTAAGTAATGGCTGAAACCACATAATTGGTAAGTAGAAAGCAGTTCCACTTAAATTGAATTTAAAACTTCAATCTCGTCTGATTCTAAAGCTAGTGATTATTTTCCTACGATTTCAATGGTCAACTCTTAAGAGTTCTTGCAATAACTGAATAAAGTGAAGCCTGCGATAGCACAGCGTAATGTCAGGTACATTGTCAGTGGCCACTCGGCCTTAGTTCCTCTTGCCCTGCCCTTCTCTTGGGCACATTGCTTTGTAGAGCTGTGTTGTACCATCTCAGCGGGTTTAGCCACACAGAGCCCGTGAGAACAAGCTTTGCACTTAGATGTGCTGTCCATGTATTTGACAATTGATTTGCTGTCCTGGCTTTGCTATTACCTATCCTTCTGATCATGGACAAGTTCCTCAGCTTCTCTGGGCTTTGATTTTCTTTCCTGTAAAAGTATGAATTTGGCAAGGTGACTATAAGATCTATAGATTTTCTACCTTATAGATCTGTACTATTGCTCAGATTTTTGTGACAAGCTTAGGAGTTCCCCCAAATAATGAAATTTTACTATTTGAACATTTTCTTTCAATCCCAAAGATACAAATTTGGAAATCTACATTTCCATTAAGGAAATGTGATGTATAAGAAAAACAGTAAAGTATATCTGCTGTATACCGTACTTCTTAGGTATAAAATTCATACTGTAAAATGACTTTCTTCATCTAGTGTCTTTCCTAAATAATGGGAAATAATGCAAAGGAAATACATTTCCTGTTAGTCAATAGAAAGGCTGACTGACCCAGCACCCATCATGTGGGTATATTTAAACTAAGACCTTCATTTCATACTTCTCCTGATTCTAATTCTCATTTTCCCTTCGAGTTAAATGGGGAGGACTAAGTTTAACATGTGGAAAAAGTAACAGGCCTTGGTTCTTACATCGTTAGTTTTCCGTATTCACTATGTTGTATAATCATTCAGCATATTTAATCATGTGGTTATTGAGTTAAAAATGAAGTACTGCCGTCCAATTTTGCAAGATGTGCTATTATTGTTAATCTGATTATGCCAGGTTGCTATGCATAAATGATGGCTTACATCAATTTAGAAAATATGATCACTACTGTTTATGAACTGATAATACAGAAAAAACCATTTGGAATGGATACAAGGAAAAACAATCATTTTCCTAAAGAAAAGCAAAACAAAATGTGTCGCTGGTAGAGTAACTTTGAGCCATGGAATCTAGAAGCTGGTAAGGGTCTGAGAAGCCATGGGCTCCAGTTCACCAAGACCAGAATGTGAAGGGAGGTGCCCGGGTGCCCTGTCCCCCAAGGATGCTCAGGTTTAAGGCCGAAATGGCCAATCTGTTCAGGTTCAGAAGAACATGTGCCTTTTTTCCTAACAAAGGAAGTAGCTAAGACCCACCCTTAATGGGGCAAAGGGTGTCCAAAGATATCAAAAGTTCAAGTCAGGTCATGAGTAGGTTGCTTATTACCTACCAGACTCAGTAACAGTAGCTTCTGCAGAAGAGGGGGGTGACTTTTCCTCTGAAAAGAAGAATACAAGTGCCTGGTCTCTGGATGTAGCTATGGGGGAATCTGCCCCACTTCTGGGGCTCAGCCTAATTCCAAAGCACACAGTCCTAAGAATGGGGGCTTTCCACCCCCCAACCCCTGTGTCTGCCCCCTTCACCTCTTACAACACTGCCCCCATCCACATGGGTCAACTCTCCTTTTCTCAAAAACCTCACTTCTAAAAGCAAGGGTGTTTATGAAGTTAAGTGAAAAGAGGTTCTGCAACAATAATAAGCCGTGATCAAAGACGGGGTTGATGTTCCACATCACAAGCACTTTTACTGGAAGTTTCCAGGCTCCCAGGATGTCTGCTTCTGTTAATCCCACTCAGAAGACCTTGTGCCTCCATTAATCAGAGAGAAGACAATGCAAAATTCTAAGCTCTAGCAATAGTCTATGTAAATTGACTGTTGTCCACTTATTTTGTCTCTACTGAGTTTAAATATTCAGCGACACCCCATTTATGTATCAATTCAATCAGACAGGTACCAGGGGTGTCTCTCTCGGGGCTTAGCAAACCCAGAGGGGACAAAAATGACAGTGCTACTGCTGGTTGTGGTTGCAAACACATACATTGTTGCAAACAGGAGGAGCTGTTGAAATCAGTGGTGGGCAGGTGTTGAGTTCCAGTGTGATTTGCTGTTTTCCATCACACAGAGCGAGGACAACCAGAACTGCAAAGACAGAGGCCAGCAGTGGTAAGGAGGACTGAAGAGAAGTCCCAGCCTGGACAGCAGGCCCTTATCAGTTTTTAAACAGCACAATCCCCCTCCATCTTACCTTTGGCACTGGAGATAACTCCATCAGGCTGTTCTGTTTGCAAAGAATGCACCTGTCCAGTGGGACCAGCAAGCAGCATGTGGCCATATTGTGACAGTCATCAAAAGAGAGAGTGCACCTTCCTTGGCAGTGATAAGGGGCTCACAGAGAAAGCCTGAGGGTCAAAGCTAGATACAAGGCATCAGGCTGCCACTCTCATACAGGGACACACACATTCTTGTCTCCAATGTTAGATCAGAAAGTGAAATCAACATACCCGAAGGAAAAGAATCCAATGGAGGAGGTCGGTATTATTCGAGGAGGCCTTGCAATACCTTTATCTGCAGAGTTCCTGCCTTACGGGAAGACGTTGCCTTACAGAAAGATTGATTTATGAGATGCTTTGGGGAAAGTCTGTAAGCAAAACTCTTAGCTTATGTGCATGGATAACTATAGCCAGCTTCCTGGTTTCAAGGAAAAAGTTCTCAAAACTCTCCCTACATTTTGGTTCCTGAAATAATCTATATCTCTACCTCTCTGGATAGACAATTAGCTTCTTGAGAACGACTACCCTGACTTGTTCACTCTCCAATCCCTGGCTGCTCACACGTGCCTTGATCTGAACTGAGCTTCTGCCTAAGTGTCTGTATCTTCTGCTAAAATAGGCCTGCCTGCTCCATCCATTTTTAACAGGCCTGTTTCCTAATATTTGCTTTTAATTAAATGGAATATTCATCAAAGTGAAAAACATGCTTCACTTAGTACATTACCTCAGACTACAGAGAACACACCTCTGTTACTTCTTATGGTCCTTTTGGGACAGCCGTGAATTTAGTTTCATAGACTTTATTAGCATAATTGAAAAAGACATTAATCCAGGGGGGAAGCATTTTGTACACGGCCTGGGTGGAAATTATATGAAGGTGGTATTATCAGTAGTGTACTTGCTACTAAAATTTCACCTAAAGAATCATTGCAAAGCACTCGGGCAAATTTTCTTTTTCTCATTTGGAATTCAATTTTCAAAATTGGGGGCTATCAAGAATTTCACTGAATGAGGTTCATTTTAAAAATTGCATTATGAGAGGGCAGTGTAGGGGACTGCGTTAGCCCTGGGAGTGTTGAGGGGACTGTAAATGAGTGAGGTCATCAAAGTCCTTAGACCATGGGGGCCTGGAGGGAGCCAGAGGTGGCTGTTAAGGAGGTGGAGACATGGTCATGACAAGGACTGACCCCCAGCCCAGAGAACGATGAGCTGGTGTGTGTTCTCATGCTGTGTCCAGCCTCCTGGCACCGCAATCCTTTGCTCACCCCACAGCCAATCCTGAAATCCATCCTGTCTCCACATCTGTGGAGTTTCCTGTTGCGTGGAGTTCCTTGCAAAAATCTACTTCCCAAGACAGTTTTCCCCAACCCAGAAAGACAGTGGAAATCACACAGCATCGAGAAAAGTCACCCATTTCATTTTGTTCCCACCGGGGTCTCTTTAACACTTCTCTCACAAATGATTCTGGATATATTTAAACTAATTTTCTAGAGCATAGAAGAATCTAATGGATGTGTGGACACCATGAATACAGCTGCTGCTCAGTGCCGATACTCACTTCTGTCCTCAGGAATTGATTTGCGTGCGGTAGTTTGAAATTCCCAATAATGTAGAGAGCAGCCTCTTTGTCTCAGCATCTGTCCTGCTAACTGTGAAGCCCAACACTATGGTGAAGGAGGCAGAACAGGAAAGGAGGAGCTCCTGGCATGAGAGACAGAAAGAGCTTCAGATGGAGGATCAGGACCAGAGGCACGCATCCCCTAAAGATCATGGAAATAATGACAAAATACAGCTTGCATGACAGTCAGCTCCCCTAGCAAGATATTTATTCTGTGCAACAAGACACCCTTAGTCTCACATTACCATCATCATTAGCTTTAAAATTGATCGAGGGGCAATTACCCATATTTTGGGTTGATACACTTTTTATACTGAAGCAAAATACAGTCTTATGGATGGATTATTACCCATGTAACAATGCACCTCATCCTGCAAGATGACCAAACAGGAGCGAAAACAATTCATGTTCTGTAGATTACTTGATGGTGTCCAGTTTTCTTACCAGGCAGTATATTTTAAACTACAACTTCAGAGTCAAGTATCTGCATTAGTTGTTTCTTTAAGTACAAAGAGATTAGAAAACAAATGATTTATTCCTTAGAATGAGCTTCCTTGAGGTGTAGACAGGACGTTACAGTCAGATTGGCACAAGCGAAGAAACACAGCAGCACCAACAATGAGGAGAAAAATTGGCCTCCAAGTGAAACAATTCTAGGCGTCTCACTATAAATGCTATCAACATTTTGTGCAAGATAAATGCAGAGTGTGAAAGCAATCGTTCGTGGAGGTAATCACTGTGTCAAATGCGTGTCACAGCCTGCACTGCACCTGCCACACCTTTTCATGAAGGCAGGAAGCCAGACAACAGTGTCTTGTTGAGGGTTGGCTGTACCGTGTAGGAACTGTGAGCCATGCAGCCGCATCAGGTGGTGCTTCTATTATTTGCTCTTTCACTGATTTAGAGGATTCCTGAGAAATTGAGGTCCTCAACAGAAAATGCGTGGGTCAGTGTCAATTCATCTCCCGTGACCTTTGCTGCTGCGGAATCTGCAGCCCTGTCTCTGTTCCTTCTTTTATCCAAGCCTTCTCATTGTAAAATGGAAACCGTATTGCCAGGTTCTCAGTTCTGAACAGCATTTTGATTGGTATTCCATAGTTCCTCAGTCATACCACTTTTCTCATCATGGGAATACCAATAAAATTATTACAAATGCAAATACAACCCTCAGTTTTCCTACAATAGAATATGTGAGCCATTTCAAACTGGAGCTGATCTGCCTGTAGTCAGCTGATTCTAGAGCTCAGATCCGTGCACTCACCCCTGCCTGTCGACACGGCCACTGACTACGCTAGCGTGTTGTCCAGGCCAGTCCTTCACCTCTTTGCAGCCAGAAGCGTTACTCCTGAATTTTAGCATTTGCTGAATGGAGATGCCTCCATACACTTTAGAAGATGTAATTCTTCTGTAAGTTAGATTTAGATATGCAAAGTAAGTTGTTTTTTTTTTTTTTTTGTTCTTTGACACTAGTTACCAAAATCTGCAAGTTTGTCTATTTTTAATGTACCTTCTTTTAAAAGTACTGCAGTGCCTACATGTATATGAAGCTCCAAACCTACCTCTGGGAGGTCTTCGATATAATTTTAGATCTAGGGAGTTCTGAAGACACTGTTTCTCTTGTATTTCACAATGAAATGTCAGGAATAATTGTTTGAAAATGAAGTGGAACCTTCTTTTAAATAGGTAGCCCTTCATCTCCGTCACTCCTCCCAGGCTCTGTCATAATCACAGGTTGAGAGCTCCATTTCTGGCTGATGGGATCCTTGTGCAGTTGGCACAGGCTCTGCCCCATGCCTACGGACCCTCAGCCGTCCTTGCACACCTGCTGCAAATGGGTAGTAACCTTAGCAGTGTGTAGTGTGCTGAAACTCTCCCCAACAAGAGTCCTTCCACACATTGTGAGCCATGCTGAGTATCAGGCAGCTGCACAGCTCCCCTCCACCCTCAAGTGAGGAAGGACCATGGGACTCTTTGCATCATGCGGGGGACAGATGTAGCTCAGCCACTGCAAAATAAAAAGCCAGACTCTGTGTATAATGAAATTAAATGGCCGCTTTGTTTCATTAAGAGGCAGTCTGTTCTGTGGACCTGGGAGGGAGAGACAGGGAGCATTTTTGACCAACAACTTAGAACTTCAGGGTAGGTTGAGAGGAGCCCTGACTCTGAGCTGTGTAAAGTACAGCAGTGAAATACCGTGGCCAGCCGTGGCCAGCCGTGGCCAGCCACCAACGTGCTGACTAAGTCAAAAAAAATCGAACTTGGAACCTTTGACTGAGGAACAGTTTTCACACTCCAAAACATTCTAAATGACTTTCATTTGCTGTTGGTTGAGATGCCCTTTTGGAGGAATTTGCTTGCTGCTTTGTTTCATAAGCAGCTTCAAGGAAACTCAGGCAGGAACCATGGAATGTCAGCTGCTGCTGTAAATGCATCTTGACTGATGGAAATACATAAGCATGTACACCATATCTATCATGAATCGAGCTCATAGGTGTGTTCCCTTGAATGAAAAATACATGCAAATAAAAACATTTGGCTATAGGTGATGCAACTTTCAACAGTTATTCTAGAATTTGTGCATTCAAATATGTGTTTTCACTTTTCATGGGGTGGCCTATGGAGTTTTATACTTGCTCTAGTAATGCTGCTGTAACTGAAACATGTCGGAAGTGTTTTGACATATTAACCATATTGTTTAATATCTTTAACCCCATGAAACCACAGTCCTTTAAGGAACGATGCATGTGCATGCTTGTGTGTATGCAGTTGCATGTGTGGGAGTGGGGGATGCATGTGTGTGTTTGGTGTGTGTATGTACATGGGCATGTGTATGTGTGTATATGTATGGGCATGTGTGTGTACATATGTGTGTGCAGTGGATGTATGTGGGGGATGTGTGTGTGTGTGGTGCGTGGTGTGTGTATGTGTATGGGCATGTGTGTGTATGTGTGTGTGCAGTTGTGTGTGTGGGATGCATGTGTGTGCTTGGTGTGTGTGTGTGTATGTGTATGGACATGTGTATGTGTGTATATGGTGTATGTGCATAATGTTATATATGTGTGTGTGGCATGCATGTGAGTGCCTGTGGGGGATGTGTGTATGTGTGTGAAGAACAAATCATTTGGAGACAAGTATGGTGAACATTGTAGTTTATCCATCTAGGTAGTTTTGTGTAGGGTTAAAAAGTGATTATAAAATTTTGTGATTGATTTTCTTAAGTGGTCCAAAGACTGATTCTGGCCAGTATATTCTAGGACTACCTTTGCTGGCAGTATCATGGGGATAAGAGTGTGGCTTTCTGAAACAATGCCTTAGAAACGTGTCATTTGCGGGGACGTAGGCATCTCAATACAGCGATATCCTGAGTAGCGCACCATGCCTGTGGTTTTTTCAGAAGTCCTTGCGTTAGGATGACCTTCTTCCTGTCATTACATTCACATTGCAGGTCACGTCCTATTAGTTTGATTATTGAATCCAAATCTTGGAAAAGGATATTGATATATTCCCCAAAGATGGGGAAGGTACTGAGTGGAAACCTAACTTAAGTACGCTGGGGAATGAATCCACTGCCTTTTTAAAGGATGTCTTGGCAATTCCCATGATTTTGTCTAACTCTCAGTCTGTTTTTTCCCTCGTGGATTTAGCTCTAAATCAAAAACCCACACACAATTACTGTGCAGCGGATGACCCTTCCCAGAATTTCAAAATCTCTGAAGTAGATTGTATTCTTTTATCCATGGAGATAAATAAGCATATGACACCGTGGTTTTGAATTACAATGATGATATCCTATTCAGAGCTTATAAGGATATAATTTGAAGTAAACATTGAGAGTAAGCAGCACGACATTTTGAAAGAAAAGTTCCAGTTAACCGAGATGACAGTTGAACAATTGTTTATCTGGCATAACTGCGTTCAGATGGGCCAATAGTAGGAGAAGTCACTCTGAAATGAGTGAAAGTGTAATTTAATTAATGATAGTGGATTTAATTAATAATAGTAATGAGTTTATTACCACTCTATAACAACATATTTGCAGGCTAAAACACCACTCCTAGGAAAATCACAGTGTTGATATATTTCTATTTTCTTACATTTTCTTCTACCAATAATGCAACGTAAGAATCAACCTTAACAGGACTATCATTACTGCAAGCAACATACTTCATATTTTTACCGTTATTATTTTTTAAAAGGTTTCTGTTACAGAGTTCTTGAGTGTTGGACTAACTGTTCCTTTGGGCTTCACAAAGATTTGAGGTAGGTGCTCAGGGAGTGAATCTCCCCGGGGAACTCCTCTCTTAGGGTGCACTCTGACTCCCAAGCCTGCTGGTAGCAGGGGTGCAGGAGCACAGGGCTTTCCAGGCAGCAGATCTCGGCTCATACCCAAGCCCCCAACTCTGCACCTGCAACCTCCCCCTTCCATCTTCACTTCTTTATTTGGGGACACAGCCGCAAAATGCCGGCGTCTGTAGGTATTGGGGGCAATATATCCAGCATAGAGCTTGGTCTTATTAGAGCTGTTTAATAAATGATGGTCAAAAATATGACTATTAATAATTAATTAGCCACTAATTCAGTTTACACTTGGACTTAATAGTAATGAGTGGGTTTAACCACTCTAATAACATATTTGGAGCTAAAACACCACTTCTAGGAAAATCAGTGTTGACATATTTCTGTTTTCTTACATTTTCTTCTACCAATAACGCAATGTAAGAATCAAGCTTAATAGGTCATTCACTTTGTGCCAAGCTCTGCTCGAAGCACTCTGAAAATGTGAACATATGCGATTATCATAGCCTTCCCAAGAGGTAACCATTGTTATTCTACTCTGAATAACACTGAGGTAGATTAAGAAACGTGACTAAAGCTAGCAAGGCATAGAGACATATAACTGATAAGTAACAGGAACACGGTTTTATTTTATTGTATTTTTTTTGGAGATGAGCCTTGCTCTGTCGCCCAGTGGCACAATCTCAGCTCACTATAACCTCCACCTCCCGGTTCAAGCAATTCTCATGCCTCAGCCTCCCAAGTAGCTGGGATTACAGGCGTGCACCACCATGCCTGGCTAATTTTAGTATCTTTAGTGGAGATAGGGTTTCACTATGTTGGCCGGGCTGGTCTTGAATTTCTGACCTCAAGTGATCCGCCAGCCTTGGCCTCCCAAAGTGCTAGGATTACAGGCATAAGCCACTGCGCCCAGCCTAAGAACGCAATTCTAAATGCCAGGATTTATACCTCTAAAGAAGATGGGTGCATCCTCTCCAAGGCCCAGGATGCAGTGGGCCCTCCCTTGGCTGGGACTGCGTCTTCCTGGAAATTGTTTTCAGAACCACTGATGAGCCACACTCCTCTATTTCCTGTCTCCATTGTCACAGCTGGTTTATAAACACAAACAGTATTATACAGCTTAACACCAGCATTGTTTGTTGCAAGTTTACCTAACTCATGGCTAATTTTTTAAAAATTAAATATAGTGACAAAGTACAAAGATTTACCACCATTGACTATGTAAGAGAAGCCACTAGGAGATCTTAGGATATTATGCTAAGCGGTATTTCAGATGCATTTTGTATCTTAGTATAAGATCTCTGGTGTGAAATTTTGTGCCATTTGGATAGGACCTACTTTGCAAGGGGCCGCACAGATGGATTTTAGCACCAGAACTTATTTATACCGGTAGCCTCTTCTTTATGGTCACACCACATATTTAGAATTTGAACTTTCTCTGATGCAGTCGACTACATCTTGTTACCTGAGAAAAATACAAACCACCCTCATCTTGGCCCGAAAGAGCCTCTCCCAGATGCTCAGCATCCAGTACAGGGAAGAAGATGATATGGTATGGGGGTTTGCAGCCAAAAACTGATTTGAGACATGAGTCTTTGTGACTCTAACTTAGTCCAGCTTAGTGTTAGGTCTTTGTGACTCTAACATAGTGCCTGCAGGTGGGGGACAGGGCTGGCACGGTGCCTGAAGTGTTCTAAGCATCTATAATTCTATCATTTTCTTCCCTCTATATTCCATTCTCTCTGTGGCCCCATAGAGAAGGCTCCAATGTGTCATTTCCATTGACGGTGGCAGCTTTAGCCAGGCAGTAGTTTCCTTGTTGTGTAATTCAATAGCCTGCATTCTGGGACACGCTTCTCAGGCGGCCTCTGCATACATGTCCCCTTCGTGGCCTACGTAAGGCTTTCTTACACAGTGCATTGGTGACCGAGCAGAGGCAGCCCCACCTGAGGTGCTGACTGGCATCCCGTGTAATTTTTAGGACCTCCCTTTGTTCCCTATGCCCCTCAGGAGAGCACAGCACACCAGGAGAAGGATGTGCCATACGTACCCTGGGCACAGCTCTTCAGTTACACTCATTGGATGGGGTGCAGCCCTGAGCCTCCCTGCCCGTGGCATTTTTCTCAGGGGCTGTCTCCTTTGAGTTGCTATCAAATCTCATATGTTGCATGCTTACTTGAAAGGAATTTGTGCAGAGTGGTTTGTTTATGCTAGTTAGGCATCGAAAAGATGATTGTTCTCCCAGACTTTCAGTATAAAAAACAAATAAAAAAACACCTATGTATATTTGGGTAGGTAAGTATAGGGTGAATTCTTAAAGGTTTTAGAAATAACCATAAATAGGCCGATTTGTAACAAGAGATCGAAGGAGAGATTGCCACTCTTTGGAGCCACATCTGAATGTCAGAAGTTCCCTTGACATTCTGCTCAGGCCAGGCTCACAACATGCCTGATGCCTAGCTCCAGACTCAGGGGCATCAGACATCAGTACACGTCTCTCTGCACTCAAGGGCAATACCCTTCCATATCTGTAGTCAGAACACCTCACAACCTATCTCCAGTTCCTACCCCATTGTGAAGCTCAAACTGGTACTGAGTGAGCGTTCTCTGAATCGGGACCCACTCTCCTCTCAGCTTACCACCCATGGGTCCCAGTAATGCAATCTGCTCACCTTCTGAACACTGGGACCCCTGTTGTCTTGCCCTAGGTCACTCATTCCAGAGACAGAAGAGAGTAAAGGCTGTGAGCATGAACTCTGTAGCCACAGGCTTGCTTTGAATCCTGGACTTGACACAGGTGTGTAAACTGGAACAAGTTATTTCAGTGTTCCCCTGCCTCAGTTTACCTATCTGTAAAATGAGGATACAAATGATCTACTTCGTAGGGTTATTTTAAAAATAGTTAATGCATAAATAACTATTGGAATGCCTAGAGCATAGTCCATGTTAGTAAGAGCTGTCCATTGTCATCGTCATAGTCATTATCATCATCATCAACGAGAATTTGATCAGTACCTATAAAGGCTTAGCAATATTCGAGGCTTATGAGGTATACAGCAATAAACTAGGCATGTCTTTGTTCTTTGAGAAGCTTAGTCTTTATTTGAGACAAACAATAAATAGAGCTCTTTTAGGGCAAAACACTGTAGGAATTCCACTAAGAAACAGTTGTCCTATGTAGACAACCTGTGCATCATTGATGATCTTGATGATCTTGCTAAATTGAAGCTTGGATGGGCAAGTAAGACTCAGACTTTACCCCATGCAATTCCAAGCATATGAAAGCATGATGGGCAGATATTAGCCTGCCATCCATACACAGTATTGGATATCACACTCTCTGTGGGACATTCGCTCCTTATTCTGACACCATAAGAACAGAAACCTAGTGCTTGTGGACCCTCGTCATTTCAGGCCTCTTTGTAGATGCATGGCATGAAAGCAGCTGTTTCAGAATTCAAAAGTTATACATCACGCTGTAAATGGCTTTTTGCTTTACAAGTTGCTTTCAAACATTGCCTCCTTTTGGCCTGATGACGTCCATGTCAGATAAGCATGGTGAGAATTACTTCGCTGTTTGATAAATGGGGAAGCTGAGTCAGGAGGAGCTGCCTTATCATGGTCACTAGAGAAGGTCTAGTGAGACCTGGAACCTCACTGGGTCTTCAGTATTCTGGGTGAGCTCTTGGTCCAGGGGATTGTAAGTTGGCTGTGTAGGTGAGTCTTTGCTGGTTTACAGACTCAATAGAGTAATTGTTGCTGAATTCTACCAGAACTGTGAAACAATTTGCAGGACAAAAAAGCAGATAAGTCATGCAAATTTTAACTGGTTAATAATGTTTCTGAAATTAAAAGTAGGTAAAGAACCCAAAGGAATTGGAAACAAGGACTCAATTACTTATATGCCAGTGTTCTTTGCAGCATTAACAATAACCAAAAGGTTAAAACACTCCAAGTGTCTATCGACTGATGGATGGATAAATAAAATGTGGTATATCCATACAATGGAATATTATTCAGCCTTAAAAGAATGAAGTTCTGATACATATTTCAAGATTCAGTGTGGATGAATCTTGAAAACATTGTATCAGAGACTGGGCGTGGTGTCTGATGCTTGTAATCCCAGCATTTTGGAAGGCTGAGATAGGCAGGTCACTTGAGGTCAGGAGTTCAAGACCAGCCTGACCAACATGGTGAAACCCTGTCTCTACTTAAAATACAAAAATTAGCTGGGCACAGTGGCAGGTGCCTGTAATCCCAGCTGCTTGGGAGGCTGAGGCAGGAGAATTGCTTGTATGCGGAAGTGGAGGTTGCAGTGAGCCGAGATTGGGCCACTGCACTCCAGCCTGGGTGACAGAGTGAGACTCCATCTCAAAAAAGAGAAAACATTATGCCAAATGACATAAACTGGGCAAAAAAAGACAAATACTGTATGAATCCATTTATGTAAAAATATCTAGCATAGGTAACCTCATAGAGGCAGAAAATAGATTAGAGGTAACCAGAGGCTAGAGGGAGGGGAATAGAGATGTATTACTTAATGACTACAGAACTGCTGCTTGCTGTGATGAAAAGTGTTAAACACAGAGACTGGCGATGGCTGCACAATATTGTGAATGTATTTATTGCCACTGAATTATACACTAAAACTAGTTAAATGTGCTTTTAACTAGTTTTATGTCATATCAGACTAGTTTGTTGTTGTTTTGAGATGGAGTTTCATGCTTGTCACCTGCAAGTGGTGCAACCTTGGCTCACTGCAACCTCCCCGTCCTGGGTTCAAGTGATTCTCCTGCCTCAGCCTCCCAAGTAGCTTGGACACCAGGTACATGCCACCACACCTGGCTAATGTTTGTATTGTTAGTAGAGACGGGGTTTCACCGCGTTGGCTGGGTGATCTCAAACTCCTGACCTCAGGTAATCCACCCACCTCGGCCTCCCAAAGTGCTGGGATTGCTCATGCTAGGGCATGAGTCACCATGCCCAGTCTAATACTAGTTTTATTATGTCGTTTTAGGCCATTATAAAATCACAGCTATAGTAACTTTCCGTGAGAAAATGTTTTAGAAATCTGAGAGGTGGCAACATGGCCACCTAAGGAAAGTTATAAATTTTGAGAAGCATGAAAGCTTCTTCTATTTCCCTGAGAAAAGGTATTGATGTCACAGTGCAGGGGTGATCTTATTTTAATTTCAGCACTGCCTGTTACTGTTGTGCATTTATTATAAGCATGCAGAGTACTGTTGTGTTTTGAATATGGGAAAGACAGAATCTGAAAGAGATAGCAATTTAACTCTGCAAGAAAACTCTGGCATGTTTTTCATTCTGACAACTTGACTGGTGATAAAGATGAGGGACTGCTTTTGTAAACTTGTTTATACTCACACTCTCAAGAACCATTTGTCATGCATTTTTCCCTGTCATACTGAAAAAATACACCTCTTAGAAAATATCGGTAATTTCTCAGTATTTTAAAAACACAGATTCTCTTGATCAGTCTGCTAACGATTTCGTAGTTTGTATGTTGTTCGTTACAAAAGAAGATTCCAGTTTCCCAACTGTGGAACTCAGCAGAGCACTGAGATTTTAAGGAATGGGAAATGGAAAGAAGGGACACGGTTTTGTCGAGCGATGAGGAAAAGAAAAAGCGACCCCACAATCCCAGTCAGCCTCCAGCTTAGCCAGCAGCCTTGGGCAATTTAATCAGCTTCATGTACTTCAGTATAGCCACGAGCAAAATCATTTTGTGACAGTGAACTCATGGCCTGCCACTCCTGTGCGTTCAGGACAGACACTGGCGCTTAGACTCAGGCTGCAGGTGGCACCAGCCATCACGGGACATTCAGATCAGAGAATGCAGCAACAAAGAGCTTGCTTAGGTAGGCAAGCAGGGTTGTTTGTCCACTCCATAGCTGGCCGTCATCTACCAGGGGACTGTGAAATGTTCATCATACATTCCCCCTCTAGGCAAGAGTATTTATTGAGAAGACCTGAATTTTAATGCAAAGCTTTCTGAATGGCTATTTGTAGCCAGTTGACCTTTGAGTCCAGACATCAGATGGCTCCATTCCTCTCCAGGGCCACAGAGCCTCACTGTGACCTTGAGAGACTGTCCAGCCCTCCCCCACAGTTCTGAGGGAACAGCTTTTCTCTCCTCCCTCTTCTTCCTGGCCTCCCTGAGGCCAATATCCCATTGACAACACCAGCACCGGTCCCATGCCTGTGATTTCTATTTTTTTTTCTTTTGAGATGGAATCTTAACTCTGTCACCTAGGCTGAAGTGCAGTGGTGCTATCTTGGCTCACTGCAACCTCCACCTCTGAGTTCAAGCGATTCTGCTGCCTCGGCCTCCCGAGTAGCTGAAATCACAGGTGTGTGCTACCACGCCCGGCTAATTTTTGTTTGTTTAGTAGAGACGGGGTTTAGCCATGTTGGCCAGGCTGGTCTCAAACTCCTAACCTCAAGTGATCCACCCACCTTGGCCTTAAAGTGCTGGGATTACAGGTCTGAGCCACCATGCCAAGCCTATGCTTGTGATTTCTTCACTTTGGAAAAGAAAACATGCAGAGACTGTCTTCTGAGCAAGGCTGTGGTTCCCAACAGCAAAACGTGTGTTACAAACAGGAGAGATACAAGCTCACTGAGAAGGGGGAACATGCTTCGTCAGAGCCAGGATTCACGTGTGACAATGTTTAAAATGACCACAGAGGGGAAGGAGAACCAAAAAGCGAACTTTGCTGACACTCAAATGTTTTCTGATTCCAAGTGGATGATCCTGCCTTTCTAGATACGACGGGTTTTATTCTTCATGCTGGGCAGGTTTCTGGGGTTTGGACAAATTCTGCTCAGTGCAAAACATCTCCCAAGGTAACAGTCCCTGCTGGCTGCTATAGGTAAATGTCAGCTTGTTATGCTGCTGGACAGATCCCACATGGGCCCTGTTCTCTGCTGTTGCAATCTATCGTCCAAGAATTCTGTCCCAAGAAGAATCCACACGGGTGCCGAGGAGTAGATGGGAGCTGCGAGCCGGAGCAGGCCAGGGCTCAGTGTGCGCTCCCTGCAGCAGCCATCTGCTTAGCCTGTGGAGACGGCCAGCTCAGCCACACTTCTGAGATCGGGACTCCCTGACGGGCCAGCAGAAGGGGCTCTTGTCAAATCCCACTTTCCCTGATTAAACAGGAACAGGAGTGTCTGGCAGAGTAGGAAAAGCAGTCAAGTGAAAACCCAGGGGAGGAGAGATGAGGCCTGAATCCTGGAGGGGAGGTTTTCCTGAGATGTTCCTGCCATTTTTGTCCCCCAGTGAGGGATGATACTAGAGACGATTTGGAGCAGGATCCATCCTGAAGATGTCTGGAGAGTTTTGGAGGATTTGACCATTACCGCAATAGTCTTTCTTCTACGGAAAATAAATCTGGTAAAAATGGGGTAAAAGTCGCTCCCACCCAGGGGAATGAGACATATCTATCTCCCTACCGAGGGGTGCCCCAGAGACTGGGCACCTAAAAGATCTGGTTGTTCTCCACAGCCACATACCTCCCTGAATGCAAGTCCTTAGAGCCACAAAAACATTCCTCTGGCTTCAGGAGTTTGCTTCTCTAAGAGTTACCATTGGAGAGAGGGTCATTCCCTGTTCTTCCTCCTGTGCAGCCCAGCAGGGAGCCTGCTGAGCTCTGCTGTGCCAGCCTTCTTCCCAGAGACAAGGACACTAGTGAGAGGAGGCAGGAGGTGAGCAGAAGACAGGAGACTGGGAGGTACGACTTGTGCGTCAGGACCGAGGGAAGATACGTGGGAGAGGCAGAGTCCCCTGAGATGCCTCAGCTCCCCAGGGTTCCCACTGGAAGGAAGCCACCAGTGTCCGGAGGACTCCAAGCAAAACTCAGATCCCATGTTCTGCTACTGACCAGTGTGTGACCTCAGACCAGGAGTGCAGCCTCTCTGTGCATCTGTCATCTGTGTCAATTCTTCCTTAGGAGAGGAGAGATGATATATACCTCACCCACTTCTTAAGGCAGTGTTGAACAATGTCAGCATGTGTAAAAGCCTTCTTTTAAAATAAGCTGTTGTCTACATGGAGGCCTTGATTTGTATAAAGCAATTTGACTTATATCATGATCTCTCCAAGTTTTGCTCCTTGCAAGGCTCTGTGTCAATAAATGTTCAAGCCCATATTTATCGAGCACCTACTGTAAACAATCAGGCGCTGTTTTAAGCACTTCTGATGTGCTGGTGAAAGAAAAACAGATGCAAATACCTGCCTTTGTTACGTTGACATTCTGGAGGACATTTAAAGAGCTCTAGTTCCATGTGGACAGAGCGAAATGACAGGGAAAGTTATACACAAACATGAACATCATGAGGCGGAGAGTGGCACAAATATCAATGTCAGAATGGATTATTTTTAAAATGAGGGCGTGTTGCCGACTCTGCCGCCCTGAGATCGACAAATTATTGTCTCACCATCACTTTGCCCTGGTTAAGTTCAGAGAATACAATGTGCCCGGAGTGCAGCCCTGTTTGAAAAGGAAGGCTTGCAGAGTTGCAGCAAAAGACATTTCTGGGTAGACAGTAATACTAAACATAAGCTGATGAAAGAAAGAGAAAAAAATACCGTGAAAGAGGGGGAGCTGGTGAAGGTAAAATGCTAATGGAGAGGTAGATGTGAAATAGAATCGCCCGGGTTAAAAATAAGAATTAGTCATCAAGTACGATGGACAAATATTTCCGAGACTTGATACGTCATGCCAGACCCTGGCTGCTCGCTCCCAGGGCTGCGTAGGATCCTCTGCAGGGTGAGCAGAGGCCATCAGTGTGGGATGCATGGCACAGCAGGCTCAGGGTAACTGATGTAACTATGAAGAGTCTTTCCCATTCGAGCCTGACTTTGACCTATGGCTTGTGGGACCCCAGCAACATTTAATCCAGGGTAAAAGTCAGAAGGACTAAGACCCACTGAGCTAGTTCAATCCTCGCATGTCTTCCATGGCTGCAGATATTTAGAGAGCACCTCCTCTATGCTAAGCCCTGAGTAAGGTGTCAGGAATATAGCAGTGAACAAGGATGGCGGTCCCTTGCCCCATGAAGCCCAGTGTGGGACAGAATGTGAGCCTGGAAGGTGAGGGTGACTCTGAAACTCAGAAATAAACTGCGTGTGCCAGTAGCAGGCCCTGCAGTGAAACCCAGGCAGGACCACCTTCTTTGCACAACTTCAGAGAGCATAACTTAATTTTTACACATTGAATTTTGATGTATTTGTCTTTTGCCTACCATCCCCACCTCAGCGTCTGATGGCCATGGGAGCCCTGAAGTTATGCCGGGTGTAGGGTATGAGGCTAGATTCCCCCGAACCCTGACCCAGACTCGTCCCAAGAGCCAGGCTGATGAGGCCAAATCAAACAAGGAACCAAGGAGCCCATAGGTTGAAATACAAAGTTTAGGAGAAAATGTGATGCTTGCCGGAATGACGAGATGGGTGAGGATGTTGAAAAATAAATGAGGTGTGATCACTGCAATTTATTCCCATCATTATGAAATCATTTATTATTAAGTTACACATGGACACAGTGCAGTGCCAGGAAGAAGTACGAATGAAAGATAAAAACAAAGGACAAGTGTGTCTCGCATTGGCAATGCCTTGTTCCGAGTCTTGAAGAGAATTATTTATGTTGCTGCAGCCAAACGTCTCTAAAGAAAACGAGCAAATTGTAATAGGTTGGCATGTTCTCTCAATGATACCTTGATACATTTAATTTTAAGTTTTTATTCATCTCCAATGTTTTACTTCAACTACTTCTTATTTCTTGCCTGGACTAAACCAAAAATGTCCTAAACTGGTACCTCTGCTCCAGTTCCTCTTCTACACTCTGAGAAAATACCTTTGGTTTTATTTTTGCAGGGTAGATTGTTTCCCTTCGTGGATGGGCTCCTTGGCAATCTCAGCCTTCACCCTGCTCCCTGACACCCCCCTGCTTTGCACTCCAGGCATGCGCATTCCTGAAAATTCCTCAGAATCTTAGGGAGACTGAGGCAGGAGAATCCCTTGAACCCCGAGAGGTGGAGGTTGCAGTGAGCCGAGATTGCACCATTGCACTTCAGCCTGGGTGACAAAAGCAAAACTGTCTCAAAAAAAAAAAAAGAAAAAAAAAATCCTTGTTGCTCGTGACTCATTCTCTGTGATGTTCCACTTGGCAGTCATTTTCCTTGATCCACCGGCCCCTGGTGTTCCCATGGGGCTTCTTACATGAGCCATTCTAGAATGGCAGGTCTCTTGCTCTTCCTCTGCACACATCTGTGTTTATCTGGAGAGAGTCTGTTTGTTACCCTGTTGGCCTTCTTACCAAACTTGGAGCCCTTCAAAGCCAGGGGCTGTCCTGTATGGACAGACCTCCCCCAGTGTCTAAATAGGAACTGGCATATGATAGATGCCCAATTAAACAAGAGACAAAAGAAAGGTGGAATCCAATAACCATCTCTCATTTCAGGTGAAGTGGAACGTCTCAGGAAGTTGCAGATAATGCTGGACTCAGACCCTGACCTGGTTCCATTCCCCTCCAAAAACAAGCCCGTATGGATTCCTTCTGACCCCCCTGACCTGGTTCCATTCCCCCTCCAAAAACAAGCCCGTATGGATTCCTTCTGACCCCCCTGACCTGGTTCCATTCCCCTCCAAAAACAAGCCCGTATGGATTCCTTCTGACCCCCCTCACCTGGTTCCATTCCCCTCCAAAAACAAGCCCGTATGGATTCCTTCTGACCCCCCTGACCTGGTTCCATTCCCCCTCCAAAAACAATCCCGTATGGATTCCTTCCGACTCCCGAGACGAGAGGGTCACTGAGGTGGATCCTGGCCTTGTAAATCCCTACTAGGACCTGTTGGCACCTTTTATTTACCCATCACCACCACCCCGGCATCACACTAGAAACCAACTTGGGCTCGAAATGGAGGCCTCTGAGTTTGTATGAACGTCAAAACGGCTTTCGTTGGATAGTTTTCGTTGCAAAAAGGGAAGTTGACTTCCAGTTATCTCTGAATAAAAGAAGTGATTGTAAGGACACACCCCCACCCCTAGAAGTGAAAACCGGTGAGTCCCCAGGAACCAAGACCACTCCGGGGTCCAGCTCCGGCAGCAGTGGGGGCCTTGCTTCCTTCTGGGTTCTTGCCAGCTGGTTTCCACGCTCGCTTCTGCCTCTCCTGTCTCTGCCTCTGGAAGGTGCATTGCCGACGGAGGCTGCTTTGTAATGGCTGCGTCCTCACAGCCTAGACTCTCCCTCCTGTGCTTTCAGGCTTCAGTCTGCCCCTGCTAACCACAAACAGACTCCTGAATTTCTAAGTTCAGATTCCTAAAGGGAAAATGAGATTGGCCTGACTCATTTCTTCATGTGGAATTTTTGGCTACAGATTGGGAGTTCTTGGGTCAGGCCACAAACCTGGGGCCAATCGATTGTGATTTACCATATTCTCATCTTGTCGTAAGAAGGATGTGCAAAGGCGAGCTACCGACCAGAATGAACCTAGCCATGGACACTTTAGGTGTTTCCTATTAGGACCTAAACATTTCAGAGACGAAAAGCATATTCCATCTTAATACCGCAGAGTAAAGGAGTGTATCTGCTTCATTCCCTTTCAGAGGTACAGCAGGAATCTAGACACGTAGGGGGCCAGTTGATCTGAAGGATTAGGGGGGCGTCTGAAAGCAGATGAGGAGAGAAAATGAAAAAGATAGCCCTGATCTCAGAACCTTCTTCCTGAATGTCTTCAGGTTAGTCCTGACTCTTTGTTAACTTGATCCATTGACAGATTCTCAAAACCAGGTCAATATAGAGATATGGCACTCTATGTCTGTGTCAGCTGCATCTGTTATCAATAGTTTTATGAAGGCACCACCGACAAAGGATAAAAATCTAATTGCAATTTTGGAGTCTAGATAAGGAAAATAGATCAGAATTGGAGCTTTTCTGGTCCCCACAAGTTTTACCGTAGCGACTGTTCTCTGTTCTCCCACGCAGGGTGGGCTTTGAGAACTCATCAATCCTCTTGTGGGTTTCAGTCTTACATCTTTTCTGGGATCTGGCGCAAACAAGGCTAATTTTCCAGCCTACTATGTTCAGTTCAAGGGCAATCTGTCAGCATTTGTCTGAGCCTGTTTGTAAAGACACATAATTCACTATGAAACCAATTCATTTCAGATGTGCTTTTTCCCATTGCACAAAAGCCCGGAGGTTAATTTGGCAATTTGGCATATTTTACAAATAAATATGCTGAAAATGGGAAGTTAACAAGTGTTGGAACCTGAGGTTGCTGAAGGAGTTGGCTGTGGTGTCGACTTCAGAAGGTCATCCGGAGAAGCCAAAGGATCTAACGTTCTTAAAAGGGGAGAGAAATATTTTAGATTAAAAGGAATCATGGGTTCACAGGCAGGCAGAGTCTCCCTTTTGATTTCCTGTAGAACTTAGCACAGTAACATGCTGTTTCACAAAAGTTTCACAAAACAATTCCTTTCTTTAGAGCATCATCCACTAACTTTTTATTGTATTCTACTTTCTCTCTTTAACACTGGTTTACACAATAAGGGACAGATTAAAGTAATTTCAGAATAGAAACCTCAGGCTTTAAAAATGATCTTAGAGAGGTAGTTCTCTTCGTTTGGTGTTTTTATATTTCTTGTGGGGATTGGTGGCAATTCTGACTTCCCATTCTATATCTCATTTATTACATCATTTAGGAAATATTCTTTTTTTTTTTTAATTTGATAGACTGGGCTCTATTTCCTAACGACTTTCACCTAGTTTTAATTTTCAGCAAAAGAAACACTTAAGATAGGAGTCACAGGTAACACTTATGCCTGTCTGATGAACGGTGGAATCTGGCTTCCGCCGGTGTTTCATCTTTGGCTTCTAACATGTAAGAAGTCTCCGCTTTAGTGGCCATCTCTCCTCCCTTTTCATCCTTTCTCCTTTCAGAAGTGCTCATCTGCCGCGTAGGATTCAGTGATGCCCAAGTGTTTTAAGCCGTGCAGCTCTTTGTTCTGATGATTGTAGCTCACATGAAGGAGATAAAAGTGGAGCTGTGCAGGCTGAAGGGTGAGAAATGGAGCGGGTGGAAATGGAGCCCCAGATTCTAGGCAGTCTCCCCCCCCACCAACTCCTTCCTCCTGGCAGTCGAGGAAAGGTTTCCCTAGCACAGTTTGGAAACATCTGGCTGAGTCATTTTGGCCCACATTTCCTTCTGCTGAATAGGTTTCCATTCTCCCAGGGCGCCCTACGTAAATATTGTCTAGTTCCCGTTGACATCTTTCAGTTATTCATGAACTGTGACCATACTACCCTGCGAGGTTCTATGAGAAGCTCTGTGCCTTGCGATTCTGTCTGCATTGCTTTGCAGATGATGACTTGCCTAAAATGAATGAACTGGTTCTGACCTATCTAAGTGTGTCACATGGAGATACTCTTGTCTCCTGATTTCAGTCTAGGTGACACTCAGGTTTTCCAAAAGTTCTTTCCCTGATACACTCATTGTTTTGTTGCTTCCTGTGTGCTAAGTGCTGGGGCTGCAAAGATGAATAAGACATTCCCTTAAGGAGACCTCAGCCTAGCCGTGAGACAGCCAGTGATGGAGTCCCTACTGTGTGTCCATCGCTTTACATAGTTTTTATTTCATTAACTCCGGTACACATAGCCAGCAAATGAAAGGACCTGAGATTTGCAAACAGGACATTATTCTGACTTCAAAGCTCATTCCTTAACTGATGGCAACCCTTCATCTTACCTGGCCCCTGCCGTGGAGAAACTCACAGGCAAGGCCAGGCAGAGAAGAGGTCAGTGAGGCTTTAAGGTAGCAAGCACTTCACGCAAGCCTTGGGTAGGAGGTGACATTTGCACAGGGAACTAAAGAATGATTAGGAGCTCATCAGATGGAAGGAGTTGGAAGTGGGGCTGGGGCTGGTGTCTTTGATCATGCCTTCTAGGAGAAGATGCCAAGTGTTTTAGATTTCCATCACTTATACGTATCACAAGTTTTCAGTGGCCTACCTTGACGCCATTTATATTTTCATTTACACGACTCCCCAGGACCAAATCATGTATGTGTTGCAAAGTTGGCCAATAGGGATTGTACAAACTGATCCTTCTCTGGGAATTTTCTGCATGAGTGTGTTTACTCATGTATTTCATGTTGAGAATGCACTATGAGCATGTAAAGGTTGGGGGCAGGTATTTTACGTAAGACATTCTCCTATGTGGGTGTGAAAATCTTTCCTGACCCCAATCCTGTTGCTAAGCAGCGAGGTCTAGCCCAGAAGGCACAGACGGGAGCAGAGTTTCTGGGAAAAAAGAAGAGGACATGGAACCCCAGCCGGGGGCATCTCCAGGGGGCTTCTTTGGAATGCCTTTCCCTAAAGGCCATGGACGACGCATGGAAGAGGAAACATCGGTATCACCCACCCTGGCATGTGTTCCCCAAACCATGTGTGGGCTTGTTCCACAGCTGATACCAAGTTCCATCTGAGCAGACAGCCCCAGAAATGTCACCTGGAACTGTTAAAAAACATAAACAAGGCATCTGTCACACTGCCGTCGCCAAGGTCATCTGGTGGTAGGAGGTGCCCAAGGAGGAGCATGGTGGTGCCGTGCCATTGAGGGCCAGCCTGTGGGCAGACCTGCCTGTGCCAGCGTGCCCGTGCTCTGCAGATGCATTCAAAGATGTGAAACTGTGCATAGCTAGACATGAGAAGCAAAACAACCTGAATGAAATCAAGCCACTTTGCAGTGAAACATGAGAATTTTAAAACGAGATTTTCAAACTGTCATACTGTTAGTATTGCATTTGGTCTCCTCTCATGATTGCCCAGAGGCCACCAGCCCAAAGCTGGGGCAAAGACATGAGCTGGAGGGCCACTTAGGGAACACCTCATTTAGGGAGTGTGGTGTTAGTGCAAACTGTGCAGACTGAGAGTTAGATAGGGATTTACACCCGAGCTATCAGACAACTACCTGTGTGACCTTGGACAAATTAGCCATTTCCTCTAAGCCCCCATTTTCATATCTGTAAATTCCTTCCTGGGATTGTTGTGAAGCTTAGGTAAGACAGTACGAGTGATAAAGCAGGGGTGCAGAGGGCCCTCCGTACAGTTTATTTTGGTTTTCTCTACCCTCACTTACAGATTTAGAGAGGGGGAGTTCATAGCACGTCAGCATCAATGGTCCTAGCAAGAACCACCATCCTTCCTCCCTCCTTCCCTCACTTCCTTTTTCCTTATTTCCCTCATAATCCCCCTCGCCTTCCCCCTCCCCCACCATCAGCACACATATTATGTTTGATGCGTAGCTTTTGGTACGTATTTTTGCAAAACACATTTTTGTATAAATGTATTTTTTTGTTAAATGGTTTGAGTTTATACATGGATGCCTTATGTGTTTTGTGCATATTTACGTTTATATTTCTATCCCTCTTTTTCTTAAGTACTGTGTTTATGGTCCCTCCATGTTCCTCTGTGTACACACAATCCATTGTTTATTGCTTTGTGTATACCTAAGTCGCTGCTTCGAATTGCTGCTTAGCATTGCATGGTGTGTATCCAGTCTGTTCCACGAGGATGGGCACCCAGGTTCCCTCCACACTATCCCCATAGTCTATCTTCTTGTCATTCTTAAGATAGGACCAAGAGGCATTTATTTATAAGTTTCCTTCTTCTATTAGATGGTGAGACAGTGAGAGAACATTTCCTGACTTTATATACAAAGCAGCTGGCACATAGCAGTTTCTCAGTAAACACACAGCCATTGGCTTCCCAGGCAGCTGGACAGGAGGTCTCAGGCCCAGCCTCCTGTGTCCTTGGTTTCCAGGAAAAGTAACAGCCTTTGGGGCAGCACTGTGATTACTGTTACCTTGTCAAGAAGGTTTATGATGATCAGTGGAAGTGCCTTGTAGGAAGAGAAAAGATGCGAAGCCTCCCCATGTGACTTCTACTAGAATTCCTTGAAACCTGAGGCCCGCATGGGATGCATTTGTTATTCACGTGCATTTGAGCACCTACTCTAGGTGAGAGTGGGTGTGGATTTGGTGAACTCTTTGCATGCTTTCAGTATTTCCCCAGTCTGTAGGAGATACTAGTTCCTTAGAACTGGGCACTGAACCCTGTTTAATGAAACTTGCTGTGTCATTTGGAGAGGTTGCAGCTAGGATCCATACGTTTAACCATGGATGGATCCATCAGTCAGTCTCAGTTCACTGTAGACAAGAAAGGAGATACATGCTGATAAGCCATGTGGGAGGTGCACTGCCTTAAGCAGTGTAAACATCTTCATTCCTGAAAGCCATGTCTGCTAGGCTGATTGTGAAATGTATTAGGTTTTATTTTTTTCTCTTGTTTTTCCTTTTGGAGGGTGAGGGATAGCCTACTTTAATATTGGAAGTTTTTTTTAACTGAATTGTGATATTGAGTAAAATGACCTACCTCACTTGACATGTAACAGAGTTGCTGTAGACCAGCGGTAGGCAAACTCTTTCTGCAAAGAGCCAGGTAGTAAATATATTATACTTTACAGGCCACGTCACCTCTGCTGTTGTAATACAAGGCAGCCGTTAGACGGTATATAAGTGAATGAGCATAGCTGCGTTCCAATAAAACTTTATTTACAAAGTAAGAAGGGGGCCCTGGTTTGCCTACCCTTGTTTGGATGCTAACACACTTGCTACATCTGGAAATAACCATAAATATAGTAGGTCCAATAAGGCAAACCAGCTACTGTTTCTTCCCAGTGTTCTCTGCTGTCTCTTCAGGAGGACACTCTGAACACAATGGATAGGGGTAATAGGAACAGAAAACAGAAGAAGGACTTGTACTGTATCAACTTTGGCTTGGTTGTGCATGTCAGAAAACCTAAAAGAACAGTGCCTTGCACATGGTACACAGCTTTTTCTCAAGCACCAGTTGACATATTGCTGTGGAGTTTTGTTTTGAAGATGTGATTAATAATTCAGTTAGCAGAGATGGAGTAGAGCAGGTTTCTGTCTACCATGTCGGGGGCGGGGGGTTCAGTTGATTAGCTGAAGGCTTTAGAAGAAAATAATGAGGTCTTTCAGAGAGGAAGGGATTCTGCCTCCAGATGGCCTTCATCCCACCATCCCAACTCTTCCCCGGGTATCCAGCCGGCTGCCCTGCCCTGCGGACTTCACACTTGCCAGTCCCGACAATCCACAGTCCTGAAGCCCATTCTTTAAAAATATGTCATCTGTCTCTCTCTCTCCCACACACACATGCACCCACACACACATGCACGCACACACACATGCACCCACACACACATGCACGCACACACATGCACCCACACACACATATGCACGCACACACACATGCATGCACACACACATGCACACACACACTATTGGTTCTGTGTCTCGACCCCTGCTGCATGTGCAGCCCATTCATTGAGAGGGCTCTGGGCAGTGGGGATGTACTCCTTATCCGAAGCGTTCTAATATTACGGAGACACCAGAGAAGGGACACGGAAGGGCAGGTAGACATCGGACTACCCAGAAGTGATGTGCCTGTGGTCTTGTTGCATCTCCAGATTCTTATTTTTCTTACAAATAAAGAAACAATTTAAAACGAAGGAAGCACCAGATCACCTGACTGTGACTCTCTAGCCTTTTCCGACTTCTAGTTCAAGAGAGGTACCAGTGTTCTTTTAACCAAAGAAGAAACATTGCATCATCCCTCTAGCAATGGAGCCTGAAGCATGGGGTGAAGGCGATGAGGGGCTTAGGGCCTTTGGGAACTCTGTCTCAGCCATCCCTCACCACCCATGCCCAGCTGGGAGACAAAGCTGTGGCCCCCGCGGCTCTCTTGGTTGATACTCCCAAGAGGAAGCTCTTCCTCTGGAAGCATGGGGGAGGGACAGCCTTTGAGCCAGGTTAACTCCCCCAGCTGGGGAGCTATAATTTAAAGTGTGGACAAAATGGGCCCAGACATTCAGCCTTGCTTGTTGGGCCTGGTTCTGGCCTGTGTTCTCATCTGTGAGACCCTTGGCCTTCCTGCTCACACCAACTCGCCTGGGGTCTTCTTTGAGATATTCTTACTGAACGAGAAATAATTCCCTAGAGTTATATTAGTGGGCACAAGATAAGTGTGTTCCACAAGCTGAGGAGAATTGAATTTGGCTTCGGAGACTTCTTCCTCCCCCAGGTGAGGGTTACCAGGGGCTCACATGTGATTTGGGTCCGTTTTTGGTGCACTTCATGTCTCTTCCTCAACCCTTTCCTCTGTCTTCCCAAACCTTTCCCCCTCAAAGGGCTGCTTGCATTTGGGCTGCCCACGGCTCCTTGCCCCGTGAGCACTGACCACACAGATCCGGCACCTTCCAGGAACATCAGCATTTAAGTAATGGGAGTGAAAGAGAAAACCAAACCCAAACAAGCCTCCAAATGCAGAAATAACTCCTCAATTGGAGATGGAGATTTCTAGTGGAAATGCCAGAGGTGACAGTGCGCCTGCGGTGGCTCATGGTTGAAAAGCTGGTCCTCAGGCAAGAAAACTCGCCCGCAGTCCCCCCCCCCGCCTTGATCTTTTTCAGTGTTTGTTAGTACGAGTTGAAAAAAAACAGTTTGTTGTTTTTTTTTTCCAACTAGTTTCTTTGGATCCTGGCATGACTCCAGAAGAAGCGTACCCTGCTGCTCCACATTCATTTTTTATTTTTACGGAACTGTAAGTTAGAAGAAGTGACTTCTCTCGCAGATGATAAAGACTTACAATCCAAAATCATCACAGCTCACCCTTTAAAGACATTTTGATCTCTACTTTCCTGCAACCAATCAGCCAGCATGCCTGTTTCTTGTAGGGGGTTTTGACCGCACATAGTAGGTCCCGGATAAACGCTTGCTGATTAAACGATACTTGAAACAAAGCCACCGCAGCTGATTGGCTACTTGGGGCAAGGTGAGTGTAAATCAGAAGAGTGAGACATGGCCTCAGGCTGCCGGGGGGTGCAGGCCTGCACGGCTACAAACAAACCTAATTAGCTGTGCCTCTGCCAGCAGCCCCACTCACACACATCTGGAGGGGAGAGAGTGGCTAAGGCTAGATTGGCTTTCCCAAGTGAAAAAGCCTCTCTTCAGGTATACCTGCATAGGACTGATTGCTCCTCAAATCCATCTGTGAGGCTGCTTGCAGGTATCTGAGAGACTGCTAACAGCATTGGACAAAAGTGCCCCTGGGAGTGGGAGGTGAATAGCATGGCAACACAAGTGCCTGCCGGAGTTCCTGGTTGGCAGGTGGGCCTGCCCCCCATGCTCCACCAGGCTCTGTGGGGTACCCATGCCCAGCGAGCACAGAGAAGAGCTGTCTTGGCTGAGCCTCAAGCCCTGGTGCATTCTTTGCTAGTGTGTTTATTGGCTGCCATGAGAGTACTTAGGAAGAGCTTTTACTCACAGACACAAGGAGCCTTCACTAGGGAGGCACAACAGCACTTTCTCCAAGATTGGACTCTTCCTAGACACAAAGGGAGGCACTGGCCCAGAGTTAAGGTGATAGCAAGACCCCCTTGAGCTGCCTGTTTCTTAGCAGAAGCTGGAGTAGACAGACATGACTTGAGACATCTTAATCTTGTTTGGAGAATCTGGGGCTGGCTCTCCCGCCCAAGCACTTTGGAAGGATCTGAAGAGACACAGGAAGTGTGTATGTGTGTGTGGGGTTGGGGCAAGGGTTTCGATCAAACATTTGGATATGGATGCCAACTCTGCCATTTTTGCTGACTGTGAACTTGGAAGAGTTTCTTATCATTTCAAGCCTCGCTTCCCTCCTAAGTGAAATGGGGATAGTAATCATTGTTAGGGGCTGTTGTGTCCTCCAAAAATCCATGTGTTGAAGTCTTAACACCCAGTGCTTCAGAATGTGATTATATTTGGAGATATGGTCTTTAAAGAGGTAGATCAAGTTAAAATGACCTCCTGTGGGTGGACCCTAATTTAATGTGGCTGATGTCCTTATAAGGAGAGAGATTAGGACACAGTCACACACAGGCAATGTTATATGGTGCTGAAGGGCCTAGACTGGCAAGGTTCAAGCTCTGCTTTGGGTTACTTACTGTGAGTGACTTTGGGTCTCATTTTCTGAATATCAATTTCCTCACTTGTAAAATGAGGGGAAATAACGGTCTGCCTCATAGAGTTGCCGGGGGTGTGAGGGCAGATATTAGCCATCTAGCACTTATACTGCTGCAGGTAGCTTGGCCATTGTTACTGTTACTTGTAAGGGCAGGTGAGCATTTAGTGTCTTTCTTTGCTAAGTATGTCTGATGCTAGCCAGGATTCATTGAGCACCTCTTCTGTGCAAGACGCTGGGAAAGGAACGCAGCGGTTCTTTTCTGCACCCTCGGCCCTACTAGATTTATCCTCAACTCTTCTCTGAGTTGCTTTTCCTGCAGTCCGTCGTTACTGAAAACCATATTTATAGATGCTACTTTCTAGAAATGTATCTGTAAAGTCTTGTATTTTCTCTTGGTCTGTACAACTTCAGGGGGTAACACGTCCTGTATCTGCCAGGTGTTAACCTTCCCTTTGACCAAGGAGCTCTAGATGATGGCACTGATAATGCCCAGGCGGATTTAGTTTTGATCTCCAATGAAAGACAGGCCTGTCTGTATTTGCAGTAATAAGCAATCACCTTTAGTTTGAGATGATAAACTTAAGTACCGTGTTTGTTCTCTGGAGGGATACTGATTAATTTTAAAATATGAATAAAAGGCAGTCCTATTTCATTGTAGTAAGAACACTTAATATGAGATCGACCCTCTTAACGGATTTTTAGTGTGCAAGTTATCTGTAGGTACCAGGTTGTACAGCAGGTCTGTCGAGCTTATTCGTCTCACCTAATTGAGACTTGATGCCTTTTAATTAGCAACTCCACACCTCCCCCTCCTACCAGTCCCAGGCAACCGCTCCCCCTGTTCCTTTTGCCTCCATGAATCTGGCTGCTTTAGATGCCTCATGGAAGTGGAACCATGCAGCGCTTGTTCTGTGCCTGGCTCATTTCTCTTGGCATCTTTCCTCCAGGTTCATCCACACTGTCGCAAATGGCAGGATATCCCACTCTTTTGTTTTTAAAAACAGTCAAAGTCAAGTATGTAAAAAGGTGGATGGGCAGCTGAGAAGCTAGTACCAGGCTGTTCCAAGAAAAGACACTGAGTGGCACAACCTGGCCTGGTTCTCCATCAGCAATTCCTGAACTTCCCCACCTGGAGGCTCCTGATGACAGATGGGTGAATGGCAGCGTAGATGAGTGAGGGAGGCGGGGGAGTCCGTGGGGCCTGGCTGGTCAAAGTCCAAGCAATCTGACCCCAGCAGGACATTCCTTTGAAGGATCATGCATCACCTTACAAATATCCACAAACTTTGCCCTCTATCCATATTTGTTTAGGTGTAAAAAATATTTTAAGCTCTTTACTGAGAGGTAAAATGGGACGCACCCACATGGATTCCCCCACCACGCACGGCTGATCATCCCCGAGGTACCACTCCTTGGTTTAGAGTTTAGGTCAGGGGCCCTGGAATCAGTGAAGGAAACCTTCCCATCTGCTGTCTTCCTCCTGGATATCACTCCTGGGTTGAGCCCATGGCCTCAGTGGGTAAGCAATGAGTCCTTCCTGAGATGTGAACAGATGGGGACTCAACATTTGACCCACTCCTGGGGTTTTAGGTTTAAGAGGAGTATTGGGAGGACGGGGTAATCTGAGGTCCTGAGCAACTCTGAGGCTGAAACTGCACAGATCTACTTTTTGCTTTTTTTTGAGATGGAGTTTCCCTCTTCTTGCCCAGGCTGGAGTGCAATGGTGTGATCTCAGCTCACCTCAACCTCCCGGTTCAAGGGATTCTCCTTCCTCAGCCTCTCGAGTAGCTGGGATTATAGGCATGTGCCATGTACCACTATGGCCAGCTAATTTTGTTTTTGTTTTTAGCAGAGATGGGGTTTCTCCATGTTGGTCAGGCTGATCTCAAACTCCCGACCTCAGGTGATCCGCCTGCCTCGGCGTCCCAAAGTGTTGGGATTACAGGGGGTTGCCACTGCACCCGGCCAGGTCTACTTTAAGGCAGGCGCTGTGGTTTCCCCAATGACTGAGGTCCTCTAGGGGTCAACTGCATTTCAGGTGTGTCAGGGGAGAATGCTCACCTGGCTACACAGCCCTTCCTTCTGAGCCCCTGTTTACTTGACTGCTGGGGCCTCCGTGACAAGTTTGCTTGGGGACCTCACACTGCAGTGGCTCCTGAGGCAGGAGGTGTGAACAGGGAGGGACCTTTCACTGAGGAACCTGTGACTGTAGGAAGACCCTCTGAGGGCCTGCTTAACTTGCTTGGCCTGGCCCAGTCCCTCCTACCAACACTGATGAGAACTTAGGTTCCTAGTATCCCAGTAGGCAGGGTCATACAGACAAGCTGGAAATTGATACCACTGCTGTACCCACCCCTGGACCTCCCTGTCCCATACAGGAGTCTAAACCCATGCAGCCAAGGAAGAGCACACACCCATACCACGTGGCAAGCGTTTGACAGGGGTTGTTATTTCTTTACTCCCGGCTGAACCATGCAAGCCACCAGCCATCCACCCAGATGTCTCAGAGTCTGTGCCAAATAAGTATGGAGACCAGGATTAAGTTCAGGCCACCGTCGAGGTGACCAGCCACTCTGCCATGATTTGGATTCAGCCCTTGATTCCAAAGAAGCACACAGTGACTTGCGTTTTGCTGGTTGGTTTGTTTTTGTAAAATGATGGGGTGGGAAGCAGAGCTGGGCATTGGAAAGGGGCTGAACAAGGGGCAGTGTTCAATATTTTAAATGGAAACATGTCTAGTTGGCCTCTTTTCTGTAAAGGAACTATTCTGGGCGTCACAGAGGTGCAAACACTAGAGCAATCAATTCAGGCCCTGGCCTGAAGGACTTTATTATTGAGAGTTCCCTGTATATACAAATGGCTAAACTCTCAGGCCAGTGAATGCCTGTGACCAAGAGCCAATGTGTGAAAGTAAGGGTTCCAGACCAGGAGTGGGAAGAGCATCAACAGAGAGCTTGGCCACACGCTGGCCCTGACTGCAGAGGAGCAGTGCCAGGCTCTGGGCACTGAGTTCTGAGCTTTTGGAGGGCCGGGAAAAACTCCCACCTGCAAATGACTGGCTAATTGCACGCTCCTTAGAGTTGCCACCTGCATTTCCCTGCTACCCACTAACTGTCTGCTCAGGTGCAGGGAATCTGGCAGGGGCCGGGGCACGTGGGTCAGGCAGGGAAGGCCAGACAGGCAAACTCCTGCTTTGTCTCTTTCTCCTTGAGCTCAGGACACAGTGGGGGAGCCCTCAGTGTTTCTGTAAGGTCATCAGACTGACTGGCTTGGGTTTTTTTTTCTTCCTGTCTTTCTTTTAAAGGACAAACACCCTTGAGGTCCTGGTTGATTTTCTTGGAGAAATGTAGATTGTTTGACTCTAACGATGGAGCATTAAGTTTTCTGAATCTTAAGGAAAATAAAGGCCAAGATTTCAACAACCAGTGTTCCTGCCGAACCCACTGGGCAACACAGAAACGCTGCCTGCCTCCCGTGCTCCCAGACTCCTTCCTTCTCAAACACCCATCAGACACTTTGCAGCAAGAAAAAACATAGGGCATCCCTCCAGGGGCCACCCCTGCCCCCAGCCCAGGTGGGCGCGGGGTCGGGCGCGCCCTGATGCGGGGACCTCGGGTTCAGACACCCGGGCGCGGCGCGGGGCCCTGACGGATGCGGTGACCGAGGCTGCGGCTGCGGGCGCGGCGTCTCCTGGGCAGTAGCGGTCTCCGCGGCCCCCTCCACGGCCCCGTCCCGGGCCCGGCCCCCGCCCCCGACCCCTCCCCAGCCCCAACCCCCGTCCCCGCCCCAGCCCCAGCCCCAGCCCCAGCCCCAGCCCCGCCGAGCGGGCGGCCGGAGCATGCGCCGTGCGCGCCGGGCCAGGAGGCGGGCGGGGAGGCAGCGCGCATCACTCGGGTCCCCTTCCTGCACCCAGCCGCCACTTGCCGGTTGCTAAGCAGTTATCATTGTTTCTGTGGCGATTGCAGAGGCTGTTGCTAATTGGAGAAGCCCCACTAAGCAGCGGCAGCTTCCTCCTTCGCATCCTCTCGCTGCTGTTTGCGTTTAAAGAGCAAACTCGGCTCGTCTACCCACCCCTCCCCCACCCTCCCCCAAAATAGCCTTGTGATTTCGGAAGTATGGACTAAAATCACACTCCTCCTCACCTTACCGCTCGGACTCTGGTGGCTCCCAACTCGCCGTCAGACCCCATCTGCCCCGGTGGTGGGAAGCGCCTGGACACACCATGACCACAGCCAAGGAGCCGAGCGCTTCGGGGAAATCCGTGCAGCAGCAGGAGCAGGTAATGCTGCTTTCGGGGGTCCGTGTGTGTGTGCGCGCGCGTGTCTGCATGCATGCACATGTGTGTGCGTGAGAGAGACAGAGACGAGAGAGGGAGGATATGCATTTCTTGAAGAATTTTGTATTTTGGATTGCTTTATGACTGTAGCCCCCTGAGCCATCAAGCTAGGAAGAGGCACAAAGTGCTGGGTGCTGCTGGAGTCTGCCGCTCTCCTCTCCCTGGCTTGATGATTCAGGTGCAGGCGCGGGGGAGCCTCTGTCAAGGTAAACTTGATGTGAAGCACCTCTGGACAAAGGCCTACCTCTACAGAGCCGCCCATCTAACGTGTTCCCTGGAAAGGTTCCCAGCTAATACTTTGTAACTTGGAGGAAGAGCGGTGTAGCCAAAAAAAATCAGCCTATTCTGACCCTCCAACAGGACTCAGCTTTGGTTCTGACAAGTCAAAAGAATGAGCTATGTTGAAAGGACTTTTCTTTAGATACCTCGTGGCCCTTTCCTCCTCTTTCCCTCAAGAGCAAACTGTCCCTGCTAGAGAAGCTGAAGGATGGATGGTGGGGACGAACGGGGACTCAGCTGAGAAGGATCAGGGTTAAAGGGCTGGCCGCGGACCAGGAAGGCTGAATGGGTCCCACATGGCACAGGGTGGCCACTCGCCTTGTCTTGAGGAGGCCACGGTCTGCAGAGGCTCCAGGGGTGAGGGAGGAAAGGTGAATCAGCCAGCTGCTTCACCACGCGTGTAGACATCATGATTCCCTTCTTAGAAGATCTTGAGGGTTCTTGTCTTTTAATCATTGCTCGGGCAGATCATTAAAACAGATCCTGGGAGACACCGATGGATTTGCCCAGCAGTTTGCTCAAGCGTGGTAAATCAACAGCATAAGCTGGTTTCTCCTGTTTATTTTAGGGTTGCTGTTGGATCTCATTTACAGGACTGGGGCAAAGATAGGGGACCTCTCTAGAGTTCAGGAAGGTGAAAAGTCTCCTCAGCACATTGTGTGACAGAATTCCACGCCAACTCTTCAGAGACACACATGCAGACGACTTTGGATCTGTATTTACTGGGGTCATTTCCCTTCTGGGGGTCATTTCCCAAAGCCCATTTATCGGTAAAAGGGGGGGCCATTTTATTAGTACCTTCATCATCATCATCATCTAAAGAAGTTAAATGAAGTTTTATTTCATCTGGTTAGAAGATTCTGTAGATATGGACGTTGAAAAATTCTTCTATTCAGTGTGACAGTGCTCATATAGCTGGACAGGTTCAAAATAGACAAACCAAACCCCCTTCCTTTCAATAATTCTACAGAATATTTGCTCAATAAGGAACTATTTCCACACTAAATTGGCATTCTGTAATTAACTGGGTTTCTTTTTATTACAGTTCTCCCTCATTAGTTATGAAGGAAGGGTGTGCTGGGCTTTCAGGCTTGAACTAGGACTCAGGTAGCGTCCCTGACCATGGGGGGAGAAGTAATAATGATCAAAGAGTCCATTGCTGTTCGTAGGTCGACACCCAAGGATTGGGAGTCAGAAGCCCAATCTGCGTTATGTAAAAGAAATCCCTTGTTTCCGGTACGAATTTGCTCTTATTTTGCCTGATACCTTAGCTTCCCAGGAGAGGGGGGAGTAGTTAATTGCAGTGTGGGTTTTGGAGGACCTATGAGCTCTTGGTTTGATTTTTTACCTTTTTATCATTGGAAATTTCATGTCCTTGAACCTGTTCAGTTGGAGAAGGCTTACCTGGTATAAACTGAAGACCAGAGGCAGCCATGGCCACAGCTGTCAGGTGGGACACCCAGAAGCAGCTGTCCTCATCCCATGCCGTTGGGAAGCTCCTTTTCCTCCCTACTCAGAGGGGTGTCACCTTGACCCTGAAAAATTAACAGACCCCACCCTGTGAAGTAAGATGAAGAGGGGGAACAACAGGGATAAGATAAGCCAGATGGGACGGAGGAAGATGACCCCACATTTAAAATATGTATACTTCGAGGATACCTTAGTCAGGGTCTTAACAAACTGCTTAGAACATAAAGAGGTAAATAACATACTAAAATAAAATCCCTAAAGATTGTCTCTTATTCCTGCACTGTATATAATTTTTCAAAGGCATTAAAACTATTCTGTGTGCTTAGACTCCAGAACTCTTAATGAGTTCTCCATTCTTTTTTATTATTTTCTCATTGCTAATGAAACTTTTGGGAAAGCTGTATTCCCAGGCTGGTAGGAATGTGTAGTGAGACCAGGAAAAAGGATATGTTCCTTTTTTATTTTTTTAAGTTCTTTGAGAGTGAGGAAGAGAGGATTGCTGCTTTGTGGTTTGGTTTTGTAGGAGGGGGATCATTAAACTGTACTAACTCAATGACTGCCTCCAAATCACCAAGTGTTGATTCTTAGGAGAAACTCAGTGGCACCTCACATCCTCATCTTGTGAGGCATTAATCAGAGAACTGGTATTGAATGGAGCCTGATGCTGTCCCCAGCATCCTGTACAGTTGTTTGACTACTGCAATAGACTACCCATTACTTCTTAGCAAGTGAACAGAGGAAAGTGAGTTTCTCTACCAGCCTTGGTAGTTGGAAGCTAGGCATATGGGTGGTGGGTGGAAATGACTTGTATGTGCCAAGGATGGCCACAAATTAAGGCGGAAATTAGAAAAAAAAAATTAAACCAAATGATTTTACCTATTACTTACAGATTTTTTTCCACTTTGTTTGCTAAGAAATGTGCTAAAAATAGATAAATATGTAAAAAGCATTTTGGGATTTTTGGTTTGTTTTTTAAAGGATACTAAATAAACGAGCCAGAGTAACAAGGAGAATTGACTTCTAGGGGACCATTTCTCTTTCTCTTTGGAGATGCTAAAGTTTATTTTTAAATGAAGTATTGCGGACCCAGAGATATTTGGAAGCAACATATACTTAAATCTGAATGCACTGAGTTGGTCCTTTGGCTCTGAAGCCAATCAGGTAATACTGAGACTCCTCGGTGAAAATGCCATTAACACTGGCTGCAGCTGATCTCCGCTCCTGCACAGAGTGAAGCCTGGGGGAGGGACCCAGAAAAATCGCTGAGGTGGGGTTGGCTTCCATTTACTATATTATCACAAGCAAACGAAACTCTTCCTTAGAAAACCAAATTAAGGGGTTTTTCCCTTAACATAAATAAAAGTACCAATTTGTTTTAGTACATACTATCTCCATTTCAAATGATTTAAAATGAAAAAGCAGCGATCAGTAATGCTATTAAGAGAAGACACAAAAATTAATTCCATCTGTTTGCAATGAGCCAGGACACATTTTTGCTCAAAGTTTTTATCTCTGCTTAATATACGAGCAAAATACATATTCAGTACATGAGTATGTATGTGTGTGGATGTGTATGCACACATGTTACACACATGAACAGTCACACATGCACAGTCACACTCATGCACACACATGAACAGCCACACACATGCACACCTCATGTGTCACAAAGTCAGAGTTGGAAATGTACCCCGGGTCCTAGCTCATGCTCTTGTGCTCAGGAACCTCACAGATGTGGGAGAATATACCTTTCCTTAAAAGGTCTCCACAAAAGCCCCTCTCACATGGAGATCATGGAAATATCCTACATTCCATTGGCTAACTTGGATCTTTGGTTATATGCTAAGTTCAGTCACATCTTTAACTTCCTTAGACCTGAAAATCAGCTGTTCTCATCACACCTTTTATACGTGACTGCTGTTTTCTGTTGCTTCTCAGTTTTCTGCAAGTTGCGCAAATCCTAATAACCCCCAGTGTGTCTGCTCTTCTGTTAAATTATGAGCCCCAGGGCCTAGTATTAACTGATAGGTTAAATTATCTGTCTGAACATCTATAATAATACCATTACAGAATAACTTTTTTTGAAATGAATAGAATTTAATAAACAACAGATTCCATAGAGTGGACATTAAAATGCATGTGAATTTTGAGAGAGGTGAGGTGGCCTCCCAGAAGGGCACACAGGCTCGGTAGGAGGATTTCTAATGTTCTTGTCCACTGCTCTTTGCATTTGATCTTGTTGCTTCTTGCAGGAGATACTGAAAGAGAGGATCTGGCTTTGACCATTATGAGAGTGAAACTTTTTATGTAACCACATTAAAAGGAAAAGGCAATGCGAGACATCCGTATTTAAGATAAATGTGGTAACAGGAAAAAAGAAGTGAAAATAAACACAGAAAAACAAGCTTCGATATTAGGAAGGACACATTACTATTGATAAGTCCCAATAGGGAAGGTGGTCCTTTTGCAGTTCAAAAAGGGCATCGGTAGCATTGGTAGTACTTTCACAGTTCACCAGGACATTGGACGCAGCGGCCGTACTCACGTAAATTAAATTTCACCTGTGCATGGTCTACATTACCTGAGACTCTCTAGATAAAAAGAAAACTTGAAGGAAAACTTGCCAAAGAATAGGAACACCAGGTTCTTAGGGTTGTGTAGAAATACATCTAGGACTCATGAACTTCCAGAGCCAGGAGAAAGGAGGATGGATTTGGGCAGCAAACTAGGCTGATGTGTGGAGGATTTGAGGGGAGAACTCAGAAGTCTTGCATATCCTAGAGAAAGCAGGTCCAGAGCCAGAGCTCCCTGGTGGGAACACCAGAGTGGGTCCTTGAGCTGACAGGGAGCAGCCGGAGTCTTGGGGGAGGGGGAAAGAGCTTAGCTGGGGCAGTGCTGTCCTCAAAGGAGGGATGTCTCTTTTGTCACCTAAGAGAACAACATGATGAGGAAGCCAGAAAGCAACTAGCTTGGAGCCACCATGAGCCCTGACCTGAGAAATGACAGGTATTTCCCATCTTTTGGGATTCGTGTCACCAACCTACTAAAAGGTGCGGTTCAGCAAGTGCCGTTTCTTACACCAAATGAAAGTCCACACAACTGGGAGCAAAGGCAGTACTTGGAGATGGGCAAGGACCAATGAGACCCAGACTGGCTTTTGGTGCAACCCAAATTCAAAACAATGGAAACTGTGTATTTTTTTTTAAATGCTCTCTCTTGCATTAAATGCATTGTGTTATTTTATTCTGACATTCTATTAAACCAAATCCTGCCCCTCATTCTCGATACTGTGGTTACCAGGGCAGGTGTAGTCATGACCATTAAATGCTGCATGGAGAACACCTGAGGGCTGGAGGGTGTATTAACCTTCACCAAAACATTTTCGCTCCAATGTGCACGTGGAAAGTGTTAAGATGCTAATCGCTTATAGTAACCAACAGTCACCATCTCAGCCTCATTGGGAATTGAAGAGTTATGATCTTTCATGTAAATTAGCTGTGCCTGTGTTTGGCACTAATCTGGTTTTGCAGTAGGTATTGTTCACCCTGTCATTGAGCAAGAGGGGGCAGAGTGAGTCTGTGGATCCAGAGTTCTAAAAACTGAGGAAGAGAATATAATTTGGGGGAGAAAGTGATTCTCTATAAGCTTTGAGAGATCAATGGTTGTTTGATGTCCTTGCTTATAAAAGATCGGACAGGTAGAGGGTGTATCATCTTGTTTCCGACACTGTTTGGAAAAACAAAATGAAATAAAATGGTTTTATTTGAAGATGTAGGTTTGGTTACCCCATAGCCTTAAATCATGGGACTAGGTAACCATGTCAGTTTGCATGGGGTGCCGGGTGTGGTGGCTCACGCCTGCAATCCCAGCACTTTAGGAGGCTGAGGAGGAAGGATTGCTTGAGTTTAGGAGTTCGAGACCAGCCTGGGCAACATGGCGAAGCCTCATGTCTACAAAAAATAGAAAAATTAGCCACACATGGTGGTGGTACATGCCTGTCATCCCAGCTGCTCAGGAGGCTGAGGTAGGAGAAGAGCCCAGGGAGGTCGAGGTTGCAGTGAGCTGTGATCATACCACTGAACTCCAACCTGGACAATGGAGTGAGACCATGTTTCCAAAAAAGAAGAAAATCTGCGTGGGATGTCAATCACAATCCTGTTCGCTGGTGCAGTTCTGCATGTGGTTGATATCCTCAAGTCTTTCCTAACTTTGATAGAGTATGTTTCTCGAAGTGGGGAGTGGAGAGGTATCACACACAGCCCAGGCAGAGTGATAAAATCCAGAAAGTTTCTTCTCCATCCTGTTCCCATCCCCATTTGTTGTTGGCCTTTCAGGACTCTTTTATTATTGATTGATTGATTGATTGATTGAAGAGAGTCTCACTCTGTCACTCAGGCTGGAGTGCAGTGGTGCAATCTTGGCTCACTGCAGCCTCCACCCCCCACTGGGTTCAAGCAATTCTCCTGCCTCAGACTCCTGAGTAGCTGGGATTACAGCACCATGTAATCCCGCCACCATGCCTGGCTAATTTTTGTATTTTTAGTAGAGTTGGGGTTTCACCATGTTGGCCAGGATGGTCTCAATCTCTTGACCTCGTGATCTGCCTGCCTCAGTCTCCCAAAGTGCTGGGATTACAGGCGTGAGCCACCGAGCCCAGCCCCTTTCAAGAATCTTTACTGCCACGTCCCAGGTAGGCCTTTAATTCTGCTGGTACCCACGGTTTAGCACCATTTGCTCATACTTGACTCTTTCTGTCAAAAAGCCCCATGTGCTGTTCTACCTCGGCCTTGCTCAGTGACTGAGACAAATCCAATCATTAAAAGCCAAAAAGTATAAGGCAGGTGTCATGCATTACCTTCCTGAGAGCATTTGTAATTTCAGCAGTAGCTATTGGTGATAAAAACCCCATAGAATTATTAATGGTGGAAATTTTAGGTATAACGTTGTAGCAAGACCAAATAGAAGAAAAAATATTTAGTCACATCATTAAGGAAATATTAAGGTGAGGTCACAGTGGGGACAGTCTTGGCACCCCTTAAATACCGATAGGCTGTGCACATCCTGGAGGTACCTGTTCATTTTGTGTTCATATTAGAGCTGGTCTCGTATCAGGCAAGTACCAGATTACAGATCCTGTTGCTGCTTTCAAATCCTGGAGGATTTTATGGTAATAGTGTTGAAATGTGCAGCGATTCCTTCTTAGGAAAAATTGCCATAATACGCACAGGCGTGGAGTCGGTGTTGTGGGTCCCTTTGATCCTGGTGGCTGGGGATCCTGCATGCAGCCCTCCACCGATGGCTGCACGTTGCTGATGTAATAAAGTCTTACTCCTCAAATTTTTAGTGACAATTTATATATTATTCCTTTACTAGTATCTGATCAATTTTTAAAGATATTTAACTTCGCCTGCCAGAATTCAAGAAAAACTGCTTTCCCCAGTGTGAAACTGCATGAGACTCAAGCATCATCTCCAGCTGCCAAGTTATTAATTTGGAACACAGGCTTCTAAAAAATATCTGTATGTGTGCCTGTGTGTGGGGAGTACAGGGGTAGGAGAGAGGCCAGATCTGCTGATTAAAATGGGAACACCGTGGTGATGGTGGGACTCTCTCAAAACACTTTAAAAGGTCGAAGTCAGTCTTCTGGACACACTCATATGATTTCTCTTGGAGATAATGGGAATTCATCCTCTTAAAAGGATTTGTTCAACCCTTTGAAGAGGCAACCCACAAACAAGATGTAACATCACAACTGAAAAATATTCAAAATATGTTCCATGTTATGTCTTTTGGAAATAATATGCAACAGAGATGGTCTTGAATAGTAGTGATGTATGTTTTCAAATTAATGAAAAAAGATTTCTTTATTTTCAAGCAGTGATTCTTGAAATTCTTCATTCTTCTTAGAATATTTGAAGTTGTTATAGCATTCACTGTGGGAATTCCAAAATTATAACACTAAGTATGTATATCAAATCAGGCCTCTGAGTGGGAGAGGGAAGGAAACCTATTTTTAATTTTAATAGTTTACCTAATACCCCATCCACTTATTAGACAGATGTTGCATCCAAGGAAGATTTTTTATTTTGATAAATAGTAATGGCAGAGATAAGGTAGGGGGAAAGGAGAGCTGGATGGGAATAGCTTGAGGTCAGGAGAGAGCAGAAGAGTCCCCAGCCGGGGTGCCTGGACCCAAAGGGCAGCCAGCGGTCTGCTGGAGGAAGGTAGAATGTGCAGGGGCACACGGAGATGGTTTGGGAAAACAGAAACAGAAACTATGATATGAAAGTGTTTTGAAAGCATACAATGGAAGAGAGCAAAGTGCTCGTAAATTTCTAGAAGGGAGGTAGGAAGTCTGAATTTGGCACAAGAGGCTCCTGCTTAAGAGAACAGGTGTTTGTCAAATAGTTAAAACCAGAGGAGTGACTTAGACATCAAGGTTTTATTTTGTGAATGTGATTATTTAATCTAGGCATGTTTTGATAGGTGAAAAAAGGGACTAGAGACTTCTGGTTTTCAAAGAGCAAAAAGAGTTTGTTATTTCACAAGTTAATTCAAGTCTACCTAGAAGCAACAAGATATTTTAAGACATGGCATATATATATATGCACACACACACTCACACACATATATGTAGTACTTCTTGGAATAGCCTAAGAAAGAAATATTTAGGAAGACTCAAGATAATTATTAATACAATTTCTGGCTCTGATTTTGATGAACCAGATAAATGAACAGTCCGTCATGCCTCTAACACGACATCATATGGTACATATGACTTGGTTAAGAAGAGATTAACCAATAAGAAAACTTTGGCAGATAAGAACGGTTTTGTCATTAAAAATCATGAAGCTGTAGTGTCTCAAAAGCTCCCTTAATTCATTTTATTAACTTTGTCTGCTCATTACTAGGGTTGGGGTGATGAAGACTTGATCCTTGCCTTGTCAATAGCCAACTTATGGGGGAGTTGGGAGAATTGCTATGCTTTGGCATGGATGCCCCTGACTTCTGATCCAAGCTCTTCCACCTGCTAGCTGAGGGACATTGGACAATTCTGGACTGATTCTGTATCTGTGGAATGAGGATAATTCCTGTCACACTGTTGCTGTGAAAAACAAAACATAGAAACACAAAATACCATTCTTGTCATGGAAAATTCAAACTGTTGTTCAGTTATGCTGACATATTAATGCTACTTGAATCTTCCTGTTTTCAGCATTTGGTCAGAGCTTGTGTGTTCATTTTTAAATGGGTTGTTCTACAAAATCATGGAATGTTTGACTTTTAAGACATCTTACAGACCCTCTTGATTTTTGGACTTTGGTTTTAGTAATATAAACCCCTTTTCCAAAGGAAGCAGCCAAGAATGGCATGTGAAGGAGGTGCAGGCGCTAGCCCAGTGTCCCTGAGACATGTCAGCAGAGCCCCGGAGCATGTGGGAGCCCAACTCACAAACCACGCATCTAATTCAACAGTCTTAATTTTACACAGGAGAAAAATCAAGCTCAGAGAGGTTGAGTAAATTACCAAAATCATACAGCTGGCAAGTTGCAATTTCAGAACACAACCCCCTCCTTTTTTTCCTTCAAATCAATCTTGAGTGAAACATGGGAATATAATATGCCAGGAAGTTTAACACAAAAACTGTTAACTGGAAACTGCAAAGGAAATAAAGGAATTAGGTAATACAAATGGTTTAAAAAATCCCCACCTAGAGGTCAGTTAGGAAAAGGTTTGTGTACTCCAGGTAAATCAAACCCACTGTGGTTTTTCGTCTTCACGTCTCATGGATGAACACAGCCATTTGTTCTTTTCATGGCACCAGTGCTGGGTGCATGAGTTTGTTCGTAGCAATCTGTCACATTTGAGTAATTCGTTATTTAGTGAGTTGTTTTTTGAAACAAGGAAAATAATGAGGATGTTACCATTGTTTACCAATTTTTAAAAGTAAGCAACAATTAATGAGTTATTCATGCTTTGGAAGTATGCAGTAATTTTCAATCTCATCTTACAGTTGAATAACCTCAAAGATAGTAGTTATACAACAGGTGTGGGAAGATACGAGTGTGAGGGAGAGGAATCCCACGGCATCACCTGCTCACATTGGGGGTTTGGCCCATCAGGCTTCAGATGTTGAAACATCTGGAAATTTTATTTGCTCACAAGCTTAAAATGAACCAAAAGCATCCTGCTTATTAACACTTCTGAGGATCTGATGAAAGCCGTATTTAGGAAGACTCAAGATAATTAGTAATACAATTTCTGGCTCTAATTTTGATGAATCAGATAAATGAACAGGCCATCATGCTTCTAACACCAGGTCATATGGTACATATGACTTGGTTAAAGAAGAGATTAACCAATAAGAAAACTTTGGCAGGTAAGAACTGGCCTGCTCGCCAGAAAATGCCCCATAATTTTTTGAGTTCCTAAGGTTCACATCCCCTTCATTGCTGTCTGTGGACTCCAGATTGAGTGTCTCTGTTGTCACTGTGGTCCCCAGCAAGCTAGCACAGTCTTAAGACACATCATTAGGAATGTCCTCAGTGCTCAAAGCTTACATAGATATTGACCAGCAACTATCAGCTCTGGGGGCTGTGCTAGGGAGGCACAGTGCATACAAGAGGCTGGAGCACGGCCGGGGGAGAGTGGTCAGGGAGGAATAAGCAGGAGGTCCAGAAGTGGTAGATGATGGACCTGTGATTGACATCGGGTGGTAAAAGGCTAAGGAATATGGTTCTATCCTCAACCACATGGTGGCCTCAGCCTGGGATGCATGACTGTGTTCTTCCTCCATCGGGGGCAATTTGACTAAGACCCCCAAGTATTAAAGACCTCAAGACTTTTATATGGTACCTCCTGTTTCTTCCCTTGACACACACATATAAACTTCTGAAGGACACAAAGCATGCCGTGTTACTTGTTGTATCTCTGGCACTAAGCACAATGGTGACCCACTTATTTGTGTGCTGAATGAATCAGTGAGTGAATGAATTGCATCCTCTTCTCTAAACCTCCTCTATTGAGTTGAAGGTCTGTGGTTTCACTATTTATTCATCAAATGAACTATTGAACAAGTGAATCAAATTTTCAGAGCCCTAGAGAGACATCAAGTCTCCCTCTGAATTGCTAACTCACCTTGCTTTCCCTGTCGAGTGTCATTGCCACTCTTCCTCCCCCAACACTCCACCGTCACCTGTCCTACTCAGAAACATTTCTCTACCACAGAAGCATCCACTGTTCACCTCAGCCACCAGCCGTGCATCAACATTCAGGCTTGCTGATTCATATCCATAGAAAAGTGAATATTCTCTCATAGATAAACAAGAAATCAAAGAACTGTTGAAAAATGGGCATTGTACATCACCAAAGTCCTTTTTTGTTGTTGAAGCAGAGCTCACTGAAATGAGTTGCTGAAGTGGAAAAATAAGTTCTAATTGAACCACCTTCTCCGATGCAGAGAAATAGCAGACTTGAACATTTGTGTTGATCTTCTAATTCTCAGGTTGGAGAAGTTCTTTGAGGAAAGAAAGATGGCAGATCAAGATCAGAGGAATGCAAAGTTCTGGAGTGTTTGCCTCAGTTGCCCTCTAGTGGGTCTGGCTTGGGCAATTTTGTAGAACTTTTTAAGGAGTCAATGTAGGATCAGGAGAGATTTCAGATGCAGGTGACAGGGTGAAATACTTTCTTACAAAGAAACGAGTGAGTTAGTGAAAGTGTAGTTTGTACAGTTTGGGGGGAATGAGGGCAATGGGGGGATTGTGGTACAGGAGAAGGAATACCAGCCTAGCCTCGGTTTCAGACAGGTCTGAATTTGAATTCCAGCTCTGGCACTTACTGGATCAGCAGCGTTGCACAAGTTGGGTAACCTCAGTTTCCACATTGAACAAATGCTTGACTAATAATAGCTGCGAATATTACCAGTATGGTAATTACAGTATCCCAAGGTGTAAAGAAGCAGAAGCATGGTGATATGAGTTGGGTGACAGTTTTGGCTGTCTCCCTGGCCCCCACCAACCTGGCTACAGGAGAGACTTTGCTAAGTGGACACAGATTTACTTCCTATGAAGTGTGTTTGCTGCACTGAATAACTTTTCCTTCACTGCTGCTGTGCTTGAAATTGGACAGATAGTAAGATACAGTTGTAGCGATTAGTCTGCAGTTTTTGACTTAATTAAATTCACTTAGGCATGTGGCTTAGAATCTTTATGCTGAGGTACCTGAATCTCTGCTATGTTGTATTCCTTGTCAAAAATGTATTTGCGACTTAGGTACTTCTTTAACTTAGCTCTATAGCGATGCTGTTGTGAGCCGGAAGCGGTCAAGCAGCCAGTTTATATAAATGCATGTAAAACAGACTGTATTTTGTGCTTATTGAAATCTAATAGTGATACTCAGTTTTAGATTACTAAATGTAGATTCTGAAGAATTATGGCCCCAGTAATGAATGGATGTGTAGTTACAATTTTTATTATTTTTTATTTTGTAATATCGCTGTTGAAAATTTCAGATTTATATAATTGTGTTGGCTTTGCTTGAAACACAAATTATACTTGAATTAACAGACAGTAATTGAGAAAATTATACTTAAAGTAACAGACAGTAATTGAATCCAGTAAAAACACCAAGAAAAGTCAAGATTGCTGTGAGTGGAGAGACGGGCTTGTGCGTTTTGTGAACCTCATGGCTTGCAAGATGTATTCTCAGCAAATGCATGCCAAGTAGAGGAAATACAAACTCTATATATATTTTGGATTCAAATCTTTATTTCATACAACTCCAAATAACTAATAATATGGTAGTTTATGTGTCGATCCAGTGTTTTAAATTTTAACAATATGCAGAGAATTCCTAACAACACTGGACATTTTGAAATTTTCAAGAAATAAAATTTTGTATAAGCTTTACCCTGTGTGGGAATCTTAATTTCTGGTCTCAAATCACCTAGCATAGGGCATTGAAAATATTCAGAGATTATATATTAATTATATAACTGTGCTTAGAACTGTACGTGAAAGATTTTAATGACATAGGACTCAATATTTGTGTACAATGCCAGCTATTTTCTCACATTATCCTGTAAAGAGGCATAATCAATTTAAAGACAATGAGAGTGACCTGGGGAAAAATTATTAAGCCACGAAACAATTACACCCCATCAATCAGACCCTCACTTGCACTCCCCCACCTCTCTTCCAGCCCCCAAATACCAAGACCAAAAGCTTGGAATCACTTCATGGAAGGTCCTTTGAAAACAACTCGTACACTGATAAAACTTCTTGGAAACATAAATCCCTTGACTGATACTTGCTGAGCAAGTTAAAGATTGCCCGGTTCACATCTATTGCAACAGAACCAGAAATCACTGAAAGAGGATAAGTCGTACCTGTAAGTCTGAAATGGAGGGTTTCATTTCTGTCCCTTGTTATTCAAGATGTATGACTTTCTTTCTTGAGTTCAGTAGGTAGAGTGTAGTAACAGTGTAATAGTAATAGTAGTAACAGTGTAATAGCATTTGTGTCCCCCTCTCCTCCCCCCAGCTATGGCATGAGCATATATGTTAGAGAAAAAAGAAACAGCTTTGGTGAGCCTGACCATTGGAAGGCTGTGCTGTCAGGTAGCTTCCGTGTTGGCGGTGAGGATCGTTGATGTGGGTGCTGGGCTTGTGCACAGGCGTGTGTGTTCTTCGTTAAGCCTACCCTCCTCTGTGGCTCTGGTTTTGAGTATGCTGGTTTGGGGCTGTGTGATGATCTTTACGTGGTCCCCAAGGCCAGCAGCAGGAGGTGTCTGCCATGTCAGGGGAGCGTAACGAAGTCTGAGTACCGCGGGATGCCTGGGTGCAGTCTCTCTGCGCTTGTCCTCATGAACCTCTCTGACAGTCTTACTGATTTTTTTTTATAACAAAAAAATACCTAATGATTACCTATTTCATGTAAAAACACAAAGACCACTTTCTTGTTAGGACTGAAATAAAAAACTTTTTTGTCTTCAAATTGTTTTGCTCCAGCACAGGTGAGATTTTTATTTTCAAAGACAAGGTTAAAACTCTTTTTCTCTGCATAATTTTAGTATCTAGAATATAGTAACAATCCTGCTTTATATTTATATAACACTCAGCACTAGTACTAACAAAAATGCAACATGAGGCTGGGCGTGGTGACTCATACCTGTAATCCCAGAACTTTGGGAGGCCAAGACGGGTAGACCACCTGAGGTCAGGAGTTCGAGACAAGCCTGGCCAACACGGTGAAACCCCGTCTCTACTAAAAATACAAAAAATTAGCCAGGCATTGGTGGCGGGTGCCTGTAATCCCAGCTACTAAGGCTGAGGTGGGAGAATTGCTTGTATCCGGGAGGCAAAGGTTACAGTGAGCCAAGATTGCACCACTGCACTCCTGCCTGGGCAATAAGAGTAAAACTTTGTCTCAAAAAATATGCAACATGAACTACTATGTAATTTTAAAAATTTTACTAGCCACCTTAAAAAATTAAGAAACAGATGGAAATTATTTTACCATGTATTTTATTTAATATATCAAAAATATATTATTCCTGGTCCGGCGTGGTGGCTCATGCCTGGAATCCCAGCGCTTTGGGAGGCCGACATGGGCAGATCACCTGTGGTCAGGAGTTCAAGATCACCCTGACCAACATGGTGAAAATACAAAAATTAACTGGGCATGGTGGCAGGCACCTGTAATCCCAGCTGCTTGGGAGGCTGAGGCAGGAGAATCGCTTGAACCCAGGAGACGGAAGTTGCAGTGAGCTGAGATCATGTCACTGCACTCCAGCCTGGACAACGAGAGTGAAACTCCATCTAAAAAATATATAGGGGCCGGGCGCAGTGGCTTACGCCTGTAATCCCAGCACTTTGGGAGGCAGAGACCGGTGGATTACAAGGTCAAGAGATTGAGACCATCCTGGCCAACATGGTGAAACCCCGTCTCTACTAAAAATACAAAAATTAGCCAGGCGTGGTGGCACGTGCCTGTGGTCCCAGCTACTCGGGAGGCTGAGGCGGAAGAATCGCTTGAACCCAGGAGGCGGAGGTTGCAGTGAGCCAAGATTGCACCACTGCACTCCAGCCTGGCAACAGAGCAAGACTCCATCTCAAAAAAAAAAAAAAAAAAAAATATATATATATATATATATATATATACACACACACACACACACATATATATATATCACCAGCAATATACAAATTGTTAATGAAACATTTTACGTTTGACTTCTCCACTCCGAGTCTTTGGACTGGCATGTGTGTTTTGCACTGATGGCGCCTCTTGCTTCAGACCAGCCCCATGTCCAGTGTGGTCGCCATAAGGGACTGGTGTCCACAAGTTCCCATGGCTGCTCCATTCCATACTTGATTTTCACAAAACTTATCTCATAACTTCTAATGTCCTCAATTCTACAGGAAAATGAGATTCATCTCCAGACAGTAGAAACTGTATCCACAATCCATATTATGAAGAGAAAACATAGCCAATTGTAGCTGTTTTTTTGTTTTTGAGACAGAGACTTCCTCTGTCATCCAGGCTGGAGTGCAGCAGTGCGATCTCGGCCCACTGCAACCTCCACCTCCAGGGTTCAAGCGATTCTTCTGCCTCAGCCGGAAGAGTTGCTGGACCACAGATGTGCACCACCAGGCCCAGCTAATTTTTTGTATTTTTAATAAAGAAGGGGTTTCACCACGTTGGCCAGGCTTGTCTCAAACTCCTGACTTCAGGTGATCTGCCTGCCTGAGCCTCCCAGAGTGCTGGGATCACAGGTGTGAGCCACTGCACTCAGCCCCGATTGTACTTCTTTGAACCTATATTGGTAAATGTAGTAATTTTCTGGAGTTTTAGGAAAGGTAGTGTTTATTATAAATGTTTGCTGAGAACTTTCTGAACAAAAGGTAGTATTTATTCTTATAAATATTTACTGAGCATCTGCTAGGTATTTAGCAGGCTTCTAGACGCAAAGGATCCAGTGGAAACAATAAGAATATTCGTATTTAACAGCTTCTGTTGTGCTCTAGGCAGGCACTCACTGTTCTCTGCAGTGACAGAATGTACACTTGCAGCTTTCACCAAAGAAAATGTGTTCTACAGCTTGGGAAACACGGCAGAAACCCATCTCTACAAAAAAATACAAAAATTAGCGGGTGGTGCATGCCTGTAGTCCCAGCTACTCAGGAGGCTGAGGTGGGAGGATCGCTTGAGCCCAAAAGATCCAGGCTGCAGTGAGCTGTGATCATGCCACTGCAGTCCAGCCTAGGTGACAGAGTGAGACCCTGTCTTTAAAGAAAAAAACAAAAAAACAATGCTGTAATTTTACAAAACCTGCTCTCCTCGTACGCCTCTCTACCTTCCTTAGGATGAACACTGGCTCTGGGGTGCAGGGGGCCCACCTGGAGCTGGAGTTGAAGAGGAAGTTAGGACAGAGCTAGGAAGCATCATGGAGTTTTCCCCCTGGTTACACCAATCATCGAAGATTAGAAATTGGAGATGGCTTCAGAGGAGCTTCTCTTCCCTGCAGACAGTGGCTTTGGGCTTTCGTCTAAGGCAAAAGTGAGATTTGGGGAAAGATAGTGTGGTTGCTGACACAGAATTGCAGACAGCTATAAACGCACACTTGGAAAGGGCAGCAGCTGCTCCCCCTCCTGTGGGCACTCTATTGCCCTCATGTAGAGAAGGCATCTCCCAGCTCTTTCTACTGTCACTCCCCCAACCCCCAACCCCCAGCTTAGTTTGCTAGAAGAGCAGACCCTCAGCCTCCCCCTACCTCCCCAGCCCAGCCTGGAAAGGCCTGCGGAAGGACTCTGCCAGGCCTGGCTAAAGTCACCAGTCCACCTCTAGACCAGCCACCTGGCCTGGGGGCCAAGCAGGGTGAGCCCACATTCTGAGTTGTAAAACCCCACAATTAGAAAATAGACATAAAGTGTTCACATCACATTAGGATGCAATGCACATTTTTGTTTATAGAAGCTTGTTCTCCATTTATTCTTATTTGGGCAAAATAAGCTCAGTCTAACTCTGCCATTTCCAACCCAGACCCTCATCTTGCTGTGACACTTTGACAAGCCTGCTGCATGAGAAAAAGAGTCAACCACAGAAGGAAGCCAATTTTTGTTTGGCCTAAACCTTCATACCTGTGATATTCTGTGCCACGAAGAGACTCCTGCTTAATAATTCATTTTCCAGTGGTCCTAGGCGATGTAGAAGCTTACAAATAGCGTAAGACCTGACCTCCGTCAGGGAACTTAACAGTTCAGTGGCAGGGGAAGTATGAGTAGATTCCTGCAACCATAGCAGCATCTGATAGAACGGAGAATTTCCTAGACTCTAGTAAATCTCTTAATTCCAGGTGTACTCGGGAAGATAGTAGCAGTTATTGGTATATACTATGAAGAGAGAAGTATCGTATCCTGAGAGGGGGTTTATGGGCAGTAAACATTGTAGTCCTTGCCTTCAAGGCGTTTGAGACATAAAACATGCTCACATTAGCTAAATATGCCTGCTTCAATGGCTGTACTTATATCACACGACTGAAGTTATCCAGCTGGTTTCAAAAGCCATGAGCAAAAATCAAATCAGGTAATGTGTGTGAAAGTTCATTATGAACCAGAGCACCACACAAACCGAGACGGTATTGCTGCGATCAGACTTTCCATTTTATAGTACATTCCAGAAGCTGGCCTGGTTGCAGAGGAGAATGGGCTCATTATAGCCCTGTTCGAAAAAACAAATGGAATAATAAAGAAACTCCAGAACCAAATGCAATGCCATTCCATGCACATGTTGGAAAAGTTTGTAATGCAGTTTAAACGTGAAGGGCTATTATAAGCTTGACAATAAAACTGTGAGGATATTGTTCATTTCCGAGATTCACTTTCCAAGATAGCTCTATTGTGAAAGTGTCTTTTGGAGTTTATGTATAGTTCTTTAAATTGGCACAGTTGGCTTGAAGCTAAAACACTGTAGTTTGCATTAAAAAAGAAAAGGAAGTGCTTTTGCACAAAAGGCTGTAAGAAATGAGGACTGCATACGAAGTGAGTGTTCGGTGGACCGTATGAGTGTGAGATCCACCCCCTTTTGGCTTCAGGCACTTGTTTGGGGCAAGCTCTGACCTTGTTGACAGATGATTTTGTCAAGCTCTCCGCAAGAGGTATGTGTCTATTTTCATCGTCAACTAATTTCCGTTGAGTACTTGCTGCTTTGGCCCCCCAACCATGAAGTCTTATTGACCCATTTGCCATCTCCGGTGTAAGTGGATGGAATCATCTTTCTTGAGAGGAGAACTCCAAGAATAATATTACACTTGTCTCTGAGCTGTTTAAGCTTGCTGTTTTTACAGATTTCAGCCTCAGTTACCTTTTCTCCCTTCTCTGCAGCCTTAGACCACTGGGATGAGGGGGTAACCATGCTGTCCTTAGTTTCATAAAATTCCCATAGAGGTTCTGAGTCTCCTTTTTAGCTGATTCCCATGAGTTTGTAATATTTTGATCTGAGCTGTTTGCACTTTGAAATAAATAAAAGCATTTTGATTTCATTCTAGCCAGCATCTGATGCATTTAATATGGATGAAGGCTAATTAGAGGTTCAAGTGAGACAGTACAGGTGAAAACTACAAAATCTCTAGTGTAAAATACACATAATACATTTACACAGACCCATATTTTCCACTGACTCTTAAAAGGAGTGATAGCAAGAGGAGGCACTGAGTACCATGAACCATTTCTTCAACCAGGACAGAACCATGAGTGGAGGGCAAAGTGGGTAGGGTTTGCGGAAGAAATACAATATATATATATATATATATTTCTGTTTGAAGATGGGCTACTGATTGATTTAATTATGGTTACTACAATAACTTACTTAGTACTTCCTGTTCACAGGTGCCTTCCACATACACCTGTGGAAAGTTGCTTGGGGAGCTGGTGTCTGTTCCTAGCCTTTTCGTTCCAGTACCCTTTGTTCGTTTCCATTATGTTTCAGATAATTTAATCAAAGTTGTATTTGCTCATGTGCTCCCCCTTTGAATCATTCTCTCTGCACTCTTGCCCCTCCCATGCAGATACAGCCACATGCAGGCTGGGTTTCCGCTGGCCTCTTCTCTTTACTTCTCCGTGGCCCTTATCTGAACCCAGAACCCAACCTCAGCTTGGCTTCTTCCTCTTAGCACGGGGGAACGCAGTGTGATCTTCCCTCCCAGGTTCTAGCCAGCATGACCGCCGGGTCTCCCTCTGCCCTACTTAACTGCACCCACCTTTTGTCATTGGTCCAGGCAGCAGGCTCCCTGTCTGTGTTGGGGGTGTTTCCTGGCCTGATGGGGCACCTGGTTCACCCAGGCAGGAGGTCACATCTTGTAGCAACATCCTGAATCTTAACCTGATGTGAAAACAGTGATGGTACCGGACCTGCCCTGCAGCCTCAGGCGCCCCTTGGCTCTTTCATGGCCTGGTGTTTGTTTGGTCCTCATAAACTCTTGGGGTGAGACTTACCGTCTCCATTTTCTTTCCTCCTCTCCCCCTCTCCTCCCCTCCCCTCTCTTCTTTTCTCTTTGGCAGAGTCTTTCTCTGCCACCAGGCTGGAGTGCAGTGGCTCAATCTTGGCTCACTGCAATCTCCACCTCCTGGGTTCAAGCCATTCTCCTGCCTCAGCTTCCCAAGTTGCTGGATTACAGGCCTGTGCCGCCACACCCAGCTAATTTTTGTATTTTTAGTAGAGACAGGGTTTCACCATATTGGCCAGAATAGTTTCCATCTCTTGACCTCATGATCCGCCTCCCTTGGCCTCCCAAAGTGTTAGGATCACAGGCGTGAGCCACCACACCCGGCTTTTTTTTTTTGACATGGAGTCTCACTCTGTTGCCCAGGCTGGAGTGCAATGGCACGATTTTGGCTCACTGCAACCTCTACCTCCTGGGTTCAAGTGATTTTCTTGCCTCAGCCTCTCGAGTAGCTGGGACTACAGGTGCAAGCTACCATGCTTGGCTAATTTTTTTGTATTTTTAGTACAGACAGGCTTTCACTATATTGGCCAGGCTGATCTTGAACTCCTGACCCCAAGTGATCCTCCCGCCTTGGCCTCCCAAAGTGCTGGGATTATAGGCCTGAGCCTGTCATCTCCATTTGCCTAGCCTATCATCTCCATTTTCTACAGGAAATGAAAGCTTAGTGAGAGAAGGTGCCGGGACCCCCACTGGCTGAGAAGCGGCAGAGTTGGGCCCCGATGGGTCTCCTGGCTCCATCCCCCGTTCACCACCCAGTGTCTTGCCAGCCATTCTGCCCAGGTGGGATGTAGGGCCTGTATAGCGAATGGAAGTTTTCTGGGAACCCCTTACTGACAAAAACTACTTGCCCTCCAGAGTATTCATGCCAGGCCTTGATCATCTTGGTCTCCAGTGTTCCAGAATTCCTGCTGGGACTGACAATAAACCTTTCAAATACAAACTGGGGCTTCCTTATTCTTTATTGCAGTGGACCTCTGTGTATGCTGCCCTCAGAGCCACAGATTAGCATATGTGTAGCTGGAATATCTTCTGTGATGGCAATTTCATTCCCTAAGAAGTAGAGTAGTCTTTCTTAATCAGGCATTTACTCTAATGATTCAGAAAGTGAAGCACTTGGTTCTGTTTGCTTTATTTTCTTCAGAAACTAAAGATTTGGGTGGTGACTTCATAATCTATTGAGAACTGCACCAAAACTGTCAGTATTGAATAAAGATTATTAATAATCAGAGGGAAGACACTTATATTTTCTGTCAGACACACGTACCTAAGTGTTTAGGCCACGGGCACGTTTTTAATTGATTAAAATAGCAAATATAAATTGTGCCTCTCTGTTATGTGAGCATCTTAGTTTTTTGGAGGTTTTGTCAACAGGAACTGCCATATATCAGGCATGCATCATTTTATTTGAATCTTAAACCTGACACTTTTATTGAGAAAAAAAGAATTTCAAGTTATTTTTCATGCATAAAGCCTGCAGGAAGCCTGCACTTCCTTAGTGAGGGCTGTCTCAGTTAAGGACGGCCTTACCTCCATGCCTTTAGGAAAAATAAAACCTTACTCTCCGAGATCCTTGAGATTTGGCAACCATTGATCAATTAACTCCTCAAAGACTTATAATGAAATAACTATAGGGAATAAAACATACCAAAATATGTCCAAATGACCAGCACATCAAAATATGCATGACCCTGCACCTGAGGTCTACGGCATACAAGCCTTGGGTTCTGTTTATGGGGACGTCACCTTCTATGGCTCAGGTCCCTGTCTAGAAACGTGATGTGACCATGTCTTGGTGGTTCCTGATTTATGTGATCTAGTCTTTTGTATTCTTAAGTTGTCCCCGGAGGATAAAAGTCAGAGCTCAAAGTCTATGTATACTGTGATGAAACAAGGGTGCAGATATAACGATGATAGATTTGAACCTATGATTTCAGAAATAAGATATAAATATTATACGACAACTCTACCTGCCACCAGTGGACTAGCTTCCCTTGCTGCCAGGGGAGACCGCATCCTCATCCTCATCTACACAGTGTTGTGTGTTTGTCAAGAATGCGGAATTCTGCCATTCTGTTGTATTTCAGATTTTAGCCTGTATATGTAGAAACACTTGAAAACATTTGCAGGCTACTGCAATCATCGTCGTACAATTTGTATAGCTGTTGCATAGAAATAATACCGGTTGGTTTCTCCACAGTGATTTTTTCTTGGGAACTAGCTGTTCATTGCTAATTCATATACTTTCTTAAGGTATATGGCAAACAAAATTGATTTCCTTGGGGCCTGGAAGGGATTCCTGTTCAATGATTGGAACATTTACAAGATTTCCTCTTGATTTCCTGTAAGGAAGGAATAGGAAAGGGAGGTTATTAGTCTTATTGGTCTGCAAATGGTATTCACTAGGTCCCAGGAGGGTGGGCAGAGAGGGGCATGGAAAGGTGTGTGTCAGAGTTCCTGTCCCCAGGGAGGTCACAGGATCATTAAAGAGAGAAGACAGATGCTTATATTTAGGTCTCTTTGGTTCAGTTCTGTTTTGCTTGATGTCTGGATGGTGATAGATACCTCTCGGAGAAAAAAAATGTTTTAGGCTTCTAGGCAAAGTGGAGAATGAAGGGTAAGGGCTTGGAATGATGAGTGTCAGGGTGAACTAGAAAAATCATTAGCTACTAGAATTATCAGGATAAAAGGTAGTGTTAAGTGCTTTATTGGTAGGAGGACTGTACACCCCAATCTGCTTAGGCCAGTCCTGGTTTATGGTAATTGTCCTGACTTGGGTTTTAGTAGCATTCCCTTTTATTCTCAGTAGTGTCTTAGTTTGGGCAATAAGTCATATGGTCAACATATGTATTGATGAAGAATTAGTATGTTAATATAGCTACAGATTGGGAGTGAAGGTAAAGGTAAAATCAATTTTGAGGTCCCCTTTTAACTACTGTAATTTGACATCTGTATCAGTCTCTATTTGAGGAGTAGTGTTGGCCTCATTTCTTAGAAGAAAAAATAAAGATAAAAAAAAAAAAACAACTTTGCTGAGGCGGCTGTGAAATTTCCTTTCAAAGGCGGAACTAGAATTTAGAACTCAGAAACTTCATTGCTTATAGTAATCCCCACCCTACATGGTGGGGAAAATGGAAAAAGCAAAAGAAATAATGGGATATGAAATGTATGAGACACATTCTTTCCTCTATTATGAGCTTGTCTCTTAATTACCGCCATTTATACTGGACATGTGATTTGGTTTGCCAGAATACTAAAGGAAAAACACAGATATTATAAGCCTTATGATCATTTGTAAAAGAAATCTCATTTGCCCAGGCTATTACATTTCTGTTCTGCCTTCAGTGGAAATACACATAGAATGGAATAGAAATATGCATTACTATGAGTAATTCCAGACACTTTAATGCTTTTAACAGGAATGCATTTGGGGTTTGTTTCTTGGGACCCCTCTGGTGGAAGTGGTTGTTATTCATGCTTGCTGGAACAGTCCTCCCTGCGTCTGTGAGGTCAAGCAGATCATGGCCTCAGAACCACGGAACTCCAATAGCCGGAGACTAAAAGGAAAGGGAAAAATGGTTTGCTTAGATCCCTGGGTTGCTTGGCCTGCACTCTGAGTGTAATACTCTGAGTGCAATACGTGATCAGGGTTAGGAAGCAAGCTGTGGGAGCAGGCCTTGCTTCCGTGTGCATGGCCTCCTAGAGAAATAGTTCAGTGCTGGAGGTGCAGAGAGAGGAGAGAGGAGAGAGGGCATTACCAGGCTCTTGAAGAACGGAAATCTGGAATCAACATGAAGCTACATCCCAAAGCAGGGAAGTAACGAGAGGCTTGGAAGGAATTCTTGTTCAGTTAGTGGAGCATTTGCAGAAGTGTTGTTTTGAAGATGAATTTAATGGATGGTGTACATGTAAAGTGAGATAGAATGAGGGGACAAACAAGGATAGGGAAGCAATTAATTTGGCGTAGATGTGGGTCTGAAAATAATCTTTGCTGGTTTGCCTGGTATCGTCTAAAATAGCAGGGGGAAGCCTTGAGAATCCTATTGATTTAGGGTTAGTATCCAGGAACTAGAAAATATTAAAGCAGAAAGGAGACTTAGTGGTCTTCAAGATAATTCTGAAATAAGAAAAATCAAGCCCACAGAATGGAGGGTTTACTTACCTCCCAAGTTTATGTGCTGTTAGGGGCAGGAACCAGGTCTGGAACGCACATGCTGCCTCTTTGTCATTAGTGCCGTTTCCCTAGAGAGCAGAAGGGAATCTGGTGGCCACACTTTGACAGACACAGAGTGGGTGATGCCAGACCCAAAATCTTGGTAAGGGAACCATGTGGCTTCATGAACATGACCAGATCCATAGTCATCCACTGGACTACTGTCTTCCCAATCCTCATCAGCCAGAGTTGTTCAGAAACATTGAAAAGAAATATTGCTAACTGTGGATAGCTCTTTAAGTTGAGTTTTCCATCTTTCGACACTTACTGTATTTTTTTTCCTGGAACAATTTTGAATGAGAAGTGGAAACCACTGGTTTTAGCCCTATGTATCTCTTAAGGAAGAATAGATTGGAAGGATATTTGTGTTTTGCTTAAGTTTGTGGATTTGCTTAAATAGTTCCTATTAAAGCTCTGGTGTACACATTTATTTCATTCATGATTTCAACAGACCTTTACTCTGCACCATGTACAGTCCAGCATGGCCCCACAGAGCTTTCAGCAATGGTGGAATTGTGCTGCAGCTGCACGCCACTAGCCACGTGTTGCTGTCACAGTCTTAAAATGTAGCTCGTGACCAGTGATGATGAACTTTTTATCATATGTTTGTTGGCTGCATAAATGTCTTCTTTTGAGAAGTGTCTGTTCGTATCCTTCACCTACTTTTTGATGGGGTTGTTTTTAGAGAAATGCAAATCAAAGCAACAGTGCAATACCATCTCAGTTAGAATGGCGATCATTAGAAAGTCAGTACACAACAGATGCTGGAGAGGATGTGGAGAAATAGGAACACTTTAACACTGTTGGTATAAATTAATTCAACCATTGTGGAAGACAGCGTGGCAATTCCTCAAGGATCTAGGACCAGAAATAGCATTTGAACAGCAATCCTATTACTGGGTATTTACCCAAAGGATTATAAATCATTCTACTATAAAGACACATGCACACATATGTTTATTGCAGCAGTATTCACAATAGCAAAGACTTGGAACCAACCCAAATGCCCATCAATGACAGACTGGATAAAGAAAATGTGGCACATATGCACCATGGAATACTTTGCAGCCGTAAAAAGAATGAGTTCACGTCCCTTGCAGGGGCGTGGATGAAGCTGGAAACCATCATTCTCAGCAAACTAACACAGGAACAGAAAACCAAACACTGCATGCTCTCACTCATAAGTGGGAGTTGAAAATGAGAACACATGGACTCAGGGAGGGGAACATCACACACTGGGACCTGACGGGGGAGTTGGGGCTAAGGGGAGGGAGAGCATTAGGACAAATCCCTAATGCATGTCGGGCTTAAAACCTAGATGATGGGTTGATAGGTGCAGCAAACCACTATGACACAGGTATGCCTATGTAACAAACCTGCACGTTCTGCACATGTATCCCAGAACTTAAAGTAAAATAAATAAAAAAAATTGTGGCTGGTGACTGAGAGATGCAATTATTAATTGAGTTGGTTCTAATGAATTGAAACTGAGATCGCAACAGATGGCAGTGGCTTTCATGTTAGTTCCAGAATCTGGTATTAGGTGAAGGGAGAAAAGAGACCATGATCTCTGAGGACACGGCACTCACAGCTGAGAGTGGCAGGGACGGGGGAGAGGCAGGTAACCAGTCGTCACACTGGAGTGTGGCCACCATTATGTCACTGTGGCAATAAGGTCCTGTGAGAGTGCAAAAGAGATGAGCCTGATTCCTCTTTGGGGTGGGCAAGCATCAGGGGAGTTTGACAAAGAGCAGATGTTCCTGTTTGTATGAATAGGCTGAGACCACTCCAGACATCTGAGATGAACACAGAGAGAAAGGAATTTTCAACTATGGGGCAAACGTACAAATTTTCAGCAGTGTAAAGAGCAGAGGGCCAGAGGCAACTGTGCACTTCTCAAGACACCCTGCTTGTACCGTTCATGCACACGCCCTCTGGGGGAGGTGAACTCGCAGGCAGCTCGGCAAGAAGTCACCTGCGGTGTTCCACCTCTCGGCCCTTGTTCACCACAGTGCTCTGTGTGAAGATGGACAGATGCATCTGCCTTTCTGGACTTCAGTCTCCTCTCCACTCCCAGAAGGCAGTGCAGAGCAGTTGTATGATTCCTTCCCATATCTGGGTTTAGTTCTTACAACCTCTGTTGCATTTGCCAGCTCCTGCAGTGGCCTTCCTTCGAGATAATGAGAAGCTTTTTGGTGGCATCCTCTTTCACACTGGTAATACTGGGTACTTTTTTTTTTTTTTTTGAGACTGAATCTCGCTCTGTCACCAGGCTGGAGTGCAGTGGCGTGACCTTGGCTCACTGCAGCCTCCACCTGCTGGGTTCAAGCGATTCTCCTGCCTCAGTCTTCTGAGTAGCTGGGATTACAGGTACCCACAACTGTGCCCAGCTAATTTTTGTATTTTTGGTAGAGACGGGGGTTTCACCAACTTGACCAGGATGGTCTCGATCTCTTGACCTCGTGATCCACCTGCCTCGGCCTCCCAAAGTGCTGGTATTACAGGTGTGAGCCACTGTGCCCGGCTTACTGGGTGCTATTTAATAAAGGCACCCTGAGATCCTGCCAGTTACCACAATTGCTGGTGGCGGTCATCTCCCCCCAGCTGACAACAGTTTTGTGCTCTGAGTGCCTGTGCTATCTCCATGTTCCCCCTACCTTGGGTATTTTCAACACCAAAGATATGTGGGTACTCTAGGGAGCCTGTCTAAAGACTGGGTAGTATTTGGAACTGGCAGGTAGAGAGACGACCTTGACGATTCATTCATCTATCATTACCTCGATTCTCAGTGTTCTCCGTACTTAGGGGCTGTCTCTGTGTGACTTTTTGTGAGAAGGATGTAAGATTTATTTTTCTCTATGACCTACATGCTGGCAAAGTATGAAAGGTCTGTGCCAAGCTCTGAGGGACCTCACTTGAGCTGCACTAATAGGCGGAGGGGATAACTGGTGGACCAGGAGAGTGTAGATGGGAAGAAAGAACTCACCTTTGTAAATGAGCCACTCAGGCTTTTAATTTTGTGGCCCTTGAATTCCCACTTCAGCTGATGGTCACACTAATCTGTGGGGGAAGCTAATTTTACAAGATATGGAACAGGAGGGTGTTGCTGTTGGATCAAGAAGATTCCACAGGGGAATAGCCATCAGTTGGCCGTGTGCGTGAGCTCTACCGTCCCGCAGCACATTGGAGCGTGCCGTGCTGTGTCTGCGTGCTTTCGAGGTGGACGGATATCACACACTAGATGATCAGCCACACAGCAGGTGCAGCCAAATACAGAGATCTAGTGTAAAAGTAATAGCCTGCCAAAGAATAGAGCCACTTATTCGGGGTCATAAAAAGACACTCTTTGAGTTCCCCACAATATAGTTACTATACATGTACTAGCAAATCCCAGGATTTTTTTTTCTTATGGTGTGCATATCTAAATACCCTCCTGTGGCATATGTGTTTATTTGGGAATGAGCTAATCCTATTAAGACTTTCATATTTTCACTTATTTGTGAGATGGGGTCTGTGGCCAAGGATCACAGAAAGTAAGCAATAAGAGACTCAAAAATGTGTTCTTTACTGTGTCTTCACCTCGTGCTTTTCAAAACTTTTTTTTTTTTTTGAGACAGAGTCTTACTCTGTCATCCAGGCTGGAGTTCAGCGGCACTATCTTGGCTCACTGCAACCTCCACCTCCCAGGTTCAAGTGATTCTCCCACCTCGGCCTCCCAAGTAGCTGGGATTACAACTGCGCGCCACCACACCTGGCTTATTTTTGTGTTAGTAGTAGAGATGGGGTTTTGCCACGTTGGCCAAGCTGTTCTCGAACTCCTGACATCAGGTGATCCACCTGCCTTGGTCTCCCAAAGTGTTGGGATTACAGGTGTGAGCTTCCATTCCCTGCTGTGGTTTTTAAACATTAATGTGCATACAACTGACCTGAAGGGTTTGTTAAAGTCCAGATGCTGCTTCTGCTGGTTGGGCGTAGGTCCTGAGATCTTGTGTCTCTCGCAGGCTCCCAGGTCATGCAGTTGCTGGTGGCCCACGGATGACCCTCTGGGCCACAACATTTAGGGGTCTTCGTGTGTCCACACATGGTATGTCTGTCCATTGGCAGGAAAGTGCCAGAGCGTTTGCCAGAGCATTAAGATAGGAGGCTATTAAGAGTCTGAAACTCTAGGACCAACGAAATCTGGTAAATAAAGAAGGATAGTTGTTTGTTCATGGATCCAAGTTTAGAGAGTGTGTGCACATTTTGGGATTCTGTCCCTCTTCCCTCCCCCAGCAAAAAATTAGCAAAATAAAGTCTTCCATTGTCAGGCTCTAGGAATAATTTGTCTGCCTCAGATGCCTTTTTGGGAAGGTGCGTTTGGCCGTTTCCCACTCAGTGTGCCTGCCCAGTGTCCCTGCAGTATTTTGGCAGCACCATGATTGGGAAAGAGTAGAAACTCTTGTCTTGGAAGTGAGATGCTTATCTAGGTCTTGGGCACTGGAGGATCTCAGGCGCGGGAGACTTGCTGTGGGTCCCGGGAACAGCTGCTGTGTTCCTGCGGGAGGAAGTGCCTGCCGCCAGAGCCTGTGATGGATGCGGCTGAAGCCAGCCCTGTCTCATTAGAGAAGAGAGCGTTACACCACCACATCATGGTGCAAATGTTCCCTTTCGGCTGTTTTAATAGTTCTGCTCCAAGCATATTTGTTTTTCCTTATTTTCTAGCGTCTTTGAGAAAGATCTATTTTATACTCTGTAGCCCAGTTTGGAGAGATATGACATGTTTGACTATGTGAGGAAATATACATATTTCTCAGGTGTTTTTTTTTTTAAATGGAGTGTTATTGGACTTTGATGTTTGATTTCCAGGCAGTCTTTAATGTGAAAGGCAAACACATTCATTTTCTATCAGTTCCTGAAAATGTTCCCAATTTTAGAAGCTCTTGACTGGTCTTGCCAATATAGCAACATAGTGACAGTTACTCGTCTGTAATTCTGTACTTAAATCATGAACAGCTGACACTATCGATTAATGCTTTATACAGTTTCAAAGCTGTACTCCCCAGGTTGCATTTAGATGGTTTAAAGCATTGATTTCTCTTTCTTACAACTCTTAAGCTATTGGCTGCCAAAAAAATGAGGGAGGTTGGTTAATCTCTGTGGCTCATATGTTGCTTACTGTAGAGAATATTGGTGAAGCATAGTTTTTCTTCATTGCAAGATGCACTAGGGGTATGAAGATTGCTTTGAGTCATTGTGAAAACTGGAATCCCAGAAACTATCTCCTCCTTCAGTTCAAGAGTTTAGGATCCAAAACAACATTCAGTTTGGCGTTGGCAGTTTAACCAGAATCTGACTTTATGTAATTTTAATTATTGGGGTCAGCCATTGGTGTTACATTATAATTTGTAATGATTTACATCAGCCTTTTAAAAATGCTCACTTTCATGGACAAAACTGGAAAAATGAGGAAGTACCCTAATCCAAATTACTTAATATCATCTGTTGTAATTAGAAATTAGATCTTAGTAGACTATTTCCATAATACATTTCAGAATTATTTTTGTAACTTAATAGTATAAATACAAAATAATTTCAGCTTTGTTATTCTAATGTGGGCCGTGCTAGTTTAAATTATTCTGGTCATAGATGTATCATCAGCACCTTATCTTCAGCAAGGATTTTAAGTATGGGCTGACAAAATGTATGTGGAATTTGCATTTTGTTATCTGTTTAAAAACATAGGGAAAAGGGAAGAAAACCTTTGCAAAGATTCCCTTTTGACTGCTAGCTTTTCCTGATCCCTAAGTATGCTGGCTGCTCTTCCAGGAATGTGCCCTTAGTATCGTGTCTTCTAGAATGGATGTTTGGAAGGGAAAGTAGTAAGATGCAAAAGCAAAAAGGACAGAAGCTGTTCACACCCACAGTAATAGCTGCCTCTTCTCTTACCAGTTGTGATGCTGGAACAAACACCTCTTGCCCGACTGCAGGGTTTGGAGGTTCCCCAAGCCCACCCTCACTTCCGCCATCAATAGCAAGGCTCACTGGCTGTGTAGAGAAGTCAAGATGACTTTCACTAAACCATGTCTGGGTCTAGTTGCTGCTCAGTAAACCCTGGTGGCGATCACTCCTGAGATTTGATAACATTATGCCGAATTTAAAAATACAAGCCTGGGCGCCGTGGCTCATGCTTGTAATCTCAGCACTTTGGGAGGCCGAGGTGGCAGATCAGCTGAGGTCAGGAGTTTGAGACTAGCCTGGCTAACATGGTAAAACCTCATCTCTACTAAAAATACAAAAATTAGCCAGATGTGGTGGCGGGCACCTGTAGTCTCAGCTACTTGGGAGGCTGATGTGGGCAAATCGTGTGAACCTGGTAGGCAGAGGTTGCAGTGAGCCAAGATTGTGCCACTGTACTCAGACCTGGGCAACAGAGCAAGACTCTGTCTCAAAAAAAAAAAAAAAAGCAACAGAAAAAAAAACAACAATGTGTGATCCTTCTGTTGAAGCCAAGCTTTTCTCTGCCTCAAAGCGTTGCTCTAAGCTTGTATGTTACTTCAGGTTCCATAAGCCAGCAGATCCTCTTCCTGGGACTGAAGTGATGCTTTCAGTTTTTCTCAACACTTAAGCATGGAAAACAGCAAGTAATGCGTGATCGATGAAGGAGGGATGAGAACCACATGAAGGTGAAGGTGGTGGAAGGGAGCAGCTGATGTCACGCACCGTCCACCTAACATCACCACGTTAATGTGAATGCCAGTTATAGGAAGCAACGGGGTAGTTGCCATATTTTTGTTGTGGCGTATTGCAGTGAATGCAGGATACTAAAACAAGCTTCTCACATCTCTTATATCTCAAGTGAGAGTATTTATTAAAAAAAAATGCTCTCAATGACACACACCTGAATTGTGAGTACTCATTTCACCTAACAGATATCGATATTTTGCTACTTATGGGTTGTATAAATGACCATTAAGATGATTTGTCAGGCATAGTGCACCCAACTAACCTATAAACAATTTGCAGACGTAGGTCATAAACTGTGACACTCAAAATCCAAGTGGTGACCCCAGTGGGAAATATTTCACCTGTTAATCAACAATTATTGCAGTAGATTAACAATGCAGATCAAGCCGAGAAGCCAGTAAGTTAGAGTTGGATACTGTAGCCCAGGATTGCAGGAACCTGAGTGCCGCATGCCACGCTGCATTTCAGAGGTTGCAAGGTGTCCTGGAATGCAGGCTCAGGAAAGAGACTGAGCTGCTGTATTCTAATATGGAATTCTACAGATATTTGTGAAAAAACATCAATACACTAGTAAAACATGGACCACTTCTGACGTTGCTGGAGCTCTATGGGATGAGCCTGTGGGGCGCTCTGTAGGATGTACTTAAAGAGGTGTTCTTTTGTCTCAAATGGCTAGGATGGAGATACAGCATGCTATCTGCCTCATTGCATTCTAGGGGTTGCAAGACACACCGGAATGTGGGCTTCATGAAAGCGGTTCATGCCATGTTCTGTACCCCCAGATCTCTTCCCAGGCAGGTCTCATCCATTACCAGAAATGGTCCATGTTTCACTAATGTGTTGATGTTTTCCACAAATATCTGTAGAATTCCATATTAGAACACAGTGCATCAGTCACTTTCCTGAGCCTGCATTCCAGGACATCTTGCAACCTCTGAAACGCAGCGTGGCACGCAGCACTCAGGTTCATGCAATCAGCATGCCCATATAGAAGACAGCTAACATAAAATGCTCGTAATATAGACTTAGCAACTTAGAAGGAAGTCACATGATCTGTGACCCAGCCCTTTCCCTTGAGAGACTGGAATGGCAGGAAGAAGATGTGCAGTGTCTCGTCTTAGATGCACAGTGGTGGCGCTGGAATGGAATGGAATATGCTGTCTGTTCTCCTTGGAGGGCTCTTTGTCTGTCTTGCTTCAGTGACTAGCATGGGAGGAGTGGTGATGGCAGCAGGTCCCGTGGCCATCGGGCAGGTGGGGGGCACAGAGGATGCAGCCCCACAGCCACCACTCCTGCTGTGGAGGCACCAGGCCCCGCAACACTGGTGCCCTAGCACAGGTCTTCCTGGTGTCACAGGATTTGCCTGAGCTGGAACGTGACGCCCACTTCACACCTTGGAGTACGATTCAAAATAGAGTTTGTAGTCAATTCCAAAGGGCATATGATTCAAGCTAACTGCCAAGACCATTCAGAGTTGTGGGGAGAAAATCCCACGGTGGGCACTGGAGTCAGGGAAGCAGCATGGAAGCGGGCCAGGTAGGATTGTGGTGACTGGAATGGAGGGGGGTGGACCGCGATTAAAGATGTGGGGAAGCCATTGGAATGGGGAAAAGGACCACTCCGATTCCCAGGGAGCAGGCTGACTCCATGCAGAGTAGGACCCCCTGTGGAGGCCACATAGGCTTGCCCACCTGAACTGAGGGGCACAAAAGAAGGGGTCTTTGTAGTCCCCTTGGTTGGGCAAGTCACCAGCTAGAAGTGTTAGCTGAGGCCTGGCAGGGACAACCCCATCTTTCCCAGTGGACAGCTGATGAGGTTAACTGCAGCCCGAGGAGCTAGGGCAGAAAAGGAGAAGCATTTAAATGTCAGTGCCTCAAATCTCCTTTCCAAGCAGCCCAGGTATAGAAAGTTACATCCCTCTTGCCATTTGGTTCATCAGTTGTCCTCATTGCAAAGTTGAATCTAAGCTAACTCCTGTTGGGAGGCAGAGTAGAGAGAAGTGACTTTCAGTGATGCCAGCTGTGAGGCTGAGGCACTGGCCGTACCGCCTCCCGAATAGAACCCTGGTTTGTGCACATGCCCCTGGCCAGGGTGGTACTCACGTACCTCTGCACATGATTTTCTCAATCTTCTAAATTATTCCTATTCCTTTTGAAAACATAAAATTAACCCAGGTAGAAGCTTGTGTTGCAAAACACGGAGTGGTTTTTAATATTATAATAGGTTTTTTTAGGAACAGCAGCATTTGCCCACAATCTGAATTTTTAGAAAACATCTAATATCTGGAGTCATCAGCAGGGTGATAGCCACACAGTACACACATCCCTACCAGACTCAGTGGCAAATTGTGACACAGGCCAGATCTGTCCCAGCACCTCCTATCATTTCCAAGTCTTAAAAGAGCTCAGAGACACCCTCTGGGTGCCTCCTTGCCCAGGCAGGCAGCCTCAAGTTCCAGAGTTCTTCCCAGGCAGGTCTCAGCCACCCTGGGTTTAGGAAGGCATCCTAGGAAACCAGGCCACAAGGGGTAAAAGGTGGAAGAAGTCACCTCCTTTAGCAGAGTTTGCGTTTCCATGAGAATGAAGGCTCACACCCAGGGAGAAGGTGGATAGGAGAGATGTTTAAGCACCTGGTTGCAGTTGCTGGGCTGATTTGGGTGCCCCTGAAGTATTTGTTGTCTGGGAACTCTTGAGCATGCAGGCCACAGGAGGGGGAAGGTGACTCCGGCCGCTCCTCTGTGGACTGTTTGTCACTGAGTGTGTATCTGCCTTGCCTCTTAGCAGATTTTTTCCACGTGGCATTTCGCTTAACTTTAGTCTGGATTCACATTTTTTTTTCCAGAGGGTCAGATTTGTCTTCACCAAGATGTCACAGACAAAGGTGGATGGCAAAGTTCAGAGTTGCTGAAATTTCTCCCAAGGGCTCCTTGAGCTGTTGTGTTCCAGAAGGACTGTCGCTCCAAACTTGACTCTCCAGCTGGTCAGGGGGAGACTTTCCAACAATCCCTATTTCCCAGAGCCCCTCTGACACAGTATCTGAAAGGCCTTTTTTTGATGTTTAGAATGCTCTTGTCTGAGACCTATCTTAATATGAAAGCAAATACCTCAAGCATAATAAAACCTTGTAAAGCCTCAAGAAAAGAAATGATCTCAGAAAAACCTAAAAGTAACTCATGATCCAGGGACATTTAAAACTGGAAATAGACAGTGAAGTAAAAATGTCAGGTACTTAGAGCATGCAAATGACTGAAGCCAAAAGAAAAAGAAAGGAAAGAACCAATTAACTGAGTCGCATCCTTCCCCGGGGCCAGTGTGCATTTCCATCCCTGGCTTGAAGCACATTGTTTTGAAAGCTTGTACTCGGATTCATTCATCTTATTTCTTCTCTTAGCCTCAGAAACTTAGAAAGTAATTTTCCTGCATTGTCAACTTCTTTACAAATGACTGGGCCTTTTATAAACAGAACCCCCATTGATGAGGGGGAAAACAACCACCCTCACATGGAATGCCCTCCAGAACACTAAATACTTCAGTCATTTGGCACCTCTCTTCCTTGCCTTTTTTCCCTTCTGAACATGACCCGAAGAAGATGCAGGAGCCCCCCTGCATGGTGGCGGGTGGCATTGCCCTGCCCCATTCATCTGCTCCTTCATCCGTTTCTCCTCCCTGAGCAGCCTCGATGCTCTACCCATGTGCCACTGCCAATTTGTCTCCCCGAGGTTATTCAGCATCTAAAGTTGCTATTTAAGCTCCAGGTTTCTGAACTTGCCACAGACTGGCTGTGAACAGGCCAGATTGTTTGTTTCCTCTGAAAATAAGTGAAAATAAGAGCTTGATTGTTGGGTTGTATGGGGAGGGTCCTTTGTGGTCACTGCATGTAATCAACATTCATGGACTATAGGAAAATGTGATTTAATAAAACATTCTGCCACTTTTTCTTCTTTGGCATGCCTTAAGCAGTGTGTGCGATGCATTGCAAATGCAACTAATTCAGAGTTTTCAGGGAAAGGAAGGAGAGTGAGGAACTACAGAGGACAGGGACCTGGGGCGGTGGGACAGGGCTTCCGGCTGACGGGCCGATTTATCTTTCATACGATAGTTTGGCTGGTAGGAACGAGGAGTGGGAAAGAGGCTGTGGCTGCCTGCTCTTCCCAGTGGGGAGGGGGCTTTGTAGTCTTCTCAGCAGAGCTGATGTTTACTAGAAGCTCTTTACACCGAATACAAAACCTCTACCTCCTGTAGGCTCTCAAGAAGCTTCTTGAAGTCAGTGAGCATGTTCTGCATAAAAGCTTATTTGAACTCTGCAATAATTTGTTTAGCAATTCATAGGAATCAATTTTCAGCCGCCATCTAATGAATGGCTACCTAAACACACAATGCTAATTTTTTTTTTTTTTTACATTAGGTTAGGAACTTTGCAGCTGGTAAATTAAAATAGAACGCAGTCTTTGGCGTAAAAGTGGCATATTTTAAGTGCCTTGGAATGCACCTGTTACAAGTGCCCTGCTGTTATGTGAGCAGCAGTTTAATGTGATTGGCCGGGTGCGGTGGCTCACACTTGTAAACTACTTGGGAGGCTGAGGTGGGCGGATCACGAGGTCAGGAGTTTGAGAACAGCCTGGCCAACATGGTGAAACGCTCTATTAAAAATACAAAAATTAGCTGGGTGTGGGTGTGCACGTCTGTAATCCCAGCAACTCGGGAGGCTGAGGCAGGAGGATTCCTTGAACCCAGGAGGTGGAGGTTGCAGTGAGCTGAGATTGCACCACTGCACTCCAGCCTGGGTGTCAGAGCAAGACTCGGTCTCGAAAAGAAAAAACTATATATAATAATGTGGTTGACCGTTAGACGCACAACATCAAAACATTTTTGGAGCCATCTTAGTTTGTTAAGATTGATATGCAAAAATCAAATATTTGGCAGTTATAAAAGGACATGCCACAGATTTTAATTAATCTCTTTTATATAGAGAGTTGCAAAAAAACTTAATGCTTTAATGAAACATACTTTATATTCATTACTAATGTTATTTATATTCTGTGAACATATTGCAATGTAGGAGCACCTTAACAATGAAATAAATCCAAAATCCCCGAACACTTCCCAGTCAGCTGAGTCTCACAGGTGTCCCCTGGGTTCTTAGTTCTTTTTTTTTTTTTTTTTTTGAGATGGAGTCTCACTCTGTCACCCAGGCTGGAGTACGCTGATGCAATCTCGGCTCACTGCAACCTCCGCCTCCCTGCTTTGAGCGATTCTCCTGCCTCAGCCTCCCAAGTAGCTGGGATTACAGGCCCACGCCACCATGCCCAGCTAATTATTTTTGTATTTTTAGTACACACAGGGTTTCACCATGTTGGCCAGGTTGGTCTCAATCTCCTGACCTTGTGATGCACCTGCCTTGGCCTCCCAAAGTGCTGGGATTACAGGCATGAACCACCGTGCCTGGCCAGGTCCTTCGTTCTTTGCTTCCTCTCCATCCCAGCTTTAGGCACCTTGCTGTGTGGTCGCCTTGCAGGAAAACCCGAGCTTTACTCAGGTTTCCTGACTCACTGGCTATGGTGAATAATGTATCCCTCTGATTTTAATGAGTGTATTTTATTGTATTTTATTTAGAGACCTAAACTGATGATCGTGCTATCTCTTTGTTTAAAACTATATTTGAAAAAAATATTTCCATTAATTGTTTAGGTATTGAATCTAGAAGCATTCGTGATAGCAATAGCTAACATGTGTTTTTCATGAATAGGTGCCAATTATTGCAAAAAAATGCTTTAATGCTTTGCATACATTATTGCAATTAATACAACCACCACCTTAGTCGCTATTATTATTCCTACCTTGCCACAAAACAATGAGGCTTGTGCATTGTAAGCCACTTGCTTGAGGTCTCCGAGGCAGGGAGTGGCATGAAACGCATGTCTGCTACAGAATGTATGGCATTGTTCCTGGTGGCTGTGAGTGCGCTTACAATTTTTTGAAAAACCCCTCCCCTTGAGACATCCTTTTCTATAATATTTGGAGTTCTTTCAGTATATATAAATATATAAATTGAATTATTGTAACATAAACATATAAATTACATTCTCTAATTAATGAATGCAAGGCTCCTGGCAGAGATACTAGTTTTTATGCTTGTAATCAATCACACTTAAATATCATGCAATCTAAATGCTAAAACAATTACACTGGGGCCATGCACGGTGGCTCACCCCTGTGATCCCGGCACTTTGGGAGGCCAAGGTGGGTGGATCACAAGGTTAGGAATTCAAGACCAGCCTGGCCAAAATGATGAAACCCCGTCTCTGCTAAAAATACAAAAAAAAAAAAAAAAAAAAAAAAATAGCCAGGCATGGTGGCAGGCACCTGCAATCCCAGCTACTCGGAGGCTTAGGCAAAGAATTGCTTGAACCCGGGAGGCAGAGGTTGCAGTGAGCCGAGATCAAGTCACTACACTCCAGACTGGGCGACTGTCTCAAAAAAAAAAAAAAAAAAAAAAAAAACATAAAACTTACTCTGTCCCCATTTGGGGATTTAGAAAACATCAAAAACATTCTTATAAAAGGTGCCAAATAGGGTTTTAGTAATGGGACGAAGGTGAAGGTGTCAGGTGCAGAGAGGATTCTTGCTGCTCTTTCCCTGTGTAGGGGAATGTCAGCGCCAGTGCAGGCTCGCTCTGTGCTCTTTCCTTCTGACCTCTGTGGTGGCTGTGGTCCACCTGGAGGAGGTGGTTATGTGGGACTCAGGGAATTGTGAGCATCCCATCTATTCAGGTTTTAAAAATGAAAGCTACAACTGCAATGCCTTTCTCGTACTCTGTAGTCACAGATCTGATGAGAAAGGGAAAGAACAGAAAAACTCTCACTCCTGGGTCAGGCTTTACTTCTTGACTGTCCACTCTCTGCCCAAAAAAGGGAAGATGTAAGATTTTGATTCTTTCTTGGAAGCTGCATCATTACTTTGCTTTATTGTTCAAGAAATTGAATAATATGATTATATAATAATAATAATAGATAATAGTTGTAAGGGTTATTGCCGAGTTTAAAATGAGGAAACTGAGACCAGCCTAAGAAAATTAAATGCCAATTTATTAAGCTCCCGGGCGAGGTTCTGTGGTCCAGAAAGGGGGGGGCCAGAGAAGTCGCACTCGACTCCTCTTGGGCGTGGGGCTTTATAGCGGTTAGAGGCAATTGATTGGATATTGGGGAAACAAAGCATAAGGTGGGCTGGCTAAGGACGTATGGGGCGAGCTGCCATTGGGTAAGGCTTGGCGGGATTTTTAAATTTTGGCGGGTTCGAATGCATAGTTTAGTGCTGAGTATAGATCTGGGAGCGAAATGCTTAGTTTAGTGCTGAGAATACTTAGTTTAGTGCTGAGTATAGATCTGGGAGCAGAACACAGAAGTGGGTGTGGGTGAGGGGGAGCCCGCATGGAGAAGCCAGATGCTGAGTATCAGACATGGAGAGGGGTGGGTGCTGTTCATCCGGCTCCCAGCGAGGCTATCGACCTTGCAATAGTAGTCCCATTATTCAGTTTCTTGTCCCTTACATGTAGCCTTGGGGGTGTGTATGCATGTGTGTGTGCGTGCGTTTGTATTTAACTTTCCTCCTTGATGACATTTAAGACAGCATCAATTTTTATATTTCAGGTTTTGTCGATCTTGTCAAAATGGCTGTCTGTTCCTTGGTTACCTTCTCCTATAATATAATGATACAAGAACAATTAAAAAGGTTAATTAAAAAGGTGATACATTTAGAACCAATTAAAGAGAACATTTTTATTGCGGGGCGTGGTGCTTACATGAGTTCATAAAAACCAAAGTTGCTGGCAATGAGTTGCCATTCCCCTACACTAGAAACTATGGCCTTGGGTCAACGCATGGGTCCTCTGGCGGGGGAAATCATCTGATCACCTGTGATTCTTTTCTTGTTGTCAAAGGGAGAAAATGTTGGCAGAGCTTCCCTCTAGAAAAAGATATAGTTAGTAATTGGTTAATTGTTAAGACTGATGAAGAAAAGACATTACAGCTGAGATGGTTGGGAGGGGGAAGAATGTGTCGGCCATCAAGCAAAAGGAACTAATGATTAATCAGCAGGGTCTGATAACCAGGGGAGCGTCAGCAGCCACAGGGTAGGCAAAGTGTGGAAAGAAGTGCCTCTGAATTGACCCAGAAGCTGAGTCAGAATGGGCCAACACACCGGATTTGAGCCCGGGATAGGGTGTGATCAGATGGAGACACAGAACTGAGTCCTTCCCATGTTTGGGGGTTCTAGGAGGGACAGATTCTGTCCAGCCTACCTTTTCTCAATGCATTAAACTTTGGCAAGGTAATCAGATCGCAGAAGCAATATTAAGTATCCTCTCTTACCTGCTGAGTTGGGGGTGAAGTGGGCTCTAAGCCCCTGGCAGTTTCCCAAGGAGAGGCTTTGGGACGACCTGAAAGATTCATCACCTTCAGGATAATTTTCCTGGAGGCGAACTAGAAGATCTGGTGCATTAACAGAACAGTCAGTGCTTCTTATCCAGGAATTGAGGTGAACATCTGACAGCTTCTGTACCTTTCAATCTTGAAGGACTGCTTGGTGAATTTTGTGATTTAAGGAAACCATAAATGAATTGGATCACTTTTTTCCTTCCAAATGTGAGATCCCAAATGACAGCAGTATTTCCATCCACTTGTTAAAGGTAGAACTGCTTGAGTGAGGCTACCAGTGCTGAAATGGCAAACCAATCATGGCTGAAGCTTTTAAGGTAAACTGCTACACTGAAATGATCAATGTCTGTATAATAGGATCATCAGTAATTTATGTGTTAAATAAACTAAGATGAGACCAACAACATCCGGTGGCCAATACTGATGTGCTTCTCTTGAAGGCATTTCAAACCATCCCCCGCTAACCAAGGTATGGCGAGATTGTTCAGCTTTGCTGAAAATCACTTGGCCATAGATTTGCTTCTGGGGAAAATGGGTTGTATATTGCTAAAATGACACCGGTTTGAATACCTTGAAAAGCGGAAGGGAACAGCTGCTTCCGTATTTCCAGAGTGCCTTGTGTCATTACCTCATTTAATCACTATAACACCACACACTTTGTGGCCTTCCGATTTTACAGATGACAAAACCAAGATTCTAAGGGAGTATGCAGATTCCCCAGAGGCACACAGCTCATCAACAGTGGAGCAGGATTCCAACCAGTTCCAAAGACTGCTTCTCTCCAGGGGGTATCTCACTGCATCTTCACAAGTGCACAGGCAGCATCAGTCCAGGCACTGAAACTGACAGCTGCTGAGATCTTGATTTTGAGACCTTTTAAGTCTCAGCTGGTGCTATTCAGAGGTTTGAAGTCTGAATACACACCCTAAATCACCACACCTGTGCACATGCAGGATCGTTGTCTCACATATCAGTGGACCTGTCCCCTGCAGGGAAAGAGCTTGATAAATGTGTCACTCTGCTTCACTTCCCACCCGACTGCTCCCCCGCTCCCTCCCCTCCCCCCCTTCCCTTCCATCCCCCCTCCCCCTCCCCCTTCCCCCCTCCCCATCCTCCCTCCCTCCCTCTCTTTCTTTCTTTCTTTCCTTTTTCTTTCTTTCTTTCTTTTTTCTTTCTTTCTCTTTCTTTCTTTCTTTCTTTCTTCTTTTTCTTTCTTTCTTCTTTCTTTTCTTCTTTCTTTTTGAAACAGAGTCTCGCCCTGTCGCCCAGGCTGGAGTGCAATGCTGCAGTCCCGTCTCACAATAACCTCTGCCTCTCGGGTTCTGGTGATTCTCCTGTCTCAGCCTCCCAAGCAGCTGGGATAACAGGTGTGTGCCACCATGCCCAGCTAATTTTTGTATTTTTATTAGAGATGGGATTTCATCATGTTGGCCAGGCTCATCTTAAACTCCTGACCTCAAGTGATCCACTGGCCTCAGCCTCCCAAAGTGCTGGGATTACAGGCAAGAGCCACCACACCCTGCCCTCTGCTTCACTTTTCTACTCTAAGTTCTTTTAAAAGAACCGTGACATGGGAGAAGAAGAGACTGATGAAAGGTAGGCAGGAGGGACACTGCCCTGTCTTTGGTCCCAGGCTGTTTTCTTTCTTATCCCCAGTTATTTGTATTAAGGCTGCTTTCCTTGGGAAAATTCCACACCCACAATTGTCTGTTCCCAAGCACAACCCCATGTCTGTGTTCCAACACCCACTTTTTACCTACTTTCAATAAAAATGAGGCACCAAGTAAATTTCCTAAATGGCAGACAGGCATAGGAAAAAGTGCTAAACATCATTGCTCATCAGAGAAATGCAGAGTAAAACTACCGTGAGCTATCATCTCACCCCAGCTAAAATGGCTTATATCCAAAAGACAGGCAGTGACAAAGGCTGGCGAGGATGTGGAGAAAAGGGAACCCTCATAACACTGTTGGTGGGAAGGTAAATTAGTGCAGCCACTATGGAGAGCAGTTTGGAGGTTCCTCAACAAACTAAAACTTGAGCTCCCAGGGAAAGGTTTTAAAAAGAGTAGTGCTACCAGCTGTACCAGCGTGATATACGTGCTAAGGACCCAGGTGCTACGTGAGAAAGATCCAGTTAAAACCCCAGCTTCAAGATTTAGGGGCTGTGGGAGCTTGTACAAGTTTCTTGGCACTTCTGATTAACATTTTCCGGTGATAACTCACCTCTACTAAAAATCCAAAAATTAGCTGTGCGTAGTGGTGCACACCTATAGTTACAAACACTGAGGAGGCTGAGGCAGGAGAATTGCTTGAACCCAAGAGGTGGAGGTTGCAGTGAGCCGAGATCGTGTCACTGCACTCCAGCCTGGGCGACAGAGTGAAACTCCGTCTCACACACACACACACACACACACACACAGAGAAAAGATGAATAATAACCTCAAAGTGTTATTGTAGGGATTAAATACGAGAATACATTTACGTGCTTAATAGCCGGCACTTAAAAAAACATAAGTGGGAAAGTGATCATGTGACCCCTTGGCAAATATTAGGGTGCCATTAGTCCATTAATCCATTCGGGCTACTATACCAAGATACCATAGACCAGGTGGCTCAAACAACAGTCATTTATTTCCTCAAGTTTCCTGAAGTTCTAGAGCCTGAAAGCCCAGGATGAGGCTTTGGGAAGGTTTGGTGTCTGGTGAGGGCTGTCTTCCTGGTCTCCCCGCAGGGCGGGTGGGGAGAGAGAAGGGAAAGAGTCTCTCACCTGTCTCTTCTTGCAAGGGCACTAATCCCATGGTGAGGGTCTCACCCTCATGACTCACCACTCCCCAAGGTCCTACCACCTGATACCATCCCACTGGGTTGACAATTTCGGCATGGAATTGGAGGCACACTTACATTCTATAAGGGTTATATTTTAGATTGTGCTGCTTGCAAACAATTTCACTGTTGGAAAATTCAGAGGGGCTGGTCAATAGGAAGTGCTTGTCATTCTGATTCTTAATTGCAGTCCATGGATTGGAAAGTGGGGAGGAAGGCACCCTACCTCTCCGGGAAGATCCATTTGCTGATGCAAGGAAGCGAATAGAGGTGCGTAGTCCTGGGACCTGTTGCTATCCACGCCCCCCGCCGACCCCACGGTCTTCACTGTTCCTCCTTCTGCCCCACTGTGGCTGAGAGCCCAGGGGCACTGTCCTGTGGTGAGCTGTGCTTCCCACTCCATGTGGACTTTGCTGTATGCATCCACAAAGGCCACTGCCAGCCACACTCTGCATCTCTCATGTATGGTCCCTGGAACTGGGGCTCAGTCTGTGCTACCTGCCTGCTTCCTTCTGCCATTTCTGACTGTGGAGAGGAAGAGGATGTGCTCATTCCAGAGCAAGCCCGGGGCTCCCTCTTTCCGTCCCTCATTTCTGTGCATGCAAAGTACCTTCTAAATGTCATAAGAACTTTTTGTGGCTTAGATAGACATGCTTTTGAACTGAAATATACTTTGATCAGGGAGCAAGGAGGACTGATTCTTTCTGTTACATATCAGCAAATGCATCTTCCCAGAGGGATAGAGCCTTCCTCCCGACTTTCCAATCCATGAGAAAATGGGCTACAATTAAGAATCAGAATGACAGGCACTTCCTGTTTACCAGCCACTCTGAATTTCCCAATGATGAAATTATTTGCAGGTAAAGTATATCTCACTCTTTCTCAGAGGTTGGCCCAGACTCCCAGGATAAAGGAAAGACCATTTGGATCTTCACTTACTGCCAGGAGACAAAGCTGAAGACTTTTCAAGCCTCTGATACCGACTTTGTGACTCTTCTCTCATTCACACTTTTTTGTGTATTTTTGGAGATGGAGTCTTGCTCTGTTGCCCAGGCTGGAGTGCAGTGGCACGATCTCAGCTCACTGCAACCTCTGCCTCCCAGGTTCAAGCGATTCTCCTGCCTCAGCCTCCAAAGCAGCTGGGATTACAAGCGCATGCCACCATGCCCAGCTAATTTTTGTATTTTTATCAGACATGGGTTTTCACCATGTTGGCCAAGCTGGTCTTGAACTCCTGACCTCAGGTAACCCACCCGCCTCAGGCTCCCAAAGTGCTGGGATTATAGGTGTGAGCCACCGTGCCAGGCCCTCATTCACACTTTTTAAAAAAATTGTACTTTAGATTCTGGGGTACATGGCAGATCATGCAAGATTGTTGCACAGGTGCATTCATGGCAAGGTGGTTCGCTGCCACCATCCCCCCATCACCTATAACTGACATTTCTCCCCATGTTATCCCCTCCCTCTGACTATCCCTCCCGTAGCCTCCCGCAATGGACCCCAGTGTGTGATGCTCCCCCTCTTTGTGTCCATGTGTTCTCATTGTTCAGCACCCACCTATGAGTGAGAACATGTGGTGGTTGATTTTCTGTACTTACGTCAGAAAATTTTCTGTACTTATTTTGATTTTCTTACTTAGTTTGATTTTCTGTACTTATTTGCTGAGAATGATGGTTTCCAGGTGCATCCATGTCCCTACAAAGGACACGAACTCATGGCTTTTTATGGCTGCATAGTATTCCATGGTGTATATGTGCCACATTTTCTTTGTCCAGTCTATCATTAATGGGCATTTGGGTTGGTTCCAGGTCTTTTCTATTGTAAACAATACCACGATAAACATGTGTGTGCATGTGTCTTTATAATAGAACGATTTATAGTCCTTTGGATATATATCCAGTAATGGGATTGCTGGGTTAAATGGAATTTCTATTTCTAGGTCCTTGAGGGATCGCCACACTGTCTTCCACAATGGTTGAACTAATTTACACTCCCTCCAACAGTGTAAAAGTGTTCCTGTTTCTCCACATCTTCTCCAGCATCTGTTATTACCAGATTGTTTTAATGATCACCATTCTAACTGGCATGAGATGGTATCTCAGTGTGGTTTTTATTTGCATTTTTCTAATGACCAGTGATGATGAGCATTTTTTCATATGTTTTTTGGTCTCATATATGTCTTCTTTTGAAAAGTGTCTTTTCATATCCTTCGCCCACCTTTGGATGGGTTTGTTTGTTTATTCTTGTAAATCTGTTTTAGTTCTTTGTAGATTCTGGATGTTAGCCCTTTGTGAGATGGGTAGATTGCAAAAATTTTTTCCCATTCTGTTGGTTACGGGTTCACTCTAATGATTGTTTCTTTTGCTGTGCAGAAGCTCTGGAGTTTAATTTGATCCCATTTGTCGATTTTGGCTTTTGTTACCATTGTTTTTGGTGTTTTAGTCATGAAGTTCTTGCCTATGCCTATGTCCTGAATGGTTTTGCCTAGGTTTTCTTCTAGGGTTTTTATGGTGTTTGGTCTTATGTTTAAGTCCTTAATCCATCTGGAGTTAATTTTAGTGTAAGGTATCTGTTTCTGCTTTCTACACATGGCTAGCCAATTTTCCCAACGCCATTTATTAAACAGGGAATCCTTTCCCCATTGTTTTTGTCAGGTTTGTCAAAGATCAGATGGTTGTAGATGTGTGGCGTTACTTCCGAGGCCTCTGTTCTGTTCCACTGGTCTATGTCTCTGTTTTGGTACCAGTACCGTGCTGTTTTGATTACTGTAGCCTTGTAATAGAGTTTGAAGTCATCTAGCGTGATGCCTCCAGCTTTGTTCTTTTTGCTTAGGATTGTCTTGACTATGTGGGCTCTCTTTTGGTTCCATATGAAGTTTAAGGTGGTTTTTTCCAGTTCTATGAAGAGGGTCATAGGTAGCTTGATGGGGATAGGGTTGAATCTGTAAATTACTTTGGGCAGTATGGCCATTTTCACAATATTGATTATTCCTAACCATGAGCATGGAATGTTTTTCCATCTGTTTGTGTCTTCTCTTATTTCCTTGAGCAGTGGTTTGTAGTTCTCCTTGAAGAGGTCCTTTACCTCCTTTGTTAGTTGTATTCCTAGATGTTTTATTCTTCTTGTAGCAATTGCATTGACACTTTTAATTGGGACCTCCTCTGTATCTTGAGGGACTCTGCGTGGCATTGCAATGGAGTCACTTTGCTATTAATCATATCTCTCAGAGCACTGAGCAGGTGCTCATGCCCAGGTAGGCTGAGCGTCTGTGTCAAGGCTTCCAGAGTTTTCCTGTGCCTTCCTGGTCATTTATTTTACTGCAAAATAACAAATGTTTTTTGGGGATACACTAAAGCTACCATGCATTTAATATTTACTCTGGAGTTTCAAGTGACTGAAAATCTACTAATCTCAGTGAACTTTCACCCAGAGTATAATGTTTTCCATTTTCCATTTTTCCTTCCACATAGCTCTACTCTAGAGATTGATATAAAAAAGATATTGCAAGAACCATCCTGCACCTTAGCAAACCCCACTGAAATTAATAGGTAGCTTGTGTGTATGCACACATGCACACACACACGTGCACAACTTATCCCTGTAATGTCACTCCACGTCAGATTGTTGCCTTGGCCAAACTCACTAATTTTAAATGACATCTTCTAGCCAGGTCCTGTGAAGTACAAAAGACCTGTTGTTAGCATTTACCATTATCCTTCCAGTCTTGACAAGGGTTGAGTGCACATTCACAGAGACTACCAGCTCTTCGTCCAGGGTTTCAAAAGTCTGCGTGGTTGTGGAGTAAATGAAAAAGATCAGACCAATATTCCCTAGCCTTACATGAAACTGTTTGTTTACAAAGTGATGCTTTAGGCAGAAGTTAGTTTTCAGAACATTAAAAGATTCCAGTGATAATATTTGCAAATCCTTTCATCTGCATGAAAATTTAGCAACTAAATCTGGCCATTAAAGCATAATCTTTATTTGACCAAAGCATGATATAAAAATGGAATAAACTATAATTTATCTTTGCTGACAGCTAATTACCTGGAAGTCTGATTAAAGGGAAAACTAAATTTACTTAATTAGTGTTTTGGTGTTTAGTCTGTATACATATAAATATGCTGATCTCCTCTCCCACATAACATTCCTAGAAATAAATTACCATTTTTATTTTGTCCCTTTCAGATGCTGCCAAACTGAGGGCAGCATTAGTAGAATGTGTATTTTAGCAACAATGATAGCAGGTGTTCGTAGACTGTGAGCCTGTTAGAGGAGCAGAGTGAGGTAACTCAAGAATGGGATGTTTACCGCTAAGTAGTTTTCTTTTTTCCCCAATGGCTCCTCCTTTAAAGAGAGCCAACTTTTGGAGCAAACCAGCCCTGCCAATGAATCCTCGCACAGTGGTGGAAAAATCTGCATATAATTAAGCCCCCTGAGGCAAGTGGACTTTGATAGACAAGAGGTAGGTTTGAAAACCTTCAGATCATTTGTTTGTTAGCAGGAGAATTTGGCAGCGTTGCCTTTTGAGGGTTTGAGGAACTCTGCAGTAGGCACAGCCAAAGACAGAGGAGGTTTTATGGAACTCTCATCTCCCACCCACACCTTGTGATGCTGCAAAGTTCTCCCATGAGATGCAGTTTAAACAGGAGGCATATGCAACACACCTCAGGTAGTGTAATGAAATCATCCTCTTTGCTGAGCTTCTGAAAGTCAAAGATACTTCTATTAATTTTTAAAAGTGATCTGAAAGTCATAGGATTCTATTCTTGAAATAGAGAGATTTTCAATACTTAAATGGCAGACATACTGATAGTTCAGTTATATGCTTGTAAATAATTGGACTAAAATATGATTTTTATAAAGCATTGTAGGTCTTAATCAAAATCCCTACAGAAATGAAAGTCTTAATTAAATCTGCAATTCTACTTCCCAGACCTGAAGTTTCCACTATTATTTTTTATTCTCGCTGAACATCCTCTATGATTAAAATAGAGCATAAGTGGTGAAATAGCTAATTATTTAAAGGATAGCATCACAGAAACAAACCCAAAGCACGTAAAAGTCATTTTAGACTCATGAAGGATAGAAGATGAAAGAGACTTGCATGCATCTTCATCTCAGGGAGACTTTCGTGTCAGGATCTGTTCGTTTCATTATCCGCACTCTTCTCAGTCGCATAATTGGAAGTACTCCAAAATAACTAGTTGTGACAAAGTTTCTAAAAATCGCAGAGTAGAGGCTTAAACAAGGACCAATATTCTTAATGATAAAGATTGAAGTCACAGATTCTGGAAGCGTTGCTTTTCCCCCACTTCGCAGGCATTCACTCTCTTCCCCGGCAGGTCTGGTCAGTCATTTTCTAGAAGCGTCTTCCTTCTTTATTCTGCCATTTGACTGAATGACCCTTAAGGCAACACAAAGTAAAGGGACTATGACAAGGTTACCAATGTGCAACACAGGTTGCCTGTTCCGCGTTGTTTCAAGTAAGCATCCAGCTCAATATAAAAGACTATACCTCATTAATACACCTTCTAAGTGGGCAGAGGATGGGAGCACAGAGGGCTCCACAGTTTTTAGTGGAGGCAGACATATACCATGAAACCCAGGCCAGTGAGGAAGGAGGTGACATGTGGGTTTTAATGGTTATTATTTTTTTGAAACAGAGTCTCGCTCTGTTGCCCAGGCTGGAGTGCAATGGCACGGTCTCAGCTCACTGCAACCTCTGCCTCCCAAGTTCAAGTGATTCTCCTGCTTCAGCCTCCCGAGTAGCTGGGATTACAGGAAACGACCACTACACCAGGCTAATTTTTGTATTTTTAGTAAAGACAGGGTTTCGCTATCTTGGCCAGGCTGATTTCAAACTTCTGACCTCTGGTGATTCACCTGCCTCAGCCTCCCAAAGTGCTCTGATTACAGGCATGAGCCCCCACACCCAGCCAAGTTCTTTTTCTTTTCTTTTCTTTTTTTTTTTTTTATGTCCAGGTACAGAGAAGTTGACATTTTCATTTAAGCCCGTACTTGACCCAAGGGTACAATTGCTTTAATACCGCTGGGCATGCTAAGCTGTGAATCGTCAATGCCGTAGTTAAAATGGACTTGCATTTATAGGATGTCTCCTGGAAATTGTTGTGAATAATACGGATTTTGGGAAATAACAAACTTCTAATATGTTTGCCTGTGTGACTTAACGCCGTGTCAGCTGGAGTAAGTGTGTACCACATCCAAACCAGACCTTCTGTGGCTTTAATACTTCTGAAGGCCTCTGTAAAGATTCTTCCTTCTCAGGACCCAAGGGCTGAAGAAAACATGTATTAGTATAGGTCAGAATCAGCATTTTAGTCAGTCATTCTGGAAGTAGAGTAAAAACAAGTTTTAAGACTTACTGATATATTTTTCGCATGGGCAATCCTTTGAGTCACGAAACTGGCTAGAGTGACATTCCATAAATAAAATGTTTTGATGATGGTGCCAAGATGGGCAGGACCTTGTCTCTTAACTCAGGAGGAGGACAGGAAGACCTGGGGGTGAGCATTAAGTAAAATATGAGACAGATGGATGAACCCTAGGGCAAAACCGCCAATGAGCACTACGGAGATGGAGGTGAGATCCTGGTCACCTCCCCTGGAGAATATGGGGAAGGCTTCACTCTGTGGTTGATGGACATGTGGTCTGGCGCTGGAAGGTTCAGGGGGATTTTGGGAAGGGGAGGAGGAGGCAGGAACAGGGGGAAACAGCTTGATCTGAGACACTGCTTTGAAGTTGAGAGAATTTTCGGTGATACGGGGAAGAACATGGCCTTAAAGGGTGGGAGAGTCGTCTTCCATTCATGACTTACTGAGCCTGTCATATGTGTCATGCGGTAGAGTCCACAGAGGATTCTGTCCTGGATCACACACAAACCCAGCCACCTCCATAGAACGTGTGTGTGGTATGGCATGCTAGGCCATAGACCCATTACTTAAAATAAATGTGTTGTTAAATGTCAACTGAGTATCATGCAGACATTCGTGGCTGGGGGACTCCTGTGGTCTAGATCAGCGCTGTCTACTAAACGCATTCGAAGATGGGTTGGGGCCTGTGGTCCAACCCAGGCCAGGAGGATGTGTAGTTCAGAGTGAGCTGGGTGTCACTGCTCTGCCTTGAGCAGGTGCACCCTGGTGTTATAGGGCTACCAGGTTCGATTGCCTGTGGGCTGGTAACAGACCACCAATGCACCCAAAACAGCAGGACTTCCAGCACACAAAGTGTTTCATCATCATGAGGTAGCTGAACAAGGAGACAGGAGGAAACCTCAAATCCGCCTCTCTGAGGAGCTTCACATGGTTGTTTTTAAGGGAATTTTGGTTAGGGGGCTGAGGAGCTGAGGATCACTGATTGGATAGTGTGTGGAAAGTGAAATCATAAGGACGTAGAAACTGCACTCCTGCGCCGAGGCCGTTCCTTGGAGGGCGTTTTCAGATGGACCGGAGTCAGTGGACCCATTGGACTGTAGGGTCTGGAAAATATTTCCAAATGGAAAATTTGATGTTTCTTAAAGATGTTACCTGCAGAAGTTAGGACCTTGGAGTGTCTTCTAAGTAGCAAGCAGCTCTCAGTAAGTGGGCTACAGGGCAAGCTGGTTAATGTGTAGCTATGCTTCTACTTACAGCTTATGCTTTTGTTAAAAAATTTAGCAATTTGGTTTTATTAATTTTACGAGGACAGTTTCACTGGTGAGCATTTGGCTCCACAGAGAGGGACCCAACAGCTAAGACTCTGCAGTCGGGGCGGGATCCCACAGCTTCACTGATCACCCCATTTTCCTGGGCCCTAACCAACCATCTCTTCTCCCAGGACCCTAGCTGGGGTGGAAATAGTGGGGAGACCCTGGCCTCTAGCTCAGAGCCCAGGAGCAAAAAATAGCATCTGAGTGTGAATTGTGATGAAGACAGGGGATTAGAGATCAAAAGGGTTTGCCTCCCCACCCTCCAGACCCCAGCCCCTCCCTGAGTCAGCCCCCTGTCTGCACCTGCACCTGCATCTGTAGGAACTCTGCCTGCCCACACTCAGTGGTGGCCACAACCTGCATCCAGCAGGGTGCACTCTGTGCCAGGTGGCAGGAGAGCCTGGAATGTGCTTTCTCTCAGTTCTCAGCTGATCTACAAGGTAACCACAGTTAAGGGAGCCATTTCAAGGATGGAAAAGTTAAGTAAGGAAGAGGCCAATTAATGTGCCCATGAGGATGTTAATAAGCAGCCTTGGGACTGGAGCCAAGGCAGGACTCCAGAGCCTGCATGCTGGACCTCTGGGGATGTCATCTTTGCTACAGCTGAGCACCAGCCTTTCTCATGAACAGGCTACTGCGTGGCACCTCCCCTCCCCTGGGGTCGTGGAAAGGTGCCCTTTCTAGGGCATCTGCTCCCAGGCCTGCCAGAAAGTGGAAGTGAGGACGATGACATCCCAACAGGGCACTGACTGACCCGCCCGCTCCTATAGCAATGCCTCCTGCCCTCTTGCCCACTGCTCCTCTGGGCACTGCCCCTCTGGGAACAGCTGGTGGCCAGTGCTGGCCTCCTCTCTCTGCTGCAGAGCTGCCTCCATAGGCGGACCTGGTCAGAGCTCAAGTGGAGAAGAAGCAAACCTTTTGGAGTGGCTGTCTTGGGCTATTTCTGTTTGTCTTTAAAAATGCGGGGACATGGATGAAGCTGGAAGCCATCATGCTTAGCAAACTCACACAGGAACAGAAAACCAAACACTGCATGTTCTTACTCATAACTGGGAGTTGAAGAATGACACAGAGAGGGAACATCATACATCGGGGCCTGTGGGGGGGTGGGGGAAAGGGGAGGGAGAGCATTAGGGCAAGTACCTAATGCATGTGGGGTTTACAAGCTAGATGACAGGTTGATGGGTGCAGCAAACCATCATGGCACATGTATACCTATGTAACAAACCTGCACGTTCTGCACAGGTATCCCAGAACTGACAGTAATTTTTTTTTTAATGCAGATGTTTGTGTACTGACAGAGATTTAATAGGCATCCTTTGATTTTTTTTTTTTTTTTTTACTTACTGTTTTAAAAGCCAGAGGCCTGACCAGTTTGCTTCTGCCTCCGCACATTTTGTTTTTAGAGATATAAACTACTACGTCTGTAGCCTCAGCCCCTGGGCCAGCAGCGTCAGTGCTACCAGCAGGCTTCAGACCTGCAGAGTCCCAGGGCCCAACCCAGATGCACTGAATCAGACCTGCATTTAACAGGTCCCCCGGGGTGACCTGTACACACATTCCAGTTTGTGAAGTCCTGTTTAAAGAAACAGGCCTGGGATCTGTTTACTCTCCGGTGAAACGTTCTATAAAGTTTATTTTCTCTTCCTCGGTGAACTGCAGTTATTTTCTCGTAGCAAGAGTTTTGACTGCAGTTTATTCTGAATCTTTTAAGTAGATCTAGAAGTGGAGATACATATGCATGCAAGCGGAGGGGCCCAGTATATCGAGAACCAGAATAATGAACCCCCGCAAAGTGGGAGGGCATTTGGAGAGAGTGAGCACACTGCGTTCATCCCCAGCATCAAGGAGCCAGCCCATTATTCTAAGCTGATGAGGGAATTCTTCCTGACAAGTGAGGGAAGGAGGCATTTGCAATCTTTCCCTGTGTGTTTCTTCTGGCAAGTGGACAGGCCTTTCGATGAACCCTAGGTCTGATTACCAGAGCCTCTAATGTAAAAGACAAAAACATACTAGACATCTAACCTATTAAAATTGAACTCCAGCCAAATAAGAGATGATTTCCTGCTGCACATCAACAAAAGACCTCCTGCACAGGGGGAGATGACTCTGGCACTAATACTGATTTAGGACCAGGGAGCCTGCAGTTAAAATTAAGCTGGAGGATGCCAGCTTTATATGAAACTGGCAGGCAAGTGTCTGTGGCCCACAGAACAAATATTATATACTATTGTTGCAAGGCCTTTGCAGAGAAAATCTTTTTTTAGAAAATAAATTCTGTTGCCAAGTTTTTCTTCCCCCTCCATTCTGCCCTTTAGTGTCCAAGGATAAATCTCCGTGAAGTCCATGAGGATGGGGCTTATCAGCACTTCATGGATTTATTAAGCCAGTACAGGGATGAGCCACCACGCCCAGCCCTGCCCTGTTTTATTGATGATAAATATTGTCATGTGTCATATGATAAGCACTGTTATGTGTTTTATATGCATTTTACCATTTAATACAATGGCCCTGTAGTAGGCGCTATCTTTACCCTGTTTTATTATTTATTTATTTATTTATTTATTTTGAGACCAGGCTGGAGTTCAGTGGCGTGATCTCTGCTCACTGCAACCTTTGCCTCCCAGGTTCAAGCAATTCCCCTGCCTCAGCCTCCTGAGTAGCTAGGACTACAGGCACATGTCACCACGCCCAGCTGATTTTTGTACTTTTAGTAGAAATGGTGTTTCACCATGTTGGCCAGGATGGTCTCGATCTCTTGACCTCGTGATCCACCCACCTTGGCCTCCCAAAGTGCTGGGATTACAGACATGAGCCACCATGACCAGCCCTACCCTGTTTTATTGATGAGATAATAGGGACTGGGACAGACGCTCCTCATCCTGAGCCTAACCCACTGCAACAGCATATAAAGTTTCTCTCTTACATCCAAGTTACTCCTTTCCAGTATATCCTGCAAATGGCTTCCCTATTAATATTCCTAAATTATGATTTCACTGGGTGTCTTTTCTCTTCCCAAAGGTAAACAGTATTCTGACACCTTTCACCATTCATTTGGTTTGGCTTGCTTTGGAACTTTGTATAAATAGAATAATGCAGTACCAGTCCTTCTGTGTCAAGTTTAATTTGTCTAAGATTATGTCTGAAAGTCACCTCATATGTAGCACTGGTTTGCTGTTCAAATAAGTGTTTAGTTTTATGAATGTAGCAGCATGTATTACTTCTGCTGTTGATGATGTTCATGTTTGTTTCCAGACTTGATCATTATGTGCAATGCTGTGACCACCCTTGTATGTTCAGTGCATAAATGTGTGCATTTATATGGATGGTTGTGAGCTATGAACATGTTCAGCTTTGGTTCATAGTGCCAGAGATTTCCGGAGTAGTCGTGCCAATTTATACTCCCATCCACAATGGACCAGAATGCCATTTTGTTTACATTCTCCCCCTCACCTCACTTGGGAGGGGTGAGGCTGTGTTGGTGTTGGTGGTGTCTTTACCATTCTGGTAGGATCCCATTGCCATTTTGATTTCCGTTTCTAAGGTGGCATGAGCACTTTTTTAGATGCTATTGGCTATTTGGGGTAGCCTCCTTAGGCAAGTACCTATTCAAGTTTTTTGCTCATTTTTTAATTGTATTTCATTTGATCATTTTGTATTGCTATTGTATGACTCCCTTATACTTGGTCTACAAAGTTACTTATATATTCTAGATATGAGACCTTCATCAGATATATTATTGCAAATGTCCTTCCTCTGTAGCTTGCCTTGTCATATAATATTTTTCACAATGGTGTCTTTTGCTGAACAGAATTTTAAAATTTTGATGAAGTCTAATTTGTTAATCTTTGCTTTTTTAGTGTTTTAATGAAATATTTAGTGTTATTCAGGATCATGAAATTGTTTCTGTTATTTGCTAGAAGCTTTATTATTTTATCTTCAATATTTAGATTTATGATTGATTCAGAGTATCTCTTTGAATATGGTGTGAGGTGGGGGTCATGATTCATTTATTTTTATAATAATATTGAGTTGTTCCAGCCACATACAGTGAAGACACCATGCCTTCTCCACATTACTGCTGTGAAACATTTGTGAAAAGTCAGGTGACAGGTGGAGCTGGTTTTGGACTTTCTATCTGTTCCCCTGGTTTGTTTATCCCTGGACTGAAGTCACAATATTTAAATTACTATAATTTAAACTAAGTTTTGTGAACTGGTAGTTGAAGTGGTATAGATATCATCTTTAAGGTTGTCTTTACTGCTTTGTGCCCTTTATATTTTCATTGAAGTTTTAGAATTGGCTTGTCAAATAACACACACATACTCACTCACATAGTAGTTGAGATTGCATTCTATAAAAGATTAAGTTAATATGAATTTACATATTTACATTATAAAATTTTCCAATCCATTAATATGATGTACTCCTCCGTTTATTTAGATCATCTTTAATTTCTTTTAAACACATTTTACTGTTTTCCATGTAAGGTCTTGCTTATTTTTATGAGGTTGATTCCTAAGCGTTTGGGGGTTGGTGAGGCTAATATAAATGTTTTTATTATTTTATTTCCATTTTCTATATTTTCTATTTAATTTCTATTCTGTTCATTTTTTATTTGTTTATATCAGTGAAATGGAAATACAGTTAATACTAATTTTATATTGACTTTGCATTTTCTTAGTCCTTATTTAAAACTTGGCGTTTTGTTTTGTACAGTTTTGTAGTTTTATTTGGATGTTTCTTTTTCCTGTTCTCACAGTACTTAGCCCAGTGTTGCCCAAATAAATGCTTAAGTACTTGTGGATTTGTTGATTAATGATTTATTTAAAGAACTTTAGTCCTGGCTGTGTTACTTTAAAAGTTCTAACTTGGTTCAGCACAGTGGCTATAATCCCAGCACTTTGGGAGGCTGAGGTGTGAGGATGGCTTGAGGCCAGGAGTTTGAGGTTTTAGTGAGCTGTGATTGTACCACTGCACTCCAGCCTGGGGAACACAGCAAGACCTCATCCCCTCCCCTCCAAAAAATTCTAACTTACTAGATCAGTCTTTTCAATAGTCAGACAATTCTATCTAAGAAGTTAAATGTAACTGAATTCCATGGGCCTCTCAATCATTTCAAAAATTACAACTTTTAAAACAAAATAGTAACCTCTGAAATAGATATACACATCTTCCTGCAAATGTTTCTATACTGTATCACATCTTGCTGAAGGTCATTTTTGTTAAAATAATGTAAAATGCAGACTGCATGAAATAAATAATAAAAAGAGCAAAAAATGGAAAGAATTAAGAAAACGTTGGAAGGCGATTTGCAAATTTCGTTGAAATTTGACACTACTTAATTAGCAGCTCAAATCTCCTGAAGCTTGAGGCTTTCCTATCTAGACAATACTACATTGAATTTTAGGAGTTTGAAGAATATAATTAAAAGTTTACTGAACGAGAGTTTTACCCAAACCTAGCACATCATAGAGAACATTATTGATAAATGAGATTAAGCTACTGCCTTTATCACCCTTGTGATATCTTTTGAATGAACCATGAACAATGAATAGCTGACCTATAGTAAAAGCAGGGGTTAAAGTAAAAAGAAATGAATCTGATATTTAAAAAGCATACACAGTAGTTCTTTTTGATTTAAAACCTAACATGTACGTGCCTGTTTCATTAAGGCATTATCTTTAGAAAGTAATGTGGGGCTGTTTTTGCAACTGAAATAAGATTCATTTAATCAGCTATCGTAGTTTATCTGTTAAATTACAGCACTTTGCTGTCCATTTTGTAAAATAATCTCCAAACTAATGAAGTAAGGTCAATTGCATGTAATTTTATTCTAGCCAAATTGCTGTTAATTGCATCAATGGCTTTGGTAAGGTCAATAAATGTTGTCTTTTTATATCCGCTCCTGAAAACGGCAGAAAATAAATGCCTTTTCCCTGTAATGTATTCAGGCTTCAGGCAACTCATAGCAGGTGGACTATTCAATTTTCATTACCTGATTTGAAAATGTTCCATTTCTAAAGAATTGTGGGAGGGATTAGAGTCCCCAAAGCAGTTTTAGGAAAGACATCTTTTGGCCTGGCGTAGTGGCTCACGCCTGTAATCCCAACACTTTGGGAGATTGAGATGGGCCGATCACCTGAGGTCAGGAGTTCAAGACCAGCCTGGCCAACATGGTAAAACTCCATTTCTACCAAAACTACAAAAATTAGCTGGGCCTGGTGGCACATGCCTGTAATCCCAGTTACTTGGGAGGCTGAGGCAGGAGAATCACTTTAACTCGGAGTCAGAAGTTGCAGTGAGCTGAAATTGTGACACTGAACTCCAGCCTGGGCGACAGAGTGAGATTTTGTCTCAAAAATAAACAAATAAATAAATAAACAAGAAAAGACGTCTTTCTCGAAGTACTCCCTTGCTACTCTTGAATTATGTCAGTGGTGTCCCTCAAATAGGGACACATTTCTACCGAACAACTCAATGTAGATTGTGGACCTTAACTTGTTAAAATTTTCATTTTTATGATAATCATTCGAGAGCAGGTCACCTGTTTTCCTTTAATCTGTCTTGCAACAAGCAGTAAATGTTTGTAAGTCAGCTCAGCCGTAGTTATAGTGTGAGGTATACTAGCTGGTTCACCTGCTGAGCATGCAGCCTAAGTCGATATGAGGAACGGAAAAGTTACTCGGACCCATGGAGGGTTAGGACCTTGCTGTGACCTTATTCCTGCTGCAGACCTGACATAGCCTTTAGGATGTGATCACGTCTTTACAAGCTTTATGCTTTAAGATATACTTTTCTAACCATCTCAATGTGTAAACTGTGAGCACTCTGTGGTTTCTGAAATGGTGGAAATGTGTCTGAAAGGTGTCATGTGAGCCATATTGCAAAGAAACCCCAAAAACAGCAACAAGTGAAGAGATACAGGTGGAAGGAAGAGCAGTGGCCAGAGGCAGAGAGACTGTGGCAAGGGGCTGGCACTGGATGTGCGGGGGCAGTTCCCCCAGGACCTCTTACAGAGTTGCACTTATCCTATTTTTTTTTTTTGCCTTCACATAAGGTCACAATTACTATTAGAGTATGTTTGATGTACTGTTAATAATATTGATTTTATAGTTCAAGAAACAATATTTTTCTTTTTTTTTTTTTCTTTTTTTGAGACGGAGTCTAGCTCTGTTTCCCAGGCTGGAGTGCAGTGGTGCGGTGTCAGCTCACTGCAACCTCTGCCTCTCAGGTTCAAGTGATTCTCCTGTCTCAGCCTCCGAAGTTGCTGGGATTACAGGCACCCACCACCATACCCAGTTGATTTCTGTCTTTTTAGTAGAGATGGGGTTTCACCAATTGGCCAGGCTGGTCTTGAACTCCTGACCTCAGGTGATCTGCCTACCTCGGCCTCCCATGAGCTACTGCTCTTGGCCAAGAAACTATATGCATATATATATTTAGCACAAAATAAGCAGAAATGCCGTTAGTAGCCAGCTGAATTCAGGAAGTATGATGCATGTGCTGGTGGACATAACCAGGAAGGCTGCAGACAGCACAGAAAGCCAGCATGAAGGCCAGCACCGAGGGCAGCAGAGAGAGGTCTCGGGGCGCTGTGGGACAAGCCCAACGCGTGCTGGGTGTCTGGGGTGGTCTATCCCCATGGGCAGCATCAGTCGTGTGAAGCCTTAGCATGGCACTCATTTAGTTAGCATTTCAGATTTGGCAGCGTTGGGCTAAGGGCTAGAGATACAGAGAAACACCTGTGCCCTGGAGGAGATCACCGCCTGGTGAGAAAACCAGGATGGGGTTCTACTCACCCCCTTCAAGTCCTTGATTAAGGATTCCTTCTGCAGGAGCCTCCCTGGCCCCTGCCTTCTGCTGTGTCCTGCCCCTCCTCATCTACGCTCCTGGTCCCTCTTCCCCTGCCTTACTCTTTTTTTTTTTCCTTTTTTTTTCCATATATATATATATATATATATATATATATATATATATATTATTTTATTTTATTTTATTTTATTGCATTTTCGGTCTTGGGGTACAAGTGAAGAACATGCAAGATTGTTGCATAGGTACACACATGGCAATGTGATTTGCTGCCTTCCTCCCCCATCGATGATAGACTGGACAGGGAAAATGTGGCACATATACACCATGGAATATTATGCAGCCATCAAAAACAATGAGTTTGTGTCCTTTGTAGGAGCATGGATGAACCTAGAAAACATCATTCTCAGCAAACTGACACAAGAACAGAAAATCAAACACTGCATATTCTCACCTATAGGCGGGTGTTGAACAATGAGAACACATGGACATGGAGGGGAGCATCACCCCTGCCTTACTCTTTATGACACCATTGCGTTTCTAGCTCGGCGTCAGTGGCTTGCTCATCTGCATGTCCCTAACGGACACACAAGCTCCTGGAGAGCAGGCGGTTTGTCATTTTTTTTGTTCGCTTGTTTCCACCAAGATATTCTAAGTACTTAGAACACAACGTCTGGCATGGTGAACCCTCAAAAGTGTCTGTGGAGGGAATGAATGAACTCACGAATAAATGAGTGTATGAAGTACTAATAGGTGAGCGTGGAACTCTATGTGATAAGGCATAAAAGGCACTTTCCCAAACACAGGACTTAATGAGACGCACTCACATAGTCTAACACTGCAGCACTTAAGATAGCAAAACATTTTGAATAATCAAGGAAGCCTTCCTGGGAAGTATAAATTTCCGTATAAAAACTGCAAAGTCTAGAACGCCGTTGGAAGATGCAGCGGACAGGCACCGTTTCCTTCGGCAGGCAGAAGTGATCTAACGGCGGGCCGCAGGAGGGCCGCGTACTGGGGAAATCTCCTTTTCTGAATGTTGCTTTGCTTTGAGATGTAAGATTTAGATGTTAGACACTTTTCTAGCTCATTTTGCTATGCCAGTAGTGAGCCTCCCTCTCTTATTTCTTTAAGAATTGAGGCTGGCATGAATCTGTTTTCAAGCTGCTATTTAGCAGTTGGAATAGTGTGTTATATTAACTTTACTTATTCTTAAAACATCATCTTGGTGCCCAGGGTGGCACTCTGCCTGAGGAGCTATCAAGGAGCCACTCCCTGTGGGATTCGTGAGAAAATTCAGCCATCTCTAGACCCCCAATTCCAAGGCTCTTTCATTTCCCAAGACTCTAGCCCCCCCAATTCCAAGCCTTTTTCATCTCCCGAAACTCTACGCTTTGATTTCAACCCTTGAGTGACTGCCTTCAGTTTCTTCTTTTCACAGCAACAATTTCAGGCCCAGGTTATCACCCTATTTCTGGGATCACCTTGACCCCAAGCCAGTATAAGATGATCATTTAAGACAGAGAAATTCTTAGGACCCGAAAAATTACTTAGAATGTGCCCAAATAGGCCAGGCGGTGGCTCACACTTGTAATCCCAGCACTTTGGGAGGTTGAGGTGGGCAGATCACCTGAGGTTAGGAGTTGGAGACCAGCCTCACCAACATGGAGAAACCCTGCCTTTACTAAAAAAAAAAAAAAATACATATATGTATGTATGTATACACACACACACACACACACACACACACACACACGCAATTAGCTGGGTGTGGTGCATGCCGGTAATCCCAGCTACTTGGGAGACTGAGGCAGGAGAATCACTTGAACCTGGGAGGCGGAGGTTGCAGTGAGCCAAGATTGCGCCATTGCACGCCAGCCTGGGTGACAAGAGCGAAACTCCGTCTCAAAAAAAAAAAAAAAATGTATCAAAATAGGATTGTGAATGTATGTGTTGCTGCTACCTCTGAAAACTCCTTGATTTAGTGCTGTCCAGCAAAAGTCTTTTCATACGTTAGTCGGCTCAGCTCTGTAGAAAGAATCTGAAAGTGCAATAGAAAATGGTTGCCTTGTTTTAGGTTAGAAAGGCATGACAATGAGTCATTTTCTAAGTGACTGGCATGTGTGATTTATGACTGTATTCCAGAAAAATTCAATTATATGACATAAATAAGTAGAGAGTTAGTATGGGGCTTCAGAATAACAGGAAGCAATATAATTATTGCCCTCACCCACCGAATGTATCACTGATGGCCTGCTCTGGACCTGCCTTCTGCTGTGCATGGAATTTTTATTGAGCTTGATGAGATTCTGTGTGATAAGATGCTGGGTTCCGTGGGCTAGTGGCCTATGAGAAGATTTGCATGTTGAGATTCTGTATAATAAAGATTCCACAGGCCAGGAATGATCTTCTCAGAGGAGAAGCTCTGAGCGTGCCTGTTGGAATGCAAGTTGTCATTGCAAGATTCATTTCTAGTGACAATAACAAGCAGAATCCAAGTAACAGCACACTGCCCACTCTCAGCTCAAGATACCCAATAAAGTACATTTGTTCCTTGTTCTTTCTGAAAAGTCTCCACCTGAAGGTCACATTGAGATGAAAGGACATTTGAGGTTTCTTCCTCCCTGTATTGGTGAGGACGTTAGGAAACTGTGAAACCATGGTCTTTTGTTTGCATTAGAAAATGCATGTGAGATGACAAGTCAACATCAGCAAGGCATAACTTACCAGAGATGAAGGTAACCCTTTGTGTCCCTTAGACAAACCCGAAGTTTTGCAAAATACCTGAGCAAGGAAATCTTGAGAATAATTGCTAGCAAAAAATAAAAAAAAAAAAAAGGAGAGAGAGACTTGGGGTTTTAACCTCATAGGGACCAGCGCTGAGACATTGCTCCGAAGCTGCAATGAACAGGTATTTTGCCCACATAAAAGGAAGTGATTTAATCATTGTTAATGTATTGGCCATCATTGGTAATCCCTTGGGCATACACTTAGATGTATAAACTCATTTAATCCACACATAGCATTATGAAGGAGGCACCATTGTCTCTGCCTTACAGATGAGCAATTGGAGTGGAAGAGATAGTAGGTAACTTGCCCGAAGTCATATGGGGTACTGATTGCACCCCTGAGTTTAGAGTCTGCATAGTTTGTCTGCCGTGATGGCTCACATTTGGGATGTCAGGTTCAGCCCTGGGAACCACGTTGTATGGTCGGGAACACTGACTATCTTGCAGTCCCTGGGTCCACAAGAGAGGAACCAGTGTGAGAAAGTGTTCTGTGACCGAGATTGTTGAGGAGTACCTAAAGGGTAAAGTCAGGGAGGTTGTGCTACAGCCTTAAAATCACATAAAGTAACTCAGCATCATCCTTTCTCGTTCACATTGGAAGAGCTGAAATCAATAGCTGGGCCCAGGGAGATTACTACCAATACAAGAGATGCAGGCTGCGTAGACCTGGAAACAGCTTTTGTGGCTTTGCTCAGGAAGAAGCCCTTCAGCCCTCTCTCGGGGATCCTGCGAGTGGGCTTCCTTCATGGGGAGTTCCCAGGTGAACACAAACGTGATTTCCAACTCTAAAATTATTTGGTATTAGGAACAACAAAGATGCCACTGCCTCCACAGCAACAGAGTTTTTTGTTTGTTTTTTGAGATGGAACCTCACTCTGTTGCCTAGACTGAAGTGCAGTGGCATGATCTCAGCTCACCGCAACCTCTGCTTCCTGGGTTCAAGCGATTCTCCTTCCTCAGCCTCCTGAGTAGCTGGGATTACAGGCGTGCTCCATGATGCCATGCTAATTTTGTTTTTTGGTATTTTTAGTAGAGATGGGGTTTCACCATGTTGGCCGGGCTGGTCTTCAACTGTTGACCTCAGGTGATCCGCGTGCCTCAGCTTCCCAAAGTGCTAGGATTACAGGCATGAACCACTATACCTGACCACAGTAGAGTTTTGAATCCTTCTAGAAGGTACGCCCTGAGCCAACCTTACATTCTCTTTGTACCCCATGGTTATTCTGGTGAGGCAGCCAGTCAAGGCCACCTGGGCTGGAAGCCTGGCTTCACCACGTGCAGACCCTGCCCTGCTACATCAGCATCAACTGGAGCTTATTTGAAGTGGAGACTCCTCGTCCCTGCACTGATCAGCACTGCAGGGTCACAGATGGTTCCCATGCACATAAAGGTTGGATTCCCCGCATGGAAGTCTGTTGTCATAACCCAACAGGAGGAGCTTTCAGAAGACGATGGTCTAGCTCCTTCCTCCTCTCCTCCACCCATTGTTCCTGGGTGAGCCCCAGTCATTGCTAATGAGTTTCCAAAGCTCTCCTGGTGGCTGCACTGTCAGCCAGGGTTGAGGTGCCCTGGTATCAGGCCACAGAAACCGGCCACAGTGACCACCAGCCTTCCTAAGGGTTGGCCATGAACTCATCTGTAGGCCTCTGTTGAGCCTTTCGAATGTTGTTCAGAATAAGAGGAAATGCAGTTATAAAAAATGCTCAATGTTCCAGAAGTGCTACAGGCTGCTAGAACAGGAATTGTCAATGGCAGTTGTATTCCAGTTGGTTCCCAGTGCTTCAAGAGAGGGTTGGGTAGGGTTTTTTGTGTTTGGGGAAGTTTCTGAAGAAAGCAGCTGAATAACTGCATAACTCCCTTTACTTACAAAAATGTTCAAAGTTGTCCAGTCAAAATGCAGAGGTTGGGAGCCTTCAAAGTGAGGACTGGCCAGGCATGGTGGCTCACGCCTGTAATCCCAGCATTTTGGAAGGCTGAGGTGGGCAGATTGCCTGAGATCAGGAGTTCGAGACCAGCCTGGGCAATATGGTGAAACCCCTGTCTCTACTAAAATACAAAAATTTAGCCGGGCATGGAGGTATGTGCTGGTAGTCCCAGCTACTTGGGAGGCTGAGACAGGAGAATCACTTGGACCCAGGAGGCAGAGGTTGCAGTGAGCTGAGATTGCACCACTGCACTCCAGCCTGGAGTAAGACTCCATCTCAAAAAAAAAAAAAAAAAAAAGTGAGGACCTCAGTGTTCTCTAAACGGAAGGCTTGCAAGTTCCAGGCCGAGGCAAGGGGAGCTGTCCGTGTCTGTGGCCCCCGTGGGTGAATGGTCCCCTCTTTCTGAGCATGTGCGCAGAACCATGCTGCACATGTTGATGGCTGCTGCTTTGGTTATTTACTTGTTTTGAAGTGTCTATTTTTTAAGACTCTATTGTAGCTGAATTCACTAATATAAGTGCTTTCGTTTCAACTTTTGGCCATCTTTTCTTTAGCTAACATGTGCTTTTATTTTTATTTAACCTATTTTTACCATTGAGTTACTACAAAACATTATCTCAGGTTTATTTTCATCTGTTTATTACATGTTTTGAACTGTAGCCATCTGTGTCTGAACCATTTTTATCTGCTACATGTTAATATTTTAAAATGTTATTAATTGAATGATTATTTAGTTGTCTTCAAAAAACAAAACAGTAATCCTGCTTTACCAGTTAGTGAGCAGAAAGCCAGGGCAGGGAGAGTGTGGTGTCTATCCAACCCTTTGCTTGGGACAGGAGTGGTCTCTTCCGCTTCCATGTCCTGGTCTTGTTTCAAAGTCACTTTCTTATCTTAAAGACCCACCATTAAATGTAAACTAATCAGCCTATATAAATAGAAATATAACCAGTAAAAGCAAACGAATCAAACTCATCAAAAGTATAGCTTTTAGTGAAGTTTGTTGTCCCAACTTTGAAAAAGAAAGTGACGTACTTCATCATTTGAAATTCACCATACTCACATGTATGACGTCACCCTCCCTGTGCTCAGACTCCTTGTCCATCTCTTAGGGAGAGGTTCGTACATCACAGGCAGGGCGCAGCCTCAGGCACACACACACGCTCATGCCACACTCAAGAAACTGACCTGCCAGCCCAGCTCATCTCCTTGTTTCTTGAAGTACCCTGTTCATTTATGAGCACAAGAGGAATGCGATCTCAAAGTCCCTGGTTAACAAGCTGTAAAACTGCTTGATGCCTGCCGGGCTGTGCACACAAACCTAGAATCAGGAGGTGAAGGCAGGGGCAGCAAGGATGGCGGGGAGGTTACATTCTGGAAGAGTCCCAGGGCTCCCTCTGCATCCCTTCTGTAAGCTTAGTCACAGTAGAAGACTAGGTGGCTGCCATTCTCCCATTCCCAAAGGACGAATGTTTTAGGATTTGTGGAAAAAAAAAAAGGGAAAAATTCTCCATATCTAGAATAGAACCAAATACCTTTTCCATCTCGTCCCTGATGAGAGTTATGATTCTGCACCTCGAGGTTGACTCGATGCCTTAACTTTTGCATTGGATGATGTTACCTGTGTTGGGAGTTACATCAGAACCAGCGCAATGGCTCCAACTTCAGGTTCATGGGAAAACTCATGGAAACAGCTTGAAAAAATGTAGGCGCCCAGCTCACATTCATTATTGAGTGAAATCATAGGATAAGCTTCTTTCTGTTAGAGTTTTGCCCCAGCACTCAGATGACCTCCACAATCTACAGACAACCCAGAAAAGTGGGAGGGTTCTATCAGTGAGTTACACCCGGCTTGCACTACCGAAAAGTGGCTCAGCTGGACTCAGAGGATGGGCTGCTCATTTGACTCAGTGTCAGGCTGAAAGGAAGAAGCTTCATCCACCATTATGTCAAGGCACACACGAGTTCAGAAATAACTGTAGGTTATTGTTGAGCCACATGGAATTAAAGGGCTTGCCCAAAGCAGATACTTCGCTGGATTTTGCCAAGCTAGATGGTCACACTTCCCCCAAAAAGAAAAATAGAAATAAGGCAAAAATAAACTTTCTAGCACTAGAATCAATTTTAAAGAACACAATCAAGAAGAGATTTAGTCGAGAGCATAAAATTCATAAGGCAAAGTGTGATCTCCACTTGCATTCAGTCAAAGCTGAGAAACAGCCTGGAGGAGCTCACTCTATTGAGTCTTGTTTTCTGAAGAGAATTGAACCACCCTTCTCCTCTTCTTGTGAACCAGCTTGAATCGAAGGGGAATGTATAACTATGAGGTTCAGATCACATTGGAACACAGCATGGTCCATGTATGCTCAGAGTCTGCTGGGTTGCATGAAACTGACCCAGCACAGATCCCCGAATGACCATGTCTGGCCTTGCGGTTCACGTTCACTGCCCTTAGAAGTGGGAAGGGAGCCTTTTCTCTATTTTCCGGGTAAATGTGCGCTGTGGGCTCCTGACTGGTTCCGTAGACTCCTCTTGCAGCACCTGGGGTGCTGTCTTGTCAGGGCTCATAACCTGCTCCAGAGCCTGGCTCTGAGCAAAATTGCAGAGGCTGAAAGAAGACAGTAATGCAATTCAGTTGCTAGGTGTTCTCACTGAGGGGACTGCAGATTCTGTTTGACTGACCACAGATTACAAAGATGAAGAAAGAGTGCGAGCAATTCAAGGCTATCCTGACTAGCTGGTAAAACTAGTGGCAAATGTACTATGATTTGTTTAAAAAAAGAAGGGGGAAAAAAGATTCCTGGCATCTACAACCAAATACCTCTGCCATCTCTTCCCTGATGGGACAAATCATCCTGCACCTTGCAGCTGACCTGATGCCTTAACTTTTGCATTGGGTGATGTTACATATGTTGGGAGTTACTTCAGAATTGGTACAGTGGTTCCCAACTTCTGCTGCACGGGAAAATTCATGGAAAGAGCTTTAAAAAATGCAGGTGCCTAGCTTGCTTCTGCAGAGATTCTGACTTCACTGGTCTGGGGCAGGATTCCTGCTCTTGGGTTGCAGTGTTCACCCAATGTAGGCACCACTGCATAGGGTGAATGACATCAGAATTTTTTAAATCAATAGGTTTCATGAGTATGAGATGGAAGAACTGGGTGAGATAGAACCCATTAAAATAGTTAAATGGGGTAAAAAAAAATCAGAAAGTTAAAAGAATGAAAGGTGGATGTGACTTTGTAATCATCAGGACGTTTAGTTTTGCCTAAGTCCTAATATAATTTCCTCCCTCAAGCCTTAAGAATTCCTCATAACTGTCTTTAGTAGTAGAGTCATGCAAAATGATTGGCAGATTAATTTACAGGCAGGAGTTTGAGCATGCATGGAAAACTTTCTGCTTTTGTTGTCTTTGAGATGCTCTTCGGTGTCACAGAAGGAAACCATTATCAGTGTCCGTGTCCCTGTCAAGAGACGGCTCTCTTCCTTTCTTAGGGGAGAATGTAACCCCCCAGAGCTTTCCATGACCCATTGAAGTTGTCAAGAGACAGGAAGTGATAAGATCAATAATTGTTTCAAAACCATGGAGCGCATCAGCAGCTTCCCAGGGTCATGCCAAGGTGACAGGTGGGGCCAGAGATGGACAGAGAACCAGAAGGGTCCTAACTCAAAGGGAACTCATTACATGTCACAGTCCCCTTGCCAGCCAGAGGAGACGTTTCTCCTAGCCTTGGTTGACATGAAGCCACATAGTGATGGAAACAAGAGCTAGGGCATGTCTGGAGTCAGTGTGATTTTGAAGTATACAGTTCACCAAATTTGAACATTTTTAAAAAAATTTTATTTGTACCAGTCTGGCTTTTGCAAGTGACTCTGACAAAGTATTTCTGCATTCAAACGTCTGGCATTTCTATACCAGTTTGAAAACCTTGACCTCATAAGAAAATCTCTGCCAACACTTGTTGCATGTGCGTATGCTTTGTACATATTAATCTCATGGAATTGGAAAGCCAAAGGTCTGTTTTTATGATACAGTTTTGTTTTCTTGACTTTTCTCCAAAATTATTATGAGAATCTCATTTTTTTAAAAGTCTGACAGGAATATACCCAACATATTTTTTTAACTAATAGAGTAGAAGAGGAAACAGTTAGAAATGAGAGTGTGTAGCATGAGTAAGGGGAATCTTTATTTGAATTGTGTGTGTGTGTAATTAGATTGTAAAATTTATTTTATACTGTAGAATATGACTGAAATTCTGAAAGCTATTGGATAATGGCATTGTTTAGAATAATAACCTTATAGCCTAAGCCACAAACATCAAGTCAGTCAACTACCGTGCTGTATGCTAAGCACAGGATCCGGAGAAGTGTGAGCCTCCTGGTTCCTCACTGGAACTTTCTGTTGGGGCGCTAAACCAGTGGTTCTCAAAGTGTGTTCCTCGGGGCAGCAGCATCAGCATCACTTGGGAAATTCCTAGAAATGCAAATTCTCAGGCATCCTATCCCAAGTCCACTGAGTCAGTATCTCTGGGGATGAGGCTCAGGGATCTATATTCTTAACCCTTTCCCTGTTTGCCCCGAGAATATTCTCCGGCAGCGCTTGTGGCTGCAGTGTTTAGCCGGAGATAAGTTTGCCACAAAACAGCTCACTTTTGTTACTATTTTCACATCACTCTAGCATATTGTCTTTGGAAACAAAAAGCATCATTCTAATTATAGCATTCTGGGTTTAGTACTTGTATTTTCATTTACAAAATATAGTAATTCTCGATCGCTGAAAATGTCAAATCGCTAAAAATGTCAAAACGTAGCATTCCTACATGTGACATTAACATCGTTCTCAACAGTCATTGGCCAAAGATTCATTAGATGAATTCAATTTCCCCAAAATAGATGATTCTAGTGTTAGTAATAACAGTTTTTATATTTCACTTTCACATTGAAAATCAGATTTGCTTTAGCCTCAAATGGCATGTTAATGTAAAATTAAATGAGCATTGACAGTAAGCTGCCCTTTTTTTTTTTTCTAAACGGGAAAAGGGTTAAGCCTCACAGATAGTTCTTTTCTGATGTGTGGCTGCTGAGAGAATACCTGACCAGCCGGGTATGAAGATGGACCATGACCTCCTTATATCAGCTCCACACCTGCACAATATCATTCAACCTGATAGGCATTTAAGCCTAGAAGTTAATCATGGTGAAGTTTTTTGTTTGTTTGTTTTTATGTTTGTTCATTCGTTTGTTTTTGAGATGGAGTCTCGCTCTGTCACCCAGGCTGGAGTGCAATGGCCCAATCTTGGCTCACTGCAACCTCTGGCCCCCCGGGTTCAAGCTCCTACCTCAGCTTTCTGAGTAGCTGGGATTATAGGCACCTGCCACCACACCCAGCTAATTTTTGTATTTTTAGTAGAGATGAGGTTTCACCATATTGTTCAGGCTGGCAGTGTTTTTTTCTTTACTTCTGTTGCTAAAATTTGTAACTAAATTTGTGTCAATTTTTTTGTTTGTCGTGAGATGGAGTTTCACTATTGTCACCCAGGCTAGAGTGCAATGGCGCGATCTTGGTTCACTGCAACCCTCCTGGGTTCAAGCAAGTCTTCAGCCTCAGTCTCCTGAGTAGCTGGGATTACAGGGGCCCGCCACCCTGCCTAGCTAATTTTTGTGTTTTTAGTAGAGACAGGGTTTCACCATGTTGGCCAGGCTGGTCTTAAACTCCTGACCTCTGGTGATTGGCCCGCCTTGGCCTCCCAAAGTGCTGGGATTACAGTGTGAGCCACCACTCCTGGCCTCAACTGTTACTTATCAACCCTCAACAGAATGTGGAAATTAGTGAACTGCTGACGCTACCCTTGGCCTGCTATTTCCCAGCCAGTCTCTCTGTGCCCAGCCCAGTTCCAAGCTGCCACATGTGCCCTGCCTTTCAAAGACTCCACACTCTGGCCTGACTTCTCTTGCCGTATTTCACAAACCCTAATTCCCAGTTTCCCTAATTTCTCAGAAAAACGTCCACCAGGTGTTTATTCAGGTGTCTCATTGTTAGAATCCAATAAATAAGCACATCATATTAATGATGTAGCAGTTATATGCATTTTTATTTGTTTATTTTATTTTATTTTGAGATAGAGTCTTGCTCTGTCGCCCAGGCTGGAATGCAGTGGCGTGATCTCTGCTCACTGCAACCTCCACCTCCCGGATTCAAGCCATTCTCCTGGCTCATCCTTTTGAGTAGCTGGGATTACAGGCACCCACCACCACTCCTGACTAATTTTTGTGTGTTTAGTAGAGACAGGGTTTTGCCATGTTTGCCAGGCTGGTCTCAAACCCCTGAACTCAGGTGTTCTGCCCGCCTTGGCTTCCCAAAGTGCTGGGATTACAGGTGCGTGCCACTGCGTCCAGCCAGATACAGGCATTTAACAAGGACTCTTTGATGCCTGAGGGCTTATGTTATTAATTGTGAATGCAGGACAGGCCATTGGAAGGGGTATTTTTTTGTGGGGGTGGGTGGTTGGATGGGGGTCAGAGGTAGTCTCATGCTTATCAAATCAAGCCAGGTAGATGACTGCTTTCTCTGTCCTGGTCAGATTTTGGTAAAGCCAGCAGTAGATTCTTGAGTAGTTAATAAATGATACAACAATTCTTTTCTGAATTCAAACTCTTTGTTGATCTTTATCCTGTTTCTATAGCCTTCATCTCTTTTGAAAAATGTTAGTTCAGCAACTAACAGTTCAGTTTAATTAGCTGATTCATTAAACTTGGGTACTGGCTCACCAAAAAAAAAAATTTGGATTTTTGAATGTCACTCAGAGCTCTTTGATTTCTTTGCAGAAATACTCAACCCAGATTCTTTTAAATTCTCTACCACCTCAGAACCTGATAGAATATTGGCACATGTTTTTCTGACGATGTTTTACCTACACTTAATGTAATAAGTGAACACACTCCACAAGAAATCGTTCTGGAGGAAACTGAGTGCGGATGTCTGATTACTTAGGCACAGCTAGTTTCTTAGCCTGCCAGATGTAGAAACGCCTTTCACACCCAAAGCATGAAGAGGTTTGCATGAGCTCCCCTGAGCGTTCTGAGGAGCTCTTCTTCTGCAGTTTTGGAACCCTCTGCTTGTTTGATTCAAAGGTTTGCTCCTGATACTGGGGAGGTTTTAGGTGCCTGCCAAAAGAAATGCTGTTTCATCTTCAAATCAAATGTTGAAGTGGGCTGGGTGTGGTGGCTCACGCCTGTAATCCCAGCAGTTTGGGAGGCTGAGGAGGGTGGGTCACCTGAGGTTAGGGCTTCAGGACCAGTCTGGCCAACATGGCAAAACCCTGTCTCTACTAAAAAATACAAAAATTAGCCAGATGTGGTGGTGGGCACTGGTAATCCCAGCTACTGGGGAGGCTGAGGCTAAAGAATCGTTTTAACCGAGGAGGCAGAGTTTGCAGCATGCTAAGATTGCGCCAAGGCACTCCAGCCTGGGTGACAGAACAAGACTCTGTCTCAAAAAAAAAAAAAGAAAAAAAAAAGTTGAAGTAAAAAAAATTACCTCCTTCTCCTACTATCCTCAGGCTGGTATTTCTGCCCATTCTCCTAGTAGGCTCAGGCCTTTGAAAGGAGAGAAAGTAGGTGTGGTTCAATATTTTTGTGGCTCTTACTGGTGAAGACCTGAGTCCAGGCGTCCTGAGTGCGCAGGTATACGTGCAGTGGGGTGGCCTGTAGACCAGATGTACACCTGGGCAGATACCTGTGACCTTCAGGGGTTACAGAAAATGCCTCTTTTCCAAACGCCAAGCAAAGGAACCAAAACCAAATCTCCATAAACAAGACCTCTCCCTGTACCTCTCCTGATTGCTTTCATCCTATGCTTTGAAGTAAGGAAAATGCATAGACCTACCAGGAATCCAGAGGGGCTATCATCCTGGTTTTATGATGCAGTGAAGAGGAAGTTATCAAGCGCTGTCCCTGAAAACAGGCTTTAATTGGACTTAAAGTGTGAAGGATGTAAAGAGGAGAAAGATGGGCAGACCCCAGAGAGAAGAGGTGCCCTAGCAGAGGTGAGAGCACCTCCCAGGTTTGGGGAGAGCCTCAATCAGAGTCCCTCACCAGAGGTTTGCCCTGGGGCAGCCCCAGTGCTGTCTGCTACCTGCTTTCATGTTGGCGGATCACATTCTCCAGGCAGGAATGTTTTGGAGGGTCCTGGACTTCGAAGGCTGGTGCTCGCTGATCATGGCTGTGCGTGAAGCGTAACGCAGGGCGGTTTGAGACATCTTCCTGGGGGAGTTTTGAGAGGAACCTAGGATGACTTCTTGGGAATGAGGTTATTGCAGAGCATGGGTTTTCTGAAAGACAAGGCAAGCGCATGGCCATCTGACCAGCACTCACCGCTCCCTCCCCTGCCCCACCATCAGCCCCTCCTCCCCCCGCCAACATGCAGTGTGTGCTGAACACGCTGTGCCTGGCCATGCATAGGCAGTCACTTCCTAGCCCATCTCCCAGACTGGGGTCGCCCTGGATGACAGCGTCACCATTGTACATTGTTCACTTCCCTATTTAGATATGAAGCCAAAATACTGTGGATGTCCAGAGATGCTTCTAAAAACTTGCTTCCTGGGGAATAAAATGAATGGCCAATAACACGTTCGTTGACATGGTCACAATTTAATTTACAAACAGAAGCCAAAGGGACAGCTAAACCTTTTCATTGGAAGCAGTTAAAATAGGAAAGCAATGGCACTGAACAGATGACAGTTTCCGGGCGCGGGTCCTGCTCTGTGAGGCTCACCCATGAGCCTCTATATCAGTGTAAGTGGGCGCACGGGGGCTATAGTGCTTCGACCTCGGAGGGCATCAGACATAGCTGTGCTTGGCTACAGATCAGCCTCACCACCACTTAGGTCAGGCCTTTGCAGACAGAAATCAAACCTGCCTGGATTAGCACAGCCCTGGGGACTGACCCTGGAAATGGAGTTCACGCTTCTTCCTCTCTTTGCCTGTCTTTATTACTCACAGTTCGGTGCTGCTCAGCATCTCCTTCCTGCCATCTTGCCCTGCACCATCCGTTTATCCTCCCGTTTTCTTTCTTCCTCCCATTCTTTCATTGTAAAAAATTCCAGAGGCCGAGGGCGGTGGATCACGAGGTCAGGAGTTCAAGACCAACCTGGCCAAGACGGCTAATCCCATCTCTGCTAAAAATACCAAAAAGTTAGCCAGACGTGGTGCCGGGCACCTGTAATCTCAGCTACTCAGGAGGCTGAGTCAGAGAATTGCTTGAACACGGGAGGCAGAGGTTGCAGTGAGCCGAGATCACACCACTACACTCCAGCCTGGGTGACAGAGCGAGACTCTGTGTCAAAAAAAAAAAAAAAGAAAAATTCCAAGTATGAACAAAAAATAATTTTAATGGGATTAATACACTTAATTATAGTCTTAATTGTGTGCTTACAGGAAATAAACTTAGAAAATGAAGAACCAGAACTAGGAGGTTCACAATCTGTGCACCTTCTCTTCCTAATTCCTTTTTTTTTTTTTTTTTTGAGATGGAGTCTTGGTCACCCAGGTGGAGTGCGGTAGTGCGATCTCAGCTCACTGCAACCTCTGCCTCCCCAGTTCAAGCGATTCTCCTGCCTCAGCCTCCCAAGTGGCTTCCACCTCCTGGGACTACAGGCGCGCACCACCATTCCTGGCTGATTTTTGTATTTTTAGTAGAGATGGGGGTTTCACCATGTTGGTCAGGCTGGTCTTGAACCCCTGACCGCGTGATCCTCCCGCCTCAGGCTCCCAAAGTGCTGGGAATCCAGGTGTGACCCACTGTGCCCGGCCTGATTCATTTTTCTTTAAGAGCCAGCCTTCAAGAAAACGTAGAAACAACCATTGAATTCTATGTTGTTATTTTTATTTGATTAACAATTACTCAGATCCCCATTACTTTATGTAAGGAGAGGGCATGATGTTTGCCTCATGAGGCGGCCGTGGGGAGCCCCCGGCGCGGGTGGGCGCTGAGGCGGCCGTGGGGAGCCCCGGCGTGGGTGGGCGCTGAGGAGAGGCGGCCGTGGGGGAGCCCCGGCGTGGGTGGGCGCTGAGGTGACGAGGCCGTGGGGAGCCCCCGGCGTGGGTGGGCGCTGAGGTGAGGCGGCCGTGGGGAGCGCCGGCGTGGGTGGGCGCTGAGGTGAGGCGGCCGTGGGGAACCCCCGGCGTGGGTGGGCGCTGAGGCGGCCGTGGGGGAGCCCCGGCGTGGGTGGGCGCTGAGGTGACGCGGCCGTGGGGAGCCCCGGCGTGGGTGGGCGCTGAGGTGACGCGGCCGTGGGGAGCCCCGGCGTGGGTGGGCGCTGAGGCAGCCGTGGGGGAGCCCCGGCGTGGATGGGCGCTGAGGCGGCCGTGGTGAGCCCCGGCGTGGGTGGGCGCTGAGGAGAGGCGGCCGTGGGGAGCCCCGGCGTGGATGGGCGCTGAGGTGTGGCGGCCGTGGGGGAGCCCCGGCGTGGATGGGCGCTGAGGTGTGGCGGCCGTGGGGAGCCCCGCCGTGGGTGGGCGCTGAGGCGGCCGTGGGGAGCCCCGGCGTGGGTGGGTGCTGAGGTGACGCGGCCCTGGGGAGCCCCGGCGTGGGTGGGTGCTGAGGTGACGCGGCCCTGGGGGAGCCCCGGCGTGGGTGGGCGCTGAGGTGACGCGGCCGTGGGGAGCCCCGGCGTGGGTGGGCGCTGAGGTGACGCGGCCGTGGGGGAGCCCCTGCGTGGATGGCCGCCTGGCCGCTGAGGTGCGCTTCACAGACGCTGCTGCCGTCTCCCTCCTCAGTGTCCGCTGGTCCTTGCAGATGGGCACAGTTTGCGTTAAATGCGGCCCCGTGTGGATTTTGCAGTTAGATTCTGATTCTTCCGGACAGTTTTGCATTTATGCCTGCGCGTGCTCATGTAAACGTTTCGTTACTGTAGTAAAGCATACGTGGTAAAGGTGACCGTCTTAGCCGTTCTTCAGCGCACAGTTCCGTGGCCTGAAGGGCATTTCGCTGCTCTGCAGCCATCACGCCATCCTTCCCCAGGGCCTTTTCCTTACCCCAAGCTGAAGAGGCACTGGTGAAACACTCGCTCCCATTCCCTCCTCCCTTCAGGCCCTGGCGCCCCCCAAACCCACCATGCAGCTTTCTGTCTCGAGTCTGACGACTCTAGGAACCTCGTCTAAGTGGAATCTGATGGCATTTGTCCTTCGTGCCTGGATTCTTCCAGTAGCATAACGTCCTCCAGGTTCGTCTGTGTTGTAGCCTGTGTCAGAATTTCCTACTCTTTTTAGGTGGTGAGTGCTATTTTTAACTGATTGGCTTATAAGCCAAAATATTAGAAACCAGCCTATTTTCACACAGGAGGCTGTGCTTCCAGAAATCTAACTGTCACACTGCTGTGTCACACTGTCAGGCTCTTAATGAGAGCACATGAGGAAACCACAGGTTTTACAGTCAGACAGACTCCAGTTGGAATCCTAGCTCCACAGCCGCCTGCTGGGTGACCTTGGGGACATTATTTCATGTTTAAGAGATTAGGACAGGAATACTAAACACGTCATAGTGTTCTCTGGATCAAATGAGCTAAAGTTTAAAACGTGCTTAGCTAGCAAGGGATAGAGGTTAGCTTACTAAGTGTCTGCCCTCCCCTTGGGTGTGGTATTATTATTGTCACTGTTGCACATGAGCCATTTTAAGGCAAAGGTGTGTTTTTCAGGTTATCTTGTCTATGCCAAAGGCCATAGGTGTGCATTGACACTTGCAGACCCCTAGGAGCTGTATGTTCCCTGATGGCAGCCATGCTCACTCATTCTTCTGTCTTTCCCCTGCACACTTTGAGAGAAGGGGCTGACATTACAGTGTTTTTTTCTTTTTGGAGGCATAGTTTTGCTCTGTTGCCCAGGCTGGAGTGCAATGGCACGGTCTCCACTCACTGCAGCTTCCACCTCCTGGGTTCAAGCCATTCTCCTGCCTCAGCCTCCCCAGTAGCTGGGATTACAAGTGTGTGCCACCATGCCGGGCTAATTTTTTTTTATTTTTAGTAGAGATGAGGTTTCACCATGATGGCCAGGCTGGACTCGAACTCCTGACCTCAGGTGATCACCCGCTTTGGCCACTCAAAGTGCTGGGATTACAGGCATGAGCCACCATGCCTGGCCTACATTATAGTTTTAGTTAATTCTTTCAACAAATACCTCTAAGTACTCATTATATGCCAGATGCTTTGAAGGCACAGTATTGAACCATAAGAATTTGGTCCTGAGCAAATGAGGGACTTCATGAGAGCACACGGACTTGCAAACCATGAACCCATCTCAGGTGCCAGGAGGCTCTGACGAAAGAGCAGTGAGTCCCGAGGAGAAGAGGGCAGGTGGTTCTGGATGGAGGGTCAAGAAATGCTTTTCTGAGGAGGTGACATTTGAGCAGAGGCTGGCAAAGAGAAGTGGGGGAGTGAATTATGAAGAGTGCCGGGGAAAATGTTCCAAGCAGAGGAAAGAGCAAATTCTAGAACCCTTGAGTGGCAATAAGCCTGGCACATCCCAAGGGCAGGAGGTCGACCACAATGGCCAGAGGATGTTGGCCTGGGCAGAGGGATAGGAAATGGAGCGAGTCAGGACTCGGGAAGGCACCATGGCAGTGGGTTTCCATCCGCTGACCTTTACTCACTAGGATTTTAGTATGCGCCTTGTTACAGACTAAATGTTGTGGAGGTCCTAGCCGCCAGTGTGCTCATATTTGGACGTGAATTATTTGGGAGGTGATTAGGATTAGATGAGGTCATGAAGGTGTGGCCCCGTGATGGGACTAGTGTCCTTAGAAGAAGAAGAAGAGACACCCAAAGCTTTTTCTCTGTCTCTTTCCAATGTACGGACTCAGTGAGAAGGGGGCCCATCCGCGAGCCGGGAAGCGAGCTCTCTGCAGGAACAGAAGCTGCGGGCACGTTGGCTTTGACTTCCAGCCTCAGAACTGTGGAATGTCTGTTGTTTAAACTACTCAGCCACTGGTATTTTGTTATGGCAGCTGGAGCAGACCAAGACAAGCCTTTTATTCTCCAAAGGATTCTGGTGACCTTTCAAGATCTTTCTCTGACTCCCACCAGCTTTGTAAAGAAATCCTGCCCTGTGATGAATGGATGTAGAGAGAGGAAGAGTCAATACCTTCACAGTCAGGGGCACATGTACTCACCTGTCGACCCACCTCGAAGAGCCCCGCCAGGTCAGTGCCGGGAGTGGCAAGGTTGGTGCAATTCACATGCCCACAGCGACCCCACCACCGTAGCTGCCTGGGCCCCATCAACCTTCCCAGAAACTCTGTGCATTTGCATTTAGCCGGACAGCACACGGTGGGAGGCTTTTTGCTCAGACGGTACTTTCAAGAATCTGGGGCATTGGGTAATGTGCTGGCCAGGTGGAGCGTCTGATGTGCGGTGAAGGGCTACTGGTCTGTGGACCTGAGCAGATGGTGGTCATTAATAGCACCAACATATGTGACCAGCCTTAATTGTGCTGGAAGGGCTGAGGCCATTGATGGTTGTTCCTTACTTTGGTTCTACTTAAAAAATACTTTTAGCGGGAAATAATTCATTACAAGGCAGCATTAGCAAAGAAATATCAGACTCTCAGTAAGTGCCATTTTCCTATCCCTCTGTTTTAACAACTCTTCCTGATATTTAGAAATACATAGTCTCTCATTAGTCATCATGTGGGTAAATGTGAGAAGGGTTGTTTTCCTCAAGGGATCGAGACTAAGTCTTACGAGATTTAAACTCTATACACTCTGCATATAGTGTATTGCATATAGCAGTGTCTGTGAATATGTGAACCAAATGAGAAACACATTTGTGTTCTAGAGCAGAAACTTAGATTCAGCTCTTTATACACACAATGACCTCTCCTGGTTAATTGACTTGCAGTTGGAGTCTCAGGTATCCAACAGTAGTTCTGGCTGGAGCAGGTCTGTCTACCCACTGCCTCTAAAGCTAATCTCTCTAGTTAATAGCTTGCAGTCTGGGCCTCATTAAGTCAAAGAACTCCTGCTCATACAATAGGCTATAATCCTCCTTATTAGTATGCTATCATTTGGCTCCTAACTGGGGGACTTTTGTCCTCTTATTGTATGGTACAGTCGGAATCATATAGTTTCTCAGCATTTGGCTCTTGGAGAAAGTCAGGGGTTCTATACAGTGTTCCTTAACTCTTGAGAGATTCCGAAGTTGTTTTGGGTGTCTTACAGCAAACACTTTTAGTAACAAGTCAAATTCATAATAAACCTAATAGTTGTTGACTACTATGTGCTAAGGAAGAGTTCTAAGTCATTTTCTTGCATGAACTCATAATTCCCACAACTCTATAAGGCAAGTATTCTTATCCATATGTTGCATATGAAGAAACTGAGGCCCAGAGTGGTTAAGCTTCATTTAAAAAGTGTGAAGTGGGGGAGTTAATTATGAAGAGTACCAGGGGAAATGTTCCAAGAAGAGGGAAGAGCAAATTCTAGAACCCTTGAGTGCCAATAAACCTGGCACATCCCAAGGGCAGAAGGCTGACCACAATGGCCAGAGGATATTGGCCCAGGCAGAACGGTAGGAAATGGAGTGAGGCAGGACCAGTATCTTGCTGGTGCTAAGATAAAAGCCCAAGCAGTCTAATTTGGAGTCCAGCCTCTTCATCACTGACATGGTTTGGGTGTGTGTCTCCACCCAAATCTCATGTTGAATTATAATCTCCAGTGTTCTGGGAAGAACCAGGTTGAAGGTGATTGGATTATGAGGGTAGTTTCCTTCTTCCTGTTCTCCTGACAGTGAATGAGTTCTCATGAGATCTGATGGTTTTGAAGTGTGGCATTTCCCACTTTGCTTTCTCTTGCCCTCCTGCTTCACTGTGGTAAGACATGCCTTGCTTCCCCTTCACCTTCCACCATGATTGTAAGTTTCCTGAGGCTTCCCCAATCAGGCGAAATTGTGAGTTTATTAAATCTCTTTTCTTTATAAATCATCCAGTTTCAGGTAGCTCTTTATAGCAGTGTGAAAATGGACTCATACAGTCACTCTTCACTATAACTTCTAAAACCTATATTTGAGTTGCAGCATGCTAGACCAGGCTGTGTGAGCCATTTGGGCACTGCATGGCTTTGGGTGAGCCAGGGCAGATGTCCACCCCACTGTCGGTAATTATACAAAAGGAGTCTTGTCTTAATCCCAGGTTGGAATCTTAGGGACTGTATCTTCTAGACATAATAGAAGTGTGTCCTGTGTCCATAATCGTAAATAAATTTACTGGCATACTGAAACAATGGCTGGTGAGCTCTTTTTGAGGATAGACACTCTGATAGATCTTCTCTTTCATTCTCAGGACGCAGCACAATGGTGAGGCCTCTCAAATATTTTTGAATGAATAAATGACATTTTTTTGGAAGCTATGAGAGTTTATTATACTTCCTTTTTCACCTATTGCCAGATATTTGCTATCTCCGTATCTTACTCTATGTATGAAAGCAAGAAGTAGAATAAGCTGTTTTATGATTTCAAAGGGAGAATTGAGGAAATGGGAGGTAGCTGTGTAAAATTAGATATAAACTACCTTCAAAAAGCAATTGATTTAAGGCCCCCTTAAAAACACATTATCTTAGCTTTGGCTGCTATGACAAACGACCATAGACTGGATAGCTTAAACAACAAAAAGTTAACAAAATTTATTTCATACAATTCTGGAAGATGAGAACTCCAAAATCAAGGTGCCCACAGACCTGGCGCTGGTGAGGAGGGCTCCCTTCCTGGTTTGCAGATGGCTGCCTTCTTGTTGTATCCCTCACATGGCAGAGAGAGAAAAGAGAAAACTCTCCTGTCTCATAAGGACACTAATCTCATTAATGAAGCCTCTACCCTTGTGACCCAATAATCTCTTGCATTAGTCTGTTTTCACACTGCTATAAAGAACTATCTGAGACTGGATAATTTTTAAAGAAAGGAGGTTTAATTGACTCACAGTTCCGCATTGCTGCGGAAGCCTCAGGAAACTTATAATCATGGCAGAAGGCAAAGGAGAAGCAGGCAACTTCTTTGTAAGGAAAGAGAGAGAGCGAGTGAGGGAGAACTGCCAAAAACTTTAAAACCATCAGATCTCATGAGAACTCACTCACTATCACAAGAGCAGCATGGGGGGGAATCACCTCCATGATCCAGCCACCTCCGACCAAATCCCTCCCTCAACATGTGGGGATTACACTTCCAGACGAGATTTGGGTGGGAACACGGAGCCAAACCAATTCACCTCTCAAAGGCTCCACCTCCTGCTACTATCACATTGGGTGTTACTGTTTCAACATATGAATTTTATTGGGGGACACAACATTCAGTCCATAACACACGTATTGATAATGACAACTTGGCTCCAAGAAGTGCCCCCATACAAGTCACAGAGACCCCAAGAACAGAGCTGCCTGCGTTGCAGCAATAAACTTTACATCTAAAATTTTGCTTTAAGAATTTATCCCACAAAAATGTGGGAAGTGTAAAGAGAATAGAAAGCTTGTCTTTGCAGAAGAATGCTCCCTAATACATATAGAAAGCATTGTGGATATAGAAAAGCATGATTATGCAATTCCCAATATCATAATTGATTAAACCAAAAATCAATTAATGCTAAAAATCATTGTCATAGGTTATTATTGAATAAGATATCCACAGAATCTTCATGTGCCATTTCACAGATTCTTATTAGTTTAAAATAAAAAAAAATAATATTACTTTTCTAATGGAGAGATCTAGTGGACATGACTTAAGCAAATAATCAAACTAAGCATTGCCAACATTGGCTCAAAATACGCGCTTCCTGATATGAAGTCATCTGCAACCCCAAATGCCACTTACATACTATTACTGCCTAAAATATTTAATAGAATCTAGTCATGAGAAAATAAGCAGAGAAATCCAGATGTGGGCCCTTCTACAAGATAACTGGCCTGATTCTTAATATCAAAATACAATAAAAAACAATGTCATGTAAGCGAAAAGAAACCAGCTAAAAAGTGATGAGGTTGAGGGGAGAATATACTAAAGTGAAAAAGCATACAAAACATTAACCTTAATTGTTTCCTTGATTAAAACAAATAGACACAAAAGACATTTTGAAAAAATTGGGGAATTTGAATTAGTGCTGAACATCAGTGTTGCATGTATTAGGTGTGGCAAAAGAGGGGTGAGAGTGGGGTTGTGATGAAACAGGAGAAGGTCCACATTGGGAAACACACATTGAAGTATTTTGGGGTGGTGTTTGCAATTATTTTCAAATGGTTTAGCAAAAAGCATGTTTGTGTACACACAAATGTGTACGTATATGTGCCTGTAGAGGAAGAGGGTGGCGGCATAAATGCAGTCAGATGCTAATGTTGGCGATGTCTGCATGAAGTGTAGGCAAGTGTTCATTGTGATCTCCATTCAGCTTCTCCTGGGCTTTGCAATGCTTTAGCATAGGTAGCATGGGGCAGGTGGGAGGACAGCATACCTGTGCACACCAGGTAAATCCCAGTTGGGAAACAGCAGGTGAATCCTAGGGACATATGTGTCTCCTCTAAAGCATCCTTTTCTTTGCTCCAGTGTTGTGGGGTGCGGAGGGGGGACATCCATTCATGCTTTTTCTTTTTCTCACATTCCCCCCGGTACCTTTTTGCTGGCAGAGAATGCAGTCCAGTGTCTGGGCTGCAGATCCCCAGTGGTCACAAGAGGGGTTTGGTACGAAGTGGGAGGCTGGTTGCTGAGTCCTGTGAGTGCGTGCCAGAGGCCATCTCCGTGATTCATCCCTGTTTTCTCAATTCTGGGCACAACTTGCCTGTGTATTCCAGGAATATATGGCTTATCTGAGCTTCCTCACAGATTGAGTGGGTGAGGAGAGATGGTATTACCATCATCCTCAAAGCTGGAGGCTTCCAGAAATGACACTCCTGTCCAGGGTGGATGGCAAATGCCATGTGGACCATTTCATCTCAGTGTGCAGGCCTCTAGGGACATCCTGCCCTGCGCATGGAGCTTCTCTGCCATGAGGGGGGTCCTGGTGCTGTGGGTGTGTTGCAGGTGATGTGGCAAAGGTGGGCATGGGCACCAGATAGGAACCTTTCCAGTGGGATTTCACTGTACTTTCATACATGTCGCTTCTAGACCCTGTGGTCTTAAATGCCATGAAGCCAGCCCAAGGACCCTTGCCTCTCCATGCCAGGCAACCTCCTGGCCCTGTCTGACTTGCTTATGGGGGTGCCTTTTACTCCGTTATGTGCAGAAGCATTTTGAAGGAAGAGAAGGAACTAACAGTGTTATCAGTGTTCTCAGAATTTTGGCAACATCCCATAATAAGAAATCTGGTTGGGGCCGGGCACGGTGGCTCATGCCTGAAATCCCAGTTCCTTAGGAGGCCGAGGCAGGTGGATGACGAGGTGAGGAATTTGAGGCCAGCCTGACCAACATGGTGAAACCCAGTCTCTACTAAAAATACAAAAATTAACTGGGTGTGGTGGCTCACGCCTGTAATCCCAGCTACTCAGGGGGCTGAGGCAGGAGAATCACTTGAACCAGAGAGGCGTAGGCTGCAGTGAGCCGAGATTGCACCACAGCACTCCAGCCTGGGTGACACAGCGAGACTCTGTCTCAAAAAAAAAAAAAAAATCTGTTTGATAAACTTATTTACATCTACACATATAATGTATCTATATGAGTCTGTGTGTACATATCAGTATGTATAACTGTGTGAGGGGATGTACAGACGTATGTGTGTATGTGTGCATATACATACCTAATGTATTACAAAAGTTTCATCAGACAATCCTTACACTCACACTTTGATATTTACTAACATCAAAGCATTAGTAAATCAGAGTATTTACTAATGCACTACTCTTTATTGGTTGAAGCTACCTGTGATTCAACAAATGCTGGTTTAAGCAACGTAGAAAGCATAACAAGAGAATCAATTATAGAACAGGGTTATGAAGCCAATTCTGTCTGATGTGTGTGCCTTATTACATGAGAGGATTTATGTACATCCATGTGTTCACATATATGTGTCTTCCTGTGTGTGTATGTACATTTATCTTTGCAGTGGTGCAGGGCAGCTGTGGGTCTGCTGCCATTGTGACTTGTTTCTGTCCTCTCCTGGGCCAGGCCCTTCAAAAACTGTGGAGGGACATTTGTCATTGGTGCCTTAGCTTCTGTGCTATTTCTCCAGAGGGGTCATGGGATAGAGAAGCCCTGTGCTACAGGTCAATCTGGAGGACAGGTGGTGCCCAGGGGAAATTACATGCAAAACAGGTTTTGCTATCCTCTTGAGTGGGGATTTTTTCTTTCGGAAGTCCCCGCCCTTTTTTTTTTTTTTTTTCAAATGATCTTTGCAGAAGCAGCAACATAGGGCAAGTAATTGAAGTGAGCTGCAGATGCAGGTTGGCGTACAAGTGACTCCCTCTGCTCAAAGTCGTCTGCCTTTTTTTCTTTTTCTGAGACAGAGTCTTGCTCTGTCACGCAGGTTGGAGTGCAATGGCGGGATCTTGGCTCACTGCAGCCTCTACCTCCTGGGTTCAAGCAATTCCCCTGCTTCAGCCTCCCCAGTAGCTGGGACCTCAAGCATGCACCACCATGGGGCATCCTGTATTTCAGGCTTCTCCCTTTTGAAATGAGGATTGCTGACTGATGGTGTGCAAACTTTAGAATTTGTTGTCAAGATGTCAGTTGAATCTTAATTAGCCATTGAGGCAGCCTGGCAGATATGCCTATTCCAGTAGGAATTTTTATTCTTTCAAGTTCAAGGATTTGTCCTGAATCACTTTCCAATCCATGGGATAACAGTAAAAATAACTAATAGCTGACAAATGCTTACTGTGTGCTCAGCTCAGCACTCAGTGCTCTTCATGTGTGTTTCTCCTTCATTTGTTAGGGAATGAGCTCACTAGTTGCCTTCTTCTGTCATAATTTTCCTTCCTTGTTCACATGTGACTGGTGGCATATACTTTAATATTTCTCTTTTTGTTTGTTTGTATTTTTTGAGACGGAGTCTCACTCTGTCACCCAGACTGGAGTGCAGTGGCATGATCTCAGCTCACGGCAACCTCCGCCTCCCAGGTTCCAGAAATTCTCCTACCTTAGCCTCCTGAGTAGTTGGGACTACAGGCATGTGCCACCATGCCCAGCTAATTTTTTTATTTTTAGTAGAGACAGGGTTTCACCGTGTTGGCCAGGATGGTCTCAATCTCATGACCTCGTAATCTGTCTACTTTGGTCTCCCAAAGTGCTGGGATTATAGGCATGAGCCACTACGCCCAGCCTTTTTTTGTGAGACAGAGTTTCACTCTTGTTACTCAAACTGGAGTGTGATGGCATGATCTCGACTCACTGCAACCTCCACCTCCTGGGTTCAAGAGATTCTCCTGCCTCAGCCTCCCGAGTAGCTGGCATTACAGGCATGCACTACTACGCCCAGCTAATTTTTTGTATTTTTAGTTGAAACAGGGTTTCACCGTGTTAGCCAGGCTGATCTGGAACTCCTGACCTCAGGTGATCCTCCTGCCTCAGCCTCCCAACATGCTGGGATTACAGGCGTGAGCCACCAGTATTTCTTTTGAAACCTCAAACCTTCCAAAGCCTACAGGAGGGAGAATTATTAGCTCACCAGATTCAGTATATCAAAATGAACCTCCTAACAAGGTGGAACATAATTCACAGACTACAGCCATTATTACTGTGTGACTATTTCTGGCAAGGCCCTGGGTGCACAATCAGAAAACTATTAATACATAACAGGCTGAAGTGGAAAAGGTGAATGAGCAAATGCTTGGAATTCCTAGAGTATTTACTATAACTGCTCTCCTGCCCTTCTGAACTGAGTACTTTGCAACTCATAAAATACAATTTCCTGTCTTCCACTTTGCAGCCTCTTCACGTCTCCTATTTCTTCTGGCTCCTCTAATTAATGGAAACGCTTGCATTTTAGTTAGCATTGATTTGTAAAACATAATTTAATATGAGAATATTTTCTGTGCTTCACCTTTTAGGGCATGTGGATTATTCCTAAGTGTGAAACATATGACTTCTGGTCAATTTTATTCGAAGGAAGTAACATGTGTTGTCAATAATTGTATGGAAAAATATGGTGAAGATTTTTTTCTCTGACTGATTAATGACTCAGCAGTTTTAAAAATGTGTTAGTGGGCCAGGCATGGTGGCTCATGCCTGTAATCCCAGCATTTTCGGAGGTTGAGGTGGGCAAGTCACCTGAGGTCAGGGGTTTGAGATCAGCCTGGTCAACATGGTGAAACCCTGTCTCTACTAAAAATACAAAAATTAGTCAGATGCGGTGGTGTGCGCAGCTGAGGCATGAGAGTCATTTGAGCCCGGGAGGCGGAGGTTGCAGTGAACCAATATTGTGACACTGCACTCCAGCCTGGGTGACAGAGTGAGACTCTACCTCAAAAAAAAAAAAAATGTGTTAGTGAATTCTTTAAAATAATACCCATCTCTTCAATCCATGAAAGGATTATTTAACCCCTCGGCAAGAGCCTGGGTCTGCCCGGCATCGTGGTGATGGCCTCCACTGTTCCTCTGTCTCAGCACAGAGCAGCTGCTTTGCCCTTGGGACTCTGCACGCTCACCCCACTCAGTCTCCCAGGGGCTGCCTGCCAGGTGCACCATCGTCCTTATTTGATGGTGGAGACTGGAGCGCTAAGAGCGTTGGTGTGCGCTGGTGGGACCCAAGTTCAGGTGTCTGTGAGGCAAGGACTCTGCCTTCCAATGATGAGGAAGGCAGCATCCCCTGTCCCTCAGGAAGATTATTGTTTACTTCAGGAAATGAGGGGTAAAGAGGTGAATCAGGACAGGCCAAGTCAAGGCATTATGGCATCTGATGGCACCTTAAACGCCTCTGGGAGAAGGAGGTCACTGGGATGGAGAACACTCAAAAGAGTTGTGGGAGGAGGCTGAAGTTGGGCAGATGCTTGAATAAAAAGGATTTTGGGGGTGGATGGAGGAGGCAATCCCTGCAGTGGGGTGCTGAGATTCAGAGAAAGAAGAGGCCCAGGGTGGTGTCTGGATGAGGCGCTAAGATGGGCTTACAGACCAATGAGGGTGAGATTTTGAAATCTGACTGCTATCACACCGGCTCACTCTCTCTAAACTATCATTTTTTTTTTTTTTTTTAGTGAAAAACAGAGTGAGAACCAGCTAAGTGAGTTCATTGAATTTTATTTCCAAAAAAAAGGGAAAGCTCTAGTAACATTCTGCAGTAACCTTGGCTCATGTCTAAGGGGTGCGTGTGTGTGTGTGTGTGTGTGTGTGTGTGTGTGTGTGTGTGCGTGTGTGTTTCACTATGCATTTTTCATTAAATGCTTGGCTTCACGCCTTCTACCATGAAGACCCCACTTCACAGCGATACATGCTCTTGGGTCACTCTGCCACCCATGTAGCTGTGTGTCAGGTTCTGCAGGGAGAGGAGGCAAGCTGACAGGGGTGGGACTTGAGTTCTGTGCATCTGTGATAGATTCTGCTGCCACTGTGCTGGGTGGTGGGAGAAAACCCACTCATCTCCAGGAGACTAAAGTCCCTGATCTGTCCATCAAGATGCTAAACATTATTTATTTAGAGACTGACCCTTGGTCTGTCACCCTGGCTGTTGATCATAAGAGATGCTAAATATTCCCTCGTGGGTTGTCATGAAGTTCAGTTGCAACCCTGGCTGGCACAGGCCATGACATCTCCAGCAGTGTACCTGCCCAGCTGGGATTAATCAATGACTTTTAGCTCCCAGTTGATGGCACTGAGTACAGATGAATTCCTCAGAACACTGTCAGAATCATAGGTTCTTACCGGTCTCAGCCAGTATTCACAGAGAAAGCAAGAAGGATAGAATTTGATTACTCAGTAAGTGAGCCCTGAGGGGTCATCTCTAGGGTGGCTGAGGGGTGGTCTCTGCAGCCCCTCACAGCCTTTAAGCAGCCAGAGCTTTGACTGATGGACAGGTGCTTTCCTGTAGAAAGCAAGAAGCACTATGGAATTCACAGTTTTTGTTATTTATTTTCCCTGCTGTTGGCCTGGTCTTCAGGATATCATTCTTCCAGAAAGCCAACCTTTTCTTGCAAAAGGACAGGGTGTGTTCATGAAAAATTCTGCTAGGGCCAAGATTCCTTTTTCTGTTTCCATAGTCCTCAGGTGTGGATATTGCTGTCCTGCCTTCCCTACAGTGACAAACAGGATCACATCGCAAACTCTGAAATGGATATTATGAAGTTTTATATGTATCCATGTACTTTTTCTCTTGTTGCGATAATTTCCATCCCCTCGTGTTTCCAGAGCCCCATATTGACCAGGAGCACCCTCTGGGCATCCATTTTGTGTTCCTCCTACCTCCCACCCCCACCATGCTTGTTCTGTCTGCCTTCTCTATGAGCAGAAGGAGGTCACTTGGATTGAGGACATTCAAAAAAGATTTGCAGGAGGAGACTGAACATGGACAGATGCTTGAATGGAAAGGAACTGGGGGGGTGAGCAAGAGGGGCATTCCCTGCAGTGGGGCGCTGAGATACAGAGAAGAGAGGCTCAGGGTGGTGCCTTGATGAGACACTAAGACTGGCTCACAGGTTGATGAGAACTAGATCTAGGAATCTGACTACTGCTGTGTCAGCTCACTTCATGAATGATTTCATCAAGACCCGTCCACCAGTAGGAGCCAACGGGAAGGCAACCTTTTTAAGCAAAGGGATTCTAGGTCTGCACTGGATTACCCTGTTTAGTACATAAAAGTTAGGTTAACTCCGAACAGGAGATAAAAAAAAAAAGAAAACCTCATCTAATTAGAGAAAGCAGAGGAGAACAAAAGCAGCATTGGCTGGAGACATGTGCCACTTGTTGGAGCGTCCACTGAGCTCCTGAGATACTGGTTAAAGCCACTTCTCATAGAGAAGCAGCACCCCATGGGTGAGCCTGGAAATAGACGTGCATGGCTCCCAGCTGTGGATGACAGAACTCGTAAACGGCAAAGCAGAGGAGGGCTTGAGCATGGGCGTTTGGGCAGGTGAGCAAGCGTGCAGGGTGCAGAAACCACGGCTGTGAGAAAGGGCTTTGCTGGAGTGAGATGACAGAAAGATCAAGCGAGGCAGGACAGCATCTGGACCTGGAAGAAAACATAGGCAGGGGGTGAAAGTGTGTGAAAAGAAGATAAAATGGAGCTATACAGACTTTAAGGAATAGCTTCATTGCTCTAGAACTAGGTCATTCTTGGTCTCTGAACCCCAGACAAATTCTGAAAGTGACCTACATCATAGAGGCAGAAGGCAGCTGCTGTTCATTCCAGCAAGCATGGAAGGCTTTCTCAGTATATGCTGGTCCCAGGCCAAGCCGGGAACACAGTGACACACAGTCCTTGCCCTCAGGGAACTAAGAGACTAGGAGGGAAGGAAGTCATGTCCATAAACTCACGGGCCACAGTTGCTGCAAGATGACAATGAGATGCTAGGAGAATCTAGGGGGATTTTCTAGCCAAGTCTTAGGAGAATTCAGGAAGGCTTACTGAAAGAGGAGACATCCAAGCCAAGGCTGATAGAGCAGGAGCCCAGAAGGTGGGTGGGCTCAGGCCACGGACACAGCATCTCCAGAAGGATCATGTGATCCACCCAGACTCTGTTCTAGGTTACTTGCTTCTACCATGTAGGGACCCTATCGTATATTTTCTAATATGAGCTAAACTGGCTCCTTCACTAGTCCCCACATTATCATGTAGTGCTTTCATCCAGTTCTCTCCCGTCTCCCCCACAACCCAGCCCCACAGCCCTTGCCACCAATGGGACTGCTGTCGGCTTTGGGACATTCAGAACTAATCCCATGTTCTTCACCCCCTTTATGTCAGTCCCCAGGAGAAGCCTGTGACTAACCACACGTGGTGGCTCTTTGTGCACCATACCTTCCCCCGACTTCCTTTTCTGCTTTTTTCTATTTCCTGTTTTACCATCTGACGTCTCATGTGCCTGGAAGGTCACCTCCATGACGTCACGAATTGCCTACTTTTTTTTTCAACTATCGTATACTCAGCACCTAGACAAGTGCATGGCATGCAGTGGGTACTCAAAACATAGTGACTGTGCTGAGTGCAAAGGCTCAGCCTGTAATCCCAGCACTTTGGGAGGCCAAGGTGGGAGGATCACTTGAGCCCAGGAGTTCGAGACCAGCCTGGGCAACATGATGAAACCCCGTCTCTACTAAAAATACAAAAAAATTAGCCAGATGTGGTGGTGCACACCTGTAGTCATAGCCACTTGGGAGCCTGAAGTAGGAGGACTGCTTGAGCCTGAAAGGTCAAGCTGTAATCACACCACTCCAGCCTTGGCAACAGAGTGAGACACTGTCAAAAAAATATATAGTTATTTAATGAATGACTTGTACTGCTAAATTGTTTAAACAATTGTCTAAACATTGTTTATGTTCTTTTGAGACTTTGAAGACATTGACTTTCAAATCAAGTAGTTTCCAAATTTAACTAATCATCAGAATTACTTGGAGCACTTTGGAGTGCTCCCAAAACTCTTGGAGTAGTTACTTCAGGACACGGGACTCTGAGATTTTGTTTTTGACTCAGATGGTGATCCAGGCATGGGAACCATTTTGCAAAGCAGAGAGTAGGCCCAGAGACAAAATAAGTGCATTATCTCTGCCAGCGTCTGCTCAGGAGGCCTGCCCTGATTCCCAGGCCAGTTGCTTATTGCAGGGAATTCTGTCTCACAGGAGCTGGATGGACTGAGGGAGGGGACGCTGCTGTTCACATCACAGGGAAGACAGGAATGAGGGATGGTTTGGGGTGGAGCGTTGACTGGGCTTTTGAGAGAAATGTAGGTTTATGGCTGGTCATGATAAAGGAAAGTAGATTTCAGGTGCAGAAAACATGTCTGTGGCCATTTAAGTAAAGTTAGAATCATAGGACTGAGATAAGTTAATAGACTTTTCCATTTGTCAAAGATGTATGTCTTATTTCCTGGTAATTTGTTTCCTTCTCAAATATCCTTGCTAGTGCAAATGACATTCTAAGAGCCCATTTGAGTCCCCTGAGCATTTGATTTTTCTTTGGAGCAGTCGACCTGCTGTAGTTTAAGCTGGTTGGGAAAGCTGTCATTCATCTTGATGCATTACCGTCCCTGCAGTGAGCACTCAGTCTCCACAAAGTTCATGGCTCCCTCACCTCACGTATCTGATTTATGTAGAAATGTCGATAAATTATTTAGGAGGGCATTCCTGCTGGTATCAGCAATCCCACAGCACCTGGGGGGGGAAAACAGAGCAAAGACTTTGAAAGTCATAGGCAGCGTTGGCCACTCTGCTGTGTGCCCAGGGACCTCACACAGTGATAAGATGAGGACGTTTAATGGATGGTGCTGCCTTCTGAAAGGTTAATCGTGCCTGGAAATTTGGATGTTTTCATTTCAGGATGAAAACAGTAAATTAGAAATTAATAAAAATGCGATGATTTCATCAGCTCAACAAGTGCTGATTTCAAGAAGTTTTCTTTAAATTCTTTCACTGCTGAAAAGATCAGCATTCTGATAATTTTATGAAGCAGCCTTTAATTATTTCACTGTGGCTTTGCATTTGAAAACTGACCATTTGTGTTTTGAATTCATGTCAGACAGTACTATATTCGATAGCATTTTATGATTATTTATTTTAGTGCCTAAATATTTATAAAACTTAGGCAGGGTTTTTTATTTTCAGATGTCTGAGCTAGATAAGGTGTTAAAGATGTACATGCAACATAGCACACTGATTTTCCTTGCATTCTGGCAGTCTCAAAATGTAATAGGCAAGTTTATTCTTAGACAAAAGCCCATTTAATTAAAACTCACACGGTAACTTTCATACATAGCAATTGAATTATTCCTAAAAGGATTAAATATCTCAGCTTTGAATTTGGATGGGTGATTATTACAAAAGCCAGATTAATACAATTGACCTAATTTCTAGTCAGTGACATTATAAGCAGCCTTGTAAGAATAGTTATTACTACAAATATGTAGGTTTACAATGCACAATTCTAAATTGGTCTAATTTGTTCTTACTACCTGCCAGAATATATACATTCAAGTGGATATCCTCCAGGAGAGCTTTAATTGGTAGTACAATTATGTTACTGTGGAAAGAAGTTGGTGTTTTTCTGTTCACAGAAAACACAACGGCAGTGCCAGAGAATACAGCAGCTATGGCCCAGCTCAGTCCCGTCATTTGGGTCACATCGGTCAATAACCCTCCCCTGTGGTTCCTCTTCTCTCCGACTTTCATCCCCTCTCTCCTGACGAAGTCCCTGCTTTTAGCCTCTCACCAGCTCGTCTTGTTCATCTTGGCTATAGATACTCATAAGCAAAGATGTTGGTCTTCCTAATGGTAAGGGTAAAGTGTGGGTGCAGGATGGTGACTTGAGGTCAGGGTTTTCCGGGTGAAACACAATGTTTAGGATCCCCCTCCAGCACAGAGTTTGCTTTGGGTCTTGGAGAGAACACAAATATCAGGATCCTTTCCTAATGACAGTGGTGCTACTAGTATGACCATATTAACAGAAGAAAGAAGAGAGGTTGTTTTTTAAAGCACTGGATTTTCCGTGTCAGAAAATGTGCTATTTTGGCCAGGCAGGGTGGCTCATGCCTGTAATCCCAAGCACTTTGGGAGGCTGAGGCAGGCAGATCACTTGAGGTCAGGAGTTCAAGACCAGCCTGGCCAACATGTGAAACCTCATCTCTACTAAAAATACAAAAATTAGCTGTGTGTGGTGGCACATGCCTGTAATCCCACCTGCTTGAAAGGCTGAGACAGGAGAATTGCTTGAACCCAGTAGGTGGAGGTTACAGTGAGCGGAGATCGTGCCACTACACACTCCAGCCTGGGCAGCAAAGAGAGACTTCGACTCAAAGAAAAAAGTGCTATTTCAATAGATATTCAACTAAGAAATGGGTCAGTGTACCCAACTGAGCAGAAACCTCGATTGATTAACCTTTTCTTTATAAACCCACTTAAAAAAGAAGCATGTGTCAGTAGCGCAACCCCTGGAGGTTATTTCATGCAGATGGAGAGTGGATTCACTGCATCCTCCAGCTCTGAGGCCAGTGTTCAGTGAGAGGTGGTCATGGGCCTTGAGTCTGTGAGATCTTCAGTCATCCAAGATGGATTTTATTTATTTGATTTAGGGTAGATGTTGGACTGACACAGCGTAGGAAGATTTTTAAATCTGGAGTTGAAGCAAAGCAGCGTTTCTTGTTAGTCCTCAGTTAATTAGAAAATTAAATTAACCACAACCCTCATTCCCAGAGCTTTCTGGTTAATTGATGTCTTACTGTATTTGGATTAGAAAAGGCCCCAGGAGGCACAAGGTTATAATTGCGTAGAATTAGAGAATCTGGGGAAGAAGAAATGGCAGGTAATTTGCAAGATTTCAAGGCAGGGGGCCCTCCCCAAAGTCCCATGACAAAGGCATTGCTTGGTGAGTACACGGGCCGGGCCAGAGGCTGTCCACTTGGGAGACATCAGCTGTGGGTCAAGAACTACTTAAAAGAGAATTCAGGAGATCAAAGTATTGTCTTCCACCATTCATGAGAAGAAAATACATCTAGACTTAAACCCTGGAATTAGACTGGTTTGATGCTTTTAATTTGCATTTAAAGTCTTAAACTTTTTCTTCTTGCAAATATTTGCCATTTTCTGTAGTCCTTTTAAGTTTGTGCTAGACTTATTTAGAAATGTACAAAGTAGGGGACAATCTAGACCCTTGCGGGGCTAAGAGAGTAAATGGCTGAGGAATTTAGAGCAGACATTTTTGGGCTTAAAATGGAGTTTTTAACTGCCCCTAAATGGAGGACCTTCTTTCTGGAAGCAAATTACAATCTGAATAATCCATGCTGAAGCTTAAAGCATAGCAGGAGAAACTGTTAGAATTTATGTAGTAGCATTGCCTTGAAAGAGTCTAGTGTAAACTGAGCCTGGTGTGTAGATCAAGTACTGTTTATGACTTTTTGTTTTAAGCGTAAGTTACTCAAGGAAAGTATTATCAAAACAAATTTGATTATAATTGTCTTCAGACTTGTTTTTCTGGGACTTGGGACTTAAAAGAGGGGAGAAGGCTATAGAAAAGTTTTGGACTTAGCCCACAGGATGGAAATAGTTCAATTTTTTTTTCTCCTCTCAGACCCAGTAACTTTGGGATTTTTATTGATTACTTTTGTCTATAATTTTTAAAATTATGGCAAAATACATATAAAATTTACCATCTTAACCATTTTAAGTGTATAATTCAGTGCTATTAAATGCATTAATAATGTTGTATAATGATCACCACCATCCATCTCTGTAACTTCATTTTGTGCAACTGAAACTCTGTGCTTACTAAACAGTCTCTTCATTCCTTCCTCCCCCAGCCCCTAGCAACCACTATCTGATTTTCTGTCTCCATGATTTTGACTACTCTTAAGCACCTTGTGTAAGTGGAATCATAAAGCAGTTTTCTTTCTGGACTGCCTTATTTCACTTACCACAATGCCGTCGAGGTTCATCCATGTTGTAGCATGTGTCTAAGTCTCCCTCACTTTAAGTTTGAATAGTATTCCATTGTATGTATAAGCTACATTTTGCTCACCCCATTTATCAATTGATAGACTCTTGGTTTGCATCCATGGTTTAGCTATTATGAACAATGCTACATACAGAAGTGGAATTGCTGGATCATATGGTCATTTCATTTTTAATACTTTGAGGAACCATCATACTATTTGCCACAGTGCCTCTGTCATTTTGCACTCTCACCAACAGTGCACAACGGTTGCAGTTTCTCCACATCCTCACTAACACTTGTTATTTTGTTTTTTTGTTTGTTTGTTTTTTGTTAATCATTCTTTTTTATTTTATATTTTTTAAAAGTTTTATTTTTGGTTCAGAGGTACATGTAAAGGTTTGTACATAGGTGAGCTCGTGTCATAGGAGTATGTTGTACAAATTATTTCATAACCCGGGTATTAAGCCCAGTACCCAATAGTGATTTTAAAAAAATTGTTTTTAAATTATATTTTCAGTTCTGGGGTACATGTGCAGAACGTGCAGGTTTGTTACACAGGTATACACGTGTCATGGTGGTTTGCTGCATCCATCCCCCGTCATCTAGGTATTTCTCCTAATGTGATCCCTCCTCTACCCCAGCCCCACCCCCCAGACAGGCTGTGGTATGTGATGTTCCCCTCCCTGTGTCCATGTGCTCTCATTGTTCAACACTCACTTATGAGTGAGAACATGCAGTGTTTGGTTTTCTGCTTTTGTGTGAGTTTGCTGAGAATGATGGTTTCCAGCTTCATCCATGTCCCTGCAAAGGACATGAACTCATCCTTTTTTATGGCTGCATAGTATTCCATGGTGTATATGTGCCACATTTTCTTTATCCAGTCTATCATTGATGGGCATTTGGGTTGGTTCCAAGTCTTTGTTATTGTGAACAGTGCTGCAATAAACATACGAGTTAATGTGTCTTTATAATAGAATGATTTATAATCCTCTGGGTATATACCCAGTAATGGGATTGCTGGGTCAAATGGTATTTCTAGTTCTAGATCCTTGAGGAATCACCACACTGTCTTCCACAATGGTTGAACTAATTTACACTCCCATCAGCAGTGTAAAAGCGTTCCTATTTCCCCCACATCCCCTCGAGCATGTGTGTCTCCTGATTTTTTAATGATCACCATTCTAACTGGCGTGAGATGGTATCTCAATGTAGTTTTGATTTGCGCTTCTCTAATGACCAGTGATGATGAGCTTTTTTTCATGTTTGTTAGCTGCATAAATGTCTTCTTTTGAGAAGTGTCTGTTCATATTCTCTGCGCACTTTTTTTTAATAGTAGTCATCCTATTGGGTATGAAGTGGTATCTCATTGTGGTTTCGATTTGCATTTTCCTAATGATTAGTGGTGTTGAGCATCATTTCATATGCAATTTATGTACATTTTCTGGAGAACTAAGTTCTGCCCACTTTTGAATTGGGTTGTTTTGTTTTGTTTTTGAGTTTTAGAAGTTCTCTGTATGTTAATTTCTTATTGTGTGTATGTATATATATATATATATATATATAGAGAGAGAGAGAGAGAGAGAGAGAGAGAGAAGAAAATATTATTTCCTATTTTGCGGATTGCCTTTTTATTCTGTTAATATTGTCTTTTATGCAAATTTTAAAAAATTTCCCAAAGTCCTATTTGTTTATTTTTCTTGGTTGCCTATGCCTTTGATGACAATAAATCATTGCCAAGAAATCACTGACAAATCAAATGTCATGAAGTTTTACCCTGTTTTTTCTTTTAAGAGTTTCATAGTTTTAGATCTTACATTTAGATCTTTGATCCATTTTGAGTTAATTTTTGTATATGGCTTAAGGTAAGGGTCTAGCTTTATTCTTTTGTATGCTGATGTTTAGTTTTCCTAATCATTTGTTGAAAGAACTGACCTTTCCTTACTGAATGATTGTAGGACTGTTATCAAAAGTCATTTGACCATATATGCAAGAGTTTGTTTCTCAGCTCTCTACTTAATACATTGGGATTTTGATAAAGATTGTGTTGAGTCTGTACATCACTTTGTGTCATACCTTACTTCATCTAGGCTTCTGTGATGTAATACCATAGACTGGGTAGCCTCTAAACATCAGAAATTTATTTCTCACAATTCTAGAGTCTGAAAAGTCTAAGGTTAAGGCACCGGCAAATTTGATGTCTGATGAGGGTATGTTTCTCATAGATGGTGCCCTCTCTCTGTGTCCTCACCTAATGAAAGGGGCAAACAGGCTCTTTTGGGCCTTTTATAAGGTCACTAATCTTATTCGTGAATGTTCTGCTTTCTCGACCTAATCACCTTCCTAAGGCCCTCACCTCTGAATACCATCAGGTTGGAGGTTAGGTTTCAACATACACATTTTGGGAGGAAACAAACTTTCAGACTGTAGCAGGTAGTATTGACATCTTAACTACATTAAGTCTTCCAATCCATGAACATGGGATGTGTTTCCATTTAATTATGTCTTCTTTAATTTCTTTCAGCAATGCTTTGTAGTTTTCATTTTACAGGTCGTTCACCTCCTTGGCTAAGTTAATTCCTAAGTATTTTATTCTTTTTGATGCTATTGTAAATGGAGTTGTTTTTATAATTTCTTTTTCTGATTGTTCATTGTTAACATAAAGAAATTCAACTGAGTATTGTGCACAGCCTTTGAAATTTTGCTGAATTTATTGATTAGTTCTAACAGGATTTTTAAAAATGGGATCCTTAGGGTTTTTACATATAAAATTATGTCACATGTAAACAGATCATTTTACTTTTTTCTGATTTAGATTACTTTCCCTTCCTTCCCTCCCTCCCTCCCTCCCTCCCTCCTTTCTTTCTTTCTTTCTTTCTTTCTTTCATTGCTGTGTTTGGAACTTCTAATAGTCTGTTGAATCAAAGAAGTGGTAAAAGTTGGCATCTTTACCTTGTTCTCTATCTTAAAGGAAAATATATCAGTCTTTTGTCCTTGAGTATGGTGTTCATTATGGGTTTTTATATGGATTTTATTTATTTTGAGGTAGTTCCATTCCAAATTTGTTGAGTATTTTTTATCATAAAAGGCTGTTGAATTCTGTCAAATGCTTTTTCTGCATCCATTGAGATTATTACACTGATTGCTTTTTTAAAAGTTCTTACAACTTTGGAAGATAATATACTTACGAATTGTTATTTTTGAATTGACCTTATTTAACTCTTCAGTCACTGAAATAATGGAACAAATACAAATTATAACTATGATTGTGTGCTTACTATATGGATGACACTGTGCAAAACAATTCATATTCATTGTGTAGTTACTACTCAAAACATCTCCTAGGTAGGTATTGTTATTCTTTCCACTCTACAGATGAGAAACCAGGGCTGAGAGATATTCAGTAACATGTCTAAGCCATCAGGACAGGAAATAGTAGAACTCAGATTTAATCCTATCTGACTCCTGCATTCTACACTAGTGAGGGCTGTGCTGCATGTGTGGATAGGACCCTTATTCTCATACTGTGGAGTGGAAAGGAAGGAAGTGAGGGAGGGAAATAAGTATTAATGATCCTCTTTTCCTGTAACTTCAGAGAGAATAATTGTCCAGCTAGCACCTTCCTGAACCAAGGAAATGCTATCTCGTGCTCATATTGAAACAAGAATAAAAATGCAATCCATGAAGGATTATGGTGAAGATTAAAGGAGCCCAGAGCACAACTTTGGTTTCCCTGATAATTTTCATTACACAGAGTTACTATTTGTTAGTAGAGCACACACAAAAAGTATTCTTGGCTAGGCACGGTGGTTCATGCCTGTAATCCCAGCATTTTTGGAGGCCAAGGTGGGCGGATCACCTGAGGTCAGGAGTACAAGACCACCCTGGCCAACATGGCAAAACCCCGTCTCTACTGAAAATACAAAAATTAGCCATGCATGGTGGCAGGTACCTGTAATCCCAGCTCCTCGGGAGACTGAGGTAGGAGAATCGCTTGAACTTGGGAGGCAGAGGTTGCAGTGAGCCAGGATCACACCACTGCACTCCAGCCTGGCTGACAGAGCAAGACTCCATCTCAAAAAAAAAAAAAAAAAAAAAAAAAAAAAAAGAAAAAGCATTCTCTTTTTGCAGAAGCAGAACATTATAATAAATGATAAAATCTATGAAACAGAATGAAATGGCACCTGCTTTTGGAATAATCTAATAAAATAGATTATTTTAAATAATCTAACAAGATAAATTAGATTTAAAAGATAAATTTATAAAATAAATGTAAAATTATAAGATAAATTAGGTTTATAAGATAAATCTAATAGGATTATTTTAAATAATCTAAAATAAGATCAAAATGAAGCCACTTCTGATGACTTTTTTTTTTCATGAGGGTTAAACAGTGAGCACCAACTGAACTCTTATATAGAGTGGCTTACCAGAATTATAAAAAGACTGCACATGTTCAATTTTAGTCTATATCTTATGAAAATGGTAATGGAAGAGACCAACTGCCTGAGAAAGGAATACAAGAATCACATTTCTGTTTTAATTTCTCATTCATAAACCTCCTTTATAAAGGAGAGAGAATTTTAGAATCATCAGACTGATAGAAAATAATGCATTCCCCCAGAAGTAATGTCTGTGTCATGAAGTGGCACCTGCACTATTGAATAAGATTATCCATGTTGTGTGTGATGTGATTTCAGCAGAAGAAATTATAAGTGAATGACCCACAATAAATCAGATGCCACCACTTCATGCTGTTAACACCAAGATTAATTCTCGTCTGATGAGGAAGCTACTCAAATTCTGATGGAAATGTTGATGTTGCAGCATTTTGGATGAGTTCTAATACATTTGTTCACTTTTAAACACCCCTGAGATGCAGATGAAGAAGGTGACCAGCAGGTGTGTGATACATTCATTTGCGTTGTGCTGTGTTGGGAGGAAAGAAAGCAACAAAAGTGTCTTCTCAAATAAACAACTCTCTTCCCCCTTCTGGGTCTCCAAATATTTCTAGGTCTTGGTGCCTTTGAGCTTTTCAGTCAATCTTTTAAGTACCATGGTTTCCAGGTGCTTATTCATATGAACTTAATTTTCCCTAAATATACATCTCTAGATGTATACCCAACCACTGTGATGCTATGAAATACGCCAGAATTCTGGGCATGGTAAAACTGTTAGGAAAAATCAGAGCACCAACCCTGGATGGACATCATACATCAGGGCATAAGATTGAGGGTGTTAATGACACTATATTGAGAGAGTATACTGAGCATCTGTGATGTCCAGGCAGTCACCAGATGTTGGGCATATGTAGCTTATTAGTTTTGCCAATACCTCTATGAGGTACTCATTTTTAGCCCATCCTAAAAATGAGGAAACTGGGAGGCAGATAATTTAGATAATTTGCGTAAGATCTCTCAACTAATTAGTAACAGAAACTGGATTAAATCCGAGATGATCTTAACTCTAAATATTAGCATGCTACACCATCACCCTGCCAGATTTAGCTTTGAGAGTCATTTGTAAGTTGTATGCAGTGATAGTATCTCCTTTATTCATTTGCACTTCAAAGACTTCATGACCAATCTGAATACCTTTGTATTTGGGCACCAAAGTGATCATAAGAAGAAAAAAAATATCTGCCATCATCATATTTCTTTTTCCTTTCTATTTTATGATTGTATTGTTTTTCTCCATTTCAAGTAGAGGGACATCCTTCATTTTTTTTTCCCTCTGTCTCCTGGTTATGCTATTTTCATTTTGCAAAGTGAAACACACACAACTAGCAGAAAATGAGGTGTGCCAAGTGCATTCACACATCACTTGTCTCCCAGAGTATCACACTCGGTGTCTCAGAGGCATGATTCTCTCGAGGGGGATAATTACATTTTGCAGACCTTGTTCATTTATCACTTCTGTCTATCTCAGATGTTCTTTTCTTAAAAGCAGCAAGACTCAACGACACTGAAGGTCATTTCCATGGGGCACGCTTGCTTGCTTAGAAAAACAAATTTGAGAAGTACTTTCTTCAGAAGGAAAGATATTATTTCTCAAGGGTAAAATATTTCAACCCGATTCTTCAGAGAGCTTGACTTTTTCCAGGATGCCTTTATGTAAGCTGTGGGAACAGGGCTCTTAACTGATAAGCAGCCGTGTTAATAATTCACAATGAATAGCATATTTAAAACGTCAACCAAGTGTTGATCCTTATGACAGTATATGAGGTGAGAGAGAACAAAGCAACAATGGCAGTGAATCTTTAGATTCTGGAAATTCAGGGGAAGCCACAGTATTTCTAGCGTCACCACCTTCCTTTTTTGAAGGAGGAGGGAGAGGTTCCCCTCTCCAAAGGAAAGTTCGTTTCCCAGGTAACCATGATCTTTGTGACCTGTGTTCTCGATTTCATTTAAACAGAGCCTTCATATTCAAATGCAACTGTGTGGCAAAATGGCTCCAGAATCCAGACGTCTGGATCATGTCTGTGATACTTTTCTTAATTTTTATAATTATATTGGATAACTCATGCAATTTTTCCAAGATTCCATTATTATTTCTGTAAAATGAAGATAATCATACCCACATGGTTAACTTCACAGAATTATTGGAAGATGAAATGAGGCAGTCATATATGGATTAGAAATTGGAACCACAGCTGGGCTTGGTGGCTCATGCCTGTAATCCCAGCACTTTGGGAGGCCAAGGCGGGCGGATCATGAGGTCAGGAGTTCGAGACCAGCCTGACAAACATGGTGAAACCTCGTCCCTGCCAAAAATGCAAAAATTAGCTGGGCATGGTGGCATGCATCTGTAATCCAAGCTACTCAGGAGGCTGAGGGAGGAGAACTGCTTGAACCGGGAGGAGGAGGTTGCAGTGAGCCAAGAGTGTGCCACTGCACTCCAGCCTAGGTGACACAATGAGACTCCATCTCAAACAAAAAAAGAGAAAAAGAAAAGAAATTGGAACCACCCAAACTCCAGTGCCAGGTGTTAGTTTATTTACATTTTTGCTGTAGTCAAAAAAATTCTGAACAATTGTTTTGAGCAGTTATTTTGAGGACATACTCTGAGAAATGAACTGTATGCATCTTGCCATGAAAAAGAAGTCTGTCTCTGCACATAAATAACCTGATAGGGTGTGAGAGTTACTGCAGAGAGGTGGATGCATGGGAGAGCACAGGAATGGAGGAGGGGCCCATCAATTGCTGCCTTCTCTTCTGCCCCACTTGGGGTATGCACTTTAAATGGCCTAGAAAGGATATCATTTCTGTTCAGATGGAGGGTAGGGGTGCTTCATGGAAAGGATTGAATTTTAACTTAGTCTTAATAGATAGAGTCTGCTGAAATAATATATATTATATATAATTATATATTTCATATATATAAATATATATACAAAAATGTCCTTCATTTTCATATGAAGAGGGATTGTCAAGGGCAAACAGGCCAAGAAGCACAGGTATATAGGTATGCTGGGGGAAGGCCGAGAGGTGCACCTTGGAGGGAGTGCAGATGTGTGTGGGAGGAGCACCAAGTCTTGCTAGACAGAGACCTCCAGGGGTGTTTGAATACTGCTGGAAATTATTTGGTGTGTCCTGGAGGTAAGAGAGGCCAGGGAGCAGCTTGTTTGCACAGGAAGCAGCAGAGTGTGTTCTTTACACCCTGGAGAAACCAAGGCCCAAGGGCTCTCCTTGGGTCAGATGCCAAGTGACTCTTGCTGGCCGCAGCAGAGAGAGGTAGGTTTGATGTCTGGAAGCATCAACACAGCCCTTAGTGCCACATCTCCCCAGAGGTGATGTAGAGTTCCTTTGAAGGAAGACATTTAAGCACAGGTGAGGCAGTGACTTATGAGGGACAAGGAAGAGTCAATTCAAGCTTTAGAAATTAGGTTTGGACCCAAGAACCTTTTTAGGTAATCTCCGAAATTATGAGCATGAATGAGATCATGAGGATAGGGATTCTGAAAGAGAAGAGGGCGGAATACAGACAGAGCCAACAAGGGAACAGGAGGAACAGCAAACCCATAGCTAGAGCAGGTGAGAGTGTCGGCCAGGGGGAGGTGTTCAAGGAGAGGGGAAGTGAAAAGCCTCCTTGGATTTCCCAGTGGGGCCACTTTGAGGCTGCCCACCAGACACCATGACTGACTATACTGTCCAGAGAATCATTTTATCCAGTTCAGATCTCCCATTAGTAGCTGATACAAGTTTGGTTTAGAATATACAAACGAACTCTCAGCCAGATAGGCAAGCATGGAATCACACATACACATACAAAATACACCTTTGGAGATAGATATTTGCAGGTAATTGTTTTGAAACAAAACTTTTCCATGTATTTTGCAAAATTTTATATTTCTCATTACATGACATGTTATTATAACAGAAAAGAACTGTGAATTCCTCTTAATGTTAATGAAGACACTTTCTTGTCTTCACTGTTATTATCCTGAAGATATTTATTTAGCATTTGATGTAGTGTAAAATGGAATGAAAAGCTAATTTAGAGCTATTACTGGCTGGGTGCAGTGGCTCACACCTGTAATCCCAGCACTTTGGGAGGCCAAGGTGGGCGGATCACAAGGTCAGGAGTTCGAGAGCAGCCTGGCCAACATGACAAAACCCTGTCTCTACTAAAAATACAAAAATTAGCTGGGTGTGGTGGCCCATCCCTGTAATCCCAGCTACTTGGGAGGCTAAGGCAGGAGAATGGCCTGAACTTGGGAGGCGGAGGGTGCAGTGAGTCAAGGTCGCGCCACTGCACTCTAGACTGGGCGATATGGCGGGACTCCATCTCAAAAAAAAAAAAAGAGTGGTATTACTGGCCTCCCCCTTTGGAAACAGTACACCAAATTTACTGTGCCCGATTCTAAGAATAGAAAATTGAAGGAAGCTTTACAGAAGAAACAGGGACATTTTTAAATAATGACAACTTTGAAAAATAACACCCAGAATCCTGTTGCTTAACTTTGTTCACTACAACCCCATATTATAGATTTATGATTTTCTTGACCCTGAGAAAAAATGCAGATGCAGAGAAAAGATGTAGGAATCCCTTTTCTTCCCCTCTTCTCCTGGGAGCCACATAGGGTATGAAAGTGGAAGCCGTAGAGATCCTTTCTGCTGAGCCAATAGTCGTCTTTAAAACTCTGGGATCCAAAAGACGGACTCAATGATAGTTTGCCAATACTGTTATTGGGAAAAGAATAAGGCTGAATAAAAGCAAAGAGCCTTAAATAAAGTAGGAAAGATTTAGATGTGACATAAGTGGAAGAAGAGAAACTTTAAAAGCACATAGATCTTGTTCCAGGAACAACTATGGTTCTTAGTCTCAGAGGGGCTTCGGCATTTGTCCACGGTTATGATGTGTAAAACAGAGGTAATAATAGCTAATTATCAGAGTTATTTGTACGACTGTGTCAGGTACCTACCTGAAAATGCTCAATACTGTCCATACAGTAAGTAAGAGCACCACAGAATGATGGGTCTCTTTTCTTTGTTAACGTGTCACCCACAGTGTAGTTCCCTGGGCTCTCAGCAGGTGGCCACAGTGAGGCCCCAGAGTTTGGGTCCATCACTGGAGCTGCTCTGCTGGCCTCCAGCATGTCTGTCTCTGACTATGCAGGAGGTTGCGTGTGATCCAGGGCACAGAGGAATCAAGATGCTTCTCACCACTGTCCAAATGCCATGTGATGATTTGGGTACGTTAGGAGGAAAGGGACATGGTGAGGGCTGGAGTTGCGGTAGTCGCCTCCTGGGTGTTGAAGAGTCTGAAGGATCCAGAATGACAGAGAGAGGAGATGGGGCCAGTCCTGCATGAAGACAGGGTGGGGCGCTAATGCAGCTTTCTCTCCTGGAGGCTCTCCTCTCCACCTGCTGCTGAAGCTCCTGTGCTTGCTTCTCCAACCCTGGGCTGGGAAGGCGGAGAGGACTGGGCAATCACACCGCTCCCTGCTGCCTGCAGGTGGTGAAAATGAAAGCGTTTCTTGGAACCTGTTTGGGGTGCATGAAGAGTGAGTCAGAGTGCAACGGAGGCAGCAATTTGCAGGTTGCGTTCCTGCCATGACAATCCATTCATTGGTGTAGGAGCTGGTAGCTGAGTTCCCCTTTCTGTTTTATACTCCTGGCCTTTCGGTTCTCAACGCCTCGGGGCATAAAGGACTTTTTATTTGGCTGTGAATATCCAGTACTGTCTTCCCACTTCTCTTTCTTTGGAAGCATTTCATTTCCCTTTCTAGAAAATTTGGAGCTGAAGTGCTCAGAAGGCCACTGACTTTAAGCTCATTAAACTCACATTCGCCTTTGTCTTTTGTTACAAAAAATCATCTTGTTTTCCAAAGGGCCACAGGAGGATATTGTTCAGATGTTATTTATTGTCCTTCACCAACATACCCCAGAGATTAGCCCTTTATAGGTTTTATTCCACAAAGCAATTATTGCAGAGAGAAAGCTGAACTTTCGGTGATGGGCTTGGAACTGATGGGTGATCCCTCTCACTGGACTCCAGATAGAAACAGAAATCAAAGCCACTGCCTAATCGTACCTCACTCCTCCCTCTGCACGGGACTGTAATTGGTACTCGGGCAGAGCACTAAATCAAAGATCTGATAAGGCAGGTATTAGCAGCATGTATCATGTAAATAAGAATAATGATCAGAAGCTATGGGCAGAGGAGGGACTCTGGTGCTCAAAAGCATGGAAGAAATCATAAAAGAAAGATCCATAGAAGTTCTACGAAGACAATAACATGGACTTTGTAAAGTACCACATAGAAAATCAGAAAAGAGCCTAGGAAAAATATTTACAACAAAGAGGAAGGATTCCCATCTTTGAGCCATAGGAGTGCTCATATGTATTGATAAGAAGAAAATGACAAAGGCCAAATGCATAAAGAGCCAAGGACATGAAGAGGTGAATGGAAGAAAGAGAAAATGGGAATGATGGCCGGGTCGATCAAAAACATTCAACTTAATCAATAATGATGGAAATTCAAATGAAAACTAAAAAGATATTTTGCTTATAAAATCAGTACATATTTTCAATAGTTGTGATGCAATAAAATGGACACCTCTCAATACTTGGAACAACTGAAATTGGATAAAAGTGTGGTGGAGAGGAAATAGACCTTATGTTGCAAGAGCACTAAAAACGTTGATATGCTCTGATGCAGAAATTCCACTTCTAGAAATTTATTCTGAGTAAATAATGTTATGTACATACCCAATTACACAAAAATATACACCAGTATGTGTATGACAGCAATTTTTAGGTTGTAAAAATACAAAAAGACATCCATTAAAAATTGTAAAGTAAGTTTAATAATAACAAATGTGTGTTTGTGCCTATGTGTGCCAAGCATTGTACCTACATAAACATGTGTGTGCACACATATACGTATGCAAATATGTATGTGTATACTTCTACATATGTAAATATATATTTTCTCATTTGATTTTTCAGAGCCAACCCTATAAAGTAGGACTCATTACTATCCCAGTTTGTAGATGAAGAAACTATGACTTGGAGAGTTTATTAGCTCAGCCACAATCATACCCCCATTAAGTTACATAGTGCTTCCTCCAGATCTTCTTGTCCAGATCTAGTGAAAATGAAATGAAACAAGGTAGAAATACCTATGGTTTGTTTTTGGATAAAAGTTTCCCAATACTAGGTAAAGATGTTCAGTTTTAAATAATGTTTTGTGACGTGCATGTACTGGTGTTTTGCTTGTTTTTCCTTCTAGCTACACATGAAAATAAGGATATTTTCCTCGTTACTATAAGAATATTACATATTCCTTTAGGAGCTGCGTCCCCCACTTGTTTATCATCTCTTAAAAAAAAAGAAGCATTTTCTAAGCAGACAGAGAAATGAATCTATTAACATGCAAATTGCATTTGTGAGTAAGCTGAAGTGTAGGGAGTGGTATTTCCCACGGGGGCTCTAGAGGCTCAGCTCCCCAGTGCAGTGGCTGAGCAGAGCTGGGCACTCTGCTCAGGGGTGGACAGAGAAGGGAACCTGGGAAGGACCCTGGGAGGCAGGACTCAGAGCTCTCCGATTACGATCCTCAGATCTGCAGGGCTGGCTTCCCACAACCCTGTTCATCCTCCTCATTCATATACAAAATGAATATGTAAAGGTTTTTCTTTTACCTGCCAAAGACATTTCAGGAAAGTAATGTGAAGATTTGTACTTCGTGAATGGACTCATATCTATGTGTGCAAAAGAATGCAGCAGTTTAAGGAAGCCTATGGTGAATACTCTGATGCAGAAGGAAGAATTATTTGAAATGTGATGCATAATATAAATGACCTTTCAACTGAAGTTAACTTAGGTGCCGGTGTGTTAAGTTTTCTAAGAAATGAATATAAATAAATCTTACATTAATACTAGCTAAAGGCAAACCAAGAAGCATGTCATAAAGTCTATGCAAAATCTGGATGCTTTTGGAGAAGATTCTTGTTAAATGTCATGTAGTATTAGTATAGCTAGTCTCACCCTTCTAAAAAAGGAAACCAGAAGTTTGCCAGCCAACCTTTAAATTTTGAAAAGGTAAGTCTACAGTGTGGTTTTCATAAGGTTTCAAAAGCAGATAAACATTCCCTTTTATTAAACACACTTCTCAGTTTAGTTATGATTTGTGGACCAATCTTTTCTTAAATTATTTCATAATAATTTTACAACCCTGAGAACTGGCTGTGAAGCCAACATTTGGGGAAGATTAGGAGTAGCCAGGGCACACATGCACACACACACACACGGCATACACATGCACACACACATGCACATACACGCATGCACGCACATGCACACACTCGTGGGTGTGCATGCTGACTTGACATTGAATGCTAACAGTTCAACCACAGTGGTTTCATAAATATAACAAATCATCAGTAGACCTCTAGGCCAATGGTTCTCAAAGTGCTTCAGACCAGCACCATCAGCTTTCTCCTGGAACTTCTTAGGCAAATTCTTAGAACTCATTCCAGACTGAGTCAGAAACTCTGGATAGGTCAGTTATTCCTTACTACCTTTGCACAACACTGTTCTGTTTTAGCTCATGCTGATCAAAGAAAGAGCAGGATGAATGTCAAGATAGGGAATATAGAACACCTGATGTGGTCTCTTGGATCGTGACCACACATCTGTTCCCCTGCAAAAAGGAATTGTACAAACATGATGCAACAACGCATTCCTAATCAAGGTCACCTGATCATCCGCGGATAGCTCGGGCAAACACCAGCTTTTCCGTCAGTACGCAAATCAGTCATGATTCTTGCCTCTCATCTTAGTGACGGTGCTTCACTGCCCCAGCCTACTTGTCAAATCCACTGTCCTGTTAATTTTCTTTACATACTCCAGGGGAGATAATAGAATCTCTGGGTAGCAGACCCCATCTCATGCCTCTATTTATAATTGTGCTGCCAACCTCCTCTACCAACTAGAATTTCTCCCATTTAAATTTCCAGTTTAATTTCAAGATTCTTTGAGAAGATTCCTCCAAGTCTTCCCTGTTTGAACAGTGTGTAACTCTTGTGCAGCAGTCATTTGGTTCATCATGGTTCACTTCATGAAAATCATTTTATGCATGTAATATCTTAAGTGCCCAAATCTTATTAAAAAGTTTTGAGAGAGGAGAAGAAGAACATCTCACATTCCTTTGTATCTTTGCAGTGCCTAGACACTGACTCACTACAGTAAGTTATGGTGTTTTCTTTGATGCCTTGATGTAGATGTAGATTTTTGCTACGATGATTTTGCCAGGATGTGTTTAGATATATTCACCCTGGGTCCCCTTTTTGCAGTTCTTTGGATCATGGAAGATGTGTTCAATTTGGTTGGCCCTTACAGTTTATTTTCCTTTTGAATCTCAATTTAAAATTTTGGATTTTTAAAAATAGACATAAACCTTATGGCTTCCTTTAAAATAAAAAGACTTAGACACCGAGTCTGCCTTTTTATAAGAGTTGTTGAATGTTTATGCCCCTTTGAGGAGCATATGAATTCCAGGCTGCCATGGTTCTCAGCACTTCCTAATATACGATGTCCAATGCGGATATTGAGTTCTGGATAATCACCCCCACCCCCCACCATACTACTGATTGTTTTTAGATTGGAGATGATTCTCCATCAGGACTGCCTGGTTTCTAGCATTGGCTTTGCAACTTACTAGCTTTATCTCGGCAACCTTGTGCAAGATATTTAACCTTGGGTATAGTAATGGTACCTGACTCATAAGGTTGTTATGATGAGTTAGTAATATCAGCTTTTCCATCAGTACACAGATAAAGTCCTTAGTTAATAAAGTCCTTAAAACCAACCTGGCACTTACTGAGTACTCAAGAGGTATTTGCTATTATTGTCATAATCGTTGTTAGAAATAGTAGGTCATTCAAGTGGGGGGGGAGGAATTCTAGTTGGAGGGGAAGGTTGGCAGTTGTAGTAATAGTATTTACTAATGCTTCTTTCCAAAGTAGAAAAATGGACTATGAATTAAGAAAGTCACATGTTCGAAGAAAAATGGGACACATTTCTTTTCAAAAATAAAGAATGTTCCTGTATTCAATGTGTAAATACAATGTTTTGGTCTCAAGGAGACTATAACTTAAGACGTCAGCTAATGTCACTGATCACCTGCTTGGTTTATGATGCCTAGTTAAATTGAAGTTAGAAAAGTGGGTTACTTCTTGATTTCTTTGATCCAAGTCCTACTATCAGGTTCATATGGTTATTGGTTTTTAAAAGTCTTATATATGAATAATGTTAGATTTATAGAAAAGTTTCAGTGATAGTACAGACAGTTCTTACATATCCCTCACCCAATTTCTCTCTAGTTACTAACATTTTACTTTTCCATGGCACATTAGTCAAAACTAAGAAACTGACATGGACACATGGCTATTAACTCAACTACAGACTTTCTTTGGATTTCATCAGTTTTGCCGTTAATGTTTTCTCTCTGTTCCAGACCCGAATGCTGAGTACTCCATTGTATTTGCATGTCCTGTCTTACCCGTCTCCTCTGATCTAAGACAGTTTCTCCATCTTCCCCTGTTTTTTCTGACCTTGAATCATTTATTTATATCAGTATTTTTATGGATTCAATTGTATCCCCCGACTCAAATTTATATGTCAAGGCTGGGCGTGGTGGCTTACGCCTGTAATCCCAACACTTTGAAAGGCCAAGGGGGAGTGGATCATTTGAGGTCAGGAGTTCAAGACCAGCCTGACCAACATGGTGAAACTCCATCTCTATTAAAAAACTACAAAAATGTGCCAGGTGGTAGTGGTGCACACTACTTCCAGCCACTCTGCCATTGCACTCCAGTCTGAATGATAGAGTAAAACCCTATCAAAAAAAATAATAAATAAATAAAAATGAATTTATGTGTTAAAATTCCCAATACTTCAGAATGTGACTGTATTTAAAGATTGGTTCTTTAAAGAGATAATTAAATTAAAATGAGATGATATGGATGGACCCTAATTCAGTAGGACTGGTATCCTTATAGAAAGAGATAGGACACAGCCATGCACAGAGAAAAGACCACGAAAGGCTAGAGGGGAGAGGACACCCTCCATAAGCCAAGGGCAGAGGCCGCAGATGAAACCAGTCCTTATTGACACCTTGATCTGGGACTTCTCATCCCTAGAACTGTGAGGAAATAAATTACTGATGTTTAAGTCCCCCAGTCTGTGGAATGTATTATGGTAGCCTTAGAAACTAATTCAAGTATGGACTCATATAAATCATCTTTAAACTTCTCATTATAATCCACTTCTATGTTGTTTATATTTTGGCTAAATGGCTCCAGCTTTGACATGGACGCTCTTTCATGATGGCTCCTCTGGCCTCTTAGCATGTCCCCACACTTGTGATTTTTGAGCACTTTTCTGATACTACAGGATGTTCCAGATTTGTTTTGTTTTTTCCTTGCCCTGGCCCTAAAAGCAGTCATTTCTCCAAAGAGTGTGGTTCCTTTTACTTGTGAATGGCATTGAAAAACCAAGACCTATGGCACCAGGTTTTGATCTGTGACCGGTGGCACTCACCTGCAACTACCATGGTGCTGTAACAATGCTGGCTGGGAGGCTTCTTTCTTTATTTTTTATTTTTTTTAATTTTTTTATTTTACTTTAGGTGCATTCTATATCTGGCATTTCTCCCCATGTTATCCCTCCCCCACCCTCCCCACCCTCCCCACCTCCCACTCTCTCTCCCCTACCCCCCACAACTGCCCCCCAGTGTGTGATGCTTCTCTCCCTGAGTCCATGTGTTCTCATTGTTCAACACCCACCTATGAGTGAGAACATGCGGTGTTTGACTTTCCTGTTCTTGTGTCAGTCTGCTGAGAATGATGGTTTCCAGATACATCCAAGTCCCTACAAAGGACACAAACTCATCGTTTTTTATGGCTGCATAGTATTCCATGGTGGATATGTGCCACATTTTCCCTGTCCAAGTCTATCATCAATGGGCATTTGGGTTGGTTCCAGGTCTTTGCTATTGTACACAGGGCTGTAATGAACATACATGTGCATGTGTCTTTATAGTAAAACGATTTATAATCCCTTGGGTGTATATCCAGTAATGGGATTGCTGGGTCAAATGGAATTTCTATTTCTAGATCCTTGAGAAATGGCCACACCGTATTCCACGATGGTTGAACTAATTTACACTCCCACCAACTGTGTAAGAGTGTTCCTATTTCTCCGCATCCTCTCCAGCATCTGTTGTCTCCAGATTTTTTAATGATTGCCATTCTAACTGGCGTGAGATGGTATCTCAATGTGGTTTTGATTTGCATTTCTCTAATGACCAGTGATGATGAGCATTTTTTCATGTGTGTTGGCCTCATGTATGTCTTCTTTTGAAAAGTGTCTGTTCATATCCTTCTCCCACTTTTGAATGGAGTTGTTTGTTTTTTCTTGTAAATCTGTTTTAGTTCTTTGTAGATTCTGGATATTAGCCCTTTGCCAGATGGGTAGATTGCAAAAATTTTTTCCCATTCTGTTGGTTGCTAGTTCGCTCTAATGATAGTTTCTTTTGCTGTACAGAAGCTCTGAATTTTAATTAGATCCCATTTGTCTATCTTGGCTTTTATTGCCATTGCTTTTGGTGTTTTAGTCATGAAGTCCTTGCCTATGCCTATGTCCTGGATGGTTTTGCCTAGGTTTTCTTCTAGTGTTTTTATGGTGTTAGGTTTTATGTTTAAATCTTTAATCCATCTGGAGTTAATTTTAGTGTAAGGTGACAGGTAGGGGTCCAGTTTCTGCTTTCTACACATGGCTAGCCAGTTTTCCCAACACGATTTATTAAACATGGAGTCCTTTCCCCATTGCTTGTTTTTGTCCAGTTTGTCAAAGATCAGATGGTTGTAGATGTGTGGTGGTGTTCCGGGGCCTCTGTTCTGTTCCATTGGTCTATATCTCTGTTTTGGTACCAGTACCATGCTGTTTTGATTACTGTAGCCTTGTGGTATAGTTTGAAGTCCAGCAGTCTGATGCCTCCAGCTTTGTTCTTTTTGCTTAGGATTGTCTTGGCTATGTGGGCTCTCTTGTGATTCCATATGAAGTTTAAAGTGGTTTTTTCCAGTTCTGTGAAGAAGGTCATTGGTAGCTTGATGGGAATAGCATTGAATCTATAGATTACTTTGGGCAGTATGACCATTTTCACGATATTAATTATTCCTAACCATGAGCATGGAATGTTTCTCCATCTGTTTGTGTTCTCTCTTATTTTGTTGAGCAGTGGTTTGTAGTTCTCCTTGAAGAGGTCCTTTACATCCTTTGTTAGTTGTATTCCTAGGTATTTTATTCTCTTTGTAGCAATTGTGAATGGGAGTTCACTCTTGATTTGGCTCTCTGTTTGTCTGTTATTGGTATATAGGAATGCTTGTGATTTCTGCACATTGATTTTGTATCCTGAGACTTTGCTGAAGTTGCTTATCAGCTTGAGAAAATTTTGGGCTGAGATGATGGGGTCTTCTAGATATACAATCATGTCATCTGCAAATAGAGACAGTTTGACTTCCTCCTTTCCTAATTGAGTACCCTGTATTTCTTTTTCTTGCCTGATTGCTCTGGCTAGAACTTCCAATACTATGTTGAATAGGAGTGGTGAGAGAGGGCGTCCTTGTCTAGTGCCTGATTTCAAAGAGAATTCTTCCAGCTTTTGCCCGTTCAGTATGATATTGACTGTAGGTTTGTCATACATAGCTTTTATCATTTTATGATGCGTTCTGTCAATACCTAGTTTATTGAGAGTTTTTAGCATGAAGGGCTGTTGAATTTTGTCGCAGGCCTTCTCTGCATCTATTGAAATAATCGTGTGGTTTTTGTCTTTGGTTCCATTTATGGATTATGTTTATGGATGTGCATATGTTGAACAGCCTTGCATCCCCGGGATGAAGCCTACTTGATCGTGATGGATAAGCTTCTTGATGTGCTGTTGCAATCTGTTTGCCAGTATTTTATTGAAGATTTTTGTGTCGATGTTCATCATGGATATTGGCCTGAAGTTTTCTTTTTTAGTTGAGTCTCTGCCTGGTTTTGGTATCAGGATGATGTTGGTCTCATAAAATGAGTTAGGGAGGGTTCCCCTCCTTTTGTATTGTTTGATACAATTTCAGAAGGAATGGTACCAGCTCCTCTTGGTATGTCTGGTAGAATTCAGCTGTGAACGTGTCTGGACCTGGACTTTTTCTGGTTGGTAGCCTATTGATTGCTGCCTCTACTTCAGACCTTGTTATTGGTCTATTCAGGGTTTTAGCTTCCTCCTGGTTTAGTCTTGATAGAGTACAAGTGTCTAGGAATTTATCCATTTCTTCCTGGTTTACTGGTTTACGTGCATAGAGCTGTTTGTAGTAATCTCTGATGGTAGTTTGTATTTCTGTGGGATCAGTGGTGATATCCCCTTTATCTTTTTTTATTGCATCTATCTGATTCTTCTCCATTTTCTTTTTTATTAACCTGGCTAGCAGTCTATTTTGATCTTTTCAAAAAACCAGCTCCTGAATTTATTGATTTTTTGAAGGGTTTTTTGTGTCTCTATCTCTTTCAGTTGTGCTCTGATCTTAGTTATTTCTTGTCTTCTGCTAGCTTTTGAGTTTTTTTGATCTTCCTCCTCTAGCTCTTTCAATGTTGATGATAGGGTGTCAATTTTAGATCTTTCCTTGTTTCTCATGTGGGCATTTATTGCTATAAATTTCCCTCTCGATACTGCTTTAAAGGTGTCCCAGAGATTCTGGTAAGTTGTGTCTTCATTCTGATTGGTTTCAAAGAACATCTTTATTTCAGGCTTCATTTCATTGTTTGTCCAGTTGACACACAGAAGCAAATTGTTCAGTTTCCAAGTGTTCATGCGGATTTGAGTGTGTTTCTTAATCCTGAGTTCTAGTCTGATTGTGCTGTGGTCTGATAGACTGTTTGTTACGATTTCCATACTTTTGCATTTGCTGAGGAGTGATTTGCTTCCAATGATGTGGTCAATTTTAGAGTAAGTGCAATGTGGTGCTGAGAAGAATGTATATTTTGTAGATTTGGGGTGGAGCGTTCTGTGTATGTCTATTAGGTCTGCTTGGTCCAGCTCTGCATTCAAGTCCTGGATGTCCTTGTTAATTTTCTGTCTCGTTGATCTGTCTAATATTGACAGTGGAGTGTTGACGTCTCCCACTATTATTGTGTGGAAGTCTAAATCTCGTTTTAGGTCGTTAAGAACTTGCTTTATGTATCTGGGTGCTCCTGTGTTGGGTGCGTATATATTTAGGATAGTTAGCTCTTCTTGTTGGATTGATCCTTCTACCATTATGTAGTGTCCTTCTTTGTCTCTTTTGATCTTTGTTGGTTTGAAGTCCATTTTATCAGAGACTAGGACTGCAACCCCTGCTTTTTTTTTTTTTGTTCTCCATTTGCTTCATCATTCTTTTTTTTTTTTAATATATATTTTTATTGCATTTTAGGTTTGGGGGTACATGTGAAGAACATGCAAGATTGTTGCATAGGTACACACATGGCAGTGTGATTGCTGCCTTCCTCCCCATCACCTGTATCTGGCATTTCTCCCCCATGCTATCCCTCCCCAACTCCCCACCCCCCCACTGTCCCTCCCCTTTTCCCCCGACAGACCCCAGTGTGTGATGCTCCCCTCCCTGTGTCCATGTGTTCACATTGTTCAACACCTGCCTATGAGTGAGAACATGCGGTGTTTGATTTTCTGTTCTTGTGTCAGTTTGCTGAGAATGATGGTTTCCAGGTTCATCCATGTCCCTACAAAGGACACGAACTCATCGTTTTTGATGGCTGCATAATATTCCATGGTGTATATGTGCCACATTTTCCCTGTCCAGTCTATCATCGATGGGCATTTGGGTTGGTTCCAGGTCTTTGCTGTTGTAAACTGTGCTGCAATGAACATTCGTGTGCATGTGTCCTTATAGTAGAACGATTTATAGTCCTTTGGATATATACCCAGTAATGGGATTGCTGGATCAAATGGAATTTCTATTTCTAGGTCCTTGAGGAATCGCCACACCGTCTTCCACAATGGTTGAACTAATTTACACTCCCACCAACAGTGTAAAAGCGTTCCTATTTCTCCACATCCTCTCCAGCATCTGTTGTCTCCAGATTTTTTAATGATCGCCATTCTAACTGGCATGAGATGGTATCTCAATGTAGTTTTGATTTGCATTTCTCTCATGACTGCTTCGTTATTCTTGCCTGTTAACCCTGGCCTCCAGTTTGGAAGCCCAGTCACTCTCCAAGGTACTGATCATGACAGGCTTTTGTGTGTGTGTGTGTGTGTGTGTGTGTGTGTGTGTGTGTGTGTGTGCGCGCGCGCGCCAGGAAAGAGAGGAAAAAAACAATAGACAAGAATATAACATTTAAGCACAGGTACAGTCATTCTCTGTTCTTTTCACGTTTATGATGCTAATAAAAGAAGGAAGACATATTATGTGGGTGAAAGAAATTTAGAAATCTTAGAATTTAAGAAGTAGTGCTTGTCTCTTTGCAAATCCATCTCTTGAAGAGGACAAGTGAGCCCATTTAAAGAGAAAATTCAATAAGACACTGACCAAAATTTTGTGTGGAAACAGAGCTCACATAAATTCAGATTTGCCTAACACCATGTCTTAGGGATGACAGTTCAAGAGAAAATATGCTAAAGCTGTGACTTGAAGGGTTTATATAGATATGTGCATTTCCTGACAGGTGAGATTAGTGGATTCTGGAAAAAGCAATAAAAAGGTTTACAGAATTTTCTCTTAATTCTGCTAATAAACAGATGCAAACTGGCTTAAACTCTACTGGGATTAAAATATTTCAAATTCAGTATTTTGTCAGATATACATGTTTTTTATCCATGAGGCAGATAATAAGATTTTTCTACATTTTCCTACAATTTTTTCTACATTTTCCTAACATGCTGATCTGTGGAGATAGGTGGAGGAGGCAGTGTGGGTTATAATTAAATAATCACACATTAGTTTTCACTTAAGGATCTTTAGTCAAAGGATGTTAAGAGCAAAATGGATTCTACATTATTACTGCAGTAGATTTTTAATTATACTGCTAATAAGCATTACAGTCCCATCGTGTGCAATATTTTGTTTCTTTCCTTTTAAACAATTAAATTTGGTGTTTTCCCTTAGAAGTGGATTGATTTGCTAGGTTAAAAATCATATAAAATCATTGTTTAATACATGTAAAAATGTATTGATTATTCCAGTTCTTTATAAAGAAATAAATATAATTTGCCCTGAAAAATACATGAATTCTTTTAGTTGACTCTTAGACGTTAAGACACATGTATCTACAAGTAGTTTTGGGCCAAGAATGTCCCTTGCCCTAACTCTGTGAAAAATTTTCATTACATCAGATACTTCTAGGATTGTAAAGTCCCTTGGAAGATCACAGAGGACATGCTCTCTACCTTTGCTTAAAACCTAAATAATCTTTATAAAGAAAAGACTCTTTAATGTTTAGTAGAGATGTCAGGGAAGTATACACATGTTAGCATCTTTAAATATCTGCTCTGATTTTTCATAACTCCCATTGCATTCATTCTTCTCTTCAAGTGTTAAAAATTATAGTCAATTTTTAAACTTTCAAGACAGGGTCTCACTTCCATTGCCCAGACTGGAGTGCAGTGTCATGATCATGGCTCACTGCAGTCTTGGTCTCCTGGGTTCTGGTGACCCTCCCACCTCACCCTCCCAAGTAGCTGGGACCACAGGCACGCACCACCATGCCCAGCTAATTTTTTATATTTTTAGTAGAGATGGAATCTCACTATGTTTTCAAGGCTGGTCTCCAGCTCCTAGGTTCAAGCAGTCTGCCTGCTTTGACCTCTCTAAGTGCTGAGATTGTAGGCATGAGCCATGGTGCTTGGCCTCAATTTTTATCTCTCCAGGATATTTATAATGATTCTTTCTGAATATCAGTGCAAACCTAAATCTATGTGATAACTAATCTTCCAGAAATTCTACCCCACAAGGCAAAGTCAACTGTACATATGAAGGCATTATGAACTGTGTTTTATTCTAGGCTGAACAATACTCTTGGCGTATTTTTTACTTTTGTTTCTAGGCTGTTATTAATTTTGAAGTACCTGATATTGCTTGTGTGGAAATAAATCTGCATTTGAGTAATTGTAACTCTATGATTTGGGTGCTAGTAACACTTATTGCAAGAGCATCCTGAAGTTGTCTTGGGCTAGATAATTCATCTGGTTCACCCTCTTCACTTCAGGAAAGTGGGTTTCCTAGCCTATTCGAGCAGCTATCACAAAATACCCTAAGCAGCGTGGCTTAGAAACAACAGGACTTGACTCCTCACCATTCTGGAGGCTGAGAAGCCCAAGATGAAACTGTATTTGGTGTCTGCTAGGGGTCGCTCTCCAACTTCACTAACACCTTCTTGCCATGTCCTCACAGAGTGGAAGGGGTGAGAGAGCTCTATGGGGTCTCTTTTATCAGGGCACTAATCCCATTGAGGGGGGCTCTGCCCTCATGATCTCATCACCTCCCAAAGGCCCCACCTCCTAATCTTGGGGGTTAGGATTTCGATACATGGGAAACACAAATCTTTGACCGTAGCAGGCTGCTGTGACAGAATACAGTTCAGGCGCTGCAAGTTGAAAGTCAGGTGCCAGCAAAGTTAAAATCCAAAGGCAAATGAACCCAGCAGGGCTAATCTCCAGCAAGGCCTCTCTGCTTGGCTTGCAGAGGCTGGCTTCTGGCTGGTTCCTCACCTGATCTTCCTACATGCACACACTCTCCTGGGGTCTCTTCTTCTTCTTTTGAGGATACTGTCCTATTGGATCAGGCCCCAAAACCTCATTTAACCTTAGTTGCCTTCTTAGAAGCCCCATCTGTTAATGCAGTTGCAATCACAGTGGGGGCTGGAGCTTCCACATGTGAATTTTGGGGACACAATTCTGTCCATAACAGTAGGTTTTTGGTTATCTCTGGAAAAGCTTTATCTAAGTTTCCACAATCCGGCGGAAGAGAAGCAGTATTTTTTTTTTCAACATTAGAAATCTTTTAAAGTTTTGCCTGGTTATACAGCACTTATTCAATGCCGCCCAGTCCGAGTGACTTCATTTCACCTGACGACCTGATCTGACTCTTTCCTGGCCTCTGCCCTCCCCCAGGGCACACATTGTGGCAGGTAAATGCTGGTATGTGTGCACACGAAGCAGCTGCCTGGCTGTTTTGGGGGTGCTTTTTGCCTGAAATCTTCCATGACCTGGTCTGGTGTCTCACAAATCCTCCTCTTGAGAAACACGTTTCTTAGGGAAATTCCTCGAGTTGTTCTTTTAGAAGATTCCGCATGTGATCCAAGAAACATCAGCATCCCCTTGGAGTTTATGAGAAATGCATGCTCAGACCCCGCCCTCCCAGTCCCCATGAGGGAGAACCTGCACTTCATGAGATCCCCCACTGACCCCCAGGCATAGGAAAGTGAGAGAAGCACTGCCCTAGAGTGGTCCTCAGTATAAATTCAAGGCAACTGCCCACCCCAGTCATCCAGTTCCCTGGGCTATCCCTAAATTCTTTTCCAGTCCCTTCTACTTAGTTTAAATAAATCTAGTCACATTTCCTCCAGGGACTCATTTTCCTCAAACACCGTATCTGACTTTTCTGCACCTACTGGGTTTTTATGCAGTTATGCAGAGATCACAGGCTGCTTCTATGGATCTTTGCATATTGCAGGAATCTTTTTGATAGTGAGGTAATTTGTGCTGAATCAAAAGGCTGAAATGCAAGGAGAATATGGTCGCATATACTAAAGGCTTTATGGTAATTTTTGTTTCATTTCAAAATCTTTTATTCATATGCCATTTTGATTTTTCTAGAGCGAATATGTAGGATGTTATTTGAATCCATTTTCTCAAAGCTACATTTTAACAACTTTTAGTTCGGGACATTTACTTTGTATTAAACACACAAAAGGTTTTACAACTAAGGGCTTCAAATAGCAACCCCTCCCCCTGTTTGATTTTTTTTATTGTTTATCATTGAACTTTCCAAAGTGTAAATAAGATGTGTGAATCAAATTTTTTCTTTGTAACTGCTTGAAAAATCCAAAAACCAGTTACTTATAATAATTGAAAATTAAGTGAGAATCAAAATTCCCGGTGAGTATATGGCAAGTTTGTTATTTCCTTTCTACCAATAATGAATGATAATGAGTCACGTAAAAGCAGCTTGCTTTCTCATGAAAAGTAACGGAGATGATTTTAACATTCACAACATGCTTTGCTGAACATGTTCTTTTATTATTTCTGTAGTATTGAACTTTAAAAAAAGATATCGAGAATAAGTGAAGCATAGAACCTGTAAATTGCATGTTTGTGAAGCTATCGTGTCCATCATTTTTAGTGAGAAAATAATGTTCTCATATCTCCACTTGCTGTCTTAGATTCCATCATCTTATGACTTCCCGCAACTTGCCAAACGGCCATTCTAAAACTTTCCTCTTCAATCGGCCGTCATTAGAGAATATTGGCTTCCAGTTTTTGTATCTAATATGAATTTGGCTGGTGAATGTTACTACTCAGACCAACAAAATTCAAATGCTCCACAAAAGAGAAGAGCCTGTCTAGCAGAAAGATCTTTTCAGCTTTTGAGTTTCCTCTTACATATCAATTATGGGGTTTAATTTAAATTAAAAGGAAACATTCTCTCAAGATACATAGTGTGAATCAGTCAACTGCACAGCCTTCCTTTACTTAAATTAATCACCTTTATAAACCTTTTAATGGTTCTTGATTTCTTGTAGGATACAATCAAAATTCCCCATCTTGATATCTAAAGCTTCTTAAGCTAAATCCCATCTCCCTTACCACTTCTTTTTATCATCTCTCTCCCTACTTTCCTTTACACATATTCCATCGAAATAACCTACATGTTATACCCCAAGCCTTACTCAGTCATTCCTCAGAGCTGCGTTTGTATCTGTGGTTGCAAAACAGATCTGACATCAGACCAATTCTGACTTGACCTTTCCGTGAGGTTGCAGTCAGGTGTTGGCTAGGGTTGTGGCGTGTGAAGGCTGAGTGAAGCTGGCGGAGCCTCCACCTAGATGTCTGCCCCACATGGCTGTCAAGTTAGTGCTGGCCTCCCCCACAGGCTACTGAAGGGTTCCCATGGTGTGGTGCCTGGCTTCTTCCATAGAGACCCACAAGTCCAAAGCAGAAGCTATGGTGGCTTTTGTGATCCTGCCTCTGAAGTCACACACTGTCACTTCCGGTATGTTCTGCAGGTTATTCGTAGTCGGCCCTGATGGAATTTGGAAGGGAGGGAGTAGCAAGAGGCCTGAGTCCCAAGGACCGTTTTGGAGGCTGGCCATCACAGGGCCTTTGTCCATACCAACAAAACTCACCCTGACCCATCTCTGCACACTTCCTTCCACACCCTGATAGATCCCTCGTCCTTTATGAGCCTTCCCGACCCAGTTGAGATTGAAGCAGCTCACCACACACTTGAAACCCTTTAGCACATAGTATCTAGACCAAGCAGGCAGCCTATGTGATATTCACATGTGGAAGACTTATCCCTGGTTGAGTGACACTCTAGATAAATCACTCAAGTTTCCAGCTCTTAAAAGAATACCTTCCATATGGTAAATACAAATAGAGATTCCCTAGTGATCACCACTCAGAATGAAGAAGGTAAAATATACCACATATAATATATTCAGTTCCTTCAACACTGTGTGGCTTTGGCTGAAGTTAACTCGCCCTCTTCAAGCATGCTTACATTTGATGTGAATAGTAGGTCTCTTGCAACTTTGCTGACTTTTGTGGAGAGCTGGCCTGAGTTTTGTGGAAATTTGATATTACGGGTTCTCTAGGCTGTGAGCTCTGAGGCACAAATGGCTCTGGGAGACTAAAGTGACACTAAGATCCTGATTAAAGGTGCCTGTGGGTCCCTGAGTTATCTCGGGGTTTCTTCTGAATAAGCAAGGAGGATTAACTTGGACTCAGAATGATGTAGGTTGAATTTTGACCCAGCAATTGAACTCTTTCAGAAGAATACGTCTATTGATAGTAGAATTGGCTAACACTCTGTTATCTAGAATGCCCCATTTCCTGGCCAGGCTGGAGAAGTGCGTTTTCAAGATTGGAGATGCTGAGTCGCTTTCCCCATTACAGGTATTTGTCTTTTGGATTGAGTTGGACACCTCCTTTGAGGCATCCAAAAACAGCAGTGATTTCAGATTAAGCGAGGCTAGAATGGTACTGGATGGACTTGAACTTGAACCTGCAGCTTCTCACCTTCCCAGCTATACCCTCATGTTGGAGTCGCGTAACTTCTGAAAGAAACATTCCTGACCATTACAGTAGTGCCCTTTATCCTCGGTTTCACTTTCTGCAGTCTCATTACCTGTGGTGAAATGAAGTCCAAAAGTATTAAATAGAAAATTCCAGAAATAAACAATTCATAGGTTTAAACCACACTCTGTTCTGAGTAACATGATGAACCTCACACCGTCCTGCTCCATCCTGCCCGGCATGTGAGTCAGTCCCGTGTCCAGCATCTCAGGCTGTGTACACCACCCTCCCAGGCTGTGTACACCACCCTCCCATCAGTCAGCAACGTCATCTTCTCCTGACAGCCAACCACAGACATCATCATGTCGATGATCCAGGATCACTCGAGCAGATGATCCTCCTTCCAACCTATTGTCAGAAGGTCAGTAGCAAGCTAATGCTGCATCACAACCCCCATGTCATTCACCGGACTTCCTCTCCTGTAGGCACTGTTTCATCTCAGACCCTCAAAAGGAGAAGGGTGGGTACAGTGTAGGAAGATGTTTTGACTGAGAGAGAGAGAAACCACATACATAACTTGCATTGCAGTACACTGTTATAAATGTTCTATTTTATTAATTCTAAACATAAAACCTCTTGCTATGCCTCACTTACAAATTACACTGTATCACAGGTACGTACTTGTAGGGAAAACAGCACGGATCAGATTCTGTGCCGTCTGCGGTTTCAGGCATCTGCTGGGGAATGTCCACTTGGGTGTATTCTCCCCACCAAGAATCAGGGGGAGCTATCGTAGTTCTCTGCTAAGTTCTAGCCTGTCAGGGTACTGCATGTTTACGAATTTGAATAAATAGGAGTTAAAACAGATTATAGAAATGCTGTTTTCCTGCTTTCACGAGCAAACATTGACCTCACTGGACAGGTCTAGATTCAGCCTCTAGGAGGCCTGTGGCTAGCAGGCTTCCTCTGTATGCAAACAATTAACATGCAAAATCTCTCGAGCAATTCATTTCTCAAAGGAGCTAATAGGCTCCATGAAATCCTGTTTACAGTTTCACCTCGCTTACCAAGGCCTTTTTGGTTCTAGACAAAAAGTCTGTCACAACCCAAGTCAAGCTGTGATGTAATTCAAATCACTGGAGCCTGATTTCAATGACTGTTTTCTATGGATAGCTTCAGGACACTCAGTGTATTTCCCAGGATGTGAATGAAGCAAGTCTGAGGTGTCTGGGCTACTTTACTTTAGGGTGATCTCAGGGAACATCTCCCCACCAATTACTTTCAAAACTGACTCCCTGACATGGAAATTCCTTGTTTGGAATGGTTTCTGTCTGTGGTTGCAATGCTTTGGCAACTTTCATCTGAATGAAACTCTCCCAGAAATCTTCAAATGTAGATTATGTTGCAGTAGGTTTGGGGTGATGACCCCCCATGCTGCTAGTCCAAGTACCAAGCACTGGAGATATTTAAATGCATAAGCCCCTAGAAAAATAATGCTTGGACCTATCTAAATGCAAGTCATGTCTGTAGCTCAGGCCATTCACATAAGCTACAGCCCGTGACGGTGCCCTGGTCACCTGATGTGGGATAGGCCCTGACCTGAGTTCATCATTTCTCCCTTGGGTTTATCCCTCCCCACCTCCCACCTGACTCCCAGAAGGGAAGAAGAAAAGATGGCTTCACCTTCTTTCTCTGCCTTGGGCAGTGGCCCCAACATCTTTACACTCTCTCAAGTTGGACAGTTTATTCATCTTATTTCCTCACTCCCACCACAAGTCAGTTACTCTGTCCTTTGGGTGGTGGTCACGTGCATGATGGCTGCACAACGTTCCCATCTGCATTGGGTCCTTTCCATTTTCATGGCTACTCTATGCCACCCTCATCACCTAAACTCTTCAAGCTCTTCAAACCAGTGCAAAGTCTACCTCTTCTTCGCTTTTCTCATTCCTTCTTCACTCTTCTGCCAATGGGTCATTACTAATGCATTGATGGAATATTATTACCCTTCCTCAAAATCATTTGTGTCTGTCCATGGCCAAAACCCTTGCACGAGAGGTCAATTTGATAAACAGTTACCACCTGCTCATAGCCTATAATCCAGCCACGCTGGGAAATGTATCCTTCAGTAGGCAGGACTTGCATTTGCAGGAGTCTTTGTCTCCTAATTTTTCTTCAGCCAGAAACCATCTCCTCCAGCGTGCCATAGAACCTAAAAAGTCTGCTTCCCTTCTAAACTTCCCTGTCAATTTCACTTTCATCAGGAAGCCAACCCCAACTCCACCAGCCATGTTCCAAATTAGAAAAACCTGCCCCACCTTGCCTGCCATTCGCTCTGGCTTTTATAGCATCCTTTTGTTCTATTAGTGTTGTTCACTTAAGTTCTTCTTACAGGATTGTAAATTTTGAAGTACAAAGACTGTTTCATCAATCTTTGTGTCTCCTAAATCAGCCAGTAAAGAACCTTGTTTACAGTAGATGCTTAATAAATATTCAGTCCATTTTTCAGTTGAATGCCTGGGTTTGTTGAATCTTTTTTTTTAAGATTGTATGAAAGGAAAGTGGGAAAGATGAAAGCAAATCACATAATGAAATAACAGAAGAGAGTGGACAGAGAGGAGGCTGGAATAGCTGATGTCAAATGTACCTGAAAAACAGCTCTATCCGAGAGTCCTAGAGGCTAGGAAATAACAGTGACCTCACAAGAAACCATTCCTTTCCCTGCTCCCTACTTATGCTTTACCACCAGATTATGTTACTTCTGCCCTCTTTGGGAAGTGCTACGTTAAATGTTATTTTTCTGTAATTTGTTAATTACCTTTATACCTGAAAGACAGTTCCTGTAGAAACATGAGATTGAGAATCTGCCAAACAAGTATCTCTACCATCAACTAAAATAAGTACCGTGGACCATTCTTAAAAAGTGAGGGTGTCATGTTTGAGGACAAGCGTGTTCAAGTACCACCATGGCAAGGCTGTGCCTTCCAGAACCTCCAGGGCTGCAGTGTCAGGCACGTGTCCTATGTTTTAGGCTTTTGTGAGTTAATGGAAATGATATTAGCAATCACAGGCAATGACTAACGTTTATCAAGCACTTGGGGGAATTGTAGCAGTGACTGCTGGAAATAGAATACAAGAATTAATGTTCCAGGAATTAATAGTGATCTTCAGAAAAGCTTATGGCTTCATCCACAGGCTTTTGTCATTTTACTATTAAAGGCAAAACAACGGAGAGACTGTGCCTCATGCCTATTTCCGTGAATGGGTGTTGGCACGTAGCAATACCCTGAAAGGTTACCTTCTTAAAACGCCAACTCATTATTCGCGTGAGAGTGTTTACACGCTGGTATTAAATGAAGAGTTGAGGCTTATCATTTTAGACACAATGGATATGCTTTATTAACAGACAGTCATGCTTCCAGGAGTTAAATTCACACTGGAGTATTTTTAAAATAGTGCTCACAGCTTAGTTCTGGACATGTTTGCATTTTCCATCTCTCTTGGCTGCTCGAGAACAGAGCATCCTTAGATAAGAACAAGTCCTGTGCAGAGAACATTCTTCTTCCCCCCCACAGTTGCGTTTGTGGGGGAGAGGGTGTGCCTGCTGGTGGGCGCTTCACCAGCGACTTCCGACTCCCTTGGTTCTGCCCTGGGCTTGTCTTCGTCTTTCCTTCTCTTGAAGGGGTTAGAGCCAGAAGCCTGAGGGAAACCATGGTCTATAAAACTGGTGAATGCTGTCTTGAAAGAGAGAAGAGCCTTCATATTTTGAAGAACAGTTTGTGTAAGAGTTCATGGGCTCTGGATCATCTGATAGTTCTGTTTTTAGTTTTTCGAGGAACCTCTACACTCTTTTTTTTTGCAACAGCTGCACTGTTTTGAATTCCAACCAACAGTGTGCTCCAGGGTGTTTCCAAAATAAGTGAAATCAGGATGTCGAAGAGACACCAGCACCCCCTTGCCCATCAGCAGCACAGTTCACAGTAGCCAAGAGTGGAAACAATGTGAATGTTCATTGAGGGATGGTTGGGTAAAGAAAATGTGACGTCCAGACAATGGAATATTATTCAGCCTTAAAAGAGAAGGAGACCCTGCCACTTGCGACAGCATGGATGAATCTGGAAGATGTAATGCTAAGCGAAATAAGCCAGTCACGAAGGGACAAATCCCGCGTGATTCCACTCATAGGAGGTATCTAAAGTAGTCAGACTCATGGAAGCAGAGAATAGAACTGTGGTTGCCGGGCACTGGGAGGAGGGAAATGAGGAATTACTAGTGAACAGGTATAAAATTTCAGCTATGGGGGTGGGTAGGGAATGGGGAAATATTGGTCAAAAAAGGCAAAGTTTCCATTTGACAGGAGTGTAAGGGTTATTGCCGAGTTTAAAATGAGGAAACTGAGACCAGTATAAGAAAATGAAAAACCAATTTATTCAGCTACCGGGCGAGGTTCTATGGTCCAGGAGGGGGCCAGAGAAGTCGCACCTAACTTTTTAGGGCAAGGGGTTTTATAGGGAGTGAAGGCGTTTAATTGGGAACTGAGGAGACAAAGCATAAGGCACTTGATTGGATATCGGAACACAGGATGTGGAGGAGGCAAGCTGCTACCAGTGGGCAGGCAGGATTCTTGGTGAGCGGGCCGCCTTGGGGAAAAATGACCTTGACGGGGCAAAGTGCTTATCGGGCAAGGGAGTGCTATCAGGCAAGAAAGTGCTATTGGGCAAGAAAGTGCTATTGGGCAAGGTTTGTCGGGGCTTTCCGAAAATTTTTGGGTGGGTGTTTCCAGTGGCGGGCTAGGTGTCGAGTGCGGAGTTTGCTTCAGGGGTGTGTGTTGGGGAGGCTATGTGGAGGAGTTAAATGTTGATCGCAGAGTGGCGACGTAATTCCCAGACGCTGGGAGGAATGTGCGTGTCCGAGCTCCCGGCGAGGCAACCGGCCTTACAAGGAGGAATAAGTTTTGGAAATCTATTGCATGGCCTGGTAACTATAGTTAATAATAATGTATATTTCAAAATTGCTGAAAGAGTAGATTTTAAATGTTCTCACAACAAAAATGATAAGTATATGAGATGATGAATATGTTACTCAGCTTGGTTTACTCATTCCACGATGTATACATACATCAAAACATTCCATCGTACCCCATAAGCATATTCTTTTACCATTTGCCAGGTTTTTTAAAAAAGAAATCACTATTTCAGAGGCCGAGGCAGGTGGATCACAAGGTCAAGAGATCGAGACCGGGGCCGGGCGCGGTGGCTCACGCCTGTAATCCCAGCACTTTGGGAGGCCGAGGCAGGCGGATCACGAGGTCAAGAGATCGAGACCGTCCTGGTCAACATGGTGAAACCCCGTCTCTACTAAAAATACAAAAAAATTAGCTGGGCGTGGTGGCGCGCGCCTGTAGTCCCAGCTACTCGGGAGGCTGAGGCAGGAGAATGCTTGAACCCGGGCGGCGGAGGTTGCAGTGAGCCGACGTCGCACCACTGCACTCCAGCCTGGCGCCTGGTGACTGAGTGAGACTCTGTCTCAAAAAAAAAAAAAAAAAAAAGAGATCGAGACCATCCTGGCCAACATGGTGAAACCCCGTCTGTACTAAAAATACAAAAATTAGCTGGGCATGGTGGCGTGCACTTGTAGTCCTAGCTACTCGGGAGGCTGAGGCAGGATAATTGCTTGAACCTGGGAGGCAGAGGTTGCAGTGAGCCGAGATCACGCCACTGTACTCCAGCCTGGTGCCTGGCAAGACTCTGTCTCAAAATAAAAAAAAATAAAAAAAGAAATCACTATGCAAAATGAGTAAGTTCTACAGATCTGCTGTACGACATTGTGCTTGTAGATAACGAGGCTGGGAGTTTACATTTAAATCTGTTAAGAGAGTAGATCTTGTGTGAAGTGTTCTTACCACAATAAAACTTTAAAAAATAAAAATAATAAACAAAAAGAATAAGGCAAAGTTTTTTTGAAAAAAGAAGTTCCTGGGCTCTGGAACCAAGCATACCAGGATTCGAAGTCTGAGCCTCCCAATTACTAGGTGTGCGACTTTGGGCACTCACGTCGCGTCTGACACTCAGTTCCTCATCTGTAAGTGAATATAACAATGCCTAATTTTCAGCATGGTTTCGAGAAGTGTAGACCCTGCCTTGGGGTTTTGCATGAGGCAGTAACCAGAAACTTGTAGCTACTGTTATGTGGCTGTCATTCTAGCTTTGGCCCTTGTAAGTTACGTGATTTTAGACAAATAATTCGAATGTCAGTTTCTTTCTTTCGTTTTTTTTTTTTGAGATGGAATTTCACTCTTGCTGCCCAGGCTGGAGTGCAATGGTGCGACTGCGGCTCACTGCATCTTCTGCCTCCTGGGTTCAAGCGATTCTCCTCCCTCAGCCTCCCGAGTACCTGGGATTACAGGCGTGTGCCACCACACTCAGCTAATTTTTTGTTTTTTAGTAGAGATTTGGTTTCACCATGTTGGCCAGGCTGGTCTGGAACTCCTGACCTCAGGTGATCTGCCTGCCTTGGCCTCCCACAGTGCTGGGATTACAGGCGTGAGCCACCGTGCCTGGCCCTTGAATGTCAGTTACTATGCCTTAGAAAGAGGGATTGGACTGTATGATCCATTTGGAGGGTGGTATAAGACTTTGATGTGTATGAACTGTAAAGTAATATAACACATCCAAATGATTCCAAAAGCTTTTGGTGAATCTAGTCCGTTTAGTCAAACAAGTCATTAGTGGAGGAATGAAACCAGCTATTTAAATACTGGCATGTGCCTGGTTTATTACAGTGGCCATAGTGGCCAGCCCATTGTAGGCACTCAGGAGACATTTATTTAATGACTGAAAAGCATCAGTCACAGCTACAGGACGTAGAAAGCACATTTGAGACAGTTAAAAAGATGTAATGAAGCGACAGCTTAGTAAAGAATGGACAGGGTCAGGAAAGCAGGAAAAGATGGAGACACATTCTGGGACTAGAATGACAAGAAGTTGCTACCACCCCTTGGCCCAAGGGAGCAGTTACTGAAACTCAGCAAATTTCTTTAGTTCTAGAGAAACACCAAGGACAGGATCTGTGGGAATAAATACCCTAAACTCTCCCCCTGACTTTTTGATCTCCTGGTCAAGACTCACATTTATTGGCCAAACCTAACTAGAAGCTAGAACACCAGGAAGTCAGGATGAGGCTGGACTATGGAGATCACTCTTCTTAGACAAAGAACAGATGGAAAAGAGAGCAAAAACGATCTGAGGGGACAAGTGACGAATATTTAGCACACCAAAGAAGCTTCCCATAGAAGTAAGGTGGAAACTAGGATATTTTATTTGTTTTGGGATCCTTTTATTACAGGTAAAAACAATAACTGCATATTTTGGTCTGAGATGTATATTTTCTACTAATAAAGTTAATAGGCTAATAAGGGCAATGATCATCTTCAAAAAACACACATTTTTCACCAGTTAATGCCAGGTCTGATCAGCATATTTTAGATGGATGGATGGATGAATGGATGCATGGATGCATGGATGGGTGGGTCAGTGGGTCAGTGGGTAGGTGGATGGATGAATGGATGGATGGATGGTGAGTGGGTGGGTAGATGGATGGGTGCGTTGATGGATAGATTGGTGGGTAGGTGGGTAAGTAGATGGATAGGTAATGGATGGATGGATGGGTAGATGGATGGATGGATGGGTGGTGAGTAGGTAGGTAGATGGATGAATGGATGGATGAATAGGTTAGTGGATAAATGGTTATGTAGATGAGTGGGTGGCAGGTGGGTAGGCTTTGGCTAAGTTAGGATTGCTAATGAAGCATAGCACTGGTGACATGTCGGCAAGGCAACAACGTTTAGCCAGAAAAGATAGATTCAGAGCAAGGTCTCCCAGCTGGCTTGCAATAAAGAAATTGCTTCTTCGTAATTTTGTCTAAAACTTTCAATGTGCTTGGTTTTAATGACCAGGAAATACCTAGCTCTGTTGAAGCCCACCATCTCATGGAGAGGCACTACCTCCTGATGGTTCTCAGCTTGATAAACGGTCACATCCTAAGATTGTATGTTGTTAGTGTGATTACAGAAAATGTTGCCCTCTTTCTAACCTATGTCAAAGATAACAAAGCATGAGACAAGGCGGTAGGAACAGATTTTAATCAGTCACATCTACAACAGGGAAAAGAATACAACGTGAACTAAATTCCAGTTGCATTTGTACAGCAGTGACTGGGCATTTTAAAAGGAGAAGGAAGGAGTGGAGAAAGTTAGGCAGGATTTAGTAGAGTCAGGGAAGTGAAAAACTCCAAGTGCTAGTCATTGTACCTGTGGTAATGTCAGTGGTATCTGTGAACTGGCAATTATGGAAGTTAGGATTCCATCCTCCCACAGAGACTGGAGACAAAGGCTCTGGTCCTCAGGTGTCAGCTGGGACAAGTCATAAGTTCTTTTGGCAGATGTGACTTTTCTCCGGCAGGCACTTTTGGTTGGGGGACAGCCAGGGTTATCCTAGGAATGTGACCTTCTTCTGTTAGAAACTGTGCTAGTGTTTGTTCAAGTCTTTATACACCGATGTCAAGGCCTAGTGAAGAAAGGGTTCAGAGAAATCTGATTCAAGTTTGGTCAAGGAGAGAGTCCTTATCAGTTGTCATCCTTTAGGCGTTTGGGTATCTCTGAATACCTTGATAGACAATATAGAAAAAAACAAATATGAAAACTATGTTGTCAAGGAACAGTTCTATTGTCAAAATGTATCTCAGTGATGATTAATGAATTGGAAAGTTATAAGATGCCTCTATTAATCACTTTTCTAAATTAGTTGAGTTTTGCAGCACAACAGAATTTTGATTTCACTGTTTAAAGCCAATTTTGGAAAGAACTATTGAGTGCAAGTTTACTTTCTCTTCAGAAATGCAGGGCACAAATTAGCCAAGTTATTAAATGTTGCCGATGAAATGTTCCAACCTGCACATAAATTCCTTTAGTGATAGAAAAAAAATAAGGGTTAATGCCGGAAACTTACAGAGGCAAGGAAACATAGAGGATGGTCTGTTTCCCTGCTACCCTAGAATCTATCAAGAGTTTGTTTCATGGTCTTTGTTTTCAGTGCTCCTTCTATGGAAAAAAAAAAAAAATTGCCACTTTTTTCACCAGTGTGGACACATAACATGAAAATTTTTTGATTCTTCCCAACCACGTTGTAAAAACAATAATATTCTCTCGTGTTTTGCACATCATTAGAGAGATGAGGGGCAAGTGTACTGCAGACTTGGAAACCTTGCAGCGTCGACCACATGCTGTTCATCTCAACTCACGTACACAGATATTTGTTGCAGATTAGAGTGTTGTCTATAAAAAGAGAAAAGTGTCCAGAGAAACCTGCTAGGCAGTGTATTCGTTTTCACTTATTGCTGTTACAAATTACCACAAACTTAGTGACTTAACACAGATTTATTATATCAGCTCCAAAGTCTGAAATGGGCTTCGTGTAGCTCAAATCAAAGTGTCCGCAGGGCTAATTCCTTCTGGAGGCTCCAGCGGGGAATCTGATTCCTGCTTTTAGAGGCTCCTGCATTTCTTGGCTCACGGCCCCTTCCTCCACCTTCAGAGCCAGCAATGGCTGCCTGTGTTTTTCTAATATCATATTACCTGACACCGACTCTGCTCCCTCCCTCTTCCACATTTAAGTACCCTTATAATTAAAAGTGGGCCCATGTGGATAATTCAGTATGGTCTCCTGTTTTAAAGCCAGCTGATTAGGAATACTAACTCCATCTGCGCCCTATTCACGCAACATAGCCACAGGTTCTGGGAATTAGGTTGTACATGTCTTTGGGTGACCTTGTTCATTACAACGAAGCAATTTCCATCTGCTGTGGATTCTAGATCTAGCAGTTGCCACTTGACAACTGTGTGACCTTAGGTAAATCTCCCTTAAAACAAATGCTTCCCTGCTCTTCTCATTTGTAAGTTAAGGCATCCTGTTCATAATCTCTGCCATCTCTTTCAGACCCCTCCAAGTTTGAGGAATCCTTTTGATCTGAGGTGAAGGTCATAAAGTGTAATTTGCTTTGACATGGTCATTGTATTCTCATTGATTTATTTTTGTCTTGAATGTCCATAAAGTCTTATGCACATTTAAAGTTAATTATTTCCTCATTGTGTAATTAAATGTAGATGAGTCCCAGTGTAAAGTGTCAGATGGATAACTTACTCTTTCCAAAAGAACAGACTCTCTCCGCAGCAGCTTTTCTGCTCTCTCTGGACACCAGGGATTGAGCCGTCTTAGGTTAACTCATGGTCTTACTTACAGGATTGGGTATGGATTTTAACAAATTACAGTCATCTTGGATGCCTTCCAGAAATTGATTATAAACTGTTTGTATTTTTCATATGAAAACACCCAACGACACTGCATAGAAATTAGATACTCCTAAAGCAGGTTTGAACCAGTAAAATTAGCTGTAAATGTAGAAGCACAGTCATCTTAGGCTTAGTGTCTTCTCTTTGTAGGCCACTGGTGCAGTCTTGAACAGTTCTCCCATCTGGAGCTTAGCTATTCAGCTCTTTTGTATATATATATTTATCTTTTATTGACTTTTTCTCAGCTATTCAGTTCTAATCACTACTGTGATTTCTGCTCAGTATGTCACTGCTCATGTTTTGAAAGCATTGGCTCTGTCCCTATGTGAGCCTGCTAGTTAGTTGATACAACCAGGATTATTTGAAAAAAAAAGGGGTGTGTGTGTGTGTGTGTGTGTGTGTACTGAGATGGGGGTCTTATTCTGTATCCCAGGCTGCAGTGCAGTGGCATGATCATAGCTCACTGCAGCCTTGCCCTTCTGGGCTCAAGCGATCCTTCCACCTTAGACCCCTGACTAGCTGGGACTACAGGCACGCACCACTCTACCTGGCCAATTTTTAAATGTTTTGTAGAGATGAGGTCTCACTATGTGTTACCCAGACTGATTTTGCACTCTTGGTCTCAAGTGATTCTCCCACCTCAGCCTCCCAAAGTCCTGGAATTACAGGTGTGAGCCACTGTGCCCAGCCAAAAATATTGGGTATATTTTTAAGCACTGGTTGGCAATAAGTTTGACTGTTACCGGGCTACAACAAAAGATTAGATTTTACTACAAATAAAACTTGGAGGCTGTTTTAGAATTGGATTCAACTTTCTTGCTGCTATAGGGAATATAGGTTGGTTGATTTATGACGCAGATTTGATTCTTTGTGTCACCTTGCCAACATGGCCACTGGAGTTGTCTTGTTACTCCAGCTCTTTACCCAGCATAGTGTTTGCCAGTTGAATGCTATTCAAGTCAGAAGCTTGGCAAAACACTTTGGTGTGATAAAAATATATTTAAGAATTTAACATTTTGGCTTTTTGTAGTATTGAGTAGGGAATGGGAAATTAGCCAATTATAGGACTACTAGGGTCTGCATTCCAAAGATAACTTTTATAACACAATCTTTTGGTAATTTATTTGGTTGAGGACCTACTAAATACAAATAATCATGTCAGAATTTGGTAAGCTGTGGTAATGAATATGACATGACATGACCTCGTTGGATTTTGCAGTTCCGTGGTAGAGACAGACACGTGTAGAAAATACTGTACTGGTTTTATTCCTTGTTGACCATAGTGCTCTTAGTGGGGTGTATCTCATTAGAAGGTTGTGGTTGGGACATATGAGTGGAAGGTTTCTGTAATATCTGGTCCCTGTACAGGTGAGACACAGCCTTAATGTATTCTCCAGAGGGGAAACCATCCGAGGCTATTTCAGAATTCAGGACTTGGTGCTCTGGCTACCTGGTCACTGTTGAGAGGATGTGTTGGAATGACTTGTAAAACCATGAGATGATGGCTTTAGAAAATCATCAGCCAAGTAGGTTATTTTGTACTCTGCCTAAAAAGAAAAAAAAAACTGAGCCATAAATATTTGAAAAAGTTTTTTATGAATAGAACACAGAATTCCAAGGGAATTATTTGTTTCCTAACCTAGGAGTCAAATTTGTTTGTGAAGAGTAACGTGTAAGATTTTCTGACCCCTAGACTTACCACTTCCTCTAACAATGTTCTTTATTTGTGCATCAGTGCTAATAGGTTTCTTTTCATCAGAAATAATTTTGGCAAGGGTCTCTATGTACACAGAAATAGCAACTACGATCATTAATATTCTATTATTGAAAGCAATTTTATTTTATAGTCACGTTTTCATTTGATGTTTTTAAGTTTTCTGCTTCTCTCACATAAATGCATGGTATTGAGCTAGACACAGTATTTTTGTCTCTAATGTCTTAAAAATTAGGAATAAGTGCATTCTGTATTGTTTTGTATGCATGAAATAGTTTTTGAAAAAGCTTGAGATATATATGTTTTTAATCATGGTTTTTGTAGGGCAAATGTAAGCTTTATTTGTAGAGTTTATATACGGTCGACATAGTGATGTATGTATTCTCTTTATTTGGTAGGCTTTTTCCTTAGAAATAAAGTCACATTCAGTCATTAATACTTTACTCAAAAGTAAGTGATTCGAAAATAACCTTCAGTTGTCAGAAAGGCTGAACTTGTCTGAAACGTGGCCTCCTAACTGAATATTGCACATTAATCTTAGCAAAAGCTATCGTAAACATTTACATATTTCCATTTGGTATTTAGACATCGATTTTCACGAATAGCTGAATAGCTAGAAAGCTTATTTTTCTTCTTTAGCTCACATGAATATCAATTCACTTTGTTTTTTGTTTCTTCTGGGTGATTCATAGATGAATGCCTAGTGTCTTCATTTGCAAGCTGTTCATGGAAGGAAGCCACTTTTCTGTTACCTCTGTAACCATTGCAGGGCCTTCAGTAGCAGCCTTCAGGCTCTAGGCGTGTATTCAGCACTGGAATAAATGGGATAGCCAAGCGTAGCTAATTATTTTCAGGTTAATTCCTAAAGAGTTAATTTGCATTGCCTTGCCCAAAATCAAACCAGTAGAACATTTTATAAACAAGCCTTTGGTGCTAGTGGTGTGGAAACTCTGAATCAGTTGCTGTATCTTTTAATCTAAATTATCAGCATTTTGAACTTTATATTATTAACTTTCTATTAACCAAGGAAATTTATTTAAAATAGACCTAGGAAAATTTACAGCTCTATGTTCCAAATTTTTCTGAATAAAAAACAGTGATCTGCCAGATGAAAAAGGCAGTTAAGAAGGTGACATAACTTCTGTTGAGAGATTTTTGTTGAAAATTGGGAAGTATGAATTCTTCATACTACTTTATAAAATATTTCAGTACTCTTATTTTTTAAAAAAACACTGAAAAGTCAGAAATCAGAATTATTGGCTTCTAGAGATGGAAAAATTGCTTTAAATTTTTATTTATTCTGGATGTCTTCTTTTTTAGCATAATACACCTAAAGCAGATATTCTACTAATATAGAGTGATTGAAGTATTCAGAGGAAGATTGCATTTTAAAGCTATAAAGAGCTTTTAAGAATAAATGTGGAAAATAGTATGCAGATTTCTTAAAGAACTAAAAGTAGATCTGCCATTCAATCTAGCAACCCCACTATTTGGTATCTATCCAAAGGAAAAGAAGTCATTATATCAAAAACACACCTGCACACACATGCTTTCTGCAAAACAATTCACAACTGCAAAGATATGGAATCAACCCTAGTGCCCATCAAACAATGAGTGGAAGAAGAAGATATGGTATATATGCACCATGGAATACTTCTTAGCTATAAAAAGAATGAAATAATGTCTTTTGCAGCAACTTGGTTGGGTCTGGAGGCCATTATTCTAAGTGAAGTAACTCAGGAATGGAAAACCAAATATATATTCTCACAAGTGGGAACTAAGCTATGGGTATGTAAGGCATACAGAGTGGCATAATGGATTTGGAGACTCAGAAGTAGGGAGAGTGGGAGGACTATGAGGGATAAAAAGACATGTTGGGTGCAATGGACACTGTTTGGATGATGGGTACACTAAACTCTCAGACTTCAGCACTGTGTAGTTCATCCATATAACCAAAAACCACTTGTACCTCAAAGGGTATTAAAATAAAATAAAACAAAACATAAAATAAAATAAAAAGAATATACACTATTTCCTTAGGTTTTGTAGTCAAAGAGCCTCTGATTTAGAATCTAACGACCTGGCTTCAGGTCTGATTCTGCTACTTTACATCTGTGTGACCTTCGGCAAGTCCTTTCGACAAGGCTTCCTGAAGTCAGGAAGCAATCTGGGGCAGGCTTACAGCTGTGTGGCATCACAATTGCTATTCGTTTGAGCGTTATCAGGAAGATGTGTAATTGTCATGGTTAAATATACAGAAACAGGTGCCAGACTCAGAATGGCTACCCAAGTCAAGGAGGACCCAGGGCTAATGTGGAGACTACATTCCTCCCGGAGTGCCAGGGTGAGGCAGGGGCTGAATGAGGTACGGCAGCACCACGTGTCTTATGTCATGTCACCAGTGCAGGTCAGGCCTGCCACAGGCGTTTCAGATGGAGCTGGGTGTTACATCACAGTCCTGGCATTTATTATGGTCACCACCAGCACAGAGGTTCCTGGCCTGGTGCTGTCTGGTTTCTGGAATACAGGCCACCCCCTCCTGACATTCTAAAACCCGCAGCCCACCCCCAAAGAGTCAGACCACCAGTTTTAATCCACCCTCCTAGTTCTCAGCCTTTGAAGGTGAGAAGCTCCTCTTCTTGGAGCTGCTGCCAGAATCCCAGGGTTCTGTGCTCACCTCCAGTCTCCAGGCTCCTCAACAGCCTTAGCTGCTTCAACAGGCTGCTGCATCTCATCTCTGGACCAATGCTTTCTTTTCCTGTGAGCTGACAGCACTCAGGCACTGAGCTAGTGTAATGATGCTGGTCAACTGGGGAGGCTTGGTGCTACAGAGATGCCTTTTGTATGTTTACCTTAACTTCTTGTCTCAGTCCATCCAGGCTGCTGTAACAGAATACAACATACTGTGTGGCTTAAGAAGCAGAAATGTATTCCTTATGATTCTGGAGGCTGGGGAGTCTGAGGTCAGTGGGCTGGCATGGTCAGCTCTGGTTTGCAGATGGCTATTTTCTTGCTGTGTCCTCACATGGCAGAGTGCAGAGAGCAGGCTCTCGAGTCTCCTTAGAAGGGCACTAACCCCATTCACCCTCATGACCTAATGACCTCCTGAAGGCCCCACCTTCTAGTGCTGTCACATTGGGGAGTTAGGATTTCATCCTATGAATGTGGGGGGAGACACAAACGTTCAGCCCATAGCACTTCCCCAGCAGTGAAACACAGGTGCACTTTGGTGTTGTTTGCATAGGTAATGTCTACTGATAGCCACTGTGTGTTGACTGCCCACTCTGCACTGGGCACTCTGGTAGAAGCTCTTTATGTTGTCTTTAATCCTCACTTCAGTGCTGCGGGGCTATGTTATTCCTAGCTGACATCTGAGCTTCCAGGAGTTTAATGGACGGAAGCTCTGCCGTCACATGGTGGAGGCAAACCCAGGGATGTCTGACTCATTTCAATCTGTAAGCCCAGAGCCCACAGAGCTCATCTGGGCTCTGTGGTTTCTTTCATTAAGAAAAGTCTTTTCCATTCAGGCAAGTTCAATGTGTGAAAATGTCAGTAGGCTCCCCTGGTGCTAGAGAGATGGATGCTAATAATGTCCTGTGCTTACGGCGCTTACTTTGAGTAGCACCCAGAGAGAAGGCATTAGCAATGCTGGTTATTTTCAGATGAAAGGCAGTGCACCTTGAGGGAAGTGTTGGTGAAGTCCTCAGAGGAAGGAGGACAGCAAAGGCCTGTGTTCGGAACACCATGGTGCCCTGAGAACAGCTGCCAGGGATGCTCGCTGGGGGCCACAGGCTATCAACACCGACCTTTGAGATGCAGTTACATGGTCACCCAGCAGCACTGGCTCAGGGCCACTCCAGCAAGCCTGGGCTCACCCCGCTTCCCTGCGCCATCTCCCAGGGCCCAGGGCACACCACCCATAAAAGTCATGCGGGTAGTGGAAGAACACTCCAGGCCCCAGCTCCAAGGGTTCAGAGAGCCGCTGTCGTCAAAACCTCACGTCGGGCTCTGTTTTCCTTCACCCTTTCTTACACCCCTTCCTTGGACTTGGTATTCAGGACCTTCCTTTTCTCCTGGTGTCTGCCCCGTGATCCAGGACAGTGCACAGCTCTTGGTAGCCCTGGGCTCTGTGGTTTCAGGATAGGCCCATCTGTTCCTGTGCCCTGATCTCAGCCTGGCCCAGATCCTTGGCATCCCCACCCTCCACTTCCCTTGGAAGAAAAAATGGGGGTAACGGTAAGGAGGTGCTCTGAGTAAAGTAGTTTCTGAGGTCCAAAATAATTCAAAGAAATGAAGAGCAAAAATAACAGTACAAGTAGTTTAGCTTTTCCTCCGTTAATCTGCAATACTATTAAATAACGTTAGTTTTAAGCGTTTAGGTTCTAGTGAATACCATGTATTAAGTGGGCTGGTTGTTTTCTAATACATATTATTTGAAGATTCTCTTGAAAATTGCTTCTATCATGCTGCTATGTTACAAGAACACAGTTTTCGTGCATTCTGGTATGGAATGTGTATGTTGCTATTACTTAGTTAATCACCATAGTCACAATTAATCAGCACCAATATTTATGGCCCTAAGTACCCTGAGATCTGTTGCTTGATACATGTCTGAACATTTTGGACAAAAAGAGGCCAATGTGGGGCAATGAGATAGCCCTTTAATGGACATATTCTTTTTTCTTAACAGTGATCTAGGGGTTTTGGGGAGGAAACACACATCCCCTTCTCCCTCGGGACTGACAGTGCCCTTGTCCGTGCTTCCTGTCGCACTTAGATGAGCAGGCTTTCAGCAGCTGCACTGGATTTTATAAGGCACTGAGTTTGGCTATTGTCATTATTGTTTTTACCAGTTTACTTGTTCATTATGGGGCTAGCCACAAAGCTTATGTATGCTGAGTGTGGGTTTCAAATTTTGAGTTTTGCTGAAACATTCAAGACACAGAAGTGGGCATCACAAGTCATGAGTGCTGTTCGCTAATAATGTCACTGGTCACCCATGTTGCTTCTGACTTGGTAAAAGAAAAACTGTACTTAGGAAAAGCTGCCGCTCATATAACATGTACTCATGCGATACTTAAATAAGGCCAGTCAAGGGCTAGAAGACAGCCAATCAGAATTTTGTTCCTACATGGTTATGTTTCTAAACTGGTCTATGAAATGCTAATGGGCAGAATTTTACATTTGAAAAATTTCCAGCACAAACTCTTGAGCCTTCCATTCTTAAACCAGTTGTGAGGGGCTTTGCCAAACAGACTTACGCAGGTTGCAGGTGTAAGAAGTTCCTCTAGGTAATGGTTCTCACGCCGGACTGCAATGCTGCTTGTTTTTTGGTTTTTTTTGGATAGAGTCTCACTCTGTTGCCCAGGCTGGAGTGCAGTGGTGTGATCTCGGCCCACTGCAACTTCTGCCTCCCGAGTTCAAGTGATTCTCCTGTCTCAGCCTCCCAAGTAGCTGCGATTACAGGCACATGCCACCATGCCTGGCTAATTTTCGTATTTTATTTTTTAGTAGAGATGGAGTTTCAACCTATTGGCCAGGCTGGTCTTGAACTCCTGACCTCAGGTGATCTGCCCGCCTCAGCCTTCCAAAGTGCTGGGATTATAGACGTGAGTCCCTGCGCCTGGCCTCATGCTGCAGTGTTGATAAGATTGTACTGGGCACACTGTGAAACATGAACGTTCTCCGGCCCTGTCCCCAGAGACTCCAGTTCAGAGGGTCCAGGAATCTGCATTTGATGTGCACACCCAGGGGGCTCTGAGCTGTCTTCATACCATCGTTTTGAGAAATACTTGAAGCTATTTCAAACACTCCTTCTTGTCATGTAAGGTAGTCTTCTGCCTCTGTCCTAGGAACTAGTTCATTGTGATTTCTTTTGTCCAAAATCCTTTGGATGATACAGATGCATTATATGTGGAGGCAGTAATTAAGCTCTGGCTGGCCCCCCTTTCTCCAGATAAGTACACTATTTACCCTGGCCTTTCCTTACAGGTCCAACTTTCCAACAAAACCATCACCGTTTGCTTTCCTTCAGCCCCTACACGTTCTTTTCGCCTGTTACACGATGTCCGAAGTAAAACAAAGATTTCTGTCTTTCCTTTCGCGTTGTACATGTCACGACTAAAACACATGCCTCAGGTCTCAGTGTACTGTAAACTATGTTTATTTTTTAAAAATCCATTTTGCTTATAAGAACGATAATGGTGTCCTTAGGTGTTTTAAAACTATAACAATTTAAAGACGTTGGATCATAAAATAATGTTTAAGCTGGACTGATAAAATTAAAGTAAAACATTAACAATCTAAATTTAGTTTAAGATAGAAACTTAGCTCTCTTGTTCCTGCTGTGTGCAACTTCACAAAAACCCAAATTTTGCTACTTAAAGTGCAGATTGTGTTTTTATAGTTTCAGGCAGAAATTATTTAGAAATGTACCATGCTGCTGTGGAAAAAAAAAAAGCCATCATAGACCCATATTTGCCCCTTTTTTAACACTGCAGAGTTATACTGTTCACACAGATGTCGTGCCGGGGGCCTTGGGATTCACGTGGCTGCTGGCTTTCACGAGAAAGGTCCAGACTGGTGGGATCTTCCAGCTGCCGCTTCCCCCTTCCCTCTCTGGTTGCTGCTGGCTTTGGGGCTGTGACCTGCCTCTCACTCTCCCTGCATCTGACACGCTCTTCCATGTTTCTCTTGGTGCGTGGTCAATTCTTGTCTGCATATTTCTTCTCTTCTCCCGCCTTTGTTTCTGAGCTGCTCACCTGAGCTGTGGGGAGTGCTATTGGGATCATCAGCATTTTCTGATCAAGGTTCTCTTATCTTCTGATGAGCGAAATAGCTCATCACAGAAATGACTGAATTCATGACTCTCTGGATAGTTGAGTCTCTTGCATTTCTGATCAGGGCCTGCTTATACTCAGACATTTCTTGTTTGCTGTTGTTGCTTTTATGTTCATGGTTGTTCTCGACAGAGATAATTTATTTTATTTTTATTTTTATTTTTATTTTTTGAGATGAAGTCTTGCTCTGTCACCCAGGCTGGAACGCAGTGGCACTATCTCAGCTCACTGCAACCTCTACCTCCAATGCAAGCAATTCTCCTGCCTCAGCCTTCTGAGTAGCTGGGACTACAGGCATGTGCCACTATGCCCAGTTAATTTTTGTATTTTTAGTAGAGACGGGGTTTCACCACGTTGGCCAGGCTGGTCTCAAACTCCTGACCTTAGGTGATCCACCTGCCTCAGCCTCCCAAAGTGCTGGGATTACGGGCGTGAGCCACTGTGCTTGGCTGAGAATTTCATTTAAATTGTGGATTACTGGGCATTAATTATGTTTGTCTGAGAGAGAGTGATAGAGGGACATTGAGAGAGAAACAAAGACAGAGAGACAGAGAGAGGAGATGAAGAAGGAGGGGGAGAGGGAGGAAGGAAGGGAGGTATTGAGAGAGATCACACCAAACTCATTGCACATTCCTATGAGTCGTTGCCACAGGCTGCACTGGGCCAACGCTTTCTCACCAGTTTCACTAGTGGAGCTAACCTGGTCAGAGCCTCTTTGCTGTCTTCGTGAGGTTGGAACTATGCAGAGTCCCGCAGTTTCCTCCTAGTCTACCCCTAGGTCCTTGGGTTAATTATGATCTATGTTGGCTTTTAGCACCTTTGTGGAAAGATAAGAGCCACAGTAATGAAGATTGAGTAAATGAGCCAGTGAAGCAGAGATGGGGATGTGCGCCCAACATGCTCCTGGATGATTATTGACGGACACGTGTCAGCTGCTAAATGTTATTTAAAATTTGTTCTTGCCATCCTAAAGTCATTTGTTGTCCTCCTGAATATAGAAATACAATGATTAGAAGGCTGTTCTACCATCCTGAGATATGTGCACCATTGATTTTGTAATTTGTTGCTACCTTCTACTTATAGTGAATGATCCATGATACATAAAAGAAATTTATGTCGGAGCTTTTCACGGTGAATAAATATTAGGAAGAAAATACATTTAGACAATAGAAGGAAGTGGTGTAATGGGCGATCCTGCGGTCAGGTGTGTGTCATTGATTTTCTCCCGATAATGTTTATAGTTGCTGTGTGAGTAGCTTACTTTTTAAGGTGCTCGATTCCACATTGGCTTGATATTTGACACATTTGAAGGCACAGTGGGAGAAGGAACCAATCCTGACCTTTCTCTAGGCACTTTTCTGATGTCAGTAGACAAACTGGATAATTAATGTTGACTTCTTCTAGAAGTTATTAGAGGTGGCTTGCAGAATCCTCCACTGGCTTCCTATTGTGTTTGGATAAAATACAGCACCAGTGGCATGGTCCACGAGGCTGGGCCTGGCTTTGTCAGTGCCTCTCTGTCCAGCTTCATCTCAGATGCTTCACCCCTGCTCCTGACATGCAGCTGCACGTGCGCCAGGTTAGACCCGCTCCATGGCATGGGAAACCTGCCCCAGCTGGCCACCACCTCATTCCTGTATACTCTTCAACCTTCAACTCAAATTCTCTTCCTCAGAGAACACTTGCCTGCCCCAATACCTAGTAAAAATCAGCACACACCCCATCCATTATACTCCCTGTTGGCACCTGGAATTCCTGTCCATTGTTTTACCTAAATGGACAGGAATTCCAGGTGCCAGTTCCTGGAACTGGCAGGTATGTGCAATTCCATACCTGCATTTGCCTGATGTCTCTCTCTTTCCCACTGAGTGCAAGTGTAGGGATAGGTCTCTTCAGTTCACCACTTTGGGCCAATGCTTCCTGTCATGACACTGGGATCCAGTACCTGTGGTTAACCATTGCTATTGTGAAATATTATGGTGCAAAAACTATGGAACATGTAAACATACAGCTTCACAGGTGGGTGTAACCTGAATTTCCTAATGTGAAATAACCCAATCAGGTCTAGAAAAGGACAGCCAGTACCCTGTAGCTCTTGTACCTTGACTTCCTCTTTCCAGTTGCAGTTTCTTTCTCCCGGTTGTTATGCAGCATCCTGGATTTCATGGAAATGTCTTTCCGGCTTGCCTTCATGGCCTTACATGTGAACCACTTAATGTAGTTTGCCCACTTTGGAACTTTATACAAATGGAAACATTCACCTTATATTCTTTAGTGTCTGATCTATGTCACTTAAAATTATATTTTTGACTGGGTGCGGTGGCTCACACTTATAATCCCAGCACTTTGGGAGGCCAAGGTGGACAGATTATGAGGTCAGGAGTTCGAGGCCAGCCTGGCCAACATGGTGAAACCCCACCACTAAAGAAACAAAAAACTAGCCAGGTGTGGTGGCATGCACCTGTAATCCCAGCTACTTGCGTGGCTGAGGCAGGAAAATCACTTGAACCCAGAAGACAGAGGTTGCAGTGAGCTGAAATCACACCATTGCCCTCCAGCCTGGACAACAGGGTGAGAATTTGTGTCAAAAAAAAAAAAAAAAAAAAAAAGAAAAGAAAAGAGAAAAGAAAATTCTGTTTGTGAGATTTGTTCCTGCTGTGCATGTAGTCAGAGGCTGTGATTTGCGTTGCTGTGTGGTATTCTATTAAATGGAATACACCACTCTGGTAGACAGATCAGTGAAATCCCACAAAGACATCCACATCCCATTCCCTGGTACCTGTGACTGTTAGCTTTCATGACAAAGGAGATTAAGGGTGCAGGTGAATTAAGATAGTAAAATTACTCATCAGTTGCATCCCTGTGGCCAATCATTTCTTTGATGCTATTTGTTTTTCCATTATACCGGACTATGAAAATGCTGATACTAGGTCAACAGCTGTTTAAGCTGGATCTAATGAACAGATCCCATTCTAGGCCAGCTAAAGTTTAAAAATACTACAGCTTTCTTTTTGAGTAATTTGATACCTAAAATAGTGAAGACCTCAGGAACAGCCCATTCTCTTCAAGACCCATGAGAATTCTGCTGTGCCAACTGTCTTGGCTGGCATTTGCTTCCACTTTAAGTAGCTTCCTCCTGTCACAGAGGGGCCCATACTAGAAGGCTGGTGGATGATGACAAATTTGATTCTTGAGGATCTGTTCAGGTAAGTGCTAAAGTTCACTCAGTTTCTCTGGGAAACTAACTATACCTACTAGTAGAATCACCAGCCTTTTCAAAGAAAATATATACATCAAATTGGCAAATTAGTTATTTTAAAATTGTAAACCAAAGGCTGGGTGTGGTGGCTCACACTTGTAATCCCAGCATTTTGGGAGGCCAAGGCAGATGGATCACTTGAGTCCAGGAGGTCAAGACCAGCCTGGCCAACCTGGCGAAACCCTGTCTCTACTAAAAATACAAGAATTAGCCAGGCACAGTGGCAGGTGCCTGTAATCCCAGCTACTTGGGAGACTGAGGCAGGGAGAAATGCTTGAACCCAGGAAGCAGAGGATGCAGTGAGCCAAGATCATGGCACTGCACTCCAGCTTGGGTGACAGAGTGAGACTCCATGTCAAAAAGTAACATTAAAATTATTAAATTAAATTAAACTGAATTAAGTTAAATTGTAAACCAAGAGTGTGGTTGGAATTTCCACCTAGTTTCCAAGTGTAAGTGTAGCCAGAGCATGCCACAAACACAGGCACATGCCCCTCGGGGAATGCCTTCTCAGAAATGGTGCAGGGCTTGGGGACAGGCGGCTGGACAAAGCATCTATGCTTGCTGTGCATTCCGCTTCTTTGTTCTCGAGTTTCAGAAATCAATTCAAACTAGTTTACATAAAATGAGAAATGAAATAACTCCTAAAGTGGTAGGAGTGCATTATTAAATCCAAGGGAAAAATGCATCCAGGCCTCAGGATGAAAAGTACATCAAGAAATGGAAAGCCAAGAGGAGCTCATTCTGTCTCTTTGAGCTTCTTACCTTTTTGCCTCTTGTCTCTTTGCTTTTCATTCTCTTTGGTTCTGAGCCTCACTACTTCATTCCTTTCGTTCTGTGAATCTGCTTTATTTCCTTTGGAATCCTTATGCCATATGGCAGCAGGCACTTAACTTCCCTCCCCCACCTTCCGTTCTCATGGTTCGTGACAGCAGCCAAGAACAACTTGGAATATTTTAAACCCACACTGCAAATCCTGAAGCAGCCTTTTGACCTAGGTTAGCCTAATTAATTGTCTCTGGCTGAGGAGGAGAGGGGAGGGCTCACAGACTAGAAATGTGGCTTCCGGGGGCCCATGGGTGGAGGAGGAGGGCGTCTCAGATCATTCTGACTGGGGGTATGCTTCACAATGCCTCTGTGCCATGCTGGAACATTGTACCAGGGTGGCAAGCCCTTTTTAAAAAATGAGTTCAAATTGTTTTCATCTCTGCCATCAAATTGCTGGTGGTCCTTGCCTTTGAGACTGGTTTGTTAGTTACTTAATATTTATTGAGCGCCTGCAGGGATTTTTGACATTGGGAAGTGATGCGTTGAGTGTGCCAAAAAGCTACGCAGTATAGAAACTCATCTCAAAATCGCCCGTGGGTTTCAGTGAGTCTATGCAAAAACAGCCATTATCTGAAGATACATTAAGACACTGTTATCATACACAGCAAGGTGAAAGATACAAATGCTCAGTTTCAAATTCTGCAGCTTACTTCCTAGGCATCTTTTCACTGAAAGGGATTTCTCTTGGACATGATGTGTTGTGACATTTTTTCTGTGGGTAATCGGGTCACAGTGCTGCTGCATTTGGAAATCTATGAAACAACTTGATACCTTTAAAACATTATATCAAAATAGAACCAAAGCAGACTGAGCTCTAAAAGCAAGACTCACTTACATGTTGAACTAATTTCATAAAAGAATCGATCAGACCCAGTCGATTAAACTGAAGAGGCTAAAATAATTTGATCTCTGATGTTGGAATTTGCAGGTAAAAATAATCAAGAAGAAATGTTAACAGATAGCTGTTGAGTCAGTCATGTGCCTGTTTGTTTGTTTTCTAGAAGGATTGATATGGCTGAAGTTAATTCTGCAAACACAGTTTTGCTGATCTTCAAGTAGAGGGCTGACAGCTGCCTTCATAACGGTGGTGGATAGGATTTCAAAGTGCTGTGCCCTCAGGCAGCAACATCAAGTTATGCTATGTAAAATAGGCAACTTTAGAAGTTCCCAAACGTATTTGAACAAAGGAGAGTGGATCCCAGATGAGTCCGTGAGGCACATATGGGAAGGGGGAGGGAGAGCCTGAGTAGTGAGGTGTCCCTTATTAACATGGAGGCCCTGGTGGGCACTGCTCAGGAGAGGAAGAGCACCTGCAGGTTGTTATCTGGATGTTCTGGAAACATCGACTCCTCTGCTTCCACTAAGATGATGGTGACGCATAATTAATTGCCAGGCCTCAAAAGTTGGGCAGGTTAACCAAAATTCACTTCTAATGAATGAAATAAACAGAAGTGTTGGGGAAGGTCAGATGACATCATCTTCCACCACCACCACCTCCCATTCCCGAATTGGTTGCTCCAGTCTTTGGAAAGGGCCACTTAGCCGCCCACACCTGCAGTCTCTGCAGTTATTCACATGAAGGCAGCATTAATTCATGTCTTGTGGCCATATCTCTTATCCCTCCCTCACTCACTGCCACAACTAGCAAATGCACCCCAAAAGTACTCACAAGAAACAAAGTGACAGTCACAAGGAAAGAGCATCTCATGCAGTGGGAAAGTCTCCCCTGCTAGGTACATGCAGCGCTTTATTGGACGATGAGTTAGGGTCCTCTTGTTCCAGTGAGACTGGCCTGTGTTTCCACCTCCAGCCTGCACTGTGAATCCCAAGTCACTGCTGATTTATACATATCCTCTGGAATTATTTAAAGCTATCAATTACCTAACCTTGGGTCTGGCTATATCCTAGAAAAAGACCACTTTCTATTTTGGGAACAAGACATAGTCTTCTAGTCTTAATATACTTCTGCAGGCTGCCTGATAGAAGAGACTGATTCGTTTAAAGATAGATTATTATGAGAGAAATAATTTACTTCACTTCCTCCTTCCCTAGTGAGAAGGCCATCTGGTTGACCCCTCTGCCTTTAGCTAAGGGACATAAAATGCACAATTGCCAGCTGTCCCCACCGTGACTGGCAAGGCTGGACCTCAGCTGTCCCCGGGGTCCCTGCGGTGCTGCCCTGATTGCCCCAGTCTTCTGCAGGGGTGAGTCTTTAGGAAGAGGCTTTGGTTGATTGTGAAATCATCCTCCAATCTCACTTCTGCTGGAGGTTACTCCTTCTATCCCTTTAGCTGTGTAAGGCCAGACTTGCATTACATGAAATAAGCACATCATGGGATGCGGGCCTGGAACATTCACGGCGGTGACTGGCTGCTTGAGGAATGCCTCACTTTATTGTGGAGTCACAATTATGGATCCAATAACCGATATCACTCTGCTTTGAGGACCCCACAAAAATTAAATTTCTGATTTCCCCCTCATTAAAACTCAGGATGCAACAAGAAGTTGGAGGATCAAGTGGAATGTGATCACTCTAGCCCCTTCACTTTCTTTATAAAGGGTAGGAAATTTAATGCACTTTTGAGTTCTTTATTACATATCATATGTTGCTAAAACATTACTTAGTGATGATAGCAGTAAATGGTAAATTAGTATCTTATGTTTCTATAATTGTTATAAATTATGGTGTACTTTCAAATACGTTTACATTTAATCCTTATAACACCTAAGCAATCAGTTCCTTTTGTCTTCAGCCCCTTTCCTCCTTGCAGCATTCAAAAATCATCTCTACCTTAGAGTTTTCATTTCAATCTTCTCCTCTTCGTAAGGCACAAAGTCTCATAAAGGTAGCAAGGCAAATTCATGAGAGATATGAAGCTCAGGCCAAGGTGACCTGGGTCAGATTTTAACACAGAGAGGAGAGAATAGGAATGCAGTCCCTGATGGAGAGGCTGTAGCTGCGTTCTGTCGGCTGTAGCTGGGTTCCATTAACTGTAGCTGGGGGAGAACATTAAGGTAGCCTACATTAGGGTCCTGCTTGAATCAGTTCACGGACATTGTGGTGTCTGTAATTATTATCTTAATCTGCGTTTCTTGCACTTCAGATGTGCAGTTGGCACACACAAAAATCAAGCTGTAATAACAAATTACTAAGATAACAACATTGAATAAAGGTGAATTTTATGTTTAAAATGACCAGACAACTTAGAAAAGGTATAGCTTGGTTTTAGTTCATTGTTTGTTTTATTTTTACCCGAGTTAAAAATAAGTATGAGCAACAGTGGTGTCACAAAGGACAGGGTTGCCAAGTATGCATGTCAGTTTGCATTACATCCTGCAGGATCCATTGCTGCTTAGGTCTCATTCAAGCCACTCTGCTGGCATTAACCCTTTGCTTTCTGCATTCATCAATGATTGCCTTTCTGTTACTTCTAAAGGCATTTATCCATCCATTCATCCACTCAACACACAGTCTCTGTGCGCTATGTTGTCCCGAGTTTTGTACCAGGCATCGAGACATTGGACACAGCAAGATAACTGTGTCCTTACGTAAGTTTGTCCTCTGTAATGACACAAGCATTACAATAATCTATATATATTATAATATAGTATGTGTATTAAAACAATATATATATTAAATAGATAATAGTGAAACAGTGTTACGGAAAAGCAATCACGGAGTGTTGTGATTGTGTCCAGGTGGAAGAATGATGCCTCTGAAACCAGGCAAGACTTCCTATAATGTCAGAGGTAATATTTTAGCTGATAAGTAAAGAATGCAGAGGGATTTGCCTGGCAAACTGAAGATGAAGGGGAATTCCAGGAAACAAAAAAGTTGTAGAGGGGTTGAGGAAAGGAGGCATGGAAGGGAATGACTTGCTCCAGGAACAATGAGGTGTGAGCAGAGTCGGGTAGAACTTAGATTTGACTTAGAGGTAGAAAAAGGACAGACTTGCCATGTCACAGGTGTTTTTTCTTGAAAACAGAAGACTGGAGCCTCAGAGAGGGCTTTACATGCAAAAGAGACACATAAATGCATCCTGACACCTAGGTCTGCATGACCCACTCAGAATAACACTCTTGGCTGATACCTTTCTATTGTATGCTCAGAATTCAGATACTTCCCACTACACCCACTGCTGCCAGCCAGGACAGACCTCATCACCCTGTTCCTTGTTGGCCACTCCTGTTCCCACCCTGGCTTCTGAAAGTGTTTCCCCGATGCAGCTCCCCCTGGCCACCTTCCTTAGAGGGAGCCTTATTTACACACTGCTCTGCTCACACCCCTTTCACTCAGGGGTAAGCCAAAGCCTGCACCTGGCCCTCAGGCTGTGTACTCCCTGGCCCCTGCTGCCCCCCTCCTCTCATAGAATGGTCACCTTGCTCTCCCACTCTGGCCACTGCCTCCTTGCTGTCACCACTGAAGCCTACACTGTCTCACAGGCCAGGTACCTGCCACTCCCTCTCTCTGGATTGTCTTCTCAGATGTCAGCTCTACAGATTCCTTTAGTTCTATTCAGATGTCACTTTGCTAGAGATCTCTCTGATGCAAATAGCTCTCAGAACTCCATTGTCCTGCTTTTCTCTTATCTTAAAGAGCTTATCTGCTTATTGTTTGTCCCTTCCCCCATTCCTGCACTAGATTACAAAGAAGAAATATGAAAAAAATGAAAGCCATTAAACTTTGGTTGAGTTTCAGTGTCTATTTTATTCATTCCTGTATTCAAGGTTCTCAAAACCAACCTGTCATAGTAAGCCTAGATAAACATGTGTTGGATGGATGGATGTGGATTGACAGATATATGGATGGATGGATGAATGGATGGACGGATGGATGGGTGAATGGGTGGATGGATATGGATGAATAGATGGAAGGATGGATGAATAGATGGATGGGTGAATGGTAGATGGATGTGGATGGATGGATAGATGGATGGATGTGGATGGATGGATGGATGCATGTGGATCACTGGGTAAAAGATTTATTCTTATTAGAGCCAATGGTTGATTGTGAACATGCTTTTCCATTTTAATGGACCTCCAAAGTATGCATGTGATACCACACAGAATACGGAGTATGTTATAGCCTCATTTTCACCATGCTGGGCAACTAATATGTAATTCTACTGAGAAATACACTACTGAAACTCAGTGTGCCAGGGGATAACCTAGTGAGGTATTTTGACTTTCATGGAAAGTAGAGTCAATCCTATTCAAATTTTTAACAGTTCAACTCCTGCAAATTAGAAGGAAGTCTGCATTTGGGGAGCCAAATTAGATGTTCAAAGAAGTATATATTAGCCTGCATTCTAGCTTGAAAACTATATCTATGCTGTGGTTGTACCTACTTAAAAATTAAATGTGCATAGAGACCAGAAATAGAAAAGAATATGAAAATGGTTTAAAAAGTCAGTTTTTTGGATTAACAAGATTTTTCATCACTTTTTTCTTATGTTTCCCATTATTATTGTTACAATGTGTTTTGTGTAGTAAAAGAAAATTACCTGCAGTATGACAACAAAGTTTGGCAAATAAAAATGGAATTTGGTAAAGAATATCTTTATCCCTGTGGGCTTTAATGCAAGAATGCTGCCGGAAAGGCAATGTGATGCGTCTGTACCTAAGAAATGATGTGTATGATCCTGAATCACTCCAGTTGAGTGGGATATGCATTGATGCCAATGGGTTATCTTACTGTGCATTTTTTAAAATTCTCTAATGCATACCAGGTTGGTTTTATGTGCAAAACCTTATCTTAGGCCAGTGGGCATGGTAGAAGCACAGTCTTTGCCCCACTTTCACCAAGTGACCTTACTCTCATTCATTTCTTCAACCCAAGTACCAGCTTCCATGGTTCTGTATCTTTCGTCTCCATCTTGTATGTGTCCCTAGAACTTCTGCTGTGTTCTTCCTTATGAATGTCATCTATTGCTGCCTTCCTCCCTGAAGGATCAGACCCCCAGGATTTCCGTGAAATGTCCATTCATCCTGCTCACTTCCAGGGGAAGCAGCCTCTTCTATTATCAGGTAGTACTATCGGTTGGACATTCTGAAGTTTCTGTGTTGCACAATTCGCCTCTATTAAATTTCCTTTTGGTTCTAACTCTGCCATCTAGAGCGATACAGAGTAAGTTTGCTCCCCCGGTCCATGTGATATGCCTTCAAATGAGTGAGGACTTTTAAGTATTTGGTACTTGAGGTGAAACACTTCCTTCAACTTACTTCATGTGATATGTCTTGCAAATATCTTTATTTATCTTCTTTCTAAAACCTCTTTCCAAACATATTCTCTATGTCATGATCTGTAACAATATCCAGCCATTGTCATATCATGAGTGTGTTGGGGCCAGGGAGGGGTTTACCACTGCAATGTTTGTTCAAATGAATTTTTGTAAGTAAACCAGTCACATTATTGGCTGGTCAAGTAATTGACACAAATCAAAAGTCCTAGGGTTTTTTGTTTTTTTTTTTAATTTTCATATGGACTTTGACCAACATACCTATTATATAATAAATGTGTTTAAAACAGAGTTTAGAAGTCTAGATTACTCTTACAAGAAACAATATTCAGGTCAGGTGTCGTGGCCCATGCCTGTAATCCCAGCACTTTGGGAGACTGAGGTGGGAGGATTGCTTGAAGCCAGGAGTTTGACCAGCCTGGGCAACATAGTGAGACCCTGTCTCTACGAAAAATAAAACTTAGCCAGGCTTGGTGGCATACACCTGTAGTCCCAGTTACTTGGGAGGCTGAGGCAGAAAGATCATGTGAGCCCAGGAGGTCAAGGCTGCACTGAGCTACAGTCACGCCACTGTACTCCAGCCTGGGCAACAGAGTGAGACCCTGTCTCTAAAAAAAAAAATTTTTTTTAATAAAGATTATTAAAAATGAAATAGAAACAATACTCAAAAGATATCAATTATTTAAGCTAATAAGTTAACATTAATTTTATCATTCTGGTTAGTGAATAAGATTTGGTCTTGGCGTTCTGATTTTAATGGTTTCCTTGGAATTTCATCTCAACAGTGTTTGAGGAATGTCAGCTGGGGCTGTGAGAAATTGCACACACTAGGGTGGTTGTATGAATAGTACCACTGAAAGATTCCTGCTAGTCACAGACTTGATGAAAAGGGCTTATATTCTTTTTGAATTTGGGTGAAATGAAAAGCTGCTGAATTAGCAAGATCTAATTACTTATCCTTGGCCCTGGCCAGCGATTTTCTCCCACAGAAAATACTACCTAATAGGAAATGAGATTGAATCAGTGTAACTTTCTGTAGCTAGTTTGTTGCTCATGGGTAGTCTTACTTTTTAAGCTCTAAAAAGCTACCCTCTGATGGGTAAATTAAGTTCTAGATGGCAAATATGAAGAGTTGTAGAAATTCTAAACCACCATAGAACTCTTTCCTACTAAGCCTATAATGGCCCATGAATTTTTCTTAATTTAATAACCAATATAGCCAATACTAAACATTTGGATGATATTGCATAATGTCTATTTTAGTTTGTAGCAATTTGACACATTCTAATGAACTTTTAATCTTTGATGAAAATATATTTATATATTGCATTGTCTATTTTTGAGGCCATCTTCATTCTACCTCATTTTGGCTTGATTACTGAGTTGCAATTATGAGCATTATAAGAGCATATTCTCTGAACTATACATGGGCAGAAGTGGTCCCTTTGCAGTGTGACCATGTGTCCTTATTTACTCCAGTGTAATTAATAATAATAATCAATATGTAACTATTATATTTATTACTTATTAAGTACTCATGCTCTCTTTTGTGTCTTGCAAAGAATGACAGTTTGGACTACCAGTTATATGCTCCCTCTACTTTGCAGGGAACTGAAAACTTGGTCTCAGCAGGCAATATCCACCACGCATATTGCCTGCTGAGACCAGGTTTTCCCCAGACTTATGTAGTCTTTAGCACCCTTTAGCAGTGTCTCCAGAGTCCCTCTCCCACCTCTTGCTGCAGTGCAAATAGGGTTCCCTGGAGGGTACTGAAACCTAGAATAAGGATAGGTGAGTTTCCCAGTGAAGAGAGACCAGGAAAATCTTGAAACCTTGAATGAGGAACTATTGAAAAAAGAAAAGCCTGAAGGCAGTGTGGTGGGCAGAAGTTGAGATGAAAATTGGCACATAGCATGTGCTAAATAAATATTTAAATTTGGTATGCTGAAATAGAAGTTGATCACATGGATGTAAAAAAAGGGGAAGATGGCTGGGCGTGGTGGCTCACGCCTGTATTCCCAGCACTTTGGGAGGCCAAGGCAGGCAGATCATTTGAGGTCAGGTGTTCGAGACCAGCCTGGCCAGCATGGTGAAACCCCATCTCTACTAAAAAAATTACAAAAATTAGCTGGACAAGGTGGTGGGCACCTGTAATCCCAGCTACTCAGGAGGCTGAAGCAGGAGAATCACTTGAACCCAGGAGGCAGAGGTTGCAGTGAGCCGAGATCACGCCATTGCACTCCAGCCTGGGCAACTAAGCAAGACTCCATCTAAAAAGTAAAAGGGTGGTGTTGGTGCGGGGGAAGATGACAGAGGACTTGGAGCTAAAAGTTTAACCCTAGTTGAGTTGGATTCAATGAGGGTAAGGAGCTGTGATAAAGGAAAGCTCCAAGATGACCCTATACTGTAGAGTTTGGTTTATTGGGAGAAGAAGCATTAGGTTTGCACAAAAGCTGTAAACATAATAATATCAGATTTTCTTTCTTGAGGTAACATTTGGCCATAGTAGGAAAATGACAGCCCAAGGCTTTGGGACATTGAAGGCAGAGGGGAAAAAAGGAGCTAATAGTAGATTCAAGGATGGAAAGATGCCTCTTTTGCTGTTGTGTGTCTTGGTTCTTGATTTAAATGAACTATGTCTATTTGGCTTATTTAATTTCCTTATTTCACTCACTGGGGTTTTCTTTGTTGTTGCTGTTTTTAGGAGCTGGTGGGGAGTAACCCTCCACAGAGGAATTGGAAAGGAATAGCAATTGCCCTGCTTGTCATTCTGGTCATCTGCTCCTTGATCGTCACATCGGTCATACTTCTGACACCAGGTACTGTGTTCATTCTTGGAAAAGCAAGTTGCTGCCAGAGAGAAGAGCATAATTTTACCTTGCAATATTTTCTAAGTAACAAGTAACTACATGTTACATAATTAATTTTTTCCAAGTTCTAATTCTCACTGTGCCATATGATATAATATGGTCTCAATTTTAAAAATCCATTTTATATGTATTAGATTTCTTTATAAAGTTGTTTACTACATGGAAATGCTTGGCACATATTAAAATTACTTATACAATTACTTATTAATTCCTGATTAACTTAAAGACAGTGGCATGAATATAATAATTTTATATTTTACATGGAATTCCTGGACATTATGTCAAGGGTGAATTAAGAAAGTTATTAAAGCAGCATATGTTGAGTGTGAACTAAGGATAATGTGCTAAATAGGTACTACTGAAGATGACGTAAAATATAAACCAGTATCATAAATCTCTCAGGAAAGAAAATACACTAAAATCCACAGAAGAAATCTACAACAAAAACAGATATATAGATGCACTATTGAATAAGCCAAACAGAAGTGCTATTGGAGTTGAGAGGAAAAGAGAAATCTTTCAAGAGAAAGTTCATGGAGAAGGTAATATGTGAAGTGGGTTTAATGGAGTAATGGGAAGAATTTAGTAGTTAGAGAGTGGTGGGATTAGGGAGAGAAGAAAGCCTTTGCCCATAAAATAATAATATAGGGCCAAGCATGGTGTCTCATGCCTGTAATCCCAGCACTTTAGGAGGCCAAGGTGGGCAGATGACCTGATGTGAAGATTTCAAGACCAGCTTAGTGCAACCCCATCTCTACTAAAAATACAAAAATTTGCTAGGTGTGGTGACAGGCATCTGTAATCCCAGCTACTCAGGAGGCTGAGGCAGGAGAATCACTTGAACCTGGGAGGTAGAGATTGCAGTGAGCCAGGATCATGCCATTGCACTCCAGCCTGTGTGACAGAGTGAGACTTTGTCTCAAAATTAATAATAATAATAATATAGGAGCTATCATAGAAAAACATGGTAGTCATAGATAAAACAGTATGTAACTGTTTTATCCATTCTCATGATCATATTAGATGCCTATATGTGTGGGCAAAAAAAATTTTTTCCTCAGTAAATAAATATACAAGCATTAGACTCTAAGATGAAAAAAGTAGATATTATCATATAAAACTATTTTCCACAGGTACAAAAAATGCAGGTAAATTGTAATCCAGGCTTAAACTATTACTCCAAAACCTAAATGAGAAAAGGGTAATCTGTGCCCTGATACCAAATTAAATAAAGATATCACAAGAAAAAAAAAACTACAGATCAATGCCCCTCATGAAAACAGATGTAAAAATCTTCCACAAAATAGTAGCAAACTGAATCTCACTATATGTAGAAATATTATACACCATGACCAAATGGGATTTATTCCAGGAAAAACAAATTGGCTTGTATGGAAATCAATCAATGTATTATACCTACATGAATAGAATAAAGGGCAAAAAGCACCTGATCATTTGAACAGACACAGAATAAGCATGTGACAAAATCCAAAAACCTTTCCTGACAAAAGACTCAACAAGCTAGGAACAGAAAGAACATCTTCAATCTGACAAGTATCTATGAAAAACCCAATAGGTAACATCATACTGAACAGCAGAAGACTGAAATCATTCCCTTTAAGACCAGGAGACAGTAGACAGGGATGTTCATTCTCAACATGACTATTTAACATTATATTGGAGGGTCTAGCCAGGGCTATTAGGTAAGAATAAAAAAAAAAGGACATCCAGATAGAAAAGAAAGAAGTAAACCTGTCTCTATTCATAGAAGACATAATGTTGTATACAGAAAATCTTAAGGAATCCATCAAAAAAAAAAGTTAAGTAGGAAGAAATATTTAAGACCAAGATGCAAAAATCATTTGTATTTCTATCCACTAGCAATGAACCATCCCAAAATAAAACTAAGAAAATGATTCCACTTAAAATAGTTTCAAACTGAAGAAGATACTCAAGAATAAATATAACAAAAGAAGTAAAGAAGTATAAGACTTGTGCACTAAAAACTACAAAACAAAATGAAAAGAAATTAAGATTGGTAAATGGAAGCACATCTTATATAAATTGATTGAAAGACTTCATATTGTTCACATGATAATACTCCCTAAATTGGTGTCCAGATTCAACCCAATCTCTATCAGAATCCTTCTTTCTTTTTTAAAGAAACTACGGGTTGATTCTGAAATTCATATGAAAATGCAAAGGACTCAGAATAGCCAAAACAATCTTGAAAAAGAACAATTCAAAGACTCATGCTTCCTGATTTTAAAACTTACTATAAAGCTACAACAATCAAACCAGTATGGTACTAGGAGAGGTATAGACATATAGATCAATGGAATAGAATTGTGAGTTCAAAAATAAACCCAGATATCCATAGTCTATTACTTTTTGACAAGGGATCCAAGGCCATTCAATAAGGAAACAATAGTCTTTCCACCAAATTGTGCTGGTGCAACAGGATATCCACATGCAGAATAGTGAAGTTGGACCCCTAACTCATGCCATATGCAAAGATGAACTCAATGTGGACCAATGACCTAAATGTGAGAGCTAAAGCTGTAAAGTTTTTAGAAGAAAATATAGGAATAAATCTTTGTGATTTTGAATTAGGCAATGGTTTGTTACATGTGACAACAAAAGTGCAAGCAATCAAATAAAAAATAAATTGGAATTCATCAAACTTAAAACATTTTGTGTGTCAAAAACACTATCCAGAAAATGAAAAGACAACCTGTGAATCATGCAGTTAGTAAAGGTCTAGTATCCAGAATATATAAAGAACTCTTACTAGTCAAAACAAACAAACAGAAAAACCAAATAATTCAATTTAAAAACAGGCGAAGGATTTAAAGAGACATTTCTCCAAAGAAAGACAATGGCCAGAAAGCCTATGCGACAATGTTCAACATCTTTCATCATCAGGGTGAATGAAAATCAAATCACAAAGAAATACCATTTCACACCCACTAGGATGGTTATAAGAACCAAACACAAACCAAAAAAAAAAAAGGAAAACGCTAAGTAGGATACAGAGAAATGGGAACCTTGTTACATTAATAGTAGAAATATATATTGTGTAGCCTCTATAAAAAATAGTTCAGTAGTTCTGCTAAAAGTTAAACACAGAGTTACCATATCACCTAATAATTCTACTCCTAGCTATAAACTCAGGAAAACTAGAAACATATGTCCATATAGAAACTTGTATATAACGCTCACAACATTGAGTCCCACCCATATCTGATTTATGTAAAAAAAAAAAAAAAGTTCACAAGAGCATTATTCATAATAGCCAAAAAAGGTGAACACAACCCAAATATCCATCACCTGGAGAATGGATAAATAAATGGGATGTGACCATACAGTGGAATACTCCTCCGCTGTGAAAAGGAACGAAGAACTGAACCATGCCATAACATGCATTAACCCTGGAAACTTCACGCTAAGTGAAGGAAGCCTCACATAAGGCCACATATTGTATGATTTCAGAACAGGCCAATCCATAGAGATAGAAAATAGACTTGTGGCTGCTGGAAGCTAGAAGTGGGAGAAAAGGAAATGATTGCTAACAGGTATAAAATTCCTTTGAAGAGGATGAAGAAATTATTCCGGTATTTAATTGTAATAGATGCATGACTTTTAATATTATATATTTTTAAAACACTGAATTGTATACATTAAAAAAGATAAACTTTATTATATGTGAACTTCATCTTCATAAGTTGTGAGTTTAGTAAAAAGATGAGAAAGCTGTCGGGGGCGGTGGGGTGGGGGGAGGTGTGAAGGTGTAACGTGGACACAGCAGTGCCAGATATACTACATTGCCTCAAAACCTTTTCTAACACGGAAGAGGCTTCAGTAACAGTTCCGGGAGAGAGTGTTGCAGTCTCCTGGGTGAGTGAGCTTGAATGCACCACAGTTGCCTGGAACATTCAAACTGAGGGTTCAGTTCAGTGCTTCAGTGACTGGCAACAGATCCCTTCACCTGTTGAAATCAGATGACCAGGGTTTAGAGGGACCGGGGGGAGGAACTGCAAAGATCATCCTCGTTTTGTTTTATGGTGATGCAGATGATGATATCACACGGCTGGGACTTTAACCACTACATATTTCTAATTAATATAGAGGACGTCAAGTCCTCCTCAGGGTCCATAGAGCATGTGTTTCTGCCTCTGCTCTTCTTTGAGCAGAATTGTGGTTTGTGTAAGAATATGATTGCTGCAGATTTGATCTCGCAGTTGTCTGGCACTCCCTTTGGGACGTAGAAAGCAGTGGTGTTTAGTGGTTTGCAGTTGCTCCCACCTCCCAAGGTGCATGTGACCATTCATGTCACCCAGATCGGAGGGCTGTCACTAGTATCACTCAATAATGGAATAAAATGGCTGCCCAGAGGTCCCTACACAGAAATGTCCACAGCAGCAAAGTGGGTTGAGAAGCGGGTCCTGGGACCCTGCCCCTCGAAGCTCAGCTCCAGGCCTGGCAAGCAGTAGCCCCGCATCTTCTCCAGGCACGGGGAGAGACAGCAGGCCTGCTCCTTCCAGCGCAGCAGCCGACCCCGCCAGCATCTACGTTTGGTTCTTGTGCAGCCGGTGCAGCCCCAGCAGCCTCTCCTCTGCAGTAAACCCAGGATGCCGTCGCTGGAAACTCTTCTCCCTGCACCCTGATGGCCAGTTGTCAGGGACAACTGCTCTGAGAGGCTCTGGTGAATGGCTGAATTCCAGAGAAGACTTTGAAGGGGGGGACTTTGCTTTTCTTTTTCCATCACACTAAACATGCAGCTGAGCCTTGCTTCACCTTTTGGTTCTAGTGGGTGGTGTTCGTTTCTCTGGGCTGTGCTGCCCTGGGTCTGGGTGTCCAAGGTTTAGGCCTCTCCGACAGGACCACACAGCGAATATTGCCCACTGCTCCCCGCACCGAGGCCTGACTGCATCCACTCTCCTGTGATACAGCAATGGCTTGTGTTTTGATATAAAATTCCATCAGGCAGAGGAGGTATAAAACCATTCAACCTGCCACTAGCTCCAGAGCTGTCTCACATTCACTAATGTACAGAACAGAGTCACCTCGATGGAGAATGCCCGCCAACAGATCCGGCACGAATGACCCTGGCTAGGAGCTGAGAATGCCATGCTAAGTGCCAGACGGAATGTGGAAAAAGAAGATATCGTTGCTCCCCCGTGAGGCTTAGAGTCCACGTAAAGACAAGGCATGTGCAAGGAGAGTTCCACAGTAGTGTTACCATTAAGCAAAAATAAAAGTGAAAGGCAGGATATGGCGGAGGCCTTCTGAGCTGCGTAGATAGCGGAAATGCTGACCTACAGGACTGAGATCCTCCCCCATGCCAGAGGGGCTTCCACTGATGAAAGTGAAGGACTAGAGTCAGTCTTCAATAGCGGAGAGTCTGAGTCGTAACAGTCACACTGTGGGTATGTTGAGTGCATTCCTACCCAACGTTGCTTCCATGTTGGTAGATTTAGTTAGAAATTGTAATATGTGCTTTTTTTTAAAATAGTATTTTTCAAGTACTACCAGCCTTGTATTCTGGTTTATTGAAACTCAGAGTACAGTACCTGCTTTCCACTTAATTAGAAAATCCATTCTGAACTCACTTGACGCTGTGGTTTTGTGACAATGGTTCCTGGTCCCCAGGGGCCCCCCTTTCCAGGCAGGTGAGAAGAATCTCATGCATGTGGTAGAGTGCCCTCTTCATGACGCAGACCTGGAAGACCTCATGGTAATCACTCTGAACAACGAGCCTCCTTGTCCTGGAGTACAGTCTAATGATCACCAGTTATGCGCAATTTATGTTTCAGAAATCAAATTAAAAGTGTTTAAGGCGAGCTTAGTTCCAGAGGGACTTGCCAAATGAGAATGTGTCCTTTTCAGTTTTGCCATTCATGTCTCCCTTGCTGGTCCATGCTCTTTTCTAAATTTCTTCTCTTTGAAATAATAGGCTCAGCGTTACATTTTTTATTTTCAGATATTAAATACGTGTCTGTCTACAATAGGCCATGCACAGCGTATGCCTTTTGTTAGCAGCTACAGTTCTCGCATTCTGATGGAAAATGCTGTGACCTTCTGCAGTACCACAGTCACTGGTGTGGGAGTCTGACACTCCAGCAGGACTGGATTTGCATGAAAACATCCCTGACATTTAGCTTTATGGAATCTCACATTACAGCAGGTGGACAGTGTTTGTGATGGAAAGTGCTAGGACACTTTCAGGTGGTACGTCAATGAAAAGCCTTTTGGATAATTCAAAGTCATGGTGAAAGTAGATTCTGGGTTAAGGCCAAACATAGGTTATCAGAACAGAAGACTCATTAGTCTTTCGGGTAAAAATGTAACAGAGAGATTATTTTTATGGAATTGAAATATCATCATTGCTTAATGTCTGTGACCGCATTGCCAACCCTCACCTTATCTTTTTAAAATACTTGAACAAATGATTTTAAAACATTTTATTGAAGAGGTATATGCATATAGGATATATGTTATATGTCTAATATAAATATATAGAAATTAAATATGTAAATATAAACACATGTAGGCTATTGTTGAATTTTGATGAATTTTAAAACCAAACATGATGCTATAATCAGCATCCGGATCAAAAAGCAGCATGCAGCCAGCATTCCAAAAGCCCTCCATGCCCTCCCCATCATTAGTCCCCTCAAGGGAACCTCATTTCTGACATTACAGAGTAGCCCTGCGAGTTTTTAGCCCTTTGCATTTATGTCATAAATGTAATCATCTTATGTGTCTACTTTTATGCCTGCTTTTTGTTCTGTATGATGTTTGTGTGATCCATTGTTATATTTTAGATCATATTGCTACCCAGTTTTTAACCTATCTTGGATTATCTTACCATAAAATCCCACATAATCCCAATGAAAATTGAAAAATAGTTTAATAGTAATTCAACAGCCTTTGTGTTTATTGTAAAAAGTAATGCATACCTCATAATTTGTTGTCTTATAGAAATGGGTGGTTTGGTCCATATCTTTTGGGTATTTTCTCTCTGTTATGGCTCCTATATTAAATTCCTCCTCCAAATTCAATCTTGTTATATTCCATGTACTACCACTGACCACGGCCCACACGTCTCATCATGGGAAGCGCAGGTGGCTTGAGTGGGTCTTTGGTGTTGTTCGTCTGCCCTCGGGCATCTGCTCTGAGTCCTGGGTTCCTCTGTGCCTGCTCACACCCATCTGCAGCTGACTGACTTGGCTGGGGATGGTGTCTACACTCTTCATGAAACAGAGTTGTTTTGGCTGCTGCTGATGCTACCACTGTTAATGTTTCTACCCAAAGTTAACTTGTTAATGCTAATCGAGACTGAATGCTATAAATAGAGGCTGCAGATGACATTCATTATCATGGTCCAAAATCTGAGAGAGACCACCGAAGACAGCATGTATTCATGGAAGGCTTCACGGAGAATGAGCAGTTAGACTTTGAAAGATAGATCCAGTAGAGACTGAAGAAAACCCAGAGGGAAGGCCATGAGTGCTCACTGGACAGAGGATAGTCTGGCCAGGAAGTTGTGGAGGGGCCAGGCATGGTCAGAAGTTGAGGGAGAATGAAAGGGCTGATAGCCAATGGGGAGAGCCTGGAATGCACAGGGTCTGGAATTGAGACTGGACTCTAATTTCTCCTACTGTTTATACCAATGTCATAACCAGTTTCAGAATCTGATGAATGCTGTAAGCCATGCTGTTGTTGGAAAGAAAGAAAGGGCATTATGTACCATAAACATTTGGATGTTTTGTTAATAGAACGTTGGTAAACGTAGTCAGCCCATCCCAGGGCCATCTCTGAGATCTGCTTGAGCATTTATCCAAGGTCCGGGTGTTAAAGTTTGTCAGTCGAAATATTTTTGTCTGTGAGTAACAGAAGAGCTAACTAAAACTGTTCCAATTGTAGGTGTCTGTATTGTTTCACAAGACAGGTTTAGACCTGGCCAGTCCAAGACAGATTCATTACTCATGGATATCATCAAGGGCCAGACAGTCTCCATCTCTCTACTGCCTTCATCAGTATGTTGACGAAATGGTTGTGACGGCTTCATGCCTCCTGCGCCCACACAGGCAGGAATGGATGGATGCGCAGAACTTAGCTTGTGCATCTCACTTCCTCCGTCATGGAGGAAACAGTCTTCTGGGTAGTTCCTTTCAGTTTCCTGGAGCTGTGAGGAGACAGCTTCTTTGCTGTAACCATACTGCATGGCAACCTTCACTGGAAGGGGTTAGGAAAGCCTGCCATTTGGAGGGGTTGGGCTCTGCTGAGTTGGAAGAGAGATACTGACTCTTGGGAAAGCAGCCTGCACTGTCACCACCACCAGCAATACCCTTTGATTTGTGAAATGCTTGAGGAACGTGGTCTACATTCCTTGAATGTGACCAGTGAATTTAAATCATTCTTTAAATGGAAACAAATCCAAAAGGACAGAGTTCTGACAGATTCTTATAGAAGAAAGGATTAGTTTACATTGCTACTAACCCTATAGTGAATTGCAAACTTGCAAACTACTGAAAAGTGGGTGCCTGGGAGCATCTGAACAGTCTCTCTTTGACTTCCCATCATTAATTCTAGGAGGACCACGAGGTGCATCTCATTTATTTATGGAATCCTTACACTAAAGAGCCATTTTTCTAAAGGATGGCAGTAGATGCTTATTATTCATGGTCGCATTAAGACTATAAGCTAAGGCAAATGGGTCTACATATTTATCCATAAATGGGCACTTTTCAACTGTTGCTACATTTTTCATCCTATTTTAAAGGCAACCGTGAAAATGAGTAAATCTTATGCAAGGACCCTAGTTTCCTCTGTAGTCTGTTGCCTGCTGTAGATAAGAGCCTTCTGGTCAGCTTCAAATTAATTTGGGGGGCCTTAAGGGCCACATTTTTACAAGCGGCTGGCTCCTATATTAGTTGCCAGTTTATTGAAGACTCTGGCAGTGCAGAAGCAAAGGCAGCATTTCAGGAGTTTAAGCAGAGTTACTATACCACATCAGGGTCAGGAACATAGAAAGCTGTGATATAATAAAATCAGAGAACTGGAGAGCAATTATAAAAAATGAGCTATGTAGGTTGGGGGAACTAGGAAGATGAAGTTCCCGATTGGAATGGATCCAACTTCTCTGAACTCTTCACCTTAAGCCCTACTCGATCACTTCTACGGAAACAACTAGATGCACTTTCTCAGATTGCTGCTTCACATTCCTCAAATCCCAGATATTCTAAATTGACTCTGTGATTTAAGTATGGTATTAAAATCACCAGAAGTTCAGTTAAGTGATAATTTGCAGAACCTCTCATTTAATCAGTCTCTTTCTTGCTTTTCCCCTACTCAGATTCTTCGTGTCTTTCTTTTTCATTCAGTAAATGTATGATCATTGCATCCTCAGAGGATGCCTTCTAAAGTTGTGGGTTGATTGGAAATGGAAGAAAGGCCTTGAAGGGTGTGGTAGGCTAAAAATGCCCCCCCCCCCCCCCCCAAAAAAAAGAAATCCATGTTCTAATACTTGGATCCTATTAATGTTTCCTTTTACGGCCAAAGGGAGTCTTCTGTGGTGGTTACGTTAAGGATCTGAAATGGAGGATTACCCTTAGTTAGCCAGTGGAATCTCAGTGCAATCACATGTATTCTTATAAGAAGGAAACAGAGAGAATTTGACCCAGACTGAAGAGGAGACAGCCATGTGACCACGCAGGTGGAGATGGGAGGGATGTGGCCACAAGCCCAGGAATACCAGCAGCCCGCAGAGGCTGGAAGAGACAAAGAACAGATGTGATATGATTTGGCTGTGTCCTCACCCAAGTCTCATCTTGAATTGTAGCTCCCATAATCCCCACATGTCATGGGAGGGACCTGCTGGGAGGTAATTGAATCATGAGGGTGGGTTTTTTGTGCTATTCTCATGATAGTGAATAAGTCTCATGAGATCTGATGGTTTTATAAAAGGCAGTTCCCCTGCACACACCCTCTTGCTTGCTGCCATATAAGACAAGCCTTTGCTCCTCCTTTGCCTTCTGCCATGATTGTGAAGCTTCCCCAGCCATGTGGAACTGTGAGTTCAGTAAACCTCTTTTTATTTATAAATTACCCAGTCTCAAGTATTTCTTTATAGCAGTATGGAAATGGACTAATACAAGATGCTTCCCCAGAACCTCCGAGAGCATGCAGCCCTGCTGACACTTGTGTTTGGGCCCAGAGAAACTGATTCTATACTTCCAGACTCCAGAACTGGGAGAGCTTACTCTTCTGTTGTTTGAGCCATCAGGTTTGTGTCATTTGTTACAGCAGCCACAGGAGGCTAAAACAAAGGGAAGTAAATGCCTTGCTGCCACATTTACAGTGGCCATGTCTTACAGGCAGGCAAAAGAGTACACTCGTGGAGAGGTCAGAGCTAGAGTGCCTGGAAACCACGTGCTAGCCCTTGCAAGGCGGTGAACTGGACAACATCTGTGCCGTGAGCAGCCCTATCTGCTCCTTCCCACCGTTCACAGTGGGAGTCCATGCTGGGCTCCTAGCTCAGCTCTCTAGGGATGCCCCTGAATTTCAAAAGGTAGTCCTTTACCATCTTCACCACCAAAAAAGGAACCGAAATTCATTCACATTAAGATGGATTTTGATGTTTTTTCAAAATGTGAGAGAAAGAGACAATGCCTATCTTCAGCATTGACTTAATTCTTTTTATTTTACATACATTCAATTAAACAGATTTAAGCTCCACTTACAGTCTATGTTATTAAATTCATGGAGATGGGAGATTAAATGCAGATCAATCAAAGAAGCCAATGGAATTCAAATTAAAAATATATGTTGTATATGACAGATAATGATGATTTCTGAGACTAAGTCACCCCTTACAATGTGTAAAGGTGTTTGCTATGTGGCACAAGTATTTTGCATTTAGCGTGCCTAAATTTTGCACCTTCAGATGGTTTCCTACTGCTCATTAACATCCTTTTCTTTAAAATTGAAAAATCCCCTTTAGCATTTATCGTAGTAGAGATCTGGGGTTGAAGAAATCTCTCAGCTTTTGTTTGTCTGGTAAAGTCTTTATTTATCCTTCACGTTCAAAGGATATTTTTACTGAACATAGTATTCTAGAATAAATGTTTTTTCCTTTCAGGGCTTTAAATGTGTCATGCCACTGTGTCCTAGCTTGTAAGGTTTCTACAGAAAAGTCTGCTGCCAGCGCTTTTGGAGCTCTGTTTTATGTTATTTGTTTTTCTCTTGCTGCTTTTCGGCCCCTTTCTTTATCTTTGACCTTTGGGAGTTTGATTATTAAATGTCTTGAGGTAGTCTTTTTTGGGTTAAATCTGCTTGTGTTCCATAATCTTCTTGTACTTGAAGACTGATAACTTTTTGTAGATTTGGGGAGTTCTCTGTTATTATCCCTAGAATAAACTTTCTATCTCTCTCTTTTTCAACCTCCTGATTAGGCCAATAACTCTTAGATTTGCCCTGTTGAGGCTCTTTTCTAGATTTAGTAGGCATACTACATCCTTCTTTATTCTTTTTTATTTTTATTTTTTTGGTATCTTCCCACTGTATATTTTCAAATAGCTTGTCTTCAAGCTCATTAATTACTTATCCTGCTAGATCAGGTCTGCTGTTAAGAAACTCTGATGTATTGTTCAGTATGTCAATTGTATTTTCAACTCTAGAGTTTCTGCTTAATGCTTTTTAATCATTTAACTCTCTCATTATATTTATCTGATGGGATTCTGAATTTCTTCTCTGCATCATCTTAGATTTCACTGAGCTTCCTCCAAACAGCTATTTTGAGTTCTCTGTCTGAAAGGTCACATGTCTCTGTCTCTCCAGAATTGGTCCTTGGTACCTTATTTAGTTTGATTGGTGAGGTCATATTTTCCTGGGTGATCGTGATGATTGTGGGTGTTCATCATTGAGGAGTTACGTATTTATTGTTGTCTTCTAAGTCTTTTGAAGGCTTTTCAGGTGTTGGAAAAGACTTGGTGGTTGGAATCTACGTTTTTAATCACTGTAGCTGTATTTGCATCAGCATACACCACAACCCCAATAACACTGTGACTCTTGCAGACTCGGAAAGGTGCCACCTTGGTGGTCTTGGGTAAGGTCTTGAAGAATTCTCTGGATTACCAGGCAAATATTCTTGTTCTGTTCTCTTACTTTCTCTCAAACAAACTTTTTCCCAAAGTCTCTCCCTGTGCTTAGATGCCTGGAACTAGCTGAGGGGTGACACAAACATGTGTCACCCTGTGACACATGACCCTGTGGCCACCATCACTGGGACTCTGCCAGATCCGACCTGACACCGGCATGGTACTGGGTCATGCCCAAGGCCCTTGGTGACCATTGCTCATCCACCACCTATGTTTGCTCAAGGCCCAGGGGCTCTACAATCAGCAGGTGGCAAAGTCAGCCAGGCTTGTGTCCTTCCCTTCAAGGAAGCAAGTTCCCTCTATCCCTGGACAGGTCCAGAAATGCCATCTGGGAACCAGGACCTAGGGTTGGAAACTTTAGGAATCTATCTGGTGCTTTATTGTAGTGTGGCTTCCCAGCCACAGGACAAAATCCTTTCCACGGCAGAAGGACTCTCTCCTTGTGAGTAACTTGTACCACTGATGTTTATTCAAAGCCCAAGGGCTCTTTAGGCAGCTTGCGGTGAATGCTACCAGGCCTCGGACTCTTCTTCCAGGCAGTGGTTTCCCCCTCTGGCCCAGGGCAGGTCATAAATGTCATCCAAGAACCAAGGCCTAGAACTGGGTACCCTAAGAGCCCACTTAGTACCGTGCCCATCTGGCTGAGCTGGTACCTAAGCTGCAAGACAAAGTGGTTTTTACTTTTACTTCTCCTTTTCTTAAGCAGAAGGAAACTCTCCCTGCAGCCACCACAGCTGGGAATGTCCTGGGTCACGCCTGAAGCCAGCTTGTCTCTGAGTCTCTCCCAAGGCCCTGAGCAAGTACTGACTGCCTGAGTACCACTGCTGCTGATTATTTAGGGTCAAGGGCTCCTTAGTTAGCAGGTGATGAGTCCTGCCAGGATTGGGCTTTTCCATTCAAAGCAGGCCCAGAGTGTGTTTAGAAATGTCATCCCAGAGCTAGGACCTGGAATGAGGGCCTTATGACTCTGCCTGGTGCCCTTTTCTACTGTGGCTGAGCTGGTATCCAAGTTGCAAGACAATTTCCTCTTTTCCCTTCCCTCTCCTCTCCTGAAACAGAGGGCAGGAGTCTCTCCCAGAGCTGCAAACTGTGCTGCCTTGGGTTTGTGGAGGGGTGATGCAGTCACTCCCTTGGCCACCCCAGCTAGTTGTTTCCCACCCCCGCCCCTCCAACAAGTATACTGACCCTGAGCCCAGAGCAGCACCAAGACTTGCCCAGGAATTACAGTTCTTGTGGCCTAGATGGCCTTTCAAGTTATTTTAGGGCCCCAGACCACTTTAGCCCACAGCGGTGAGGCTTGCTGGAACGCAGGTTCCCACTGCTGGGATATACAATTCTCCTCTGGCTAGGGCTGGTCTGAATTCCCCTCCATGGGAATTGGCTGAATTCTGCCCAAAGTGGCTTTACTGTGTGACAAAGCAATACTGCATTTCAATGCAAAGTCCCACGGTCACTGCATTCTCCCTGCCCCAAGCAAACAGATTCTCTGTGCCACATGGCTGCTGCCAGGGAATGAGGAAGGAGCAACTCAAGACTGTCTTTCCTACTCTCTTCAGTGCTACTTTCAGTGATATGAAGTTAAAACCAGATACTGTGATCATTAATCTGGTTTTTGGTTCTAGTCGAGGTGCTTTTTTGTATGAATAGTTGTTCAATTTGGTGTTCCTGGAGAGAGGATGATCAGTGAAGCTTTTATTTGGCAATCTTGTTCTGCCTCCTTTCAACATTCACAATTTTATACTTAAACCAATATTTCCATTGTGAATCTGAAAATGTCATGAAGCCATAGAGAGTGGAAAAAAAATATATAATCCTATGTAATTAAACAACTTTTCTTGAGGCATTCCAGTCAAGTGGACTCTTCTTAAAATTCATCAATAGCTACAATTGGTCTATTGATACTGGGACCGTGTCTTACTTAAACAAATTGGATTTCCTCAACAATTTTATTGGATCATTTCTACTTTAAATAAATAAATAAAACTGTCCTTGCTACAGACAAAATGAATGCCTGCACAGAATATGTCAAAAGAATGTATGTAGTAGTCCCCCTTATCTACAGAGTATCCATTCCAAGAACCCCAGTGGAGGCCTGAAACCATGGATAGAACTGAACCCTACATATACTGTGGAGTTTTTCTGCACATATAGTCCTATGATAAAATTTAACTTATAAATTAGGTACAGCCAGAAATTAATAATAATATAATAACTAGAAATAAAGTAGAAAAGTTATACCAATATACTGTAACAAAGGTTACATGAATATGTTCTCTCTCACTCTCTCAAAATAATCTCAATATTTTCAGACCTTAGTCAACTGAGGGTAACTGAAATTGTGGAAAGCAAAATCACAGGTAAGGAGTGGCCTACTGTAAGTAAGTTTAGAAAGGTCACAGAATATAAGGTCTATTTACACATACTAATTGCCTATCTATGTACTAGCAACACAAAGTTCAAAAAATTCAGAAAATGCAAATTGTATTAGTCAGCTTGAGCTGTCAACAAAATATGCAGACTGGGTGGTTTAGAAAACAGAATTGCAACAAAAGCCAAAATGACAAATGGGATCGAATTAAACTAAAGAGCTTCTGCACAGCCAAAGAAACTATCATCAGAGTGAACAGGCAACCTACAGAATGGAAGAAAATTTTTGCAATCTATCCATATTATAAGGGGCTAATATCCAAAATCTATAAGAAACTATAACAAATTTACAAGAAAAAAAAACCCATCTAAAAGTAGGCCAAAGATATGAACAGACACTTTTCAAAAGAAGACATTTATGTGGCCAACAAACATAAGAAAAAAAGCTCAACATCACTGATCATGAGAGAAATGCAAATCAAAACCACAATGAGATACCATCTCATGCCAGTTAGAATGGCAATCACCAAAGTCAAGAAGCAGCAGATGCTGGAGAGCATGTGGAGAAATAGGAACGCTTTTACACTGTTGGTGGGAGTGTAAATTAGTTTAACCATTGTGGAAGACGGTGGCGATCCTCACGGATCTAGAAATAGAAATGCCATTTGACCTGGCAATCTGATTACTGGGTATAAAACCGAAGGATTATAAATCATTCTTTTATAAAGACAAATGCACACGTATGTTTATTGCAGCAGTATTCACAATAGCAAAGACTTGCCACCAACCCAAATGCCCATCAACGTTAGACTGGATAAAGGAAATGTGGCACATATGCACCATGGAATACTATGCAGCCATAAAAAAGAATGAGTTCATGTCCCTTGCAGGGGCATGGGTGAAGCTGGAAACCATCATTCTCAGCAAACTAACACAGGAACAGAAAACCAAACACCGCATGTTCTCACTCATAAGTTGGAGTTGAACAATGAGAATATATGGACACAGGGAGGGGAACATCACACACTGGGGCCTGTCTTGGGGTGGGGGACAAGGGGAGGCATCGCATTAGGAGAAATACCTAATGTAGATGATGGGTTGATGGGTGCAGCAAACCAACATGGCACATGTATAGCTATGTAACAAACCTGCACGTTCTGTACATATATCGCAGAATGTAAAGTATAATAAAACATATGTAAGTAAATAAATAAAACAGTATTTCATTTCTCACACTTCTGGAGGCTGGAAATCCAAGATCTAGGTGCCAGCAGGGTTGGTTTCTGGTGAAGTCTCCCTTCGTGGTCTGCAGACCTCACCTTTTTGCTGTATCCTCTCCCTGCTTTTTCTGTGTGAGTGCACATATGTGTGCATGGAGAGAGGAAGAGAGAGCTCTTGTTTCTCTTCCTCTTCTTTTAAGTACACTAGTCCTACCAGATTATAGCCTCACCCTTTGATCTCATTTAACTTCAGTTTCTTCCTTAAACACTCTATCTCCAAATAGAATTACATTGGGGTTTAGGGTGTCAACATATGGATTTTTTGGTAGGTACAATTCAGTCTATGATACCAGTGCACATGGACATCTTTGGGATGGCCCTGTCTTACCTGACACAGTCTGTTCTCTGACCACCAAAGATTCACATCCTTATCATATATAAAGCACATCCATACACCAAGGTTCCCAGAAATCTCAAATTATTATAGTATCCACTCAAAATCTGTGATCTCATCAGTTCAGAACTCCTAAATCTTAACACTGAAATAATCTGAATGAGTTTCGAGTAGGCCTTTGGGTGTACTCCAGCCAAAGCACAATTCATCTCTACTGTGGGTCTGAGAAACTGGAGAGGTGAACACAGTAATGGAACAGGCATAGGATGACAGTTGTAGACATTCTTGTTCAAAAAGGGAGAAAGGGGAGTCACTAGTTCCAAGCAACTTCTGAATTCAGTTGAAGAAACTCCATTAGGTTTACAGGCTTGGGAATAGGGTCCTAGGGCTCTCAGATCTGCCCTCTGGGAGTCATCCTTCTTCATGAATGGCAGCTTGAGCTTGTAGCTGAGTAGTTTTATCAGCATGTTTTCTGCCTGAGAATTTTGGGAGTCTGAAATGGCTTAACCTCTGTGTTCCCCACCCAAATCTCATGTCAAATTATAATCCTCACATGTTGAAGGAGGGGCCTGGTGGGAGGTTATCCCATCATGGGGGTGGTTTCTAATGGTTTTGCATCATCCCCCCTAGTGCTGTCTTGTGATTGAGTTCTCATGAGATGTGGTTGTTTCAAAGTGTGTAGCACCTCCCTTTTTGCTTTCTTTCTCTCCTGTCACCATGTGAAAAAGGGTGCTTGCTTCCCCTTTTCTTTCTGCCATGATTGTAAGTTTCCTGAGGCCTCTGCAGCCATGCAGAACTGTGAGTCAATTAAACCTCGTTTCAATAGAAATTACTCAGTCTCAAGTAGTTGTTTACAGCAGTATGAGAATGAACTAACACAAGGTTCAACAGCCTTTATTTGTTTCGTACTCCCTCCTTTTCAGTCCAAGCTGGCAATGTTTCTACAGATAAAAATTCTTAAGAATCTGTTGATCTCCTATGTATGTCATGGGAATTCATTCCATTAGACAAGTGGCTCTTCCCCTAGGATTTTCTAGATATTTTCATCTCTGTGTTTGGCTTTGGCTGAGAGAGCTTTGGGGGACTGTGAGTCACACACTTAAGCTCTTCAAAGGGCCTTTTGTGTGACTGAATACTTACCTTTTAATCTTTCAAGGTATTAGCAAAGGTTTTTCAGCCATGCTGTCAGGATCTTTTTCTTTCTTGACAGTGAATATCTTAATTTCAGCATTTTTTAATCATCTGAATAAAGTGACACATTTCTCCAAAGAAGATATAAAAATAACCAGTAAGTGCATGAAAAGATGCTCAACGTCATTAGCTTGTAATATTATTCATCTATAAAAAGGAATGAAGTACTGGTACCTTCTGTATATATGACAACATGGATGAACTTTGAAAACACAAGACTAAGTGAAATAAGCCAGTCACAACAAAACACATATTGTATGATTCCATCTATTTTAAATGTTCAGAATAGCAAATGTTTTAGACAGAGATAAGATTTTTGGTTGCCAAGAGCTGCAGAGAGATGCGGTGGCGGGGGAATGGGGAGTGACTGCTAATTGTTATGCTAATCTTTTTGGGGTAATGAAAATGTTCCAAACTTAGGTCAGTGATGGCGCAGACTCTGTGAACGTACTGAAACCATTGTGTTGTAGAGTTTAAATGGATGAATTTTATGGTATGTAAATTTTATCTCCAATAAAGGTGTCAAAAAAGAAATAAACTAGGTAGGGAGACATATCAACCTATGCGCATATAATCATGTGAAGTCACAGATACCTAATGGCTGTAACTCACTAAAGCAAACAGCTGCTGAATGTATTTTAAGGTTTCAGTTTATTTCCTAGATCTAAAAGAATAGAGGTAAGGGCATGAAGAGGGAATGAATACCTTTGATGTATTTGATTTAGAAGCTTAAAATAAAGCATAACTACAATTTCTTAATTCATAAGATGTGCTGAATAATCCTGATGACTTAATTTCTACCATTTCAATAAAAAGTATTATGTGACTAATTTTGATATTATGCTCCTAGTTTTCTTAGATGATTTGAAGACATGTGAACTTGTAAGGAAAGGCTTTTAAGATAAACTGGTGTCTCTGTGAGACTTTTCATAGACATGAGTTTGGAGTATAACCATAAATAATATACTTTAGTAACACAAAGACTGCATTACAAAAAGGTAAGCCAAAATAAAAGCAAAGGCACAGATTTTTAAAACAAATCCTTTCTTCATTCAAAAGAAATTGACTGAACATCTCTGTGCCAGGCCCCTTAGAGAGATGAAGTCACAATTCCTATCTAAAAGAAAAGGAAAATATCAAGCTAGCATGGGAAATAGACTTGAAAGCAAATAACCAGCTCAATGATAGTAGCTCCTGGTAGCAGAAAAGAAAGCATGATCAATTTTGGGAAAGTAAAACACACACTCACACACACACATTCTAAAGAGGTATTGACTTACATTTTCTTGCAGCTCTTCTAGCAGCACTCAGATAAGATTGTTTAATGCAATTCTTATCCCAACAATAGCTATTTCGTTTCTTACATTTCGGGTTGGATGGATCTAGAGAGATTTCTTCAGAGAAATATATTCGTATGTATTTTGGAGTAAATCTCACTCTTTGTGAAGAGAGTGAGTGTTCCCCTGACTCACAGCTGCTGCTGTGGCTTCCTTCCATCTCCAGGGGTTTTGTGTATGGATGAGATGTTACTATCTCAGCTCTGACCTATGGAATCCTATGGTGAGCAATCTGCCACAGTGGGACAGTTTAATTCAGGATTAGGTCAAAATCCCCCAAGGTTCATATTGTGATCTGCAGACGTGCTACTTGGTTTTAAATTTCATTGTTCCTAATCTGTTGATAATACAGCATGATGTAAGTTTATTCTTTCATTATGATAAGAATCTACCAAGGAAATAGGAGTAGCATTTGCAACACATAGGACAGATTATACCTCTTTTACTTTAAGAAAAAGGAAAGAAATGTAATTGGAAATCTTGTTCCAGCATCCACAGTGCCTGACACAGGGCACTCAATCAATAAATATGCTGGCAGAGCTAAATGATGTGTTTCCTGTGTTCTCACTGAGCCTTTTCCTTGTTACTAAGCAGCATCTGCGTTAGGTCCATTGCTGATGAAACAGGCTGCAGCGGTTTATTTTTAAGGAAAAGTGATCTCATTGGAATTTGTGAATTAACAGTACACACACTGGAAAGTGGACAGCTTCTTTAATTTCCACATGTTTATGTGAAGTGCTGGTAAGGAAGCAAACAAATAGTATCCATTTTTGTAGGAATAACATACAGATTGTTCTAAAACAAAGAGTGTTTTACTCTGAGCCTCAGGCTGGGGTCTGTCACCCCGTGAAGCTAGCCCACCACAGCCCTTGTCTCCTTTGAGTTTCAGAAACACCCAGTGCTTGACACCTGCCAATGGATCCCTCACAGGTCTTTGGAGGAGTCTCTTAACCTCTCAGTATCTCAGTAGCTCAATGTCACTTTCCTTCCTCCTCGTTAGGTGGGGGATCAGGAGAGATAATAAATATCATTGCACTCGGAAGACTGTAAAGCACTTTAGAGCTGTCAGTCATTCCAAATTGCTCACAAAAGCAGAACCTTACAGGAGGTCTTGGACTCTTCTGGGTAGATTTTCTTTGTTACCAAGCCAGGTTTCTCAGTGGCTCACCTGTGCCTGCAGGGATTGCATGCCTCTCCAGCAGCTATGCTCGGGTAATGGGGTTTATTTCTAGTTTCCTATTATAAAAAATCTTTAGCAAAGGAGTTCCAACGTGTTCTCAAGTAATTTTACTATTTAACAAATATCTGACAAAAGGGAAAAAAGGCTGAGAAATTTGCATTACACACTGGCCTCCGTAAAAAATGAGTACATGGCTGCAGATTTCAGCATGCCTTTGCATGCCGGTGAGCTAATCAGGCCAACTCAATTTGAAGTGCCATGGAGTTTTCTATAATATATCAAGCTAAAGGACTGGAAGAAACTTTTTTTTTCAATGATCCCCAAATTGCCTTTAAGACGAAATCCAAACAATGGAGGCCAGTGCCCCTTCTTGCATCGCTAACTTTATGTTGCCTTCCAGTTTAAGAAGGAAGATTGAGCACATAAATATTCCTGGTTTTGATGGCAAGCATGTAAAAGTATAGCAAAATAAATAACAAAATACATAGCTGCGGCTGGGCACAGTAGCTCACGCCTGTAATCTCAGCACTGTGGGAGGTCAAGGCAGGCAGATCACCTGAGGTCAGGAGTTCAAGACCAGCCTGGCCAACATGGCAAAACCCCATCTCTACTAAAAATACAAAAATTAGCCAGGCATGGTGGTACGCACCTGTAATTCAAGGTGGCTGAGGCAGGAGAATCCCTTGAACCTAGGAGACAGAAGTTGCAGTGAACTGAGATTGCGCCACTGTACTCCATCCTGGGCGACACAGCAAGATTCTGTCTCAAAAAGCAAGCAAGCAAGCAAACAAACAAATAAAATCGCTGCTTATTTCCTAAAAGCAAGAACAGGAGTTCTTCACATACCTGGACTGAAAGGGAAGGCATCCTCACAAGAAAGAACAGGTAAAAACCTACAGCAGGAAGGAAGGCCAAACTTCCATCACCCTCAAGACATAGAGACTGAAGTCAGGCACAACAGGAGGGCCTGGAAGGTTGGTTTTCATGAGAGACTAGGGGACATGGAGCCCCTGCCTTATAACTAGATTCATGGTCAGAAGGCCTCAGATCACATCACCCACTTCGGGGAAAGGGCTTTACCCAAAATGGCCACCTGAGACTTAGTTTCGAGCTGTTACCTAGACGGAGCCTCAAATCTGCCTGAGGACCACCCAACCAGGGGCCTCTCAAGACCCAGAACACTTATAACACAAAAGCTTACAACTAAGAACCACAAGGCATCTGCAGCAAACAGCCCACTGTAAAGCAGAAGCCAGCCCAACACACATGAAACCCAAAATCCAAAGAAATTTAAATCAATAGGGAATACAGAAAATGACATTAAAAAAAAATAACTACAAATATGCTAAAGAAGCATAAAACTATAAAATATGAGTAGATGATCTTGAAAAAGTTATTTAGAAATATTAGATATTAGAATGTAATTATTTAAAATTTTAAAACTTAGTAGTTTGGTAATAGAACAGCCTAGGTGTATTAAAATATTGACAAATAGGAGATTGAACTGAAGAAATCATCCAAATACTCCCAAAGCCATAAAAAAGGTGGAAAATTTTAAGAGAAAGCCCCAGGTGTGGGGTTTGAGCTAGAAGCTCCTGCCCAGCCCAGATGGGATTCTGGAATGAGGGGAATCAAATGGTGGAGAAGCAATATTGTATGAGATAATTATTGGTAATTATTGGTAGTATTTCTGATGTGAAGAAAAGTAATCTTTTTTTTTTTTTTTTTGAGATGGAGTCCCCCTCTGTTACCCAGGCTGGAGTACAGTGGCATGATCTCAGCTCACTGCAACTTCTGATTCCTGGATTCAAGCAATTCTCTTGCCTCAGCCTCCCGAGTAGCTGGGATTACAGGTGCATGCTGCCACACCCGGCTAATTTTTTGTATTTTTTTTTTTTAGTAGAGACGGAGTTTCACCATGTTGCCCAGGCTGCTTGCGAACTCCTGAGCTCAGGCAATGCCTGCCTCAGCCTTCCAAAGTGCTAGGATTACAGGCATGAGCCACTGTGCCCAGCTGAAAGGTAGTCTTTAAGCTGAAAATATTACTATTAAGCAAAATTTTTAAAGAAAATCCACAGTGGACATTTTTCTAATGGAGTTTCAGAATATCAAAGACAATGAGTGAATCTCCCTTCCCCTCTAGCTATTTCCTGCTCACAGTGTCGGCCGTGCCAATGCCAAGGCACACAATCTCCTGAAAATACTGCATCCACCAACATCTTCTTGCCCTTACATTCCTCCCTAGCTTGAATGTTTTTCTCTCTCCTTTATCTTGGCGAGCAGGTTCTTTCCTTCAGGAAGTCCTGAAATCCCTCCCACTTTCTTATTTCCTGGTCTGCTTCAGTATTAGCAGGACAAGCCCTGTTCCTCTCAGCACCATCTCTGCTGCATTCTGGTCATTCATTCATTCTGCTTTGGCTCCTGTGCTCTGTAATCTCATATAAGATCTTTTTCTTCTTCAGAGTTTAGCGTGGTTTGTGGAAAGCAGCAGTCACTTGTGCCTGTCATTATCTCAGATGATTTGGGGAATGACTCAAACTGTAAACCAATGAATTAGATATCAGTTGAATGTGCAAATGAACCCTCTAGGTCCAGAGAGGCCAGCAGTGAGTTTCTCAAGGAGACAGAACTAATTATGGATGGAGTCATGTCCTGGCTTGAATGGAGCACTTTTAATAATAGCATGTTGCATAATGCCTCCACCAAATACTTTCTCAACGTAGAAGTCTTAAGTGTTTCTAAAATATCTTTAAAAACCAAATAAAATCACAGTTTAAAAAATAAAATACATGTATGAAAAGAAACATTTTCAGAAAGTGAATAAATTACCTTCTTATGTTTTATTTCCAAAGTTTGTTTAAATGACAGTCTTACATTATTTTCCTTATGAGACACATGGATACCTTAAGTTGTATGGCTAGAATCATTCTTCAATAGTGAAGTTTAATCTGATAAAAATGTAAATTTTAACATGATTATGTGTTTTCTGACCATGTACTTAAGAATGTCCCAGAAAATTTTAGACTTCTTAATTGCAAGATCAGAGTGTAACTTTATGGAAATGTATCATATTGAAGCAGTGTACCTTTCCTGGGGCTGCTTCAGCCACACCTAGAAAGCTCCTAGAGTGAAGAAAGTACTTGGTTTGGTTTAATGTGCTATGTTCAGCACCCGGATAGCTCCATATACAGTCACATCTCACAATAAGGCCACCTCGAGTCATTCTGTAAGTTTCAAAACACTGCTATACACAGTAACCCTATTTGATACTCAAGAGATCAATCAATGCACAAAGGAATACATGACTTTTCTGATAACTTCAGTAATTTGTCAACATCCAGACCCAAAAGGAAGAAACCAAAAGTGAGGTAATAAAACCTATGGAACATACGAGGGTCCTAGAAGAAGCTTTGAAGATTTCATTTAGAGGTTATTTACTCCTATTTGTTTATGTAATCCTAACAAAATTTCTTTCTGTCTTTCTAACCCACCACAGAGTTTAAAACAGAAAATTAAAAGGGGCAAATGGTACTGTCAAGGTCAGGAACAATAACAGTTCAAGAAGTGTAACACCCAGAAATTGAAACGAGAAACAGACACACCCAGCAGGCATTGAAATGCAAAAACACAGAGATCTGGAGCCACTGAATGTGGAATGCACACAGACCTATGCACCTCAATTAGCACCGAGATCACCCCACATAGCAGCACAACAGGAAACTGTTGAAATGAGAACTGGGAGTCTTTGAAAAAAATGTGCAACGATCTTTAGCATCTTCCATTTAAGAGGGCAGGGAAGTAAGTAAGCATCCTAGGTAGATGATGTCCATCAGATATGGTCAAGTTAATATACAGAGGAGTTTCTTATTAGTACCACAGAAGTGAGGGTGGTGGAATGGACTGTCCCTAAGCTTGCAGGTCAGACATGCTGACAGCCCTTTGTCTTTTCAAAGTTAATAAGTGCATTTTTGTGCCTCTAATGGAGAGAGCCTTTTCTGAGGAGGAGCAAAAACTCTAGAGCTTTGACTGCTGGAAATATAGGAAAAAAGCTGTCAGATTTCTAACGTCTCATCCACTGGTGCCATTAGCTAAACAGCTCCTCTTGGGATGAACATTGGCTGAGTGTATTCACAGGCTTATCCAAAGTACTTACTCCTAAGCCTTGTAACCAGGATGAGGCAAGGTAGAATCTGGTAGTTTGTGTATAGATAATTTGGGTGTGATCCTGTCTGAACAAGAACTAACCCACAACCCAGAGACAACCAGGGACAAGTGAAGCTTATGGAGAATGAAGACCTAAGGAATATTTTCTGTGCCTTTAAATTCCCAGCAGCCAAAATGCTGCCTATAATTAGCGGCATTTAATGAATGCTTCATGAATGATCAATTACATAATATGATTGAGATCCATTCTGGATATCCGTACCTTCCTCTCTTGACGATTCCCTCCATATCTTTCATAAATCAATCTTGAAAGAATTATTTACCTCCATACTAAGAAATATGATCATTTGTGTGCTGCAGGTGTGGGTGAGGAGGCACAATGCCATTCTCCTGAATCAGGATCTCCTTAGCATAGATTTTGACAGTTTCATTAAAAACAGAAAGCGAGACTGGCTTTTGCTTATGGACATCATATGTGTTCCCATCCATACTATTTCTGAACGGCAATCAGAATGTTTATGGTCCTCTCATTTTACTAATTATGAAACAAGCTTAACTCTTTGCTTTTTTTTTTTTTCTAGCGGAAGATAATAGTCTGTCTCAAAAGAAGAAGGTCACTGTGGAAGATCTCTTCAGTGAAGACTTAAAAATTCATGACCCCGAGGCTAAGTGGATAAGTGGTGAGTCCAGGTCCTTCATGCACATGAGGCATCACTTCCCCACCCCCACCCCCGCTTTCAATAGGTTGGCTCTAGTAGTTTGCCTCTCAGATTTTCCCCTTTGGCCACAGCAGGGGATCTACAGAGCTTTTGCTGTGATCAGCATCAGATTATCATTCTATGAAAATGTGCATCTGGTAAAATCAGGCTCCCGTAATGGTGTTGCCTCCCAAGCATCCGCACAGACTTCACTTAATGAGCAAAGGGTCTGCTGAAGATGTGTCCTCTGGGTGCCCCCTCCCAGAGACTTCCTTCCTCGGGGGAGCTGTGGGGTGTTGCTTAGCAACAGAACAGTGCAGGGCACGGTGAGCTTTCCTTCCTTCTCCACGATCTCCCTTCCATTTTGTTCTCTTGCTCTCTTTCCGTCAGGCAGAGGCACCGAACGTGGCTCATGGGGTTCTTGTAGAATAGTTGCCAAATGGACCATGAAGTGCCGTACACAGAGGCAGATTCATTTATTTTCCCTGTTGAACTTTAATTTGGATTAAATCTACTTGTGTGGGGGATTTTTTTAAATAACAGAACAAAATTCAGTTGGGGGCAGGAGGCATATGTTCATAATGCCTTTGTTGGTTCATAACATAATCTATTTCTTCTAATTGGGTCTGAAATAACTCAAGTGCATCCATGGAAGAAAAGATGTGACCGACCGCCCACCCATCCCTCCACAGCCAGCTTGTTGGCACCTCCTCTGTAGTCTTTATTGCTGTGGCTTACACGTAGTCTTTGCTTCAGTGAAATACACTTGAAGGTTTATCCTCAGGTCAGAGAACCTTTATAGTGGTCAAAGTCTAGTTCAGATCCTTGCTTTTATAATAAATAAGGTCCAGAGAGGTCAAGTGACTTTTCTGAGGTCACAGAGCTGATGAGTGCAAGCTGTGGCTAGCAGCCCGCCGCCTGACTTCCAATTTAGTGCTTTTCCCGCTGTCCTGTTTTGCTGAGTCATAGAGTGTCATTGTATTTTTTGCTGTCACACTGCTTCTGAAATGCTTTTCATGCTTCACAAACTCTCAGAAATCAATTAACAATGACCCTTGGCTGTGAGTCTCCTGCTTAGGGCAATCGCTTCTCTTTGTCCTCTACTGTGTCTTCAGTATTCATTTCTGATCCTTAGATTAGTTTATTTAAACATGAAAAAAGTAGATGGATCTCAGAGGGAATGTATTTCAGAAAAATTGGGAGAAACGAGAGCAGTATATCATGAATACCACAGGCACACAGAAATTAAAAAAAAAAAAAAACAGCACAGAGGTCTTTTGTTTGGTGGGGGAATTGACTTTGCCTTTTGTTTTTGGCTGAGTTGGTGTCTGCTGTATGTTCGTGTTTACCCATTACGTCGGCAAATGCAAGACTTGTGGCATGCTGCAGGTAGACCACAGAGGAAAACATGACTACTCCCCTTAAGGAGTCCAAAGTTGTGTTAGAGACAAATCTATGAACAGCCAGTGGGAATCCTAACACATGAGACGCAGAGAGGAGGATGTGAAGTTCTCATTCTTCCTGAAGGAGGTTCTAGAGACAGTGCACACACTCCGTCTTAAAGCGATGGCGAGGAGCTTGTTGGAGAAGGCTGAGAATAGACCCCTGGAAGAATGCTAAGTCTAGAATGCTAGTCTTTTTGAACCTTAGTTGAAGGAACCAAAAGCAAGCTGAGAGACAATGCATAGCAGTTAAACAAAACAAAACAAAACAAAACAAAACACTTAGGCTTGCAGTATTAAAAAAAAAAATGAGTGAGGTCGGGCACAGTGGCCCACACCAGTATTCCAGCACTTTGGGAAGCTGAGGCAGGCAGATCGCTTGAGTCCAGGAGTTTGAGGCCAGCCTGGAAAACATGTTGAAACCTCATCTCTATAAAAAATTAGCCAGGTGGTGTGCACCTGTGGTCTCAGCTACTTGGGAGGCTAAGTTGAGAGGATGGCTTGAGCCTGGGAGGTCCAGGCTGCAGTGAACTGTGATCTTGCTACTGCACTACAGCTTGCTGACAGAGCGAGACTCTGTCAAAAAAAAAAAAAAAGAAAGAAAGAAAAAGAAAAACAGAACTCTTCAGTATTTGTCAAAAACCAATTATAAAGGCTCAGTTCATCATTGCAGTTACTTCATTCACTTTAAACTATTACGTCTTTAGGAAGCAGGTTTATCCATGGAGCTGTTTGTTAGTGGTATACATGGGAATCACACTACCCACCACCACCATCTCCCACCAGCACCAGCACCAGCACCAGAGGCTCCTCTTTCTGCTTCTTCTCCATTTCTCCTTCTCCTTCTCCTTCTCATGGAGAGGCAGAATCCAGGGAGGAATCAAGAGGCCAGAAACAAGGGGCACCAGACCTGAGCTCTAGGGTTCAGGGTAGGTTGGAGAGGGGCCTGCGAAGACTCCATGAGATGCTGAAATAAGGTGTATACATACCTATAAGGTATATATTTTTATTAGAAAGCCCAAGGTATCAGACTTGGCCAAAAGCAGCATTCCACATGCCAAAAAAAAAAAGGTATATGCAGAGATGTGGAGACACCAGAGCACAGATGTTTCTGGAGGAATCTGTGCCAGTTCATGGTATAAGGAGTTTGATTTTATGAGCAAATGAATGGAGCCTGCACAGAGATGCACTGGCTTTCTGGCCACAGGAGACCAGCCGGATTTTTTTATATCCACCAAGTTTGGAGTTAATACATGCAATTTAGAAGCGGCTATGTGCCCAGCGGAAAATGCCCAGCCTGCCTGTCTTGGCAGGTTAGGTCTGTTCATAAAGACTACCTGTGATTCTAAATGGACTTGCCTTTGGAGTTGAGGAGTTTTCTTAGGATGATTTGCCCTTTGTAAATGTATACACTGAAGGTGAAGTTTTGCTGTGAAGTAACCAGGTGGCCGGGTCCCCAAAGACCAGGTCCTATTTGGAGTGTTTTGGAACCTAATAATTCCACTCACACATGACTCTCAGCTTCCCCTTACCTTTTTTAAAAAACGTATTCCTCTTTCTAATCATTCTTTTTCTTTCTGCTCCCTAAAGAGGTAATAGCTTAAAGTGAATGAAGTAACTTTGCAATGATGAACTGAGCCTTTATAATTGGTTTTTGACAGATACTGCAGTTCACGCATTTTTTTATACCACAAGTCTAAGTGTTAAGATCTGGGAAAAGATGACTACAAATCCATATAGGATTATCTCATGTTGTAGAGCTGGGATGAGCCTTAGAAATTATTAAAACATTCATTCATTCAGTAAAAGTTTTTTGAGTGCCCACAGTGTAGCAGGCAAATTGTTGGGCCCAAAAAGGGTGAGTGATTCATCCGCAGAACTGTTTCTTAGTGATGGACATAGGAATTACTATCCACCACCACCATCTATCACCACTACCACGGTCACAGGCTCCTCCTCCTCCTCTTCTTCACATCACGTCATCATCATATCATCATCAAGATCATATCATCATCTTTGTCACCATCATTGTCTTCTGGGTGTTTACTATGTCTTAAGCTCTAGGCTAAATACTTTATATATACATTAAGACATTTAATTCTCACAACTACAATTATTCCCATTTTACAGATGAAGAAACTGAGTCTCAGGCATTGAAATAACTGGATCAATATCACAAAGTTAGTGTAGCGAAATTCTGATTTGAACATAGTTTTATAAACTATGCTATACTGGATAAAATTCAGGTCTCCTGTCTCCTGCCAATTTCTTTTGCAACCTTAGTAGTTACATTGTGTATTTTAAACAAAATAATAGCTTGTGAATAGTTCAGAATTATGGCTCTCCTTTGAAGTCTATTCTAGCTTTCTTATTCCTATAGTGCCCATGTCGAAGTAACAAAATACCCAAGTGATTAAAAAAACAAAAAGAAAAAAAGATTAATTCTCTACAGAGGAAGAGACTTGTTTTTTGTTTTTTTTTCAGTACACATTAACCACTGAAGTTAACAAATGTACCTCGGGTTTAATATTGGAGTTAACAGTCTGGAACTAGTACACTTTTATTTATCAGGAGGAAATGGGCTGGCATTGAATTTCCCTTCCCTCATTTTTATACTATGTGCTTAATTTTTTAAATCTACCTTGTCTGAAAATGACCGGTACAATAGCCTTCACATTCTTTAATATCCTGAAGCCCTTGTAGACTTCCCTGCATGTTTGTTACAGCCACTGGGGCAAGCCAAATGAGGTGCGTCACATCATGAAAAGGCTCACGCTGGGCTCCCTGTCAAAGAGGGAAGTGGTCACAGCATTGCTTCTCCGAGTATTTGCTCCATTGAGTAAATTAATATACCTGTTATAACAACTGCACTACACTACTCAACCTTTTGGAGCCCTTTTTGCTGTTGTGCAGCTGCACCTGTGGGCTGTAATGAGGTATTTTGGTTACTCTGTGTTTACATGGGCCAATCATCCTGGGCCCTCCTGGTCCATTCACTCTTTCCCATTCCTAGATGGTAACAGTTGCAAATCTCACCTTCTCTGCTCAACCCTGAAAACCCCGCCTCCACCCTGCCCTGCCATCCTCCTTCTCAGCTGAAACTGCCAGAAGATAGCTTAAGAATACTCTCTGTCACGTTGAGTAGCATCAACTGGCGTCTGCACTGACACGTGCTCTTTGTGCACCACCCCCACTCGGCCCCTGCCCCCTCCCCCAACAGGTGACCTGTCTGCCATCTGCACTCAATCTCAAGGAACCACAGTTGCACTCGCTTAACTTACCTGAGGAATCATTACAGCAGCTCTCTCCTTTCTCCCCTAAATTTCTCTTCTATATTGGCTGATTCCCATCATGAACCAAATGTGCTCCTTTGTCTCACCTTAAACACAGACACCTTATCTCCAGTCCTCATGCCCTGCAAGGCTTGGCCTGGCTTCCCTGTTCCCCCTTTGCAGCTTGAAGCAGCCTTGTATGTATAACATCTCCAGTTACTCTTTTCTCACTCTCCCTAAACCCGTTCCTGTTAGGCTACCACCCCCAGCACTCCCCGAAACTCCTCTTGTCAAGGTCAGAGATGACCTCCAGATTGCTAAATGCAATGGGCATTTCTCAGACCCTGTCTTATTTTACCTGTCAGCAGCATAGGACACAATGGATTCCTCCTCTGCCCTGGGTACACTTTTTTCTTTCTGGTCACCTCATAGGCATCTCCTTTGCAGGAGCTGTGGCTGGCTCTCTCTCTTCTCCCTGACTTTTAATGTTTCTGCAAGCCTCAGTACTTGCTCCTCTCCCTTTCGTGTCTGCACGCCCTCCCTTAGTGTCTCCTTCCAGTCTTATGCCTTTAAATATCCTCCATTTACTGATGATTCGTAAACATATGTCATCAGACTAACCTTCTCTCAAATCTCTCAGATATCAGAGAGACATTGCAATTTTAACCTTAATATCTTCAAATCTCAGTCCTTGATTTCCCCCCAAAACCAAAAACACAAAAGAAAAAAATCTGTCCTATCCACAACCTTTCTGATGTCAGCTGATGGAAAAATTTGTTCTTCCAGCAGAACAAGCTAAGAACCTTCAAGGCATCTTTTATTTTACTTTTTCTGTAGCATCCCATATCTGATCCATCAAGAAATCCTGCCAGCTCTGCCTTCAGAACACACATGCCCAACCCAGCTTCCACGTGATGTCTGGGTGCATGAATACCACGGCAGACTTGGCATCAGTCCACTCCAAGGCCTGGGGGGCTGGACACAAGCCCAGCAGCAGCAAGACAGGACCAAGGCTCTGCTCCTGCCCCTTGGGTAGTAGCTCAGGTGCAAGGAGAAGGGGCTGCTTGAGTGACTGGGATGGAATTTTAATGTTTCTAACTTTAAAAGTCTGAATTCCTCAAGTTTCCCGCTTATCCTCACTTTGCACTCCCCAAGGGGAAGTAATTCACCCCAAAGGTTAGGTATTATCTATATGATGATGATAAGTTTCAATTTTCTAGCTCAAATGCTCTTCTGAGCTATATACTTGGGGGGGGGGGGGAGAGAGAGAGAGAGCGCGTCTGTGTGCATGTCACTGGCCAATTTCCACATCCACTAGAGTGTCTTACATTCACCTCAAGTCCTCAGTCATGCCCAGCACTACTATATCATCCTCCCCCAACCTCTTCATAACCCCCTGCTGCCCCTTGTGCCCCCTGAGCACAGCCCTGGCCCCCCACACCCTACATGTCTTGGACTCTTCATGATCTGTTTACATTTCCTGACTCATCACTGGCCGTCTCTGCAGTTTTCTCTTCAACTTTGCCTACATGAACTTCTTTGGATTGCGTCAAAGAAGTTCTTTTCTCCCAGAGTGGCTCTTCCAAAGGATGCTCCTTCTGCCTGACACACTCCCCCTCCTCTCCATGTCCACTTGTCATCATGCCCAGTCAGCACCCTGCGTGTCGTCTTGTTTCCCTAAATTGCTCCCTAATTCTTGCCTGGTGGCACATTGACTCTTCTCGTTTTGGATTCTCCCATCTCCTGCACTGACCCTTTGTTACATACATGAAGTATAATTACTTATGAATGTAAACTCCATGAGTGTGGGACTCGCATCTGTCTGTTGACTGCTGTATCCCCAGCACCAGCGAAGTCCCCAGTTTGTGGCAATCCATGAAGACCTCTTGGGCATTTTCTCATTTGATACTTAAACAGTCTAATTTTAAAGATAAGGAAACTTGCGGGCGTGTGATTTCACATAGAATGGTTGGAAATCTTTTCTGATCATGTGATTTGGTGGCAGCAACCTGAAGATGAGAACCATGCAGATGAGCTCTCTGGGGAAAAACATTCCAGGCAGGATAGAACAGCAAACACAGAGGCCTTGGTGCAGGAGCCTGCCTGGCATATCGAGAGAGAGGAGTGAGAGAGAAGATCAAACTGGAAGCTGGGACCAGGATCTGCAGGCTCTGAGACCATGAGGGGAGGCAAGGCGGAGTCAGGGAGAATTTAGAGAAGCTGAGAAGTTGGGTTTAACATTAGCACTGAAGGTTTTAGAATAACAAGGACACGGTGCAAGCTTAGACTGATACATTATATCAACTTCTTTTATTATAATATATACTACACATTTATTATATGTATATATTTATTATAGTCAATTAGAAATCAGAGATTAACACAATTTTAACAGATAGTAAAAATTACCTCCAACTGAAAATGGCCACTATTAAATTTTCATAGCTATCTTTTCAGATAATGACACATACGGAACAATACTAAATGTTTTAAGTAGGAACACGTTTATAACCTGTACATATATTCTCATGGCCATAAACATGTTATAAAATGTAATGTAACCTATACATATATGTTGTCGTTATTATTTTAACATCTTAATAGTATTGCACGCTGTTAATGTGCCTGAATTTGAGCCATCTCCTGGTACTGAAAGTTTAGGCTGTGGCTGGAAAGGAAGTGGCAGGTGTAAGGAGCCATGGTGAGTGATGAATCAGCAGGAGTGGTAGTGCATGCACATGGAGCACTGGGGGAAGACAGCACTGTCAAGGCTGACTTGAGGATCTCAAGCCTGGGCAGCTAGAATGGTGATTCTGATTCCTTGACAGGGAGTCAGTTTCTGTGACGGGTTGAAGGTTCAGAGTAGAAGCCTATGAGCAATAACTCAGTGGAAATGTTCTTGAGGTATTGAGAACTGGGGATGAAGCCAGGTGAGAGGTTGGAGCCACCTGGAGAACCGTGGAAAGTACGGGTCGTGGAGGTGTTGCTCAGAGCCTCTCAGAGGGAAGAAGGAAAGAGGGACATGGAGGCATCTGGAGAGGCATGGTCAGGGAGGCAGGAGGAGAACCTCTACCACGCCACATCAGAGGTGTGGCAGGAGGAAATGCTGTAGACGGGTTAGTGTGCTGCTGATTTTGTATCGGCAGATGTAAATGAGAAATCACCCCACAGCGGCCACATACCTCCTCCCGGCTCATAGCCCCAGGGACAGGTTTTGTAGTTCTTTTCGTTAAAATGCACAATACAATTTTTTAAAGAGTTTATTTGAGCAAACAATGATTCATGAATTGGACAGCGCCCAACTGGAAGTGGTTCTGGGATTCCACCAAGGGAACAAGGGGGAAGGCTTGTATAGAACAGACACAGAAACAGAGCAAAGCAACGATTTGATTGGTTACAGTTATGCAGTTGCCTTATTTGGTCAATCCTGTTGTAAAGTTCTTAGTTACATAGGTTAGTTGGGGAGCTTCTGACTGGTTAGTCTTTAAGTGGCACTTTTCTTTAATACAGGCATTGATGAGTAAAAGCTCAGGTCAAGTTTTTTTGTTGTTGCTTTTTGTTTGTTTGTTTTTGAGATGGAGTTTTGCTCTTGTTGCCCAGGCTAGGGTGTAGTGGCACAATCTGCAACCTCCGCCTCCTGGGTTCAAGTGATTCTCCTGCCTCAGCCTCCCGAGTAGCTGGGATTATAGGTGCATGCCATCACACCTGGCTAATTTTTGTATTTTTAGTAAAGATGGGGTTTCACCATGTTGGCCAGGCTGGTCTCGAACTCCTGACCTTGTGATCCTGCCTTGGCCTCCCAAAGTGCTGGGACTGTAGGCGTGAGCCACTGCGCCTGGCCCAGGTTAAGTTTTATTTATGTTTGCAAATCACATAAGGTCAAGGTCACTTACACTTACAAGGCCAACCGGCTTTGTCTCCTTGAGGATTCTTCAGGCCTTTTAACTTACTTTTAACAGCCCTAAACACGCTAATTTATATGGCAAGTACCCTCTTATTGACACAGTTTCAGACTATAGTAGTGGAAAGGTTAATTCCAGAAGAAGGGTGAAAGATGCTTATATGTAGACAGCTTTCCACCCTCTCCTCATTGCATTTGTGACCAACAGGAAGTGTCTCCTCTGTCTTAACAGAATTAGTCACTCTGCTCAGGTAGCTGATGCCACTGCACCTGTAGAGCCACCCGGCTCAGCAAACATATTTGCTTTTACAGATCTGCCTTTTATGAAGGCAGCCTGGGGCTAAACCTTGGAAATGGTTTGATAAGCCCCATGCCCTGAGCAAACTGAAGCTGCCTGCATCCTTCAAGGGGTCCCCCTCTTCTCTTGTCTCCTCCCAGTATCTCTAGGATGCAGGCAGGCCTGCAGCTGATTGACAGAAGCTGCTCGCTGGACCTGATTAGCTTGCGTGCTGGCTCCAGGCAGAGCTTGGCCTCACAGCCCATCTGGCTCCTCCCTCCTCCCTCCTCCCTGCAGCATGTTCAACTTTCGTCTGAATATGGTGATAGACCATGTGACTGGCACCAGAATCTCTCCACTGTGTTTGTTTACACTCATTTTCATTAATCCAGCCACTTGTTAGCAGAGAGCCCTCTGTGTCTCTAGGATGCGGTACTAGAGAGACTGTAAAATTGAAGAAAATTGCTTCCTTTGAATGTAGGAAAATATCAGCTGGCTGGTTGATACTGGAAAAGTATATGTTTTGGAAGATAAAATTGGAGTTAGTGCACAGGGCTCAAAGCAACTTGATTTCTGTATGTGCTTTATCCTCTCCTCTTTTGTTATGCTGAAAAAGCAGATTTTTTTTTTTAAAATAAAACTTCTGGGGTTAGGTAGAGGGGGAAATCAAGTTGAAAATGGTTTGGGTATTTCCACTGTGTTTTGGAGGCCACATTTTTCAACCAAAACCATTAAGCCTTAGAATTGCAGAGAGTCATAAAGTCCCCTTGAGGTCATTTGGTGCAGCAGCCTGCATCTCTCAGCCAGCGGGAACTTCAGGGAAGTACCCAGGAAGGACAGGGTTCGTAAGAGTGGCAGTGTGCTTCCATGGCTCTGAGTGTTTAGAGAGCATAATAGTGATCATTTGAAGTCATTACATAAAATACACACTGAAGCACATCACTGTGCCTTAATAAAGTCCTTAAGAAATAAATAAAATGTAATTATGGTTTACATTGGTATAAACTACCAGTTTATTTTTTTTTCTCTTTTGTTGTCACACTCAAGGGCACACCTTTTAATAAGAGAAGAGAACTTCGGCCGGGCGCAGTGGCTCACGCCTGTAATCCCAGCACTTTGGGAGGCCGAGGCGGGTAGATCACATGAGGTTGGAAGTTCGAGACCAGCCTAACCAACACGAAGAAAACCGCCTCTGCTAAAAATACAAAATTAGACTGGGCATGGTGGTGCACACCTATAGTCCCAGGCACTCGGGAGACTGAGGCAGAAGAATCACTTGAACCTGGGAGGCGAAGGTTGTGATGAGCCAAGATTGTACCACTGCACTCCAGCCTGGGTGACAGAGTGAGACTTTGTCTCAAAAAAAAAAAAAAACAACGAGAGAGAGAGAAGAGTTGTCTGGCATTAGGAGGCCAATCATGTCTCTGATGACTTTTGTGCAGTAAAATCCGCCAATGCCATCACTTCCATTTGCTCTGCCTCACACAGTTTTTCAACAGTATCCTGTCTGCATAGCCAGGCTCATCCTCAATGCATCTTCCCCATTTCTGTTCTCAGCTAAGACAATTATTTGCATAACCTTCTGCAAAATTTCCTGTTGGCATTTTCAATGGTACTTACAGGAGAAAACTCAAAAGATAGTAGCATTTCGTGCCAGTGGCACTGGAAGCAGTAATTGCTACAGTAACTGCAAGGATAACAGTAGCTGCATGAAATATCTGTTACTTCGTTTCAGTCTTCACTGAAACCCATGGATGCAGGAATTTTTGTCTTTAGAAATAGGAAAAGTGTGAATCAAAGACATCACATCACTTTTTCAAAGTGACCAAGATGGCTTTAGAGAATCCAGGGCATTCCTGCCTCCACACACCTTGCCTCCTGGGTCTCCTAACCACCCCTAGTCATGGCCTCAATTACCATGACCCTGCCATATCAGGTTCTTTGGCAGCTTTGTGCCTTTGTCACTCTTCTGTTCTTCTGAAAATACCATTGCTCATCACTGCTCTGCTTCCGAAATTCCCATTCATCCTTCGTGGCTTGATCCAAAATACATTCTCTCTGGCTTTTCCAAAGTAGCATTAGTTGTCCACTCCACAATGTTGCAGCAGAACTCTACAAAACTTCAATCAGAGCATCAGCCTTGTGGATCAGCTGGGGCTGGTCCACCTTGGGGGATGCAACCCACTTCGCGGAGGCTGGAGGCACTTCCTCAGTCCAAAAGCAGCAAGACGTGTGTCTTGTGGCAGGGAAGCCAATTTCTTCCACATCACGCTGGTCCCATCCAGAGGTGCTATAGGTCCTCTGCCTGTAGGTCCTCTGGGGGGACTCTTTAGTTCCTAACTGATGGGTGATGCTGGGCCCTGCTGCTGATGTTGCTTAATTCATAATTTGGGGACTCAAGTCTCTGCAGGCTCCACTGGGCCAACATGCTTCCTGCAGAGATACATGTTCGGACTCTTCCAATTACTTTTTCTTGGCAAATGTTGCTTCCTGGAAAATGTAAATGCAACTTCTATCTTTGGTGACTCCAATTCAGATCCTGACCAAGACTGAAATCACATTTCAACTTCATTTATTTATTTGTTTACAGCACACAGAGGGACAGGCTCTTCTTTTTTTTTCTTTTTTGAAATAAATATTTGATTTTGTGTGTATATACACATGTGCACATATACATTTTTTCTCTTAAAGGAATCTCAAGTGAGATTTTCATGCCTTTTCCTACTCCATTAAGTAGACAGATCTTCTCCAGGTCATTATATGATTGTTTCCAGGACTCCAAGCCTCTTCAAGAAACAATCCTGAGGACCCCACCATACTCAGCCCCTCCATTCTCCTCCTAGTAGTCCGGATGACAGGATACACCGTGAAGCATGCCTTGTGGCCTGCCTGGTCTTTCTTCAAGGCCAGATCAAAGCTTGGGGCAGGTGGTTTTCTGCCTGGCAATGCAGCTCAGCCACAGCAGCCCACAGACCAGGACGCATGAGTTTGTTTTATTATAGTTCCATTCCAATTAAAAGAGTCTGAGAGCTCAGATGAATCCCAGTGCACTGTAGCTGTTTGGCCCAAGGGTGAGATTCTGCCACATCCTCTTTGTAGAGTGAAGCACATTCGGAAGAACCATTAATTAGAGACTATTCATCCTTCAACACGATGATCTTCACATGAGCACTGACACCGCTACTTATTGTCTCCGTTAAATTACTTCACGCAGTCCTTAACCATGGCAACCTGCTAGGGCCTAATTAATTATCATTGACATCTTTTCAATGTCGATCACCTTCTTAATTAATACAAAAGACTCTCTTCGGTAACTGAGCGCCGTCCCTGTGACTCAGCCATCTTTTGCCCACAGTATGTCTCACTTCATGTTCAGGTGTCTGTTTGCATATCTGTCTGGCTCTTGACAGCAAACATCTTGGGGGCCACAGGTGAGTTGTAGTAATTATCATATTTCCCTCATAGGCCAGAGTGAGTGTCTGGGATGTGGCAAAGTCTCAATAAATATTAATTGATTGAATGAATAACTCTGCAAAAGGGCAAATTGAGTCTCCATGGAAGAGAATTCTGGCAACTGAATATCTGGTTGATTGAGGGCTGACTGGGCTCTTTATTGTAATGCTTCATGTTTTAAGAAACTCTGAGAGATCTTTGTAATGAGATACGCACATCTGATTCTATTTTCTTGCGTTAACTGGGATTCTTTAACAGATGAAGGAGCTAGCTCCTGCTACTCCTGATACTAGATGTGTTCTCCATCATAAGTTTGATACTTGCCATTTATTGATCACGTGCAAAATGTGCCAGACATGATGCTAAGCTCTTAATCACGTATAACCGCTCTACAAAAGACACGTGATGCCACCGTCTCCACACGGCCCACATAGTTACAAATCTTCCAGCTGTATAGGGTCATCCAGAGACACAGATGTGAAGCTATGTCCTATGGAAGGTATACTATTGCCTTTTAAATATTCGAAGTGTGATATTGTCCTGGTCTCTTTTTCCACCAAAACCCCCATCCCTCTTCCATCCTCCGTCTTGTACATCACTGGGCCTGCATGACATGTTTCTCTCTCAGCTCTACTTTGCTGCTAGCACTGCATCTCTCTGTTTTCTGAAATACCCTGACACAAACATGCTTCATAACAGACATTTACAAAAGGTGGTAGGATGACAAAGGAGAGCTGTGGGCACCACAGAAGATGAAGCAACGCCAATATGAACAGCACGGCTCTCTCATCTTACAGCCCCTGGACATTCTTGCTTCAGAGAACTTTTCCTTGGCTTCCCCTTTCTCCCTTGTTTAAAGGATCTTCCAACACCTGCATGGCCTGCTTACACTGCTGCTGCTTCTGTCACAGAACCTTTCAGTAGCCGCATTGCCCTAAACTGTAGCCCATAAGAACCAAGCGAGGGCTCAGGGATGTGGAAGATGGTCTAGATCTCCTGACTTCAAACTTAGTGTGAATCTCCTCTTCACATTTAGAATCCTTTAGGGGCACTTTGGGGCAGGGCTGACACCCACATCCCGTGCTCCCTTTGCAAGCTGGTATTTTGCAGGAGGCTGTTCTGAGGTCAGTGTAGAACTTTCTCATATCTGGTGGTTTGCAAACAGTTGAAATGAAATTAGTGTTTTTGGTATCTTTTCTCATATCTCTTTAGAGTAGAAGTGGTAGAAGTGTATAGAAACAGACATATTGGCATCTAGATTTTGTGATGCTGAGCAGGTTCTGGGCTTTTAAACCCAAATTTCCAAAATAAGCACCAACGTTGCATCTGATGCCTCTGCCCAGCGCTCCCTGGAGCCCAGGCTGGACCGTCTCTTGGATCAGGATCTTCTCTTCTCTCTCAAGACCCTTTATTCATCCCCCCTCTTCGCTGAGTATTTTGGGCTCCTATGAAATGTCCTCACTCCAGAAACAAACAGGTGACAGCTCTCAGATTCCAGCAATTTATGAAGTAGATTAATCTGGCTGTGCTGGTCAGGCCTCTCTCCTGTGCTTCTGCCTCAGGTGCCATTCAGCCTTTCTCAAGGGTAAACAAAAAGCCAAATGAAGGACTTTCCCCAAGCCGAAGATACATTTCTGCAGTCTCTACCCTTTGCAAGGCAAGGAACCAACACGTGCATAAATTTTCTTCTCCCAGATCACATTCTTACACAGGACAACCAAAAGAAGGTAAAGATAGAATAAACCTCAGAAGTTAGAAAACAGCAGAATGTTTCTTATTTACACCAGTCAGAGAAGTTAAGTCACTTGCCTTAGGCCACACAGCTAATAGGCGACAGAGCTAGTCTTTATTCTGAAAGTGCTTCTGAGGATTCTGAAAACATGCCCAAATTTGGTGGAAAGTTATGTTCACTAAATACAAGGGCATGAATTTAGTCTTCATGGGGTTGAAATTTAATGTGAATGGGAATCTGGAAGCATCTATGAAGGATGAGACAACACCCCCAGGTGTCTCTTCCTCCCCCCTCCTCCTGCTTTCTCAAGATCAGCCCAGCTCATTAGTGCAGCCCATGGCCACATCCAAAGCACGCATCCCCCCTTGCTGCAGTCTTCTGCAAGCCAGGCATCCTGAAGGTCACAGCAGAAGCGCTATGGGGTAAAGGATGGGTTTGTCAGCAGTCCCCTGTGGCTTCTTGGGGCTCTGAAGGGCAGCCAGATGGAATGTGAGCGCTGCCTTTTCCACCAGATGTTATTTACTTATTTTTGCTATTGATTTATTTTTCTGTGAGCTTCTCAGTCCCATCTCAAACACCTCTGGGCACCAAATACTTTAATGTAGTTGTGATCCGCAAAGACAAATTCCTAAGAAAAGTCTAACAATATTATTGCTGGAGAATTATTTGGAGGACTTAAAAGAGTGTTGTGTGTTGTATCTAACGTGTTGCTGGTAATTCCCATACATCCATGCTAGCTGCTTGGGAATTGCCAAGTTCTGAGTTGGGAATTTTAATGGGCAAATGTATGCAGACCCTGCCCCTCCCCTGCTTAGTTCTTACCAGTGATAACATAGTTTGCAGAGTGACAGCCAGAGACCAGGAATGAAGCCTTATAAGTCATTTCAATCATTTGGTATCACTTTTAAATTGCCTGAGGAAGGAGACCCCTGCCCGACTATACTGTAGGTGCCTATATGAGACACACCCATGAGCACGCACATGCAGTGCACAGAGGAGAGAATGGGTCAGCGAGTGAGAATGCCCCTTTCTGGCTGAAATCAGAGGAGTACATGGCAACAAAATGTCACCCCAGTCTCTCATGGGATGTTTTTCTTTTCCAACTTTCTTCTCAGTGGCTTCTGACATTAAGAAGTAATGTTTTTACTGAATATAAAGTACTTAACGTTCCCTCATTAAACCAAATTGTTGTGTTTTAAAAACAATGTTGGGTTAAGATCTCCTAATAAGCAAGGTTAAACAAACAAATAAGGGGGTTGGAAATAAAATTAGAGAGTGCCAATTTACCAGCTGATGGGTGTTAGCAACAATGGCCCCATTGCCCCCGCATCCCCCCTCCCCTGCCCAGCGATTCTTTGTTAAGCTCGGAAAATCCTTCCTCCCTGATTGCTTAGATCCCACAGACGAACCTACAAGAAATTATTAAATGTCCAAGAAAAGACACAACATATTCAAGGCTAGAAAGATGTTTCTATTTCACTTTGAGGCTCAAATAAACCCATCTCCCCCTTGTTCTCTTCCCATCATCTTCCTTTGCCAGTGGAACCTATAATTCATCCAAAATCCTTTCCTTCTCTCTCTTTTTGAATCAGCCCTAGATAGAGCTTAAAAGAACAAAAGCTCCAGCTTATCCCATCCCCACCTACCTGTCTTATATACTTGAAGAACAGAAGATAAATAAGATGGGGTAGCATGGTCATTTTCTAATTTTTATGGGGGGACTTGAATTTTTATTTATTTATTTTTGAGATGGAGCCTTGCTCTGTCACCAAGCTGGAGTGCAGTGGCATGATCTTGGCTCACTGCAACCTCCACCTCTCAGATTCAAGCGATTTCCCTGCCTCAGCCTCCTGAGTAACTGGGACTGCAGGCACAGGCCACCATGCCCAGCTAATTTTTTGTATTTTAGTAGAGATGGGGTTTCACCATGTTGGCCAGGATGGTTTCGATCTCCTGACCTCGTGATCTGCCCCACCCCGGCCTCCCAAAGTGCTGGGATTACAGGTGTGAGCCACTGTGCCCAGCTTAGGGACTTGAATTTGAACCGACACCACTATGATCTTGCCCCCAGCATACGAAGGAGGATTTTCATTTGGGCTCCCAGGCGAATTTTGGCAAGCTCCTCTTCTCTGCTTGCCATGACCTTTAGAAATCATCTACTAATGTGTCTTTTCGTGACTTCCCTTCCAGCATTAAGTTCCAGGAACCTAATCTCTTTAGGTGATTTCTGTCCAAGCTCAGTAGCTCAAGGATTCCATCATGTTACCAAGAAAGACTAAGCTCTCCATGGTTCTAGCTGCATTCAACAGTGTAAACAGGTGAAATTGCACGCTTGGAGTGTCTTTCACTTTATAAATATGATAATGGGGCCGCTTGATGCCTAAAGCTCTGATTCGTTAGATGACTTGGGATTGCAAAGGCAAATAAGACAAGGTTTGTACCTTGTATGTAGAACATAAGGTAAATTTTAAACGTTAACTTAAAAGGCATCAGTTTATTTGTATTTGCTTGATTATGCTGGGGGCTGAATCTGATAACACCTTGCATGGCACCCAAGAAGTGTTAGTTACATGAAAGCATAAATACGTTGTAGTTCCAGGAGTATTTTGGGCAGCTCAGTGTAAACATCAGGTAGTAATATCCCAAATCCCGACAATTACAACAAAAAGAAAATAGGAGAAAAGATGAGATGTGTGCCCATAGTACATATTGATTTAATAGAAATTTCAGAGGAAAAAAGGACGGCCGTGGCCAGGAATATCTAAAACCTGCTTCCTCCTTCTCGCTCACCTCTGCTGGCTTCTGGAGCTCACACTCGTTCATCTCGTTCTTCCCTCCTTCCACCCATTCCCTATTCTGGCGGGTTACTGCACCAGCTGTTGTACGTACATGAGCTCATTTGACGTCAAAACCATGCCTGGTGGCTGGTGGTAACTCCACTTTACATATGAGGAAACTTCAGCTTAGAGAGGCTAATGAGGATCCCAAGTCTCATGGCTGGTATCATAAGAGAGCAGATATGACTTCAGGCTTGTCTGTCTCCAAAAGCCTTCGATGTGGACCCTACGCATGCCGCAAGGACGTGGTCCTCTAATCTGGCATGAAGCTCTTGTTCCTCTTGTTTTCCCTTTTCCTCAGCATCTGAGGATTTGTTCTGAAGATCAGCAGTAAAATCTCACTTAAGGGTTGAGGCTTATTTTAAACTAGTCCAGAACTGAGATGTGACCCAAATAGAAAAACAGTAAAAATCCACGAAGCTTCTACATCCGTCTTCTTAAGCACGGCCCAGTGACCCCACTGTGCAGGTTAAACTTGAGATTCCTTTGGAAGCTCGCACTCCGTATATAACTAGGGCTAATGAAAGCAGCCTGGAAATGAGTGCACAGTTTGATACGGGACCCATCAAAGAATGTCATTCAGCCTGAGGACAATGACCCCCGGAGGCTGTGGCAGGAGCCATGTTTGAGCTACAGCCAGATCTTCTTATGCTTCAATAACTTCTTCAAGCCCCCTTGCTGCTTCGGGTCAGGCATGACTTTAGTAAATGAATTATACGTTGGATAAGGGTCATTTTGTAAGTGAACCAAATGATGATAGGAATCTAATTATCCGTCCATACTTATGGTGTCATCTGTAAGCACAGACCTGCAACTTCCCATGGTTCCGTGAGACTGAGACCCTGGGCAGGTGCACCCATGACAGGCCTCTGGGGGAGATTTTATTTAAATTAACACCAAGAATTGAGGATCGGTGGCCTGTTGTTTTATCTGAAGATATAGACAGCAAAACAAAAATATTTGGATTTCTTTTGTTCTGAAAAAGACTTGTCTTTGTGCTTTGAATGCCTATAGAGAGAAAATAGTTATCGTATGATGATGGTCATCTTACATAAATGAAAACACCGTTTAATGATATGGAATCTTAGTCATTCTGTGAAATTAAAATGCCTGTAATCGTTCATTTATACTGTTGCCTTGTTATTTGGCTTTCTTGAACTGCGCAAAAAGTTGTGATTTTTTTAAAGATTCAAGGGCAGGGAGTCCATTTCTGGAATTACAAGTAGGCCATATTGTGATTGCTAAACCTCTGTATGTAGGTGCAAGCAGGGAGTTTTGCTTTGATTTGGTTTATTTCATGTGTGAGCAAAATGTGTCATAGATCTTCAGAAACCATCCAATTTTGTAGATTCTTTCAAACATGGAGTTGCCAGACTTCTAAGAATTGTAACACGTGAGATAAGCCAAGAAGTAAGAGGACCATCTGATAGTTCCTATATTACTTAGATGGAAAGTGGAAGCCTCATGGAAACTAGAATTTCTTTCTTGGTGTTGGCTCTTATTTATTAAAAGATATATTTCCAGGCACTGTGGCTTACACCTGTAATCCCAACCCTTTGGGAGGCCGAAGCAGGAACGTTACTTAAACTCTGGAGTTTGAGACCAGCCTGGGCAATAGAGTGAGACATCAATTGTACGAAAACATTTTAAAAATTAGCCAAGGGTGGTGGTGCACACCTGTGGTCCTAGCTACTGAGGAGGCTGGGGATGGAGGATCACTTGAGCCTGTGAGGCACAGGCTGTGGTAAGCTGAGATGGTACCACTGTACCCCATTCTAGGCAACAGAGAAGGACACTGTCTCAAAAAAAAAAAAAAGTTCTATCACTTATAAATCTCAGTAGTTTAATATTACTAACAAACTTACAGTGACACATTACAAATGATCTCGGCACCCGAGAACTTAAAATCTGGGATGAATACGTTCTTATAATTTTCTTCCTTTCTGCATTTCAGGTAAAAATCAGATTCCTAAATTTCATGATGCCTTTTTCCCTAGGAAATTAAAGAATATTCTCTTCTTATTGCAAGCGCCACATTATTGATTTCCCTGATACCTCATTAACAAGACTCTTTCTGCGAGAGAAAAGACGCTGAGTACTTTATCCAAGTCTAACATCAGGCCCAGTCATCCCCAACCCGGTGTTTTTCCATAACTTTGCCCCCTCCAAGTCAATCAAATTCATTCAGTTAATAATTGAGAAAATGGTATAAAAATAAATCAGGCATATATAGACATTGTCCTCAGGTACTAGGAGATTAAGGGGGGGGGATTTAGGTAAATGGTTAAAAGACATAAGGAAGCATGGGTGCTTTCCTGAGGTACAGACAGAGGAGGGAGAATACAAAGAAATAGCAGCTCCTCACTGTGGGAGCTTAGAGAGAGTCCCGTGGAGGTGGCATCTAAACTAAAGCCACATTCGCACATAACTAGGACATTGCCAAGTTGAGGCGCCTGGTATGAGGAGGGAGTAGAGAATTTCTTTAAATATTGGAGGTGAAAGGGTTAGGAAAAGAGCTGTGGCATATCCAGAAACTGGTCAGAATATGGATTTGGCTTAAGCCTGGAACATTTGGCGTCTGTAGGAAATGAGGCCATGAGCTTAAGGAAGGGACAGACCCTCAGCGCCTTTCTGCAGGCCCCTTTCTGAGCAGCTGGGGCCATGGTGGTCTCTGAGTGGTGAGAGCTTTCCTGTCTTATTTCTTGGATGATGAGAGGGCAGTGTAGATATTAGGCTAGGAAAAGGACATGTATATATGTTAGGTTTTTTTGTGGGAGGGTTGTTGTTGGTTTGTTTGTTTGTTTTTGAGACAGAATCTCGCTTGGTCACCCAGGCTGAAGTGTAGTGGTGCAATCTTGGCTCACTGTAACCTCCACTTCCCCGGGTTCAAACGATTCTCGTGCCTCAGCCTCCTGAGTAGCTGGGACTACAGGCATGCACCACCATACCTGGCTAATTTTGTATTTTTGCTAGAGATGGGGTTTTACCATGTTGGCCAGGCTGGTCTTGAACTCCTGACCTCAAGTGATCCACCCGCCTTGGCCTCCCAAAGTGCTGGGATTACAGGTGTGAGCCACCACGCCTGGCCTGTATATATGTTTTAATAAATCACTTTCTACATAAAAAGTCATTTGCAGGGAACAATGAGGGAAGATAAGAATGACTTAGGCCAGGCCACTTCTTTTCATAAGCTTGGAGTCCAACAGCAAGTGGGTGAGTCAGTCATAAACACCAACAGCTGTGAGTGTCCAGATGCAGAAGGGGACACAGGAGGGGAAAAAGACACACTGAACATTTGGCACAGCAGTGCATGAGCCAGGGACTGTCAGAGCTGGGTGCTGTGGGCCTCTGACAATGACCATTAAACAAATACCTGCCAGAAAGAGCCTCTCCTCCACTGGGATTCAACAATAAGAAATACCACATCCAGTCTACAGATCTGTAATAGACAATTTAGTAGGCAAAATCTTACATTTTCTTAAAGAAGAATCTCTTAAGAGATGGAGATTTCACACACACTGTGTATCTTAATTTTTAATGAGATGCTTATGATATGTTTCTAAGATCTTTTTTCCTCTCTGGAATAAATGCTAGTGAAATTAATTTATTTCAAGAAGAATACAAATGCACCTCTTAAACCTGCTACATACACTCCATAGTCTCAGAATCTGAGACTGCAAATCTCCTGCATAAAAGGAATGAATGAATTTTGGAAAAGCAGAGTGAAGATGCTATGACATTAAAGCTATAAGAATTCACTTAATATAATTAACTTGACCCAAAGGGGAGATATGTGAGCCCAGAGACTTAGATTTTTTTTTTTTTTTTTTTTGCTATGTGAGACTATCCTATTAACAAGTGTCATATATTTATCCCGTAATTTTCAGCATGTTTAACTGTGGCATTACTCCTCCATGGCAAATGTTCCCTGAGCACAATGAATGGCGTGCACCTGTGGATAGACCCCGCAGGAAAGTCAAGCTCCTTGAACCCACAGTGTGCTGGTGGCTTCAACTCTCTGGAAGAGGCTTTGTGAAGGAGCCTCTTTAACAGAAATGGGAGAGAGTTAGTTCATTCAGTTCTGCCTCGTTGTTACCATCCAGCCTGCTGTGGAACAAAGGAGAACGGACCTGACACCTGTGCTTGGAACAACTTGGAAATGTGTGCCAGGAAACAGGATTGAGGCCTTCCTTAGTGTCACTCCATAACGTAGAAGTATACACTGACACCCGCTTCTTTAGATGACTGATGTAGCTCAGCCTTCCATGATTGTAGCTAAAGAGTCTTGGATATGTTTTTATTGTTTAGCCTAGAATACATTTAGGGACTATAAAAGATTTACTCCCATCTTTAAGGAGGTTACGTTCTGGCTCATCAGGCAGCATTGTGTTGAGGACCTACTATGTGATAGGGATTATTTTGGACACTGGGATCAAAAGGTAAAGAAGGCAAACTCCCTCCCCCATGAATCATTGTAGGTTGGCCCAGTGGTATTTTTCAGAGCTCAGAGCCAGGGAGAGCTGGACATAAACTTCACAAACCTATAGTTCCCCCTTGCGTTCGACAGACTAAAAAACTAAAATCACTCAAGTAGCCTGCCCAGTTAGAGTCCCTTCTAGTTTGTACTCTATCTTTTAAGAGACTTTTTCAACCTGAAGTTGAGACTGAGGGAGGGGAGGAAGGTAAGAGGGAGTATTGGTCCATCCTCAAGAAAAGAACTAGGACAGGCTGGGTGTGGTGGCTTACGCCTTTGTAATCCCAGCACTTTGGGAGGCTGAGGCGGGCAGATCACTTGAGGTCAAGAGTTCAAGGCTAGCCTGGCCAACATGGTGAAGCCCCATCTCTACTAAAAATACAAAAATTAGCAGGGTGTGGTGGCGGGTGCCTATAATCCCAGCTACTCTGGAGGCTGAGGCAGGATAATTGCTTGAACCCAGGAGGCGGAGGTTGCCGTGAGTGGAGATTGCACCATTGCACTCCAGCCTGGATGACCGAGCAAGACTCCATCTCAAAAAGAAAAAAGAGCTAGGACAAATTAGACTATCATTCACAGCAGGATATTCACAATAGTATCAAATGAAAAAAATTGAAAATAGCATAAATATATGCCAATTTTTAAAAAAATGACATGCATTGTTTTCACTCATAGGCGGGTGATAAACAATGAGAACACTTGGGCACAGGGAAGAGAACAGCACTCACTGGGCTAGCTGGGGTGCAGGGAGGAGGGGAAGGGAGGGACAGCGGGAGGGCAGGGAGGATGGGGAGGGATAACACCGGGAGAAATGCCTGATGTAGGCGACGGGGGATGGGGGTGGGGGATGGAGACAGCAAACCACCATGGCATGTATGTACCTATGTAACAATCCTGCAGGATGCAGGTTGTGCACATGTACCCCAGAGCCCAAAGTACAATAAAAAACAAATGATGTGCATTTCCTGCATATGCTTAGGGGGGAAAAGCCTGGGAGAATAAAACAAAGCATCATCAATATGTCTCTTCCAGGATCAGGCATGCTGTTTTTCTTTCATATCACTTATCTCCTTATAGCATCCCTGACAACTGGACTCACCATTTTATCTTTATGCCAGAAACCAGCCCACTCTACCAGGCCACAAGAGGTCTTTCCTGTTCAGCAGGAGGATGGGGGGAGGGTGCAATGTGTCTCTATCATGGCACTCAGAAAAAGGAGAAGATATTCTGTTGTCAGGGAAGGTGTGAAACAGAGCACAGGAGAGAATATCAGAAGCAGTTGCCTGCTTCATAGGTAGTTACAGAAAAACATCTGAATTGACATGCCACTTACGTGAGATTGTCGCAGTTGATATGGCTCAGAATAGAGCCTTCTGAAAATTCTAAGGTTAGAAGGAGTTGAGAACTAGTTGAGAACGGAAAGGAGGGTGAGCCACTTGGACTGAGCAAGGCGGAAGGTAATATAATGCCAAATAAGTGGCTTAACCAAATACACGAGTAATTTTCCTCACATACTAGCAATCAGAGATAGACCATCTTCTCTTTTTTTTGTGCGATGGAGTCTCGCTGTGTCACCCAGGCTGGAGTGCAGTGGCACAATCTCGAGTTACTATAGCCTCTGCCTCCCGGGTTCAAGCGATTCTCTACCTCAGCCTCCCGAGTAGCTGGGATTACAGGCGCAGGCCACCATGCCCAGCTAGTTTTTGTATTTTTGGTAGAGACGGGGTTTCACCATGTTGGCCAGGCTGGTCTCAAACTCCTGAACTCAAGTGATCTACCCGCCTCGGCCTCCCAAAGTGCTGCAGTTACAGGTGTGACCATTGCACCCAGCTAGGTAGACCATCTATTATGGTTAGGGTAACTGCCCTCAAAATTCAAGGACCCAGGCTTCTCCTAGAGTAGGGTGTTCCAACACCAGCACTGTTGACATTCACACTAGCTGATTCTTTGTCGCAGCAGCTGCCCTGTGCACGGTAGTATATACTATAGGGCACATCCCTGCCCTCTACCCACTCCATGCCAGTAGCACCCACCACCCATGCTGTGAAATTTAAAAAGTCTCCAGACTTTGTCAAATGTCCCCTGGGAGGGCAATGTCAGACCTGGTTGAGAAACTACTATTCTCGATCCCAGCTCTGCCATCAGTAACACATGGCTTTTATCTTTAGATTCACAAAAGAAAAGTAGGCAGGTGAGTTTGTTGGCAGTCACAGCTCTACAGAAGCCTTGTGGTGGCTTTCAGCTCACGTCTGTCTCATGGCCCTGAACTTGGCCATGTGACTAGCCTCTTACTACTTGCACAGAAGTCAGGGAGGGGAATATTTTTATGTGGACAGATTGAATTCCTACACAACATTAGGGTTTTGAGGGGGGACAGAATGGGTTTGGGCAGGTGACCAGCAGGCTCTACAAGAAGACGTTGGAGAAGAAAGGAGTAAAACAGATATTTCAGTGACTCAATGATAAAGCATTTCATGGATACAAAAAGAGGGACCCCTTGCGACATGGCCATTCGAGCACTGCCCCCCTGCCTTCTAGGAGCACAGAGTGTCTGTGAGCACTGCAGCTGTGTGAGGCCAGCAGTAAGTCTTGAGATGGGGCAGCACCACTGGCCATTGCTTAAGAGTCCCTTCATTTTTCTCATCTCCTGGGTTTTAAATATGTTTAAATGTTTTATAGGTCCTTTAGAACACTACATGTTTTCATTCATTTTAGCATATTTTGGTAAAAATAAATTCAATGATGTTTAAACTTAGAGAATAATAATTTTTTTAAAAATCCCTGTGTAACCTCACCCTTAGCTTGAAGAAGTAACACGTCATAGTGAATCCCTGTTTCCTCTGTATCTCCACCACTCACCGTACTCCCCACCGGATCCCATACACAATCATCCCAGCTACAGATATTTCAGTATGTGTGTGGGGGTCCTCGGGACCACCGGGTTTCGTGATTCACTGGGAGGACTCACAGGACTCAGCATTTAGACACAATTACAGCTGTGAGTTATTATCATGACAGGATGCAGAACAAAATTATCAAGAGGAAAATTCACATGGGGTGAAGTCCAGAGGAAACCAGGCATAACGTCCAAGGACCCTCCCTAAATGCAGTACATGCTTAATGTCCCCGGCGAGTTGTATAGCATGGGCATGGGTGGAATGTCATCTACCAGGGGAACCTCACTAGAGACCTGGTGCCCGTGGGTTTTGTGGGTGGCTGGTCATACTATGTTCTAGACTTTCAGAAGGAAAGCAGGTGGCCAGCAAAAGGCACAGTGTACAAGTAGTTTAGTCACAGGCCACTTTGATCCATTTAAAGAAAAATGTCCAGGAATTATTATAGATAGTGGTGAGGTTGCACAGCTGTGTGACTCTACTGAAAAACATCGAATTGCATACTATAAAAGAGTTAAAATGATGACTTTTGTTATGGAAATTTGATCTAAGAGAAGTACCTCCCACTTGGCACCATTTCTATAAAAAGGAATAGTGAGGGATAAAGCTTATGATATGGTTTGGCTGTGTCTCCACCCAAATCTCATCGTGAATTGTAATTCTCACAGTTCCCATGTGTCGTGGGAGGAGCCTGGTGGGAGGTGATTGAGTTATGGGGCGGATCTTCCTGCGCTGTTCTTCTGATGGTGAATGAGTCTCACGAGATCTGATGGTTTTGAAAAGGGGGAGTTTCCTTGTACCAGTTCTCTTCCCTTGACTGCTGCCATGTGAGATGTGCCTTTTACCTTCAGCCATGATTGTGAGACCTCCCCAGCCACATGGAACTGTAAGTCCAATAAACCTCTTTCTTTTGTAAATTGCCCAGTCTTAGGTATATCTTTATCAGCAGCATGGAAATGAACTAATACAGTAAATTGGTATCAGTAGAGTGGGGTGCTGCTGAAAAGATACCTGAAAATGTGGAAGCGACTTTGGAACTGGGTAACAGGCAGAGGTTGGAACAGTTTGGAGGGCTCAGAAGAAGACAGGAAAATACGGTAAAGTTTGGAACTTCCTAGATACTTGTTGAATGGCTTTGCCCAAAATGCCGTTAGTGTTATGGACCAGGAAATCTAGGCTGAGATGGTCTCAGATGGAGATGAGGAACTTGTTGGGAACTGAAGCAAAGAGTCATAACGTGACTCTTGTTATGTTTTAGCAAAGAGACTGGTGGCATTTTGCCCCTGTCTTAGAGATTTGTGGAACTTTGAACTTGAGAGAGATGATTTATGGTATCCGCTGCAAGAAATTTCTAAGCAGCAAAGCATTCAAGTGGTGACTTGGGTGCCGTTAAAGGCATTTAGTTTTTAAAAAGAAGCAGAGCATACTAGTTTGGGAAATTTGCAGCCTGACAATGTGATAGAAAAGAAAATCCCATTTTCTGAAGTGCAATTCAAGCCAGCTGCAGAAATTTGCATAAGTAACGAGGAGTTAAACGTTAATCCGCAGGACCCTGGGGAAAATGTCTCCAGGCCATGTCAGAGTCTTCACAGCAGCCCTTCTCATAACAGGCCAGGAAACTTAGGAGGAAGATGCGGTTTGTTGGGAGGGGCCCAGGATTCCTGTGCTGTGTGCAGTGTAGGGACTTGGTGCCCTGTGTCCCACCCACTCCAGCTGTGGCTGAAAGGAGCCAAGTTAGAGCTTGGGCTGTAGCTTCGGAGGGTGCAAGCCCCAAGTCTTCGCAGCTTCCATGTGGTGTTGAGCCTGTGGGTGCACAGAAGTCAAGAATTGGAGTTTGGGAACCTCTGCCTAGATTTCAGAAGATGTGCAGAAACACCTGGATGCCCAGGAAGAAGTTTGCTGCAGGGATGAGGCTCTCATGGAGAACCTCTGGTAGGGCAGTATGGAAGGGAAATGTGGGGTTGGACCCCTGACACAGAGTCCCTACTGGGGCACTGCCTAGTGGAACCGTGAGAAGAGGGCCACTGTCCTCCAAACCCCAGAATGGTAGATCCCCTGAGAGTTTGTGCCAAAGCTGCAGACACTCAGTGCCAGCCTGTGAAAGCAACAGGGAGGCTGTTCACTGCAGAGCCACAGGGACAGGGCTACTCAAAACCATGGGAACCCATCTCTTGCATCAGCATGGCCTGGATGTGAGACACAGAGTCAACAAAGATCATTTTGGAGCTTTAAGATTTGACTGCCCTGGTGGATTTTGGACTTGTGTGGGGCCTGTAGCCCCTTTGTTTTGGCTAATTTCTCCCATTTGGAACAGCTGTATTTACCCAATGCCTGTACCCCCATTGTATCTAGGAAGTAATTAACTTGCTTTTGATTTTACAGGCTTATAGGCGAAAGGGACTTGCCTTGTCTCAAATGAGACATCGGACTGTGGACTTTTGAGTTAATGCTGAAATGAGTTAAAACTTTGGGGTACTGCTCAGAAGGCATGATTGGTTTTGAAATGCGAGGACATGAGATTTTGGAGGGGCTAGGGTGGAATAATATGGCTTGGCTGTGTCCCCACCCAAATCTCATCTTGAATTGTACCTTCCACAATGCCCACATATCATGGGAGGAACTCAGAGGGAAGTGATCAAATTATGAGTGCGTGGGGGCGGGTCTTTCCTGCGCTGTTCTCATGTTAGTGAATGAGTCTCACTGATGGTTTTAAAAAGAGAAGTTTCCCTGCACCAGCTCTCTTCTCTTGTCTGTTGCCATGTGAGACGTGCCTTTCACCTTCTACCTTGATTGTGAGGCCTCCCCCACACACATGGAACTGTAAGTCCAATAAACCTCTTTCTTTTGTCAATTGCCCAGTCTCCGGTATGTCTTTATCAGCAGCATGAAAATGGACTAATACAGCTTATGAGTTGAATTTGGGGTGAATTTACATTATATTGAATGTCAGGTAAGGAGACCAAACTCTATTCTGTAGCTCATAGGAAGACCAGCCTAGGGAGTTTTTGTGGAGGGAAAAATTGCACTTCATGGAGACTACTCTGACAACAGGATGTAAATTGCAGCTGGGGAAGAAAAAGAACATGCAAAGAGTCTTTTAAAGACTCCGGTGAAAATGCTGCACATGCCTGTGACTCAGTTCTGATGATGGCTTCAATGCTCATCATCAAAAACCTGAATTTGTCTTTTAAGGCCTCTGTCTGGTCAACAGCAGAACAGCAGCCCCCATGGACTGTTCTATGTGTGGTCCTGGACTTCCTGAGAACTCCACTGATCCTTGCTTCCTCTGTTTCTTCTCTAGCAGAGAAAATTGGGGGATCAGAGAGTTTAAGCTACGCCTTGTAATACAGTACAGACTTTATTTATACTATTAAAGCCCCTTGGCCAAATGGACAAAGCGACAGCCTTAACCCTTTGTATGTTTTGTAAGGGTTATTGCCAAGTTTAAAATGAGGAAACTGAGACCAGCCTAGGAAAATTAAATGCCAATTTATTAAGCTCCCGGGCGAGGTTCTGTGGTCCGGAAACGGGGGGCCAGAGAAGTCGCGCTTGACTCCTCTTGGGCGTGGAGTTTTATAGGGGTTAGAGGCAATTGATTGGATATTGGGGAAACAGGGCATAAGGTGGGCTGGCTAAGGACGTATGGGGCGAGCTGCCATTGGGTAAGGCTTGGCGGGATTTTTTAAATTTTGAGGGGTTCGAATGCATAGTTTAGTGCTGAGAATGCATAGTTTAGTGCTGAGTATAGGTCTGGGAGCAAAATGTATAGTTTAGTGCTGAGAATGCGTAGTTTAGTGCTGAGTATAGATCTGGGAGCGGAACACAGAAGTGGGTGTGGGTGAGGGGGAGCCCGCATGGAGAAGCCAGATGCTGAGTATCAGACAGGGAGAGGGGTGGGTGCTGTTCATCCGGCTCCCCAGCGAGGCTATCGACCTTACATGTTTGTCTTTATATTTGCTTATTCAACAAGTATTCACAGAACATCTTCTACCTGCCAGGCCAGGTGATTCATAAGGAAACAGAGCCTCACAGTAAAATCACAAGAACATGTGGTTTGAAGCCGGTAGACAGGGACTCCAGGCCCACATTCCATGCTTTCTTCTCAATCGATTGCTGCCTCAGCTGTTCGTTTCTTCATCTCTACAATGTACCTGACCAGGCTTTTCTTATATAATTTCTTGAGGCAAGGTGAGCTCTCTTAACTGAAAGCACTCTGGGAACACACAATCTTGGCCACGGTAAATGACATTAAAGAATGCAACTTTTGTTTTGGAATCTGTTATTATTGTTTCACTTTAAGCATTTGGTCAAATCCAACCAGCAAAAACTTCTCAGTAAAGGAGTGTTTCAAGAAACCTGTGGCACAAATAGCCATTACATTTAAGATCAGCATCAAATATTTTGTGTAAAGGGTCCACAGATGTTTGATTTTTGGGGATAAGGAAACTGAGGCTCATAGATGTTTTTGAGACTTAATGAATGGACACATCAGTCTCCAAGTGAAAAACTGAGATTAAAATTGAATGCTCCTGCATCAGGAGGAATAGCTAATGGATGCTGGGCTTAATACCTAGATGATGAGTTGATCTGTGCAGCAAACCGTCATGGCACATGTTTACCCATGTAACAAACCTGCACATCCTACACATGTACCCTGGAACTTGAAAGTTAATGAAAAACAAAAAAAGCTCCTGATTTTTGGATAAATAATAAAAACAACAAAGTATCATTTTAGCTGAATGATCCCTGCTTGCCAACATTGATGAACTTAGAAATGTATCTTCAGTTGACCTCTGCTCACTATTACTTTTAATTAGTTTTCTTAACAGCCTTAATGTGCTTAGAGCATTTTATGAAACAGTGCCCTCCAGTGGCTAAGGATACACTTTAAAATTGCAATCACAGGTGCTATTTTTAGCTAGCTGGAGAACTGATGGCCAGGCCGGAATGTAAAGAGATTTATGATCAGATGTATATATTGTATATATGTAGCAAATAAGCATGAAGACAGCTACTATCTGGCTTGTTAACTGGGTGTATGATTTCTTGATCACTGACTTATTAAATCACTTATTAATACATAATCTTATCCTGAGTGTAAATTTAGCTGCCTGTCATTTATAATAACATTAGCGATATGACATATGATCATTTGAGCAGGAGCTCTGCTTTCTGCCAAAGCCAAGAGCCTCAATAATTATTTTTAAACTGTAGTTAGGTGTGATTTAAAAGAGATGTGAGTACAGGAATAGATAACTCAAGGATCAACGTATGGAACCTAATTTTCATGAAAAATCACTCCTGTCTCATTCTTCTTTTTTTGTCCAACAGATCATTACCCAAAAGCTCAATGCCATATTCCTCAAAATGCAAATTAAATACTGCCTCTCAAAATAGCCTTTCTTAACTAAAAAATCCAAGTTTATCTTTTAAAAATGTAGGCAGTTTTAGGTTAAAAATGCAAAACAGTAGTGGAAAATATACAATAGCAGTTTTGTGTGTGTGTGTGTGTGCATGCGCTGTGGAATGCTATTAAAATTACATATTTTTGAAACTTGTAGTTTGTGGTTTTAAATCCTGAATCATGCATTACCTAACATATGCACATCTGGGCTCATGCAGTCAAAGTTATCATGTTGAAAGAGACTTTGCAGTTTAGGAAGGTAAGGATCATAAATTTTTGGTGGAGTAAGCTGACAAAAACGATTCCATTTTGTAATTGCGGAATCAGAACTAGGAGACTGTCTCTTGACTACCAGGAATGTATGATTTACACTTGTGTTCTGGATGGCAGTATCAGAAAGTCTAAACAGTGTCGTGTCTTCAGAGACTTCAGCTCAGATTCCTGGGATTCCAGAGCTGGCAGGTTCTCCTGTGGTCTAGCACAGTCCTCTCATCCCATACTGATCCTTGGCTTGATTTCATTCTGAAAGACTTTTTAAAATATGCTTTTTAGATTTTAGAATAGATTTACATATACAGCAAAGTTGCAAAGATAGTACGGAAAGTTTCCATGCATGCCACGCCCATTTTCCCCTATTATTATCATCTTACATATTATGCAACATTCAACACAATGAATGAAGCAGTATTGATGTAATGTAACTGTTAACCAACATCTGTACTTAATTCAGATTTCCTTAGCTTTCACCTAATGCCCCCTTTTTCTCCCAAGGACCGCATCCAGGACACCACAGGGTGTCTCTTTAGGCTCCTCTTGCTATGACAGCTTCGCAAATGTTCCTGTTCCTTGTTTTTGGTGACCTCGACAAAAGGGTACTTGAGGAAGATGGATCATGTCTTTTATAGAATATTCTTCAGCTGCATTATTTCTGTTTTGTTTTGTTTCATATTCCTTCTTGATTAGACTGGGTTTATAGGGCTTTAGGAGGAGGACTACAGAAGTTAAATGCCTTTCTCATCACATGGAACGTGCTATCAACATGATTTATGGCCGTTGATGTTGACCTTGATCACATGGCTAAGGTCGTACTTGTCACATTTCTCTGCTGTAACGACATCTTTTTAATCCCTTTTTCTATACTGTGCTCTTTGGAAGGAATCACTATGCATAGCCCTCACGTGGAGTGGAAGGCTATGCTCTTTCTTCTTTAAAGCAGGATATCTACAGAAATTACTTAGAATTCTTCCATGTGGAAGATTTGTCTACTCTCCCCAATTTCTTTATTGATTGAATCATTTATTTTTATCAGTATAGACTTATAGATATTTATCCTATACTTTGTGTTATAATTCAATACTGCTTTTATTTTTCATCAGTTAGTTCCAGTTTTGTCCATCGGGGGCTCTTTCAGTTGACTCCTGTACCATTTGACATGCCTCCATCATCGTGGGTTCTTTTCTGTTCTTTTCTCTCTTTCTTGAGCACTTTCTTAATTATCCATTTCTCTAAGGGCTTTGGGTTCCTTCTATTAAAGAATGATATTGAAGATCAAGGTCCACATTCACTAGTTCTAGGATATCACTGCTTCCAGGCCTTCACAGCTGACAGAGCATGGAAATACATATGTGTATACTGGCCTGTGTATATACATAGATCTGTATCTGTATCTACATCTATATTTGTGTATCTCCATTTATAGCTGTATTCCACTAAACATGAATTCACATTGGTGTCTGCACATAAAACATTCTAGCCCTCAGTTCTTCTCACCTATAACTTTCCTCATCAACAGTGAGAAACCTGGCTTCCACCATTCATTAACTTATTTGTCCAACTCCAGCGAACATGTGCAGAAGTTTCAGAATTGTACCCTCTACACTGTGAGAAACAGAGTGACCCACCTGAGTAGTGTTTATGTAATTTATTTTTCCTATACGCTTCCCCCTTTTATTTTCCATTTAAAAATTGTTTTTTATTGCCACCTAAGGTTTTGTTCTTTTAAAAGTTTATTTTTTTTTTTATGCAAGGAGTTTCCCATTGCGGTAAACTATACACAACAACAATAACAAAATACCATTTTAGCCATTTTACATGTACAACTTAGTGGCATGAAGTGTTTTCAAAATGTCTTGCAACCATCATCACTCTCTACTTCCAGAACTTTTTCATCTTCCCAAATGTAAACCCTGTGTCCATTAATAATAAACCCCCATTCCCCATTCCCCAGCCTGGGTAATCACTATTCTACCTTCTGAACTATGACTTAATTATTCTACATTCCTCAGAAGTGAAATCATATAATATTTGTGTGTGTGTGTGTGTGTGTGTGTGTGTGTGTGTGTGGATGTTTCATTTAGTATAATGTTTTCAGAATTCATCTATATTATAAAGTGCATCAGAATTTTATTCCTTTTTAAGGCTGAATAATATTCTCTTGTGTGTATACCACATTTTGTTTACCCATTCTCTGTTGATGCACTTTTCTTGTTTCTGCCTTTTTTTTTTTTAAATAAAACTGACATGGACTTTGGTGTACACGTATTTGTTTGCATTTTTACTCTTGTGTAAACCTATTAATCAGTGTTTTCTTGTTGCTATATTCATGCTATCTACAACTAGAAATTCCTTTTGAAATTGACTGCCTTTTCTTTCTTTTTCTTGTCTAATTGTCCTGGCTACTATCTCCAGTACAATGTTGAATAAAAGTAGTGAGGGCAGACATACATATTTTCCTCTGATCTTAAGGAGACAGCAGCTAGTCTTTCAATGTTACATACGATATTATCCATGGGCTTTTCATAGATACCCCATATGAGGTTGAGGAAGTTTCCATTTGTTCCTAGGGTGTTCAGTGTTTTTATCATGAAAGGTGATGGGTTTTGTCAAATACCATTTCTTCATCCACTGAAATCATCATGCAATTTTTGCCCTTTACTATTAATATGGTGCATTATATTGATTTCCTATGTTGAACTAATCTTGTGTTTTTCAGATAAATTGCACTCGATCATGCTATATGATTCTTTTTAGGTTGCCGGATCTGGTTTGCTAATATTTTATTAATGATTTTCGCATTTATATTCATAAAAGATATTGGTCTGCAGTTTCCTTTTGATGTCTTTGTCTTGATATTTTTGTATCAAGATAATATTGGACTCATGGAATAAACTGAAAAGGATTCCCTCCTCTTCTATATTTTGGAAGAATTTTTAAGAATTGGTGTTAATTTTACTTTAAATGATTGGTAGAATTCACAAGTGCAGCTCTCTGGAGCAGGGCCTTTCTTTTGAGGTAGTATTTTGCTTACCAAGTGAATCTTTTTAATTGTTACAAGAATATTTAGACTTTCTATTTTTTTACTCAATATCAGTAGTTTGAGTCATTCTAGCAATTGTCCATTATTGGGTGTGTTGGCATATAGTTTTTCAAAACATTCCTGCATAAGTCATTGTTATTTGCATAAACTCAGGAGTAATATTACCTTTTTAATTTACAATTTTTATAATTTGAATCTTCTCTGTTTTTCTTCATAGACCTAGCTGAAAGTGTGTCAATTGGGTTGATCTTTTCACTGAACAAAATTTTTCTATACTTGATTTTCTCTATTGTTCTGTTGTTCATTTCACTTATTTCCACCTAATCTTTAACATTTTCTTCCTTCTACTTGGTTTAGGTTTAGTTTGCTCTTATTTTGCTACCTTCATTAGGTAGAAAGTTATTTATTGAGTTTCTTTATCTCAAGCTATTTTCTAATTTCTTTTGTGATTTGTCATATTTGCTAGTCAAGAATGTGTTATTTAATTTCCACATCTTTGTGAGTTTCCAAAATCCCTCTGTTACTGATTTCCTATTTCTTTCCATTGTGATTGGAGAACAGACTTGATATAATTTCAGTCCTTTTAATTTACTGTTGCTTGTTTTATGGCCTAATTGTCACCTATTCTGGAGAATGTTTCACGTGCCCTTGAGAAAAATGTATACTTTGCTGTTATTGAACAGAGTCCACTTAAGGTATCTTTTAGATCCGGTTGGTTTATAATGTTATTTACTTAACCTATTTTCTCTCAGATTTTCTGGTTGTTCTGCCCATTATTGGAAGTGTGTTATTGAAGTCTCTAATAAATGTAGTTGGATTGTCTATTTTCCCCTTCGGTTTTTTCAGTTATTGTTTAATGTATTTTGCTGTTCTGTTTAGGTACATTTATGTTTATAATTGTTTTGTCTTCTTGATGGATTGAACCTGTCATTATTATTTATGTCCCTCCTTGTCTCTAGCAACAATTTCTTTGTCTTAAAAAGTATTTGTCTGATGTTACTATAGCAAACCGAGCTCATTTTGGTTACTGTTTGCATGTTGTATCTTTTTCTATTCTATTAATTTCAACTTATTTGTATCAATTATATAAAAGTTGTCATTTGTAGACTTTGTATAGACTTACCATCTATTCTTATCCATTCTTCCAAACTCTCTCTTTTGATTTGAGACTTTAATCCATTTATATTTAATGTTACTATCAATAAGATAGAACTTATGTCTGCCATTTTGCTATTCGTTTTCTATAGGTCTTGTATAGTTTTGTTTCTCTATTTCTCCACTACTGCTTTCTTTAATGTGAAATAGATATTTTTAAGGCATTGTTTTATTCCCTTGTCATCCTTTTACACTATTTTGTATGTTATTTTCTTAGTTATTGCCCTTGGTATTACAAATAACATCTTAATTTTTAGCACACAATTCAAATTAATACCAACCTAATTTCCTAGTATATGAAAGTTTTGTTTCTGTATAGCTCTGTCCTCTGTGCCCCTTTTGTGCTATTATTATTATATACCTTACATCTTTATACCTCATAATTCTATCAGCATAGCTTTCATTGGAGGGAAAAAAAGTGTTACAAACAAAAACACTTTTGTTCTTGCATATTTATCTATGTAGTTATCTTTACTGATGTGCCCTAATTTTTCATGTGGATTTGAGTTACTGTCTGTTAAACTTTCCTTTCAGACTAGAAGCCTTCTTTGGTTATTTCTCATAAGGCAGGTCTTCTAGCAATGAACTTGGTTTTATCTGGGAATGTCTTCATGTTTGGAAGGATCATTTCTGAGGGATAATTTTGCTGGACATAATTCTTAGTTGACAGTTGTTTGCTCTCAGCATTTTAAATGTAATCTCACTGCCTTATGACCTTGCTGGTGTCTGATGAGAAATCAGCTGTTAATTGCCCTAAGGTCCTGTGTGCATGATGAATCCCTTTGCTGTTACTGCTTTCAAGCTTCTCTTTTTGTCTTTGTCTTTTGACAGCTTGATTTTGATGTGTCTAGGTGTGAATCTCTTCATTTATTATACTTGAATTATTTTAGTTTCTTGGTTTTGTGGCTTCGTGTCTTTAATCAAATTTTAGAAGTTTTTTGTCATTTTTTCTTCAAATATTATTTCTTCCCTTCTCTAGCTCCCCTTTCCTTTTGGTATTCCCATTATCCATATGTTGATACACTTGATATTCTACAGATCTCTGCAGCTCTGCTCCTTTTTCTTCATTTTTTTTCTGTTCCTCAGACTAAGTAATCTTTATCAATCATCAAGTCCATTGCTTCTTTCTTCTGCCAAGTAAAATATTATTTTGCACCTCTCTAGTAAATTTGCCATTTATTATACTTATTTTTTAATTGAGACAGTCTTGCTCTGGAGTGCAGTGGCATGATCCCAGCTCACTGCAACCTCCACCTCCCAGGTTCAAGTAATTCTCATGTCTCAGCCTCTCAAGTAGTTGGTATTACAGGTGCACGCCACCATGCCATAATTTTTTTTAATTTTTAGTTGAGGCTGGGTTTCACCACATTGACCAGGCTGATCTCGAACACCTGGCCTCAAATGATTCACCCACCTCAGCCTCCCAAAGTGCTGGGATTACAGGTATGACCTACCGCACCTGGCCCATTTATTACACTTTTTAACTCTAGAATTTCAGGTTGGTTCTTTTAAAATAATTTTAGTTTCTTTATTGATATTCTCTATTTGATAATGCATAGTTTTTATACTTTTCTATAGAACTTATAGACATGGTTTTCTTTAGTTATTTGAACATGTTTATCATAGCCAATTTAAGCTTTTTTTCTTAGCATGTTCAATGACTTCAAAAAATTATAAAGCAGTTTATCAACTACATTTTTTCCTGTGTATAAACCATACTTTCCTTTTTCTTTGTGTGTCTCAATTTTATATTAAATAGTGAATATTCTAAATTATATAGTGTGGCAACTCTGAAAATCAAGTTACCCTTCTCCCCCAGGTTTTGTAGTTGCTGTTTGTTCTTCTTGTTATTTACTTCCTTATTGGGTGAACTAATGAAATAAACCTTTCCTTCTTTTCATGTTGGCCACTAAGGACTCTGCGTGGTTAACTTAGGGGTCAGATAATGATTACAGAGATATTTTAAAAAATACCTTGAACCAATAATCTACAAGCTTCTGCTAGCAAGTTCTGTATGCATTCTAAGGCACAGCTTCCACATGTAGCCAGGAAGTTTACAACCCTGATGTAGCCCTCATTTCCTACTTGCTGAAGGTCTCAATGTCAGACAGAGGTGAACAACGGGGACCTTCTCAAGTCTTTCCTGGGTATTCATATAGCCCTGTACCTGCAAGTGGCCTTCTAGATTCTCAGCAACATGTTCAAGCTTTTCAAACCCTTCATGGACATCTCATTCCATGTTTCTCCTTTTAAATAGTTTTATCAGCATCTTGTTCTTTTCCAGTTGCTGCTATGTTAAATAATTGTCACTGATTGTTATCAACAAATGCCCTAAGGAAAAGGCTGTTTACAGTGATTGAGCGCTGAGTCAGATCAAACAAAGACAAGTCCTTTAGGTGTGGGTTTCCAAAGAACTGCCAGCCAGGTCAAATAATGACAATTATTTTGACATGGGGCTTTTAAAAAGCTATAAAGCTGTTCTTCCCGCCTTAAATAGCATGTAGGCTGATAATTTTCATGGTTACCATGATTGTGAGGCTGTTGGTTTTCAAGACTACCTGAGGAGAGGGAGATGGTCATAGGGAAAGTTAAAAGGCCAAAGCTCATTCTTCTACTGAGAGTCAGTGATTTTTCTTGAATAAATGCTCTTCAGACTGTTGGAAGTCATTGTTTAATTGCCAAGATTTGAAGAAGTTGATTTTGACAATGTTTGCAATCTCATTGCTTTTCTGGAAGAGGAGATTTTTGGAGATCTTAAATCTGCTATTATGGATGTAGCTCCTTTTTTTTGTAGGATTTTACACACAGTTCTTTTCTCTGTTGTGTTCAGAATGGCTGAACTCTGACATTGTTGATATTGGATGATACTCATATCCCTTTCAATGCTTTCAAGAATTTTCAGGAAAGATTTTTTAAATTTTTACAATTTTTGTGCTACCAGGAGCAATGTGCTTTTAGAGGGTTAGTATTGAATATATAGAAACCCATATTCCTGACATTTTTTTGTGTTTAATGGTATATTTCATAATAATACAACTATCTTAAAAAGAATCACATTGGCATATTTACTCTGTATTATTCAAACGGCTAATGCTTTGAGAAGGAACATCCTCTGTATAATAAAATGTGTGCTGTCTTGCTTGACTTATTTAGTAACAAATTAATGTGATACTCAGTGTTTCATTAAGTTCCTCCAAATAACCTATTTTAAAGCAATTTCTCTTTTATTCTTTTCTGGATATAATGCTAAAGGCATAAACAGATGATGACCCATAATATCTGAAAGAGAAAAATGGGATTTCTCCTTTCTCTCTTAAAATTAAGGTCTGTATTTATGATAGCAAAAGTAAGGTGCTTCTCTCCCCACCTTTTAGAAGTTACTTGGTGCGATCAGGGATTAACTATAGAGAAACATTATCAAACACTTTTTTCTACACTTTCAGTTAGGAGTATAATGAATGTGTACGTATACATTTTCCCTTTCGAGGAGTAATAGATTAATACTGTTGGGAATGATTCCCCTAGAAAGTTTTTCTGAGAGCCTGGATATTTCACATCATAAATTTTTAGCCCTGGGTCACTGTGAGTTTTCCAAAGCCTCCAGCAGGTAGATAAATTGGTTTCCAAGTGAACAAAGTATATTATTCAATCTCCTAAGGCATTTTTTTCTTTGATGACCATTGAGTGTGTTAACCAGCAACAGTATGCCCTTCATAATAAAAAGCACTTTAAGTTGAGTGATTGAAGGCTCTTGATACTTGTGGAATGACAGAGGAGTTCTGAAGAAGTGCACACTAGTGCAAGTAGAGAATATTTAGAAAGCATAACCAAATAAAGAGTTTTAAGAAACCATAATAATTTTTTTTACTTTAAGTTCTGGGGTACATGTGCAGAACGTGCAGGTTTGTTACATAGGCATACACGTGCCATGGTGGTTTTCTGCACCCATCAACCCATCATCTAGGTTTTAAGCACCGTATACATTACATATTTGTCTAAATGCTCTTCCTCCCCTGGTCCCCTACCCCCAACAGGCCCCATTAAGAAACCATAATAAATTTTAAGTCAAAGTAAGATGGTAAATACAGAGAAGGGTTAGTCTTTTAAGACTCTGGAGAGGTGGTTTGAAAATCAGATGTTAATGGCATATAGGAGCATAAATTAGCACGAGTCTCAGATATTCCAAACCAGGGCTCTGACATGAACATAAGTCAGTTATATGAGGAAGCAGCAGGCAAGAGCAGGACTGGAGAGGGTTTGATATCATCTCAGCAATCATCCACCCAATAAAGAAATATCTCAGCAATCCCTGGCCTGTGGTCAGCCAATCTGTGTCTGAACATATTGATCAAGTAATAATTCAGTGTTCTCAGTGAGGAAGCCAGTGATGATTGCTACACAGCTCTCTAAAATATTAAGATAAAATTTATCCCCCAGAATGTTCTATGCTTGAGTTCAGTTATTTCTTTTGGAGCAACTCAGAATCAATCTAATATTTTGGGGAAGTGACAGTTTTTCAGATCTTGGAGGAAGAGCTTATTATTAATCTCTCTCCCCCATTCAACTTAATGGAAAGAGTCTCTGATTAGAAATTTGAGAAAGGAGGTTCTAGCCCCAACGCTGCTGTGTATTATCTGCTTTGTAAGGAAAGAACAGTTAAACTGTCTGAACTTCTATTCATGTATAGCATCAATTTCCTTCCGTTCCTTCCCTATCCAGGTCTTGGCTCTATGAAAAGCAACTTGAACTCTTGCCTTCTAGCTTGGGACACTTCTCCAAGATAGCCCCCCTTGAGTGAACTCCTGTCTCTTATCCAGTTCCATCTTATTATCTTATACCTGGATTCTCCATCTCTGCCCACACACTACAATGCTTTGGATAGTTTTATTTCTTTTTCACATTGCATTACGAGGATAGAGTAGGAGGTGGGGGTTCCTCCATTCAGTCTTTCAGGGACTGGGGTTCCTTCTCGCTAGTGGCTATGGTATCTATAAGGGCTCAGATTCCTCCATTGAATACTCTGTATCTTCATGGCAGACTCAAGAAGAGAATGGTAAGGCTGGCACAGGAAGTTTACAGGGGCTGGACCTAAAAGAGGTATGCATCTCTTCTGCCTATATTTCCCGTTAATTCACAGTCAGTCACTTGACCCCATCTAACTGCCAGAGAGATGGGGAAATGTAACCTAGTTGAGTGCCTAGGAGGGAAGACCAAATATAAAAGCAGGGCATGTCACTTCTGCTTCCACTTGTGCTAGAATTGAGGCACACAGTCCCCAACTAACCTCAGAGAAATTTGGAAAATGTAGTCTGGTTGAAGGCTGAGAAAGAAAAAGTGCTAATTACACTTTCCAAGCTTATCAGCTTTAGAGAATAGAAAATAGCCTAATTTTCTATGTTGTAGAGTAAGGTTGAATAAGATAATAAATCATGTGAAAATGCTTAGAATCTGGTAATGTGCCATAAAAATGAATGTTAATATCTTTTTTTTTACAAATAGTTCTGGGACAATTAGCCATATGCAAAGTAACGAAGTTGGACCCTTACCTCACACCATAGACAAAAATTAAAGTGGATCAAAAACCTAAATATAAGAGCTAAAACTTAATAAATTTTAGAAGAAAACAGAGGGGTAAACCTTCATAACATTGGATTTGGCAAGATTCTTAGATATAGTACAAAAACAAAAACAACAAAAGAAAAAAATAGATAAATTGAATTTCATCAAAATTAAAAGTTTTGTGTTTCAAAGGACACCATGAAGAAAGTGAAAAGGCAACCTATCAAATGGGAGGAAATATTTACAAATAATTTACCTGTTAAGGAACTTATACCCAGACTATATAAAAACTCTTAAACCCAATAATAAAAAGACAAATATTCCAATTTAAAAATGGGCACAGAATCTGAGGTGACATATCTCCAAGTAAGATTTACAAATAGCAATATGTACATGAAAAGGTACTTGACATCATCATACAGCAGGAAAATGCAAATCAAAACCACAATGAAATATGACTTCCTACCTCCTAGAATGGCTACAATAAAAGTCAAATAGCAAGCATTGGTAAGAATGTGGAAAAAACAGAACCTTCATGTCCTGCTTGTGGCAATGGGAAATGGTGTAACCACTTTGGAAAGTAGCTGGGCATTTTCCCAAACAAATAAACATAGAGTTACCCCTTGACCCAGGAATTTCATTCATAGCTATATACTCAAGAAAAATGAAACCATATAACCATATAAAAATAATTACACTAATGTTTATAACAATATTATTCATAATAGCCAAAAAGTACAAACAACCCAAATGTAGATCCATATAATGAAACATTATTTGGCCATAAGAATACAATAAAATACTGACACCTGCTACACACTGAGTAATTTTGAAAACTGTAAAAGAAGACAGTCACAAAAGACTACAACATATATGATTTCTTTTATATGAACTATCTGGAACAGAGAACTCTACAGAGACAGAAAGTAGGATAGTGGTTGCTTAGAACTGGGATGAGGGACATGGGGGCAAGAGAGTGATAGCTCAAAGTTGGGGAGGGTTTCTTTCTGAGATTATGAGAATGTTCTAAAATTAATTATGATACTGGGTTCACATGTCTGTGAATATGTTAAAGACCACTGTGCACTTTAAATAGATGAATTGTATGGTGTGAATTGTATCTCAACAAAGGGGTTAAAAATGAGGGGTAATATATGCATTGTTGTTATTAAGGCACTGTCCTACCCAGATGAAACAATGTGCAACAACACTCATGGCAGGAGGCCCTTAGAAACCAACTTTGACCACACAGCCGTGAGAAATGCTAATGAGGAAGAAACAGAACAAGCATCCCCAGCAACCAGTGTTGTAGTTTGCACAGCTTTCTGATTATTTCGACTAAGAAAAATGTGTATAAAAATGGAGGTAAGCTCAAAACTTAGGAATCAGGCCAAGATGACCAAGATCCAAGCTGATGTAAAGCTTGTAAAAAGTGTAAAGTGGCTGGTGTGGTGGCTCACGCATGTAATCCCAGCACTTTGGGTGGCTGAGGCGAGTGGATCATGAGGTCAGGAGTTCAAGCCAACATAGTAAAACCCTGTCTCTACTAAAAATACAAAAAATTAGTCGGACGTGGTGGCAGGCGCCTGTAATCCCAGCTGCTCAGGAGGCTGAGACAGGAGAATTGCTTGAACCCAGGAGGCAGAGATTGCGGTGAGCCAAGATCACACCGTTGCACTCCAGCCTGATGACAGTGTGAGACCCTGACTCAAAAAAAAAAAAAAAAAAGTGTAAAGGGCGTTGAACAGAACTGCCAAGTTGCCAAGTAATATTGGAACAGATAAAAGGATAAGGTAGTTGAACAACTCTGAATACACTAAAAACCACTGAATTATATACCTAAATAGGTGAATTTATTAGTATGTAAATTATATCTTGATAAAGCATGTGCTTGCTCTTGCTCTCACTCTTGTGCTCTCTACTACTCTCTTACACACACACACACACAGAGAGAGAGAGAGCAAGGAAAGATAGACCCTGGTGTAAAGGATGTATGGAGGATAATCATGCAGTGAACATTCTTACATGTTCTCCAGTAAGGAGTATACTTTTCAAAATCGAAAAGGCAAATTAGATATCTCATTCTTAGGAAGGGAGGGAAGATTGTTCAGGAAATAGTGAGAGAACACCTAGCTGCTCAGGAAGATTTACCTTAATCTAAAGTCAAGTTTAGCTGGGATAACAATAAAAATAACTAGCTTTAAGGTCCTAGCACCAAACATCTAGCATGCGTTATCTCTAATTGTTTAGTAACCCAGTGAAGTAGCTGATAGCATTATCACCCATTCAGAGAGGTTAAGTAATGTATTCTAAGTCACACATCTAGACAGGACGAACACCAGTTTGAAAACCCCTGTCTCTGGCTCTGGAGGCAAGGTGAAAACCCACACCATGTGTTTGAGAATTCAGAGCAGGTAAAGAAACGTGTTTTGCATCGGTGGTATTTTGTTCAGTAGTCAAATGCTTTATTCCTAAGGCATACTAGCTGACTTGTTAATGAAAATACAGAACCATTGTAAATAATCTGTAGAAATGTACAGACAAACAAGAAACGAGTTAAAAGACTGGGAAAAGGAGATGATTGTTTTAGTTGACAAAAAGGGTAAAATCTACAGGACTAGTTCATAAGCGGCAAAATTCTAGAACTAATTGATAAGTACAGGTATGTCCTGTAAAGTGCGTTGCATGTTGATAACACCTAATTGTAGGCCATACAAATATTCTATTTTCCTAACTTATTGCTCAAGAATCTATTATGATCCTGCCATAATGTTGTCTTAATAGCTTTTGTACTTTCAAATGAAACAGATTTATTCATACATTAGTTGGTGATATACTTTTTATTTTATCATGCTGTAAATGATCTTAATAGAATTTGTTAAAACATTGAAATTATCAGTGCAGCACAGTTTTCTAGATGTGTGCTAGACCAACGTTTGCCATAAACTGTCCCATAATCAGTTCCTTGATTCTTTATGGACCCGAAACCCGCTTACATAAAATTGGTCTAGTAGCTAATGATAAAGATTAAATAAAAGTTCTTGAGGTCATTGACAGAAGGCTATGTTTTCTTCTAAAATTATGGCACTCGATTCAAAAACATGATTCATTTTTCTTCCAGCTTGTATATACTTTTATATGCAATTGTGTTTCAATTTTGATTGCCCAGTTAATCGGAAAAGCTTTAAACCTCTTAAACAGTTTCTTTATAAAAGCATAATGACATATATAATGGCTTTCAGATAATCCTGTCACAGAAAGGATTATTTTTCTCTATTCCTGGTAAACCAAAGTGCCCCCATGTGCTTCTACGTGTAATGTTATATAAAGTACTTTGAAGGATGCTGTATTATATTTCATGATAGCATCATTGATAATTCTAATGGTAATTTTTCCTTCATACTTGGTAGCTTCCAGGCATAATGACACATCACTAAAGCTTTGACTGTTGAAGCTCTTTGCTCATGGGTGAAGAAAAGAGAATGGCAAGATAAAAATAATGACTTAATCCTCATTTACATTGCAATGAATTATTCTCATTTGTGGAAGAGGGACGTCTTCTATGAGGAGTATAATGAAGGTGATGAGAACTATCAGACCTTTTGTGCACGATCAATAGGTCCCATAAATAAAATCTCAAGTCACACACTGCAAAACGGAAATCACGTGTAATGGGAAGGGAGTGAAGTCATCATCTGAGGGATGACAAGCTCTTACTGAGAAGGATGGCTTCATGCTGGACTTCTTGTGGTTTGCAGACCTGTAGATGAACACATTTTCATCCCTTGATTGATAATAAATTTTGTGAGGACAGAAATAGTTCTAGATTGAGAATTCAGTCATTAGACTAGACTCAAGGGGACATACTCTAGGGACAACTGTGGGAGACCACAGATGATGCAATGACTTTCTTACTCACAGGAGTCGGAAAAACCATCATCAATTTCATAGTCTGGGAGTGACTGTGCCTAAACAGTGACAACAAAAATACAATTTATTCTACCAAAAAGATTTTAAGAGCATCCTTCCAGTACTCTAAAAGTGTGACACCTCAAATACACTAGTTCATTCATTGGTTTCTTCTTCCTTCTCTTTATCCTGAAGCCCTTAAGTCTACCCAATTATAGAATTTCTTTGTAAATGCCTTATAGGGCCATTTTTGCTAGGAACGGAGTGATTTTCCATATCTTCTGTTCCATCCTACCAAACTTTAGTTAACCTGAAGGCCACTGCTTTTTGTGAATAATGAATGTCCAGCAGAACTCCTACCAACCTCACAGTCCCAGACATCTGCATTGCTGTGGGTAGTCACTCAAATGTAGCTGGAGGAGGCTTTACCAGAAAGGTTAATTGCCCCAAACTTTCCTCTTAGAATTAGAGTTGAGTTTTTGTTTGTTTGTTTTTAATATGCCCAGTTAATCTTTTATTGTGGGACAAATGTTGAGACTAATAAGAAGATTTCAGATGAAAGGATAACAATCTCTCACCCTACCTTCCTCTTTCATGGGGGAATGTAAGTGTGGACTGACCCAAAGCAGGAAATCTAGGGGTGAAACAAGGACTATCTCTGCCTTTTCATCAGCTCTGATAATCCATTAGAGATGTCCACCCTGGGAAACATGGGAAAAACTTCACACCACCCAAAGTCCTGCACTGACTTCACCACAAGCTCCCAGTGGTGTCTCGGCCTTGTGTGTCAGCACAGCAACATAGCTGTCACTGTATGAGGACAGTTTTCTTCCCACCAGACATTGGAGTCAACCCCAGGAACAACTGTCCAACCCTGGGCACGTGCTACCAGCAGCAATTCGGAATATTGTACTGAGAAGAGAGATGAAATGAACACCTACTTAAACCCATATATCTCTCTTAAATTAGCCATAAGTAATTTCTTTCATGCTGATTTTTATTTCTAAACCTGTGATTTCCAAAGCCATAACCTTTGGGTCTCAGTGAAATTAAGAAGGGTTAGAGGGCCAGGCACAGTGACTCACACCTGTAATCCCAGCACTTTGGGAGGCCAAGGAGGGTGGATTACCTGAGGTCAGGAACTCAAGACCAGCCTGACCAAGTTGGTGAAACCCTGTCTCTACTAGAAATAATAATAATAGCCAGGCATGGTGGCAGGCACCTGTAATCCCAGCTACTCAGGAGGCTGAGGCAGGAGAATCCCTTGAACCCGGGAGGCAGAGGTCGTGGTGAACCAAGATCATGCCACTGCACTCCAGCCTGGGTGACAGAGTGAGACTCCCTCTCAAAAAGAAAGAAAGAAAAAGAAAGGATTAGAGATACAGCTAGATGCTATTTCAGACCCTCTCTTTCTCATACTTTCCATCAAATCCATTCTTCTTTCTCAGGAATTCTTTTTTTTTTTTCAGTTGTTGTTGAATATATATAATATGAAATTCATCATTTTAACCGTGTTAAAGTATACACTTTAGAGATCCATTCATATCACTGTGCACGCATCTTCACCATCCATCTCCAGACCTTTTCTACTTTCCAAACTGAAACTCTGTCCCCAAGAAAACTAATTCCCCAGCCCCTGCACCCACCTTTGTACTTCCTGTCTCTGTGAATCTGACTCCCCTAGGGACCTCACATAAGTGGAATCATGCAGTATTTGTCCTTTTGTGACTGGCTTATTTCACTTATCATAACGTCGTAAGGGTTCGTCCATGTTGCAGCCTCTGTCAGAACTTCCTTCTCTTTTAAGGCTGAATGATAATTGCATTATACAGACAGACAACATTTTGTTTACCCATTCATCTGTAGTGGAATCTTGGATGGCGCCTGTCTTTTGGCCATTGTGAATGCTGCTGCTGTGCACATGAGTGTGCAAATGTCTGTTCACGTCTCTGCTTTCACTTCTTTTAAGTCTATGGCTAGCAGTGGAATTGCTGGATCAAGTGGTAATTCTACGTTTAATCTTGTGAGAAACTGTCGTAACATTTATAAGGAGCTCCTAATATTTCCAGTAACCATCCCAAATAGTGGATGAACCAAGGAGACAATGTCATTTCAATGCCATTTTGACACCCATGAAATTAGGCCTAAACATGCTTAATGTACAAAAGAACAAGTAACATAAACTTATCTCTCTTCAATGGAAATAGAGTCATTTCTGTGTATGGGTCTGTTACTACATTCTGTGGAAGTGGCTGGAGAGTTTATCTGGCTTACAAAGTCTGTTCAGAATGGCCTGTTGTAAAGTTTGCTTTTGAGGACTCTGCACTTCAACAGGTCAGCCACCATTCTCTGGAATACTATGAGATTGAGATTGAAGAAGCGGATTGTTCCTTCCTCATGGAACAATCGTCCTGTCCTCCCTGGTGTGCTTTCTACAACGATCAGGGTCCACAATGCTTGAGAGGCGAGAGGACCTGGTCCCGGGCCATGGACTAGACCCCTGACTTTGGGCATTTACTGTTTCTGAGTCTGTTTGTTTATGAGTAAAATGAATAAGCTTGCATGCAAAGACAACCCCGTGCTCTTCCAGCTCTAAATGCCCATGGTGCCCGGAAGCCTAGATGATCACTGGTGCTCAGTAAATTTTACCAAATTCAGTTCATGATATACATTATATCGACTACCTTTTCTGCTTTCTTTTCTCTCCTTTCTCTACAAATAGTCACTGTTTTTCAGGTCTGGGGATAGTCTAGTGAATTTCAGACACAGTCTTTGAGATCTTTTCTGGGGCCAGACTGTCTCATGCACCAGCTCTGTTTCATCTTACTTCACAAAACTGCTCCACAGCCTGACCTCCTGGAAGGGTGTTTTCCTGCTCTGATGACCAGAAGGACTTCCTCGACTACTCAGAACTCTGTGTTTTTTGGTCCAATCAGAAACATGAAAAGGGAGGTGCAGCATTCCAACATGCAGGGAGTGCAAAGGACTGGGAATATCATGAGACCATGCTTAGCCACGCAGGAAGGCGCCGAGGAAACTGTGCTACTGAAAGGAGAATGAGAGCCGAGCCCCCAGGGAGGCATCTGCGGTCTCCCAGGAGAAATGTCCCACATGCACTGATTCAAGAAAATGAGACGTATAATCATGAAAGACATACATTATACATTCCATGGCTGATTCCTATGAAAGGGAAAAACAAGCAGGCAAATCTATTTGGGAAGCACAATTATAATATTTATTCACTTGAGTAAGACTCTTATCCTTTGATTTAACACATGGAGTGATGACTTAAGAGTCGGGACTGGGATGAGAAACGTAAGATGCATGAATTTCAAAAAATAAATAAAATGAAAATATCTATTTGCTAATGGTTACATTACATGGAATAGAAGCATAAGCAGAAATCAAATGGTCAAACTACAAAATCTGCTCTTCTTTCTGAACAGTGAAGGATGGCCTCACTAAAAGGACTCAGGGCTTGAATGTCTCTTTGGTGTGTTTTTGCCTTGGCCCACAGCAGTGGGATAGTGCACAGCAGCTGAGCACCATCTCAGATTTTCCGATTTCACTCACAGGCCTTCAGACTTTTCTGTTACATGTTTTTTTCTTTTGAAATACTCATTATGTGTTTGCCATAGGAAAGCACATCAAAACATAGCATGACATGGTCTCTCTCATCAAAGGAGAATGACACATGGGGGCAGGTTTTGGGGAAAGAAAAACACAACCCAAGAGCTGGGCGATGGGGGAGCAAGTGCTGAGTGTGGGCCGAGGGCATCACCTGCCTCTGTGGCTCCCCTGGCAGGACTGGACAGGTAGGAGGCACCCCCCTCCGTCACTAGTTATTTGATGTTCTAGGTTGGAATCATAGTGTGATTACATTAAAGGGAAAGGAACAAAATCAGATCCCCTCGTCACACTCATTGCAGCATTTCCCTTGAGTCTGAGGCAGGTGTGTGCAGAGATTCTGCTGGGAGAAGGGGAAGATCCCACAGACGAGCGTCTGTACAGGGTGAGAGTGAGCACCCAGCGCAGTGTCTGCACAGAGGATGACAATGATATTTAATGAATGAATTGAGTTGAATAAGCAAACCTAGGACAGGGTGTGGAAGGTGAACTCATTGTTCATGAAGTCAGACACTTTGGCATTAGTGAGGTAGGTGTGTGCGTGTGTGTGTGTGTGTGTGCGTACTCACACACAGTTGTTTCTGTGCTTGTATGAGAGTTACTAATGTTGATCTAGTTGACATGGTTAGTTCCTAGAATAAATAAAGTAAAATGATATTGTTAAAGGGAAGAAAATTTAGTTTGTAATTCTGTGGTGTTGAAAGTAGGGAAAGAACTATTTTGCCTTTAAATATGCAGCAGTATACACATGGAAATCACAGCAGTTTTGTGTCCTAAAAGCAAAAGCAAACAAAAACAAGAAAAAAGGAAACTAAGCGAACTTGGGCACTTAAAAAATCTATTTCCTAATGGAGTAAACAGATATTGCACTGCAAGTTACAGTTTTCAACGTCATTTACCCTATACCTCCACCATTCCGAGAGGCAGCTCTAATAAGTGGATGCAGTGATGACCTTTACCAGCTCCACCAATAGCTGGAAATTGAGCTGAACATTCCCATCAGCTAACAGGACAGAGCTCATTACTGACCGAGGATTGCTACGATGCCTTTGACTGAGGTGTGTACCATTAAAATGAATGCTACTTCGCTTGTTAAAAACAACGTCTTACACCGGAGAAGACCTGATATGCCATGCATTGATTTTTGTGGACGACTACAATAACAACCTCTAAAGATCAGCTGAGTCTTATTGTATGTTAGTTAAATTATGGTGCAGATCAATTTGTTCTTTTTTGAGAGAGCTGATTTGTTGTTTCTTAAATTAGAAGCTTTATCGATGACATACATGGAATAAATTGTCAGATTTACAGTCCTGACAGTTCAAGCTTAGATAGTCACTTGTTCCACATACATTGATGTGAAACTTATATCCATTAAATTAAGTCAGGATTTTGAATTTTTGAAGCTTTGGGTACATAGAAAAATTTGGTTTTGACAATTTTTTGGCAAAACAACACTGACTTTGAGAACAAACCAGTGTTCATGCCCAGGTAACATCGCTTGCCCTGCTGTGATTGTTAGAGCAGCCCCTCACTGCCAAGTGTCGTAGTCCAGATGATGAATTGCACAGTCTTGTTGGGAATATATGAAGTGGAAGGACTGTAGCCACACCTGATCTCCCAGGTCCACTTTTATGAGGCCCTGCAGGGAACGCATCTCCCGGAAGCCCTGTGGATTTTCACAGGAAGGCCTCAGTTACTCAGATGCCTGCGAGTTGTCACTGCTTGCTTTCTGCTAATAGCATTAGTGGGTTTTTATGCTTCATGCTTAGCAGGACCTACTAGGTGAACCCAGATATAGTTCTAATGTCGTTGACATTATTAATATCCCCCAATTTTTTTCAGATGGGAGTATCCAGGTACAGAAAAGTCATATAAGCTGTCTGAGACTCCACAGTTAATAGCTAGTGAAGGTGGGAATTTTCTAGGACTTCATCAGACACAGGTTCTCACTTCACCAGGAAACAAATGTGAGGACGTTCTTACTTCCACTTACTACAATATATGAATGACTAGTGTGCAATGAGACCTCCACCCACTCGGAGCTTAGAGTCATAACCCTGTTATCCTGCAGCTTTCAGATGGTGGGCTCTACCTCTCTAATTGACTAGACTTTCTCTAATAATCCCAGCAAAGTGTATGGGTCAAAGTCAGAAGGGAAAGAGTCTCTGGTCAGAGCCAGAATCATAAGACACAAGTGAATTTATACTAATGATGCCACTTGCTAAACTTCCAGCATGTGATGTGGGAGGAGCCTGGGAGGCTGTCTGTCCCTGGTGGCACAGACAGCCCCCTGGAGCCAACCAAATTCAGACTCACATTCTGCCTAAAGCAGAGGACACAGGCAGCCACACGCCACCAGGAGACGTCTGCCTTTGACATCCCAAGTTTGTGACACATGCCAAATCTTCTCAGAAAGAAATAGCCCCCATAGCCACTGTGTCATCAGGCACTTTGAGGCTCACAGACAGAAATGGGCAAGTGGGAAGGAGTGGATGATTCCTTCTAAGACGATCTGCCTACTTTTCCTGGGAGACGGAAGAGACCTCTAATCATTTGTTTCTCTGTTTTTCCAACCCAGTGAGTAGAACTTTGTTCTGTGTAATGATTTTTCTTCTCTCTTGTATAAGACACTGGCCTGCCTGCTGTTTGCATTTTAGATTATTTTGTTTGCTTTTAAGTCAGAAGGACAAGAGTTGTGTACAGGCACGCTTTTTCATAGATTCCATCTAAAACTCTTCTGGAATATGATTCAGTTTTTTTTTTTTTTTGTAAATAAAATCATAGATGAATGTGTGGTCAAAAGGGGTAGTTGGTTTTCCCCTTTCAGAGATCTGCGTATCACTGGTGGAAGTGAGATCTCGTATTTATAAAACATGTTCTTTCTTTTCGTACTTTCAAAATGCGTGAACATAGCTGATCTCAATTAATCAGCACAGTAACCCTTTCAGAAAAATAAGAAATTCTGTTACTGAAAATGAAAAACTGCAAGGTAAAGTAACAGGCCTCAAAAAACACTGCAATGGGATTAGAACCAAATTCTCCTGATTGTAAATCCAGAAGTTACAGTCAGAGTATGATTGTATTTCTTTATTAGGATTAAAGTCAGCTCTCAGCAACAGAAAGATGAAAATAATGCTAGTTTAAGAAAGATGGAAATGTATTTGTCTCTCAAACTTACTTATTTCCACATACAAGTCCAGAGGTGGAATCTGCATTCTATTTTCGTTTTATCTTTCATTTCCAAAATCACCTAAAGGAACAAAATGGCTGCTCTAGACCCAGCCATCATAAAAGCCTTCCTGCTAGCAGATACGAAAAGGAAAGGGGACTATCATGCTCTGTCCCTTTAAGGACACTGCTTTAGAGGTTACACTGCATACTTCTGGCATAGCCAGTCTGTCGCAAAGCCTCAAATAGAGGCCAAATTTCCAGACTTTTGGACCAAGCTCTTTCCAACGGTCCGTCCCTTACCCCTGGAGCTTTTCATCACATTGTGTTGACGTCATCGTCCGGTCAAGTTTCTGTCTTTCAGCCTATCCATTAGTCTTTGCTAGTAGGAGGTGACTTTTCTCAGGGATGCATAGATTAAAGTAAGCTGGAGGACTTGGCTCCATTAAAAATGCTGAAAGGAATTTACTGCAAAACTAGTGTTTTCTATGGGAGTGGAGTGGGGCAGAAAATATTAATACAGACAATATTAAATACAGAAAGAGGGGCTTTGTTGTTTTTAGCGGGGTTTCAGTGTAACAAACTGTTTAAAACTCTGAACAGGACTCTGTTGGGCACATAAAAAATTGAATGGAAAATAATGAAAATTTAAAACAAGTTACTTGGGCAATGCATTAATCAAAGACAAACTGGACAGACTCAGATTTTATGATTAAAAATTAAGTGAAATTGAAAGCCACTAAAGTCATCTTTGAAATTTAGCTATTTCCCAAGTAATTTCCAAGCTGTGATTATTATTTTTTTGAAAGTACTTATCTCTGTCATTACTGACATTGTAAAGATAGATATTGTGGTATCATTTTACCATAGTTTGAAGTCCACAGAATTTAATAACTCACCTCTCTGTCTATCCACACACACTTAACCCATTTCTGCCCCAGACAATTCTTCAACTTTGTTTCCAAAATTCAGGTTTTCTAAAGCAAATGCCTCTTAATACCCTCAGACTTACAAAACACAGCACCTGGTTGCATTCTTGAAAGGGGGAAGGAAAACATTACTGTGGTCTTTCTAACTCTTTCTTAATCTCAGGATCTTTCAGGAAAATCAGATGTAGTGAACCTTGCAGTCAGGTTATCCTGCCACGTATGTTAAAATTTCCAGCATAAGTTGGAATCAGGAGGCCTGCGTGAAGCCCTTGAGCCAGAGAGAGCTAATTAACCAGCCAGGGGTTCCAATGTTCACATCTCACTTAGGGTCCTAGAGAAGCTGGGAATTCCCCAGGTCTCCAGAGCAAGTCTCACAGATGTCAAGGCTGAACTGTTTTGGTTAAGTGCTTTCTGGCAGGGCCGCTGAATGCTGTTTGTATTTAGAAGGAAAGAAATATAATTAGAAAATGTGCTCTTTTGAAAGAAACAGTTGTACTTCTTTTGAACCCACATTACTTTCCTCTGACAATTTTTGTGATATAAACCAGAAAGAAGAACACCCAGACACGGAAAATTAAAAAAAAAAAAAAAAGGGAATTCTTTTTCTCCTCCAGGCCTAAACATATGAACTAAACTGCAGCCCTGCTGTGGAGCTGCCCAGCCTCTGCTCAGGAGCTCCCTGAACTGTCTTCATCTTTACAACCAGTGGGTGTTCTGGGGGTCCTGCCCCTCTGGCACCCCCACCTTCGATATCTCCCATTTCCTGCACTTGTTTTACCTAAGCACGAGGTTAGTTGCTCACAGTTTAGTCTTTCTCAATTCTACCCTCACCCCAGGTCCCCCCCAAAATGCACCTCTGGGGGAATCACCTTCCTGATAATCCAGGGAGAAGCATCCAGGCTCTTCCGAGTGACTGCTCCTCACTGACCGAGTCATTTCCAAGTGGTGCCTGTCCTGTGGACAAGAGCTCCAACCCTAGTGTACGTTCCTAGAAATCAGGGATCTGTGGTTTTATTTTCTGCTTCATTCTTTTAGGAAATATTTTTAAGTTACAGAAAAGTAGAAAACATAGTTCAGTGAACACCTATGTAACCAATACAGATACCAATTAATTTCAATGCCTTGTACATTTTTGTGTCCCCCAGCATTTCTTTTTTTTTGGTGAAAATATGTAAACATAAATTGTACTATCACTTTCTTTCATCCCCGAATACTAAAACATGCATCTCCAAAGTATATCTTCCCATGCATCCAATCATCATATCTGACAAAAATGACCATAAGCCCCAAATATCATTAAATTCCCAGGCCATATTCAGATTTCCTTATTCAGTCTCGAAATGTTTTCTACATAGCTTTTTATATTTTTTTGAGCATAGGTCAAATTAAAAATCGTAATTGTTCTTGATTATGTCTTTTAAATTTCTCTTAGTGGTAGAATAACTCCTCTTTTTTCTGTGATACATACTATTTCACAATATGCCTGGATTAGGCTAGTTGTTTTGGAGGCTCTCCTGCATTCTGAACTTGTCTGATTGCTTTCCTGTGAGATGATTTCACATGTTTATCTATAACGTCCACTTGTCCCACAATTGGCGATTGGAAGGGGAGATTAATGGGCAAAAAAAGGTGACCACCAAATTTCTGTAATATAAATGTTTTTTCCATTGAGAATGGCATATTTTCTGTGGGGTAATGTCCCACTAACTTTTCTCCAAACGAGGTTAGCAGCTATCGATGATCCTTACCTGCACCAAGTTTTTTAACAGGGGCTACAGAGTGGTGATTTTCTAAATTAGTCACCCCCTTCTACATTTACGAGTTGACAGTCTTCTGAAAGGTGGAACTCTCCTTTGTAAACAGGCTGCTTGGTGTACCTGAAATACCAACAAAGCAGGCAGCTGAATCCTTAATTGTTTGTTTTTAATTACTGGTTTTTAGATGAAGAAGTTTGGTATCATAGTGATGTCCAGCTATGGAAAATAAAGAGTTTCATTTTCTCTAATGTTTTGTGAGTATAACTAAGGACTCATGCTTTTAAAAATGTATTCACTGTGTCTTAATCACTGATAGCATTATTCCTTTGGTGTTCAGATTGCCCTGACTTTCACCATGGAGAGCCCCCTCCAGCTGGTTCTTCTGTCCTTGTATTAGTTATCTAATGCCACAGAGTGCTGTGTAATAAACAACCAGCAGCCTTCTGGAACACACAGAATAAGTCATTTTTCACAAACCTGGCTGTTGGCAGGTGGTGGTTAGGGGAACTCCATGAGTCTCATGGCTGATGTGCTCACGTGGCCAGACACCCAGCTAGGTGTTGGCTGATCTGGAATGGACTCTTCTTGGATGACTGGAGCAACCAGCTTGTCCTTCATGCCTTTGATCCTTCTCCTGGGACAGGACACTAGGCCAGGCATGTTGTCTCATGGCAATAGCAGAAGCCAAGAGAGAGCATGTCCACTGTGCAAGAGCTTTTTAAGTGCCAGCCTGCTTCTCTTTACTGATATTCCATTGCCCAACTCCAGACCTGTGTCTAAGCCTAGAGTCAGGAGAGAAGGTCCTGAGAAATTAGGTAGTAAAGGGTGGGGTGAAGAATTTGAGCCATTTTGCAATCTATGGTGGTCTTATTGACATGTCCTTACCAATCCCTTGTCTCCCCCCACTAGTCTTTGTTTTCTGGCCAGTAAGATATTTTAGATTATGCTATACTTTATGTGCCTCAGACCTGGAAACATCTAGTTTTTAAAAGATCCCTGACTCATTTTAGGGAGAATGGTACTTAGAGACAAAAATCTGGGTGTCTAGGATAATCATGCTTCTAGCCCCTTTTCAAGAACAAAACTAGCAAGTATATAGTTTTGAACAATAAACACTGGTTTCTAGTCATAATTCTGATGCAAATTCAACATTGCAAGTTTTAAAATTTTAACTGAATTTCCTGCGTGTGTTTTTTTTTTTTCTTTTTCTTTTTTAAAGACAGGATCTCACTCTGTTACCCAGGCTGGAGTGCAGTGGCGCAGTCATAGCTCATTGCAGCCTTGAACTCCTGAGCTCAAGAAATCCTTCTGCTTCACCCTCTTGAGTATCTGGGACTACAGACGTATACCACCATGCCCAGCTAACTTTTAAATTATTTTTTTGAGGAGACGGGATCTGGCTGTGTTGCCCATCTAATTTTTCAGGCTGTCAAACTCCTGGGCTCAAGCTGTTCTCATGCCTTGGCCTCCCAAAGTGCTGGGATTTTAGGCACGAACCACTGCACCTGGTCTGAATGTCCATGATTAAAAATGTGGACCTCTTTTCTCTTGTACAGAAAATCTTAATTCTTAATCACATTAACAGAATTATTTATTTACTTGGAACCATGTCTGAGAGCACAGTGCTGTGATTAACATGGAAAGTTACTACAGCCGGTATGCAGTAACTGTCATTGGATCGTAAGTTTCAGTAAGTCAGGGAATGTGGCTAACACATGGCACATACGAAATATCTAGCAGAGTGTCCCATACGTTGTAAATATTTTTTAATGGATAAAATATCTATTGCTTTTGTGGGGTTTTTTTTGTTTTATTTTGAGTTTTGCTTCTTATACCCATCATTTCTATTTTTGGAAACATCTACCTTTTATTTATTTATTTATTTATTATTATACTTTAAGTTCTGGGGTACATGTGCAGATCATGCAGGTTTGTTGCATAGGTATACATGCGCCATGGTGGTTTGCTGCATCCATCCCCCCCCATCATCTACATTAGGTATTTCTCCTAATGTTATCCCTCCCCCAATCCCCCCCACCCCCTACTTCCCCTCCCCTAGCCCCCCCCACCACTCCTCGACAGGCCCCGATGTGTGATGTTCCCCTCCCTGTGTCCATGTGTTCTCATTGTTCAAACCCACTTATGAGTGAGAACATGCAGTGGGAAACACCTACCTTTTCTAAGCATATTCTCATGCAAATGAGTGACTGATTTACTTTAAGCAGAATGCACATAATTTCTTTTACATTTCTGCACCATCTCCATGTGTAGTATTTCCCTGATATGCTAAAGGGCTGTGTGAAGTTGTCATAATCTCAAAGAAAAGGATGTAGTTATCATGTTGGGTATTTTTTTTTAGTATCATGAGTTTTAGCAAAACTAAAAACCAGAAGTCCCTTTGGCATTTCCATGCCATTTAAACTTCTGCTTTTTAATCCATTGATTCTGATGACGATTACGGAGGCTCCTGATACAATATAAGCCTGCATTCTTTTTTTAGGTCTTGTGACATTTGGATTATTCTGGAATTTGTTTTTAACTACTTAAAAGTTTCCTATTTTGTCTCACAATGATAGTCTTCATTATCTTTAAGCACAAAGACATTAGTGGCAGAGGAAGCTGTGGAGGTCTGCTCACCACCTTCGAGGACATCCTTTGGTGTTCTCTTCCACAGCCATGGCCTGAGAAGGGTGATTTTTCCAGGTGAAAGATAGGCTGTGGTGTAAACTAATATATTTCATTCCAAATGAAATATACTCACTTAATATAACCTTGTGGATAGTGCTGTCCAAAGGAACTTTCTGCAGTATTGGAAATATTCTATACCCACAGCCTCCCACACAGTACCCACCAGCTATATGTGGTTATTGAGCACTTGAAATGTGTCTAGTATAAATGAACTGAATTTTTAATGTTATTTAATTTTAATTTAATTTTAATATTAATAGAAACATGTGGCTAGAGGCTACATATTAGCAGTACAGTTGTACATTATAAATATGGTCCAACTAAAACATTTGCATTTGACTCATATTTCCTAAAGAAACTAGCAGTAGGAATTAATATCAGCTTTCTAATCATTTTTTATTCTTCTTATAACTTGCCGTATACACCTTACTGTTTAAGGGCCAAAGGAAAAATCACTCTTCATGAGAGGCAGTGTGTCTGCATCTGGACTGAAGACTGCTATTTGGCTGCTATAACTTCATAGGCTCCTAGCTCCTGACTTTGCAGGGAACACTTTCAGAATTGGAGCTTGTGGCCCAGTGATTACTGGACAAACATGGTGAAAACATAGCCTGCAAACAAAATATCAGATTAATTCTATAAACGCAAATTACTGTGAAAGTCCAAAAGGGATGAAATGAAAGACTAGTCCAATACATCTTTATTCACATTATAGCTTCATGATGTTTTTAAAACTTCTTGAATTGTAACATCATAGAAAATGTTAAATAAAAGTAGAAAGAATAGTAAATAAACCTCCAAATCTGTTTGGTTTTTAAGTATCATTTTAAGTTCAAGAACTTATGCATAGTTGATGAGCTTCAATCTTTTGCAGTTACTAGTTTTATCAATGCTTCGAATGTTCTATTCCCGGCCAGTGGGAGCCTCTCCAAGACGGCTTCTGAGTCATTTTGACATGATCCTGATCAACTTTGACCTTTTGGCTCAGATATTTCTTATTACAGACTTGGAATTAGCTATTTACAGAGAGAATTTGGGTTTTGTTTGGTGGGAAATGGTATTTCTAGACTGCAATTTGGGTATTAGAGGTTACATATTAACATTTCATAACCATTATATTGATGTTGACTGTCTTAAGATATGTGTATATTGTGTGCTGTTTATCAGAACATACATAAATACAAGTAAATTATAACTAGAAATAAATAGGTAATATACTGTTTCTATTGCTAGTTATTTAAAATTAAAAAGATGATATGAGAAAAATTAAATTTACTACATTCATTGTGTACATTCTTTGTTCCAGAAATTAAAATCTATTACTATGCAAGGATTCCTTGTGATATTTATACAATCAGGGATTAGTGTACTCTTCAAAACCAAACAGCATACACAAATTACTCTTACTAATGAGACCTATTAGTTTAATTGTTAAGGTATCTATAGTACCATAAGATGCCATAACATTATGTAAATTTTTAACATATTCATGGCCTTTGAAAGCCTTTTTAAAAATGCATTATTGTCAAGCAAAAGTTAACAACATATAAAATCAGCTGACAGATGATACTGTGAGTAAATAACTGGAATTTTATCTTATTATCGAGAGAGTCAGAAAAAGAATTTGTTATTCTTATATCACAGTTTGAAAAAACAAAATAAAACAAAAAAGCAATCATCTTCTTAGTCCTAGCAACCAATGCAATTTTTTTCCGATTTGTAATATTTTCAGCTTTGAAGAATTGCATGAGTACACAAAAAAATGAGATTAGTGATCTGTTTTAAATGCAAAGCACTAGATGTTTGCACATGAAGAGTAACTAGCAATTGGTGGTGCTGTAAACTTTCCTTTGGAAAATTTTCTCCTAGGAATCTGACACTGTATGTTTCTTAGAACTCCCACTGAGCATGTCTTTTCAACTTTATCTCCCTATCCACATCGCATTAAAATGCATTGTACACTCCCCTATGTAACATCTCATTGCTTTGCAGTGATGAGGATAACATAACGATCATTGAATCTCATGAAGAGGCATAAAATGTATAATCTGACAGAAAAAAACACACCATGCCCATGCCTACGTCCTTACTCCACCTCTGCCATGGCCTCCTCATTCTAGAGCAGTTACTCTTACACTAGTGGTTCTGCCCATTGTTTTGTACGTAAGGTAGATATTTGGTGAATCAGACTTATGATAGTATTAATTGGCTCAATTCATCATACATGTATTTAGCATCTAACCTTGTATCAGTCATTTTGCTAGGTATTAGAGACGGAAAATCAGGAAGGTGTGGCCTCTTCTCTTGAGAATCATGCACTCTAGTGCAGAACACAGCGAGTTGTAACAGACAGATAACTCTGTTAACGCATCATGCCGTGATGTGTATGAAACAGGATGAATGAAATGTGGACTGAAAGCAGAGAGAGATGAAGTCTGCCAGGAAAAGATACAAAACTTAACAAGGGAGCTGACCTTTATGAGATCTCAGGAAGATCCTACCTGGCCAGAGTGAGAGAAGGATATTTCAGGTGCAGGGAGCACTGGGAGGGAGTGCAGAGGATTGGGAGACACGGTGGTGCTCAGGGTGCTTTATGGGGGTGATAGGCATTCAAATGGGAAGAGGGGCCCAGGCCAGAATCACTTTACAGGTCTCTGTGAATGTTAAAAGAGATTAAACATCTGCACCAATTTATGTGAAATTATAATACTAGGAGAGAAAATGGACAAAGAAGTAGAAAAACTATTTGTCAGATTAACAGCTAAAAATGTGATGAAAGACATACCTTTGCAAATACAAGACCATAAATGTCAGGCTAAGAAATTTGACCAAAATAGTTTCTGCCAATGGGATAAAAAAGGAGTTTTAAAGAGAGGTACGGCTTTGTGTGCATAGAGAATGGAAATAAGAAGAGAGACCCATTAGGAGGCTGCTGGAGTAGTCTATGGTGAAGGTGATGACAATCACAACCAAGGCAGAAACACTGCAAATGAAGAAGACAGGTAATTTCAGAAGGTCTCAAGAGGAAGAATGAGCCAGTTAGGAAATAGTCCAATGAGGGGGATCCCCAGTCACTGCCTTCCCATGTTGCTGAATGACCTGTGAATCATATCTGTAGAAGAGAATCAAGGCAGGTCAGCTAAAGAGATTAAACATCTGCACTAATAATAAAGCTGCTACCCAAGAAATAAAGTTGATGGGCTAAACCTAGCAAAAAAAATTGTCCACTAGAGCAAGGGAAATAACATTCATTGGGAAACAATATCAAAACCCAGAATGTCCAGAAATCAATATCCATAATGCCTAGGATATAATCCAAAATTACCTGGCATACAAATAACCAAGAAAATGGAATACATTCTCAACATAAAAGAAAGTTAATCATTTGACCTGGAAATGATACAGATTTCTAGAACTGACGGAAGATTTTTTAAAAGCTATTATAACTATCCTCAATGAATCCACATAAGCCTGTTTTGCAATTAATGAAAATCTTAGCAGAGAAATGGAAACTCTCAGCAGAAAACACAAAGGAACCAAATAGGGTCTCATAAGTAGAAGAATAAAAATTCTGAAATTAAAAAATTCACTGGATGGACTTGATACTTTAATTACCATGACTTAAGGAAAGATGAAATGATAGATCGATATTCATGGTGAGGCTGGGAGCGATGGCTCATGCCTATAATCCCAGCAGTTTGGGAGGCCAAGGCAGGTGGCTCACTTGAGGTCAGGAGTTCGAGACCAGCCTGGCCAATGTGATGAAACCCTGATTCTACTAAAAATATAAAAATTAGCTGGGTGTGGTGGTGCATGTCTGTGGTCCCAGCTACTCGGGAGGCTAAGGCAGTAGAATCGCCTGAACCTGGGAGGCAGAGGCTGCAGTGAGTAGAGCTCACACCATTGCACTCCAGCCTGGGTGACAGAGTGAGACTCTGTCTCACAAAAAAAAAAAAAAAAAGAAAGAAAGAAAGAAAAAGAAAAGAAATTATTCAAAGTGAACAGGGAGAAAATTTATTTTTAATGAACAGAGCATCAGAGACCTGTAAAGTGATGTTCAACTGCCCAATTTATGTGAAATTATAATACTAGGAGAGAAAATGGACAAAGAAGTAGAAAAACTATTTGTCAGATTAACAGCTAAAAATGTGATGAAAGACATACCTTTGCAAATACAAGATGCTCAGTGAACATCAAACAAAAGAACACAACGAAGTCCAATCTAAAGCACATCACATCATTAGAGAAATGCTAATCAAAACCACAATGAGATACTGTCTCATGCTAGTTATCCCAGAACTTGAAGAAGGAAAATAAAAGTCAAGAAACAACAGATGTTGACAAAGTTGCGTAGAAAAATTAACACTTTTACACTGTTGGTGGGAAAGTAAATTAGTTCAACCATCGTGGAAGACAATGTGGCAATTCCTCAAGATCTAGAAGCAGAAATATCATTTAATCTTACAATGCTATTACTGGGTATACACTCAAAGGAATGTAAATCTATTATAAAAATGCATACACACATATGTTTATTGTAGCACTGTTCACAACAGCAAAGACGTGGAATCAACCCAAATATCCATCAATAATAGACTGGATAAAGAAAATATGGTACATATACACCATGGAATACTATGCAGCCACAAAAAGGAACAAGATCATGTCCTTTTCAGGGACATGGATGGAGCTGGAAGCCATTATCCTCAGCAAACTAATGCAGGAACAGAAAACTAAAAACTGCATGTTCTCACTTATAAGTTGGAACTGAACAATGAGAACACATGGACACGTTGGGGGAAACAACAAACACTGGGACCTATTGAGGGGTGGGGTTGGGGAGAGAGAGAGCATCAGTAAGAATAGCTAATGAATGCTGGGCTTTATACCTAGATAATGGGTCGATCTGTGCAGCAAACCACATTTACCTATGTGACAAACCTGCACATCCTGCACATGTGCCCCAGAATTTAAAATAAAAGTCGAAGGAAAAAAAAAAGAGACCAAAAAATAAAAAATAAAAGCACATAACAGTCAACTTCAAAAGCCAAAGGCAGTAAGTAAATCTTAAAGGCAGCAAAAGAAAAATAACATATAACATTCTGGGAAATAATTCAATTAATAGTTGATATCTTATTAAAAACCATGGTGACCAGAAGAGAGTGGAATAGAGTTTAAAAATGCAGAAAGGCAAAAAATAAAAATAAAAAACCCTATAAACTGGGAATCTATATTCACAGAAAGTATTTTTCAAGAGCTAAGATTAAATGAAGACATTGTCAGATAAAACAAATATAAAATAATGTGTTTTGCCAGTGGACCCATACAAAAAGGGAATTTCATCAAGGAGGAAAATGATATATAACGGAAACTCAAATCTTGATAAAGAATAAAAAACATCAGAAATGGCCATTGTGGGTAAATGCAAAAGACATTTTTTTCTTTTTCTTTTTTAAATTTTAATTTCTTTATAAATGATATTGTGTTATAAACTAAAACTATAACATTGTATTCTGTAATTTATAAACTATGTTGATATAATACATGTAACAACTTTAATTGCATGGGAGTGGACATGGACCTGAAAGCTTAACAGGTTTCTGTATTTGATGAGAACTGGTGCATTATTAACTGTTTGTGGACTTTGAAAATTTAATGGTATATATTAAGGCTTCTAATAAGACAACCACAAAAAAGCTAATGCAAAGAAATGCAACTAAAATAGGAAAATTAAAATTCTAAAGATATTTAAACAATAAAATAAAAGACATATGATGAGAGAGAAACAAGACAGAGGAGACAGAAAACAAACAAATTATAGACCCATGGCAGGGCACAGTGGCTCATGGCTGTCATCCCAGCACTTTGGGAGGCCAGGGTGGGTGAATCACCTGAGGTCGGGAGTTCAAGGCCAGCCTGGCCAACATGGAGAAACCCTGCCTGTACCAAAAGTACAAAATAAGCTGTGAGTAGTGGCACATGCCTATAATCCCAGCTACTTGGGAGGCTGAGACAGGAGAATTGCTTGAACCCGGGGAGTGGAGGTTGCAGTGAGCTGAGAGTGTGCCGTTGCACTCTAGCCTGGGCAATAAGAGCAAAACTCTGTCTCAAAAAAAAAAAAAAAAAAAAAGGTGGACCCAGCCATATCAATGTTTTTTTTTTGTTTGTTTTGTTTTTTTTGCTTTTATAATTGTATTCTGCCACATTTCCCATTTCCCACTTAACATGAAAAAAGTACACTCATATATAATGTTCTTAGAAATGGCTTTAAGATGTTATTTTTGATGGATGCATGGTAGTCCAGCCAGCTAGTAATATACCATATTTTGCTTAACCAGTCACCTACTTTTATACATTTGAATCATTCCATATTTTTGTTATTATAAATTCCATCAGGATTCATATTTCAGTACATTAAAGTTTCCTTGTATTTATGAGTATTTCATTATAATGAATTTCCAGTGTAGGATTTCTAGGTCAGAAAACATTAACAGCTTAGGATTCTTGATATATACATGATCATGAGATATTTTTCCTAAATGGTTATTCCAGTCTACATGCTCACCAGTAATGCATGAGTGTCCATTTCACTACAGCCTTCCTAGAAATGGGTATTGTAGTTAAGAAAATTTTTCCTTGAAATTTGACATGTCATTCTTTGTTTTATATTTATACTCTTATCACTTTGTTTTTCACATTTTATATTCATTGGTTAGTGACTGTCATTTTATATGGTTGTTAAGCTGTTGTATTTCCTTGTGTGATTCAGCTTTTTTTTTTAATTGTACTTTAGGTTCTGGGGTACATGTGCAGTTCATGCAGGATTGTTGCATAGGTACATATATGGCAATGTGGTTTGCTGCCTCCATCCCCCTGTCACCTATATCTGACATTTCTCCCCATGTTATTCCTCCCCCAGCCTGCCCACCCCGTACTGTCCTTCCCCTAATCCCCACCCAGCAGACCCCAGTGTGTGATGCTCCCCTCCCTGTGTCCATGTGTTCTCATTGTTCAACACCCTCCTATGAGTGAGAACATGCAGTGTTTGATTTTCTGTTCTTGTGTCAGTTTGCTGAGAATGATAGTTTCCAGATTCATCCATGTCCCTACAAAGGACACTAACTCATCATTTTTTTATAGCTGCATGGTATTCCACGGTGTATAGTGGTTTTATTACATGTGCATATGGTATATTTATAAGCATAGACTATATTATTGGCCATAAAATGTCATGAGTTTCAAAAGACTGAAATATGTATAGAATATTCCTTGATCCAGTGGATTTAAATTTTAAAAATCTATGCTAATGAGGTGGTCAAAAAAACTTCAAATATTTGAAAATTAACAGATTTCAAAATGCCTATTAGCATATGAAACATTATAGGGAAAATTAGAAATAATTTGAACTGAGTAATAATATAATTCACCTTATCAAAATTTGTGAGACGTTGCTAATGGTATCTATACAAGAAAAATTTTAGCTTTAATAGTTTAATTAGAAAGGAAAAAAAATATTAAATCACAGACCTAGGCTTTCATCCTAGCAAGCTAGAAGAAAAGAAGGAAATTAAAGCTGAAGAAGGCAGAAGGAAGGAATAACAAAGAAAAGAAAATAACTTTATGAAGTAGAATACAGAAATAATACACATGGTAATGCCAAGAGTTTGTTTTCTGAAAGGTCAATAAAATTGATAAATATCCAGTTTGATCAAGAAAAAAAGATATAAATTACCAATTAAGGAAATAAAGTAGAGACATAAATGCAGATACTACTGCCATACTAAAGCATAACCTATTATCGTCCTAAAAAGATAATACACTATTAATTAAAACAAAATGCATGCATATTTTTAAAATTAATAAATACTTTTAAATAAATTATTTTTAAAATAAAACAAAATTTATACTGATGGGGTTCAGGACATACTACTGCAAAATATGGCACCTTGGCAGTGGAGGAAATAGCAGAAACAGAAAGGTGTCTCTGCCCTGCCTCCACGCTTCTCCCCTAAAGCAGGCCATGCAAGAATCCTCTGACTTTCTTCTGAAGCAGGTTATAAGGCTTTCATTCTAGAAGTATCCTTCTAGTAGTCAGAGGAAAGGAATCTCCTTATCTCGGACACAGGGCCACGAAGAAGAATATCAACCAACAGGCCTTGCTAAGTTCCCCCTGTTTATTACCATTAGATCACACCACCTTTCTCTAGTTTTACTTCTCCATAACTGTCCACCATTCATCAGATCGAAGCATAAAAATACACAGGTTTTCCCATTTCTCTGGATGTTCATTTCTGAAGGTTCCCATGTCACATAAAACCTACGTTAAATAAATGTGTATGCTTTTCTCGTTTTAATCTTTTGTTGTAGGTGCCTCAGCCATGACCCTGACAATGGGTGAGAAAGATCCTTTCCCTCCTACAATACCAATAAATTTCAAAAGCTAGATGACATGGATAAATCATCAAATGACTCCTATTTTCAACACCAACCTGGGAAGAAATAGGAAACTGAAGCAGCTCTGTATCAATTAAAGAACTTGCCTGTAATTTGAAGGCTTCCCACAAAGAAAACTTCATGACCAGTTGGCTTCATTAATTAATTCTATCAAATATTTAAGGCAAAAATAATAAAAATCTCACATAAATTCTTTCAGAAAATAGAATAAGATGGAACACTTCCCAGCTTATTTTATGAAGCAGTGATACTCTCACTCTAAAGTCAGATAAAGAGATCACAAGAAAAAAGAACTAAGATAAAAGAACTAAGACTCAAAAGAACTAAGATCCTTCATGATCATGAGGTAAAAATGCCTGACAAAATATTAACAAATAAAAATCAACAGTAGGCTTGGCATGGTGGCTCACACCTGTAATTCCAGCAATTTGGGAGGCTGAGGCAGGAGAATTGCTTGAGCCCAAGAGTTTGAGACCAACCTGGACAACAAATTGGGATTCAATCTGTACACAAATTTAAAAAATTAGGCAGGCATGGTGGCAGGTGCCTGTGGTCCCAGCTACTTTGGAGGCTGAGTGGGGAGGACTGCTTGGGCCCAGGAAGTCAAGGATGCAGTCAGCCACGATTATGCCACTGCATTTCAGCTTAGGTAACAGAGCAAGACCCTGTCGCAAAATAATGTTAATGATAATAATAATATATAAAACATGGTAATACATCATGACCAATGGGTTTATCTTAGGAATGCAAAGTTGGTTTAACATTTGAAAATCAGTGAACATAGCTCAGTATATTAATGACAATAAAAGAGAAACCCCATAAGATAATTGCAATAGCTGCACAAAAAGCATTTCATTATAGTCAATGTTTTATGATAAAATCTTTCAACATCCTAGGAATAGAAGGGAACTTCCTCAAACTTATTAAGGTCATTTATGAAAAAAAAATTACACGTAAGTTATACTCAAAGGTGAAAAGCTCAATGATTTCTGCCTAACATTGGGAACAATAAAAAGATGTCCTCTAACACTGATTTTATGTAGCATTGTAATAAAGGTCCTGGTGAGTGCAATAAAACCAAAAAGAAATAAAAGGTAAACAGATTTGAAAGGAAGGAGTAAACCTGTTCTTATTTGCATAACATGATTGTGTATGTTAAAACCCTAAGAAGTGTATTTTTTAAGTGAACTAGAACTAAAAAGTGCGTTGAGTAAATTTGCAGGACACAACATCAATAGACAAAATTAATTTTATTTTTATACATTACCAACTAATAAATAATGAAATTAAACAGTAATATCATTTACAATAATGGAAAAATATTAGGAAATTTTGGAATTGAATTATTAAAAAGAAATTCAAAATCTATACATGAAAAATACTAAAATTTCCAAGTGAAGCTAAGAAAGATCTAAACAAGTAGAGTTAGATATTTTGTTCATGGATTGGAAGAATCAATATTTTTAAGATGGCCATTCTCCTCAAATTGAACTATAGATTCAATGTAATACCAATCCTAATCCCAGATGCTTGTTTGAAGAAATCAACAAGATAATTTAAAAATTTATATTGAAATACAAAGGACCTAAACTATCCAGTACAATTTTGAAAAAGTAAAACAAAGTTTGAGGCCTTATACTACTTGATTTCAAGACTTACTTTAAAGTTACAGTAATCAACACAGTGTGGCATTGGCAAAAGAATAGATATAAAAGAAAAATACAAAAAAAATAGCTTTCACTCACTTCATAAATGATTTTCTCTTTAAAAATTTAATTGGGAAAATAAAGTCATACTTGGTAGAGAATTTTTTAAAATACATATCAGACAAAGGTTCATATCTAGAATGTTTAAAAGACTTGGTAATAAATTGTAAAAAAAAAAAAAAATTAAGAATGGACAAAAAGACCTGCAAATGACCCATATTCACATGAAAAGATGCTTATTGTTACTAGTTATCATCAAAATGCAAATACAAATTAAAACCTCAGTGAGATACCACTACACACCTGCTAGAGTGGCTCATGTTTAAAAGACTGATTTTGACAACTGATAGCAAAGAAGTGGTGTGCATGTGACTCTTACACAGTTGGTGATGGAAATGCAAAATGGTATACACACTTTGGAAAATAGTTTGGCAATTTTCCATAAAGTTAAGTGCAAACATACCATATGACCCAGCAATATAATAGCTACAACCTGGCAGCAATCTAAATTGTCACAAATGCATGAATTTGAATGCATAAAAATCAAGGTGTATCATTCCTATAGACTATTCCTTTGCAGTATAAGGGAATAGAACATCAATACATGGAATAACATCAATAAATCTCAAAATCATTATAAGTGAAAGGAGAGAAACACAAAAGACTATTTAATGTGTGATTCTATTTGCAAGAAATTCTAGGAGAGGCAAACCTATGTAATGATAAAACAAATGACTTGTTTCCTGGGATTATTGATGGAGTGGATGATCCACAGCAAAGGATCATAGAAGTCTTTCACATCCTTTGTTAGATTCATTTCTAGATGGGTTTTGTTTTGTGTTATTTTTGTCCATGGAAAAATATAAAACCTCATGGGAAAATGCTGCAAATAAAAAAAACCTAAATAAGTGGAAAGGTAGACCAAGTACACAGAAGGAAGATTCTGTGTTGTAAAGGTGTCCAATTTCCTCCAAATGGACCTTTCAATTTAATGAAATTTCAATCAGTTTCTGGGAAGAATTCTTTTTTAATTTAACAGGCTGAATCTAATGTATAGAAGGCTGAATCTAGCATATATAATCAACAGCAAAATCCCAAGGAACACCAAACCCTTCCTGAGGGAAAATCATAAGGGAAAACTTCCAGGTAGCAAGATTTACTACAAAGGTACATAATTTTGCAGTGTAGTATTGATGCAGGAATGAGCCAACTTATCAGTGGACACATAAAAAAGTTTCATATGACCCAATGACTGCAGATATTATTGCTGAAATATTGATCACATCATATCTTACTGAGCAAATAATCACCTTCTCAAATTGTACTGGAACAAATAGTTACAGATATAAACATACAAAATTAGATTCCTACCTCACACCATACATTCGTGTCATTTCCTAGTGAATTAAAGCTTAATTTTTTAAAGGAAAAGTAAAAAATGTTTCAGAAAAAATATAGGAGACTATTACTATGACTTTGTAATAGGAAAGTATTTATTATATATGTCATATCAAACATAATAAAAGTAAACATTTTTGACTATTAATATCATAATGTTTCATAAAGAAAATGAAAACCACAACTAAGAAAATACACTTTCAACACATAAAACTAATGAAAATTTCATATGGGATGTATAAAAAAATTGCTTACAAATCAATTAGATAAAAACATTCCAACAGAAAAATGTAGACAAAATAAATAAACCAATGAATTTTATAAAATACAACAAAAATAGTAAATAAGCACGTGAAGAGATTCAAAGTTATTAACACTCTGGTGATGCAAAATAATATCAAAGATACCATTTTGCACCCACTATATTGGAAGATAGTAAGAAGTTTGAAACCAGCAAGTTTTAGAGAGGATGTGAGTTATGAAAACTCATTCACTATTGGTGCCTGTTAAAGAGTCGTAAACACTTGAAAATAACTTGTAAGGTTAAGAATTCCCATAACCCAGTCAAAACCTCGTTTCTACTAAACATGCAAAAATTAGCTGGGTGTGGTGGCACAAACCTGTAATCCCAGCTACTGGGAGGCTGAGGCAGGAGAATCACTTGAACTGGGGAGGTGGAGGTTGCAGTGAGCCAAGCTCTTGTGCCGTTGCACTCCAGCCGTGGGCGACAAGAGCAAAATTCCATCTCAAAAATTTAAAAAAAAAGAAAAAGCCTTGTATGTTTGTAGCAAAAGATGTAAAGGAGAATATTCATGGTAGAATGGTTTGTAATAAAAAGAAAGCTAGAAATGACTGGCATCCATTGTGATATACACTTGAATTCATGTACATCAGTAAGAACTAAGACCCAAGACCGTATGGACTATTCACCTTAGAAATACGATATAATATAAATTACTGAGAAATACAGTAAATATCACCTTATTAAGCTCAAATGCAAAGAAAACTAAACATAGTATTTAAGAATACATCAATATGTGATAAAGCCATTAAAAGTAGTGGAATGATAAAATTCAGGAGAAAGAAAAGCAATCATATGTTCTCATTCGGAGGTGGTCTCATTGGTTTCCATTGAAACAAGCTGGTTTTATGTACATCAAATGCAGTACTACATAATCTTTTTTATGTATTATTTTATTTTAAGTTCTGGTATAGCTGTGCAGGATGTACAGGTTTGTAACATAGGTAAACATGTGCCATGGTGGTTTGCTGCACCTATCAACCCATTACCTAGGTATTAAGCCCCGGCGTGCATTAGCTGTTTATCCTGATGCTCTTCCCCTCCTCCTGCCCCTCTGCAACAGGCCCCAGTGTATGTTTTTCCCTTTCCTGTGTTCTCATTTTTCAGCTCCCACTGCATAATCTTAAACAATCATTGTTTCACTGTGATCAGTAATGTTGGGGTGGGGTACAAGCAGAGAACTTGGAACTCCTTGGGGGGTGTCAAAGGCAGTAAATCTTCATCCACTGATGGCAGACTTGAGTTTTAGAAATTCATTGAAAGCAAAAGCTAGTGAACAAAGGAAGAGAAGGTGACAATCAAATTAAGTCATGACCTTTTCTGCAACTTCTATAACTAACAAACTTAAGTGCTTTCTAAAAAAGATATTCTAAAATTTGCTATATAAGGACAACTTCACTGAAATGATTGCAGAGGCTTCCACGTAAGTGCTTTTAATGGGAGATAGCTCATTTGATAGGTGCACCTTGGTATGTTTGCTTAAGAAACAGAAAAGCATGATTCATTTGATTTTTACATGAAAGTATTACCAGGAAAATAAATGAAAACAGTTTCACCTAAACATCTGTTAGCAACTTTAGCAGTGAACTTTTGGATGTAATTTACATAATGCATAAAATAGATTGATCTAGGACCATGTAGATGACAAAATTTTCATTATACTGATAGACTTTCATTTTCCTCGTAAAATCTACACATACTTAAATTATAACAACTCTGCTTTTGAATTAATCCAGTCTGCGTAATGTTTTTCAGTCATCAACTATTATAGCGTGAAATGCCTTTACCACCAAACTGGCTCAATGTTCCCGCCTTCACTCAGAAAGATAGTGTTTTTCTTCCCCCACTGTTGGCCCTGCCCCCTCCACCTACAACCCTACATTTCAGAAAGTAATTTTCCCATATGAAATTTTCTTACTCTCTTCTAATATAGTGGCTGCAAATGATATCTCCGATTTTATTTTGCACCATCAGAATGTTAATGATTTTAAGAGTCTATTCACCTGCCTACTTACTATTTTTGTCTTGTTTTACAAAATTCCTTGGTGTATTTATTTTGCCAGGTTTTTTCTGTTGGAGTGTTTTTATCTCACTGATTTGTTTTTCTTTTAATACAACCCTACCTTTCAGAAGTATACCCTTTCATTCATAGGAGATATATATGTACATACCCATATGCATACTATTTTGAGTAAGCGTTTTTACTAATTTTCTAAGGGGATACTTGAAATCTTCGTTGTTTATATACAAGAGGCCAGACTCAGAATCTATGATATATAGATTCACAGATATTCATGGCAGCAAAGTAGCTAACTCCTCCAAGCAAGAGCAGCTGGGAGCCCGTGGAGCAGACGAAAGCATGCTTTGCAGGATGTGGATGTGGGCCACAGGCATTCTGCATACAGATTTATTCCAAAGTTGGATATAGGAAATTAGTCTCTTTACTAGCAATTGTCTTTGGCCCCTTGGAATAGCTGCTTTCTTAATCTGCTTTTCATGTCCTGCCCAAAAACATTCTAGCTGTTCCAAAGGTTTTCTCTGTGTGCGCCTGTGCTTTTTATGTCAGTGTGTAAAGTAGGAGAGAAGCATCACGTGAGGCTGGATTAAGAAGAGCTGGACATATTCCACCATATTGAAAGGGCCCTTTGATGAACAGGAGCCTGTCTTTTTTTTTTTTCAAAATTAGTGATTTTATTTTACATAAGTGTTTGTCAAAAGCCAAGTGAGTTTCTTGATGTTTCATGGTGTCTTTTCTACTTCCTCTCTTATAGATACAGAATTCATCTACAGAGAACAGAAAGGAACAGTGAGACTGTGGAATGTTGAAACAAATATTTCTACTGTCTTAATAGAAGGCAAAAAAATTGTAAGTACTCTCTTTAATGACCAGGATAATTTCGGTTTTTCCTCCTGCAAGTCAATAAAGCAGAAAATGACTTTTGGTTTCAACTTTTAGCATAGCCAAGGAGAAGCAATAAACTTGTAATACTGGAGGCTGAGCAACCAGAGATAATGTGAAATCGAAACCACGCTAATTTAATAAGATGAAAGCACTGTTTCTTTCAGTGTCCGGGAAATTTCTCTGCAGGTGTTGGAAACAAGTGTTGCATATCATATATAATTAAAAGATAAAGTCCTAAGGCTTTTACACATTTACAGAACAATTGCAATAATGCATGTAGAATACTTCAGGAGAATTTGCTCAATCCCATTTAAAAAAGCTCATCTCCACGTGCATAGGAAGTATTAACTTAGGCACTGTGACTATACTTACCCTAATTATATTAAGTGATGCTTATGCTTTAAAACAAATACTCAGTCAATATGAATGCCACTGCTTTATGGTGTGGGGAAAACTTGTTTTCTCAAATATGCATATTTTTTGAGACAGGATCTCACTCTGTCCAGGCTGGAATGAAGTGGTGCAATTATGGCTCATTGCAGCCTTGACCTCCCAAGCTCAGGCAATCCTCCCACCCTAGCCTCCTGAGTAGCTGGGACTACAGGCATGTACCACCATGCCCAGCTAATTGTTTTTGTTTTTGTTTGTAGAGATATGGTCTTAACTGTGTTGTCCAGTTTGGTCTCGAACTCCTGTACTCAAGCAATCCTCCTGCCTTGGCCTCCCAAAGTGCTGGGATTACAGGCCTGAGCCACTGTACCCAACCCCAAAGATTTAAATGACATTAACATTTGATGTTCATGTATGGCTAAAGATATATATTAGAAACATTGACTGGAGGTATATACCAAAATTAATTTAAAGAGAATTGATATTTTGTTTGTTTACAAAATGTTCCGGCTCTTATTAGAATACATAAGTCTCCAACTCTAAGCAGTTGATTCTTTTCTTGTTTGAGACACTGGGGAAATCAAGGGATGGAACTAAGGCTAAATCTACGTTAAAAAGCAAGAATTGAAACAGGCTGTGAATCCCGAGTTAAAGCGATCATAGCAGGGCTCTGATATGAATCAGAAACACAGAAATCCTAGAGTCCTATAATCTGGGATTAGAGAAGCTTGTAAAAAAAAAACTAATTGGTTCCCTGGTTTTCCAGATAAGGATCCTGAGCCCAGACTTAGAGCATGAGCTTTTCAGTCTTGCAGATCACTGGTGGCTGTGGGAGCATTCAGGCAGGGTCCCAGAAGCCCGCGTCCCAGGGAGAAGGAAGGATGGTTTCATCTTTCCCCCACCCCATCCCCAGACCCACAGAAATGCTAGTCTGCCTTCTTTCTCTCCTAAAGGACATGTAACTTGCTATTTAAATTCTTTCATTTCTTTTTTGCATAAAGATACCTTTTTATTAAAAGGTTTGCTGAGATTTAGCATTAAGTGGATGCTGCCCTTAACATAGACTGCAGGTGTAAGGGAGGCCTTGTGCTGTTGGATGATGGCGTAGTTCCAAAAACCATCACTTTATTGAATTAAATAGTATTCTGCAAAGTAGGACCTGGGACAAATGAGTATGCCTGCATTTTTGCATTAAAAAAATCATCTTTAGTAGAATTACTCCCTTAAGAGAATCTGATTCAACTCACTTAGAAATACTAACGTTGCAGAAATGGTTTTCTAATGTTAATAAAGAGGATAAAATGATTAGACTGTTGCTGAGCATGAGTGCATTTTAATGTCAGAATGCTACCAGTATTTCCTGTGAGGATGTCAGTTTAGTAAAGGCAGGGTATTCTACATAACAGCTGCACTTAGCAATGAAATACATGAATGTGAACCGCCTTCTCTTTCTAAAATCAATAGCTTGTGACAGATCATGTATTTTAACTGAAGTTATTTTAGCCAAGTCACCTTTAATAAGGTGACTTCAGAAACCACCATAGGTAAAGAAAAATCCTCATCTCACAAATTTGCTGGCTTATTCTATATAATGTAATCTTTTTTCCTTAAAATGTCATTTTTCCATTCATTTTGCAAACATTTATTGAGCACCAAATGTATACAGCTTAATGGGTTCATTATTTTTTTCTCAAAGCTACATTTAAATGCTCCTATAAACAGACTCAAAATAAAGAAAACAAGAAATGTCATTTGGCGGTCTCCATCCTAATTGAGAACACAGTTCTGGATTTAGTTTCCAGAGCCACTTAGTCATTTAAAATTATTGTGCCTCAGCCAGGTGTGGTGGCTCATGCCTGTAATCCCAGCACTTTGGGAGGCCGAGGTAGGCAGATCATGAGGTCAAGGGATCGAGAACATCCTGGCCAACATGGTGAAACCCGGTCTCCACTAAAAATACAAAAAAAAAAAAAAAAAAGTTAGCTGGGCATGGTAGTGCACACCTGTAGTTCCAGCTACTCGGGAGGCTGAGGCAGGAGAATCGCTTGAACCCAGGAGGCGGAGGTTGCAGTGAGCTGAGATTGTACCACTGCACTCCAGCGTTGTGACAGAGACTCCATCTCAAAGAAAAATAATAATAATAATAAATATTATTGTGCCTCAGTGGCTGTATCTCCACATTAAAGCTGATTTCTTCTGCCAGCCCAGAACACGGGTACTCTGTGAGATCCAGCAATAGAATATGGGTATGCTCTGTGTGTTTTCATGAGCAAGAATTGAGAAGGCAAAGCCTGGTGCTCCGCAGGGGCCAGAGCTTGGAGGATCATCCACAGCCCAGAGGAGGATGCTGGACTGGGAATGGGGAGCCCTCATTTGAATTCCAGAAGCTGTGAGCTTGTATAAATGATAAAAAGCAATCTGAGGCCAACTGTAATTTTTAAGTTGGGCTATAAAACAGCCTTAAACTAGTTGAGAAATGGAAAGGAAGTGGTAAATTCTGTAGTCAACAGAATTTTAAAATTTCCCTACAACTTTGACCTCTAATAACCTCATTCTTCTTCCCCAGCCAATAAAAACAGAGCCTCCTCATAACTGGTCACTAAAAAGTACCAAAGCCAGCTTCTTCTTGGCTTCTGTGCTTACTATGATAGGCTCTTACCTGGGACAGGTGGATGGAAGGGCCTGCAAATCACTGCAAACATTGTCAGTCCAGCAGGAAAGCTTTTAAGATCACTGGTGAATAAGCAAATTCAGAACTTGTGCTAAGTTCTGTATTTACATGAATGTATTTCACCTTGCCTTATGCAAACAACTTCTTTTCACTACATTTGCTAATTCAATCATCCTTTATCATGCCTCTAAATGGTAGAAATCATGAAATATTTCACAACACCACAAACATGTTAGACTGTTGAGTTCAGGCTGGGCGTGGTGGCTCATGCCTGTAATCCTAGCACTTTGGGAGGACGAGGCGGGCAAATCACTTGAGGTCAGGAGTTCGAGACCAGCTTGGCCTATGTGGTAAAATCCCATCTACTAAAAATAAAAAAGTCTGGCATGGTGGGGCATGCCTATAATCCCAGCTACATGGGAAGCTGAGGCAGAAGAATTGCTTGAACCTGAGAGGTGGAGGTTCCAGTGAGTGAAGATTGTGCCATTGCACTCCAGCCTGGGGAACAGAGTGAGACTTCATCTCAAAAAAAAAAAAAAAAAAAGAGGGAGAGAGTTTCTATATGTGTATACATTTACAATTCTATGATGATTATATTATGGTTCATAATTTGGGGGACATTTTTTGTTTTTTATATATACATATATTTTGATAGTGGACTATTTTCTGATCCCTATTATTTGATAGCATTTCATATTTGATGGTAGCTAAGAATTGATTTTTAGGAAACATTTATCAGAATGTCTTAATCCATTTCCTCTTCTGAAAAATTTTGAAGTGTTTGTTTACATTTCTATGGAAAATGAACCAAATGAAAGAACAGCTGTCCCCAAAGCACAGGTGTGTTGCCCCTGAAGGAGCTGTCCTCAGCTATCAAGGCTGCGCCCAGTTCTAGGCTCATTGGAGCAGGTTCTGTTTGGGGTTTAACTTTGTCTCCCACATAGTGCTCAGCACCATGACCTGCACATAGTAGGCTCTCCATTGCTACGTGTTTTATGAATGACTGCCCTAGAATAACAAAATAATAGAGTTGAGAAGTTTTCCAGAAATATCCATGTGAATGAGAGGTGTGGAGGGGCATTCAGCATTGGGGTCATGACTTTGAGCTTCGGATCTACCTCCTAGTATTGGCATTCTCCTCTTCTCAGAAACAGCAGGACCCCAGCCAGTTGTACAAGTTCTGAATGCCCAGTCTTACCCCTCAGGTGTGTTGTAGGACTGAATTAGAGATGGAACAGCTGGAACGTGGGTATATGCCACATGTGGATTCCAGAGCGTTAGGCTAGACAGGAGAGCCTGGGCCAGGCTCAGGGCTCAGGCAGGAGGAGTGGGGTGATTCTACGAAGGAAGACACAGAGGATGACCAAGTCCAGAGGAGCATGACAAGGACGCTGCCGCATGTGGGCGGCTGCGTGGGTCCAGGCAGCAGTAGCAGACGGTGGAATGCATACCACTTTAGCGTTGAGGCCCGTCCCTCATGAAGCTGGGTGTAGCCTGCATCCCAGAGTGGGGCAGAGTCATCCAGAGCCAGTAATTACAGCAAGAGGCACTCTCAGAATTCTAGACATAAATAAAAAATCAAACCTAAGCTCACTTTTACTTGAATTATATGTTTTATGTCACAGAAATTCTGGGTCATTACACTTTAGCCTTTTAAAACAATATTTTAAATGCCAAACAATGTTATTTTATTTTTATGCTCCTTATAAGACTTTCATCAACAAGTTAACGCATATTATAAAATGGCCTTTGTTCTATTATGTATCTTGTTCTTTTTTTCCTGAAAAATGAACCACCACAAATATATCTCATGACCCAAAATTGGGTCTTCGGACATTTGGCCAATGGTTATCTGGTTCCTAAAGTTCTCATGAATTTTTCTCTTCTGAGTAGAACACTGACTTCTTTTCTCTTTCCCTCCCTCCCTCATTTTCTCCTTCCTTCCTGTCTTTCATCTTTCCTTTCTTCCTTCCTTCCTTCCTTCCCTCCCTCCCTCCCTCCTTCCTTCCTTCCTTCCCTCCTTTCCAGTAGAAGTATACCTAAAATAGCCTTAATACATTTTGCTGAATTTAATTAAATAGATTTCTTGGGGACTTAATTCTTATGAAAATATAATGCCATCTCTCCAATTCTTCTAAAACATAATAGAGCAAAAATTATCAGAAGGATAAAATGTTTCACCAGTGCTTAAGATTTAGATATTTAAAGCTGAAATAGTCTTTAGAGATTGTATCTTTCAAACTCTTCTTTTATGAGATGAAGAAACTAAGAATTTCTAGGAACAATCCTCTGGCTTAACCTCCATTGACAGTGCTGTGGATCTAACACACCAATTCAGAACGAATCACTGTATTGACCTGTGTCACTCATACTGTATAGGCCCATTTTATTGATAATGCTAGTGGTGACAAGAAGCGTTAAGATTTATATAGTCATTCATTGCATCGTTTAAACGCTGCCAGGTGTTTGGAAAGCAACTTGGCAGTACATTTCAGGAGCAACAATATTGATGCATTTTCATTTGCTCTGGGGAATGCTTCATAAGTAGATAATCTAAAATGTACAAAGTTGCAGCATTATTTATTAATACAATAGTGAAAGTACTTGAAACTAGGAAAATGAGATAACTTTTTTAGAAAGATAAAATATGATGTATCAATGAAAATAATAGCTATGACCCGTATGTAGTGATATGAAAAATATTTATGTTATTACATTAAATTTTAAAAATATAATGTGATACTTTGATTAACAACTATATACATTGAAAGACTAGAAAGTGAACACTGAACCATGAAAATAATCTTGTTGGGTGGTGAAATTTTGTGTATTATTTTCTAGCACAGTGATTTTCGTAATTGCTATTTCAATGCCATTTATTCAATAATTTTAATCAGAATTTAAAATTTTTGGCTTCACCTTTCAAAAACCAGCAGACTGCCTCTCACAATGAGCATGTAAGGGCCGTAGACAGTTCCTGGAAATTCTCGACAGAGAAAATAAGTCGATTATTTTAAAAAAAGCATTCTGTTGTTATGCTTATGTCAGGCTTTCTCCATTTTTATGTCTTGTTTTAATTACTAATTTATTTGTTTTAATTGCTTATTTTAATGACTAAATTAACATGTAAACGAAATGTATTTTCTCTAATTTGTATCCCTCTTGATTTTATATCATCATAGATGTAGAATTTTAATTTTTATCTCCATCTCTAAAAATTCATTAATTCTGACTCCTCATAGAAAGAGACATAAATAGGCAAGTATTATTAGACTCATTCAAAATGAGAAGAACAAATAATAGACCTGTTTGTGCTACCAGAGGAACGGCAGAATGCGGTTGACATTAGAGCTCAGGATGACTTTCTTTTCACTTCTTCAAGTAAACTCTGCTGGATCCTTGACCTCGGCATCAATAATTCTCAATTCATTCTGTTTTATTCAGTTTCTTTCAAGTGCCTCCTGCGCTAGTCCTCTCCGCCCTGAAACGGGGTAACTTTGGAAGAAAAAGAAGCCACTTTCTTGCCTCTTTCTTTTTTCTGTTCTGCACAGAGCCCCGTGCACTGCTGGACAGGAAGCACAGGGTGCTCTGACAGATGTCGTCTCAGCCAGGAACAGGCTGGCCCCGGGGAAGTGGAGTCGGCCTCGGTCTCAGCTCCTGTTGTCCTGAGTTCGCTGACTGCTGATAACCAGGACGGTGGCTGCAACTGCAGTGGGCCAGCAATGGCCCATGGAACATCTCTAATCCGAGGCTGGATTTCACTTAGCACATCAGTGAAAGCCATGGAGGGGAAACAGCCGTGTTTTTGTGTACAGTTGAGAGGGCAGAAACTGGCAGCTCGTGATGCCCACTGAAATGTTTTGTTTGGCCCACAGAGTGGTTTTTACAAACTAAAACCCAGATTTCTGGCGTCTCTTGAAAGACACAAAGATCTGGCAGCAGCAAGATCCTCATTTTCTCACAGAGAGCAAAATTTGGCTGGAGCTAGGAGGCAGCTGGCCCCTCAGACAGGACATGGCTGACCAGTCCTGCAGTGACCCACACTTGCTGACTTCTAACCAGACTAACCTCTGAATTTGAAACCCTTTTAGTCCAGGAACAAAAGGGTGGCATAAAAACTCAATGTCTTCTGCAAGAACATTGCACATTGTGAGAAATCGTAGCATAGACTGTCCCTGTATCATCTGTATCCGTTTCTGTCTCTACCATTCCCTGGATCCTCTCTGTCCCACTGTGTCATTATTTCATTTAATTCCTGGGTCTTAGATGGTCTTTCTCTCTCCCTTTCTTTTTTTTTTTTTTTTTGGAATTTTCTCTTTCTTGTCCTACTTTTCTCTCTCCTGCCTTTTCTTTTTCTACTTCTCTTACTACAAGACAGAAGAAAAAACCAAGTATTTTTTACTTACTTTTATTCTAACTTTTACCTCATATACTTTGATTTTATTTTTTAAAGTGGATGAGGCCAGGTGCAGTGGCTCACGCCTATAATGCCAGCACTTTGGGAGGCTAAGGCGGCCAGATCACTTGAGGTCAGGAGTTCAAGACCAGCCTGGCCAACATGATGAAATCTAGTCTCTACTAAAAATACAAAAAATAGCTAGACATGGTGGCACACACCTGTAATCCCAGCTACTCAGGAGGCTGAGGCAGGAGAATCACTTGAACCCAGGAGGTGGAGGCTGCAGTGAGCTGAGATCACACAACAGCAGTCCAGCCTGGGCAACAGAGAGAAACTCTGTCTCAAAATAAAATAAAAGAATAAATAAGTACAGTAGATGAGTATTTATACTTATGTCTTTAAAAGATCTGAGAAGAAATACAGTAGTGATTTAATCTTTCTGGCTCCAGAGCTACTGTTTCCTGCAGGCTAAGGGTGATGTATTGTCACTCCTTCATCACAGGTATGCTCTGTCATGTGACAGTCAGGGAAGGCCTTCTCTGGAAAGGTCCTGACTACACAAGGTGGTGGGTGGATACAGTGATTAATAAAACACAGATTTCTACTCTTATGTAGCTTTCAGCCTGCATATAAAAGAAGTAGTTTCAACGTAATACATTTTGCAACAGAGGTAATACAATGTGCCATGAGAACAAGGTGAGAAAGAAAGAAGAGGAGTCGCCATGAACTCTAGATAGAGGCTTGCAGAAGGAACATTTCAGCATCCTTGAATATGGGAGAAAAGTGGGAAATGGCATAACATGCAAAATGAAAAGGTGGATAAATCCACATTTTAGGGGTGGACAGTGTGGTTAGTAGGTTGTTTTGGGAGGGGCTTGAAAGGTTTTGGCTGGAAGCTCTACAGAAAAGATGGAGAGAGGTGTTCAGGAAAATTCCATTGTGGTGTAGTCTTTAGTTTGTAGCAAATGGAAAGCTGTCCACCAAAATTAAAGCTATTGAAGCAGAAATAATGTAATAAAGGTTTATGGGAAGCCACATGTGAGAATCTATCTGGGAAAACACACCAACAAAGTTGGACATGTTCCAGAATCTGTTACAAGCCAGAAGGCTTTTATAAGAAAGTTTAGGAGAAGAGAAGGGGACTCCTCACATCAGAGTTGTCCTTTATCATTAAGGAGTACAGTAGAGAGGTTACAATCATTGACTACAGATTGCAACACACAGGCTAGAATGCCTACATGCGAGACGATGAGTAAAGCTTCATGAGTCACAGACAAATCAGCATCCTCTTTAATGTAGATAGATCACATAGTAATCAGCACATCAATAGTTTCAAGCTCACAATAAGACTATTTACTTAGCCTCAAGATGTTACCGTGACACAAAAGATTTCTTCCCCCGGTGACTTAATTTGGAAGTTTGCCAAATGTGATAATCATTTCCCTCTTTTGATTAAAAAAATATGATCATGGAAGCACTGATGATCAGTCTCTGCTTAGGTTACAGGGGGTAGACTTCCCTCCTTCCCTCCTTCCCTCCTTTCTTCCCTCCTTCCTTCCTTTCTTCCTTCCTTCTTTCCTTCCTTCCTTCCTTTCCTCCTTCCTCCCTCCTTCCTTCCTTTCTTCCTTCCTTCCTTCCCTCCTTCCTTCCTTCCTTTCTTCCTTCCCTTCTTCCTTCCTTCCCTCCTTCCTTCCTTCCTTCCCTCCTTCCTTCCTTCCTTCCCTCCTCCTTCCTTCCCTCCTCCTTCCTTCCTTTCTTCCTTCCTTCCCTCCTTCCTCCTTCCTTCTGTCCTTCCTTCCTTTCTTCCTTCCTTCCCTCCTTCCTCCTTCCCTCCTTCCTTCCTTCCTTCCCTTCTTCCTTCCTTCCTCCCTCCTTCCTTCCTTCCCTCCTCCTTCCTTTCTTCCTTCCTTCCTTCCCTTCTTCCTTCCTTCCTTCCCTCCTTCCTTCCTTCCCTCCTTCCTTCCTTTCTTCCTTCCTTCCCTCCTTTCTTCCTTCCTTCCTTCCCTCCTTCCTTCCTTCCTTTCTTCCTTCCTTCCTTCCTTCCTTCCTTCCCTCCTTCCTTCCTTCCTTCTGTCCTTCCTTCCTTTCTTCCTTCCTTCCCCTCCTTCCTTCCTTTCTTCCTCCCCTCCTTCCTTCCTTCCTTCTGTCCTTCCTTCCTTCCTTCCCCTCCTTCCTTCCTTCCCCTCCTTCCTTCCTTCCTTCTTCCTCCCCTCCTTCCTTCCTTCTGTCCTTCCTTCCTTTCTTCCTTCCTCCTTCCCCTCCTTCCTTCCTTCCTTTCTTCCTTCCTTCCCCTCCTTCCTTCCTTCCTTCCTTCCTTCTGTCCTTCCTTCCTTCCTTCCTTCCCTCCCTCCCCTCCCTCCCCTCCTTTCTTCCTTCCTTCCTTCCTTCTTTCCTTCCTTCCTTCCCTCCCCTCCCTCTGGGAAGGCTCATTCCCAAGTAGCCATGTCCCTGAGTGGGGAGAACAAACCTTGTCATTGCATGTGGGCCAGATTGCAAGCGACGCAGGGTAGATCATGACATGAAGTTACACGCTCTTCTCCTGAATAATAAATCAATCTCCAGTCTCTGGACGATCATTATTTTGGCTTTAACTGTTGAGGTATAGTTTACAAATTCTGGAGAATTTAGGTACAGAAAAAGGTAAATGTTTGCATTTCATTCACAGAAGCATACCCAATTGTTTTAAAATACAAATAGCTCCTTTATTTATACTTTTTAGAAATATATTTTGCTATAGTATAGTTTTGTTATTTTATTTGGAAATAACCATCGTTTAATGAGTATCTATTATTTAAATTGAACATAACTTTAAGATTGAAAATTACATTAAAAATTATTTATAAAAGTTTATCCCACTTATATTTACCTAGTTTATTTATTTTTAACAGTTTACCTGGATTGCTCATGAAAATTGAGATATTAGACAAAGCTAGCCATTATTTCAAGTTATTTCCTTGCTAACTATTTTTATGGACTGCAAATGTCAGATGTTGCTTAAGGAAGAAGTTTAAGGTTAAATGTATGGCTGTTTCACTAACAACTGAGAAGATACAGCTGTTTACGTTTAACCAACAAGATTAAATTAGTCTTACCTATCAAAAAATTACACAAAAAACATTCTGGTTTTGGCTGGGCTTGTAGTTTTATAACCTTTGTGCTAAACCCTGACATTTAAAAATATCTAGCAGAGACAAACGTCAAAATGTCTTCCAAGTGTAACAAGGCAAAAAGGTGTGCTGACAATTGTGAAGACATTTCTACTTTTATTTTATCAATAATTTAAAAACCAGCTTGTTTATCTTGGAAACTATTTGTGTTTACTAATTTATGAGTGCTCATTTGTTTATGTAGATTTGGTACTAGATAGACACAACATTTAATACATGTAAATAAGCATAAAGACATCTAAACATCACACAAACACAAAGATTTCATAGCTTTCATTTTAGAATTTTAGTTCTGAGATAGTAATACAAACTCAACAATTGATAAAAGACAGCTGGATCCAAATTACATTTGTGACAAAGTTGGGACCTATTCATATGGCTAAACTTTTTTTGCCCCTATGGGTAATCTAATGAAAGCTTCGGACCAAAAGTTTGGTTAGAGCCGTTCTCATGGAACTTTGGCTTTTGAAAACTTCTTTTTACCATTTTTTATAAGTTTCAAATGACTGAAAGTTTTGATGTTTATATTTTAGCTAAAAACTGACCAAATTGTATAATAAAGACAAAATCTCCAAATGGTCTTGAATTAGTAATGTATCTGTCTTTTGTTTGCTGGTCTTGTTTGATTAGCAAATGCAGGTGGGGAAAAAAGTTTAGCCGTTTCTCTCTTTTTTGGAGGGATGTGCTTTTTTCTTTCAGCCTTTGTAGCAGAAAAAGCAAAATTTTTGTGCTAGACACAGATACCTGATTGCTCTGAGCCCAAGGTTCTGACTTATTTGACCTGAGGGCCTAATTTTTCTAACCATTTATCTATCTTTTTCTTTTAGATTGTTAATTGTCCAATTAAGCATTCCATTTTAATGTGAGTGGCTGAATCTATTTTACCAATGCCAGTGGAAGATTGGGATCTTAAATAGTGTGTGGCAAAGCTTGCAATAAATCTGTTGGTATCATTCATTAGTCTCAGTTTACAAAAAACTTGTTGGATCTGTATTTTTACCATCTCAGTATTTTCATTCTCATGCTGTAGTTGTTCCATTTGCTCCTTCTGTCCCAAATTTATACATTTCTCTTTTGAGAAAGAAGGAAATGTGTGCTTTGTGAAATTCCAAAAATCTCTGCCTAAGAAATGTATGGGAGCGGAGGGAACAAGCAGAGGGATGAGGAGCAGCTGGAGGTGAAAGGGACAATGTCTCTGACGTCTTTATCAGTGCAGAGATGTGGTGAATATCCTTTTGTTTACCTCTTGAATGGAGACCATTTTTTCTTTAAAAATTTCTTTTAGAAGCTTCTAGGCGCTATTGGAAGTAAGTGTCCCATTCAATTTGTCTAATTCTAAATCCAGCTTTTTCCAATTGTATGCCCAAATAAATCATTTTAGGCATTTCAAGATCTCCATTTTGGACGTTGCTGCTTAAGACCATGCCAGGTTAGGTGGGTCCACTTATCTAAGCACTTGCAGGTAAAAGGACCAAAAGTATGGTGCATAAAACCAGCTGGTGTTGATTAGAGGCAGGGCACTCTCAGTCTGAGAAGACCTCCTTTCCATCGTGATTGTTTTGAGAGAGACCAGCTATGTAATGGAGCAAAAGTGCCCCTTGTGCAATCACTAAGGGAAGGTGCTTCGCCAGAAACCTCCAGGGAAAAAATCACAGCGCTATTTTACCCTGCCCTAGAATTCAACAAAAACCCTTACCTGGAATTTGTAACAGCGACACTAATTCTGAGAAAGACATTGTACTTTCTAGCCAAAGAGAAAACCAGCTTTAACAAAATCACAACTTTGACCCAGACAGGAAGTTTGTTGATTTCAGGAAGAACTCATCTGTAGCACCCAGCAGGGGCATCAAATTCACAATGTGTTTGTTGCCAGGATCTGCATGAAGGTTGGAAGTCGTGCTGGATGGTCCAGGGAGGTCACTCCAAAGCCTACTGGCTACACCATAATGTTGTTGGAAATTAAGGCTGTTGAGGCAGAAATAATTTGATAAAAGGTTTATTGGAAGCCACATGTGAGGGTCGTCCCAGGAAGACACACCAACAAAGTTGGGAGTGTTCCAGAGTCTGTTACAAGTTGGAAGTCTTTATAAGAAAGCTTAAGAGAAGGGAGGGGACTCCTTATATCTGAGTGTCGTTTTCACTGGAGGGTATGATACAGGGCCTACGATCATTGGCTACCAATTGCAACAAACAGGCTGAAATGTCTATATGCAAGAAAATGAGTAAAACTTCTTGATTCAGAAACAGATCAGCATTTTTTCCATGTCAGTAGGTCCTACAATAATCAGCCACATCAACAATTTGAGGGACTCATAGCAAGATTCTTTACCCAGGGACAAGATTTCACCATGCATCACAAGACCTGGGTTAGAATTTTTGAGCTGGACCAAGCCACTGTTCTTTAGGAAAATAACTATAACCAATAAGAAAGGGGTTTGGAGAAGGTAAAGATTATAGACAAAACATCTACAGTGGCTGCTTCATGTGCAGGTGAATGTGATGGAGGTCTTAAGGCAATGGCTTTGAAGACACAGTGGAGAAGTTGCTTTAAGTTACATTACAGGAGTAGAATTGATAACACTTGGCTTCATTGTGTACAGGCAGATGGGATTAAAGCAATTGTCTCTGTTGTCGGGGGTTTTTCAAGCGTTGCTCCTGGGTAGGGAGACGTCAAACTCAGAAACTGAAGTGGGAGAGTAACAGATTATGGAGCAGAAAACCAAAGCCACTTTGAGGAAGAATATATTGCAAGGTATATGTAGAGTTAATTCACTAATAGTTGATATTTGAGTGCTTGTGGTGTGACTGGAAGTATCCTAACACTCTACATTCATTATTTTATTTAACTGAAATCCTTAGAAACTCTGTGAACTTGAGTACTTTATTATTATTTTAAAGATCAGAAAAAGGAGGTTAAATAACCTTTTTCTAAGTCACATAGCTGGTAGCAGGTAGACCTGAGCGCTGAACTGAGCTTTGTCAAATTCCAAACTAAATAATTTCTAGACTGCATACAGGATCCAGCTGTAGCCTTGGTCATTGCAGTTGTAAGATGGGGCTGAGGCCGTCATTCCACTACTGAGAAGAATGCCACAGCTTCATATACTGTGTTCATGTCTGTGAGTCCATCATTAATATTACCTGGTTACTCCTGGTGGCCACTGCATTTGCCCTAAAATAAAGACTAGAAATGCAAAACATTGAGTCAGTTTAGCCTAATGCAAAAAATGCTGACACAGCTGAGTCCTGTGGAACGATATGTTTCAAGGTTAGAGAAAACTGAGCTGTAAACCATCTGGACACTTTTTCGATGTGGATATTTAATCATCTTTCCACCCTGCTCTACAGCATCTGTGTTTTCAGGTTTTCTCTGACTCAATAAATGCAGTGCTGGGAGCAGCACCCAGGTCTGTCTGATTACAAATTAAATTATTCTTAGGTGAATTCAGGGCCCAGAGACAGGCTGTAGCCACTCTCACTAACAGTACCACCAGGCTTCTGTGTTCTTGTCTTTCTCATTGACCGGGAAGGGAGAATATGATGATCTATTTATGTTAGATTTGATGTGTGCGCCCACAGAGTTGCACATAGCATCCTCCTATAACAATCTTTTCAGTATTTGTCTTTTGTTGATCGTTAGTCATCTTGTATATTTAGTTTTTTTTTAATTATGAGTTTCATGTGGAGGTCGTATTCGGAATAACAGCCTCTGGATATATTTATGCTTTCTACCATTCATTTCTCTTCTATTGCTTGATAAATTGGGAGCATTCTATTATTTTATATCTTTCTTCCACCAACAGCCACCTTTTCTTCTCTGCATTTATTATCACATAGGTATTTATCTATTACAGGAAAAACAAACCAATCCTTTAGATATGTATCTCATCAGAAACATGCCTAGAATTTTATAGGGATCATCAGACATGTAGAACAATTTTTTTAAAGTCAGCATAATGTTATTAAAAGTTGTGTTATTGATATAACTGGTAGCCCCAAGTAATGCAAAATGTGAAATACTATATAAACCCATCTCTCTAGTAAGTATGAAAGTTGTAAGCAAAATATTAACAGGTGGAGTTCAGCTATGTACCAAAATCATAATATGCTAAAATGAGGTTTAATGATTCCAACAGCATTTAAATATCAGGAAATCAATCAACAAAATCCGTTAGAACTACAAAATGATAGAGAAATCCTTATGATTAAGTCACTAGATGCTGAAAAAGAGATCTGATAAAGTTTATCAGCAGCTTCTAATAAAAATCCTTGGTAATATAAGAATAAATAATTGCTTAAATATGCTAAATGTTATTTACCAAGAACCAACCATCAGTGAAAACCATTCTGAATGGCAAACAATAAAACCATTTCAATTATAGTCAGGTATCAGACAAGAATACTCACCATCACCATTAATATTTAATACATTCTTGAAGAAGGTGCAACTAGATCAAATCATTGGAATAATAACTATAGAATAAAATTCAAAACTATGTCCTTTTTCTCATAATAGAATTTTATTCCTGAAAAACCTAAAAGACATCAGTTTTTTAAAAACTAATATAGCTAAATACAAGAAATATATTATGAAATCCATAGCTTTTTTCTTTACCAATAAAAATACCTTGAAGTGAAAATGAAGAAAATATTCCATTCACAATAATATCAAAAATATAAAAAGTCTTAAATCTGACAAGAACTCCAGAAGACTGAATAAAGCAAACTATAAGATCTTGATAAAGATTTGAAAACATTAAAGAAATGGTGTACTATTAAATAAGAAAACAGTATTTAAAATGTTATTTGAAAATTGATATCAAACTTTAATACAATCCTAATTTGATCTCTGAAACATCAGTGTTAAACACTCTGCAAAATGATCTGAATTGTCATATATAAGAATAAACACCTGAGTGTAGCCATGAAGCATTTCAAAATGCATAGTAGTGTATACTTTTTAACCTGAAGTGAAAACACTTAAGAAAGACATTATATTCAACTCAACGACAATCATAGGTAACACTTTGAGTACTTGTACCAGGTATTGTAATTACTTTATTAAATTTGTGTATCAATTATGAGGTAGGTACAAATGTTAACTATACAGAGACACAAAAATTGAGAAATTTTCAACATCTGTCATGGTGAATGGTATACACAGGATATGAATCACAGGCTTTCTGAATCCATAGTCCAAGCTTAAAACCATCAAACTTTGCATAGGAATACCAAAGAGAGTGGTGGAAAACTGGAGAATTTGGAAGAACCTTCCAATATAAACAAGTATTTGACATGAGAAACACGAGGGGCAGGGTGACACACTTAGAACACAGTGCTGGCATAACTAACTCTTCATCTACAAAGATGTAATGTCAGTTTCATTGTACAAATATACAAAATTAAGTTCCAGTTGGATTAAAGGCTTAAATTTTTTTAAAAGTCTATAATTTGGTTTCATAAAAAGAACTTTTAAATCAAAATAGGAAATCCTGAAGCTATAAAAGATAGCCATATTTATTTTGCCATATACAATTTAAAATTTTAACTTTAAAAAGACAAAATTAATACACAAATATTGGACAATATTTACAATCCAGGTAGCAAGTAAAAGGAGTACATCTATAACTGACAAGGAATTCTTTCAAATTGAGCACAAAAAGACAAATAAATAGTAGAAAATGAACAAAAATATTTTAGAATTAATTAGTTCAGTCAAACCTGAAACCAAGGCCTGCTTTGCTTGGAAAATCGATCTTTGATTCAGAGAGCAAATGTTTAGGAATGTGCTAGATATTTTCTGCATTCATTATTTTCACTTGGTGAGAAGGTAGACGTACAGCTCAAAATTTCTAAAACCGCTGGGTGCATGGAGACTGGGGTGGTGAAATGCATGGAACCACACCTGACCATGGCAGTGGTAAATTTAGCACCAAAATTCTCACTGTCTCAGGTAGTATCGTTAGCAATTGACCCTCTGTCAAGGAATGTGACCCAGACTGATTTCTTTCAAACTGTAGAAAGTTGCATTCTTTCCTGGTTTCTTTTGGTATTATTTGGTATCAGCCCCATTGTTTCCACCCCTATAACATCTGAGAATGCAAACATTCATTTCTTCAGCAGACATCTAGGGAGCATCTATGATAACCCAGTCACTGTTAGGCACTGGGAATACAGCAGTGGCAAAACAAACTACAATTTGCTTCTTGGCATCTGGTCCCGGCCATGAGACTATAAGAGGATTGGAATTACCCTCCTAACATAAACAACTATAAAATGGGATAAAATGTGGAGAAAAAATTAGTTTTCATATATGAGACAACAGGCATTGCACAGCGATCCCTGAGAAAAGAAAAATAAATGAATGAACCATGCCATCCTGTGGGCTTTCTGCGTGAATGCTGAACTGCAGCACAAAGAGGAAAAATTCGAGACCAGCAATCTTGCCAAGTGAAGAAGACAGAAGTCAGAATTCAGGAAAAGAAGATGAAAGAAGATGCTACCGTTTATGAGACAGAGTACCCCAAAGGAGGAAACTAACTAGAGAATACTCATAAAATCTATTTAAGTAATTACTTTTAACAGCAAAAACTGCAATTACTTTTGCACCGGCCTAATACATAGGTTTCCCTTTGAGACCTCGGTTAATTATTGATCTTTATGAAATACCAAATGGCAGAACAAAATAAAACTCCAAGGAAATAACAATTACAGGACTTTATTGGATGAAAAATTCCCAGCACTCATATGTTGTCAGGAATTATTTAAGTTTATTCTCGCCATGAGACATTAAATGGAGACCCCAGGAAAGCAGTTTCTTTGGAATGAGGCTCAATTAGCACTAGAATATAGTCATGTGTCACATAATGGCATCTTAGTCAACAATAGATGTAGGATAGTGGTCCCCTAAGATGATAATATCATATTTTTATTGTATCTTTTCTATGTTTAAATATTTTTAGTTTTACAAAAATTACCATTGTGTTGCAGTTACCTATAGTACTTAGTACAGTAACATGCTATTTAGGTTTGTAGCCTTGGAGCAATAGGCTATGCCATATGGCCTAGGTGTGGAGTAGGCTGTACCATCTAGGTTTGTGTGAGTACGTTCTGTAATGTTTGCACAATGGCAGAATCACCTAATGATATATTTCTCAGAACATATCAGACATATTGTTAAGCAATGTATGACTAATGACCACTATGGAGCAACCCTTAAAACATCTTTTTAAAAAACCTTGAATAAGTCAAATTAATCCACAAATAAGTAATGTCTGTCATAAAAATTCCAACAGTCTTTGAAGAAAAATAAAAAGTCCCAAATTCAACAAGACAGAATTAAAAATATCTGGTGTTAATTTAAAAATAAAATGATATATACAAAGGAGCAGGTAAATGTGATTCATAATGAGGAGAAATATCAGTTGATAGAAACAGACCTGCAGATAACGAAGATAAGGGAATCAGCGGAAAAACACATTAAAACTGCTAAGATAAATGTATCCCAAATACTCAAGGCTATAAGGAAAACCATGAACATGATGATAAGAGAAATTAAAGATTCTAAAACACCCAGATAAAATTTCTAGAGATTAAAAATTATTTAAAAATTCTCCAGATGAGCATCAGATTAGATATCACAGAAGAAAAGAAAAAACAACTAAATGTTAAGCAGTATCAATAGAAACTATTTAAAACCAAGAACAAAGAGAGACTTAAAAAACAAAAAGGCCTGAACAGCATGTCAGTAAGCTGTTGGACAATATAAAGCATGCTAATATACCCGTCATTAACATTCCAGAAAGGGAAGAGAGAAAAGAAGATAAAACAGACTTTTGAAGAAGTAATGACTGAATTTCTTCCAGTTTTGGTAAAGAACGCGATAAACTCCATAAATACAATAACAACAAAGAATATGATAATCAGGTTACTTAAGATAAGTGATAAATAGAACATCTTAATGGCAGCCAAAGAAGAGAGACAAGTTTGGAAGAACAAACCTAATAAAAACAGCTGACTCTTCAGCAGAAGTTCTGTGAGCCAGAGGACACTGGAGTGAGATCATTTAAAGTGCTGGGAGGGATAAAACACTATCAATCTAGAATTCTATATGCCATAGAAATATCTCTCAAAAATAAAGATTAAGAATTTCATGTAGACCCAGCTACTCAAGAGACTGAGGCAGAAGGATCCCTTGAGCCTGTGAGTTCAAGCCTGCAGTGAGCTATAATCATACCACTGCACCCCAGCCTGGGTAACAGAGTGAGACCTTTTTCTCTAAGTATGTATATATATACACACCTATACTATGAGATAGCTATCCATAAACCTATACTATGAGAAATTTAAGGGAAGTTCTTTTGAGTTAGAAAAATTATACAGATGAAAAGTTACCATCTACATGACAGAAAGAGGTATGCCAGGAATGATAAATGTTGTCAACATATGGCTAGGCTTTTGGTAGAAATTTTTTTAGAATTAATTAACTAGTTCCTTAAAATATTCCTCTTCTCCTCAAAGGGTCCTTTAAATATAATAAAATATGTCCAGCTCTTCTGAATGTAATCTCATGTAAGACTTCTGTCTGAACCTTTGTCCTACTTGAAACACTGACATGGAAAGTGAAAATATAAACATATAAAACCTTTGGAACATGTTAGAACTTTCTTGAGCAGTAGTGGCATTAAGAAATCTGATGTAATACAGGGTGGAATACAACTGACAGTTTAAAGGACAGATTTCCTGTATCGTTATGTCTACAAGTTTCTCTTATATCCCTGGAGAATTTTAAATTGTGTTTAAAAGGAAAGATTTCAATTATAAGCTATCTGTGTTATCTAACTTTAATATAAGGACATAGATTAAAATTAAATGGATTTTAAGACCAGATACAGTGGCTCACGCCTGTAATCCCAGCACTTTGGAAGGCTGAGCAGGTGGATAACCTGAGGTCAGGAATTCAAGACGAACCTGGCCAACACAGTGAAACCCTGTCTCTACTAAAAATACAAAACTTAGCCAGGTGTGATGGTGGGTGCCTGTAATTCCAGCTACTCAGGAGGCTGAAGCAGGAGAATTGCTTGAACCCAGGAGGTGGAGGTTGCAGCGAGCTGAGATTGTGCCACTCAACTCCAGCCTGGGTGACTGAGTGAGACTCCATCTCAAAAAGTAAATAAATAAATAAATAAATGGATTTTAAGAGCTATACCATCCAAACCCTAATCAATGAAAATCTTGAATAGCTATGTTAATATTAGATAAAACAGACAACAAGGAATATTACCAGAAATAAGAAAAAATGTTTCATAATAATAAAGGAGTAAGTTTATTTAAGAAGACTTAAGAATCCTAAAGATATATGCAGCTAGCATTGAGCTACAATATTTGAAGCAATATTTGGTTGAACCAAAAGTGGAAATAGAAAAATCTGTAATTAAAGTTGTAGATCCCAACAGTCCTCTCTGAGTAATTGATAGACCATGTAAAAAAATTAATAAGGATACAAAAGTCTTGAAAACACTATTAACCAAGTCACCTGAATTGACATTTGTGCATCACACCACTCATCAGTAGAAAAGTGCACATTCTTTTGAGTGCACGTGAAACATTCACCAGGGTAAATCATATGCTGGGCCATTAAACAAGTCTCAATATATTTCAAAGGATAGAAATCATACAAAGTATGTTCTTTAACAGAAACAAACTAGAAATTAATACCAGAAAAAATATCTGAAATATATCTTGATAATTGGAAATTGAACAACATATTTCTAAATAACAAATCAGCCAAAAAAGAAACTGGATGTATTTTAAATGAATGAAAATAAAAGCAATAATGTCAAAATTTATGGTATGCAACTAAGCAGTACTTAAAGGGAAATTTATATCTTTAACTGTTCATATTAGATCTAAGCTTTCACTTCAAAGAACTAGAAAAGAAGATTTTAATCCCCAAGAACACAGAAGAAAAGTAATAAAAGAGCAGAAATCAACTACATAGAAAACAGAAAAATATTAGAAAAAATGACCAGCTGGTTTTTGGAAAAGATCAATAAAATCAATCAAGAGCAAAGACAACAGAAAAAAACAATATCAGACACCAAGTAAACATATTAATAATTTGGACAACATAAATGAAACAGAAAAGTCCTTGAAAGACACAAATTTTTACAATTTACCAGTGAAGAAATAAGTAACCTGAATAACTGGATGTTGGTATAATAAATCGAATTAGTAGTTTAAAAGCCCCACCTATTAAAATTCAAGGCCCGAATTGATTCACTTGATCAATTCTACCAAACATTTATGTAAGAAACAGTGCTGATTCTCCAAAAACTTATTAGACAAATAGAAGAGAGAAGGAAGACATATTTCCCAAGTCCATTTCTTAGGCCAGTATTACACTGAAATGAAAACCAAACAAAGAATTTAAAACAAAATAAAACCATACACGACTTTCCCTCATGAACACAGATGCAAAAATCCTAAACAAAATGTTAGTGAATTGAGTCCAACAATATATAAAAGGGATAATACAGCATGGTCAAATAGCTTATCCCAGCATGCAAGGTTGGTTTAACATTTGAAATTAAACAATGTAATTTACCATATTGACAGACTAAGACTAAAAAAGCGAGCAACGTAATCATCTCAATAATGCAGAAAAAGCATTTGAGAAAATAAAGCACACATTCATTATAAAAACTCTGAGCAAACTGGAAATAGACAGGAACATCTTTAACCTGATAAAATAAATCTACTAAAAATACCGTAAATATCATACTAAATGAAGAAGAATGAAGGCTTTCTCCTTAAGATTAGGAACAAAGCAAGGCTGTCCACTCTTGCTACTTCTACTCAGCATTATACTGGCAATTCTCTAGAGTGCAATAAAGCAACCAAAAGAAATACGAAAGCATCTAGTTAGAAAAGAAAGGAAAAACCTATATACACAGAAAATATGATTTTGTAGAAAATTCTAAGAAATATACAAAAAATATCTACTGGAACAAATAATTACATTTATCAGTGCTACAGAAAATAAGGTCAAGATACCCAAATGAATTTTGTGTATTAGTAATAAACAATTGGACATTTAAATTAAAATATACATGTATTTTTATATATAGAAAGCATCAGTTATAGTAAATACTTGGGAATAAATTTAACAAAATATGGGCAAAATCTGTATGCCAAAACTGTAAAACATTGCTGAGAGAAATTAAATATTAAAACAATCTTCCTTTCAAGGTGTTTACATTCTAATGAAGAAAACAGGCAATATTTAAGATAAATAAGTTAAAAATGTAAAATATGTGTTAATATGATTAGATCTAGAGAAATAAATCAGAGAAAGGAGTTGTAAAAAGTTGGAGGCAAGGCTATTAATATCTAGATATATTAGCCATTGAAGGACATGGAAGGCCTCACTTAGAAGCTGCCTTGAGAAAAAAGCCAAAAGAAATGAAAGGTCAAGAGCATATCAGGCAGAAGAAAGAGGAAATGCAAGGACCTTGACAATGGCGTGTGCGTGGCTTGCTCTAGGGTGGACAGAGACCGGCATGGCTGGAGTGTAGGGGACTGGACAGAGGGGAAAATAATGGGAGATGGATACAGAGAGCTGAGGGGAACTGGGTCCAGCAGGGTTGCCTGGCCAGTCAGGACTTTGGCTTTCACCAAAGGTGAGATGGGAAGCTGTGGGAGGAGTTCCCAGGGGGAGGGATGTGATTTACATGTTTGAGAGATGACCCTGACCCCCTGGGAAAGCAGATACAAGGCCACTGCAGTATCTCAGAAAAGAAGGCACACACATTAGATGAGGGTAATGGTGGTGGGAAAGAGAAGAAATGGTTCCAAACCTATTTTGAAGGTAAACCAATGGTATTTTCTGACCACCTAGATGTAGGCTGTGTAAAACATAGGGACAGAGAAAAACGATAATCAAGGGTTTGGCCTAACAAGCTAATGGGGTTGCCACTATTCCCCAAGCTAATGGGGTTGCCACTATCTGAGAAGAGGAAAAAGGTTACAGGAGCTGGAGGGGTGGGAGTGGAGTAGAAGGGGTTCGGCTTGTTTCCATTGACTTGAGGTGTCCACGTGACATTCGCGATGTCAGGGAGGCGGTTGGCCAGACAAGTCTGAAGTTCAAGCTCAGGTCCAATGCAGGCTCAGGTGGTCTGGGCTGGAGACACGAATGTTGGAATCCTCAGCCGGTGATGGTTTTTAGAACCATGAGACTGGATAACACCACCTAGGGAGTGTGGAGATCCAGATATCAGTCCTTCAGCACACCAACATTCAGAGCGCAGGGAAATGGGAAAAAGCACAAAATAGCATGAAAGAACCAGCAAGGAGGTAGGAGAAAGCAGACGACGCCTGGAAGCCAGGTACAGTCAGGGCTTCAAGGAGGAGCGGCTGGTCAGCTGTGTCGAGTAAGATGACAGCTGAGAAATTGTGACATTTAGCAAAGTGAGTCTCTGATAACCTTGAGAAGAGCAATTGTGGTCGAGTGGTGAGGGTGAGAGCATGACAGGCAGGAGTTTAAGAATGAATAGGAGGAGAAAAATGGAAGCACGGAGAATATTTTCAAGGGGAAGTAGATAGTTTTCTAAAGATAAAATCAACATTGTCTAAACTGTGAGTAGTAAGGATCAAATGTACCCATAAGCAGGGAAACAAACTAAATTATCAATGGAGCACCACTTTACATCTATAGGAGGGTCAAAATTGAAGAAAAAGCACCTTGTGCTTCCAGAGAAGGGAAGAAAACATCCATTCATACATCTGTAGTGGGAGTGCACATTCCAAAAACATTTTTGAAAAGCAATTTGGCAATACCTGTTTAATTTTAAAACTTGTAAATTGTCCATTTCACCCTTGGATATCTATCTTATACAAAAATGTGAAAATCATACATACATCAGCAAAGACATAGATCAAGGTCTTTATTATAACATTGTTTATAGTAACAGCTCACTGGAAATGCTTATAATCTCTTCTCATGATTCACAGCTTCTGTATTGCCAAATTCACCTCTGTGATCAAATGTAGTAGTGAACCCCAAGGTGATAATCACAGCACCTTTGCCTGCATTCTCAGGCATCGTGGCAAAATATTTGAGTTGTCCAGTGTTGGCATTCCCAGCTGCAGCAGATCAAAGCACTATTCTGCTTTCTTGTTTCAACTTTCCTGCTGTGAATGACTGTCCTTTTCTGTTGTTCTATTTTGCACTTCATTTTTTGCATGTTTGTGCTTTACACTGGTGATCTGACTGTTGAAAGCCAGCCCCAGGCATAGGGAGAAAGTACTGTCTCGTGTTCCTAAGTGCAAGAAGGCTGGGAGCACCTTACGCAGAAGATGCATCTTTGAGATCAGCTTTGCTTAGGCATGTCATATGCTGTTGGCCATGAGTCTAGTGTTTTTGAATCAATAATATTATTCAATAAGATGTCTTTAAAAAGAAGACACAGGCTGGGCGTGGTGGCTCACGCCTGTAATCCCAGCACTTTTGGAGGTCAAGGCGGGGAGATCACGAGGTCAGAAGATCGAGACTATCCTGGCCAACATGGTGAAGCCCCGTCTCTACTAAAAATATAAAAATTAGCTGGGCTCAGTGGCACATGCCTATAGTCCTAGCTACTCAGGAGGCTGAGGCAGGAGAATCACTTGAACCAGGGAGTCGGAGGTTGCAGTGAGCTGAGATCACGCCACTGCACTCCAGCTTGGCAACAGAGACTCTGTTTCAAAAAAAAAAAAAAGAAAGAAAGAAAAAGAAGACACATAAAACAAGGTTATCTATTTGACGAAAATGTTGTGACCAGAGGTTCAAAGGAACCTAACCTGGAGTGTCTCCCAGAAGCTAGGGTTCACTATCCACTAGCTCCACATACACTAGTCTTCATGATGACTTTAGAGAACAAAGCTACCATAAATAACAAGAATGGATTGTCTTGCTTTGGTGAGAATTGAGTGAGTGAATTAAAGTATTTCCCAAGATGTGCATCATGGGATATTATGAGATCTTTAAAGATCACTACTCAATCAAAGGAACCCGAGTCCTTGGAGTCATTTCCCTAAGATATCGCTGCATGAAAAGGCTAAGGTGCAGAGGTGCGTCACGCGATGTCATTTCTAACCACATCAGCCCTCTCGGTGATTTCATGTGGTTGCCTGAGCATACATAGTGATGTCCTCCAGGTCAGCAATGGGGGCTCTGAGGGTGGGTGTGGGTATCTGTGTAGCAGTGTGCTTGCAGTGCAGAGGGCAGGGGCAAATAAAAAGAAAACAGCGCAACTGACGGTATCATTTACGTGGGATGACGTTTGTACTATGAAGAAATTTGAAGGAAAAGGTCGTAGTTAGTCTTCTATCTCCTGACTTGCAGGGGATGCCCATGTTGGAAAAAGAGCAAGCTGCAAAATAATCCGTATAATGCAATTCTATTCTAGTAATAACTCTGCTTTTATGTGCTTCTAAGAATGAATGAGAAGAAGGTTTTTAAACATATCAACAGGTTGAGAGTCTTGTAGAAAAGTTTACTTTTTAACGCTTATTTCTTTCTTTCTTTTTTTTTTCTTTTGAGACAAAAGTTTCACTTTTGTTGCCCAGGCTGGAGTGCAATGGCCTGATCTCAGCTCACTGCAACCTCCGCCTCCTGAGTTCAAGCAATTCTCATGCCTCAGCCTCCCAAGTATCTGAGACTATGTGCCACCACACTTGACTAATTTTGTATTTTTTTTTTTTTAGTAGAGATGAGGTTTCACCATGTTGGCCAGGCTGGTCTCGAACTCCTGACCTCAGGAGATTCACCCACCTCGGCTTCCCAAACTGCTGCGATTACAGGCATGAGCCACCGTGCCTGGCCTTTATTGCTTATTTCTGTTGGCTCATCTCAGTAAGTGCAATAAGTATGTTTTGTTGAAATTTGAAAAAATAAATTAAAAATAAAATGTGAAAAAACATCAATTAGCTAAATATTGTTTAGCTAACAAAGAAAGGAGATAGCCATTTTAATAGCTAATTCATTTTGAAAATGGCACCAGCAGACACAATTTCATTACAAAATTCTGACTTGTTATATGTAACGCTTTAAAATCCTTTGTCTATTTTTTCTTTTAGGAATCATTAAGAGCCATCAGATACGAAATATCTCCAGATAGAGAGTACGCACTTTTTCGTACAATGTGGAACCAGTGAGTATTATCCTTTTCCGCCTACAAAAGAATCGTTTCTTTATGCGAATGTCTCATTAAGTATATTTCCGTGAACCTTCTATACTTAGTGTTCTTTGAATCCTGAAATATTTTGTGCATCCTGGAAGTCTCTTTTGCGTATCATACTGCCATCCAGGAAAGAGGAAAGGTATAAAAATCTGCTTGGCAGGGGAAAAAGGTCACATACTTTAGAGGCTTTCTCATAGACTTTTCTTAGGAAGATGGTGAGAACTTGTCTCTTCATAGACATGAATCTTGCCCTTGTGTGCAATTATTTTTCTGGCCGTTTTTTCAATGAAACCATAAAGTTTATCCTAAGAACAAAAAGCAACTGGGTTCTCCTTAAACTGAAATAATATGTTCATTATCTCCTGGCCATCATAGTGTTCTAGTGAAGAGCTGAAGCTATCACTTCCATTACATAAATGCATATTTTTAGCACTTCCCATATACATGAGCCTCCCATAAAATTTCACCAGAATTTTCTGGAAAATCTCACTATGCTTTAGCAGGAGTCTAAAACTTCCTAAGCCAGGGTCTCCCTTTTTCTTCTTCTTCTTTTTTCATTTAGCATGCTGGTATTTCAAATTTCATTTTGGCTCTTTAATTTTAAATAAGCTAGGAGGTGAAGTTTATATAGCTGAAGAAGATGTTCAGTTTGTAAGAGATAAACAACTGTAGAATTGTATGTTTTAAGAACTTTACTGCTGGAAAATAAAATATAGAGTCTACTACTGCCGTTCTGAGACCATTTGAATTAGAGGTTCTGAGCAGTTCTGAGCATTTCTGAGACCATTCGAATTAGAGGTTCTGAGCAGTTCTGAGCATTTCTGAGACCATTCGAATGAGAGGTTCTTGATGCTTCTGTGAGGTATAATGATTCCTGCATTTTAATTCAGGTCAGAATGGCTGTATGGTGTGTTTGAGAGAATTTTCTCTGGCATGAGAGGGGCAAACCTTTTGATTTATATCCACTGGGAAAGCTGGGGTGTTGGTTTGCATGAAGACGCAAGTTCAATTCGGAATCCTTAAACTTCCTTTTAGAAGTTGATTGGACAACTAGATTATTGGAGATTTCAACCTTATTCTTCCAACTACAGATTTTTTGGATTGTGTTTCAGTCTTCCATTTTTCCATTTTTAAACATCCATTCTATAAAAGTTTTCATTTTTTCCATCCAAGTTCTTTGAAACAATTGGGCATCTTTATCTCTTTGACTGGGATCAGTTGGTGAACTTGACATTCTAAAAGGCTTGGGGCTCTGCATTACGTACACACAGCCTTAAACTTGCCTCTTTCAGCTTCAGGCACCTGGGTGTGATGTTCACAGATCATAGACTATTTCAGCTTCCTTCATCACCCTTGAAAACCACCAAAAATATAATCTCCACACCCATATAAAAGAAAAATGTTAGCAGATATTTGAAAGGCTTTCATGAATGTGTTCTGGGTTGCCACAGGAGGCACAGCTAACACCTGAGTGAGAAAAGCCTAGAAAGACAAATTGATTTCAGGTTGTCTTCCCAGATAGTCTTTTAATCATTGGAGCACCCCAACAGTGGAATAAAGGTAATGAGAATTCTGCTCCTAGATGCCTCAAAACAAAGCGAGGTATTTGTTCTCCAGAATGTGACAGAGGGGGTTCCCACACCCATGTGATTGGAAGAGGCATACTCTCGTCAGTGGTTCTGTGGTTCTGTGCATGGTACAATTCTCCACCAATTTCTTCTGCTTGCCAACGCTCTATTTGAAAGACTGCCCTGGGATCCCACTGGACCCGAAACCATTTTAATGGAGATCATTTTGCTGAAGATGAGTCTTCACCATGTAGAGCACTGGCTGTAAACAGGAACCTTGAAATGACCCTTTCTCATTGGACAGCATTCGTCAGTATCTGGAGTAAGACTCTTCAGTTTATTTTCTTAAATGAAGGAAAACCTGGAAAGTTTGAAGTATATTTAGAAAACTATAAAAATGATAAAATATTGAAAACATAAAAAAGTCTATAGAAACAAATACTTTTAACTTAAATAAGTAATTCTTAATAGTTTTCACTACCAAGCAGTTACTGTACACATGACTATTCACCCAAGTATTCTCTGTTCTTTGGAGGAAAAATCATAAGGGAAAAAGGTTGGGATTATGCATGAGAATTTGGAGTTCGATATTAGGAAGATCTTCCTAACTAGATAAACTAAAATGTAAGTAATTTTAGAAAAGGAAGGTGAGTTTCAACGGAAGAGTCTAGGTCTGTGATTCTGGAACAAGTGGAATAGACCAGGGCTTCCTAATCGGTATTTAGTATCAGTAATTATTGTTGCTAGTATTGTATTAATAGTATAATCAATAATATTATATTATCCATCGGTATTCTTTAAAAACAAGTAAAGGTTCCATATTCAAATAAATTTGAGAACTCTAGTTAAACAGTTAGATCAGTTTCTTGAAGTTCTTGACATTCTCATGATGGTTACATAGTACTTTCCGAGTGGTTATTACAACATTTGATTCCAATCTAATTATAAGGAAACTAGAAGTTTTTTATCTGGATTCATTCTCAATATATTCTTATGTATATATCTCAAAGACAGCTAGTACAACTTGTTTATATGAACCAACTCAACTTTTCATTAAAAAGACTATCATAAAAATGTTTTAGTATAAACCAACTATCCAATTACTGAATATCTTTCATTTATTTGAGTATATGTTTCATTTGCAATAAAATTTTGGTATATTGGGTTACCACTGCACTAAAAAGAATCCAAGGCCTGGGCGCAGTGGCTCATACCTGTAATCCCAACACTTTGAGAGGCCGAGGTGGGCAGATTACCTGAGGTCAGGAGTTTGAGATCAGCCTGGCCAACATGGTGAAACCCTGTCTCTACTAAAAATACAGAAAAATTAGCTGGACGTAGTGGTGCATGCCTGTAATCCCAGCTACTCGGGAGGCTGAGGCTGGAGAATCTCTTGAACCTGAGAGGTGGAGGTTGCAGTGAGCCAAGAATGCACCATTGCACTCCAGACTGGGGGCTGAGTGAGACTCCATCTCAAAAAAAAAAAAAAAAAAAAAATCCAAATATTTCACATTACATCAGGATAATTATAATCTCTCCAACCTCTGCTTCTCTTTGTTGCCTGCCCAAAGATAGCAGACGTGGAAGTCAGATAAGCCTAGGTTCCAGGGCTCATTCCGATGCTCACCAGCTATGTTTGCTTGAGCAACCCAGTGAGACTTAGGCAATGCATCTTGGAACATCTTCCTGGGAGACCCTGGGCTTCTGTCCCTCAGTGGTGAAGGGCCACCCAGTAAGTGTCAGCTCTCCCACACTTCTAGGGTGTATGTGTTTGAGCACAGAGACGTTCTGTGTGTATACCCAGGACCAGATTTAGGGCTCTGTCCAGTTGCACTGGAATGAAGTTGATGGATGCCCACAGGAAATCAGCTGCCTTGGCAGTGGCTCAAGTAGAAGTGAGTAAGAGCTTTCCAGCACAGCATGGATGGTGAAAGAAATTAGTAACAAGAACACATAGTTAAGGAGTTTAGATACAAATGGTATAGCAACATCCTGAGAATAAGAGCGGAAGGAAAGATGTTTAATTCTTAGAATATGCATTGGGTATCTCTTCTTCTCATTTATTCAGACTAATGGCACTGTTGTATCATTTCCCAGTTGTTTGGCGTAGACTAATTTAATTTGTCCATTTTTACATTGTCAGATACTCAAAGACAGCGACAGGTCTTTTTAATCTCCTATCTACCCCCACCCCCTGAGGACCCAGCACAGGACCATCTGTGTACATTGGGTACTGAGCAAATATATTTGTGGTGTGTCTTCTCTCTGAACCCCTTAGCACTATCCCAAGATACAATCCAAGTTCTTGAAATTCTATCAAATGCACAAACTATGTAATAAAAGGAAAATACCTCCGTTGTGAAATAGCCTAATAATATTCCATGTTTATTCTGGAAATGTGGGATCATGCTAATTAGCATACTTTTTCTTACTAAACTCTTCTAATATTACTAAATGTATAGCTTGGCTAGCATCCTTAAACACACACAAATTAGCTCATCTCAGCTATGGCAACTCTGTGTTTTATTGAGAGCCTCAAAGGTATCCTTTAAAAAAGTGTTCCAAATATCAATTATCAAGTAAATTCGAGAAAGAGCAAACCCTGTTTTCCGTCTCTCCAAGCCTCAGACACCTATAGGCCATAGTGTGTCTGGAATGTAGAAAATAATAAATAGTATTTGTTTAGATTTCTGTGGAACCAGCATTATAGTTTGCAATGTGTGCTTATTTACAGCATCTTATTTTTATTTATCTCAAAAGATCATTCCTGCTCCAAAGAGACATTTGCTAAATATTCATAAAATTTCATAACATTTCTTAATGTACAGTTTCTGAATATTCTCTTGAAACTAAATTAGACATTGGAGAAATAGGAATTTTTATTTTTAATTTCAAAACTGTATCAACTGTAACTATACTAATAAAGAAAAACTACCTTAAAACACATATCTAATGAGAGCAGCCATGCTTTTTCATACTGAGATATATTTGACAAATATGAAACATTTCCAAATCTCTTTGAGGAGAGGGAACAAGAAATGTAAAATGCACTATCTTAGATTATATAAAAATATTAATACAGTTTATAACATTCAAAAAGGTAAGAGAAAAATATTCCTTCTTGAAAAATCATTTCTGAAAGAGTCACTAAAGATTTGTGAAGAATTTCATTGCAATATTTGAAGGAACTAGTTGAGATGAGTGTTCTTAGTTGGATGATTGCCAGTGGAATGTCATTCTGCTCCAAATAAATTCTGTCCAAAATCTGGTCAAATGTTAAGATTTGTTTCCCTAAAATCCCAGTCCATCACAGTCATTCAGTCAGTAAAACGACTGATACACTGATCTGTTTATAAACTATTTATATGATTGCAACAGATAAATGGATCCATTTCCCTGTCACTGCATGGCAAATTATCCCAAAACACAGCAGCTTAAGACAAACGACATGTATCATCCCAGTTTCTGCTGATCAGCAATCTGGACTCAAGTTAGCAGGATCCTTGCATTCAGGGTCTTCTATAAAGAAGGCTGCTGTCAAGGTGACATCCTGGCTGCAATTGCTTCTCAGAGTCACCTGGGGAGGGGTCTGCTTCCAAGGTTACTGCGTGGGTGTCGGCAGGGCCCAGATCCCAGCCTTAGAGATGGGCTCTGCTCAGTCCTGGGAGAAGATGGTTTGCTGCTGAGCTTTTCATGGCAGGAATTGGAAGCAGTTTTGAAATTCGATACATTTTCTACTCTTTTCCTGCCATCGTAGTGAGTTAATAGAGCACATTTTGCTCTCTAAGGGACTGTGAAATTTATAATTCATATAAAGCTTGAAGAACACCCTAATGTGAATAATTCTGGTCAAACCTGTTTGGTGAAGTGAACCCCAACTACATTCCAGAATCTTCTATGCACCCATCAGGTCAAGTTACCCTTTATCTATACCTTAATTAATTTTTAAAAAATAACTTGAGCCTTTATAAATGTAATGTAAGGGATTGAGCTATAAATTATTGAACCCATACTGTGGACTGAACTATAACTGCTACAAATCAATTCAGGTAATTCTGAGTATATTAGTTTCTTTTTGACGGTGTCTCCCAGGCTGGAATGCAGTGGCATAATCTCAGCTCACTGTAACCTCCTTCTCCCAAGTTCAAGAGATTCTCCCATCTCATCTTAAGATTACAGGCACCTGCCACCACACATGGCAAACTTTGTTTTTTTTTTTTTGTTTTTTGTTTTTGGTAGAGACAGGGTTTCACCTATTGGCTCAGCTGGTCTCAAACTACTTATCTCAGGTGATCCACCCACCTCTGCTTCCCAAAATGCTGGGATTACAGGAGTGAGCCACCGCACCCAGCCAATTCTGAGTATAGAAGTTTCTGTGTTGCAGGAAATGTAGCGAGTGTCACAATATGGTTCTGATTTTTACTGCCATCCCTTCTTCACTACAAGAAGGGATGAAATCTTTGTCCAGGAGTGGCAGTGGCTGAGGGAATTGTGTTTCCTGATTCTCATGCTCTTGGGCTGGTTCTTTCTACACTGTCTACAGAGCCTTTCCTGGGCCCACCTCTGGGATCCAGTTGGTCCAAGCGTTTTCTGCGGGGACAAAGGCCTTGCACATTCCGATGTATCAGGGTGGCTATCAGAATCACAGGGAGTTCTGTCTCCCTCTGCAGTGGCTTCAGGGGGCAAACTGAAGAGCAGAGCCTGTGTGTGCCTTTTCTACTGCCGCCTGCTGCCCTTCCTGCCTCAGCCCAGTAGCTGCTGCAGCAGCAGGAGGCGAGTCTCACCTTCAGCAGGTCTCCCTCCTGCTCTCTGAGAAGTTGGTGGATGAAGCCTGCCCGCCGAGGCCAGAAGCTGCCCCTGCACTGCCCAGAAGTGCTTCCCACACCTGTCAGCATCACTTCAAGCCCTTTATCCCAGGGTGATCCACATGGTTTTGTCAGCACCCTGACATGTTACTCTTGGCCGATATAAGGCCAGCCTCTCTGTGACTCTTACTACATGAGATTATCAAAAATGGTCATCATTGATTTTTGAAATGTGTGTTTTCATATAGCTCTCAGCACAGTGCATGCAGTTTCACAATACTGTGAAAATCAGATAATAGATCCACGTTCTTGGGAAACTGTTGAAAGGCTGAGCCCGTATAAGCAGCGCCAGACGATGCTGATGTGGGCTCCTGTCCCTCGCAGACCGTGGGCTCCTGTTGAGAATCTCACCAGCAGCCTCGGAGGAAATCGAGTCTTTTCTGTTGTGGAAGGCCACTGGCTGTCGCTGCTGGTTTCCATCTGTTTTTGAAATTACAGGTTTTTAGGGATTTTTGTTGTGTTGTTGTATTGTCCTAACAGAACTGGCTCAAAACTAACAATTATTTTCTTGTTTTTTTTTATTTTTATTTATATTTTTATTCAGGTTTTAGAGCTAAATTTAAAAGCACAAACTTAGGCATAAAAAAAATATAGCCCAAACAATGGTTCTTTTCTCAACAAAATGCAAACTTTGTTAAGGTAATGCTGTGTGTGTATGTGTGTATGTGTGTGTGTGGTGTGTGTGTGTGGCATGTGGTGTGTCGCATGGTGTGGTGTGTGTATGTGGTGTGTGTGGTGTTTGTATGTGGTGTGTGTGGTGTGTGTGTATATGTGTGTGGTATGTAGGGGGTGTGTATGGTGTGTGTGGTATGTGTGTGCTGTATGTGTGTATATGTGTGGTGTGTGTGTATGTGTGTGGGGAGTATGTGTGGTGTGTGTGGTGTGTGTGTGTGGTGTCTATGTGGTGTGTGGGGTGTATGTGTGGTGTGTTTATGTGGTGTGTGTGTGGTGTGTGTGTATATGTGTGTGGTATGTAGGGGTGTGTACGGGGTGTGTGGTATGTGTGTGTTGTGTGTGTGTGTATGTGTGGTGTGTGTGTGGTGTGTGTGGTGTGTGTGTTCTGTGTATATGTGTATGGTGTGAGGGTGTGTGGTACATGTGTGTGGTGTGTGTATGTGTGGTGTGTGTGTATGTGTGGTGTGTGTGTGGTGTGTTTTTGTGGTGTGTGGGGTGTATGTGGTGTTTATGTGTGCGTGGTGTGTATTTATGTGGTGTGTGGGTGTGTGTGTGTGTGTGTGTGTGGGTGTGTTTGTGGTGTGTGCATTTATGTGGTGTGTGGGGTGTGTGTGTGTATGTGTGTGGCGTGTGGTGTGTGTTTATGTGGTGTGTGGTGTGTGTGTTTATGTGTGTGTGTTTATATGGTGTGTAGGGTATGTGTGCTATGTGTGGTGTGTGTTTATGTGGTGTGTGGTGTGTGTCTGTTTATGTGGTGTGAGTGGTGTGTGTATGTGGTACGTGGTGTGTGGATTGTGTGCGTGATGTGTGGGTTTATGTGGTGTGTGAGGAGTGTGTGTGTGTGGTGTGTATATGTGGTGTGTGTGGGTGTGTGTGGTGTGTGGGGTATCTGTGTGTGCATGTGTGTGGTGTGTGTTTATGGTGTGTGTGTTGTGTGTTTATGATGTGTGGTGTGTGTGGGGTGTGTGTGTGGTATGTTTATGTGGTGTGTGTGTGTGGTGTGTATGTGGTGTGTGTGTGTTTATGTGGTGTGTGTGGTGTATTTATGAGGTGTGTGGTGTGTGTGTGGTGTTGGTGTTTGTGTTTATGTGGTATGTGGTGTGTGTGTGTGGTATGTGTGTTTATGTGGTGTGTGGGTGTGTGGTATGTGTGTTTATGTGGTATGTGGTGTGTATGTGTGGTGTGTGTATGTGGTGTGTGGCATGTGTGTGTGTGGGGGTGTGTGTGTGCTGTTTGTGTTTATGTGGTATGTGGTGTGTATGTGTGTGTGGTGTGTGTGTTTGTGTGGTGTGTGTGTTTATGTGGTGTGTGGGGTGTGTGTGTATTTGGTGTGTGAGGAGTGTGTGTGGTGTATGTGGTGTGTGTGTGGGTGTGTGGGGTATCTGTGTGCATGTATGTGGTGTGTGTTTATGGTGTGTGTGGTATGTGTGTTTATGTGGTGTGTGGGGGTGTCTGTGGTGTGTGTTTATGTGGTGTGTGTGTGTGGTGTGTGTTTATGTGGTATGTGTGTGGGATGTGCGTGTGTTTAAGAGATGTGTGGGGTGTGTGTGTTTATGTGGTGTGTGTGGTGTGTGTGTATGTGGTGTGTGGAGTGTGTGTGTGTGTGGTGTGTGTATGGTGTTTGTGTTTATGTGGTATGTGGTGTGTGTGTGGTGTGTGTGATATTTATGTAGTATGTGGGGTGTGTGTGGTGTGTGTTTATGTGGTGTGTGGGGTGTGTGTGGTGTGTGTTTATGTGGTATGTGGTGTGTATGTGTGTGCGGTGTGTGTGTTTATGTAGTATGTGGGGTGTGTGTGGTGTGTGTTTATGTGGTGTGTGGGGTGTGTGTGGTGTGTGTTTATGTGGTATGTGGTGTGTATGTGTGTGCGGTGTGTGTGTTTATGTGGTGTGTGGCGTGCGTGTGTGTGGGGGTGTGTGGTGTTTGTGTTTATGTGGTATGTGGTGCGTATATGTGTGTGGTGTGTGTGTATGTGGTGTAGGGGTGTGTGTGTGGTGTATTTATGTGGTGTGTGGGTGGTATGTGTGTGTGGCATATGGGGTGTGTGTGTGTGTATTTATGCGGTGTGTGGGGGGTGTGTGTGTGTATTTATGTGGTGTGTGTGTGGTGTGTATGTGTGGTGTGTGCATGTGTGGGTGTGTGTGTGTGGTGTGTGTATTTATGTGGTATGTGGTGTATATGTGTGTGGTGTGTGTATTTATGTGGTGTGTGGCGTGTGTGTGGGGGGTGTGTGTATGTGGTGTGTGGGTGGTGTGTGTATGTGTGGCATATGGAGTGTGTGTGTGTTTAGGTGGTATGTGAGGTGTGTGTGTGTATGTGTGTGTGTTGTTCTGGCTAGTGGGGGAATTAGAGAATTTTACTCACCTGCAGCATTCCCGCGAGTCTGCAGGTTTCAGGATCGATTCTTTTGTGCATAGTTTCTGCAGAGCACGTGAAATATTTATTTGTCTCATGGAGGGCTACAAAAAGAGGCTTTTGAGCACAGCCCCAGGCAGGGGAAGTCCTAATGAGTCCATGCATGCCAGGCTGGCCTGCGTTGAAGGGTTTGTAATAAGTGGCAGTTCGTGTCTGTGATTGTGGAACACAGAAAACACCTCACTTAGCACCACCCCACACCGGGACACCACTTTGAGTCGCCTTCTAATTGGTCTTCCTGCTTCTCCCACGCCCCTGTCCGCTGGTCTGCACAGCGTGGCCATGGTGATCTCTGACAGGTAAATTAGGTCACATCTCTGTCTGCTTCCACCACTATATAATAGTGACGGAGGCTCACTCCCTGCAGAGAGCAGAGGCCACGGGACCTGACCCCACACTCCACACCCCACCACGATGACCTTCCTGTGTAACTCAGGCCTGCCGAGTCCCTTCCAAATTCAGGGCCTTTGAACTCATGGTGCCCTCTCCCCCCAGCAGAACATTCACACCTACAGGAAAACACACATGCCTTTCGTAGTAGAAAGGGAGGAAATCGCTGAAAATGTAGGCCTAGTGAAAGAATCACTGAGTTCCTTTCCATGCATTCTTAAATTGTTCCCCCTAAATGTTGAGATACGGTCACGTGTTGAGAGCGACGGTGGAGGAGCGGGCGGGTTTGAGGGAGTGTGGTCTGGAGACAGAATACATGGCCAGTCTCAGCAGGCCGGGCACAGCCTCATGGATGGATGTGCAGGAAATAGAGTTCTTGGAGGAGGAGGCTGCTTGCTGTCCCCCACGAGTATTCAGTGCCCACGGCCTGCACGGAGTCCCTGGTGGGTGTCCCCTGGGGCTAGGAATTTGGCAAGTAAGAGAGATCAGGTATTTTCAGAGGAGTGGTGATTGCCACAGGCCTCAGAAACACCGGCTCTGGGACGAGTGAAGCCAAGAAGAGCCAGAGGAAGAAAATGGTGCATTAGCAGTGTTGAGTTGGGTCAGCAGTACAAGGTGGTGGGGTAACTTGTGCAAAGGCAGTGGAAGCACAGAGTGGGGGATGTGAGAAGGTAAGTGCAGCTAGGTCCTTGTGATGATGGGAATCGTAGGAGAAATGGAAAGATGAATGAGGGGTCAAGGGCTGATAGTTTGAACAAAGCGTGGTTTGGGGAGGATGACCTGGAAGACACTCGGTGGTGCTTTAGGAGAGGGGCAGAGAGCCTTTGAGACCCCAGGGACTTACAGGGGGAGGAGGAGGGAAGAGTCAGGGAAGGTCATGGGGAAGGACCCCTGTCCATCTTCCACTGTTTAGAACGTGAGAGGGTGGGATTAGAAAGAATCCGAGTGGAAGAGAGGAAGCCGAGACCCCTGAGAGCAAGGCCTGTGTGCAGGCAGGAGCTGGAATGGGACAAACTCCAGGAGAGACTGTAGGTGCACAAGCAGCCGCTGATCAAAGGGCAGATGTTTCCGGGGACACCGTGGAAGTTTACACAGCAAGGGGCGGGTCAAGGACTGGGTCCTCCAAAGCCGCGTGGAATGTCTGTGAAGAGCGCGGCTGCTCGGCCTCCTGCAGTGATGATGTAGTAACAACAAGTCCTGAAGACCGCCGGCCAGCTTGCAGAGGGGATCTGACTCTTCTCCCTGACCCAGTGAGTGCATGTAATTGGTAAGAAAAGAAGTGAAGAAATGTAAATGAAGAGAGAGTGGGTTTGCTGAGTGAGGTGTGAGACAGGGAACACTCCATTGCTCTCATTATGAAAGGCCGTCGTCGTAATGCAGCGAGGTGAGAACGACTCAGGTTCTTCTGGAAGGATCGGTTCTTCAGTTCCGACGACGTAGCTGGCCATTATCGTGGGGAATCTCATTAGTGGCAATTATTTTCAGAGACTGGAAACTGATTATTATGGACTCAGCTCCTCAGGACTTCTGAACAACGATTAGGGCACAGAGATTTTAGTGTGGCTCATTATCTCGACTTCATGGTTAGAGCATTTTTAAACTGTGAAAAACTGTACAGATTAATCATTGTTGTACGTTAGGACCAATTCCATTTGTGATTTAGGGCTCCAGCTGCTGTGGAGAAAATAATTTCACAAAATGTGAACATCAGACGCCAGCCAGAGCATTACCAGCAATATCACACACATTGCCATTTTAGCACAGGGTTAAAATTAGAAAACCATTTCTAGAAACAGGTTAAGACAGCGTTTGCTTGTCTTCTACACAACTAAAATCATTATTTTTGCGATGGCAAATAGACTTTCCAGAATGCCATTTTCAAAAGTTTATTGTGTTCTGCTTCTCTCTTGGTGTCTTTCACGGTAAGGCAGCTCATGGTGCCCAGCCTCGTGATGCTCTCCGTGCACAGCATAGCAAGTGCCTGGGAATTTTGTAGCTTTCTCAAACAATAGGTTTTCGTTTTCTAATGCTCTTTTTTCCACCATATCAGGTTGCTTTAGTCTTGAGAGCTTATGAGAGCAGAAAGCCTGATCGTTGAGAGAGCCTTGGGTACCGCTCTGGCAGGCGTCGTGCAAGAGTGAGCAGGGGCTGTCAGGCTTGGCAGGCTTCGGGGAGGCATCTGCTGTGACAGTGCTTTGGGCCAACTCCATAACCACAGTTTTTGATTCTGTAGAAATTAATGAGCGCAAGTGATGAGTTGCTTGAACAATTCCTAAATTGGGTGCCGCCTTGGGTCTCTCAGTGACTTGCCTCTACTGGACGGTGGTGCCAATTTAACAGACGCCAGAGTGTCTGGGTTTGTTTGATTTCCCTTGAGTGTGTGTGCCTGTCTGTGAGGGTATGTGTGCATATGTGTGCACAAAAGGAGTAAGTAGTGAGTACTTTCTCACTAAAAGTGGGAGATGAAGGGGAGGAAGAACATGCCGGGTTACTCTTCCAACATCATTGCAATCTGCTGTGTAATTAAGAAATCATAAACTGAAAACATAGTCATTCTTTTAAGTAGAAGGAGCATAACAATGGCTAGGCATCACTCCATAATCTAGCTCTGCACCTGAGCCACACGTGCAGAGCTTCCAGAGGCTCTGACTTCTTTCTGGCTGCCATGATAGCTGCCAGAGATAACCAATCATCCAAAGAAGAAACATCTGCCAGGGACGGTGGCTCATGCCTGTAATCCCAGCACTTTGGGAGGCAGAGGTGGGCGGATCACCTGAGGTCAGGAGTTCGAGACCAGCCTGGTCAACATGGTGAAACCCCATCTCTACTAAAAAATACAAAAATTAGCCGGGCCTGACAGTGAGTGCCTAATAACCCCAGCTGCTCAGTAGGCTGAGGCAGGAGAATCACTTGAACTCAGGAGGTTACAGTGAGCTGAGATCGTGCCATTGCACTCCAGCCTGGGCAACAAGAGTGAAACTCTGTCTCAAAAAAAAAAAAAATTATATTTTCTTATTTTGGAATGAAGAAATATGCAGGTAAGGAAATTCATAAGCAGATTTGGTCAACAGCTTTGATTAAATGATTTCTTAGAGATAAGAATTAGTGAAATCAATCAATTTTTAAGTGACAAAATATTACACTGATCAATTTAAACTTTGTCCCTGCCCTGAATGAATGAATTGTTTTGACAGCAGTGCAGCCCACAGGCCATTCTTAGAAGCCAGGTAAAAGCCTGCTGTTGGCAAGCTTGTGCCTTGAGTTGGGGTGAGAGTTGTCCTGAGTCACATGCCAGCCATGTCCTCTGCTGACCCCCATGAGGACCCCAAAGTACAGGAGTGACAGGGAGGAGCAAGGCCAGATGGGGGACAGGGAGATGGACTGGTAGGTACCCAGCTCCTCACTCTGAATGGTTTCCCTCTGTCCATTCCCTCTGAACAGTTTCTGAACTGTGGGAGACTCTCCCCCTCCTACCCCTTACATTGATGGGAGGAGAGCCAGGCAGAGAAACGGTAAAGAGGGCAAGTTGTCCACATGACCTTAGGGATACCTGGGACAAAAGTAGGCTAACCGTGCACGCCCTGGAACAAAATCTTTAGAAGAGAGAGCACTTTGCCCCGAATGAGCGCCATTATCAAACACTACATCTCCCAAATTAGCAGTGTCCTTGGTTCCCCGGGAGACTGAGTTTCCTGTGCATTGGAGGGGGTCGGATTTAGCAGTGGGTAACAGTAAGACTCCAAAATCAAGTGAGTATGTCTGACAATCTGCCTCCCCCTCTCCCCTTATACACACACACGTGCGCACACACACAAACACACACACACACACACACACACACACACACTGTTCATTCATTGCTCTTCTTATATTTCCTCCCTATCTCCCTAACTTTGATCATTGACAGACTTTTCTTTCCTAAGAAAAGACTTGAGGCAGTGTACTCCCTTCCCTGTGATCCATCCCTGTCTTTGTGAATGATGAATGGCACGCTGTTCACTTGTTAGTGATTACAATGGACAAAGACGTGGCCTGAGACTGCCCCGTCCCCCATTCTATAATGGCTTCTCAAGGCCTGTCTCTCCCCCAGGGCTGCCATGAGAGCCTGAGGGCTCCGTGGGAATCGGTCTCCCTCTTGAGTCTTCATGCTGTGCATATGATGTCAGGGTTAGAAACTGACACTCGACAGGAGCTGAGGTCCAAGGTCCCAAAAATGTGTGTGAGTTCTAGTTGTCCTAAGATGTGAGAGGACAGGGGACTTGAGTCAGTGAAGACTGATGGAGAAGAAAGCCTGGAGGAGAGGAGGATCAGGGTGAAGAAGAGAGGAAGGGGGAGAACCCTCCCTGTGCTGTCACTGCAGAAGAATGGAGGCAGCCGTGGGAACGCCGGCGGGGCACAGAGCAGGGAGCGTCGGAGAGGAGCTGAAAGTGCTCAGGTATCAAAAGGAGGCAGAAGAAAGGCAGAGCAGCAAAGAGGAGAAAAAGTCAACATAAAAATTTAGACATGGGTCCCTTTTGCTGTTAGAAGCCTTCCCAGTGCCTATGGCAGCCACCTGCCCTGTGTGACCTCAGATCCAAATTAGAAACAGCCTCTGTTCTCTATGCTCCCAAATGTTTCTCCTGCTTGCCCGGCACTCCTTTCTTGGAAGTTTTTTTAAGTATACAGGGGCCCAGGTTGGCCAGGGCAGGGGGTTAGGGAAGCAAAGGAACCAGAAACCCATGTCCGTTGAATTGCAGAGCAGGAATAAGGGATTCCGCATAAAAAAGCACGACAAAGAGCCCTGGATACAAGCAAGGGCATGGGAGAGAGAGCTAAGAAGGCACAGGTTAGTTCTGTTTGATCGTGCACTTGGGGAAGGTGGAAGGAGAAGGGGCCATGAAGAGAAGGAACCGACTGGCAGAGGACATTCATGCTGGTAAGAGGAGAGAAGGGATGGGAAGGAGGGGGCAAAGAGCCTGGATGGACCAGGGAACCTGCCTGCTGCAGTCCTGCCCCGCTTCCTTCCACACACCCGATGCACCTGAGACTGTCCTGGCACGTCGGCAACTTCAGAGCAGGGGAAGGAGGAGAACGTGAGTTTCACAGGAGGAGAAGCGAGGAGGACCCAGGGAACTGGATGCCTCACGGATTCTCAATGCTGTCCACACGATCTGACCTGGGGGATGAGTGCTTATTAGCTCCAACTTGGGTTGACAACAAAGAGCTTCTGGAGTCTTTCAGGCCCTGTTGAAACAGGCAGATCTTCTCCGCAGTCATTTGTAATGCAGGAAAGAGAACAGCTGTGTCCCCTGCAGGTGCAGAGACTTCTGGCCTGAGACAGGAGAATAATCACTCCCGGAGTGTGAGGGTTGGCTTGATACCTGCCGTCAGCAGCGTCTCATTTCAGACTCTCTCATGTCCCCAGAATGCCCTTTGGTTACCAAAAAGGCTCTGTTCTCCTTCCACCTGCCTTCTCCTGATGTTAGAAACTAGGATTTTAGACGGTTGTCCCTGCATCCCCCACGTGTCACCCAGAGGCAGCTTTCGGCTGCCTGTCTGGGCTGCCCTTCGCATAACTGGGAGTAGACCCTGGGTGCCTACCGCAGCCCCCTTTTCCTCATGGGCAGCTGCCCCCTCTGTGCCCTGCTAACTGTGAACGAATGCATATTTAGAGACATATTCTGCTACTTCCCAAAAGGACCATCCACCATCTGCATTCCTCCTCGTCTTGGTTGAGTCTGAGTGCTTGCTTTGGGAATCAAAGGTTTCATTGAGTGCAGATGGAGTGATGCCTGGCAAAGCCTGGAAACAGAAAGGCAGCTGAAGGGGTTTTTGTGGCGATGAGGAAATATGCTGGTTAGCAGTATGCACGTCCGGAGGATAATTACTTGTTTACAACATTCTTGTGAACAAAGAACACATAGGGACAGAAATAAGCTACTCTCCAAGAATCTTGTGATGGGCTCCATTTATCTGACCCGCTGGGTTTCTAGAAGAGGACAGAATGCTGCTCTGGTTCTCCTCCCTGGACAGCAGAGCTAGTGAACATGAAACAGATTGTGGAGCTGAGTGGATGGAGGGGCGGGGATGCCCCTCACCTCGCCGGCTTCCCACATGGTCCTTTCCTCCAGAGACTAGCTTCGGGAGATTGCATGGTTTCTGCAGTGCCAGAGTTGGAGGGCTTTGGTTCTAGGTATTTCTCTCTGCAAGGCACCTGCTCTTGACAGGGGCTCTGCAGAGCCCGCTGGCAACTGTACTTGGTCCCCCCCCCACGCAGCAGACTCTTACCCATCTCATCAGCCCTCTTACCCATCTCACCAGCCCTCTTACCCATCTCACCAGCAGTCTTCTTGCCCCTGGAATTCCCTGTTGCCTGTTTTCAGGCTGCCTGGGCTGTCATAGCAAAATCACACAGACTGGGCAGCTTTAACAACAGACATGTGTATCTCAGAGTTCTGGAGGCTGGAAGTCCAATGTCAGGGTGCCAGCAGGTTTGGTTTCTGGTGGGGTCTCACCTCCTGGATAATTTTGGGTGACACAAACATTCAGTCCGGATGCCAACCTCCTCAGGCCTCCTGTGGCTTGACCTGTGGCAGAATTTGAGGCCGCTCACCCCCTCCCTCTTCCCTGGTCCTTGTTTCCACAGGCCCTGGCTACCCTCCAGCTGCCTCCTGGCCAGTTAGGGGCTCCTCTGGTGCTCAGACTTGATTGGATTTCCTGGTCCTACCCAAGTTCACCTTCTCTTCTCATGCACACTTTCCCTGGGCAATTTAACCTACCACAGCAACTACTGCATCGGCTGCTGTCACCCAAAGCACGGTACACTGAGCGGCTGCAGAAGTCTCCTCAGGGAGCCTGTTAGAGATGCCGACTCAGGAACCAGCGCACGCCCCGATCAATCGGAAGACTTCTCCATCAGGCTTCCAATTGCTGGAAGGTGGCCTGGCACATGGCTGATCCACAATAGATGCTCGGAAATATCCAACCCATCGCAAAATGGACCGCCCCCCACCCCCCTGTGGTTTCCTGGCCACTTCCAGGCTGTGAGTGTTTCTGTGAAGGGAGGGTTTGCCACGTCACTCAGACCGCCCATCCCAGCAATGAGCAGTCGCAGCTTCCAGGATTTTACCTTCTTCAATGCACTTTTGTGACGCTGTGCAAGTAAGAGGTCTGTTCTGTTGAAATATTTTCCAGCGCCTTTCATGCTAAGGAGGCCTTTAATGTTGTAAATATTTAAACCTGCTTTGCAGCTGATTGCTACAATTGCTCAGCTCAGAAAGCATGCACAAAGCCTGCCTCTAGTGGATGGCCTGTGCTATTCATCAGCCTCTCTTAAACGTCTTCCCAATTTCAATTTAAAAGCGTTATCTTTATATAACGTATACAATTGAACTTTTAAAAAAATTGTATAGCTATTTTTTGTTGTGCAATTCTATGAGCTTTAAGACCTGGATAGATTCTGTGACCGTCATCATAAATTGGGATACGGAGTAGCCCCCAAAATTCCTCTCACTCTGCTTCCTTGAGAGCAAGCTGTCCCTCTATCCCAGACCCTGGCAGCCACAGACCTGTCTTCAGTCTCTGTAGTTTGGCCTTTTCTAGAACGTCATAGAAATGGCATCAAGCAGTATGTAAAGACTAGCTTCAAAGTGGAGAGTATTGTTTATGTCCAAATATGGAGAAAACTTTAGACTTCTACGGCATTTTAATGCCCGCACAGTCTTGGTCTTTAGGGTAATTTTGCTCTAAGAACTTTTTTGCTGTTTTGGTGAAATATGCAATACTAGGAGAGATTATAGAAGATGTGCTTACTGAATTCTAACCCGCATTGTCAAAAACCCAACAGACTTTAATTACTGTGTCCCCCTCTGTGCAGGATCAAAGTGCCCACCCTCAGAAAGTCTGATGAGACACAGAAGAATGACTCACAAGGATCAGGAAACACAGGCTGAGTGAGGGTGTCCCAGCCTGAAGCCCGTGGGCACTGCCATTGTCCCTTGGCACCCCTGGGGCATCCTATGCTATTCATTGGCTTCTCTTAAGGGTCTTCCCAATTTCAATTTTAAAATGTATCTTTACATAACATATAAAAGATATGGACCCCCCTCGCGGGTACCAAAGTCCACAGATGCTCAAGTGCCTTACGTGAAATAGTGTAGTATTTCCCCATAACCCTATAACACGTCCCTCCATGTACTTTAAGTCCTCTCTAGATTACCTTAATATCAAACACAATGTCAGTGCTATGTAAAAAGTTGTTATACTGTATTGCTTAGGAAATAATGACAAGAAAAATCTGTGCATGTTCAGTACAGATGCACCCATCCTCTCCTTCCCAAATATCTGTGATCCACAGTTGGCTGAATTCGTCGATGCAGATCCCACACTACTCAGGGCTGACTGTAATTCCGAGGGAGGGGGCTTTGGGGTAGAGCCTACAGGAAGCTGGAGGAGGGCACTGGGGACTCCGAGGTGAAAATGTCAGGTGTGAGCATGGGAGAAAAGAAAGGAAGGCAGGAGAAGACACACCAGATGGAAGAAACCCCTGAGTACAGGCCAGAGGTGGGACGGGCACAGTGAGGGCAGGAGAAGGAGGAGACAGTCCACCTGGAGCAGACAATATGTGCAGTGGAGGGAAAAGCAGGCAGCCCAAGGTGGGGCTGAAGTGTTAGGGGTTGACCCTTGGTGCCACCATCTTGGAGGGAGCTGAATGGTTCCTGAGTGGAGGGCAATGCCAGGTGATAGGGTGAGGTGCCTTGTTGAGACCAGACACAGTGGTTCATGCCTGTAATTCCAGCACTTTGGGAGGCTGAGGCAGGAGGATCATTTGACCTAAAATAATTGTTCTGTTGAACTTCTTGCCTTGAGACAGAGGAGCTTTCCCAGGAGGGCTGTTTCCTACCTGCCGGCCTCAGCTTCCATCGCCTTCCCTTATGCCTGCTAGACACTCGCTTGTCCAGTCTCACGGTTCCAGGAGCGGCGTGTTATGGTTTTGGCCTCATAGACAGAGGGAGAAGTTTGCTAGAGGACCTGTGGGCATCTTTGGCTCTCTTGCAAAAGGGACACAGCGTTGGCCCCTCTCTTCCCCACTGTCCTTGCCTTCATGAAGCTGTGCTGCCCAGGCTGTCTGGGCAGGACATGGAGCACAGGCCCTTGATGGCACCATCCGTGTGTTGCTCTCCATCTCTGTTCTCTAGATTTGCTAAGCCAGAAAAATTAGCCCATTTGTCTAAGCGGCTGCCCATTGGGTTCTTCGTTACTTGCCACTAAATGAGTCCCGAGTGGCTTTGCTCGTGCTATTTCCTCCACCTGGATCTCCTGCTCAACCTTGCACCCCTGGTGATCTCTTCCATCCAGAAATTTAACTTCTGTCTGAGCGAGTGCTTCCCCAGATACCCCAGGCATCAAACGCAATCATTGCTTACAGGGCTGTGTCCCTTGTCACGGAGCTGTGAGCCCCTCCTGGGCAGGAACTGTTCCTTACTTCTCTTTGCACCTGGAAGGTCATAAATGATCAGCAAATATTTGTTGAATAAATGAAAGAACAAATGAAATCCATAGAAACAAGCAAGGGAAACATGGGACACGATTTCATCAATTCTTCACAGCCTTTATTCCGTCACAAGAGGATGTGCAGGATTGTTCAGGATCTTGAGTCTGACAAACTAAGAGGTGCTTTTGTTGTATTTAATCCCTGTGGGGTCAGTGAGCACACGTCGGCGCCACAGTCAGTCTGGCTGCATTTAGGTGGACTCTGACCAGAGGCCATAAGCCATCAGCTCACTCCATCTTGTCTGACTGTTGCCTTGGGTGGCTGCTTTGCTCCTAACTTGAGCTGAATTGGATGATCTGCCCGGAGACTTGGAACCTTACCCCTCCCCCACCATTCCCACTGTCTCTGCCTTGATCTGGAGTCTTCTCCTCTTGCCGGGACCCATGCTGCAGCTTCCCACCTGCCCTTCCCTCCTGCGCGTCCCACACAGCCTGCAGCTAAGAATGGTTCTGAGCAAGACATGGCTTCATGCAAAATGTTGCACCTCTGCCTAAAGACTCAATGTGAACCCTGCCCATTGATTTCTGTTTCTCCATCCCCAACTTCCCGTGCCCCAAAATAGCGTCCTAGGACCGTAGAAATGGAATAGACCTTCCTTTTTTTTTTTTTTTTTTTTTTTTGAGATGGAGATGGAGGCTCACTCTGTCACCTAGGCTGGAGTGCAGTGGTGCAATCTTGGCTCAAAGCAATCTCAGCCTCCTGGGTTCAAACGATTCTTCTGCCTCAGCCTCCTGAGTAGCTGGAACTAGAGGCATGCGCCACCACACCTGGCTAATTTTTGTATTTTTAGTAGACACGGGGTTTTGCCATCTTGGCCAGGCTGGTCTCAAACTCCTGACCTCACGATCTGCCCACCTCGGCCTCCCAAAGTGCTGGGATTACAGGCGTGAGCCACCGCGCCCGGCCTGGAATAGACCCTTGTAAGATGACTCTGCCCATCTCCCACTTTATACATGAGGAAAGTGAAGTCCAGGAAGTTGACGTTGCCTCATTCAAAATCATGTTACTCATTAGCAGTAAGTCCAGCCTGTAGCCCAGCTTGTCACTAGAGCCGTTTTCTTCATTACATCACTGTGTCTCTTCCTCTTCACTGCCTGCGTGTCTGCGTGTCTGCAGTTGGTGGATACAGCACAACGTTGCCAGCTTGCTGTGTATTACAAGGGGTATCTGTTTCAGATATTCCATGGGGACACTGGCTGGAGGCTTGCAGCAGAATCCCAGGAGGCAGGACTGCCAACAGCACCAGGCTTCGCAGCCATGCACCTGCAGCCCTCAGGCAGCACCGTCAGTTGTCATGCGAGTGTGGCAGGCATCAGGCATCACATCTGCTCACCCTGGTGATAATGCACAGCAGCTACAGGCAGATCTGAGGCCACAGAGCCACCAAGCGAGCCTTGCAGCCCCTGCTGCCAGCACGGGCTTGGTCCTTCAACACTGGTGGGGACAGGCACACTGTCATCAGGCCCAAGAAATACTGCCTTCTCCATCCTGTCCCTGGTCACTGGGTGCCCGCAGAGTGTCCCCCGCCGAGGAGGGAGGGACTGGTTCAAACGGCCTGTACTCAGAGATGCGACAGTGGACCCCCTTGAATATTTAACTGGTAATCACGGGAAGGAGACTGGTTCTCCGGATTCCTTCATGATCCCGCTGAGTGACAATGTGATGTTAGGAGACCATGTCTTCAGAATATCATACACACTTGAGGTCTCCAGGAGCCTCCAATTAAATTATTTTTCTGGCTCTTACAGTGACAAGTAACCCTTATCCTGGGTTCCTCATTACTGAGACTTCTCTTGCCTTTTTTGTTAGCTTATGATTTATTCTAGGACTTCATCCAATAGCTTATACTTAACTGTCTACATCAGTCTGAGGAAGTTTTAAAAATATTCAGCTAAATAAAAGAGGTAGCTTTTCCCCTGGGAACCAAATATCCAGGGTCCTCACTGAATTAATAATTTATGTATTTCTTAAAAAAGGTTTTATTAATTAAATCAAAATTTCATTGTAATTTTAAAATAATCTTGTGATCTTCCTCAGTGTGTCTGAAGTTAATACTCACCCTTATTGCCCTGGGAATTCTGATGTCCAGTTACCTGCTAGCTTGGTGGATAAACATTTTATTAATGAGCAGGAGGCTTGTTAAAATGTGATAGATTGGGCTTTTCTTTCAAGGCAATTGATCAGTGGAAAAACAGAATCTGGATGCTAAAATCTGTGCCCAGGTGGATTAATTTACCCCCCGTCTTTCCATGAGCCGTCAGCTGAGTGTGTGTTCCTGGGTTTGTTGGCTGCATTTGCCTAATTTTTGTCTTGTGATTTCATTGAGTGGTGGAGTTGTGAGGGTGTACTGAAAGCTTCTGTTCTTGTTTGAAATATCATTTAGAAACCCTGACCACGCCCTGCATTACTTCTGCTTGTGAGGAATACTAATTGAATGCCATGTGAGCGGGTGCCTGCCAACGCTGCCCTCCTCAACATTCCTCAGCATGAATGTATGCTTTTTCATGTGCTGAATTCAACATCATATTTCGTTCACAGTATCAAATTTGGGGATTGAAGGGATGTTGACATGTACCTGGTCACTGTCCATCACTCCATCTCAGGAGCAAATGTTCCTTGCTCTCACAACTTTGTTCTGGTGACACCGAATTCATCTTTGTAGAACACCCTCTCCCCAGGCTGGACAGTTTGACTTTCATTAGCTAATGTAAGTTCTACTTTTTAAAACTTCCCATCTGCTGAATCTCATTCTGCCTTTTACATAGCAGTGCCCACAGTATGCCCATAGCATGGACCATGTTCTAAAACATTAAGTACATTCTCAGCATTGAGTATGGTCCATGTTATGTTTGCATTTGAAATAGAAGAGCTAAGCTTAAGAAATATGCCTTTGTTTACTAATAAGGTAGATACTATTTTTTTTTTTTTTTTGAGACGAAGTTTCACTCTTGTTGCCCAGGCTGGAGTGCTGTGGTGTGATCTTGGCTCACTGCAACCTCCACCTCCCGGGTTCAAGCGATTCTCCTGCCTCAGCCTCCTGAGTAGCTGGGATTACAGGCATGCACCACCACGCCTGGCTAATTTTGTATTTTTAGTAGAGATGGGGTTTCTCCATGTTAGTCAGGCTGGTCTCGAACTCCCGACCTCAAGTGATCTGCCCACTTGGCCTCCCAAAGTACTGGGAGAGACGGGGTTTCTTTAGGAGAGACAAGATTTCTCCGTGTTGGTCAGGCTGGTCTCGAACTCCCAACCTCAGATGATCTGCCCACCTCGGCCTCCCAAAGTGCTGGGATTACAGGCGAGAGCCACCACACCCGGACGATACTATTTTTTACTCAAACCAAAAAAATCCATTCTGCAAGTAAGTGATTGTTGACTGTCCACTGTATCTCAGGTCATAATGATGGCCTCGACAAGGGACAAGATGGTCACAGTCAGCGTCACCCACTGGAAGACAGTGACAGGAGTGGTGAACCAAGGAGTGTGGACATGGTGTGCTGGGAGGCAGCAGTGAGGGAAGCAAGCTTAGCCTAGGGAGCAAAAGCAACCTGTGATGAGTTGTGCCTTCCTTTAAGCATCGTGGCATTTGTTGTTGGCCTTGAGGTTATAGATCAGTGGTGCAAAGACGAGGCCACAAGGGCCATTGGAGAAGAGGGAGGACAGGTCAATGACTAGAAACTGGAAGGACAGCCACGCCTTTCCCCTTTGCTTCTTTAATTCACCACAACATATGCCCATAGTGAGTTCTTAAATTGCAGAAGGCTTTTGGTACTGGAAATGAGCTCTTGCTAGAGATTTAAGACGAAGTCAAATCATGGGGATAGCCCTAATGATGGCAACTGATGGTGATGCTGAGTTGTGATGCCGCTGGGGACCATGAGAAGAATGATGAAGATGAAGAAGAAAACAGCGGTAACAAGGACGATGATGAAAACCTGCTAATTATGGTGCTGATGAGGCCAGAGATGATTATGGTAGCGATGATGATAATGACCCCAGGAGGACTTACTGTCATTATTTCTCAGTGGCTTCTCTTTGGGAAGAGAGTGAGATATTTAAAAGTCTGAAAGGAGACAGGAACAGGGGGCGTGCAGCTCCTCAAATCTGTGGGTCCCACCCGCTGCACGCTGGGAGCAAAAGTATCGAGATTAAGGGCTATGCTGTTTCAGCAGCATTTCCACTGTCTAAATATAAACAGCCTCAGGCCCTGATCCAGCAGAGGAGACCACAGCTGCCAAATTCATCGCCAGCTGCAGGCCCTGGCTGGGCTTCTTTAGGGGGAAGGCCATCCTGCCATGGACAGGTTCCAAAAGGCATGAGCCTATGAATAGAATTTGAGGTTCAAGGAATGCTGGACCATGCCTCTGTGCTCAGGGTCACAGAGCGAGTCTGAAGGGAGCAGGATGAGGACATGGGTGCCCTGCCTCCAGGAGCCATGCTCTCTGCTGGTACAGACAAGGGCCTGGTGAGGTGGTAGACCAGTGCTGGCTACTGCAGTGGTGCCACCTGCATAGGAAGGCGGGACTGTGGTGGGGATGGGCAGGGGCCAGGCTCCCCATGCTCTTGCAGGTACCCAGCTCCAGTGACCCCTCAGTCCCAGCTACAGATGGACTTTGACATCTGATGACAGGATCTGCTGTTATCCCACCTGTGGGTTAACGATGCCATCATCGGTGCCCCAGCTAGAAAGCAGGTGTGGGCCAGATAAGCTGTGACTGGTGCCCATATTTGTTCTGGCTTAAGACTCTGCTTGTTGTGATTCAGGGAGAGAGAGAAATGGAAGAAGAAGAAGAAAAAAAAGATGCATTTAAAACATATCACCAAACTAACGCAGTGAACACATGAAATGTCAGCCTTTTTATTCCCTCCTGATCCTTGCCAGTACGTGTTCGTTTATCCAGTGCTGGCTTACTCAGCCCTGAACATACACCAGGCACTCTTGCAGGCACAGGGAATCCTGTGGTGGACAGAACCGAGGAAGCCCCTGTGCTCCTGGATGTTACGTACTGCTGGAAAGACCGCCCACAAATAAATGTGTTTATCACATCAAGCAGGACACCTGCTCTACAGGAAAGGGACGTAAGGAAAAGGACAGGGAGCAAAGGGGAGTGTCTGTGGGAGGACGGCATGGACGGCCTTTCAAGGAAGTCACGTGGAAGCAGCAGCCCAGCAGACGCAGGACAAGGTCCTGTGATCCGAGGAGGGGTTTCAGGGGAGAGGGACAGCAAGCAGGCCAGCGTGGCCACGGTGCCTGGTGTCCAGAATGAGCAAACGGAATGATGTTTGAACATGTCATCTGGGAAACTGCACACAGGGCCAGGCTTGCAGCCGCTTTTCCCCAGCCGATCTTAATTCCTCTGTTACCAAAGCACCCTCAGTACAGCCTCATAAACTGAGTAACAGAGGACGGGGGAACACAGCTGATACCCCCGATTGGCGGGCTGGCTGAAGGGTGTTGAAGGAAAGGCAGAAATACCTGATAATCCTCACAGGCGTCACCCAGGCTGCAGGCCGGAGCCGTCGTGGGACAAGCAGGAGGCTGGAACAGAGCTGGGATGGGAAGGAGTGCACATGCCATCAGCTTTCCAGGGCCCATGTTAATTGTGTAATATCAGCAGCAGGATAGCACCTGACAGGTGTTACAGATACTGCAAATTAATCAGCATTCTCATACCAATGGCCGTATTTACATCAGGCATAAATGTAGTTTACCACACTCTGTGAGAATCAGGGATTAATAGCTCCAGTCCAGCTAGATTCTTATTTCCTTGGCAGTAGGAAGGCAGAACAGCACACATCTTAACTGATTAATCATGCATTTTGCATTGTTAATAATTCTGAGGCCAGGGAAACTACCTTCCTAGGATCACAGAGCTGACTCTTTTCTATGGATCTTTGAAAAACCAAACAGATGGGATTTTACTTGAAGAGTTATATTGTGCTCATATGATGTGCTGTTCAAATTATGAATTGGTCTCACTTAGATGCTGGACTAGCGATTACCAACTCTAGCAAGCTCTTTATTCAGAATCTTAGGGCATGTACGATTAAAAAAAAAAAAAAGTCAGCCAGGCACTGTGGCTCACTCCTGTAATTCCAGTGCTTTGGGAGGCCAGGGCAGGTGCATCATGAGATCAGGAATTTGAGACCAGCCTGGACAACATGGTGAAAACCCGTCTTTACTAATAATACAAAAAATTAGCCGGGCATGGTGGCAGGCGCCTGTAATCCCAGCTACTGGGGATGCTGAGGCAGGAGAATTGCATGAACCTGGGAGGCAGAGGTTGCAGTGAGCTGAGACCTCACCACAGCATTCTAGCCTGGGCAACAGAGCAAGACTCTGTCTCAAAAAAAAAAAAAAAGTCATATGTTGTCTCTTTTTGAGAGGTTGCCACCAATATGTGTCTAAATATGATGAAAAAAGATGCATCACGTGCTGAGAAGAAAGGGCTTCAGCCTCAGAGCCACGATCTTTCTGCCAACTCTGGAGCAGGGGGGAGCTCCTGGCTGCATCTGAGGAGTCAGTCCCCGGAACCTGGGCCCTTTCCATATGCATGGCTCTGTTCTAGGCACTGTGGGGAGCTCAAACAGAAGAGGAGCAAACTTCCTGCTGCTCAGAGACCCAAGTCATACTCATAAATGATTAAGCTAGTGAATTGGATGGCATTTTCACAGCTAGATCATGTACTACAATTATATATTGTCACCATAAAGCTTTTGAGAGCAATTTAATAGTTAATAACATCCTAATTATATGATATGAATAATCTGTGCTCTGAAAGCAGCCTATATATAGGCAAAAGAACCGTGAGGTGCTCTCAAAGAAAATGTGCCATATATTCAGGCACCTGGGGAGTGATTTTAGAAATCCTGACCTTCCAAGGCAATTGATTTTGATTGTTCTTTAAAGGATCACTTTAGGAGTCCGGTTATTCCTATGGGTTCCCTGGTCTAGATGACCCCCACGGAGGATCTTCTAATCTTGCATTATTAGAAAGGATGGCTAAGTGGATGATGGATGGACATTTTCATGTTGTAAAAACACACCACCAGAAGTCAACCATTCTTGTTATGCCCACATATTCATGCTATTTCCAAAACTGCATGGCAGCCTACAGGTGTAGGGCTTGGGGCCTGTATTCCTTGCTAGACTCTAGTCCCTTGAAGGTAGGGAATGTCTTATTCATTATTGTAGCCTCAGTTTCTTGCCACATTGTGCAAGCTAGATAAACAATGAATGAATGAATGATGAATAAAAGAAAGTTAGTTAAATTTCCCTTAGGTAGCAATAATTGTCCTTTTCACCCGAGGTCATCTACAGCCAGGTACTGTTTGGGATATTGAATTCCTGCAGTGTTTGTTGCCTCTCTGATTCTTTGCCATCTAATCATATCTACTCTTGCATTTTTATTTAACTTCTTAATATACATACCTGATTCCCGCCTTGAAGCATCTTGAAGTATCCTAAAGGAACACGATGTCCTGTCTTGCTTCCTCTGCTCTTGGCACACACCACCCACCACAACATTGAACTGATAGTAAATGATCAAGGGTGAGTCTTGGACTCATGCAGTTGGAGGAAATGGCTCTGTGGCTTTCAAACAGAATTCTAGATCTGCCCTAGACCAGCTCCAGACCCTGCCTGGACGTCAGCCCTTCCCTGTCTCTACAGAGGCTGTGTGAACAGAGACACAGTGCCCTGTGGATTGTTCTGACCCGGCTCCCAGACCCAGGCCAGGGGGCAAGGGGTGCATATTAAGTGCATTGTATTTTGATGGACTTTGTGGGTTTTGTAAACCTCAATTATATAATTGATTTAATTGATTTTTTTTTTTTTTGAGACAGAGTCTTGCTCTGTCGCCAGGCGCCAGGCTGGAGTGCAGTGGCGCGGTCTCGGCTCACTGCAGCCTCTGCCTCCTGGGTTCAAGCAATTCTCCTGCCTCAGCTTCCCTAGTAGGTGGGTCTACAGGCATGTGCCACCACACCCAGCTAATTTTTGTATTTTCTAGTAGAGACTGGGTTTCACCATGTTGGCCAGGATGGTCTCGATTTCTTGACCTCGTGGTCCACCCGCCTCGGCCTCCCAAAGTGCTAGGATTACAGGTGTGAGCCACTGAGCCTGGCCTGGTTTTTTTTTTGTTTTTTTTTTTTCAATTTTGATATTGATGTTACGGTTTTCATTCAATGTTGATGGGTTTTAAAATTGCCCTGTCATGTGGAGTGTTACTAAATCTCACGTGGATGAAGGCTGTTCACTCTGGTGTCTGTGCTCATGCTGGCTGCTCTCCTTTCCTGCCCGATGGGTCCTCTCCGTCTTCCCCTTCTCCAGGGCCATCTTCCTGCCCTTGTCTCCTACTAGCTTCTTCCTTTCCTGCCCTCAGCCTCCCCTTTCTTTCCCTTATGCTTTCTTTCTGGGACTCCCAAACCCAACTGTTTAGAGAGAGAGGCCTGAACTCAATGCCAGGGAAATGAGTGCACATGTCCCTGCCTTGCTGCCTTCTAGTCTGACCTTGAGAAGAAGGTTCCTGAGCTCTTTGGGCTTCCGATGTGTCATCTCTCAAGCGAGTGAGTTAGACCATGGATGAAAGACCTCTCAAATATCCCATTTGCCTCTCTCTGTCTCTCTTTGCTGTTCTCAAATCACAGAGAATCATAATCCTAGGATTAGAAGCTGCATGAGATTTGCATCAATGTAAGTCATCACACTAGAGCTGTCCACGTTACCTTTCTCCACCATGAGCTGAGTGAAAATCTCTCTGTTAGGAGGCATTTCACATGCCTTGTTGAGGAGGTGGGAAATAACAATGCCACCCATTTGCCAAGTGGAAGAGCCCTGGTCTTCTCCGTTCATTCAGTGGAGGGAAAAGCAGGGCAGGCAGAGGCAGGAACGGCCTTTATTAGCAAAGGCGGCCATGGCACGCTGTTCTTTCACAGGTCGTGCCTCACAGGCGCTGACATCCATGGGATCTGCACTTTGGCATGTTTTTCTTTGTGCATAAAAACCCTTATCTCACGTTTAGAACAGTGCAGTACTTAACTTTTTCCAGGATTAGCTCTTCATTTTAGTCATGAAAAGAAAGGGCGTTGGACCCAAATTATAAAAACGATTGAAGTAAAACTGCCCTATTTTTCCTTCATGCTTTCACTGAAAAGTGCAGTGACTATCTCCTGCTGTGTGAGTGTGGAGTTAGGGGCTCTGAGGGATGGAGGAGGAGAGGGCGACGCACATGCCGGGAATTCACATCCCCGCTGAGCTGGCGATGGGAACACGGGTAGCGTGTAGACACTGCACAGGCCTTGGAAAGACATTCAAGCACAATTTTGAGAAAACGTGAAAGGATTTCCACAAGTCTTTCTATCCTCTGTATATGAAGGTGTTGAGGCAATGGAGAGCAAGAGAAAGATGGGGTTTGTGGTGGAAACTTCCAGAAAGAAAGCTGACATGGAGCAGGTCCTTGAAGCAGGAGGCCTCAGAGCACCGTGAAGGCTAAGAAGGAGAGAGGGGGGTACCTGGAGATGGCAATGGGATTAGCAGAGGGGAGGAGCGTTGAAAACACGGTGTCAACACTATAAGAATAACAAGCCCTTAAATGCCCGTCTGAATCTCAGCTTGACAAATGAGGCACGTCTGAACACCTTTGGGAAAATGATAGCACCCTGCTCTATTTGAGATAAAATCCATTTCTTCCCAATTCCAAAAGGAATTGTTGTATTGGTCCATTTGCTTTATTTTAGGAAATTTTAAAATATGAGATAGAAAGAAAAGTATAACTAAAGTATTCTCAAAGTTATTAGCTAATAATTGGCTGATGTCACTCTCAGGAGGTTATATAATAAACTGTCTCAGTGTCATTAGATTCTCGAAGGCCAGAAGGAGCAACCAAGGACTTCTTAGGATTTTGAGGCAGAGGGAAGAACTGCAAAAAGGCCTCAGGGCAGGAAAACTGGGCCTGTTCCAGGCACTGAAAGCTGGTGTGATTTGAACTAGGTGAAGAGAGAGAGAGAGAGAGAAGGAGAGAGAGAAGACAGAGAGAGAGGGAAGGGAGAGAGAGAGAGATTGAGAGAGAGGTTAGGGAGAGAAAGAAGGAGAGACGACAGCCGGGAGAGAGAGAGAAGCAGTGGGGGCCGGTGGGGGAACAGAAGCACGATGGCGGGTTGGCGTCTCCTGGCTTGATGCCTAATGAGTTAGAATTTGAGTAGTGTATTACTTTGCTAGAGCTGTCATAACAAAGAAGGACAGATTAGGTGGCTTAAACAATGAAAATGTATCGTCTCACGGTTCTGGAGGCCAGAGTTAGAGATGGAGGTGTCTGCAGGGTGGGCTCCTTCTGAGGCCGTGAGGGAGTGCAGGCTCCTGGTCTCCTTCCCGCGTCTGGTGGTCTTGTGGGCTCCAGGCCTCCTTCCCGCGTCTGGTGGTCTTGTGGGCTCCAGGCCTCCTTCCCGCGTCTGGTGGTCTTGTGGGCTCCAGGCCTCCTTCCCGCGTCTGGTGGTCTTGTGGGCTCCAGGCCTCCTTCCCGCGTCTGGTGGTCTTGTGGGCTCCAGGTCTCCTTCCCGCATCTGGTGGTCTTCTGGCAATCTTTGGTGTTCCGGGTGCATCAGTACATCTCCAGCCTCTGCCCTCATGCTCACCTGGTGTTCTCCTTGTGTGCATGTCTGTCTCTGCATCCTCATTTTCTTCTTTTGCACTGATACCAGTCATTTGGATGAGGATCTTTTTAAATGACCTCATCTTAACTTGATCACCTCCGTGAAGTGTCCACCTCCAAATAAAGTCACTTTCTACTGTCCTGAGGGTCACCACTCCAACATGTCTTTTCCGGGAGACACAATTCAATACCTAGAAAACAAGAAAAAAGGAGAAAATTTGGTAATTGTCTTCTGTACAGACTTCTCTTAAAACAGTGAGATGTTTATTTACCAAAATCAGGACCAAATTACAGGCCAGCATTAATATATGAAACGGCTTGCATTTCACATGTACACTCAAATTTCCAGTCCTGATTTTCATACCAAGAAACATGGCCGAGTCATCACTTCATACAGAAAAAACCATTTTGGAAGGTTAAGAAAGACCTTTACTGATTGAAATAGTCTAACATGGAACTTGTAGATGTAAACTATGCCAAGCAAACATTTTTTTCAGGTAATGTTATTCGTTGCAGACAGCCTTTGGCCATTGTATAGATCCCAAATATGGCTCAATGTGAGCTCCCAGATCATTGCTCAGTTTCCAGCTGCCATCCTGAGTTCGTTGGTGTCGCTGATTGCAACAACAAAACACTGGTGCATGAAATTAACAGCCTTATAAATAGATTACAGCCAGTCTGTCAGACAAAAGGCTGCAGTTCTCCCCCTGGAAACAATCACACACAATTCCAGTAAAAGTCTTGCCAAATTCCTCTTTGTAATTCAAGGAACCTAACAACAGACGAGACGCACTGCTTCCTTTTTTATGTTCTGGAACTCAGTGCTGCTGCTCTGTGGCTGAGAACAGGCTAGCACAACCCGTACACATCTTTACGTGTGCAAGGAGGCTCAGGGAAGTCCTTAGGGTTGTTTTATTTTGTTCGTGGTGCTTTATGTCATTGTTAATTTTCTGCAGTGTTATTTATAGTATGTTCATCCTTAGGGACTTTACCATGAAACCACCACCTTTAATGCTGATGATTAGCATTACCATGGACCCTGGATTAAAGGGGCCAATGGTATAGATGCCCTGGGCAGAGCTTCCCATTGGCCTTTGGGAGAGAACCAGCCACAGTGGGTTTGAGCTCTCCCAGTGGCAGAGCGGGATGATAGCCACACCTTCTTCTAAGGGTAATAAATCTTGTGAATGTGCATGGCATGAGTTTTCTGCCAGCATCTTTATATAGCAAAGCATACTTGCAAATAAATCCAACCAAAGTCAACAAAAGAGCATATTGATGCTTTGGTAGAGAACTCAGCTGTCTCCCCCTCCCTGTAGCATAAAATCAAGGGAAAATAAAAGCCCCACAGTAGGTACAGATGGCCCCAAGTAGGTCAAAGGACAGCAATTCCATTTTAAAGTTATAAAGTACTCTCATGTTGTTTACTTATTTTATTTCACAAAATAACTGCATAAAGTGGACAGGGTAGAAGATATTATCCTCACTTTTGATATGGAGAAAATGTGGCTGAGGTGACCAGGTGAAAATTTGTAGGTAAGGCAAGAGCTTTCTTTCTCAGCCAGTTCTCTCTACTCAAGTGGATTTCTAAGCTGGCCCCACTCCTTCCTTTCATCGTAGGCTCACATGCACACAGTAGAGATTCAGTGAGACTGAATCTGGGCTCAGAAATGTTCTCTTCAGTCCCTCATGTTTTGGCAAACTCTTCTCTGCTGTGGTACTTCACCCCACTCTTCTCCAGGAGATCTACCCTTTTTTTTTTGGCAAAACTTTCTCATGAATGGCTCCAGTCCCAGCTAAAGCTATCCCCCCTGCTTCTGGCTTACACCCATTTCCCAGCTCTTTTGGGAAATGTAAATTTTATCATGTCATATTCCTTTTATGTAATTTTTTTTTTTTTTTTTTTTTGAGATGGAGTCTCGCTGTGTTGCCCAGGCTGGAGTGCAGTGGTGCAGTCTCAGCTCACTGCAACCTCTGCCTCCCAGGTTCAGTGATTCTCCTGCCTCAGCCTCCTGAGTAGCTGGGATTAGCAGCACCTGCCACCATGCCTGTCTAATTTCTGTATTTTTAGTAGAGACGGGGTTTCACCATGTTGGCCAGTCTGGTCTCAAATTCCTGACCTCAGGTGATCCACCCGCCTTGGCCTCCCAAAGAGCTGGGATTACAGGTGTGAGCCACCATACCCGACCCTTTTATGTAATTTCTTATGCTGTCCCAAAGACAATTTTATGAAATAATAAGAACTAGCACTTTTGAGTGCTTAGTAGGTGCCAGGCACCTTGCTGTTTGTTTCCTGCCTTCCTGCACTGGCTGCTCTTTTCCAGCCAATGTTACCCCAGAAACCACCACAGCATGCACATTAGTCCTCCTCTTCATTTAAAATGAGTATTTCCGTCTTTTCATCACTAAGAGCATTTTCTGTATGCTTTGATATCTCTTTTTGAGAAGATTAATAAGATCTCTTCTATCCCTAGGTTTAATTTTTATATTTTGAATTATAAATATGTATTGTATTTTCAAAAAATTTATTTCTCTGTGCATACAGAGGTGATCATATTGTTTCTTTTTCTTTAATCTACTATAATAATGATTCACCTAAATAAAATGTCCCACGGTTCACACTAATTTTCACCCCTGTTCACCCGTCTGACATATCCTTTGTTAGTTTAATCCAGCATTTTATGTGGTACTAGACTTTCTCTTATTGGATTGTCGTTTCTAACGTCCAACCTCTCACTTTTGTAAGACATTGGTGCTGAATCATCTTTTCTCAATCCTTTCAAACTCTAATTCTAAACGGTATTTTCACTCCACGCTGGCTGCCTGTTAAATTCATTCACTGTACTGGAGTGTATCTGGTAACTTGCCTGCGATGAATTTGTGTCCATTACTACATTATAGATGGCTTCATGCAGCCAGATATGCAAAAGGCCTAATGATAGCTGTGATGGCTAAAACTATTTGTTACCTCATGTCTTTTGACTGTGTCTTGTACATGTTTTTACGATGAACAGTTCTACCCTCCACCATGGTTAGAGAAGGTGGAATCTTTTTGATAGAAGACCTGTTATTAGTTCAGATAGATGATGTTGCTTGTTACACAGAAACACATCACTTTCTCTCAGTAGCGTGGGGAGCTGGATACGGGCAGAGCGTCTTATTCATTTTATGTCCAGTGCTGAGGGGAGGGACACTTTACACAAAATAGTGGTTCAGCAAACGTTTGTGGGATGCTGAAAAAGCAACAACAACAAAAGAAAGCGGACCTCTTCGGTTATCCAAGAGAGATGCTTTGTGTCTTGGTTCTAGAAGCTTTTTCTTGCTTCCTCATCTCTCATAGACATCCTAGAGGAGTGCGTGTGTGTGCGTGTGTGCGTGTGCGTGTACACGTGAGTGTGTGTGCGTGTGCGTGGGTGTGTTTTACTATTACGCAACCAGCCACTCTTCACCAACAGACGGTATCCTTGTTTCTAACAATGAGACTTCTCCTTATAGTGCTAACGCTTTATCTCATGTATGTTATTTATTTTTTTAAGATTTCGCTTTGCATTTTGGAGTCATTGGAGACTCACATGCAGTTTTAAGAAATGATAAACAGAAATCCCGTGTACTCTTTGCCTAGCTTCCCCTGAAGTTAGCATCTTGCAAAACTATAGTATAATATCAAAACTAGGACGTGGACATCACTGATCTTATTCAGATTTTCCTATTTTGCTTGTGTGTGTGTGTGTGTATTTAGTTCTGTGCAATCTTATTATACATGTGGGTTCGTTGATAGCACCTGCTATTGTTGGAATGTGTCCCTACAAAAACATTTGTTGGAAACTCAGTCTCAATGCAGCAGTGCTGGGGGGTGGGGCCCGATGCGAGGTGTTTAGGTCATGGATTGATGCTGATTACTAAAACAGCTTGAGGCTGTGAGCTCTCTGTCTTGCCCTTCTGCCTTCCTCCAGAGACCCTTGACAGATGTGGGCTCCTTCGTCTTAGGGTTTCCAGCCTCCAGAACTGTGAGTCAATAGATTTCTGTTCATTATAAAGTACTGAGTCAGTGGTATCCTGTTTTAGCAACACATAGTGTACTAAGACACAACCATAGCCCAGATACAGAGCAGTTCTGGCGTGAGGAGCCCTCATGGTACTCGCAGCCACAGACGCTCCTCCCCTCCCTTCCTCCCTAACCCCTGACAACCATGAATCTACTGATCATCTCGAATTCTGTCATTTCAAGAATGTTATATAAATAGAATTATAAAATATGTAACCTTTTAAGATTGGCTTTTTCCATTTAGCATAATTCCTGAGATCCACCCAAGCTGGTCATGTATCCGTAGTGTATTCCTTTTTATTGCTGAGTAATATTGCATGGTATTGGTGTAACACTTTAACCATTCACTCATTTATGGATTTCTGGGTTTATTCCAGTTTTGAAGCTATTACAAAGCGTCTACAAACACTCATTTTGTTTTCCATTTGTGAGTGTGAGTTTCCATTTCTCTGGGATTCTTGTCTATGAATTCAACTACTGGGTTGTATGGTGATTGGATGTTTAGTTTATTAAAGAAACAGTCTTTTCCCAGAAAGACATTTTCCATTCCCACAGCAATATGTGACTCAGTTTCCCCTGTGTCCTCATGAGCATTTGGTGTTGTCATTATCTTGTATTTTAGCCATCTGACAGGACCTGTCTTAGTCCATTTGCTACTGTAACAAGTTACCATAGACTGAGTAGTCTAACAGAAGTTTGTTTGTTTCGTTTTGTTTTTCACAGTTCTGGGCCTGGAAGTTTAAGATCTGGGTGCTACCATGGTCCAGTTCTGGTGAGGTCCACCTTCTGGGTTGCAGACTTCTGAGTTCTTGTTGTAGCCTCCTGTAGTGAGAAGCAGAGACGAGAAACAAGCTCTCTCTTAACTATAATGAGGGCACTAATCTCATTCATGAGAGCTCTGCCCTCATGACTTCATCTAATCCTCATTACCTCCTGAAGGACACAGCTCGTATCCATCAGGGGTAAGGTTTCAACATATGAATTCTGGGCTACACAAACATTCAGTTCATAACAGGTGTGCAGTGACATTTACCTCTAAATTGTATTTGAATGTTGTTTTATTTATTAAATAACTATAAACCAGGGAGTAAAGGGTCGCAGATGCCGTAAACCTTATTTAATAGATGAAGCTGTGTGCCGTGGCTCACAGCTGTAATCCCAGCAATTTGGGAGGCCGAAGTGGGTGGATCACCTGAGGTCAGGAGTTTGAGACCAGCCTGGCCAACATGGAGAAACCCCGTCTCTATTAAAAGTACAAAATTAGCCGGGCGGCCTGTAATCCCAGCTACTCGGGAGGCTGAGGCAGGATAACGGCTTGAACCTGGGAGGCAGAGGTTGCAGTGAGCTGAGATCACGCCATTGCACTCCAGCCTGGGCAACAAAAGCGAAACTCTGTCTCAAAAAAAAAAAAAAAAAGAAGCAAGTGGCTCAAATGATCAGACACTTGTTTGAGTCACAAAGTGATCAATTGTAGAGCCTTGTCTGGAACCCTGCATTTCTCCCTCACTGTTTTATCTTCTCATTAAATTGAGCCTCTAATTTATAATAAAATCGATTATTCCTAAAATTGTGAAGATTGGGCCACTCATTCCCCAGACATCCTACCTTCATTGAAGAATGTCAAACACAAGTCACAGCTGAGCAGCAGGACCTTTGTCAGCATGCGACCACACGGCCAGCCATGGTCTGCACCAAGCCTCCAGGTGGAGAGGATTTGGTGGGAAGTATTTCTGCTGCTTTCCGCATACAGTGCCTTCTCTTAGCGTGGCCTCCTGAGAGCCGCTCTCCAGCCGCAGCACAGCCAGCATCTGTAACCTCTGTGCCTCCACGCTCCACCTCACCTTGCCCTGCCACCTGTCCTCCCTTTCTCTCCTCTCTCTGCAGCTATTCCACCCTCCCAATCCAGCACGCCAGTGTGGCTCTCCTTCCTGTATTGTGGTCTCCTGTTCTCCCTTCTCTGGTCAGATAAATCAGGCTCAGCTAGGGTTAGCTTGTGTTAGCTTCTTGTAGCTGGTAATTCTGTTAGGTTTTAATTTTCCCATTTTGGGAGTTGATTTAATTATGGGAGAATAGAGTCTATTTTAATGAAATAATTATAGAATTAGCTGATGTTTTTTGAAAGGAAAGAGGAAGGAAAGGTATCTTCCATTCTGTTTGCATTTTTTCTTCTGTATCAAGCTTTGATGTAGCTTTTTTCCAGGCAGAATTTAGGTGCAAATGAAAAGGTTTCCACTCAAGTCAGATTACTGTGCCTTGTTGTTGGCAATGGTTTATTGGGTTTTATAGCTCTGTTTTCTTTTCTTGACAAAGTTCTCCTACCTTTACTTGAAAGCCATGTTTTTCTGAACGATTTGGTGGTTTCTTTATTGCTTGTGTTTAAATTAATATAAGCAGCAAAGCAATCAGTAGAATCTTCAAGTTTAAATTCTCCTGAAAGCTAACCTTAAATGTTAATGTTTCATTTAATGGAAGCCTTCTGAGATATTAGCGTTAACCATTTAGAGTGCTTTTATTAGATAAGCAGAGGGACGAAGGGAGCAGGAGACATTTATTGAGAACTTGCCTTTGATGTGAAAATTGCAAAAGAGGCCAAGTATGTCAAATGCTGTCTTCCAGTTTCCATTTCAGTGTGCAAGCTAATCATTCACTGCCCTCATGGGGCTATTGTGAGTTTAGCTGGGCAAATACATGTGCAGTCCATGGGTGAAGGTTTCATTCAGTGGAGCCTGCCTTGGGCACTGTGATCAGCTGGAGGTCCCTATTTGACGGGGAGATGGTCAGAACTTAAAGTGTGAGTTTTCTAGGGGCGTTTCGATTTTCCTGTACAGGAGAGTATTGCAGGGAGGCGTGTTGGGCTGGAAATCAGGAGGCCGTGGTTCTTGCGTATCTTTATCATGAATAGATTTCTGGAACCAGAACCAGAGTCAAATAACGTCCTCACCTGCAAGATGAGAGGCACGGGAGATTATCCTAATGAGCCTCTTTGCTCTATAGTTGCAGCAATTACATGTGTTCTGTGAAAAGCCAGTAATGTGCAATTACTGACAGTTAAATAACTCTGGAGCCCATCAACTCATGCCTCATAAACCTACCCCCTACAAATTATGAAACAGGTTTCTTCCTAGGGTTTTTATTCACCATAGAATACATTCAAATTTTCTATTCAAATGACTATTAATCGCATATTGAATTTAAAAATATTATAATCAATTTTCCCTCCATAATATTATTTATTGTTTTAACCATCCGTAAGTATGCAGTTCATTGGCATGAAGCACATCCACAATGCTGTGTAACCATCACCACCACTACACAAAACTTTTTCATCATCCGCAACAGAAACTCAGTCCCCATTAAACACTGACCCCCCTTCCCCACTCTTCCCAACCCTGGTAAGTGTTCCTCTGCCTTCGTTCTCTAGGAGTTTGCCTATTCCAGGTACCTCATACAGTATCTATCCTTCTGCATCTGGTGTGCTGCTCTTAGCATAATCCCTCTCCAGTTTTAGGAGAAGCTTCTTCCCAATGAGATTTTTTATGAGAACTGGAGGCAACCAGCTCAGCTTCCTGGGATGATTTGGGTACAGTCCCACCCAGATGTCTCTAACTGGGCTTTATCAAAGTTAGTAACCCCACTGAAAAGCCCGCACACCCATGAGCTTGGGAAGCTCAGTGCTTACAGGACGGTCAGCCATCCCCATCCTCAGGAGTGTCTCTGTCTAGAGGCCTCATGTTTGTATCCAAAGTATCCACGGTCTCAACAAACCCTGTAGGACACAGACTTGATGTCCCAAACACTAATGGCTCTAGGCTTTAGAAGCATGAGAAGCTCCCCCAGAGGCTGTGGAAAAAGCTGATTCTCAGCTCCACCCCCTAGAAACTGTAATTCCACAAGTCTTGGATAAGATTTAGGGGTCTGCATTCTGATGACAAATTCCATTGATCCCAATCAATGCCTTTTCAAAAGTGAGTACTGTCTGCTGCAAACAGCTCACAATTGTCCATGACACGCTGAGCTTAAAGAGGTTCTCAACCCACCCCCTCTTTATTTCTGAGTTGAAAGAGGGTAGAATCAAAAACAATACTGAGCGGGAACTAACAATGCAAACACAGAGAGCTGCTGGTTTAGGAGGGCTGGAGGGCTGTGTGAGACCACAGGCAGAGAGAAAACATTCCTTCTATGTGAGCCTTGGGCGTGAGTGAATCCCCCAGGGGGTCACCAGAGAATCGGTTCCTTTTTGGGAATACAACGTGAGATGGTTCTTTCATCTGGAATTAGGTTCAACTAAGTAAATAGAGCAAATACAAATATGAGAAGAAAAGAAGCACAAACAGCGAAACTAGGTCTCTACCTACCTGAGGAGGAACAGTGAGCGTTCACCTCCGGGGAACCACAGTGACGGGCAACATGCTGGGATGTTAAAAATTCCACCTCAGTGGAAGGAAGCAAATGCCTACATCTTCAAATTTTATCTCCTTAAAAATAGTATTACCAGCCAGGCATGGTGGCTCACGCCTGTCATCCCAGCACTTTGGCAGGCTGATGTGGGTGGATCACGAGGTCAGGAGTTCAAGACCAGCCTGACCAACATGGTGAAACCCCATCTCTACTAAAAATACAAAAATATTAGCCAGGCGTGATGGCGCACGCCTGTAGTCCCAGCTACTTGGGAGGCTGAGGCAGGAGAATCACTTGAACCCGGGAGGCAGAGGTTGCAATGAGCCGAGATCGTGCCACTGCACTCCAGCCTGGGTGACAGAGCGAGACTCTGTCTCAAAAAAATATATAGTATTACCACCTACTGAAGCCTCAGCAACAGTGGACACCCCTCCCCACAACCAAGCTCGGGACATGGATGAAGCTGGAAACCATCATTCTCAGCAAACTAACGCAAGAACAGAAAACCAAACACCACATGTTCTCACTCGTAAGTGGGTATTGAACAATAAGAACACATGGACACAGGGAAGGGAACATCACACACTCGGGCCTGTTGGGGGATTGGGGGGCAAGGGAAGGGATAGCATTAGGAGAAATACCTAATGTAGATGACAGGTCGATGGGTGCCGCAAACTACCATAGCACATGTATACCTATGTAACAAACCTGCACATTCTGCACATGTACCCCAGAACTTAAAAATTTAAAGTGTGGAAGAAAAAAGAAGGCAGAAGGAGACAAAAAATATATATATTATTTTATTCAGACGAAATCTATAACCTTTAGCAAAGAAAAACATAGCTGCAAGTTGGAGATCATGAACTGTCTTTTCAAAGAATCTCCACGTGGTAGCTGACCTCGGATACCATCAGCAGGCAGCCTTCACCACTCCAACACCAAATATTTGTTTAGTTTCTGCTGCGTATTAATGTATCTCTGATAACATGTGTTCGGTTTGGCTTTTAAGAGGCCTCACTGACTGAACCCATGGCCTAAAGCACATACTTACCAAGCCTCAGAATTCCTGCAGAGGGCCTAGCACTTTGTGTTTGGTACAGAGACCGAAAATACAAACCCAGCTTTGAGAACAGAAGGGCAGGAAAGCAGGCTCTTTATTATATGAGTCTTTCACTCCACCCCATGGCCCACTCTGGAAGCAGAAAAATTTTCTTTGGGAATACAAAATGCATTGTTGGGCACTGCTATCTTGTGCAGTTGAGGATCCTGGTATTATAGCATCTCGTGTTCACTGCTATCTTGTGCAGTTGAGGATCCTGGTATTATAGCATCTCGTGTTCTAATTCTACCACCATCTCCATCTTATGAATAGAAACGCAATTGCAAAGGCCAATCGAGGTAAGCAGTCTCATTGAGGGAATAAATGTATAGATGCGGGATGAATAGATGTGGGAATAGAACGTATCAGATAGTCAGGAATCAAGGGTCATCTAGTAAGACTCACTGACCAAAACTGAAATCAGCCACCAGACTCTGTTTTCTCTCTACAATCTGTGATATGGAGCAAAGAACTTCACCTCCCACCATCATTCCTGCCCGTTGGTGACTTCTCATGAACATTTGGTTGATGGATGGAAGAATGTATGTGTGAACAAATAGATTCATTAATAAATATGTAAGAGTATTGGTTACTGGAATATGTATTACTAGAGAAATAGGCAAAGACCTGCTCAATACCCTTCCCCCCAAGAAAATGGCAAATCATTCTCAGTTAGAAGACTAAAGAGAAATACTAGAGTCCAGCCCAATGGAAGACAAGTTAGAGAAAGACAGAAGGTTTACTGGCACCGGAAAACCCAGGAGGACGAAGATTCTCCAGGTCATCAGCAGGCATCATGCTTTTTTTATGAGAAAGAAAACTTGACCCAGAGTGGCTTTGTTAAAGAAGGGAGAAGGGCTTCATAAGTGACCAGTGGAAAGCTAGACCACAGGGGCTACAGACCCGGGACCCAAAGGATGTGCGAAGGCTTAATTTGCTCGCTTGGTCTCTCTCACAGTGCTCTGTTCACACAGGCTTTCCGCTTTGCACTGGTACTGGTTGCCTTCTCCCTCTTTCCCCCATATGGCTATTAAAATTGCTGCTAGAAGGTTCCAGAACTGTATAATCCCAGAATTGTATCCTGTGAAAAAGCACAGCTGCTTTTCTCACAGACTAAAGAGTCCCAACCCTGAGTTTCTTTGCCCCTAATAGGTTTCCAGGGTCATGTCCTTTACCAACCCCTGAGGAAGCTCAGCAGAGATGCTTCGGGGTGAGATTAGGCTCACTGAGTGGCTAACGGAGCTGTGTGGACTGAGGTCTCAGGGAGTCCCAACCTCTAACTGCAGCGAGCTGGATTTCAGACCCTTCCTGTGCACACACGGTGCTACCTGCCCAGACATGCTTCCCCTTTGTCTTGTCATACCACTTATTTCCTTTACGAGATCAAAATCAAGGTGCAGGAAGGAGCCTTCAACATTTTCTAGTTTGGCTCTCATCATATTGGTATATACCCCTGCATTTTCCTGATATGAAAGCAGAAACCCAAAGAGTTTATGATATGCTCAGAGCCATGCACACCATCGCCAGAAGGCAGGGCCACAGCCAAGCTTCCACCCTCCTGATGGGGACCGTTTCCATGTGCTGCTCTTACATGTATTGAAGACTCAACACATGCCTGTGCCGACTAAATCCTTGTAGGCTTTATCTTATTTTAACTTTGCTCACTCATGTCATCTCGGCACTGTTATTATCTGCATGTCACAGAGGAGGGAGCCGAGATGCAGAGCATGTTGGTAACTTGCCCAGGGTTGCACACTCATAAAGTCTGGCTGTGTCCCCACCCAAATCTCATCTTGAATTGTAGCGCCCACAACCCCTACATGTTGTGGGCGGGACCTGGTAGGAGGTAACTGAATCACAGGGGCAGGTTTTTCCCTTGCTGTTCTCATGATAGTAAATAAGTCTCACGAGAGCTGATGGTTTTATAAAGGGCAGTTCCCCTGCACACACTCTCTTGCCTGCTGTCATGTAAGACATAACTCTGCTCCTCATTTGCCTTCCACCATGATGGTGAGACCTTCCCAGCCATGTGGAACTGTTAGGCCATTAAACCGCCTTTCCTTTATAAATTACCCAGTCTCAGGCATGTCTTTATTAGCAGCATAAGAACAGAATAATACGCATACACCATTGATTGGCACAGCGTGTGCCCTCCATGTTCATGACTCCAAAGTGTACGATCTGCCACCTGTTATTTACCTACTAGTATCTTCAAATCAGCTTAAGCCTAGTAATGTTACTAATTACTGCTTCTGAATGTAGCCATGTTAATGGCATCTAAGTTGGATGAGCTACTTTCATCTTTTTAATTATACAGGAAAAGCAATGGAAAACTGTGATAATGAAAAGAATGTTTGCTCACATACCATTGAAGATGACTTCACCTACCACCATGATACGGGGAACACACTTGTGAAACTCTGACCTATATTACACAGCCAGGGAGACTAGTGTATTTGTGGCTAATAAGGGATCAATAAGTTTATAGCATAACAATGCAGGTAAAAATTCGTGAAAGAGCCCTGGTCACCTTCAGGGATGGAATTGACAGCAGAAAGTCCACAGCAACCAAGGTTAAGCACTTTGTTTTGTGTGTACTGATGTGCAGAAACATAGATGTGTAGATATACAACCACGTTATACATTATATTTGGAGGTGTGTGTTGTCCACGCCGCTGCACGTTAGACTCACTCTACAGAATCTAGTAAATCAGATTTGCCAGATGATGATGGGACCTGGACATCAGTGCTTTTTAAATAGTCCCAGGTGATTTCCAAGTGGAGCCAGTTTGCAAACCAGGTGCCTAGGAGAGAGTTTTTCAACTCTTGGTGTGCTCACAGAGGGGCACCTGACGTATCTGCACAGCTTTGTCAAAACGCAGATTCAAAGCCCCAAAAACGCTGATGCAGTTGATCTGGGTGGCCCAGGAATCCGCATGTTTCACAGGCACGGTGAATGATTCTGATGCAAGTGAAGGGTCTGAGGACCACGCCTTGAAAGCTTTGCACAGACCCTGGCTCCTGTAGAGGACTTGCATTGCCATCTGGTGAGGCCCGAAGACCCACACTGGCTACTTATATCCATATTTTTAACTCCTGGAGAATGTAAAAAGAATTTAGCACCCAGTATAAATACGGGAAGATCTTTCTTAAATGTTCATTAGAGGACCCCAAGCATATGGTGAGTGTATAGTCAAGTATCGACTGATCACTTTTTAATGTCAGTTTCATCGTAATCATGTGGCTTCCAAATGCCATGCGTTAAAATGTTTGCTCCTTTTCTCCCCCAACCCGGGTTTAAAATTCATCTCAGAGGCAAACCATACTGTCATTTCAAATGTTTTTGGAACCGTCAGAACCAGAAGATATATTTAGAGGCCTTTAGTGTAGAACACAAAATTTCACTACACGCAGAATTGCCAATTAGTATGGGAGGCTCAGAAATGATCTTAACGATGCAAGTGTGCCGTGTTTTCTTCTTCTGCATTACATGGATAATTCCAAGGGTGTGTTCACTCTGAATGAGTTTTTGTTCCCTTCCTTTTGCACTGCCTGTGGAATCCTCTCTGTAGCACAGGTGATGTTAAGAGCTATAATGATGTCTCCTGTCAGCAGTTAGCGCATGCTTCTCCGTTAGATATACTTATTTCCATACCTGCATTTACAGTTTTGTTTTTACATACAGGATTGAAACAAATACCAGGTAATACTTTTCCGTATTATTTTGGTGGACTCCTCCATATCCACAGTGGCAGGCAACTCACATTAAATATGAAGCTTCCACCACATGCAATCAGAGGCCTATCAGAATAGCCTCAAACTACAAATAAATGCCATTTTAGGATCACCTATGCTTTTCTTTAAAATACCATACACTTTGAAATCTTCTAAGACTATGAGAACTGTATGGACATTTATAGATGAAAACCTATTTTTAGAACTCAGAGCTGAAACCCTACCTCAGTACTACCCCTGTGTTTTCAAGGGTGCCTTTTTTCCAATGCTAGTCAACTCTGAACCTGAATTTTAAAAATTATTTTCTTCTCTGTTTCCTCCCTATCTGGGAAGTTGTTTATTTGATGGTTTTAGGTTCTTCTAGCAACCATGGCATGATTTGGAAGCCTGCTGAGAATGAGTCTATAATATGTTTATATCATGTATTAAAAACCTCCACAGTCTTATGAGTTGACATAACCCTATGTGTAATTAATTGACTGAGAGTCCTTTTCAACATTGGTTTTAAAATTTATTTTTGAGATGGAGTCTTGCTCTGTCACCCAGGCTGGAGTGCAGTGGTGCAATCTCAGCTCACTGCAGCCTCTGCCTCCTGGGTTCAAGCAATTCTCCTGTCTCAGCCTTCCAAGTAGCTGGGATTACAGGCACCTGCCACCACACCTGGCTAATTTTTATATTTTTAGTAGAGATGGGGTTTTGCCATGTTGGCCAGGCTGGTCTTGCACACCTGGCCTCAGGTGATCTGCCCACCTCAGCCTCCCAAAGTGCTAGGATTACAGGTGTAAGCCACAGCGCCAGGCCTCTAATTTTTAAGGTTTTAATTCTTGGCCTTAATTTCATCTCTTCCAATGTGATGTAAAGGTCTTCCCATGCCCTTGTCTTGGTTTCTCTTCCCCCCCTCATGCCTACCGTTTGTCTGTTTCCATGAACTCCCTGCCCACCTCAAGTCAGGTGGCACTTAAACCTGCTGGCAAACAGTGCCACGTGATACTGGCACGTGAGTCCACAGAATGTCTGGGAAAGAGGCTTGTCGTGCCATGTGATATAAGGTGGTAACTGTTCAAACATGCTGTACTAAACAATTTTAGGAGCTTTGCAATTCCTTCTTAAAGATGTGCTCAATATATTTCCCCCCCCCAGTGATTGCTTATTTTGTCTGGTTTTACCCTCATTTATCAGTTTCTTACTGAACTTCTTTTTCTAGTTAAACTGGAGAAGTAATTTATTACTCTGCCAGGCAGGAGGAGCTGTCACCAAGAGACGATAATGAGGGAGACCACATATCCCGGTTCTTCTGGTGATGCCTGTTTTCCAGTATGTTATTAATAGCACCACTTTCACTTTGCCGCTTTGGATGGCAAATGATAGAGTGACAATGGCATTGCACTTGGTACTTGCAGTTTAAGAAAACGTTACAGAGGCTTGTTTTGACAGAATCACATATGCCAGATGTAGTTATGCTGGAAATAGTTGGGGGCCCAATTGACCCTGCTTGCTCCTGTTTACCTGTAGCTTCTGCTTTTCTGCTTCAGCCTGGAATTGTCACAGAATATCCTAGCCCTCCTACTCTGTACAGGGTCTAGTTGGGCAAGACCCACTAGCTTTATGGAATTACTCCAGAAGTCCTAGCTTGCTGATCAGAAGGCTTGATTGTTCCAGAAGGAGGTAGCCATGGGGACAGAAAACAAGCTGGATTCAGAGCAAGAAAGACTATGTCTACCAAACACCCCTGTCTCTTCCTACCCTAACTATAGATGTCCCAGGACCTGCTGATTGTAGAAGGCTTTGAGGGTCTATCTTGTTACTGCAAATTAAAGGAAAGGCCTCTCTCTAAGATATAAGCAAAGGGAAAGCAGGTACTCAAGAAGCTGAACACGTGGAGGAAGCGTGAGCCATCGCAGAGATGGAGGGGAGAGGAAAGAGCACAAAGCTGAACTCCTGTGGAAGCTACTGAGATACACGTGGACAGCATAGCAGCATGAATGGGACCAACACCATCAAAATGACCATTAAACAAATAGTCATTCATTTACGGGGAAGTAGTACTGCAGGGATTATGAGCTCTTACGGTTTAAAGCACAATACATGTAGATGGCAGTTCCAGCGAGGGCAGCCTGCTGTGGGAATCTCTCTCAGCAGATTTTTGCCTGTTAGCTTCCAGAACCTTCCCTGGTCACTCTTATCTGATCAAATTGTGTCTCTTACCCAAGAAGGGATTTGTTACAAGGGATCTGGTGGATTAAACTAAAGCAATCTTAAATGCAGAATGCCAGGTTTCTGACACAGATGATCAATTTCAGTTGCCGCAGAAACGTCCGTCGAGGGTGATGGAGAGAACGCGCTTTGTGGACTAGTCTGGATTTGTCTCCTAGTCTTGAATCCAGGTGGCACTGAGCCTCATCAGCGCGGACCACTCTGTTCTCTCCTGGCCTTTTCTTGGTGAGATAAGCTCTTCATGTTCAGGAGCCTTGTAACAATTTGCAGAAAGTCTCCAGCCTTGGCCTGTGTGTTGGGTACAGGTTTACCGATACATCCTGAGGGTGTCTGGTCTTTTGCCAGTGCATTGCACTAAATGCCTGATGCTGAAAATATTCCTAGGGGATATTGCTCTTTATATGTGTGGAACTTCGTCCATCGCTGTGCTGAAACCAAGCTCTTCCCTGGGCAGTCAGTGGTACACTCTTAATTCTGGCCTGTGTGGTGGCACGGGGAGGAGCGGTGCCTTTTTCTGTGTCAGTAACCTCTTGATCTCACCAGGGTGAGCTGAAAGACCTTGAATATTTCAAATAATAAAAATGTGTCTCTCACTTTGGATCTGCCCAAAAAATGGGAGAAGATTTTATACACAGACACATACACACACACACACATGCATACACGCACAGAGTAATTCAGGAAAAACCACAGAAAACAATTTAGCACATTTTTGTTTCTCTGAAAATACAAGTTGGGATTTTTATCTACCAATATTAGCATTTATCAAGTTATAACTCTGTATAACATTTAATTGATATAAATACACAGAGCACAAACTTGCCCCAAATTATTTACATTTTAAAAATTTATTTACAAATAATATGGGAGAAAAAGGTTTATTTCAAAACTATGTAGAGGGCTGGGCATGGTGGCTCAGGCCTGTAATCCCAGCACTTTGGGAGGCCAAGGCAGGCAGATCACTTGAGGTGAGGAGTTCGAGACCAGCCTGGTCAACATGGTAAAACCCTGTCTCTACTAAAAATACAAAAATTAGGCCGGGCACGGTGGCTTACCCCTGTAATCCCGGCACTTTGGGAGGGTGAGTAGGGTGGATCACAAGGTCAGGAGTTCAAGACCAGCCTGGCCAACATGGTGAAACCCCATCTCTACTAAAAATACAAAAATTAGCCAGACGTGGTGGTAAGCACCTGTAATTTCAGCTACTCAGGAGGCTGAGGCAGAGAATTGCTTGAACCCAGCAGGCAGAGTCTGCAGTGAGCTGAGATCATGCCACTGCACTCCAGCCTGGGTGACAGAGCAAGACTCTCAAAAAAAAAAAATTAGCTGGGCATGGTTGTGGGTACCTATAACTGTAATCCCAGCTACTCGGGAGGCTGAGGCAGAGAATTGCCTGAACCCAGGAAACAGAGGTTGCAATGAGCCGAAATCGCACCACTGCACTCCAGAGTGGGCAACAAGAGCGAAACTCCATCTCAAAACAAAACAAACAAACAAAACTATACAGAGAATAAAGTACTTAGGAGCACAGTGTGAGGGTGAGATACCAGAGCTCAGCATCTGCTCCCGAAGCTGTCTCCAGGCGTTTGTTCAGGACATGTGGGCACTAAGAGAATGGCTCCGTGGTGGTCAGGTACCTTGCTGCTCTGCACGCAAACAATAGGAATGCATGGAGCCCTTGTTAGAAACACACATGTCTAAGCTGCAAGCCTGGATCCTAGGAAACACTGTCTCCCAAGAAGAAACTTGTTAATCTGCACTGTGTCAGGCACCCCCTGGGATTCTTACCAGCGGTGATGGGTGAGAATCACCAGCTATGCTAACAGAAGCAGGGACACAGCAGCCCATCTTCCTCCCAGCCGTGAGCATGCTTCAGGGCTGTGTATGAGCAACAGTTCACATTTTAGAGATGGCTCCCACCTTAATGCACACAAACGTGGACACCACCATAAACTGTGAAGTCGCCATCACGCAGATACCAGTGGGATTTATGTTGTGTGGATTAATGGTTAGTGGATAAATATACAGCAACACCAAAGGCAGGTCAACAGCTTAAAGGTTAGGAGAAAACAATGAGTCAGAAACTAGCAGGTAGTCATCAGTGCATCCCAGAATAATCTGATTATCACGATCAGGGCCAGGGAGGCAGGGAGAAGGCAAGCACCTGCAGAGCAGAAAGTGTATGAGCAGTGCATCCCGGGATGGGGCCGCCATGTCGGAGCCAGTGAACTTAGAGAAAGGCACGGTAGTGGGCAGATGTCCAGATGAGTAACAACCAACAGGAGATCACCAGAATCAGAGGCTCAGAGAAAGAGGGCCGTGGAGAGACACAAGTACCAAAGAGAGAACGTACAGGAAGGAAATGATTTTCCACCTGAGAGCGCGCTCCATGAATGGGCCCTGGTAGGTCTTCGGACATGGAAAGGGAGAGGGAGGATGACGTCCTTGGTGATCCAGTGGGTGATCAGAAAACACAGGAGTGCACAGCATGAAGCGGCGGCAAAGGGATCCCAGGCTTTATTTCTAAAGCTTTTAGGGGGTTGGATGCTGGCTTCATGCTCTTACCAGTGGTTTTTCAAAGGAAGTTGTTTGTTAATTGCCTATTTATTGCCACTGAAAGGGATGCAGTTAGACCCCACTCTGGTGCAGACAGCGTAAGAACACTGACTGACAGGCCTTCTGGCTCAAATAAGGAAAAATGGGAGGGGAGATGATGCAGAAGGCCTCTGGCGTGAATCCAGGAGACCTTGGGACGACGCATGTCATACCCCTCATGACAGCCCCTCCAACCCACAAGCTTGTTCTTCTGGAGAAAGCTAAGAATGTGTGAAAAGTCACACCTACTCCCTTTTGTATTTACTTCATCAAGTACAGAAAAGTAACATGTTTTGCTGTTACTTAGACCAATGACTGTGAAATATTTGTGTTTTTCATGTTCAGGACCTGATGCTTTGAAAACCGTGGACTGGGTAACCTGGTGGGTGTGTGGTGTTAGCATAACTCCTTTGTGATAAGTGATATGACTTAGACAATGTTGTTTTTCATCCACTGAATTCTGACCATGACTGACATATTTTCAAATGGGCCCCACTGTACCTTCAGGAGTTGAGGGAACTGTGCTCCATCCGTAAGAATGTCACACCAGGCTGCTAGCCATATGGCAGGGGTTCTCAAGCATCACAGTGTGTGGGACTTGCTGGGAGGCCTTGTGGAAATGCAGATTGCTGGGCTCCACTCCTGGATCCTTGGATTCAGTAGGATGATTCGTACGTCCAGCAAGTTCCCAGGAAATGCTGATTCTTAAAGGGATCACGCGTGGTATATTGGGTTTCTAGGGGTGCCATAGCAAAGTACTGAAAGCGGAGTGGCTCAGAACAACAGAACCTTCTTATCTTTGAATTTGGAAGCTGAAAGTCCACAAAGGAGATGTGGGCAGGGCCGTGGCTCGGCGAGGCTCCCTGCTGGCCTCTTCTTAGCTGCTGGTGTTCCCAGCAGTGCTTGGCTTCGCTTGGCTCGTAGATGTATCGCCAGGCCTCTGTCTTCACTTGGCACCTCCCTGTGTCTCTTCACATTGTATTAGTCCATTTCACACCACTGATAAAGACATACCTGAGACTGGGTAATGTATAAAGAAAAAGAGGTTTAACAAACTCACAGTTCCACATGGTTGGGGAGGCCTTACAATCATGATGGAAGATGAAAGGCATGTCTTATATGCTGGCAGAGAAGAGATAAATGACAGCCAAGTGAAAGGGGCAACCCCTTATAAAATAATCAGATCTCGTGAGACTTATTCACAACCACGAGAACAGTATGGGGGAAACCGCCCTCGTGACTCAATGTTTCCCACCGTGTCCCTCCCACAGCACATGGGAATTATGGGAGCTACAATTCCAGGTGAGATTTGGGTGGGGACACAGTCAAACCATATCATCATAGTCTTTACTTTTTCCAGCTGCCCCCTTTTTCTATCAGTCGTATTGGATTAGCCGCCACTCTAATGACCTCATTTTAACTCGATTACCTCTGCAGGGACCCAGTTTTCAAATAAGGTCACATTCTAAGGTACTTAGGATTAGGACCTCAACATATGAATTTTGAGGGACACCGTTCAAGCCAGAACACTCGGAGAACCCCTGCAAAACAGCAATAGCTCAACTTCTTTTTTTTTTATGACACATAGTAGCATAAAAAGTATTTTACAAACCTGGCCTAGTATATAAACACACACATAGAACTGAAACAAAATCTTACAAAAAGCTCTTATCATATGTTATATACTCTGATATTTTTAATCCTATTCTATTTCCCTTTTTTAAAAAAAATGACCCGCCATTGGTTCCATGACTTAAAGGCTTGCAAATACCTTTCACCAATGCAGTGCACACAGTAGATACCCACTGATTATTTATCAACTGTTTACATCAATGTTACTGACTGGCCTGCATTACGAGGAGCTGTTATAAATATAGACCTCATCGTTTTAGAGAAAAGTTAGTGTTGCCGTGTATTTTTAATGAGATGTTTGTGAAGCCAGTGCCTTTGATGACACTGTTCATCCTGCTGCAAACCCATGGCTGCCTTCGAATGTGGCCATGGGAGTGGCCAACCCCTTGCTTCTAGGAGCCTTTTTCTTCTGGGCTGTTCAGAGGCTCCCCTAAGGCTGTGTGTACAGCTCCGCCAGGCCTCCTGCAGCCTCTGTCACTGCCCTTGGTGGTCCCCACGCAACTCCTTAGCCTACCTGATCACAGTGTGCCCAACATGAGCTCTCAACTCAGCTCAGCTGCTGGAGGAGCTCTGGGCTGGTCCTTCACTGCCTGGCTCCAGGCTGGAGAAGTCCTGGCAGGGACCTTGTTCTGAGCGTCAAAAGCTTGTCATCTAAGGAGACTGCGTTGGCCTCCCCTTCCTATTTATTTATTGTGAAACTAATATTGGGACCTCCTCCACATCCTATCAGAAGAGGAAGGAACAACGTGAGCGCAGCAGAGACCCAGGAAGGGGCTTTTGAGAAGCTGAACTCGTCAGATTTTAAATACATAGTCGATTCTGACTCCACTCATTCTTAGCCAATATGTTCAGTAAGACATGTGCATATGTAGCTGTGATAACGAATGTAATAAGTAAGTAACAACAGTACAAAGTATTGCTGTAGAGGCAGAGAGGTGACAGAAAGTTCTGCTATCAGGAAATGCTTTACAGAGGAGGAGCATTTGAGCTACATCTTAAAGGATCTTATGATTTAAACAGACACATAAGGAAATGGAAAGACGAGCTTGACCTAAAGAAGGCAGAGGGGGAAATTAAGAGAACTGGCGAATGGTACAGTTTCTAGGGGGAACAGAGGGAGCTAGGCAGTAGCTGCTAGGAGGTGAAAGTAGGTTGAGATCACATCACTGGAGGGTCTGAATGTCACAGGAGAGTTTGCTCAGGACGTGAGAGGCAAAGGGCACTTGCTGAAGTTGACGTGAAGATGGAAGGCAGTGTTATGTAAGAATACATCGGGGAAATGGGCAGCACAGTAGAGGCTCCTGGGACAACAGGGGCCTGTAGCGAGTGCTTTTCAGAGGGGATCAAAGGAAGGGAAAGAGAAAGATGCGGTGCCAGAGGGACCCACCTGGTGGATGATCGGCACTGGGACAGGAGAAAAACAATTCAGAATGTGCTCTTCCAGGAGTGATGCTTGGCAGGCTTCCGCTCTCCACAGAAACAGGAAGGACAGAGCAAAGACTGGGGGGGGACAGACCCCTCAGCCATAGACACGTGCACATGGGGCAGAATGTCCATATCCAAGTGGACCTGGTAAGCAGGTGATGAAAAGTTAAGGATGGAAACTGTAGGCTTGACAGTCAGCATAGTGAAGCTGACTTCCCAGAAATAAACTAAGCGGCTGTATGGCACCATGTAGATACACACACACAGACACAAGTATTTTTGTTTAACGTAGAAGGAGAAAGAGGAGGAGAGGGAAGAAGTGGAAAGAAAGATGCTGACTTGACTGGACTTTTCACTGCTAACCTTTGGTGAAGGACAGGTTTAGACACGGGCTGGATATAAGCAAGCATAGAGATGCTTTCTAGTGTGCCTTCTAATAAAGGAAGTGCAGGTAGATGTTTGTCTTTGTATGGTTGTAATTAAGTGCCAAATGATGTCCTCCGTTCCCTTACTGACCTAGAAGAAGAACCAGCTGTGCAGCACCATCTCTTTGTCTGTTTTTGGAAGTGAGCCCAATGCACGTGACCTTCAGTTCTATGAGAAACCAGGGTGGTAACTATCGAAATACAGTAGAGAAGGCTCCAAAGAAGCCCCAAGCTGCTGTGGGCAGGCTCTGTGCAAGGTGCGCAGCACAGACAGCCCCAGCCTGTGTTTGTGGGGCAAGTCCCCACCGCCTCTCTAGGGAGGATTGATTCATTCAGGAAGTTTTCCATCATCCTGCAGCTTCAGCATCAGGACTTACAGTTCACTGGACCGTCAGCCACAGGACTGGGCCCAGACACCGGGCAAGAAGTCAGAAGTTTTGGCCAGATGCTCAGTCTTTGGTGAGTGCCCAGGGAGAGGCACAGGTGCAATGGGAGTCAGACGCCACAGAGGAATGTGACTTCTGCAGAATCTTGGGAAGGAGGCAGTGTGGATTTTGCATGTGGGAGGGACTTAAATAACTTTTGTCACAGTCCATTGTGACATGCTAAGGCCTGAGCTCATTTATTCATGGTTCAGTCAGCTATAGTCAGCACCAAGAAGCAGTTAAACTTAGGTACCCACCGAGAGCAGAGTGGGGGAAGGCAGAGGCCAGCACCTGCTTGCCTGGGAGCTGGAAGAGGAATTTCGAGGTTGCTGAGCAGGAAGGAATGTTAGTGATCGCTGGTTCCATCGTACCAATTCCTGCATTCTCCTGAATGCACCAACAAATGGCTTCCGTCCTTCTAGTAACAGGGGCTTTTAGTAATGAAGTTGTACAAACTACCAAAAGACAGTTTCGTTGGTCTGAAATCTATTTACTTCTAATGTATGCTCGTCAGCCTTATTCTTCCTGTGGGAGCAAAAGAGAACAGGCCTACTGACAATCGTGAAGTTCCCTGAAACCTTAAAGGCATCGATCCTCTCCCCTGGGTCTTCTCTTGCCTGGGCAGAATACTTCTACTTGCTCCAGTGTCTCTCAGGTGGCTTTGTTTCCAGACTCAGCCAAGCTGGTCATCTTCTCTGGAGTATTTTGCTTATTGGTCTAACCGCTAGAAAAAGTGACACCCTAACTGGACCTATTTCTTCAAATGTTGAGGGAAAAGGTTTTAGATATGATAGGGCAACATTTTTTCCCAGAAAGACCTTATGAGCTGGGTAGCTCTTGTCTCCGCCCACATTATTAGAGATGAGCGTGTTTATTTTAATTATCCAAAGAAGGATCCAGGTGGAAAATGGGGAAAGTCTGCTTCTGCCTCCCCTACTCTGAATGCTCGCCTGATAATTAGCCCTTCCACAGAGTGGGTCTCCGGGGGCTTCTTGGAAGCACAGCAGCTGCTACATCCTGCAGGGACATGAAAGTAGACGGAATTAATTACTAAAACCAGCCAAGACCAAGATTAAGGAAGATACCATGTAATGTGGCAATTCGCAAAGTATTTCTGAAAAATGAGGCATCTGTTTCCTGGTCTCTTCTCTCTCCATGTCAACTGAAACGTGGTGGGGGAATGGGGGCTGTAATTCAGATTTAACTGCTTGATTGATCTTCTTTGACTCCTCAAAAGTTGTCAGGGTACAAAAGGAATATGTGCTGGACATTACCTTCATGAAGTGTCTGTCACAGTCCACAAAACCGCGGCTTGGATTTTGAGAGCAGATTGCTTTCTGTCTCCTAGGGGACTGTCTGTTGTGTTAATTTCCAGATACGGATATGACTGTGCCATCTAGCACCTAATGGAAATTCTTTTTTATCTGTTAATGAAACACTTCAGAACTGCGAGAAAATGAACCCTTTGAGTAATCACTTCGTTTTCTCATTTTCCTTCATTTTAAAGCCAAGAAATAGAAGATTTTCCAGCTTTTTTTTTTTTTGGTGCTTTTATTTTTTTCCTTCAGGTTTTAATTTTTTTCCCCTAACCACCCTGACATCTCATGCAGATAGCTTCACTTTTTTTTTTCTTTTTTTTTTACCACCCAGTCTCTAAATCCCACTTTCTTTTCTCTGTCTCATCTGTCTTTTTCTCTGTGTTCAGTTTTCCAGTATTTTCAGCCTTGCTTCTTATTACATTACTATATTGTGTGTTTTTTTAACCATGTATGCCAGCCATGGGGTTTTTGATTCTAGCTTAAGAAAATCTTACTCTGGGCTCATCTACACCTCCTGTTATTTTTCACTTCCTCTTTGAATTAAATTATAGGATTAAATAAGGAAAGGATTGCAGAGATCCCCTGAAGCAATGTGCTTGGCATTGCATGCACCCATTCCAGACAAGCCCAGTGGTGCTTTGAGCCCCTGCTTATATGCCATCCATGCTGGGGAACTGACCACGTCAGGAGACCATCCTCAAAAATCCTCTAAGTGGACTGCACTAATGCTGCCCAGATGCCCAGTCCAAAATCCTGGGTAATGATCTCAGTCATTGTCTCAACCCCACCCCATCTCTCAAAAGAGGGCAGGTGCAACTCTGCCGTTCTTAATGAAATTCCTGTTTGCCAAGAGCCCCAAAGAGTAGAAAAGTGAGAGTTTCGTGGACCCTACACAGTACTGTTAACTAGATGATGCAATTCTCAGAATTTAAACAAGAGTGTTTTTTATTCCTTTCTTGTGATTTGAATTTCCTTAGCAACTACTCACAACTCTTACCCTTGTATTGCACAGAAGGAAACTAAGTTTCAGAGGACTTAAACAACTTGCGAAAGTTCACTCAGCAAGTGAATAACAGGCTCAGGTGAAATCTGCACCTTACTCTGAAGTTGCATAGTAGTAGCAGCTACAAAGTAGTGGCTGTGTCCTGCTTCAGAACGACTCCTAGCCACCCTCTTCTGCTGGCCTCAGCCTGCTACAATGTTAGGAAGGGAACACTTGAGGTGATGTGGAGGAGGGAGGGGAGCACAGGCAGCCCAAACTGGGCAACTGTGGCTACTTCAGCATCCCAAACTAGGGCCGTGCTAGAGGGTAGAAAATGTGGTGTGAATTTAAGGGGCATTCTCAAGTTACAAAGTCAAGTGAAACTTGGCAATCATTTTTACATAGACAGGAAAGTAAGCAATGGGAATGGCTGACACTCATTCCAATATTTTTCTGTGGAAAAACCAGGTACATGGAAGGAGATAGAGAATTCTTTAGTAGAAAAGGAATGTATTTCTCTAATGACCACTGATGATGAGATTTTTTTCATATGTTTGTTGGCTGCATAAATGTCTGTGTAGCCATAAAAAGGAATGAGATCATGTCCTTTTCAGGGACATGGATGAAGCCATCATTCTCAGCAAACTAACACAGTAACAGAAAACAAAATACCACATGTTCTCACTCATAAGTGGGAGTTGAATAATGAGAACACATGGACACAGGGAGGAGGACATCACACACTGGGGACTGTCGGGGGGTGGGGGTCATGGGGCGGGAGAGCATTAGGACAAATCTCTAATGCATGCGGGGCTTAAAACCTAGATGATGGATTGATAGGTGCAGCAAAGCACATGGCATAGCTTTCCGTATGTAACAAACCTGCATGTTCTGCACATGTATCCCAGAGCTTAAAGTAAAATTAAAATTAAAATAATGCAAATTTTCACCTAAAAAAAGAATGTATTTTGTTTTCAAAATACTGAATTTGGAGTTAAAGTTTGGCATAAAAACATCCACGTAGAAAGGCCCAGCCCAAACTTAAAATGTAAGTTTCGATCTCAGAAGACACATGAAGCGTAAAGACGTAAATTCAGAGGGAAGCTGCATAAGAAAGCAGAAATAATGGGAACCTGCCCAAGGCTTAGACCAGTGAGGAAGGAGTCCCCCCCAGATGGCAGGTTGGTGCCTGCCTTCCATTCGGGTCTGCAGCAACAGGAGAGAAAGGTGAGGAGCCTGGATGGAGGAGCAGAAGGGGGAAGGAGGGCAGGTCCTGGAATCAGGAAAGAACAACTCTTGTTGCCTTCATCATGTGCTGCAGGCTGGAAATCGGAAAGTTGCCATGTGTTTGGCAGATAAGGATTCGCTGGGATAATTCAGTTTGAGAATGTTGGGAGTATATTGCAGTGGGTTGGAAATCAATAGAAAGTGAACCAGTGAAGCAGCGTAGACTTTGTTTATGAAGGGCCGTGGTAGTTAAAAGGAGGAGGCCAGGCGTGGTGGCTCACACCTGTAATCCAAGCACTTTGTGAGGCTGAGGCAGGTGGATCACCTGAGAGCAGGAGTTCAAGACCAGCCTGGCCACCATGGCAAACCCTGTCTCTATTAAAAATACAAAAAATAATTAGGAGGGCATGATGGTGCACGCCTGTAGTTCCAGCTACTCTGGAGGCTGAGGCAGGAGAATCACTTGAGCATGGGAGGCAGCAGTTGCAGTGAGCCAAATCTCAGCACTGCACTTCAGCCTGGGCGACAGAGTGAGACTCCATCTCCAGAAAAGAAAAAGGAAGGAGCAGTTCTTGGGGAATATGGCCAGGGATTTTGTTTCAATGAGGGATATTTGAGTTATATTCTACAGACTTAGAAGAAGTAATAGGGGGAGAATGAGTGGTTACAAATGTAAGGCACAGTGGGGGGAGTTGTTGAAGTTCAGCGGGAAGAGGAGGGTGTGAGCTTAGTCTTGGAAAGGAAGAGGGCAGTGGTAAAAGAGAAACTTCAGCTGGCTCCAATTTAAAGGAGTTTAACTGAGCAGTGACTAACACATCAAAAGCAATGGCAGCAAAAGCCAAAATAGACAAATGGGATCTGATTAAACTAAAGAGCTTCTGCACAGCAAAAGAAACTATCATTAAAGTGAAGCAGCAACCAATAGAATGGGAAAAAAATTTTGCAATCTACCCATCTTACAAAGGGCTAATATTCAGAATCTACAAAGAACTTAAATTTAAAAGAAAAAAACAACCCCTTCAAAAAGTGTGCAAAGGTTATGAACTGACACGTCTCAAAAGAAGACATTTATGCAGCCAATGAACATGTGAAAAAAAGCTCATCATCACTGGTCATTAGAGAAATGCAAATCAAAAGCACAATGAGATACCATCTCACGCCAGTTAAAATGGTGATCATTAAAAAATCAGGAGACAACAGATGCTGGAGAGGATGTGGAGAAATAGGAACACTTTTACACTGTTGGTGGAAGTGTAAATTAGTTCAACCATTGTGGAAGTCAGTGTGGCAACTTCTCAAAAATCTAAAACTAGAAATTCCATTTGACCCAGCAATCCTGTTATTGGGTATATACCCAAAGGATTATAAATCGTTCTATTATAAAGACACATGCACACATATGTTTATTGCGGCACTGTTCACAACAGCAAAGACTTGGAACCAACCCAAATGCCTATCAGTGATAAACTGGATAAAGAAAATGTGGCACATATATACCATGGAATACTATGCAGCCATAAAAAGGGTGAGTTCATGTCCTTTGCAGGGACACGGATGAAGCTGGAAACCATCATTCTCAGCAAACTCACACAAGAGCAGAAAACCAAACACCACATGTTCTCACTCATAAGTGGGAGTTGAACAACGAGAACACACGGACACAGGGAGGGAAACATCACACACTGGGGCCTGTCAGTGGGTAGGGGACTAGGGGAGGGGATAGCATTAGGAGAAATACCTAATGTAGATGACGGGGCGATGGATGCAGGAAAACACCGTGGCACGTGTATACCCATGTAACAAACCTGCACGTTCTGCACATGTACCCCAGAACTTAAAGTAAAATTTAAAAAAAGAAAATACCTTAGACAAAATTCAGTGTGCACAATGGTACGAGATAGAAAAGACCATAGACATTGAAAGTATCAGTCCATGGGAGGGCAGGAGGGGAGAGAGGAGAAATTTCCTGAGTAGAGGGAAATTCTAGAGACATAAGAAGCAGACCAAATATGAACTCACCCTGTGACAAACTCTCAACTGCTTTTTAAAAAATTATTGAATACCAGTGTCAAATATTTGTGTGTGATATATTAAAAAAATCATTTGCTAAAACTGCTTTTCCATCTGTGGATAGTGTTTTGGGAAATAAGTTTTCATATATTCATTCTCCAGGAGAAATATTAACGTAATGGCGTAGGATGAGACTGAAGTAACTCATATTCATGAACTTCTAAAAAAATGGCACTCTTAGAAAAGTAACTGAAAGCAGCCTTACTAATTTCCAATCTTTGTGTTCTTATGATCAGAAATATTTAGTCTATTTTATTTTTATTTTATTTTACTTAATATTATTTTTTTAGACAAAGTCTCGCTCCGTTGCCCAGGCTGGAGTGCAATGTCACAATCTCAGCTCACTGCAACCTCCACCTCCTGGGTTCAAGCGATTCTCTCGCCTCAGCCTCCCGAATAGCTGGGATTACAGACCCTTACCATCCTGCCCGGCTAATTTTTGTAGAGATAGAGTTTCACCGTGTTGGCCAGGCTGGTCTTCAACTCCTGACCTCAGGTGATCTACTGCCCTCAGCCTCCCAAAGTGCTGGGATTACAGGCAGGCGTCACTGCTCCTGGCCTAGAGCCTATTATTTTAAAGAAAGAAACATAAATACAAAATTGACTGCAGAAAAAGAAAAAGATTTTATCTCTCTCTAAGGAACAAATTCTTTCAGTGAGATGCAGCTTTCTTTTTTAGATAAGACATTGTGCAAATGAAAACGCTTCAATTCGCACCCCTTAAACAGTTGTTTCCTTTGTGCTTGGGGTTCTGTCGGCTTGGTGTTGAGGAAGATTTTGTGGAAGACAATACTTTATTGCTTCATCTTGGAGCAAGGAGAGAATTGTTTCTCTTCTTTCCACTTCCCCATTTTCAGAGTAGCACTGGGATCACACTTGCACCTCCTTGCCGAAGGCGTCTGTTTGCATCGGCAGTGTGTTCTGCAATGCCACTTCGACATTCCTGCGCTTGGCAGACCCAGCTTCTCAGGTTTTCTCCTCTCTGCTTCTCAACTGTATTCATTTTTGTTTCAGCCTTTCTTATGGGCGGTTCAGTTTGGCAGATGCAGCTTCTCAGGTTTTCTCTTTCTCTGCTTCTTGACTTTATTCATTTTTGTGTCACCCTTACTTATGGACGATTCTGTTTTCCAGATATTCTATTCTAGCCCCCATGCAGACATGTGTGGTTTGGTTTGTTCTGGTTTGGGGGTTTCTTGCCTAACAGTACAAACAAACAATTGAAAGCAATACTTTTTTCCTCCGCCTCCTCCTCCCTTCTTCCTCCTTCCTCTTTTTTCTTCTTTCTTCTTTCTTTTTGCCATGGCCTTGATAGGGTTATTTTAATTGATCTTCCCCTTTCTCATGGGCACTACTTAAAAGATACCTACAGAGCTGAATTGCAGGGGTGTGTAGTGGTGTTTAAAGATGAATGTAAAGATACAACTCTAGATGTTTGTTTTGGGGATGGCATAACCAGGGAATGAATTTAAATCACTGTTTCTAGATAGATTAAAGCAATGGGGCTTCAATCAAGAAAGATGGCAGGTGTTCTTACTTTGCATATTTATTATATTTGTTGCTATCCTGTAATTTTCAGCTGACAACTGTCTTCTGACTTGAGAGTTCAGAGATACAAGCTTGGTTCAGGCAATTTCCAAGGGAGTGTTCAGAGACAGACAGACCTCAGGTCAAATCCCACTTGGCTTTAACTTAAATTCCTTAAGGTTTTATTTTCCTACCTGTAAAAATGGGATAGTAATATCTACTTCATAAAGACAAAATGAGTTCTTGCACAGTAAGGAGCTGGCAAAGTACCTAATACGTGGTACGCGCTTCATAAGTGAGATCCACGCCCACCACCCGCTTCAGCTCACCACTGTCACCATCTCTAGGACTTTGGACTCTTGGCTGCAGTAATATCAAAGGCTTCCTCCGAGTGATTTGGTCTATGAGTGGTCCTCTCCCAGCCCCTCAGCACCTCTGTCCTGATACTATTCCAACAAGGAATTTATCTTTTTGCTTTAGAAGTTGCTGGAAGTTTACAAAGAAGAAACCCAGTAGCTCAGAAGAAATGTATCTACATCTGATTTTTAAAATATCTGTTTTATCTGGATTTAAACTAGCTATATGACTTCCCTATTGCTATATAAGAAATTACCAGAAACTCAGTGCCTTAAGGCAGCCAACATTTATCATCTCACAGTCCCTGTGGGTCAGGGACTTGGGACCATCTTAGCTGCGTGGCTCTGGCTCAGGATCCCTCGTGAGGCCACCATCAAGGCATTAGCCAGGGCTGCAGTCATCCAAAGGCTTGACTGGAGATGGGGAACCCATTTCCACATCCACTCACATGGCTGTGGCAAGAGGCAGTGTAATGGGGTTAAGCCTCACTCTCTCCACAGGGCTGCTTGAGTATCCTCACAACATGGCAGCCAGCTTCCTCAGAGCAAGTGATATGAAGGACAGCAAGAAGGATGGCATAATACCTCTTCTAACCTGGCTGTAGAAGGTTAGAATCATCACTGCTGCCACATTTTGTTCATAAGGGTCACTAAGTCAGCCAACACTAAAGAGCACAGAATTAGGCTTCACCTCTTCCTTCCTCTCTCCTTGTCTCCTCTTCCCCCTTTCTCTTTCCTCCATCATCCTCTACTCTTGCTGTGCCTTGGTTTCTTATCTGACCAAAGGTCACTTCTGCCCCTAGGGATGCTATGAAAACAAAATGAGATCAATCAAATGAAAAGGCGGTTTGGGAAGGAGAGTTCAGAAGCTCTATATAATATACCGTGTACCATAACCGTGGAAACCCGAGATCCACTCTGGCTAGCTTCCTCCTCTTGCATCTGAGGAAGCCGTTCCAGCTCATGCAGGCATGGCTTACTCACAGTGCAACACGGGGTCCTTTCATGGGTGCTCTCTGAACAGTGACCTGCTCAGGACACAGGAGCCAGTACCAGGCCCTTCCTTCCTTCCCCTGGCCAGGCAGCACCACTCATTCTGGCAGAAATAGCGAAAGGAGTTAAGTTCCTGTGTCCCTTATTAGATTGCTGTGGCAGCTCCATAGAGCTCTCCTGCGCAGGCCTGTCTCTTAGCGACTGTTTCTTTATGACTAAAGCCGTACTTGCCCGTCTGCCGCCCTCAAAGCAGGCTGCCCTGGGCCCCATATTTCTGGTTCAGGAGTCTCAAGGTCTCTGAAAGCAGCAGATTGTTGGGGTTTAAGTGCTGTTGTTTGTTTTTATGTCTGGGTCCTCTTTCTCCAAATAACTCCAAGACCATTGTGATTTTCTAGAAGTTAATTCAGTGGTCTAGGCTAGCTGGGGAATGGTAGTATTAGCAAATCCTACCTGTTTTTCTTTGCAGGCTAATTTCCGTCATTGGTCCCTCAAATACATTGCCCTGTTCAATGTACTCTGTCTTGAATATGAATGCCTTTGCCTCCACGTCCCTCACCTATTATCTTTAGAAAGGTGGTTTTAAATGTTGGTCACTGAACATTTAGCCACATGGGGCACCAGCTATCAGAGGTTTCACAGGTAAAGGAAAGGGTTGGGAGGGAATGAAATATGGTTCCATGCAACAGAGTAACCCCCATGTTCTGTGTATTGAACACAGTCTCTACCCAGGAGGCTGGCCATGAAGCATGCTAACCTTTCCTGAACTACCATCTTCTCCCTTCTTCTGGTGTAACCCTCGAATTCTGTTAGGGCGTCTATGGATTGCGCAGTCATTTCCTGGCTCAGGAGGTTAACAAAGGCATCCGAGATTTGAGGGATACAGGAGTTTGGAAGCACTGCTTTCTGGTTTTCTGTTACCTCCATTTTAAAGCTGTGATACTTCCAACTGCCCTTTTTCAGTCAGCTCTTGTTGACTAGTCTTTTTGAAACTAAAAGATGCATATCCGATTGTACAGAAGGTCAAAAGTGCACCCAATTAAGACTGCCTTGACTTCAACATTGCAACTCACTGAAGACACACAGTAGAAGTTCTGGTGGACCCCCTGCCATCCCTCAGAGTGAACTCCAGCCGTTCACAGGTCTTACTGACCCTTTGGGTCTAGCTGACTGTGCCTGACAGTCTCCCAGTGACCAAGGTGTCCTCATTAGTTCTGTACTATATTTAGTTAAGCCTGAAATCTGTGCCTCTAATTTAATCACATACCAGGTAGCCATGGAGATGACATCAAGCCTCTGGCTGCCCTATAAACCACTGCAAATGCCGAAAATAAAATAACCAGGATATGCAAATTGACTTCCTAAGTAAATAAAAGACTTTGCCTCCAGGTGTTGGGATTAGCTGCTTTTGGTCCACTGATGTTTGTTAGGGTTCACAGTGATTTGAAAAATATCATAGTCACCGCCTCTGTTTCAATGCCTGCTTTTTCCTTTTTGTCTGTTGCAGATATATCAACACTCCTATACCGGATATTATGTCCTGAGCAAAATTCCTCATGGGTAAGAGTGTTCTTTCCTTTCTTTTAATTAGAAATCTACAGGGCAAAGTGAAGGGTAGAACATGGACCAGCTGCTTAACCCTCAGGGCGGGAAATGGCATTTCAGTTTCTCGCACTGCAGGACCTCTGGGACTCTCCCTAGGTAATGACCCTAAGGATGTCAGGGGGTCACTTGAGGCCACTCACCTGCCATTTCCGAAGCCCCCTTCCCAGAGAGCAACTCTGCTCTGTTCCTGTGCTGGGTCTTGCGTTTGACCCTGGAGGTTCTGCAGAGCGGGAAATTCCCCTCTGCTTCGTAATCACCTGCAGCCTCATCTCAGGCACAGTGGGGTGGCCCTTGCCCTCCCACGAGGGTTCCTGGTTATACCTATGCTAGAACAGCAGGAGCCCCTCTCAGCCCACCACATGTCATCAGAAACAAATCCTGAACGTATTTGTGGGATTAAGGTAAACTATTCTGGTCACAAATTCAGCAGTGCATTGGGAACGGGGTGGGCTGAGCAAGTCCATCTCAGCAGGTGGTTCTACAGCGGCTCTGCCCATCACTCTGACGGGGTTTCAGGGGCATGTGTGTTCTTGTTTTATTGTCTTTTCTAAGCTTGGTTGTGCTCCTAGGAGCTGGATTTCAGTGCCTGCTTTTGAGTGGGCCACCCCCGCTTCAGGCTGTTTCATGACCTCAGATTGCACTGCTAAATTCATCCGGTCTCTCAAAAATGTATTGTCCGGAGCGGGAGCGAGTTTAGTTTTCAGTGCTGGGCAGACGTCCCCCACACAACACTCAGATGCATGATCAGCTTCACCTTTGGAACCCAGGGCAGGAAGACACTGGGTAGAGTTTGGTGAAGCCACGTGTTGAGTCAGACACAGATAAAAAACAGTTGCAGAACTAGGAAAGCCTGTCAGGCAGGACTTTTTGTCATTTTCATCTTTATTCTTTCTTTGTCTCCTCTTCCCTCCTCCTCCCCTCCCCCTGTTCTCATTCCCTTCTCCTGACCTTCCTGTTCCCCACCTCATGTTTCTCTTTCATGTCTTCTGTGGTTTCTGTCATGGTACTTTGCAAAGGTGAGGTGCTCAGGAAAGGTTTGTAAAGAAACTGAATTGTGCTTCAGGCAGTGTCATGCAGGATCCTGTGAATATCTAGGCTGAGGCATCCTCATTTCCCAAGCAAACTTAAACAGCAGGAGTCGCTCAAAAGCAATGTTCCATAGGCGAGCATTAATCACAGCATGAGTGCTTATAACTGCTGCTGTCTGTTTCTACACAGCTTAGAATACAGGCATGTCCTTGGAAAACAAACATGGATAAAAAAATTTCCTGTGGGCTTTAGACAAAGGGAAGACAGATGTTGATCTTCAGCAAAATGTGACTGATGTTTCTGTTGGATTGTTAGAAAAAGGAAGCCCCAAGAAAGCGAGGATGGCCTGTGCTGCAAAAATAAAGATCCACACACATTTTTCATTAAAAGTGTGTTTAAATAGAAACCCAAATGTTCTTCAGTAGAGAGGAATTATCCTATTCTTTCCCAAGCAGACATACATCTTCAGAGGTCATGGCAGGCAGGACTATCATTATGCCTTGACATTGATCTGCCCCTCTGGGAATAATAGAATTCGTTGTAGATGATAGATATTTCGTTTCATCTTATATCAATTTGTAAAACTCAAAACTCTAAGAGTGCTTATGCCTAACATATTGTGTTAATATTTTACTGCATCAGTTAGAAATGGGGAGAAACAGATTCTAGGAACTTGGCACAGGAGTTTGCCGAGCAAGCTGGCAAAGCTAAGGCCAGCGTAGTCTGTGTGGAAGGCTTGGCTTCTGCACTTAGATACCCGGAGCCTGGCGATGACCACCCCATAAAGGACCCTGACATGGAGGGGAGCTGCTTCTCGTGTCTTTAATGGAATGGGAGCAAGAATAACTCCCATCATTTACTGATTGGCTTTCAAACACCCTTATCCCTGTTCAACAACCTGCAAGAAAAGTATTCTTATTTCCATTTTAAGTGAGAGCTCAGAGAGGTTGTCACCTGCCCCCTCACCTCCTAGCTAGTGTATACTTATGCTACAGCTGGAGTCCCAGCATAAGTCAGGCTGATTTGAAATCCCACACAATTAAGAAAACTCATGACTCATGCCTGCAATCCCAGCATTTTGGGAGGCTGAGGTGGGTAGATCACTTGATGTCAGGAGTTTGAGATCATCTTGGGCAACATGGTGAAACCCCATCTCTACAAAAAATACAAAACTTAGCCGGGCAGGGTGGTGGGCATCTGTAGTCCCAGCTACTCAGGAGGCTGAGGCAGGAGAATCACTTGAACCCAGGAGGCAGAGGTTGCGGTGTTGCAGTGAGCAGAGATCACACCACTGTACTCCAGCCTGGGTGACAGAGCGAGATTCTCTGAAACAGCAACAACAGAAACCTTGGGATTAATTCAAATTCCACAATGCCGAGAACAAACATAGCTATAAAGATGAGATTTTTAGTGACATGCTAGTTTCTCCTCTCAGGGTTCTTAGAGAGCTGAAAGACGTAGCAAGTACCTTTACTGGAAAACAACCTCTGAGGGTGACGAAGTCAGTGTCCCGCTCTGTCACCATGTCAATGGACACGGCACCCCAGAAGCAGCGTTGCTCAACCCCCCCTCAATTCTTCTTCTTTGTCATAAAACTATTCATGAGAAATTAGCCAATTAATTCGTTGCAAATATCGTCAGAGTCAGATTTGTCTTCATGAGAGAGTGGATCTCTGAGCGGGATCTCCGTAGGCCTGGAGCTTCGTGATCCCTGGTGGCTTCTGTCATCGGTGCATGTGCTCCACCAGGTGGCGGGGGGAGGGACACAGCCCTGAGCTCTAAGTCTCAGGACCTAAGTGGGTTTTGGATGGGGAGAAAAGCACAATTGTCTTTTAAAAATAAAAATCTCCCTACTGAAATATTTAAATGCACATTGTTCATATACAAGAAAACTAAGAGGTTTTCTTAATTTTGAAAACACAGATCTATACCTTTTCGCTAATTCTCATCTTTCCTTTCCTCACTCCTCCTTCTAAATTAAAGCCAGATGCCTTGCAGTCTTCAGGATGCTCATATTTGTCATTCATAGCTTGATTTTTTTCCCCTTAGCTTTAGGCTTTCCAACCAACCACAGAAAAGGGTCTAATTAAAGTTCCCATGCTCTCTAATTTCTGGTGTCCTTTTTTTTTTTTTTTTGTAAATAGCAAAAGAGTTTCAGGAGGGACTACCCTGTTCCCATCCCCCCTCTGACTCCCCTGTCCCTGCTGTTAGCTGCCCTGTTTCAGCTGCTTTGACCTCTATTGCTGGGGCCAGGGAGCATTCATCCCGCATGGAAAGCAGGAGATGTGATGAGACTCCCAAGATAGCTGAATTTTTATATATTCACAAGTCTATTACCTAAGGGTAGGTTTGTTTGACTTTGACGTTCCAAACTTCCAAAAATTGTATTCTTAAATTGTATCCTTAAAGGATATATGCCTTTTACACAAATCTATATTTTAACAGAACTAAAGCTAGTTATTTTCAACATAAAGTGTTTCACTAAAAGTTTTTGTATCAGAATTTTAATAAAATAAAGCAACCTTCCATGGTGGAGTCGAGGATCTGTTACGTGTTTCTGTGTAAGCATTTCTGTACACTTGGCTACTGCAGGACATTGTCTTTTTACTAGAATTGACTTTTTACTAGAATTAGTTTTGCCTTTATATTTCTTAGGATCTAAAGCCAAAGACAAAATCATGTATATTTACATCTATTATCTATCTATCTATCTATACACATTATATATAATATACACTTTTAATAATAATATTAATATATTTCTAAAATGTGATCTCATATCCATTGGGATTGTTCTGAAAGACATATGGACTTTCTTCTATAACAGAAATCAATTTGAAGAGAAATTGATCATGTCGCTTTATTACATAGTGTTGGCATTTTGGGGTCTGGCAAAGTCAGAGCCATAATAGAAGAGAAACTGCTGGGTGTTCAAAGGCATTTATTTTTTTACATGTCTGGCCATCTTCTGTGGATATTGTTGCTCTAACTTTGCTTACCTACTCGTAATTTTCAGGCACCAAACAAAATTGTACAAAAATTATATTCCTTTAGAACTGTAGTTGACTTTTTAAAGCCACATTCCGTATCGGTGGAAATAATAAACTAAGACATGGCTTCCTTCTACCTGGAATTGCTCCGTAAGTTTATAGACTGACATGCAGAGGAGCCTTCTGCTTATTTAGAAAGTAGATATCTAGGTCGAGAACATCCAGTGCCCAGTGCCAGGCTAACAGCACCATGCTGGGCAGTGGCTTAGGCTCCGCGGCCACTTAGACCTGAACTTGAACCCATCCTGCTGCTGCTTTCTGGCTGTGTGACCTTGGAAGACTTACTCTATGTCCGAAGGTCTTAGACTCCATATGTTTTAAAAGATGATAATAATAGTGCCCACCTCATAGGCTTATTATAAGAATTAAATGGAATGGCTGGGTGTGGTGGCTCACGCCTGTAATTACAGCACTTTGGGAGGCCGAGGTGGGTGGATCACTTGAAGTCAGGAGTTCGAGACCAGCCTGGCCAACATGGTGAAACCCTGTCTTAACTAAAAATACAAAAATTAGCTGGGCATGGTGGTTCATGCCTGTAATCCCAGCTACTCAGGAGGCTGACGCTCAAGAATCGCTTGAACCTGGGAGGCAGAGGATGCAGTGAGCTGAGATTGCACCACTGCACTCCAGCCTGGGTGACAGAGCGAGACTCCATTTCAAAAAAAGAATTAAGTGGAATGATATATGCAAAACATCCAGCAGAGAATTTTGCACCTAGTGCATGATTAGTTAATAATGTAGTATATACCCAAAATATATTTGTAGTCTTGTAATTAAATATTATCAGACTTAGCTAAAAAATCTTTTCTGTTACAAACAGAGGAATAATATAACCCTACAATCATAAAATTCTCTTTAATAATTTTTCTAAGCTGAGGCTTGTTTCATGACACTCAGGTAATTATAATGCCTATGTAATTTGAATTTCCCTCTTAAAAGAGGTCTCAACTGTCTACAATTCTCAACTGTCTATGGCCTCAACTGTCTACAATTCTCAATACTCAATAAATTCTTTTTTATCTCATCTCATTCCAACCTACTGCAATTAACTTCTCAGCACTCTTGTTTTGCCTCTAATGGAAGCAGAAAAGCTACTGTGTCAGCAAATACTTCCTGAAATACCACCTGGAGCAACAAAAGCATGCTTGCTACCCTTAAGAAATTTAAAATCTTGTTGAAAAGAAAGGTACAGACTCATATAATAAAATGTTATAAAGTGCCTTAAGTGAGTATTTTTAACACTATACCCCAAAGAAGGAGGAGAGGGTTGAAGGCATTACCGTCCTAAACAATCTCGAGAAGGAAGGTTGACTTGAACTCAGCCTTAGCTGAGTTTTTGTTTGTTTGTATATTTGTTTACCTTTTTTTTTTGAAATGGAGTCTCACTCTGTCACCCAGGCTGGAGTGCAGTGACGTGATCTCAGCCCACTGCAACCTCCGCCTCCTGGGTTCAAGCGATTCTTCTGCCTAAACCTCCCGAGTAGCTGGGACTACAGGTGCACCACCATGCCCGGCTAATTTTTGTATTTCAGTAGAGACAGGGTTTCGCCATGTTGGCCAGGCTGGTCTTGAACTCCTGACCTCCACACGCCTGGGCCTCCCAAAGTGCTAAGATTACAGGCATGAGCCACTGTGCCTGGCCTATTTGTTTACATTTTAATAGATGAAGACAGGAGGGAGATACTCCAGGCAGGGTAAAACATGAAATGAACTTGACCTTCACAAGAGCCAACACTTCCTTGTATTAATGAGGTGCCCAGCCAGGCTGCTGCGGGAGTGTTCACATGGGACTCAGTGTGGGTAGGCATAGGGTTAGGTGGGTTTTAGGACGTAGCTAGAGTGCAGACAACTGAAATACGCAGTGTCTAAAACTCAGTGGTATTGGTCTTTACAATAAGCACATAGCAACCTTTCTGAGCAGAAGAGAAATGTGATGGAAATAGTAGCTTAAATTAGTTTTGTGTTTATGTACATCACATGAGGAAGAAAAGGGAAGAGTGGACTTTTGGATTCAATTGGCAGCCAGGTTGGAACGGTGGTAGAAACCACACTAACTGTGATTATGAGTAGCTGGTGTTCTCGTGGAAAAAGAAGACAGATTTCAACTGTTTATATTCCGTGTCTCTCCAGTTAAATCTGCGGTAGCCTGGGCTCCTTGTAAGTTGAGCCTGGTGCCCTCGTGAGAGGTCTGTCTACCGTGAGAGATCTCTCTACTGTGAGAGGTCTCTAGGTAGCGAGTTCAGGAGGGCAGTGATGAGAATTCTCAGCATTGGTATTGGTTAGCACATTCCTTTCCAGCTCTTGGGTCCTGCGGCTGCCCACACAGAGAGGGACTTTGGCTCTCAGAGCCAGCCACCTTCACAGCTGCCAGAAGCTGCAGGACTAGAATTGTGTGTATAAACTGGGGAAGCACCAGAGTGAAGCAAAAATGCAAAAGAGATCTTCTCAAAATGGCATTCTATGTGTCTCTACTGTGGCACTAAAGTGGGGAGACTCCCACTGTTACTTGGTTTTATGGATTTTCAGGACTGTGAACAACTCATACATCTTCCTGCAAGACTTGGTCTCGACCATTTCTCGCTCCCCTTCTCCTGCTTCCTGTCCTCCTTCCATCCCTCCCTCCTGCTGAAATCCAGACTTCTAGTAACCATTACCAAAATGCATGGACTTGAGAGTCAGAGAGATCTGGGCATAAATCCCCAGTCATTCTTTCTACCTGTGTAGTCATGGAAAAGTTACTTTGCTCCTCCGGGCACACTTACTCCATCTGTATATTAATTGCCTAATGCATGGGGTTTGTGGTGAAGTTTATATGAAACACTGTGTGATGAGGTGGTGGCTGTAAGGGCCTGCCTTGGTTCATAGAAAATACTGAGGGCTCTATTCATGGCGGACACCAAGACCTTCCATAATAAGGCCAAATCTAATTAGTCACCCTTCCTCAAATTTCCCTACATTCGGGACAGAAAATACATCTCATAGGCAATGTTAACTCTGATCCACTGACAATGATTTCCTGGAGCTCTAAATTTAAAAATAGACTAAAACCATGCCCAGGCTCTTTAGAAAAGGATGCCATGATCGGTAAGTTTTGCCTGCAAGGAATAAGGGACGATAGACACCTCTGAAGTTTATACTCTCCAATCTGGCCTTCTAAGAATGAACCACATCAAGCAATGTGTCCAGTCATTGCTCCCAAACACAGAATGCATTTCTGGGTGTCTACACCACTAGTCACCTCCTTCTCCTCCCTGCCACACATGCCCCTCCCACACACGCATACCTCAGAAATGTCCTGCTCATTGTGCTGCTTCTACTCAAATCCTTCTGATCCTTCAAGCCACAGTGTTAAAACCTCCTCCTCAGCTGGGCGCAGTGGCTCACGCCTGTCATCCCAGCACTTTGGGAGGCCGAGGCAGGCAGATCACCTGAGTCAGGAGTTCGAGACCAGGCTGACCAACATGGAGAAACCCTCTCTACTAACAATACAAAATTAGCTGGGCATGATGGTACATGCCTGTAATCCCCAGCTACTCGGGAGACTGAGGCAGGAGAATCACTTGAACCCAGGAGACAGAGGTTGTGGTGAGCCGAGATCGTGCCATTGTACTCCAGCCTGGGCAACAAGAGCAAAACTCTGTCTCAAAAAATAAAAAATAAATAAATAAAAGCTCCTCCTCTAAAAAAAAAAAAAAACCCTGAATGCCCAGAGTAAATACTGCTTCTCATTTCAAGCTAGAATTTAAACTTGTGTTAAATTACTAGTTACATGGTTGTAGACAGAAGTTTTCTAAAGGGGATGTTTAGGAATGCTTCCAGTATGCATGGATTACTTGACTTCTTTCTCTCCATCATTCTAAGATGTCAGAGGGAAGGGCTGGGTGGGAGGGGTGTGGACTGGGCCTGTAATACCAGTGGCTGTTGCACAGGGCGACGCTGTGACTCTGAATGGCAAAAGCAGCTGCACCAACAGGTCTTATGCTCTTTCCTGGGTGCAGGTCTCAGGTAACAAGCTGGAGGTAGTCACTGGCCAGAATACCATCAGCCGTCTGCAAAGGCAGCCATTGCAGCTACTCTTTTCAGCAGAATCATTTACTGCCTGCAGGGACTTTCTTAGCAGTCTAAAGGATTTTCAAACAAACAAGCCTCTTTGAAAATGAGGTGAAAAGGCACATGATTCATTATTTGGTCAGGTTCCTTGTTCGTTTTAAACTCTACACCCATGTGTCTGGTTCTTGACACGGGGGACCCCATAAGTGTTGGTTGATTATTGGAAGAAACAAATTAAGAAACTGAGCCATGTTGAGGAGCAAGAATGTGTGTGCTGGAGCCCACCCCGAACGGGTTAAACTAGCACCTCTGAGGAGGGAACCTCCGGATGGCTTTGAAGGCCACTTAGGTGATTTTGGTGTCCAGCTGAGGTCATCTGGCCTGCTTGCCCCTTTATGTGCTGCCCTGACAAGTGACACTCAGGATTGTCACGGGAGCTGAGAAATAACACTTCAGTCTCTGAATATGCTAGTAAAGTTTCCCCCTCAAGCATTAATTTCCTTGTTCCTCTCAACAAACTTAGAGAAATAAGGGTAGATCTCAGATTAACCATGTTCTTGGGGACTTACTTAATGCTTTCAGTAAAGGGATTATAGTAGCGCAGTCTGCATGGAGGAGATGAGGCAGAGCTGGCTCTTACAGGGTCTATCCACAGCAGGGGCCACTGGACGTCGGTGGTTATTCTGTTTCTGGGCCTGGCCAACCTGACGTTTCCCCTGGGCTCCCTCTAGTGAGGTCTGGTCTTCACCTTAGCTGCAGATGCTTGTGTTGAGGGGACTCTGTGCTTTAGACAGACATACCAGATGTTACAAGTCACTGTGCCTAAAACGGAAGTGTTTCGTTTATTTATTTATTTATTTTAATTTTTGCTGTTGATTACTTTCTTGTGCTGATGAATTGGCACGCGTGTTGAACCGGCCGTGCATTGCCTGGGAGAGAGCTGTGGACATTCCAGAGGGCGTCACTCTTCTTGTTCACGGATGTTAAAGAGAAAGGCCTGTGAGTGTCGCCCTGGGTGGCCGCGCCTGGTTCATGTTTGTGCTGTGCTGTGGGTTCCTTCTTTCCACAAAATCAGTGAGCCCCTCGAAGGTGCCAGGCCTGATGCTAAACATGGGGATGGAGAGGGACAGGGCGTCGCCTGTCCCTTGCTGTCTGGTTTATTTTGTTTTGTTTCTACATCACCTCCTGTCTTTCCTGTGCTCCCGCAGAGGGGGGACACAAATCCCCGTGTCTGCTCTGGGAACACTGGCCTAAATCAAACATCTAGGGCAGCCTCAGCCAGGAAAGGGCATCACTCAAGGACAGGGAGCAGGTCAGTCTGTCTGGACGGTGGTGGAAGAGCACACACCAACTTTTGTGGTACAATTTTCTTCTAATAAAAATCATGCTTTTTAAAGGCATCATTTAGTAAATTTTGACAAATAGGTGCAATGACATAAGCACCCCCCGCAAGCAAGATTCCGGCCATTCCCATCTGCCCAGAGCATCCTCCATGCCCTTCCACCCCAGCAACCACAGCCATGCCATCTGTCCCACACTTTTGACTTTTCTGGAATGTCATGTTGAGGGGGGCTGTACAGTGTTACCTGCAGCTGGCTTCCTTACCGTGATCGCTTTTCAGATTCGCCCCTGTTGTGGCAGGTATCTGCATTCATTTGTTTGTCGCTGCTGAGGAGTGGTCCGTTATGTGAATATGCCATAATTTGTTTCTTCATTTAACATTTCGTGGATATTTGAGTGTTTCCAGTTTGGGGCTGGTGTGAATAAAAGTGTGCGCATTTGCGCACAGATCTTTATCCGACGTGCTTTCCTTTCTCTTCAGTGAATACCTAGAAGTAGAATTGCTGGGTCATAAGTAAATGCACCTTGAAATAGATTAGAAACTGCCCAACTGTCTTCCAAAGTGGCTGCACCATTTAGAACCTTGCCTTTTTCTTGACTCACTACTCTAGGACTGACTTTTCAGACCCCTTGCCCTCTGCCTGGTCACTGTGCATGGTGGGCGGAATCCACCATGCCCTGGAAATGACTGTACCTGCAGCTGTGGGGAGAAGCATCTGTGCTCACTGCACACAGATCTGTACCCTCAACGCCAGGCTGTGTCTGCCTTTCTCTACCCAGCACCTGGGATCTCAGGGGGGACCGTCCGGCCTGCAGGTGCAGCAGCCTGACTGTGCCATCTCTTATCCCTACAAATAATCTCTCTGTGGCACTTTGTAAATGACACATCAGCAGTGGAGACAAATAGGAAATAAGAGGCCAGAGGTGGGGCAGGCACTCCCTGATGGAGCTGATTCCACGTGGCCCTGGGCACTTAGCTCGGGAGTGCATGAGAAGGCCCAGTTCCTGCTTGCTCCATGACATCCTCATTTCTTGGCCAGATTTTGGAGAGAGAGAGCTTTTTTCAATAACTGCCCATCTTGGTAGTCCTCCTCAGGAAGAACAAAGGAAACAAAGAGATTCAAAACTGTGGGCCTGACACAGTGATTCATGCCTTTAATCCCAGCATTTTGGGAGGCCAAGGTGGGAGGATCTCTTGAGCCCAGGAATTTGAGACCAGCCTGGGCAACACAGCAAGACCCTATCTCTACAGACATACAAATGAAAAAATTAGGTGTATATGGTGGCACATGCCTGTGATCCCAGCAACTTGGGATGCTGAAGTGGGAGAATCACATGAGCCCAGGAGGTGAAAGTTGCAGTGAGCTCTGATTGCACCATTGCACTCCAGCCTGGGCAACAGAGCAAGCCTCTCTCTCAAAAAAGAAAAGACAAAAAGAGGGGAGGGGAGGGGAGGGGAGCGGAGGGGAAAAGAAAAAGAAAAACCAAAACCACAAAAAAGTGTGCATGTCCCAGCAGCTTGGTTCTGGGCTGGGCCTGTCTGTGGCTTACAAGAAGAGCACAGAGCTACCTGCACTTGGACATCCTAGTGGCGTGGCCTAACTTCTGACATTGGGGTCAGGTCCGATGAAAGAAGATAAGCCGTGATGTTTCCTTCCTGAGAAGGCCTAGTTCCGAAGTGAGGGCCGGCAAACCCCGCAGCACCGCACTCACAGGAGAAGACACATTTGCTTATTGAGCTGAGCTGTCTGGCTTCCCTGGACCCTCAGCCCCATCACAGCACAGCACTCAGAGGAGAAGACACATTTGCTTATTGAGCTGAGCTGTCTGGCTTCCCTGGACCCTCAGCCCCGTCACAGCACAGCATTACCAGGGTATCAGACGCCCAAAGGCAGCGCCGACATGCAGCCTGCCACTGCAGCCACAGCACTCGGGTTAAAAAGAAACCGCACAAAACTCGTGTTTCTGCTTGTCCAGACTAGAAATTAATTTAACCTTGGCCTACAGCAGCTGTTTCTACATCTCACTGGATGGATGACGGCAGTCCTACCTGGTAGGGGAGGTTGGAAGGATGGGAACTGTCTACGATTAACCTTTTCATTAGCATAGAAAGTTTAGACAATCAAGGTCCAAATTTCTAACTTGAAGGTCAATTTCTTGCGTCTCTGTGTACACCCTAACTGATTCAGCACGCCATTGCCCAAAGGTAAATTTCTGTTGGTTTTTTGGAATGCTAAGAGGAGCTCTCAGGCAGTGTTAATGTATGTACTTACAACTTCCTAGGTACCAGTACTGCACTAGGTTTCAATATAGGACTAGGTACCAGTACTGCACTAGGCACTAGCACTGCACAAGGTACTGTGGATTTGACGGGTCAGGGGAAGGAAACCGTTCTGATTTTCAAGGAATTTCCTATATAGTTATAGAAACCACATTCATTAGAGAATGAATAAATTACCTTTGTGCTGCTATTAGACTATGTAAGACCTGTACCATGTGATGTCCTGTGGTTACATAAGTACAGTTTTAAATCAACTATATCTGCAGCCTCTGAGAGACCTGCTCCCCATTTTCCTAGTTGCAGTTCACTCCCCCAGTTCCTCTGTACCCTATCTGGATGAGACTGCTCCTTCCATGGGCTAGACTAAACCCCAAGCAGTGCTGGCTGTTAATGATACGAGCACCACCCCAGACCTAGGGCCAACTGAGTCAGGGGAAGAACCCTTTGCAGTGCCACAGGGTCCTAATTGTGTCATGTGTTGCCCAAATTAGCATGGCTGAGGATGGACTGCTGGTTCTAAAATAGTCTAGACGGACTGAGCCCTGTCTCCAAACTGCTTCAGCACGACTCTGGTTTCCCCCATCCCAATTTACAGACAGGCAGCCTAAAGGAAAAGGATGAGATGGCTAAACTGAAAGTCACAAAGGAAATCCCAGGCCAACACCACCTCCCCCCCCAGGGCTTCCTCCAGCTGCTGTCTACACCCCCACAGTCCCAGGATGCTGGGCAGTTTTCTCCAAGAGTTGGAAACCTTTTCCCAGGGCACCCTCACACAAAATCGCACTCTGAATAACAAGATGGTTTCAGGCGTTTTTCTAATCATAAGCCCCCAAATTAGATAAGATCAACATGAGAGGTCTCAGGTATGCCTTAGGAATTTAAAGGACTGACAGAAAAGGTTGAAATCTGTAATGGGTGGAAGAGGAGATGGCATGATTAGGATGCCGTCCTGAGAATTAGTAGTGGAATCTTACCCGTGAAAAAGGGCGCTTGTGTGCAGGCCCCCAACACATCAGCTGGTAACCGTGCCCAGCACCAGGACGCTGGGGTGAGCCAGAGCCACTGGAACGTGTCCTCACCTGCACCCGTCTCTGCTCATTAGCCGTGGCATCTAAATCACCTTCGCTCCAAGGGCATTTTTTCCCGTATACCGTTCATTCTTACTGTGCTAATTTACTAATTTTTTCCCTTCCCTGAGCTGTTGCAGATTTAGTGTTGACTGGCTTCTCTGTGTTTTTCTTTAGCCTAATTCATTATCACTAAGTTTGTGCTTTTTTTTTTTTTCTGATCAATATACACATTTAGATTGGTTTAAAATAATTCCATGGAGAACCTCAGTAGTGTCCTCGGATAACAGATGCAACTCTCTGGGAGAAGAGAACATTCATCAGGGACCACGGTGACCGAGCCCACGAGTGCCACCTCCCTGAGTGTGTGCTGAGCATACTAGAACATGCATGTGTACGCTGTCAGGTCCTCAGGCTGCATGAAGCTGCCGCGTGCGCCCCGTGTCCCTGCTACGTCCCCCACTGCTTGTGCTGAGTGCTGGGAGAGCCTGCGGTGTCAGAGCAGCACATCGAGACCCAGACGCTGCTTGCTTAGCTAGGCTGGTTCTCAGTCTTCTGAGGATTTTTTGCACCACTATGTTTACTGAAACTACATCCTGAGTTAAGTGTTTGAGCAATTTGTTCTTGAGGCCAATAAGAGCGAAATCCCTGAGTCAGAGCTGATACCAGCGAACTGGTTAAGAAAGTATAAAAACATGGGGAAGAGGCTGAGAGGAAAAACGCTCTGAGTGGGAAGAAAGGAGGGAACACCTGTCTAAACTGGCTATGTTCATGTCCATTCGTTCTTTAAAGGGCTTGTCTTTGTCCTTCCTAAACTCCGGTGTTCCCCTGTCTCCCAGGCTGGTGGCTCATTGCTCTTGCCGCAGGCCAGAGGGAAATGACAGATTTCCTCTTGGCATGAATTTGAGGGCAGCCTTCTAACTTTTTTTGTTCTGTAGTGGGATTTTACTGAAGGTCAGATGGAAAAAACCCTTAAGTTGACCAAAAACTTGTTTTTAATGTATATGATGTAAGCTGAAAACTTTAAGAAGGTAAACAGAGCTGGGCATGGTGGCACATGCCTGTAGTCCCAGCAGCTTGGGAGGCCAAGGTAGGAGGATGACTTGAGACCAGGAGGTTGAGGCTGCAGAGAGCTATGATTGTGCCAGTGTTCTCCAGTGACAGAGTGAGAACTTGTCTCTAAAATTAGATAGATTGATAGACTGATTGATAGATAAATGATGATAGATAATAGAGAGATGACAGGTAGATGAATAGATGACAGACAGGCAGATAGATGATAGATCAATCCATGCATGATAGACAGATAGATGATAGGTAAATAGGTAGATAGGTAAATGATATAGATAGATAATAGATCAATCAATCCATAAATGGATAGATGATAGGTAACAGATAGACTGATTGATTGGTTGAGAGATGACTGATAGGTAGAAAACAAACCGAGTTTTTAGTTTATCCACAGAGTGGCACAAGCGTCATCTCATTCCATTTTAGAACATTTCACTCCCACACCCAGATTATGCCTTAGCATTTACCGAACCCCCCAAACTCACCACTGCTTCCCCCTCACGTCTTAATTTCAGAGTTTATTGAGCACTGGTCTAGATATTCGGTTTGCAGTGACAGAGAAGACACAGCTCCCCTTTATTACAAAGATTCCATTTCCATCTGACTGTATTTACTACCATCAGCCCTTCATATCCGTGGGTTCTGCATCTGGGAATTAAAGCAACCTCCCTCGGATCGAAAATACTTGAAAAGAAAATGGATGGTTGCATCTGTACTGAATTTGTCCAGACTCTTTTACCTGTCATTATTCCCTAAATAATACAGTATCACAGCTATTTATATTGGCACTTACATTGCATTAGGGATTATAAGTAGTCTAGAGGTGATTTAAAGGATATGGGAGAATGTGCTTACATTATATGCAAATACCACACGTTTTATATCAAGGACTTGAGCATCTGTGGATTTTGGTATCTGCAGGGGGGTCCCAGAACCAATCTTCCATGGATACCAAGGGACGATTGTACTCACATATGTTAAAAGTGTCCCTCTGAATTAGAGAGAGAATCTGTCACGAATATGTTAGAACAGGCCACCCCAATCAGCCTTTAGTGAGTAGAGCATCTCCACCTGAAACCATCTACATCTAAACCTTTCATAAGGAAAGGAACTTCTGATATACCATGGAGTATATGGAGAAACGTTTAAATAGACTGATTGATTGGTTGAGAGATGATTGATAGATAGAAAACAAACCTGGTTTTTAGTTTATTCACAGAGTGGCACAAGTATCATCTCATTCAAATATTGGCTCTGGGGAAGCATTTATGCCCATGAGGATTCCTGCCCTCAAAAATTTAACTGTGTAATTTAGATATACACAAAAAAATGATGATACAAATATTTGAGTGCTGCATGAGCTTACAGTATTCCTGACCCTCCCCATTCAGTAATTGGAGATTAGACTAGACCCACTTATTAATCCACCCATCCATTAATTCCTTATTCAATTATTCTTTATTGAGCATCTACCATGTGTCAGTTTCCCTTTTAGAACTGGGAGTATATTGTACATTTCTATATTACCCACCATGCTAAGCACATAGGAAGACTCAGAAGACACATACTATTAGACACTGAGAATGCTATTTTTTGGTGCCTTTGGTCATAAAATGATAGGAGCCAGAAAAGTGATTTTTAGCTTCGCCACCCCCCCCCCGACCCCCAAATGCTGTCAACATTGGGAAGCTTTTCAATCCCTCAAAATCACTTAGGAAGATAAATGAGTAAACTTTGCTGTACTAATTTTCTCTTCAGAATTCAACATGACTTATGCCCTGCTTTGTTTATTGCTCAAATAAGCAAATCAGAATGGATTGTGTGATTATTCTGAAATACAGTTAAGTCCAGATCACTTTGTTCTTCCTTCATCGTTTTCTTAACTAATCCATCTCGATCCAGGAGAGGATTCATCACAGAGCCTGCCAGGGAGTCTTTAAAATAAATGAATAAATAAGAAGAAGGAAAGACAAATGAAGGAGGGCCACTAGCAGCCCCAAAATAAATTGCTGTGCACCTTCACACGTCCCTCCCTCTCCCTGTCTTCCTCTCTCTCACACACACCTCTGAGAATTTCAGAAGACTCCAGAACATGCTGGAAAGTCATTTGATGAGGGGGAATTTGCGCTTAAGCCGAGAGTGCTGCCATGGCCTCCATGTGCGAGGTGGGGCCGAGGACCTCTCCTGTGGGAAGCTGGCTGCACGCAGAAGCCCCTGGGGTAGCCTCTGGGATTTGCCTCTGCTTTGCTCTCTAAGGGTCTCCACTTTGTCCCTTCAGGCAGTTGGAGCTGTTTCCCCCTTTGACTAAATCTTCACCAGATGCTGGTCAGCTACCTGGCCCTGAGCAAGTCGCTTTGGGCCTTGGTGGAACTGAGAAATGAAGGGACATTGGCTTCCTGGGGCTGCAGTGAGACATCGCCACCAACTGTGAGGCGTAAAACAATAGGAATTGCCCCTCCCAGTTCTGGAGGCCAGAGATGCTGGAACTGTGGTTGCAATGACAGCAACAGAGGAGGGTGTGGAGGAGAGGAGCAGGGCTGCGGTCACACCAGGACACTGGCTTTTAAAGGGTGGGCAGAGAAGATCCCACAGGAGACAAGGCCCAGAGAGGGAGGCGGGAGGAGAGCTGAGAGAAGGGGCAGTCCTGAAAACCAACACAGAGAAGCTGCAGCCATACCCACCGTGCGAGGGGGAGAGACCACCCAGGTCCAGGACGAGGAGACCATGGGCTTTCCTGCCTCGATGGACATGGAAGATCTTAAGAGAAGCAATTTCAGCTTCAAAATGGATGGAAACCATATTGCGGTGGGTTAGGAATGGGGAGAAGGTCAGAAAGTGGCCCTCGGTTTGTTCCAGTCACTGAGTTGGACCAAGACCGGTAGGGGTTGGACTGATGATGGGTTAGAGGCTGCTTGGGAGGAGGTGCTCCCGGGTGGGTGGAGAGGCTTCGTGGGAGGAGGTCCTGTTTGTCTGCATTTTCTTAGGGAGAACAGCCTTAAGGAAAGGAGTACAAGGAAAGAGACCTCTGGCGCAAATTCCCAGAGGCTGAAGCAGCATAAAAGTCTCTCCTCCGTGGAAAAACTTAGAGGAGCCAAGAGCATACATTCCTCAGTGAAAGACTCCAACCTGAAAGGCTTCACTTTGTATGATTCCAACTATGTGACGTTCAGGAAAAGGCAGACTTCTGGGGACCTTAAGCAGATCTGTGCTTGCCAGGGTTTGGTGAGGTGGGAAGGATGAATCGGCAGAGTACACAGAGGTTTAGGGACCTAAAAGATGCCTATATGATCCTGTAATGGCAGGTCGAAGACAGATGGATTCGTCCCAGCCCATTGAACACACAGGCAAAGAATGAACCCTAATGCCAACTGTGGAACTTAGTTAATAATAATGTTTCGATGATGCTTTATCAGTTGTACCAAATGCACCATACAAATGCGACATGTTTGTGATTTGGAAAACTGAGGGCAGGGGAAGAAGAAGGATATGGGAACTCCATAGTTCCATTCAGATTTTTTCTTAACATGAAACGGCTCTTTTTTTTTTTTTAATTGCATTTTAGGTTTTGGGGTACATGTGAAGAACATGCAAGATTGTTGCATAGGTACACACATGGCAGTGTGATTGCTGCCTTCCTCCCCCATCACCTATATCTGGCATTTCTCCCCATGCTATCTCCCCCAACTCCCCACCCCCTGCTGTTCCTCCCCTATTTCCCCCCGACAGACCCCAGTGTGTGATGTTCCCCTCCCTGTGTCCATGTGTTCTCATTGTTCAACACCCACCTATGAGTGAGAACATGCGGTGTTTGATTTTCTGTTCTTGTGTCAGTTTGCTGAGAATGATGGTTTCCAGGTTAATGCATGTCCCTACAAAGGACACGAGCTCATCGTTTTTGGTGGCTGCATAATATTCCATGGTATATATGTGCCACATTTTCCCTGTCCAGTCTATCATCGATGGGCATTTGGGTTGGTTCCAGGTTTTTGCTATTGTAAACTGTGCTGCAATGAACATTCGTGTGCATGTGTCCTTATAGTAGAACGATTTATAATCCTTTGGATATATACCCAGTAATGGGATTGCTGGGTCAAATGGAATTTCTATTTCTAGGTCCTTGAGGAATCGCCACACTGTCTTCCACAATGGTTGAACTAATTTACACTCCCACCAACAGTGTAAAAGTGTTCCTATTTCTCCACATCCTCTCCAGCATCTGTTGTCTCCAGATTTTTTAATGATCGCCATTCTAACTGGCATGAGATGGTATCTCAATGTAGTTTTGATTTGCATTGCTCTAATGACCAGTGATGATGAGCATTTTTTCATATGTTTGTTGGCTTCATGTATGTCTTCTTTTGTAAAGTGTCTGTTCATATCCTTTGCCCACTTTTGAATGGGCTTGTTTGTTTTTTTCTTGTAAATCTGTTTTAGTTCTTTGTAGATTCTGGATATCTGCCCTTTGTCAGATGGGTAGACTGCAAAAATTTTTTCCCATTCTGTTGGTTGTCCATTCACTCTAATGACTGTTTCTTTTGCCGTGTAGAAGCTGTGGACTTTGATTAGGTCCCATTTGTCTATTTTGGCTTTTGTTGCCAATGCTTTTGGTGTTTTGGTCATGAAGTCCTTGCCTAGGCCTATGTCCTGAATGGTTTTGCCTAGATTTTCTTTTAGGGTTTTTATGGTGTTAGGTCTTATGTTTAAGTCTTTAATCCATCTGGAGTTAATTTTAGTGTAAGGTGTCAGGAAGGGGTCCAGTTTCTGCTTTCTGCACATGGCTAGCCAGTTTTCCCAACACCATTTATTAAACAGAGATTCCTTTCCCCCATTGCTTGTTTTTGTCAGGTTTGTCAAAAATCGGATGGTTGTAGATGTGTTGTGTTGCCTCCGAGGCCTCTGTTCTGTTGCATTGGTCTATATCTCTGTTTTGGTACCAGTACCATGCTGTTTTGATTACTGTAGCCTTGTAGTATAGTTTGAAGTCCGGGAGTGTGATGCCTCCCGCTTTGTTCTTTTTGCTTAGAATTGACTCGGCTATGCGGGCTGTCTTTTGGTTCCATATGAAGTTTAAGGTGGTTTTTTCCAGTTCTGTGAAGAAGGTCATTGGTAGCTTGATGGGGATAGTGTTGAATCTGTAAATTACTTTGGGCAGTATGGCCATTTTCATGATATTCTTTCTTCCTAACCATGAGCATGGAATGTTTCTCCATCTGTTTGTGTCCTCTCTTATTTTGTTGAGCAGTGGTTTGTAGTTCTCCTTGAAGAGGTCCTTTATGTTCCTTGTTAATTGTATTCCTAGGTATTTTATTCTCTTTGTAGCACTTGTGAATGGCAGTTCATTCTTGATTTGGCTCTCTTTAAGTCTGCTATTGGTGTATATGAATGCTTGTTATTTTTGCACATTGATTTTGTATCCTGAGACTTTGCTGAAGTTGCTTATCAGTTTCAGGAGATTTTGGGCTGAGACGATGGGTCTTCTAGATATACAATCATGTCGTCTGCAAATAGAGACAATTTGACTTCCTCCTTTCCTATTTGAATACCCTTTATTTCTTTTTCTTGCCTGATTGCTCTGGCTAGAACTTCCAGTACTATATCGAATAGGAGTGGTGAGAGAGGGCATCCTTGTCTAGTGCCAGATTTCAGAGGGAATGCTTCTAGTTTTTGCCCATTCAGTATGATATTGGCTGTTGGTTTGTCATAAATAGCTTTTATTATTTTGAGATACGTTCCATCAATACCTAGTTTATTGAGGGTTTTTAGCATAAAGGGCTGTTGAATTTTGTCAAAGGCCTTCTCTGCTTCAATTGAGATAATCATGTGGTTTTTGTCTTTGGTTGTTTATGTGGTGAATTATGTTTATAGACTTGCGTATGTTGAACCAGCCTTGCATCCCTGGGATGAAGCCTACTTGATCATGGTGGATAAGCTTTTTGATGTGCTGTTGCAATCGGTTTGCCAGTATTTTATTGAAGATTTTTGCATCTATGTTCATCATGGATATTGGCCTGAAGTTTTCTTTTCTTGTTGAGTCTCTGCCGGGTTTTGATGTCAGGATGATGTTGGTCTCATCAAATGATTTGGGAAGGAATCCCTCTTTTGGATTGTTTGGAATAGTTTCACAAGGAATGGTACCAGCTCCTCTTTGTATGTCTGGTAGAATTCGGCTGTGAACCCATCTGGACCTGGGCTTTTTTGGATGGTAGGCTCTTAATTGCTGCTTCAACTTCAGACCTTGTTATTGGTCTATTCAGGGTTTCGACTTCTTTCTGGTTTAGGCTTGGGAGGGTGAAAGTGTCCAGGAATTTATCCATTTCTTCCAGGTTTACTAGTTTATGTGCATAGAGTTGTTTGTAATAATCTCTGATGATGGTTTGAATTTCTGTGGAATCTGTGGTGACATCCCCTTTATCGTTTTTTATTGCACCTATTTGATTATTCTCTCTTTTCTTTTTTATTAATCTGGCTAGTGGTCTATTTTGTTTATCTTTCCAAAAAACAGCTCCTGGATTGATTGATTTTTTGAAGGGCTTTTTGTGTCTCTATCTCCTTCAGTTCTGCTCTGATCTTAGTTATTTCTTGTCTTCTGCTAGGTTTTGAGTTTTTTTGATCTTGCTCCTCTAGCTCTTTCAATTTTGATGATAGGGTGTCAATTTTAGACCTCTCCTTGCTTCTCATGTGGGCATTTATTGCTATATATTTTCCTCTAGAGACTGCTTTAAATGTGTCCCAGAGATTCTGGTACGTTATGTCTTTGTTCTCATTGGTTTCGAAGAACATCTTTATTTCTGCCTTCATTTCATTGTTTATCCAGTCAACATTCAAGAGCCAGTTGTTCAGTTTCCATGAAGCCAGGTGGTTCTGAGTTAGTTTCTCAGTTCTGAGTTCTAACTTGATTGCACTGTGGTCTGAGAGACTGTTTGTTATGATTTCTGTTCTTTTGCATTTGCTGAGGAGTGATTTACTTCCAATTATGTGGTCAATTTTAGAGTAGGTGTGATGTGGTGCTGAGAAGAATGTATGTTCTGTGGATTTGGGGTGGAGAGTTCTGTAAATGTCTATTAAGTTTGCTTGGTGTAGGTCTGAGTTCAAGTCCTGGATATCCTTGTTAATTTTCTGTCTCACTGATCTGTCTAATATTGACAATGGGGTGTTAAAGTCTCCCACTATTATTGTGTGGGAGTCTTAGTCTCTTTGTAAGTCATTAAGAACTTGCCTTATGTATCTGGGTGCTCCTGTATTGGGTGCATATATATTTAGGATTGTTAGCTCTTCTTATTGCGTTGATCCTTTTACCATTATGTAATGTCCTTCTTTGTCTCTTTTGATCTTTGTTGGTTTAAAGTCTATTTTATCAGATGAGAATTGCAACTCCTGCTTTTTTTTGCTCTCCATTTGCTTGGTAAATCTTCCTCCATCCCTTTATTTTGAGCCTTCGTGTATGCTTGCATGTGAGATGGGTTTCCTGGATACAGCACACTGATGGGTTTTGGCTTTTTATCCAATTTGCCAGTCTGTGTCTTTTGATTGGGGCATTTAGCCATTTACATTTAGGGTTAATATTGTTATGTGTGAATTTTATCCTGCCATTTTGATGCTAGCTGGCTGTTTTGCCTGTTAGTCGATGCAGTTTCTTCATTGTGTTGATGCTCTTTACCATTTGGTATGTTTTTGGAGTGACTGGTACTGGTTGTTCCTTTCTATGTTTAGTGCCTCTTTCAGGAGCTCTTATAAAGCAGGCCTGGTGGTGATGAAATCTCTGAGTACTTGCTTGTTCGCAAAGGATTTTATTTTTCCTTCACTTATGAAGCTTAGTTTGGCTGGATATGAAATTCTGGGTTGAAAGTTCTTTTCTTTAAGGATGTTGAATATTGGCCCCCACTCTCTTCTGGCTTGTAAGGTTTCTGCTGAGAGATCTGCTGTAAGTCTGATGGGCTTCCCTTTGTGGGTAACCCGACCTTTCTCTCTGGCTGCCCTTAGCATTTTCTCCTTCATTTCAACCCTGGTGAATCTGACGATTATGTGCCTAGGGGTTGCTCTTCTTGAGGAATATCTTTGTGGTGTTCTCTATATTTCCTGGACTTGAATATTGGCCTGTCTTGCTAGATTGGGGAAGTTTTCCTGGATAATATCCTGAAGAGTATTTTCCAGCTTGGATTCATTCTCTCCATCACATTCAGGTACACCTATCAAACGTAGATTAGGTCTTTTCACATAGTCCCATATTTCTTGGAGACTTTGTTCATTCCTTTTTACCCTTTTTTCTCTAATCTTGCCTTCTCATTTTATTTCATTGAGTTGATCTTCAACCTCTGACATCCTTTCTTCTGCTTGGTCAATTCGGCCGTTGAAACTTGTGTATGCTTCGCAAAGTTCTCGTGTTGTGTTTTTCAGCTCCATCAATTCACTTATATTCCTCTCTAAGTTGTTTATTCTTGTTAGCATTTCATCAAATCTTTTTTCAAGGTTCTTAGTTTCTTTGCATTGGTTTAGAACACGTTCTTTAGCTCACAGAAGTTTCTTATTACCCACCTTCTGAAGCCTGATTCTGTCAATTCATCAGACTCATTCTCCATCCAGCCTTGTTCCCTTGCTGGTGAGAAGTTGTGATCCCTTGTAGGAGGAGAGGTGTTCTGGTTTCAGGTGTTTTCATCGTTTTTGCACTGGTTTCTTCCCATCTTTGTGGATTTATCCACCTGTCCTCTTTGTAGTTGTTGACTTTCAGATTGGGTCTCTGAGTGGACGTCCAGTTTGTTGGTGATGAAGTTATTTCTTTCTGTTTCTTAGTTTTCCTTCTAACAGTCTGGCCTCTCTGCTGTAGGACTGCTGAGGTCCACTCCAGGCCCTCCTTGCCTGGGGATCACCTGCAGCAGCTGCAGAACAGTAAGGGTTGCTGCCAGTTTCTTCTTCTGCTATCTTTGTCCCAGAAGGATACCTGCCAAATGTCAGTCTGAGCTCTCCTTTATGAGGTGACTCTTTGGATATATGGGGGTCAGGGAGCTGCTTGAGGAGACAGTCTGTCCTTTATAGGAGCTCAAGTGCTGAGCTGTGAGCTCCATTGTTCATTCAGAGCTGCTGGGCAGGTACGTTTAAGTCTGCTGCAGCAGAACTCATAAACCCCTTTTTTTCCAGGTGCTCTGTCCTGGGGAGTTAGGGCTTTATTTATGAGTTTCTGTTATGTTGCTGCCTTTTTTAGGGCTGCCCTGCCCAGCGAGGAGGCAGCCTTGTCACTGTCTGCCTGCAGAGGCTTTGCTGAGCTGCTATGGGCTCTGCCCAGCTGGCTGTGAACTTCCCCTGCAGTCCTGTTTATACAGGTGTAGTTGTAACTGCCTCAGTAATGGCAACCCACCTCTATAATGGCGGACTGTCTCTGTAATGGCGGGCTGCCTCGGCAATGGCAAACTACCTCTGTAGTGGTGGACTGCCTCATTATGGCAGACGCCCCTGCCCCACAGAGCTGGACCACCCTGGGTTCAGCTGTGCTTGCTGTGAAACTCTCAATCCAGAGCATTTCTGATTGCTGTTTTTTGTGGGGGGTGGGACCAACTGAGCCTGATCACCTGGCTTCCTGCCTCAGAGCCTTTTTTTAGTTCAACGGTCGACTATCTCCCAGATGTTCCAGTCGCCTGTTGAAAAGGCGCTGGGATCTGTGTGATTTCCCCTGTGGTGACCCACTGTGCAGGCTGAAACAGCAGCGCTGAGATTTGTGGCACTTTTTTGCCCCGGGAATCTCCTGGCCTGGCTCCCTGTTTCAGTCCCCTTGTTAATCAGATGAATGGGCGACTCTGCTTTCCTGGAGCTCCAATTGCCAGCTAAAATGGTGCCCGGACCCGTGTATTTTGTATGGAGAACAGCTGCGCCGGGCGAGCTGGCAGAAACAGCCGCACTGGGCAAAACAGCCATGGGCGAAAACAGCCGTGCCGGACAAACCAGCCTCGCTGGTGACCCATGGGGCTCCTCCGCCTGGGAATCTCCTGGTCTGTGGGCAATAAAAATCCATCTGGAAATGCGGTGTCCACTCATCCTCCTCACTTTCACTGGGAGCTGCAATCCTGAGCTCGAAACTGCTCTTCAAAAAATAAGCTTATTAATTAAAAAATAGTAATAAATAATAAAAGTTTACCATGAAGGTAAATGGAAAGGAAAGGATTTGATTGTTCTAGACTGGAACAAAAAGGAGGTACAGGAGGAAGCGCTGGTGGAGACTGGGAAGGGAATGCCTGGTCCTTGGGGGACCGAGAGGAGGGAGGAGCAACAGGTACCTCTGTGTGTCCCGGAGGAAGCTCCTCTTTCTGCAGGAAAGCAGGGACCCTAGGGCAAGCTGGAGCCTCCCGGAGGCAAAGGCTGAGAGTGAGGCTGATGGAGAGGGGGAGCCTTGTAGGCAAAAGGGAGAGGAGCAGGTATGGGGAGGGAGAGGCTTCAGTGCACCTTCTGTCTATACCACACCTCTTCGGTCCTTTAGAGAAAGAGGACAGTAGGTTAAGAGGGATGTGAGGAAAGCAGGAATGACTGGAATCAGCATTGAGGGCAGACGTGTCTCACACCTCTGGGTGATTGATGATGGGAATGGTTAGAGGCCAGCTGAGGTAGAGACATTGCATTTGGCTTCATGCAGTTCTCTGGTCATTCTCAAAGGCCAAGGTGTTGATGTGAAGGAGGTAGATTCAGCATAAAACCAGGTTGGGCATTTGCTAGGCTGGGCAGAGAGGGAGTCGTGTGACGGAAGCCGTTCAGTAGGGGCTTGGAGCAGAAGATGAATGACCGCTGAGTTGCTCATCAAAAATGGAATCCCCACAATGGAGAAGAAGTTGGAAAAATCGCTCTCAAATCCTCTTTTAACTTGAAAGGAAAAGAATCTGATACTCTGCAAGAAATCACATTCCAATGCAAAAATATAGGTTTCTTTTACAGAAACAGATGTGGAGAATGTGATTGAGGATTGACAACCTAAACCCAGTCTCCCACCTGACACAGGGATTGAGCTCATTTGTTTTTGCTGCAGAGTTCCATAGAGTGAACTTGTCCTTATATCTGACCTATTACTGGGCCTTTAAAAGAAATTACATATAGATGGTGGTTTTAATAACATTTTATCATTATTCAACCATTAATCCTTTCTAGGTAAGTGAAGGGTTAAGGAAACACACATATACATCTGCACATTCACATATATATTTTGTGTGTATTATATTGCGTGGTCAAATTATTTACCAGTTTATCAATGAATAAACCCGAATTTATGGAATATCTGCTAGAAAACTCTGTGCTACCTGTTTTCACGTATAATAGATTATTGCCCCTATGAGGCAAGCATGATTATTCTCATTTTGTACACAGGAAACAAACTTGGGTCCAGTTACTCTGTTGCCCCAAGCCATTTGCTTCTAGTGACAGAGTTCAGAATTAAATTTACAGCTCCTTGGAATCTCTCCACCACTTCACAGCTTCCTCCCCATAAGGGACATCCTGGTGTTTTTGAAGACAGATTGCCACAACTCACTTCTGGCATCTTGGAGTCATTTGTTTAACTTATACAGACTGAGAAGGATTCAGAGGTTGAGAGATTCACTAGCTAGAAAAAAGAAAATAATTACCTCTTTGGAGTATGCTAGAGTTAATAAATTTATAGCTGTTGTGTCTCTTGATTTTCATGACCATTCTATAGAAGGAGGGTAGCTATTATCCACATAGAAGAAAATAAGACCCAAAGAGTTGCTGAAGGCCGTGTGATTCATACGTCATAAGGTTGGAACTAGGATGCAACTTTTTGATTCCTAGTGTGGCTGTGGAAACTCCTGTAACGTGTTGGTGGTAAGGAAAGGGAAATGCATCTTAGCTTTAGGGAAGAAGTAAAGGACTCCTTGTGCACAGGTGAGCACAGGTAATAAAATCCGAATTAAAATTGGAACTCCAGTTAGCATTTATGGGAATTTACACTTGTCAGATCAAAGAAAAGTTAATCCCCTGCTGTTTCTAAATATCTTAGATACCTATTGGAAATCACAATGTAACAAACTGAATTTCAATGTTAAGTAAGGCAGTAGAGTTTAAATATTTCTTTTTGACCTCCTACTCTGTCCTCTGTGCTTACAAAATTCCAAATAAACACAGGTGAAGTGAATTTGTTAGATATTATATACTTAGGACCTTTTTGCAAAAGATCCTTTTGCAAATTTAGACACGAAATTTGCAAAATGATCTTTGCTGAGAGCCACCACTAGAACCCACCTTTATTTACTAATTTATTTGTTTGTTCATAGGCACATACTGAGGACCTGTGCTGTGCTAGATATGGACGCCATTTCTTTTTAAGTTTTTAAAATCAAGATCACAGTATATTGGGAGGGAAATTATCTGACTTTTCGTTGCTATTTAGGGTAATGTTTATAGCCAATGAGATACAAGCTATGAAATTCTTTTTAAAAACTTTTTAGTTTGAATAATTTTAGATATAGAAAAGTTGGGGAAGAAAAAAGTACAAAAAAATCTCTTGTATTTCTCATGCCACCTCTCCCAGTGACAGCATATTTTATAACCTTAGTATGATGATCAAGAATAGGAAATTAACATGGGTGCCATATTGTTAACTCATCTGCAGACCTTATTTGAATTCTACCAATTTTTCTACCAATGTCCTTTCTCTGTCCCAGGACGCCACGCTGCCTTCAGATGTTCTTTTTCCTTAGCCCCCTCCAGTCTATAACATTTCCTCAGTTTCTTTTATGACCTTGTACTTTTGAAGAAGACTGATTGATTATGTTGTAATGTCCCTCAGTTTGAGTTTTTCCAGTGTTTTCTCATGATTGGAGTAAGGTTCTGCATTTTTGGTATTAAAAAAATCACATAAATGATTATTTGTCCTTTCCAGTGTGTTATATCCAAAGGGCTCTGGTGATGTTGGCCGCGGTCACTTGCTTAAGTGGCTAACTGCCAGGTTTCCACTGTAAAGTTGACTATTTGATTTATTTAATTATTTATATTAGTAAAGACTTAATGGGTATTTATTTTATTCTGTGGGTTAATCCAATCCTATCATTAATTTTGTTGTTGTTGATCACATTGTTCTAGTGTGAGTCATCAGGAACTCCTTTAAGTTAGCTTGCATTGGTGTTGTTCTCTCAACAAACCTCCATCTTTTTTTTGAGTATTTCATTACTTTCTGATTCCATAAAATATTCCTGACTCATTCTGTATTTTCCCTGCCCCAGCCCAGACACGATTGCTCCTCCTAGAAGCCCCATTTTTTGTAATTGGGTGATGGTATTTAGACACCAAGATCTAGATGCTAACTGTGCTCATTGCTACTGGGGTGTCATTGTTTCTAGGCCTTCTCAGTGGACAGGCCCAGGACATATGTGTATGTATGCTAACCCATGAACACACACATTTCTATATTTTGGATCTATCTGTGTATGTGTAGATTAAGAACCATGAGTTTATACAGATACCTCTGGTTTCAAACTTCATTTATTCTAGTGTTCCCCTTTTCCTTATAACATTTTTCTCCAATAGAGAAAAACCTGGCTCTTACTATCTCCAATATATTTGCATATTTGTCCAATTCTAGTATGCACACAGTTTCAGAATTGATCATTCAAACCCCTGGGGAGAAGCACATTTACTCACTGAACTACAGCATTTATTTATAGTTTTTTTTTTTATTTTTATCTTTAGCAGATCCAGTCAAAATACTTGTTTCCCAAAGTTACTTATGGTTAGTTATTTCCCTCTCCACCCCTCTTCAGTGTGTTTCACCTGTAATGGGGTTTGGTTCTTTTGTTAGTGTTCTTATTCCATTCTGGGTTCCCAAGCATCCTGGTTGCTTTTTATTGTTTCTTTTATTTTGGGAGTATGTGAAATCCTACTGTGGTCTAAGAGTTGAGGTAATACAGAAAGGTATACTCAGAGAAGTGCCCCTTCTTCCTCCTCTCGGCAGCCCCACCTTTCCACCCCTTTTCCACCCACACCCTATAGGTAACCAATCTGGATCCTGGTTTCAGTTTCCTATATTTCTTTTTTCACAAAAGACTTGATTTCTATATATCCTCATATCCCTTTCTTCTATGATATATAACTATATCATACTATATACATACATATATATACACATACTATAATACTATAATACATGTTTTTGGGCTTTGTTAACTCTGACATGGAAATCACTCCATATCTGTTTATAGAGTTCTTCATTCTTTTTTACACCCCATACTTCATTGTATGGGTGGGTTATAGTTTTTTGGCTTTTTATAAATTGACCAATGATAATTGTATATATTTGAGGGGTACAAAATGATATTTTGTTATATGTATACATTGTGAAATGATTAAATCAAGCTAATTAACATCTCCATCACCTCATATACTTATCTTTTTTCATTGTGGTATAACAGTTAACATCTATTCTCTTAGCAATTTTGAAACATGCATTACATTCTTATTAACTATAATCACCATACTCTGCAACAGATCTCAAACATTTATTCCTCCTGTCTAACTGAAACTGTGTATCTTTTTTCAACATCCCCCAACCCCTCCCACTCCCCAGCCTCCAGTAACCACAACTACTCTACTCTCTGTTCAGTACTCTTCAGACTTAAGAAAGAAGGATGTATCATCATTTACTCAACCACATATTGTTTCCAATATTTGCAACTACAAATAAAGCTGCAATAACTATAAACGTGTGCACATGTATTTGTGTATTGTAGGAGGTGAATCCTCTAGGAGGCGTTCTAGAAGTGGAATTGTTGGGCTAAAAGTTAAGTGGGTATTTTATTAGGTATTGTCAAATGTCCCTCTAAAACGATTGCACCAGTTTGCTTCCCCACATGAAGGTGCCTGTTTCTCTACAGCCTCCCCAGCACCATGTGTCATACTTTTTTCTGCCTTTTCCAAGTCTCATAGGTGAGAAATGATATCTTAGTTAGTTTTAATTCCTACTTCTTTAATTTCATGTGTATTTGAGTACTTTGTCATATGTTTAAGGGCCATTTTTATGTCTTTTTGTGAATTGTCTGTTCATGTGTTTTTCTCATATTTTTATCTTTTTTGTTGTTTTTTTTATAACCTCAATTTTCAAAGTTTTTTTGTATGTCAGGGATATTAGCCATTTGTCCATGGCATGTGTTGGAAATATTTTTCTCCTGGTTTGTAAGATGTCTTTTGTTTATGATACATCTGTCATGTAAAAGTTTTACATTTTTATATAGTCCAACTTACTATTCTTACTTTCTGGCTTCTGAATTTTGAGTCATCAAAGTTTTTCTCTACACCAGGGTTCAAGAGGAATTAACCCATGTTTATGCGAATACTTTGAAACATTAAAACCACCAATGTTGGCTGGGCGCAGTGGCTCATGCCTATGATTCCAACACTTTGGGAGGCCAAGGCGAGGGGATTGCCAAGGTCAGGAGTTCGAGACCAGCCTGGCTAAAATAGTGAAACCCTGTCTCTACTAAAAATACAAAAATTAGCCAGGCATGGTGGCAGGTACCTGTAGTCCCACCTACTCAAGAGGCTGAGGCAGGAGAATCACTTGAACCCGGGAGGCGGAGGTTGCAGTGAGCCGAGATCATGCCAATGCACTCTAGCCTCGGTGACAGAGCAAGACTCAGTCTCAAAAATAAAAAAAAAAATCAAACAAACAGAAAAAGCCATACAGATGTTAAAAATTCATCTAGTAACAGAACCTGCAATATTAGGACTTGCTTGTGTCTTTCAGTCACCGGGATCTGCCTTCCCAGCTGGTTTCTAAGCAGCAATGTCTTTGAATTGACATCGTTGCTCTACCCTCAGGCTTCCTGGGCTTCTCCAAATCCAGATACTTTATCTAAAACTACCTGGGGGCTTCTGGACTCTGTCACCTCCCCCACCTGTCTTTACTCTAAATATGCTCCTTGTTTTTCCTGGTAGTTTTATTCAGCAGTTGCTTTTGTGTTTTCTACTGATTCCAACCTACCACGTCCTTACCCCTTCACCTTCCTTCCCTTCCTGCCTCATCTCCTTTGCTCATGCAACCTCTGAAATGCAGCGTCCTCCCTTTCCAAAGGCCATTTCTCTCTACAGATGAGTGGGTGCATTTATGTTATGTCTTCAGAATAAGAAATATTATAGCTAAGTGATAGGGCACTCACCTGACAGAGCCCAGCAGACTCAGCAGAACGCAGATATCATTCTTCACATGGAGGGGGTGTCATCCAAAAGAAACATGAAAATGAATCTTTTCTATTTGTTGGAGACAGCAATAGCTATAACATATACTGAAATATTTAATACTTATGAAAGTGTAAGCTCTTTTCATCTTTCCCACCATGACCTTTATTCATTATAACCTTTAAGTACTTAGACAGGTTTTTGTTGTGGTAGTATTGGTATTTAATCAATACATTAAGGATAAACAATGTAAGTGAGGTTCAAAAGGAAAAAAATCTTTCAATTTATCTCCTTCCTCCCTCTCTCTCTGTCTCTCTCTGCTGGTATCTACCAACACACACCAACACAAAACCTGATGCCACTGGTTTTGTAAGGTTATGGTGACCTGCCTTATACCTAGAAAAAGTTAACTTCTGGGAGAACCACAGATGGAGATACAAATTGTGGGGATAGATCACTGCCTGGCTCTGCATTTTAATTTTTAACTTTGACTGTTCTGGAGATTTAAAAAGTTGATCCAGAGACCTCACCGCTTGTTCTCTCTTAATGAGTATTTATTATTTGGGTTAAGCAGTGATGGACCTATTTCAGCTTCATGTAAATTATATACATCTGAAGAAATCTAGTAAAGACTAAATGAGGTATACTACTTAGTAACACAAGAGACAAGCTCTTGAAATGGATACCATGGAAGGAGAAAGGAGTGAAGTTATAGGGAGGGGGATAAAATTGCAGCAGCTTACATTCTTGGTTCCCAACATTCTGCTTTGTTTCTTTCTTTGTTCGATTTTCAGAGATCCTCAAAGTCTGGACCCACCAGAAGTCAGCAATGCAAAGCTTCAGTATGCAGGATGGGGCCCTAAAGGCCAGCAGCTGGTAAGCCAATCAAGTTTGGTAACCATATTTGGGTTTGGAGGAAGTTTGTATTTTTAGGCTGAATGGAGCTTACTGTGTACTTGGCCTGTATATGGTGTTGTGTGTGTGTGTGTGTAAATTAAATTCTGGACAAGTACACCAGAGTATCTGAATATGTAAAAGGGCCATTTCTTTTTATATAGCAAATTCCCCTAAAATTGGAACAGCATGCACTTGGTTCCTACATCTGACATGGTTAGAGTGGTGCCTAACTGCAGCTGTGTCTGTGGAATCTAGATGAATCATGAGCTCTAAGAGATCAACTTCATTAAAAGGACTGCAAATGAGAATGATCAGAATGGTGGAGTAATTGAAAGATGCTCTGAGAACTCAGACTTCTTTCTGTGGAGGTTTTTGTTTGTTTGTTTGTTTGTTGATCTATCTTTCTGTTTTGAGATGGAGTTTCACTCCTGTTGCCCAGGCTTGAGTGCAATGGCACAATCTCAGCTCGCTGCAACCTCTGCCTCCCGTGTTCAAGGGATTCTTCTGCCTCAGCCTCTTGAGTAGCTGGGATTACGGGCACACCACCACACCCAGCTAATTTTTTTGTGTTTTTAGTAGAGATGGGGTTTCACCGTGTTGGCCAGGCTGGTCTCGAACTCCTGACCTCAGGTGATCCACCCCCTCGGCCTCCCAAAGTGCTGGGATTTCAGCTATCAGCCACCGTACCTGGCCTCTGTAGAGGGTTTTTAAAGCAAGTAATTTACTGGCCCTTATGGAGCCAGGCCAGTCTCGTCAATACACAAAATCCCCGGTGGCCATGGTAGCCCTCTCAGTTTCCATCAGCTATCTTCACGGATTCCTTCTCAAATTGGCAAAACTGTGGGATTTCTGTGAATGGGAAGGATGGTACAGGGAAAAAGGCCCTGAACACTGCTTCTAAGATGAGGGCTCCCATCCTGGTTCTCACTGTGGAGCTGGCTTTGGATGGCGCCTCCAGCTATCAGGCTGAAGGTAGCAGCCCAGCCATGTACTGGAGGATTTGGATAATACAATCCCTCAGGTTTGTTCCAGCTCTAGCCTTGCATTTGACTAAAACCTGATGCTATTTGTCAGTTCTATGTAGCATTTTTTAAGAGATTGTGTTGCCACATGCAGAAAGTCCGTGGGTTAGATAACATGGTTGCCATTTTCAAGTTACCATTTTTCTTCTGCCTCTAACTTTAAGCTGATTACCTAAGCCTGCATTTTTAAAGCTCTCTTTTCCTCAAATAGCACAAAAAATGATCATATCTAAAAGCCCACATAGAATTATATTGGATAGGCTGTCATCTGTCTTATAAATGAAAATAGTCTTATTTCTCCCCACAGTACAATCATATTTTCTTTGTTATGTATTAATTCCACTGCCTTGAATTGGTTTGAAGAAACAAGAGTATAGAGGCTGTGAAACTATTAATATTTTAGCTGTTATTAACATGTCTCTAATGCTAAAACTGATTACAGAGATTTTGAAAAGCATATGTAACTAATCAGAATCACAGGGTGATGGGAGGAAGTGAGGGAGTTGAGAACTGACTTTGACCGAGGAACACCAATCCCTCAGTTCAGTCACAACAAAGAGATAAAGTTTGTCTTTTCTCCAAGGCATTAACTTATACAAGGAAAAATGCAATTTGATAGGAGATTGTAGAAGACCTAATAGGTTTTCAGGACTGAAACTGCAACTGAATCTCTAACAATTGACCTTAAAACCCTCTGAAAGTTTGTGACTGAAGAGGTTTCCAATATCTATCAAATCATCTGTGAAAGTGGCCATTACACCTCCATAGAGAGCTCTCCCTGCCTTCTGCGGATGCAGTACAGCCCGGTACCCACAGCCCTGCACCTAGCCTCATCACACCACTGTGGAGAAAGGGTGGGAATGTGTAACCCTGCTGAGTGATCATTGTCAAGTCTTGTCATAGTCATCAGGGAAAGAACATCATAACGTGACCACTCGCCAAGGTCTCTTTCCACCACACCTGCTGCCTCGTTCCTTATCACCCAGTGGTTGTAACTCAGTGTGTGGACTGCTGCCTTACTGTCTGCACATGCAAATAAGCTGGGTCTGTAGTAGGAGGGTTAGTGTTTGTCATCCTGCCTCTGAGAACAGCTTGCAACATAAAGGACATTTAACCCACAACTGTAAAAGGAGTTGCTGTGCATGCACGTGTGTGTGTATGTGTGTGCATACATATACTTTAGAATTAAGTCTAGAATTGTCCTCTTAAACAACTGACTTTCACTCATGTCACGCTCCCTTGGAGATGAGGAGAGGATAGTGATTATAGAGGTTATCATGTTTGACCTCTTAAAAAATAAGTAGCAACAAAACAAAGTAAATGACAACTTCTCAAAGAAGACTCCTATCACTTCCACCAACACACACACACACACACACACACACACACACACACACGTAGCCATCCTGGGGCTCCAGGTCTCACTGTGCAATCTCCCAGCACACACGATCTCTTATTACCTGTAGACATGTCTCTCTCCTTGGTTAGGTGGTGGTTTTGTGTGGCTCTGTGTCCCCATCCAAATCTCACCTTAAATTATAATAATCCCCATGTGTCAAGGGTGGGACCAGGTGGAGATAACTGAATTATGGGGGCAGTTTATCCCATACTGTTCTAGTGATCGTAAGTTCTTACAAGATCTGATGGTTTCATAAGGGGTCTCCCCCTTCGCTTGACACTCATTCTGTCTCCTGCTGCCCCGTGAAGAGATGCCTTCTGCCATGATTGTAAGTCTCCTGAGGCCTCCCAACAATGTGGAACCGTGAGTCCATTAGACCTCTTTCTTGTATAAATTGCTGAGTCTCGAGTATTTCTTCACAGCAGCATGAGAACAGACTAACACAGGTAGCCTGAGTCCCCACAGTGAGCCTGTTTCATCTTTGTATTCTAACACACCCAGCACAATGCCTGGTGCCCAGTACACGTTTGTTGAGGTAAAAGATGAAAGCATAAACATATTGATTAATTCATTAGTTAATGTATTTTTGTAGTTTCAAACCGCTTCAGCAAGAAGAATTAGATGATGGCAAATAGCCAACATCTACGAATATGTTCTAGAATAGTACTAGAGGTGATGGGAATTTGACTTCCTTTCTGCTTCAAAGAAATTAATGTTCAGGTAAGTACTAATTGTTAATCCTTGAGTTTAGTGCCAAAGGTGCTAATATGCCTGTGGAACTTTTGAGTTTTTAAATCCGTTTGACCTTTCGAGAATTTTATGATACACGCGTATACTGAGTGTAAGAGGCAGTATTGCTCTTTGTTGAGTGAGTGTCCTGTGTGCTGGAGCAGGGGCCACCTTCTTCTGCAGAAGGCCAGCTGGCACGTTTCAGTCTTTGCAGACAGATGGTTTCTAGCACAATGGCTTGTCTCCCCTACCGCAGCATAGACAAGATGGGCATGGCTCTGTTCCAATCAATCTATCCTTCCCAGCACAGGTGGTTTGGCCTGTGGGTTATAGTTTGTTGACCCCTGTTTTAGGGGATCATATGCTCTTTTGGTTGTCCCCCATGGGGACAGCCTGACCCCAGAGCCACCACCTCATGATAGGTACTCACCACACCTGCTCCATCTGCATAGAAAATTCACAACTCAAGAGCAGGCTTGTAAGCTCTAACCTATTAACTGATGACAAGCAACACACCCCCTCATTGCCATTTTATTTTAAAAAGTAAATATTGCTCCCTAAAGTCAACCTACTCTAATTATAATCAGTCAGATTAAAGTGAGTAATTCTCCTTGGGGAGCAGAGAACACAGCTGTAGTTGAAGTTCGCAAAGAGCTTTGGGAATGTGTAGCCTCCTGTGCCGAGTAATTTCAGTGCTGCCTGTGGGTCCGGAGCCCCCACATCACGGGAGATGACCCAGGGCACCAGGGGTGTGTGAGGGCATCTTCTCCCAGTGCCTCGATGTGGTCACCAATGAGTGGCTTTTACCTTTTAGCATAAGTTTCGTGAGACCCACAGAGCATTTCACCTGTAGTAATGACTGCAGGGGTAGTGGCCCATGTGTTGTTAGCGGAGTGGGCTGGGGGAGGCCCCCAGGCTGCCAGAAGCCACTTGCCACTTCTGTGCTGGTGCTGGTCTGGGGCTGTAATTTATGACAAATAACAAGATTGCTTCCAAATGTTTGCTGAGGGCCCAGGATGTGATCTAGAAAATAGAGTTGGCCAGATTAAATAGGATTAAATGAGAAATCCTATGTAGAATGGTAACACAGTGTCCCTCCTTTGCTTCCTCTTCCTCTGAACTAGAGTGATCAGTAAACATAAACGTTCAAAACATATGCTGTTTCATCATGTTTCTCTGTACCACTTCTTTTTTCATTTTGTCCTCTTTAGATGAATCTGCCTGAACTGAGATTTCCTCCATGTTTCTTTTTCTTTTTTTTTTTTAAACTGGAGTCTCCCTCTGTCACCCGGGCTGGAGTGCAGTGGTGCAATCTCTGCCCATTCCAACCTCTGCCTCCTGAGTAGCTGGAACTACAGGTGCGTGCCACCATACTGGCTATTTTTTTTTTTTTTTTTTTGAGATGGAGTCTCGCCAGACTGAAGTGCAGTGGGGTGATCTTGGCTCACAGCAACCTCCAACACCCTGGTTCAAGCAATTCTCCTGCCTCAGCCTCCTGAGTAGCTGGGATTGCAGGCATGCCCCACCGCACTGAGCTAATTTTTGTATTTTTAGTAGAGATTTTTGTATTTCACCATGTTGGCCAGGATGGTCTCGATCTCCTCGCCTCATGATCCACCCACCTTGACCTCCCAAAGTTCTGGGATTATAGGCGGGGGTCACCATGCCCAGACAATTTTTGTATTTTTAGTAGAGATGGGGTTTCACCATGTTGGCCAGGCTAGTCTTGAACTCCTGACCTCAAGTCATCCACCCGCCCCAGCCTCCCAAAGTGCTGGGATTACAGGCGTGAGCCACCACCCCACACCCCTGGCCCTCCATGTTTCTTTTCTTTGATCTTTTCATGAAGTCCTCCCCCACCGACCAACTATGTGTTTGTTTATGGGAGGTCGTCTCTGCTGACCTAGAATATGATTAAGTTGTCTGGTGTAGGAATGTCCATTTATTTCCTGATAGGATTTCTGCTGGAGACATTTCCTAGAAGCACACAGGCTTTGAGGGCAGGTGCGGTGGCCTTCCTTGTTCTTAGCACACGCACTTGCAGTTGAAGCTGCTTCCGGGTGAATTTGCAGGTTGATCTGCAAGGGCAGGGAGCTCATGTGAATTTGGTGCATAGTAATGTTTTCCTCTGGTAACGAGTGCCATGGAAATATTCAGAAGGAAGACTGTGCAGCATTAGACAATATTAAGAATTCAAAGCCAGAGCCTTTGCTGGTACACTCGGAAGATCAGAGACAAAGTGAATGGGTCTCTCTTTGGTTGGCTTCCTACCATGATAGTGATAAATGAAGAGCTTTGAACGAGAAATTTAATAAGTCCATTGGGAAGTCTTCAATGCAGAGACAGCGTCAAAATATGACAGATGAAGAGCAGTGGAGTAGTTAGCCGGGAAGCCTGCTGGGACTGGGGCAAGAGCTCTCCTCAGGAGACAGCATTCCCCAGAGGAGCAGATGCGATTACAACCACTGTGGAGGGAAACTAAGGCACTCTCACAGCCATGCTTTGCAGCTTGGAAGGGGAGGCTGATTTTCCCATAATCTCCAGAGCATGGGAGGCGGGGGGGGTGGTGAAAATCAGTGAGCAAGGGTCCTGTGTCTCCCCTGGAGACAGGAGAATAACATGTTTACCAAAATGGGAGATTTGAGCCAGACGTTAGGAAGAATTGCCTTGATTATATGGCATCTTAGATCCTGCAGTAGTTTTCCATAGAAGGTCACAGAATAGTATCAGGAATCCTTATTTAAATTGTGCTGTTCTTTAATGGTTAGGATGGCCGCTCCCTTGACAAGGTCTTAGGAGCAGGTAGACTGGACTCCCAAAGATGCTTCCAGCCCTAGAGCTCTCTGAAAGTCACATGTAGCCAGTGATTGCTGTGGTCACTGGCCAGCTCAGTGCATAGACCCTGCAGGCCAGTCCTGCCCTGTGTGTAGTTTCCTGTCATTCTCTTATGCACTCGTTTGTTCACTGATTCAGTCTACTCTTACTGAACACTTCCTGTGTTCTGGATACTGCTAGATCCTGGGTGCAGAAGGAGTACATGGTCTCTTTCCTCTTGGCTTCTGCTTCTGATGGCCAGTCCACCCATTGGTGCACTCATTCGCTCTCCCCCACCGCGAATGCTGCCCACTGCCCTGCCCTGGGTCACTCTCATAACTGTCCCAATCCGTTCATGCTGCCCAAGCTTTCCCGTCCTGTCCACAGCAGGGGCTGTCACACTATGTGTTTGATATTCTTCTCGTTCGTTTTTTCACCAAGATCCTTCAAGTCTTGACAAAATGATGTCCCTGAGAACAAGGCCATCTGGACAGGCCTCGCCACCTAAGGGGTCATTCCCTGCTTGCTTGATACAGGGCCCGTGAGGCCAATCCAGCTGTAAGCAAAACATCTCCCCAGGGTATGGGCCACCGTTGTGGGCATGCTGTCTGGAGGTCCAACCGCCCTTCCCATGTGACCCCTACACAGGTGTTCCCGGACTGACTCACACAGACACTGTACCCACATCCTGCACCGGCCCCATCTTAGTGATTGCTGCACCCTCTCAAGCCTGTGGCAGTTGTGACACTCTAAGCCACAGCAGTGGATGGAGCCCGTTCCAAGCAGACTATTCCAAGGATAGCTGTTTTTCTTCCTAATATGTCAACAGTGAGAGAGTGAGGGCCTTCCTTTACCTATCCGTGAGCATCCGACAGTGATCCAGCAGGTACTGCTTCCTCCCAGAGCCGTGTCTTGACACTTTTTCTATGAGTCAGTGAAAGATTCAGGAAAATTAGAGTCGAAGGTATTTTTGCATTCACACTGAGTCACTTCGTGGCATTGGGGTTTCTGCCTTCAAGTAAAAGAATTTTTTAAACTAACCCATTAAAGTTGTAAAAATCCATGCCTCAGAAATGCCAATAATTCAACCTAAGATATAGAGGAAGAGCTTGCTCTTGAAACTCCAAAAACACCTCGTGAGAGGGACTAAAGGGCAGCTTAATAGCAGACTGGGGGGGATCAAGGGCCTTTGCCTCATGCATCACTTGGTGTGGGCGTCTGTGGGCGGTGGGTGCGTGGGGGAGAACCATCAGTTTTCAATGTGACAGGGAGGCCATGCGGGTGGCAGCGCCACAGTGGCACAGAGCCAGCGTGAGGGCCGGCTGGGTGCAGCCACGAGCCAGCTGGGGGTGGGGAACCCAGCAAGACCTGGGCTGTGGGCGCTCCCACTGAGAAACTTCGTTGTAGGGTCCCAGGCCACCTCCTGAGCCTCAGAATCAGAAGGTCCTAGTTTTAGGCCTGAGAAGGAAAAGAACATTTTATTTTGTTGTTTTGTTCTTCAAGGTCATTAGTAACAAAAGCTTTGGACTCAGAAGGGGCCAGATTGAGATCTTGGTTCCAGCACTTACCAGTTGCGTGATCTTGACTGAGACTTAATCTTTAATCCCTTAGATTCCATCTCTGTCAACTGAAGTAACAGTGCCTGCCTTATAGGGCTTATTAAGTGCAGATTAAGATAATCTACTCAAAGTACGGGCTGTAGAGTCTTGTATAAATAACATTCTCAATAAATGTCTTTAATTGTTGCTACTGTTATGGTTTGGCTTGATCGAGCTGCAGAGAATGAGAAGGAAAATCAGAATTCATCAGACAGAAGTCTGGTGTGTGTCAGGAGAGTTCAGCTACCCTTGATAAAGCAGAGAAACGCAGGACAGAGACAGAAGCTGGGGTAGATGGCCAGCGGGCTCCGTGACAGGCCAGACACACTGTCCATCACCATCCAAGGTACCTGTGTGGACTCACACCTTGCTCTTCTCCCACTCTTAGAGAATGAGGGGGGATGTGCAGAAAACAGCATCAATTTCTATCCCCTGAAGTCTTTAGCTCCTTGTAAGTTTTCAAGAGTCTGTGGCTTTAGAAAAGGCCATTGTCAGGTGACAGCAATTCCCCGACTCTAATGCCATGCTAGAAATTATCCCTTGAGTGAAGACAGTGTGTTTTTTATAAGAAGCTGGGTGTTCTGCTTTCTGTGTCCAGTCCAAGGAGCCCGCATCCAGTCCGCAGTTCCCCACCACCACCTGCGTGGCCACCAGGCAGCTGAGCAGAAATGGGTCCCACGGTCTCCTTCAAGCCACAGCCTGGCTCAGGGTTAGTGCTGCCCACCCAGTCCCATGGCCGTAGCAAAGGAGGCAGGGCGCACTTTGCTGAAGTTGATAAATCCAATGAAGGGAGGAAGATTGATCTTTCCAGCAAGAGGAGAGTCTTTAATGAAATGTCCCATATGTGGAGAAGACCAGACCAAAGTGACATCACATTAATAACTTATAAAAGCCTCTAATCAGTTTGGGTTAATTTGGTATTCATTGTGAAAACATTCATCATGGGCACTGAGGTCCATGACAGTAGCCAAGAAATTAATATTGCACAGATGGAAATCGCCTTCTGTATCCTCAGATAATGGATGGAGACAGTTTGGTGAGTGATTTGTTAGCTCTACCAAAGGTACCCTTCAAATCTAACGCAATGTGTTATCACTTCCTGGCTCTGTGGGGCTAAATCACTTTAATATTCGCTCGCGCTCAAGTAAATAAGCTGAGCTTTTGGTAATTAATGTGAATGGATGGGGTCACATAACAGAGAGACCTGATGGTCACGGTTAAAGAATGAGGAGAATTAGGAAATAATTATGGGGCCCTTTCCTGCCACCAAGAAGCTCTTCTCCTGGGATCAGGGATTTCAGAACACGAAAGGAAATTCGTAATCATAGGATTATGGGGGGAAGGGAGAGAAGGAAAATCTATGTAGTACATCAGGAGGAGGTGGAGATTTGTTTTAACTCTGTGTAAGTGGGGGAGGCATAAGAGAACATTTATTTATAAAACAATATGAAAATATGCAGTAAGAGTCATGAAGACTTTCCTGTACAAGGTCACAAAAATCCCTTTAAAAAGAAGCCAAAAGCTATATCAGCAAATGCATTCACAACACTGTTATCCATAATAAGAGTTTCTAAAAGCTGGAAATGTCTTGAGTGTTGACGGGCGGGCAGTTTGCTACATGATGGAGTATCAGTAGGAAGAGATAGTCTATAACCGTTTAAGGTTATAATGAGGAAGACGGCATAGGAGTACGGAGCATGTATCACGTGTTCAACAGCAGCAGGACTAAAAGAAGCCGTTTGGTATGTTTGCATATGGAAAGGATTAGAAAGTAATGTATTCATCAAAGAAATTATTTTGGACTGGCCAGACTATGAGCTTTTTCCTGCTTCTAAAAATTTCTTGGTTACAGCAATATTACATATGTTTTAAAAATTAAAAAGAGAAGAACGTGTATTGTTAAACATGGGATTTAGGAATTCTACTCAATAAACATGTGCTCAAGTAGTGTAAAAGGTAAAAGAGAGGTGCTTTTGCAGAGAATGCAAACATGAATAAGCTGACCCGTCACCCTCCAGGGATCACAGTGCCTTTAATTTCACTGTTTTGAAAGCTCTGTGGCAAACTCTTCAGAGATATTTTCTGGGACTCACTCTTTTTTTGAAGGATAGAAAGTAGAATAAAGAAATTCAAGGTCACAGATTATGAGTGTTTAATATCTAAAATAAAATTCTTTTTAGTTGACAAGCCGTAGTTGTATACAAGGGAACTACAGTCAATAATAACATATTGTATATTTCAAAATAAGAGAATACATTTCAAAAAATGATAAATGAGCTTCGAGACTCACTATTAAGCCAAAGCAAAATTGAGGAAAAGGCGGATGTGGGGGTTCAAACAGGGCCTGAGCTACTTGCCCACATGGGTCAGTGAAGATAAACCCTATTCCCTTCCTCATCACAGCTTCCTTAATTCAATTGGGACTGAAGCAGCGCATCATTTCTTAGGAAGAATCAAATTTAGAAGGCTGCCCCCACATCAGCCTCGGCAATATTAGGTTACAGAATTTCAAGATCATGTATCAAATTGAATTTAAAGCAGGACCAGAATTCTACATTCAGGAAGAGTGCATTTAGTGATAGATTCTTGAGAGAATATAACAAGACAGTTATAAATTAACATAGCCTTCTTAGACCTGTGGGTGACGGAGGCATGGGACCGCACCACACTTGCGGCCATGGCAGACCCTGTTTCTCCTCCCGCGGAGGGAGCAGCTTCTGAACATTTGGGGGCTTTTCCGGTTGCCTCGGGTAGGGCGGCGGAGGGCTGCTCTCCACTCTTCCGAGAATTCTCCTTCGTGCACTTAATTGGGTTTTGCAGATTACTTTGTGGAATTCTCCCATTTGGGTGGAGGGAACACCCCTACATAATAATTCCTAAAATGTTTCACAGTTGGAAAATATCAAAGTAATGGTTCCATCTCCTGGTCTTTGTAGAATAACCACGACCTTTTCTTCCTCTTAACTGCTGAAATACCGTCGGTCCCACTTATTGTAGCAGTTAATCTTATGCCTCTTTGTTTTATTATTCAACTATTTTACTTTTGAATAACTTTATTTCCCAGACCAAATGTAAGCCGTTCAAGGACAAAGAATGTTTTTACACTTTTATCCTCCACGGCCCATTGCTCAGCATTGAGCAGAGTAGAGGTTCTCAACAAATACTAGTTAAATGAATCCCATCCAGAAGGGAAAGTAAAATTACATGTCAGGTTTATAGACATTAGGTCCAAAATTCATGGAAATTGGAAACCTTGATGTTGTAACCTAAAAATTTCAAGATTTAACAACTTGCCTGATGGCAAATTAATTCAGCAGCTCAGATTCAGTTCAGATTGTGAGCAATACCAAGGAAGGAATCTGGATTTTTGAGTCAGACATTTTGTCTTAAAATGTTGGTTATGCTGTGAAAGATCTTAAAAGGAAGATAGAGTGCTCCTGAGGAAAACCTGTCAGGATCAGGCCGGACTGAGCAAGGCAAAAGAACCCCAACTTTCATTTCAGGGGATGAAAGCACCCACTTCTTGTCCCACCAGGACACCGAGGTGATGGTCTCCTTCGCAGTGTCATAAGGAACATGAGGCCTCATGGGCGTGTGCCCCTCACCCGCTCTCCCCGCCAGTTTGGAATTGGGGTCGGCACTCATTCTAATGCCCTGTGAGGGTCTCAGAGGTTATCGTCTGGGTTGTTAAACGTGGAGACAGAGAGGGCACAGAACAGAAGATAAGCTGCTCACTTAAAACAAGAGGTTTCAAGCCGGGCACGGTGGCTCACGCCTGTAATCCCAACACTTTGGGAGGCCAAGACAGGCGGATCATGAGGCTAGAGGATTAAGACCATCGTGGCCAACATGGTGAAACCTTGTCTCTACTAAAAATAGAGAAAAATTAGCCGGGCATGGTGGGGCGTGCCTGTAGTCCCAGCTACTCAGGAGCCTGAGGCAGGGGAATCACTTGAACCCAGGAGGCAGAGCTTGCAGCGAGCTGAGATGATGCCACTGTACTCCAGCCTGGCAACAGAGTTCCGTCTCAAAAAAAAAAAAAAATCCGCAAGAGGTTTCTAAGAACTTTTGGAGAAATTTTAGCAGCGTCCAAGTCAGTTATTTGTGAATGATTCTTCTGGACTTTTCTGCAAAGCAGACTTCCCAGGACTACTCCTTTGCAGCATTTTGTTAGCTGTGATTGATTATTGTAAGTTAATTATCAATACTGGATACTAACATACTTCTGCCCTTTGACGTGGGTATTTGCACAGCCCATGAGGTTTTATTTCGCTTCTCTGATGCATGGGGAACACAGCGCCTCACTCATGCCAGAACAGTGATAGACGTGAGCACAGATAATCAATGAGTCCATTTCAACAACAGACCCACTTTTGGTTTTTTTAGGCTGTGTGTTTTGCCTTTGGTTGTGTGTGTGTGTGTGTGTGTGTGTGTGTGTGTGTGTGTGTGTGTGTGTTTTAATGTAATGGCTCAAATCTAGTTCAGTTATTTCCATTCTAAAAAACAGTTAGCAAATTAGTGAATTGATTTTTCTGTTTGTTCTTCAGTTTGAAAACCTCACCATTTATGTGAATGGTTTTAGTTTTGACCGTGATGGATTTTATGGCCAGGAACAATTGGAAATATGTTTCAGTTTCCTCCGTTAGGCCAGCTTTAATTACCGTGCACTGTGCACACTGGTGAGCTGAGTGTGCCGTCTGTGCCGATAGCCTTGATTGCTGCAGAACCTGCGCCTGTCCCGTGTGTGTGAGGCTGACTGTGCTCCCCCAGACGTGGTTCGTTCTTAAATCTGAACTCACTGTTGTTTCCACCGAAGCTCTGCGCTATGAGTGGTACCACCATCTCTTCAGTGCCACGTCAGCCACCTGATGTTCTTGACTCCTCTTCTTCCCCCACCAGCTTGATCCACTATACGTTGTATGAATTCTGCTTTCTTGGTATCATGAAAATACACCTTCTTCTCTCCATTCCCACCATCACCTCATGTGTAGATCCCTGTAACAGCTGCCTGCTTGGTTTTCCTACCCCAAAACCACCCCTACTCCAGAATGTTCTCCATCTGTCACACAGTGATCTAAAATGCAAATATAATCATGTCCATTTTCCCATGTAAAATCCTTCCACTGTTTTCCATTGCCTTTAGGACAGAGCCCAAACCCCTTAAGGTGCTTTGTGAAGCCCACCTGAAGTGCCATCACTATCCTGAACTCTCCTGCCACGCGGCACTCCCAGGCTGGAGACCAGCCATAATAAGCTACATCCAGTTCTGCAAATGTCCCAGACCACCTTTCACTGCAACACCTTTGTACTTGCTGTTCCCAAAGTCCAGGGCACACTGTTTTTTTTTTTTTTAAAGACATTGTCTAGCTCTCTCACCCAGGCTGGAATGCAGTGGTGTGAGTGTAAGCTTGACTCACTGCAGTCTCAGCCTCCTGGGCTCAAGAGATCCTCCCATCTCAGCCTCCTCAGTAGCAGAGACCACAGGCACGTGCCACCATGCCTGTTTAGTTTTTGTAATTTTTGTAGAGATGGTGGTCTCACTGTGTTGCCTGGGTTGGTTTGGAACCCCCGGGCTAAGCAGTCCTTCTGCCTCAACCTCCCAAAGTGCTAGGATTACAGGCATGAGCCACTGTGCCCAGCCCAGGACACACTCTCAATCCCCAGCCCCTCACCCCTAACTCCAACCCCTGAGGGGGCTTGAGATACCTCGGCTCTGTCCCAGCCACCATTGCCTTATCACCACACTTGTCACTCTGTGCTGTGGTGACCCCTTTCCTTGTTATTCTCCCCCCCAGCCAACCACATGCTCCTTAGGAACAACTACCTCTCACGCCCACTGCTGTGTCCTCAGCCTCTTTATGTAGACTGTTAGTAAACATTGAATACATGTTCAAAGGCTGAATGAGTGACTCGGTCAATTAAGGCATATTATTTATCCAAGATGAAAATCAATTACTTTTTTCAATTTAACCATAAACCCAATTTATGAAATGTTTTTCTGTATTTTCACCTGTTGGAGAAGTTGGCTGACCCTTCATCTTAAGCCACACCTTAGGGCATCCTCCTTTAAATTTTAGCCTTTTCAGCCACCACATGGGTCCCAATTACCATGACACCATGTTCAAACTCAGGCTCACCAATTTCCAGTTATCCTCTAGATAAAAAGGTTATAATGGCACATACATGTATCTATTTAATTAACCTAGTTTTCTCCATAGCCATACGAAGTCATGTTTTTTAAATTAGCTGAGAGATGTGACTGTTTAATGGAACTCGAGTCATTAGAAGATCCTCAGATGTCATTGCTGTCTACTTCCTCTAAATCTAACCATCACGGAACAAGGTGCAGGTTGGGCTTGCTTAGGGAATGCGGCCTTTTAAATTTCCTGTTACTGCATGACAAGATTAGTTGACTCCGATATCTCCCTACAAAAGACTCAGAATAATAAAGGAATAAATTAATCAGTCAGTGGAAAGCAAATGATCTATGCTAGGCTGATGAAGCATAATAGAACATCTCATTGTTACATAGAGTCAGCTGTCTCCCACGGCCCTGCTGAATCCTATCTCAACAGGGGAATCTGTTGTAACAGAGCCAGCCTGGTGAGCAGCTGCTCAGCCAGCCTTTCCCCCTCCTATCTCATAAAGAAAAGTGCCAGTGTATGTGTCGTTTCTCAGTGAGGTGGCACAGTCTGTAAATTCTTTTTTCCAATAACCCTAAAATTTTACTGGCCAAGGGTTCGATAGCCTGGTACACATTTAGGGATACAAAAGGTTTATGGTGGCAGATGATTGTTTAGAATAATGTTTATTAACTCAGCTACACTTCAACTTGTGTAACTACCACTGTCGTGGCTGCATGCCCAGAGGCTCCAGTTAGTTTGGACCAGGGTGGGGCCTGGGCATCAGGGTATGTGAAAGCTCCCCAGGGGCTTCTGATATACAACCACGTCTGAGCATCCTGGGTTTTGATGCTTACAGGAAGGGTCGGGACTGGATGACCTCTTTAATAAACTTTGAAGTTTCAAGGTCACCATTCCAACTTTATAACAAGATATAGAATCTGTTAGACTATATTTTTAATCACCAAGCCTCACACAGGAGGTGCTGTATGTAAAATTGCTAGTACTAAGACATTCCCAGGGAAATTGTTTCTTCAAAAAGGCAGCTGTACTTCCTGAGATCTACATGCATGGCTTGGAGGTTACCAGCTGCCCTGCAGCTTACTCTGGTCCTGGTCAATTCGACTCAAAGTTAAGATCAGGATGTTATAAAATTATTTTGTTGAGCTGGATGTGGTGGCTCACGCCTGTAATCCCAGCACTTTGGAAGGCCAAGGTGGGCGGATCACCTGAGGTCGGGAGTTCGAGACCAGCCTGACCAACATGGAGAAACCCCGTCTCTACTAAAATACAAAAATTAGCCTGGCATGGTGGTGGGCAACTGTAATCCCAACTACTCGGGAGGCTGAGGCAAGATAATAGCTTGAACCCAGGAGGTGGAGGTTGCAGTGATCCAAGATCGCGCCATTACACTCCAGCCTAGGCAACAAGAGTGAAACTCTGTCTCAAAAAAAAGAAAAAAATATTTTGTTTTCTTTTTCTTTGAATCCTGGATGAGAAGTCCTTGTCCAAATCATTGGGTGTTTTACGCAATATTAATAATTTTTAGTGTGATTCCCCCCTGCCCCATCAAACCTATAAGCAATAAACTATTGTAAAAGACAGCCTGCTGTGATGGAGGCACTGGGTTTCAACAGCAACATGGCTGTGCAGGTTGGGACGTAATAACTAATGATAACAACAGCCTTTCGGGTAGGGCTCACAGTGTTCCCATCACCATGCTAGGCACTCAGCGTATGTTGTCTCTTTTGCTCGCAATATCTCCATTCAGCAGTGAGAAAATAGAAATTCATCAAATGGAAGTAGTGTGCCCCAGGTCACATATCAGGGATGGTATCAGAACTGAAACCAAAGAAACCGCTCCCAGCTTCTTCCTTTGGACCAAACCCTAAGTCTAGGCTCTGGGTACAGAATGACTTCTCTCAAGACCGAATGAGCTTGTGTCTATGAGAAGCCTTTGAAAACCTCTTCAACAAACTGCAAATACAGTGTTATTACCATGAATGGTGATATTTGTATTCAAGACCGTCTATAAGGATTTTTTTTTTTTGGCACTGTACAGAAGCTGAATGTCTCTGATACAGCATCTGGTGTAATTAATCCAACGCCCTTATCTCTCTCCCTGCTGAGCATCCTAAAGGGAATGAAACATTGACCTAACTGATATCCTCTAAAATCTTTGCAGGCTCCATAAATGAGCTGTCAGAGCCCCAGGGCAGACACTGACCCCAAGTGGAATAAAATGTTCCTCCTAGAGGGGTGGGGGGGTCAGTAGTCCAGCACAGCCTCCCTCACATCCCAGGGGCGGGTGGAGCCCTTTCAGAGGAGGATCAAACAAATGGAGCTTGTGCGGCTCCTTTTCCAGGGGGGTGACCTAAGCGTTTGACGTTAGTTTTCTATGCTTATTTTTTTTATTTCAGATGCATTTTAAATGTTAATGAAATACTTTATAAATAAATAATAATAAAATGAGGACTCACATGCCCTCCATTCAGCATGAAATACAGAGCACTCCCAAGCATGCCTAGGACTCGGACTCCAGGTCTACCAGGTTCCCGGTCCCTCCTCCACCAGAGCAACCACTCCTCTGAATTTTCTTTATGTTTCTCTGCCATTTTATCACATGTTTATGGATCCCTAAACAATACACCATTTACATTTATATTCTGAACTTTATAGAACTGTTACCAGACAGTATCTGTCCTCATGTTACTTGATGTTACATCAACGTGAGTATAGATACTGTCATGTCACTATATTGTAACACGAGTATAGACACTTGATGTAACGTCAGGGTAGATACTGTCTGGTGACAGTTATATAAAGTTATATAAAGACTCCTATATTATCTTGTATCAACATTGTGATATTTGTGGATGTGGAAACATTAGCTGTAATTGAATCTTTTTCAATTTTCTATCATAGTCCATTATACAAATGTATCACAATGCCTTTACCTGGTCTCTTGTCTGTGGGATATGTAGTTTTATGTTTTTTTAATGTTTTGACAGTGTTGCCATGTACATTTTGCTTGTGTTTCCCGGTGCACATGCGGCAAAGTTTCTGTAGGTTTTACTTAGCGTATATTTCATTACTGATGGGACTGAACATCTTTGCATGGGTGCGTTTTCTATTCATGTCACAACTCTGTAAAATACCTGTTCATGTCTTTTAACCTGTTTTTCTTTTGGGTTGTTTGCCCCTTTCTTATTGATGTGTCTCATTTGTTTATACATTTAAGAATCTAATTATTTGTCAATTACATTATTTCCAAAATCTCTCATTTTACAGCTTGTATTTTCACTCTCATTTTGATATCCTTTGGCAGGAAAATACATTGATTTCAATGAAATGTATTCATTTATGGTTTGCATTTTTATATCTTTCTAAAGAAATTTTCCCTTCCCCGAGGACATTGTCTCCTGTATTATCTTGTAACATTTTTGTACTTTCGTCTTCCACAATTATGTCTTTAGTCCAGCTGAACGGAATTTTTGGACAGGGTGTGAAGCGTGCTTACAATTATCTTTCCATAGGAAGAATCAATTGTCCCAGAACAATTTCTTGAGAAAGTCTTCCTTTCCTTACTGATCTTTGGAGCCTCCACTGTTTATCAAACTTCTGTGTATGGGTGGATTCGCTTTCAGACTCTCTGCTGTGTTCCGCTCATCTTTGTTCACTGCTGTAACAGCACGACATATTCTTACTTACTGTGCCTTCATCACACAGATGTGATGTTTGCCACAGCCAGTCTCCTGGGCATTCTGCACTTAAGAGTGTCTTGGCTGTCCTTGGCCTTTTCCATGTATGTATATGTATGTCACTCATGTACACACACAATTTAAAATAAGTTTTCAGTTCTTCTAAAAACACTTTTGGGAGATTCGTTTGAATTGCATTAAGTTTATACACCAAGGGAGGGAGAATTTATAAACGTTAGCTGTTGAACCTTTCAATACATGGAATAGTTCCCAGTTTATTTACGTAAAAAAAAATACTTTCTCTATAAATTTTTATAATTTTCTTCATAAACTGCTTGCAAATCTAGTTTTATTCTTTTGTTTGTATGTTCTTTGTATATTTTTGGTATATGTTTCATTTTGTAAATGTAATTTTAAAATTCATGTTTGCTGGTGTGTTAGGGTTCTCTTAGAGGGACAGAACTAATAGAATATAAATATAAATTAACTTACGTGATCACAAGGTCCCACAATAGGCTTCAAACTAAGGAGCATAGAGAGCCAGTCCGAGTCTCAAAACTGAAGAATTTGAAGTCTGATGTTTGAGGGCAGGAAGCGTCCAGCATGAAGAAAGATGTAGGCTGGGAGGCTAGGCCTGCTTCTCCTTTTCAGCTTTTACTGCCTGCTTTATATTCTCCGGAAGCTGATTAGATTGTGCCCCCCAGATTAAGGGTGGACCTGCCTTCCCCAGCCCACTGACTCCAGGGTCAATCGCTTTTGGCAACACCCTCACAGACACACCCAGGATTAATACTTTGTATCCCTCAATCCAATCAAGTTGACTCTCTGTATCAGCCATCACAGCTGGTTAATAGAATTGCACTTGACATTTTCTATTGATTTTGCAGGCAGCATCCTTGCTGAACTCATTTAATTCCAATAATTGATCTGTGGTTTCTTTTGGATCTTGTATTTAGATAATTACACCCTCTCCAAATAATGACACATTTATTTCTTCCTTTTCATCCTCAACTCTGCCTTATTTCCTGATCTTACTCCACTCTCTAGGAGCACCAACACTAGGCTGTGCAGAACAGTCACGGTGAAAACGCAGCTGGAGCCTTGTAGCTCATCACTTGCTTCCAAGTTTTTGCCGTGGGATGTGAAGTTGCTATCGATTTATTTGGGAGTGACCTCAGTCAGTTTAAGGAATGCCATTTCTATTTCTAGTTTGCACTGGGTTTTTGTTACTTTGTTTTGTTCATTGCTGTTGGTCTTGTGTTCTGTTTTTATTTCTTTTGAATGGATTTTGAATTCTATGATGTATGTTTTCTGAATCTATGGAAATGATCATGTGACTTTTTTTTTCCTCTGATCTGTCAGTGAGGTGTATTACATTGATCATATAAAACCGGCCTTACACCACTAGGATAAACGCAGTTGGTGGGGATGTACTTTTTAATATATACATGACTAGAATTTTTCACAGATTTTCTTTAGGATTTTTGCATCTGAGTTCATGGGTGAAATTCACCTACACTGTGGGATATTACATTATTGAATTTAAAATCAGTTTATTAAAATGGTAGGTACTTAAGTGGGCACAAACACAAAACTATGTATAAACTTACGTAACGATAAAGCCATATATAATTTACCAATTCACTTCAGCAAATCTACGAAAGCAGCAAATTTAAAAACAGTTATATCAGTTTGCAGTGCTGATGTTTTGCTGAAACTGTCTGGCAGTTGGAATATGATGACAGTGCTGACTGCTCCGGTGAATTTTCCTTTCTTCTCCCTGCCTGCCTTACCACGTGCCTAGTCGTGACTTAATCTCCCATGCATTTTCCGTATTTTACCTATGGAGACATCTTGTTTGGAACAATACAGGCGTGTTATTTATTGTCGCTTTCCTTGGCAGGAATCTATCTTTGACATGTCAAGTCCACTTTTATTCTTTTCTCGCTGGCCCGCAATAACTAAAGCAGTGCTGCTTGGCACCAGTGTGCTTATAAACAGAAATTCAGGACCTCAGGTCAGGATAGAAGGGCTTGGTTATTCAGTAGTCATCCAGGGGGTCCACAGTGTGGGATACACATTTTACTAAGATTCTCATCAACACAAGCATATGAAATGTAAGTGTTTTAAAAGGACCCATGTCCTCAGATTCCCAGGCTGTTATCACTCAGTTTGAGAAATATCCATCCAAAGTTTTTTCCGGAAGGAATTGTTAGTACAAGTTGCTGGGCTGCCTTTGAACCAGCGTCAGCCTTCCCTTAGGACCAGCAGAGATGGTAAACAGAACCAAGGTGAGTGGTCTGGAGTCTTTTAGAGAAGTCCCCCCTGCCTGGAGGACCTCACGCAAGATCTGACTTTGTAGAAAGCAGAACTTTACGCTGACTTTGACTAGCTGACCTCCATGATGAGCTAGGGAGAGAAGGGAACTGTGTCCATGAGACTGCAGTGCTTCACGACCTCCTTCAGCTCTTTTTCCACACAGAGTGCTCTCAGCCTACAGTGAGAAAGGAATGATCCCACCAGCTGGAAATAGAGAGGACTCCAACCCAAACCCCCTACCATCATGAGGTGACAAGAGTCAGACATATCTTCCCCCTGACCTCCCCCTAGATGCACCCGATGTAGAGCCCTTTGAAAACACCCCCCTGTGAGGCTGCCCTTATTCTCGTGTCAGCCTGATTTACAATAAGAAAAGTGTTGAGGACACAACAAAGCCTGGTTTTATTTGCCCTGATCTCTTCACCCCCATGGTGGTAAAGTGCCCATCCATGCGCCAAGTCTTTAGGTGCCTTTCACGTGCCAAGCAGCCCCTGCCTTACAACCAACCACCCGCTGTTAAGTGCTCGCTGCTGATGCCATTATCTTAGCTTATGGATGCTAAATGGTTAAGCAGAGATGGTAAGACAGAACCATTTCTCAGGTTTTTGTTTTGAAATACACCATGGTTGTCAGGCAGAAAAGGTTTCCCTCTTAGGATCAGTTGTGACAAGCAACGTCAGACTGTTTTGATGCAACTTAAATGCTTTGCTGGAACTATTTTTCTCCCATACGACGCAGGGGGGAGGGCCTTCGTGTCATGGAACAAAGTGGGGAACGTTCAGATAGTCAGGGCGTGATTTCAGGGGCTGCGTGGATTGAAGCACAAAGTAAGGGCGTGACTGTGTTTTCAGTTCTCTCAAACTTCTGCTGGCCGATGAGGGAGCGTTTTCACATCTCCTAATACTTGCTCATGCCTCTTTTTAACAAAGGGAGAGTGATCCTCAGGCCCAGAACTCTAAGAAGGACCACATAGAATTCGTTATCATGCTTTGTTTTTTTGGTATTTATTTTATGCTTATTGCCCCTTCACTGCAAAGAATACTGGTGTTCCATTTATAGTAGTAATACAAAATGGCCCTGAAAAATGAAACATTTTTATATAAAATGGGAGTTGATTGAAAAGAAAGCAAATAATAGTACCAGAGGTACTCGCAAAGGTGGTCGATGTTTAACCAGCCTTGGAAGTGGTCCTGTCCGGGAAGGAAGCCAGGGTTTAGCACAGCCCATGTCGGGTGGAAACCCAGCCCTGACACTCACTGGATTGATGATGTGTACCTCAGTTTCCCCCATTCACGAATAGGGTAAAGACCTCCCAGGGATGGTGTGAAGGTTAAAGGAAATAACTTACAGGCAGCATTCCTTATGTAGTAAACGTTAGCTCCCTCCCTGATGTTGGAGGAGAAGTCTATTATTCTCCTGAATCTGGGCCAAAGACATAACAATGTTTGCATAAGTGATGAAAAAATGACAAAATGGAAAAACATGGACTTGGCAGCAAGATGAGCCTATTGGCTTTTTTGACTTTGAACCTTCTGATTTGATTTCCTAATCCATAAAACAAGGAAGATTAAGATACCTATTTTGCATAATTTTGGGTAAATCTGAGGTAGTGTATGTCATTAAGTCACATCTAGTGATCACATCGAGAACAGAGCAGGCCTCAATCAATAATAGCATTTGTTATGGTCCTCAGTGGGGAAGGACCGTGGCTTTCCTTCCTCATATGAGAACCTCCTTTATCTTTTAAATTGTATCCTCATGTGCATAAAATATTCTTCAGTGTTTGGAGGGAAATCATTTGATAAATGTTAGGGTCTAGAAGCAGCAAGGTGTTGGGGAGCTGTCCTCTAGAGCTTTGAGAATTTGGGGGTGCGCAATTCTAATTTCTTGGATACTGATGTAGCTGCAGCTTAGACCCACTCACCTCATTAATTCAAGGTTCAGGGCACTGAGAGCCCATTGACCCACCATCCTTTTCTTCTTTTTCATACTTTTATTTGAAAACTGTTCTCTCTCTCTGTGTTTTGAGACAGGGTCTCGCTCTGTCACCCAGGCTGGAGTGGAGTGGCACAGTCATAGCTCACTGCAGCCTCGACCTCCTGGGCTCAAGCAGGTGTTCCTCCCATCTCAGCCCCCCAAGTCAGTGGGACTACACACACCCAGCTAATTTTTAAATTGTTTGTAGAGATGAGGTTTTACTGTGTTGCCCAGGCTTGCCTCAAACTCCTGGGCTCAAGTAATCCTTCTGCCTCAAACTCCCAAAGTGCTGAGATTACAGGTGTGAGCCATTGGGCCTGACCCTCTTTATTTTTCTACGGACAGTTACCTTCCACTTGAACAGAGGTCTTTTTGAAGATGAAAGGGTGGTAATTCGGTTCCCCTAAAGGGAGTTTTCTAAGGCGGTGCCTGTGAATGTGCTGTGAGCTGTGTGACTGCTGCACTGCAGTGGCAGTTGCCTGCTAGTTTCTAAGCAGGGGAAGCAACACTGACGTGGCCAGGAAGGAAGACCCGTACGATGAGGCGTCCATTGAGTCTCCCCCAGGTCACATAATCATAATACCAAGATCTTTTTCAGCTTGAATGTCTCCTGATACTACAAAGAGTTTGAAATTTTGCTTTATTAATTAACATTTTCATTTTGCTCACATTTTGAAGAGCACTGATTTTCCAGAAGTGCTAATTACCAAGCTCACAGTAGAAGGTTGGCTGCATTTTAAACTATTTCCTCAGATGCTCCCTGCTGAACTCAGAGATGTCCTCATTCAGCTGAGCCAGCCACCTAGGTGTGTAGGAGGTCCCTGGCTGGTGCCGCTCACAGACTTAGGGCATCTTCTGAACCCGCTGAGAGCTAAGACACCAATAGGGCCACGCCCCCAAGGGGGATTCTGGCCACATCTGCCTTTAGGAACAATCTGTTCATTGGTGCAAAACCCTGATGTGTGACATCAGAGAACCAGAGCACCTGGCCATGCCTCCCACTCTGAGCTCCAGACAGAGTTCCCTATGATGTGGCCTGCCACAGCCATGTGGCTTGTGATGAGTCTAGAAGGCTTAGAAGTTTCTAAGTCCAGGCAAAAACAGAAGGATTCGCAACACCTCTCCTGGAGTCAGAATGATCGGTGTCTGCATACATTCAAGAAGGCTTGTCTGCAGATGTCTCAATCCGTTATGTCTTAGCCCATTCAGGCTATTCTGACAATATCGTAGATGGGGGACTTAGAAAAAACAAATTGATTTCTCATTGTCCTAGAGGCTGGAAGTCAAGGTTAAGTTGCTAGCTGATTCCCTGCCTGGCGAGGGCCTGTTTCCTGGCTCGTAGACAGCCTTCTTCTGTGTCCTTGCATGGTGGAAGGGACAAGGAACCCTTCTGTGCTGTGGTGTATAAGGGCATTAATCCCATTCATGAGCATTTGCTCCTCACGACGTGATCATTTCCCAAAGACCTCACTTCCTAGTACCATCCCATTGAGGGTAGGATTCCAACACATGAACTTGGGAAGGACACGAACATTCAATGTGTAACACCATAAAGAAGACACAGGAGGCCAGGCGCATTGGCTCACGCCTGTAATCCCAGCACTTTGGGAGGCCAAGGTGGGCTGATGATTTGAGGCCAGGAGTTCGAGACCAGCTTGGCCAACATGGTGAAACCCCATCTGTACTAAAAATACAAAACTTAGCCAGGCATGATGATGTGCACCTGTAATCCCAGGTACTGGGGAGGCTGAGGCAGGAGAATCCCTTGAATCCAGGAGGCAGAGGTTGCAGTGAGCCACTGCACTCCAGCCTGGGAGACAAGAGCAAGACTCCATCTCAAAAAAAAATAAAGTAAAAAGACACAGGCATCTGGTATTTACACACTGATTTTCAACATTGACAGCCCCCAGGCTTTCCATCCATGACGTAAGTACTGAAGACGAGCTTCTGATCTCTCAAGTCCCTGCAGAGCCCTTTCCTAAACCCGGGGTTACCATTTTCCCATGCCTGGGGGTTTCTCAGGACATTTATGCTGATACCAGGTCAGTCCTGGGTAAATGGATGGTTGCTCATGCTGCTGACAAAGCTCTGTGGAGCTCGGCCTCACCGTCTTCTCCTTGTGCCATACACACACCACCCATGCCAGACTGCTGAGTCTCATCTTCGGAGTCCATTAATTCACTGTTCCCTGCCTGCCGCCAACGTGCCTAAAGAAATGAGATTTGACCACATGGACAACATTGTGAAAGGTTTTATCTTCTGTTTTGTCATTAAAATAGACCCTGTGTGTGTGGTCAGCAAGTGATATTAGGGAGATGAGGGTGAGATGGTATCAAATGAAGGGACGGCTGGAGGGCTGGTGGTGAGGACACAGCTCTGGGGTAGGAGCTGGACCTGGGATTCGGTGAGGGCACAGGAGGCCCTAGATCGTTGCAGAGCCTGCTGCCTCGGCCCCCGGCTACCGGACGGCAGTGTCAGGAAGACTGAAAGGGCTGTGGAGGCACTCGTTCAGGAGCCAAGAACTCATAGGAGTCAAACTAATAGTATGAGCTGCTATGTTCGTCCAGAGCTGTGCTAGTGTTTGTACGAGATTTTTAAAAAGGGAAGACGTTGCTGTTGCCTGAAGGAGATTAATATTTGGATAAGACATACATACATGACGTAAACTAAGAGTTATTACAGAATTTTAACCAGAGTCTTACCTCCCTATTTTTAAGGCAGGAGAAGTGTATGAAATGATTGCTATAGTTCAGAGAGGTGAAACGATCCTCTGCGTCACATAGTGGTGCCTCAGTGTTTTGTGAGTTTGGAGGAGGGGGAGGTGAAGGTGGTTCTGGAAGACTTCCTCCAGGAGATGGGGCAGACTCCGGCTCTGCAGAGCAGGCAAGGTCAGCAGAGAAGTAGAGCAGTGGAGACCTGGAGACAGGTTGTGCGGTGGCTGGCGCAGTGTGGACTGGGCAGGTGCGGTGGCTGGCGGTGTGGACGGGGGAGGGTGCGGTGGCTGGCGCAGTGTGGACTGGGCAGGTGCGGTGGCTGGTGCAGTGTGGACTGGGCAGGTGCGGTGGCTGGCGGTGTGGACGGGGGAGGGTGCGGTGGCTGGCGCGGTGTGGACTGGGGAGGTGCCAGATGAGGAGGATGCTGGCCTGGTCCTAAGTCATTGGCCCTGTGGCATGTGGCCTGTCTGGAAATGAGTTCCTATAGCCACCCTGGACAGGCAGGAGACCTCAGTGGGCTGTGGGGCAACCTGGGCCAACTTTAGGCTTCCTTCTTGATCAACAAGCGGACCCTGCTGAGACACCTTCCCAAAAGTTGTGAGTCTCAGGCGCCTTCACAGGTGACCCTTGTGTGGTCCTCCTGAGAAGGAGCCCAGAAGAGGCCCCTCAGAGGAGGCAGGCCCCACAGCGGCCCTGGCCTTGAAATTGGCCCCCTGTGCCTCTGTGGCTTCAGCCCAGGGACTCCACACAGGGCGCTGAATGACCTCCACAAAGTCCACGTGATCCTCAGAGCCTGGCCTCATCAGCAGGAGGACAGATCTCTGGGCTTTTTTTTTTTTTTTTTGAGACAGAGTCTTGCTCTTGTTGCCCAGGCTGGAGTGCAATGGCACAATCTCAGCTCACTGCAACCTCCACCTCCTGGGATTAAGCAATTCTCCTGCCTTAGCCTCTTGAATAACTGGGATTACAGGTGCCTGCCACCACACTTGGCTAAATTTTGAATTTTTAGTAGAGATGGGGTTTTACCATGTTGGCCAGGCTGGTCTTGAACTCCTGACATCATGATCCTCCCACTCCGGCCTCCCAAAGTGCTGGGATTACAGGCATGAGCCACTGCACCCGGCCATACCTCCAGGTTTTTGTGAACTAACACAGGGCACAGGTACCCAGGCCACTGGGTGTGGAGTAACCTAAGAAGTCACGTACCCGTAGGGTGGTGAGTATTGAGGCTACGATAGGCAGAGGGAGAGGAAAGGTTACACGGGGACTGCTGACAGGAGTCGAAGTGGGTTCAGCCCTGGTCTGCCCAGGGCAGTCCAAGTTTACCCTGAGTCCAGGGGAAGTCGCACATAGGGCTTCCTTTCATGTACAAATGTTCTCTCATTTGGATGATAGGTTATAGGACCCTCCCAAGTTTGGTGACTTCTGAGGTCTCAGGCAAAGACATTTCTTTGACACCACTACAGATGAAGTATATTGTTCAAGTGTTGGAGGGAGTGGCCTGGCCTAGGCCCCAGAGCTGGAGCCTACCAGCCTGGTCCCCATTCAGGCCCTGCCACCCATTGGCTCTGTCCTGTTGGGCAAATTACCTAGGCTTTCTGTGCCTCATTTTCCTCTAATATGGGTACTAACATAGTGCCCACTTCACGGGCTTACGAGGATGTGATTCATACTACGTGTGATGCCATGTTAACCTTCGTTAAGGAGAACCTCATGGTCACTGCTGGGCTGTGGACAGCCAGAGGCCGATTATGGAGAACCACAGGAGTGGAGTCAGAAGCCACCTAGGAGAGCCAGTCACAGAGTGGCTCAGCTGGTCAGAAGTCAGGTCTAAATCTCACACAGGCAGGAAACCGTGACAGTGAGAAAGGGTCCTGTCCCACCGCCTGAGTGCAACAATTCTAGAAAGACCCTGACACTTGCTCTTGTGACTGAGTTGCATGAAGTGGGGGTTGAATTACTTCTTCCACCAAAGGCATCTTCGTCCAGTATGGTAGGAATGAAAGAGGGGTGAACATAGAGAACCCAGGGTCTTCCCAGGTTCGGTCTGTAGGTCACACAGGGGCATGGCATGGGTGGGACAGTCAGCCTCCAGCATCATGGGCATCGCGTAAGGTGTCCCCGTCCAGTTCCCGGCAGAGCTAACTTCGTATCCAGCTTGCCTGACTCCACAGCAGCCTCCCCTTAAGAAGGCTTGAACGCCATGACTGCAACCCCAGCACCTGCCCACCAGAAGTTGCTGCTGTTCCCCTTCTCCCCAGCAAAGGCTTCTCTCAGTCAGGGGCTTCCAGGTCCCATCTAGGCCTCCAAAGGCAAGACTGCTTTGTCCAGAGCTTCCTCTGGTGCCCCTACAACACCCTGTGTGCGCTGGCAGAGGAAAGAGCCTGGAGATCCTGCACAGCCCTTGGCTCTGCTCTGGCCTCTCATCGGGCCCCTTGGTGTTCGCAGGTGGCCCTGCTGTCCCACGGACATCCTCCAGGAAGCCAAGGATGGGAAGGATTCTGAGGTCTGTTTGGCAGAGGTCACATGGCTACATGGTGGGAGAGGAGTGGTGTTTTGTCACCCCAGGGCTTAAAAGTTCCATTGTTTTCTCTGTTGATATAAAGACTGGTTTTCAGGCAGAGGCAATCATGGAAGAAACAGTGTTAGATGTAAAAGATACTGCTTCTTCTGCAAAGTTTTCTTGGACACCCAGGTGAGAATTCCCACGACCTTCAGCAATGGCACTCGCAGCTCTGTCTGTACACTCAGCATATGGTAAACATTTGTCTACAGGTCTTTCCCCCACAACTTGTGACATCCCACAGAGCTTAGGATGGTGGCATATTTATTATTTTATCATCAATTCCCAGTACTGGTGTCAGGATCATTTTAGATATTTGGTTAAACTGTATCATTTATTTATTTTCCCATTATAAAAATAATACAGAATATAGTAAAAAATAGAAAAAAAAGCCTTTTTAAAATAGCATCGACAGACTCAGTATCTACAATTACTATTAATATTTTGAAATGTTTTTTCCAAATCTATTTCCAAGAGTAGATATACTTTTTTTGGTTGTAGTTATTAGTTTTATATCCCAACCTTTTGATACAATTAGCATTTTATACAATTAAATACTTATCATTAACATAATTTTAACAGTTACGTAGTATTTCATTGAGCAGATCTACCAAAATGCAGTTAACCATTTTCCTGTTGGACAGCTAGACCATATATAATATTCCCTGTTATAACTGATGCTGTGAAACACCTTTGGGTCTAAAATGTTCCTTAAGTGGAATTACTGAGTCAAAAAATAGGAACACTTTAAGGCTCTTAATCCATATTTGCAAATTGTCGTGTGTACGCCTCATCCTTCATTCTGATTGCGTGCTCACCGGCATTAGGTGAATATGCAATTCGTTTTAAAGAAACCTCGCTAAGGCTATGATTTTTAAAAATGATCTCTGCTAATATAATTTAATTGCATAGCTATTTAAATCAGCATATATTTAATTATATTCCATAGTTAATTAAATTCACATATATTTAATAGTAAATTGATTTTCTGTAAAGTAATACCAGTGATATCTTTCTTGTGAATTAGGTGGTTTTATTCTTGCTCCATTTATCTTTTAATGTCTTGGTGTGTAAATAACAGAAAAGCTCCCCTGAAGGGGAAAGACAGTGGAAATCACCTCTGAGTCCTTCACGGTTCAGCCAGGAGCTAGTCTCAGGCATAGCAGGGTAAAGAGCTGCTGATGCCTGTGCCAAAGGCAGCGACTTCCGAGCCGGGCTCTGTGATTCCCCTGCCCGCCCTCTAGGAGGCACTAATGAGCAGCAGTGAGCTGGGCAAGACAGAACCAGAAGACGCCAGCACTTCGAGGATCTGAGTAACCTACAGATGGGATAATGAGCCCCCTGTAGGCTGCAGAGAGGTTGGCTGCTGGTCACATCACCAGGAAAAGAGCACAGTTCCAAGATCAGTCACCCAGGGAACCTGGGAGGGAAGAGTCTGCACGGGATGAGCAGACACTGGGAAGGGGATTGGTGGCTTCACTGAACCCTCAAACGGTTCCCATTCACTCCAAATACCTGGGGTGATCCAGGTGACTTAGCCAGGAAAGTCTGAATGATGTGTCATGGGTAGCATTTTGCCCTTGCTAGAAGCCAGAGGCCACTCGTATTAGGACTGTGTACAAAAAGGCCCAGAAACTTACCAAGAAAAAAAAAGGATTTTTCCATCACCTTGGAAAGATATTGAAAATTCATTCACTTCTTTGCAGTCAGAGGGTGACTTCTGGCAGCTGACGAGTCTCACATCTAACTGCAATATAAAAAGATTTGTGGAGTGAGAGAGTGCCTCAAACTGCTTTCTACCAGTCAATAAATTTGTCAGTCCTCTGAAAGCTTTTAGAGAGGAAACGTTCACAATATTTGTGTTTTGGTTCAGACCTGCTCCCATAAAGGCCCCGTGGCCCAGCCCTGTTACTTTCAGCTCCAAGAGACAGCAGCTGGGCCCAGTGCAGTGGCTCTGAGTCACCTGGGGGCCTCACCGCCCCCAGAAGGCCAGGCCTCTGTGCAGAGTGTATGGCTCAGTATGTTTGGGGTCGGGCCTGAGAGTCAGCATTTCTAACAAATCCCCCAGGTGCTGCCGAGCGGCTGGGCCCAGAGCAGGCTTGGAGAAGCCCTGTCACGATGGCTTGTGCCATCAGGCTGCCCAGTTCTGCCCCTTCTGGGCAGGGCGACCTTGGGTCAGGACTGGGCTTCTCCAAGCCTGCCAAGGTCCATAAAGTCAGGACAGCACCTTCCTTTCCAAGGTGTGCTGACGGGGCGAGTCCTCAGAGCGTGGGCCATGGGGTCAGACAGCCTGGCTCCTCACCTGACAAGGGCGTCCTCTTGGGCCTGTGGGCTCTTTCAGCACCGTAGCTTACATAGCCCTGAAATGGAAACCATAATCCATAATAATGCCTATCCCGTAGAATTATAATGGGGATTAAGTAAATTAATATTTTAAAGTCTTCAAACAGTGTTTGGCCAATTGCAAGTACTACGTGAATGTGAAATAAAATAAATATGTGCAAGACATCCATCAATGCATGGCACCATTATGAACACTCAACAAAGAGTTGTTATTATTTTTGGACTCATTGGTATGTGGTTCCATCAATCGATAAATATTTAGCATCGAGTATCTACAAGGTTCTGCTGTAGGCATTGAAAGAAGCACAAGATCTGGTGTCCCTTGTCTTAAAGATGATAATTTTGTGGGCAGACAACATAAAGCAGAGTTCAGTAACAGGAGTTTTTAGTAAGTGCTGCAGGCACAGCTCACAGAGCAATGAGCCGGTATCATTTTTTGGGAGAGACCCTCAGGCAGTGGAGTGACAGGAGAAGCTTTCAGAATGCTCAGACTGAAGTTGGCCTGGGGCTTTTCAGGCTTAAAGGACTAAAAAGAACAATGCTTCATGGAGTTTGCTGCTGTTGAATGTGATTTGCTCAGGCTGGTTCAGGCTTCCTCAAAGGCCATGTTCCAAAATCAGTTCAGTTCCTTAAGTATATTCTCAATGAGATCATTTTTGCGTGAACATCAAAAGCTGCTGACCCAGCAAAGAAAACATGCATCTACTTCCCCAGGACAGGGCGGTGGCCCCTCGAACCACATCACACTCTCAGACCTCATTACACACCCAGGCTCTCCAGGTGAATGAGATACCCAGGGTCCCTCCCATGAGATAGACCACCATCTTGCCCTTACCCAAGGGCTCAGACACGACAGCGAACACGTAACCCTCCACCCTTGCCGTCACCATCACTCGTCCCCATCACCTCCCATCTGCCTGGATGTGTCTCCACTCACTGAAATAGCCCAGAGATACGGTGGGCTCTTTGGAGGATCGGGTTGACCCATTCCCTGTGATCCTCCTGGATCCTCCTGGAGTCCCCAGGTCACGATCAGGCTGCAGGAATGAACCTGCACTCTAGAGCCGAGGAAGCAGCCGCAGCTCTTTCAGTATTCCCATCTGCTTTGTACGCTCACCACAGAGTGGGCTTTCCAGGCCTTCCTCCTGCCTCTCATCAGCGGTCTCCTTGTGCTGATAATGACGCAGGCTGGGGTTCAGTGCTTTGTTCAGGTTTAGTCAGCTTTGTTTAGGTCTAAGCCTATGCCCTTTTAAAGTGTCACCCAAAGGCTACCTAGTTTAATTTGTCCAAAATGCCAAGTGATTTCTCCCTGTGTTTTGATTGTGAAAGCTGCTCATCCTTGTCCAGAGGCGTTTCAATGTGGAGAGTTAGCGTCATGAGCATGGCAGGGTGTCCGGGGGAGTTACTGGAGCAGCCCCTGACTGCCATGTCGTTGCTTTACTCACCAGACCGTGCATCTTTCCGTCATTGCTTCTGCTGATTTATCCTCATTGCTATGGCTGCCACCTGTGAAAGGTCCATAGCTCTCCAGACTGCATTGGATTCTACCTTCAGTGGGCCAGAAAAAAAATCAAGCCCACAGAGTTATTCCTTGGAAAATGTCGAGGTGAGACCTCCTCCAGAAGCAAGCATGCTGATAGTTGAATGTGGCACGTGAGATGGCACTCACTATCCATCTGCCATCACTTTATCCAGATGCAGGGACCTCTCATTTCATTACAGTCCACTCTCTTGTGCTTTGCAGGAACTGTGTTCCTTGCAAGGTGAAAGTTTGTAGCAACGCTGCTTTGAGCAGGTCTGGTGGCACCGTTTTTCCATCACGTGCTCACTTGGTGTCTCTGTCACATTTTGGTAATTCTCACAGTATTTTGAACTTTTTTGTTGTATTTGTTACGGTGATCTGGGATCAGTGAGTGATGTTTGATGTTATGATTGTAATTATTTTGGGAGCCACTCACCGTGCCTATATAAGGTGGCAAACTTCATAAACCTGTGTTCTGACTGCTCCACAAACAGGCCATTTCCCTTACCTCTCTGCTTGGGCCTCCCTAACACGCAATATTGAATTAGGCCAGTAATAACCCTAAAATGGCCTCTGAGTGTTCATGAGAGGAAGAATTGCAGGTCTCTCACTTCAAATCAAAAGCTAGAAATGAGTAAGCTCAGTGAGGAAGGCATGTGAAAAGCACCAAGATAGGTGAACGCCAGGCCTCTTGTGCCCAACAGTTAGCCGAGCTGTGAGTCCAAAGGGAAAGTTTCTGAAGGAAATTAAAAGTGCTGGTCCAGTGAACATGTGAATGATAGGGAAGTGAAACTGCCTTATTGCTGATATGGAGAAAATGCTCTGGATAAAGATCAAACCAGACACAGCATTCCCTGAAGCCAAAGCCTAATCCACAGCAAGGCCCTAACTCTCTTCAACTCTGTGAAGGCTGAGGGAGGTGAGGAGGCTGTAGGAGAAAAGTTGGAAGCTAACAGAGGTTTAAGGAGAGAAGTCGTCACGTAACACAGAGGTTCAAGGCGCAGCAGCAAGTGCTGATGGAGAAGCTGCAGCAAGTTCTCCAGAAGAGGCAGCTGAGGTCACTGACGAAGGTGGCTACACTCAACAACAGATTTTTAATGTAGACAAACAGCCTTCTTTTGGAAGAAGATACCTTCTAGAACTTTCATAGCTGGAGAGGACAAGTCAGTGCCTGGCTTTAAAGCTTCGAAGGGCAGGCTGACTCTCTTCTTAGGGGTTGAAGTATCTGGTGACTTTAAGTTGGAGCCAGTGCTCATTTACCACTCACAGAAACCTGGTACAAGGAAAAGCTCACGGAGAGGAGGCGGGGAGAAGGGGAGAGCACAGAAAAGATGGTGACTGTAGCCGGAGAAGTGGATACCTTTATCAGGATTTGTTAGTGATAAAAGACAAAATGCCGACTTAAGCTAGACTAAACAGAAAAGGGAATGTCTTCCATACCTGGGAAGGAATGGCATCTGGGGACTCAGATAGCATCCTGGGGTGTCTCTGCTTCCTCCCTTATGGTTTTCCCATCCACCTGTCTCCCGCAGTCGCTGGTGGGCACCACTGTCCACCCGTTGGCACGTGTTAGGTTCCTGGAGTTGTCCTTGGCATCTGTCCCCCACCCTATCCCCTGTGTCCACTGCGGCGTCAAGCCCCAGGGATTTTACCTGTCAAGTAGTCTCAGATCCACTCACTTTTCTGCTCTTACAGCCAACCCCTGGCCCAATCCACTGTTGTCCCCCATCTGGCATGTCCCGCAGGTGTCTCCCCCCTCCACTTCGCCCCTATGCAGCAATGAGGGTGGTCTTGGAAAACAGAACTCTCACCTCCTCCCTCGTTTAGGATGCCCTGAAACCATGATGACAACCAGCACCTTTCAGTGACTCCCATTGTTTTCACACAGAAGCAGGGAGTCAGGAGTGTAACCTCTAAGATCCCGTGTTGGCATCTCCCTGCCACTTCTCCAGCTCATCCTCTCACCACCTGCCCTGGCCCAGCCACTGTGGCCTCCTCCCTTCCTCCGAGGAGCGTCCTTCCTTGCCTTTTGCCCAGGGCCTCGGTGAATGAGGCTCCCTCTCCTGCGATGCTCTTGTTCCCTTTCTTCCCCTGAGTAGCCTCTGGTCACCCGTAGATCTCAGCTCAGCTATCACTCTCATGGCAGACCTCCAACCACCCAGACAAGATCCTCAGGGTGCCCTGTTGGCACTTTTTATACTTCCAGCCTGGAGAATGTCAGCATGCCTGGCCAGGCCACCCTGTCGTCAGCTCCTGTAGGCTCAATGACTCCCTGTGAGGAGGGGGAGTTTATAAAATGCACAGACTCGGGCGGGGCCTGATGCTGGTTCCTGCCGCTGCTGTGCCCACCTCTCTATGGCCCTGGACCCATTAGAAGGGAGGTGCCATCTCTTCAGTCAGCTAGGAAATTCTGTAGCTCCCATGTTATAACTAAATAGCTTCAATTGGACACTGAACATGTACTATCAGATGCTCAGAAACAATTTGATTTTGAGAACTTTTTCTCAGCTTTGGAAAAATAATACATCAGAATTCTACAGGTTAAAATGTGGATTCAGGAGGTGAGAAAGATCCCAAGAGATTTCTCTGGGTGGGTGACTCTGAAAAGGAAGATTTTTTTCTTTAGCATTTGAAAGCTGCCTTGATGGGAAAGCCTTTATAGTGGTGTTCGGGCTTTTCATCTTGGTTTTGGTTGACCTTTTGAAAGGAGGAATGATGTGAGTACTTTCTGGTAAGAGAGCAATTTTAGATTATCTACAAGCGTTTCTCTTTCTTGGCACTACACTCTGCCCCTTGGCATTAAATCTTGTATTAATTTGCTAGAGTGGAAAATGATGTAATACATTATACTGGTTTTTGAAGGAAAGGGCAGAGGGGAAAAGTGGTAAAGTGAGGGAACTACAAGAATCCTGTGATTAAAATGCGGTCCTCTGTGGTAAGGATCGGATAGGCTGATGACACTTATTATGCTAATAATACGTTACCTTTAAAAGTGCTTCGTAACCTCCAGGATTTTCTCCCATAAATTATCTCCTTTCATCCTCCCCATGACACCAGGAGGCAAGCACAGCAGGTGTGATTATCTGTGTTTTGTAGATGAGAAAAATCAAAAGGCAGAGCAATTTAAATGATTTTGGCCATATCCATAGCTGCCTAGGCACGAACCGATGAAAGCACCAAGTATTCTGGATTTTAGGCCGATGGATTAATCAGCGGCCTAACATGTGAAATACTCAGAATAAACAGTTTTAGCCATTGCAAAGATGAGATGAGACCTCGCCTGTCAACTGCTCAGCACCTCGCCAGGCCCCTCGGACCCGCCCCGAGGGTGTTTGTGGATGATGGTGGTGCTGCTGCTGCTGAACTCAATAAGAATCACCAGGAATCTTAAACCACTCATTGATCAACGGCTTTGGCATCTCCTCTCTATCAGTCCGTTTTTACACTGCTAATAAAGGCATACCTGAGACTGGGTAATTTACAAAGGAAAAATGGTTTAATTGTCTCACAGTTCCATATGGCTGGGGGAGGCTTCACAATCATGGCAGAAGGCAAAGGAGAAGCAAAATCACATCTTACATGGCAGCAGATAGGAGAGAATTGAGAGCCAAGAGAAAGGGGAAACCTCTTATAAAACTGTCAGATCCCCCAACATGTGGGAATTATGGGAGCTACAATTCACGGTGAGATTTGGGTAGGGACACAGCCAAACCATGTCATCCTCTATCCATCCATTTCCAGATAGTGTGACAAACTAGTATAATCAAAGTTTGTGTATTTTCCCAGTTGGGCAATAAACAACCTTTGTGAAAGGGGAAAAGGCCAAAACATAGGGAATGTGAGGACAAAACAGTGTCGATATTTAGTAACGCACAGATTGAACGTAGAAGTTCCTGAAGTGGAGCATTGGGTACGCTGAGAATGACTCCCAGCAATTTTCGGACTACCTCCATGAGAAGCAGCACATAAGCATGTGTATATATACATATGTTATTAACCTTTTAGCTCAAAGGTAGCTGGGCTTTCCACTGCCATCAGTTTCTGTATACAAGGCTTGAAGGCCAATTGTATTTTATTTCCACAGTCTCTTCATGTAATCTCTGCAAGAAAAGTCTCTTTCGATAGGATTTGCTAACTTTTTCTTCAATGTTCTCTGCCTATACTCCGGTCAGGTGAGCGCACTGCGTTCTTAGCAGTGCTGGGCATCATTTGTGTTCAGTCTTTTATAATCTGATAAACAAAACGTTGTAATAAGATTTCTTTTTGTTAATTTTTAGCACTTCGTACAGCTTTTTGATCGACCTGTTTGTGTCCTTCATATACATATGTACTGCTCAGTGCACATGATTCATGGTTTCCACTTGTAGGAATTTATCCCAGGGAACTATCAGAGACACAGGCAAAAATTTTTGTACGAAGAGGCACACAATAGTATTTTTAGTACAATAAAAAAACCAAAAGATTATATGTCAACTAACAGGGAGTTAATGAAATAAAGTGTCATATCTCTTCAAAGGCATGTCTCAAAGAATGTTTAGTAACATGGAAAAGCAGCTGGGCACGGTGGCTGGCACCTGTAATCCCAGCTCTTTGGGAGGCCAAGACAGGGGGGATCACCTGAGGTCAGGAGTTTGAGACAGCCTGGCCAACATGGTAAAACCCCATCTCTACTAAAAATACAAAAATTAACCAAGCATGGTGGCACGTACCTGTAATCCCAGCTACTCGGGAGGCTGAGACAGGAGAATTGCTTGAGCCTGAGAGACAGATTTCAGTGAGCCGAGATTACACCACTGCACTCCAGCCTGGCTGACAGAGCAAGACTCTGTCTCAAAAAAAATAAAAGTAAAAATAAAATAGCATGGAAAAGCATTCCTAATATAAATTAACCATTATGTTATATGGCCTTAGTTTTATTAAAAACCTCCCCCCACCAACATACGTACATCTTGAAGGAAATAAAATACAACCAAGTTGATTTGTGTATGTTTTTTAGAGATGGGATCTCACTCTGTGGTCCAGGCAGGAGTTCACTGCAGCCTCCACCTGCTGGACTCAAGCAGTCCTCTCGCTTCAGCCTCTCAAGTAGCTGGGGCTACAGGCATGTGCCACCACACTCAGCTCATTTTTTAATGCTTTTGTTGTTGTTGATATTTGTTTTTGTACAGCTGGGGTCTTACCATATTGCCCAGGCTGGTCTCAAACTCCAGGCCTCGAGTGATCCTCCCACCTCGGCCTCCCAAAGTGCTAGGATTACAGATAGGAGCCACCATGCCCAGCTCAAAGTTTATTTTAATGTAGTATTTTGTATATGTATGAGTATGATCTGTAGGACAATGACATTTTTCTTTTTTTTCATATATTCCACAAAAAGCAAATACTTGTAGGCACAGCTTGGTGGCTTTTGCTGTACTGTTTTCCAGCTCAAACTGGCCAGACTGATTCTATGATCTCAAGCCAATAGTTCACTTTTCAAAAAATCCCAGCACCCCTTTCCCAGCCCCGTCTTTGGTGTTGATTTGTCTCTCTCGTTTCTTGTTATTACTTCATAGTAATTTTACTTAAGAAAAGACTCAGAATTCCCACCATCATCCAGTTTCTGACATGAACCCATGGAAGGCTGGCCGTTCCAGAAGGTTGGCCTATGTCGGGGGCCTGACAGCTGCTTTGAAGCACCCACCAGGGGTCTTATGTGGCCCAAGCAAACATTCTGCCTCCACCCGAGTCCACACTCAGCATCAGCTGGACTCAGCAGGCTCTCGGGCAGCAATGGTCGGCCCGCAGGGGGGCATCACACATGTGCGCCTCTCCTGCAGTATTCAGTGCAGTCATCCCCCAACCACACAGGAGCTGCCTTCTCCCCCAGCCCCACCGTCAGATGACAGCTCAGTGCAGGGAGCAGGACATCCACAGGTGGGTGTGGAATCTTCCCCTGCCTGATGCCTCTCAGGAGCCAGGGGCATGGCTTCGGGGCCCAACCAGGAAAGTGCATAAGGGTCACCAGATTGGGAGAAGTGGTAGTTACAACTCCCTCCCAGTACTCAAGGTTCTCCTTATCCCAATGCAAGTTATCATAAATAATGCTGTCGTGAATAGAGGTAATAGTCAACCCTTATCAGGTTTCCAGGGCAGCAAAAGCAGGAAGTCAGCTGACGGTCAAATTCCATGCAGAGAGGACCACCTTCGGTTCTGAGTGCTAGCGTGTTTCTTCAATCTTTCAGCCACACTTGGTCATCCTGACTTGCTGTTATATGGCCTATTGATGAAACCAGTCGGGACCACAAGTGGCATTTGTAGCACACCCAGAAATTAAAGCCATGCAGAGACACGAGCTCACCAGTGCTCCTTAGGTTGTCCTTGGAGGCCTTCCTCACCCCACCTGCTAGCAGCTGCTGCCCGAGAACCTGCTGGCTTCCCTGGTCAGCCTTCTGCTTTCAGCAGGGTTTCTGTAAGAGACATGTCAACCAGGTTGCAGATTTGGGGGCAGAATTCCTGTGTCCTGGTGACATGTTTTATGTGCAGAGAGTGTTCCAGTGACAGGAGTTACCTGCAGTATTGGAACGGTCTCCAGTGAAGACTCTCCTGTGTGCCTCAGGAGCAGTTACTTGGGTATGGTCATTGCTAAACCAATGGGGATAGCTGCTTCCATGGCCAGCCAACCTGTTCTGTGCTTCGCCCTGTAAATTATGTTTTATATCACATGCAACAGGATCTTTCATTTTTATTTACTACAGAAATGTCAGTAAATGATTCCTGATACAATTAACTTGATCAGGAAATGTGGTAACTCAAGAGAAGCCATGGAATAGAGGGAGAAGTGCAATTGCTAAATAGTCACCACAACCTGGATATGTCCTTGACATTAGGAAAGCCGCTATAATGTGTCAGTTAAAGAAACCTAGCCAATGTGATAATTGAAGTTTTTAATTAATATGTAAAGAGATTCTATTTCCCCACTTGATAGTAACATGTTAGGTTCACTATAAATGTTTAATTCCCTTTCCATGATAAATTGTTCTCCCTAGGCTGAGCACGGTGGCTCATGCCTGTGGGAGGCCAAGACAGGAGGATTGCTTGAGGCCAGGAGTTTGAGACCAGCCTGGGTGACAGAGCCAGACCCCCCATCTTAATTTAAGAAGAAATAAAAATTAAATAAATAAATAAATAAGTAGTTCTCCTTTTCAGTAGAAGTTTGGTAATAGCATAACTAATTAATTTGTTGAATATCATTTACTGATGTAAATATTAATGTAACTTTTGGATTTGACAAAGTAAAAGATGAAATAAATCTCTTAGAGATCATCCAACCAACCTCTTATGTTATAGTGAAGGAAATTTCATTAAACAATTTTGAGTTACCTGCTCAGAGCTGGATGGCTAGTAGTTTTAAACAGGAATTCAGGGTTCCATTTCAAGTCCAAGTTTCTTTCTTTTTTCTCATCCCACCCTCAGTAGTATTGCTATCATTGTGTCAAACACTGAGCTATGCAACATGTTTCCCTTTTGGCCTTGATTTTCCAGGACTAAAAACCAAATTGTGCCTAATTATAGTAATTATCCCATCCCTGGTTCCTGATGTAATTAGCCCCCTCTTTAGCTATTTGTATCTTTTATTATAACCACTCTGGGAACATGCGGATTGTGCTTTTATTGTAATCTATTTTGACTTGGTTTAAGAAATATTAATGGTGTAAATTATCACTTAATACACTACACACACACACACACACACACACACACACACACACACTCTTCTTCTCAGTAAATTACCTGGAAGTTGTATTAACTTTTTAATTTGTCTTTTTAAATTCTCTTACTGATGTAAATATTCATGAAACTTTTGGATTTATTTGACTTTTGGAAAAGTCAAATAAAGCCTCAGTTAGTTAAAACCCAGCCAACTCACATGCTAAACCCTGGAACAGTTTTTCTATATACAACATACATAGAAAAGAATAACAATAACACAGACAATATCAAGGAAAACAGTTTCTGGGAATGGATATAGATTTGATCTAATCCCTTTTTGTACATCCACACCAACAGTTTTGGACAATAAAACCTGGTGATCTTAGGTGATACAAGGTTATTAGTCAATAATAATTCCATTTTGTATACCTCATTCTAATAAATCAAGAAAGTATAAAGTCTGGAAATATTTCCCTAATAAGGACTGAAATTGCAAAGATCTCTTCTTTAGTTAGAAAATTCACCAAGAAAGTGTGTTTAACTGAAAGTTCCCAATCCTCTAGAGAATTCCAGTGTATTAGTTCGTTTTCATGCTGCTATGAAGAAACACCAGAGACTGGGTAATTTATAAAGGAAAGAAGTTTAATTGACTCACAGCTCCACATGGCTGGGGAGGCCTCAAGAAACTTACAATCATGGTGGAAGGCACCTCTTCACAGGGTGGCAGAGAGAGAATGAATGCCCAGTGAAGGGGGGATGCCCCATATAAAGCCATCAGATCTCATGAGAACCAGCTCACTATCTGGAGAACAGGATGGGGAAACTGCCCTATGATTCAGTTATCTCTACCTGGTCCCTCCCAAGACACATGGGGATTATGGAAACTACAATTCAGGATGAGATTTGGATGGGGACACAGCCAAACCATATCATTCCCTGGGCCCTCCCAAATCTCATGTCCTCACAATTCAAAACACAATCATGCCCTTCCAACAGTGCCCCAAGTCTTAACTCATTCCAGCATTAACTCAAAAGTCCAAGTCCAAAGTCTCATCTGAGACAAGGCAAGTCCTTTCTGCCTATGAGCCTGTAAAATCAAAAGCAAGTTAGTTACTTCCTAGATGCAATGGGGGTAGAGGCATTGGGTAAATACACCCATTCCAAATGGGAGAAATTGGCCAAACAAAGGACTGCAGGCCCCATGCATGTTCAAAATCCAATAGACCAGTAATACAAACCTTGACGTTCCAAAATGTGTCTTACATCTAGGTCATGCTGATGCAAGAAGTGGGCTCCCATGGCCTTGGGCAACTTCACCCCTGTGGCTTTACAGGGTACAGCCTCCCTCCCGGCTGCTTTCACAAGCTGGCATTGTCTGTGGCTTTTCCAGGTACATGGTGCAAGCTGTTGGTGGATCTATCATTCTGGGGTCTGGAGGATGGTGGCCCTCTCTCACAGCTCCACTAGGCAGTACCCTTGTGGGTACTCTGACCCCACATTTCCCTTCTGCACTGCCCCAGTGAGATTCTCCATGAGGGCTCCACCCCTGGAGCAAATTTCTATTTAGACATCCAGGCATTTCCATACATCTTCTGAAATCTAGATGGAGGTTCCCAAACCTCAGTTATTGACTTCTGTGCACCTGCAGGCCCAACACCATGTGGAATTTGCCAAGACTTGGGGCCTGCACCCTCTGAAGCCATGGCCTGAGCTGTACGTTCGCCCCTTTTAGCCACAGCCAGAGGGGCTGGAACACAGGGCACCAAATCCCCAAGGCTCCACACAGCAGAGGGGCCCTGGACCCAGCCCAGGAAACTATTCTTCCCTCTCCCAGGCCTTCAGGCCTGTGATGGGAAGGGCTGCCCCTGAAGGTCTCTGACAGGGCTTGGAGACATTCTCCCCCATTGTCTTGGTGATTAACCTTGGGCTCCTTGTTACTTATGAAATTTCTGCAGCTAACTTGAATTTCTCCCCCCAGAAAGTGGGATTTTCTTTTCTACTGCATCATCTGGTTGCAAATTCTCTAAACTTTTATTGTCTGTCTCCTCTTGAACACTTTGCTGCTTAGAAATGTCTTTCTCTAGATACCTTGAGTCATCTCTCTCAAGTTTGAAGTTCCACAGATCTCTGGGGCAGGGGCAAAATGCTACCAGTCTTTTTGGATAGCAAGAGTGACCTTTACTGCAGTTCCTAACAAGTTCCTTATCTTCGTCTCAGACCACCTCAGCCTGGACTTCACTATCAGCATTTTCATCAAAGCTATTAAACCAGTCTCTAGGGAGTTCCAAACTTTTCCACATCTTCCTGTCTTCTGAGCCCTCTAATCTGTAGGAAGTTCTAAACTTTCCCACATTTACCGGTCTTCTTCTGAGCCCTCCAAACTGTTGCAACCTCTGCCTGTTTCCCAGTTCCGAAGTTGCCTCCATATTTTGGGATATCTTTATAAAAGCACCTCACTCTCTGTGGTACCAACTCACTGTATTAGTCTGTTCCTGCAATGCTATGAAGAAATACCTGAGACTGGGTAATTTATAAAGGAAAGAGGTCTAATTGACTCACAGTTCTACATTGGTGGGAGGCCTCAGGAAACTTACAATCATGGTGGAACCTCTTCGCAGGGCAGCAGGAGACAGAATGTGTGCCCAACGAAGGAAAAAGCCCTTTATAAAACCATTAGGTGTTGTGAGAACTAACTCACTATCACTAGAACAGGATGGGGGAAACCCACCCATGGTTCAATTATCTCCACCTGGTCCCTCCCAAGACACATGGGGATTATGGGAACTACAATTCAAGATGAGATTTGGGTGGGAACACAGCCAAACCATATCATCCAGTTAATCGAACTTTCACAGAATTTACCATAACCTTGAGCGTATAAGCCATATTTATGCCAAAATGTTCATTTTAAAAAATAAAACTAATGAAAATGTGATGTATTTTATAAAAACAGCACATTACACTTGACTCTCTATTTCCAATTCATGTAGGTTGTGTTAAATGAAATCTCTGTTCAGAATCAGTGGTTGGTTTGGGAAGAGGGGTTTGCTGAAATGTCTAAACCTGTGCTGTTCCCCAGCCTCCTATTGCAAGCATAGTAGGAAGTTTTAAAATGTCTGGAAATGAAAGGAAAAAAATGGTCTTGATTTAAAAAGTCCTAGCAAATTTTAAAGAAAATAAGACTTCTGCAAACTAGTTATGTTTGAAAGCTAATATATTTCCTTGCTTATTGAGTATTGCCGTTTATATAGTCCTATAAAGGTTGCAGAGGGGGGAAAGGAAAGATTAGGAGACACAACCCCTGCTCTGTAGGGATCTAAAATGCAGTAGGGAAAAAATGTACAAATATGAAGAAGAGGAAGCTGTACATGGCAGCAAAGGCCAAGTGGATAGGAAGGGCGGAAAAAGCCCAGAGACCTCGCAGGGCAGAGCAAACCAGAGCAGACACAGCACAAAGAGGAGAGATCTCTGCCACTCATTATGCAGCAGAAGTGGGCAAGACCCAGAGGGGGCTTGCCGAAGGTAGACTGAGTGGGCTTACTTGGAAAATAGCAAAGAGATGAGCCTGGCAGAAAGAAATTGAAGACGGAAAATAACTTGAGATAGGCTGGTGATGGCTTTGAATCCCAAGCAGAGGCCCTCACACTTTTACCTGATAGGCTCAGAAGAAGAAGGAATAACAGGATAACATTATTTATTTATTTATGATGAAATTTTGCTCTTGTTGCCCAGGCTGGAGGGCAATGGCATTGTCTTGGCTCACTGCAACCTCCACCTCCCAGGTTCAAGCGAATCTCCTGCCTCAGCCTCCCAAGTAGCTGGGATTACAGCCACCCGCCACCACATCTGGCTAAATTTTGTATTTTTAGTAGAGATGGGGTTTCACTATGTTGGTCTGGCTGGTCTTGAACTCCTGACCTCAGATGATCCACCTGCCTAGGCCTCCCAAAGTGCTGAGATTATAGGCGTGAGCCACCACGCCCACCCAGGATAACATTTTATAAAAGGAATATTTGTTGAGCTAATGTACATTGAAGCCTACTTTAATATCAATATAATTTTCAGACAAGGAATCACACACTCCTACAAGTTTCCAGCCTTATCATTGGAACACTTGGTAATGTGATACAGATGAAGTGGGATTATGATAGGCTATTTTAAGCCCTTAAATTATCAGACAATTTTGGGCTGCAATAACCCAAATGGCACCCTGCAACCGTCAAATGTGAGGAACTTCAGTGTGAGTGCTGACACCAAATGGAACCTCATCCACCCACCTGATGTTAATTGATGTTCCCCGGCTGTCACCCTCAGCAGCTGAGTACCCTTTACTCAAGAAGTACTTTGTTTAGGGGACTTTATGTTGTATAGAACATGGTTTTGCCTGTCATCATAGGTGATGAACCTGCCATCTCTGTCTCCTGTTTCTCTTTAGACACAAACCTCCAGGTGCCAATGGAGCAGCTACCTGGAAGTCTTAGCGGCATCTCATGGTCAACCTGCCCAAACCCTACTCTGACTTCTCCAAACCTTCTTTTTTTCTTCATGTCCATCTTAATTCTTAGTAACCCATCCACTCTGTCACCCAGGTATGAGGATGAGAAATGGTATTTACTTCTTCTTCCCCACCACACACCCACACCCTGTAGATTCTGACTCCTAATTTTTTTCAAATCCATCTTCTCTTAGATCTCATTTCTTAGTTTGTTCTTTCACTATTTCTTAGGCCTCCCTACCGCCAGCCCTCTGCCTCCCATCTTCCCCTCAGCCGTCACGGTGATATTTCTGAAACGCAAATGTGATTATCTGGCTCTTCTATGACTTTGCTTTCCAAGTTTACCCATCCCAAAAGAAAATGAAGCCCCACATTTCCTGGAACACAGGCTTCCCACAGCCTGACCTGTCCCCGACTCTTGCTGTGTCTTCTACCACCCTGCGTCCCCACCCACTTGGTACTTCACAACTCTTCCAGCCTCCTTGCAGTCCCCTGAATGCATCAGATCTGTGAGCCTTTCCACACATGGGTGCTGACATCTGAAGAGTTCTCCCTTCGGCTCCTCCCATGCATGCCAAATGGATTCTCCAGGCCCTCTAAAGCCTTCCCTCTTCACCCCTAGGTATCGCTTACTGCCCCCTTATATTATATGCTGCTCCTGGACCTAGGAGAGCAGGTGCGTGCCTGATCAAATGTGGTATCTTTAATGATCAACAAATGTCAGGTAAAAAGATGCATGGGTTGGTTGGTTCCAGACAGAATTTACTCAAAAACAGAACATGATTTTGTTTTTTGTTTTTTTTTCCCAAATGGCCCAACTGGTTTTCAAGATAGCACAATATATTATGCCATTTTAAAAAATTTATTTTCTTTTTAGGTGACACATAATAATTGTACTTATTTAATGTGGTACAGTGTCATGTTTCTTTTTATTTTATTTTATTTTTTTTTGAGACATTGTCTTGCTCTGTTGCCCAGGCTGGTGCGATCTCAGCTCATTGCAACTTCCGCCTCCCAGGTTCAAGCGATTCTTCTGCCTCAGTCTCCCAAGTAGCTGGGATTACAGGCATGCGCCACCACGCCCGGCTAATTTTGCACTTTTAGTAGAGAGGGTGTCACCATGTTAGCCAGGCTGGTCTTGAACTCCTGACCTCAGCTGATCCATCCGCCTTGGCCTCCCAAGGTGCTGGGATTACATGTGTGAGCCACCACACCTGGCCGAATGTGATGTTTCAGTACATTTATACAATGTGTAATTATCAAATTAGGATAATTAGCAAATTCATCAGCTCAAGTATTTAACATTTATTTGTGGTGAGAACATCCAAAATCTTCTTTTCTAGATATTTTGAATAGACAATATATTATTGTTAACCATTATCACCCAACTGTGTAATAGAATACTAGGACTTATTCTTTCTACCTCATTGTGGCATTGACCAGTCTCTCCCCCATTACCCACCTGCACACACACACACACCCTTCCCAGCCCCTTCCCAACACCACTCAACTCTCTACTTGTATGAGAGCAACGTTTTTGATGCCATATATGAATGAGACTATGCGATATTTGACTTTTTGAAGGCTTATTTCACTTAACCTAATGTCTTTTAGGTTCATCCATCCTGCTGCGAATGACAAGTTTCCATTACTTTTCTTTGGCTAAACAGTATTCCCTTGTATATAGGTACACCACATTTTCTATATTCATTCGTCCCTCAGTGGACGCTTGGGTTGATGCCATGTCTTGCCTATTGTGAAAAGGTACTGCAGTGAACATGGAAGTGCAGGTATCTCAGCTTACTGATTTCATTTGCTTTGGAGATCTACCCAGTATACAACCATATGATTGCTGGATCATATGGTAGCTCTATTTTTTATTTTTTGAGGAAACTCCATACTGGTTTCCATAATGGTTGTACTAATTTACATTTCCGCAACAGTGTGTAAAAGGTCCCCTTTCTCCACATGCTCACAGCATTTGTTAATTTTTGTCTCTCTGATAATACCATTCCAGCTGGGGTGAGATGGCATCTCACTGTGGTTTTCCTTTGCATTGTGTGGATGATTAGTGACGTTGAAGACTTTATCCTCGACCTGTCTGCCACCTGTATGTCTTCCTGTGGGAAGTGTCTATTCAGTTCTTTTGCCTACTTTTTAATCAAATTATTTGGCTTTTGCTATTGAGTTGTTTTAGTTCCTTATATATGATGGACACTAATCCCTTGTCAGATGCATTGTTTGCAGATATTTCCTCTTATTTTGCAGGCTGTCTCTTCACTCTGTTGATTGTTGTTTTTTTTTTTTGTGGTACAGACGCTTTTTAGTTTGCTGTAATCCCATTTTTCTATTTTTGTGTTTGGGCCTATGCCTTTGAGTTCTTTTCTATAAAACCCTTGCCCAGACTAATGCCATGAAGCATTTCCACCGTGTTTTCTTCTTGTTATTTTATAACTTTGGGTCTTATGGTTACGTCTTTAAACTATTTTGAGTTGATTTTTTTAAGTGGTGAGAAATAGGGGTCGAGTTTCATTCTTCATATTAAGATTATTTTGAATAAAACTCCTAAATGAAAATTTTAAAAGTTTAGCCCTTCGCTCTGAGTTTTTGTCTCCATTCTTCTCCTGTACCCCCACCATCTTTAGTCACTGTGGAACCCACAGTGAGGTCCTCTTTAAAGCTGGCTCACCTGGGTTTTAGACTTCCTCTTCTTTTTATTTTGAGACTGAGTTTCACTCTTGTCACCCAGGCTGGAGTGCAGTAGCCTGATCTTAGCTCACTACAAGCTCTGCCTCTCTGGTTCAAGTAATTCTCCTGCCTCAGCCTCCCAAGTAGCTAGAATTACAGGCACCCACCACCACGCCCAGTTAATTTTTGTAGGAGAGACGGGGTTTCACCATGTTGGCCAGGCTAGTCTCAAACTCCTGACCTCAGGTATCTACCCGCCTCAGCCTCCCAAAGTGAGACTTCCTCTTCTTTAAGATCTTTTATCTCTGCCTTTGAGTCACATCCAAGAAATCCTTCAACCCCCCCCCCCCCAACTGCTCAGTGGCGCCACTCTTCTTGTGTCTGAACATCTCTTTGCCCATTTGCTCTTTCAAAAATCCAGATATTCTGCTTTCCAGAGGTTTCCTTTTTTGGTTGTGAATTAGAGTCGCAGCCTTCTCCCATCACTTAAGACTCCTTCTGTCTTTTTCTTCAACTCAAGTACGGAGGCTCCTGTGGTGGTGTGTCTGGGTGAGTGATGGGCTTACTACACACGGGTCTTATCTATGCCAGGGTTGGCTTGGTTATATCCCAGCCTCTCCAGAGCAATGACGTTTTGCTGGGATCTGGGGGCTCCAAAATGGGCTGTATGGGCCAGGAAGCCAGCAAAATTTCCATCCTACAAGTGTGTATGAAATTAAAGATACACAGAAGTACCATGGCCACAAGGGTGGAAGGAAGGTTGGAACACAGAGGAAAAATGACACATGGACCCTGCTCTCATAAAATTTGAAATCTAGTCAGTGGAGAAGACCAGATGAACCCACAGAAGAAACCTGAGTACAAAGTGGGAATGCTGAATGTCACTCACTCTGCTGAGGACTTTGTCCACTGACCCAACACAGACCTCACTCTACTGGTGAGGTCTGCAGAGGTTACTGAATATAAAGGGTCGGCTCTCCGCACAGTCGGCTTCCAGTAGGCATTGGACAGGGCCCTCCGTGGCGGCCGGGCACCTGGCACATGGTTCCCCTGCCTCCCTTGGCCTGGAGTTGCTGCTGCTTCTCCACAGGTCGCTGTCCCCACCAGCCATGGTGGTCTAGTTTTCAGCAGAAACAGGAAATGCAGTCTCGCGAGGCTGTGCCGATTGTCCTCACTCTGAAAAGAGCTCACTTGTGCTTGAGTAGACATTGCTTCAGCGTCAACGTGGAGGCCTCTGTCCATGGGCTTCAGGGAGTGCCAGGAACCAGACTGGAGAGCGGACCTCATCCTGCGCCCATGTCCGACCTCCCTTATCCTCTCCCCCGAGCTCTTGCGCCTGCTTCCCACAACCTCTCTGCCTGTGGGATCCGTTCTGTTGGCGAGGAGGGAATATAGCACCGTCACAGAAGGGCTGTAATGGATGGACATTGCTCAGGCTCCCTGCTGGAAGGTTAGGAGCTGAGCACAGGCTTACAAGGGGCCAGGATCTGGGAAAACAGAGCATTTGGGTGAGGGGAAGAGTGAATAGATGGACTGAGGAGGGAACTCAGCTGCACCATGCCCAGGAGAGGGGGTACCGGCAGACAGAGCTTCCAGGCAGGGCTCCTGGCTCAGGGCAGCATGGAGAAAGTGGAGACCGTGGTCTCGCCTGTCCTGGAAAAGCCTGTGAGCGTCTCCATTGCTTGCTACTGGGGCTGGACACTCCCACATGAGGACCACAAAGCAGACTTCCTCATTCTCCTGTGCCTCATGTACATCTGAGTATGTTTTGGAAACCTGAGCATTTACCTTGTAAAAGCTTTCTGGGCCAGATGCTGTGGCTCATGCCTGTAATCCCAGCTCTTAGGGAGGCAGAGGTGGGAGGATAGCTTGAGCCCAGGAGTTCAAGGCCTGCCTGGGCAATATAGCGAGAACTCGTTCTCCACAAAAAGGAAAAAAACAAAATAATAATAATAATAATAATAAGCATGAAAGCTTTCTAGAAGAAGGAGCCGAGGTCCAATGGCAGAGCACACAGGATAGCAGCCCCTCTACCACCCCGCTGCGGCAGGACTGGGGTTCCGGTGGACGGTGGGTTCGGGCGTTTCAGCAGCATCTCCACCTGCAGGGCCACACTGCCACAGTTGAGTTGAGGCCTCAGAATCCATCGCAGATGCAGGTACTGGCTAAGTGCCCACAGGGACGACAGGGCAAAGGCCATCCTGAAAAAGGGGTGGGCAGCGCCTTCACCAGAAAGGACTGCAAGTTTTGAGCCAGCCAACAGGGTCCTTCACTGATGGAACTTTCAGTGAGAAGGGCCTCCTGCCATTGTGAGCCAGCGGTCACCAGAGAGCTGACCACAGAGCTCCCGGCAAGACTGTTTCCCAAATAAGCCTTGAGAAGAGGGCAGAATGAGGCCAGCTGCTACCGCGGCTGCCATGTCTACTGAGACAGGCTGTGACAATGACAGTGGGACATCCTTCCATACCCACCTGGTTCTTCTCTGTGGGTCTCATAAGTGTGAGCGTCCAGCATCAGGTTCCTTCTGGGTGAGAAAGAGAATGTGAGAGGTGGCGTTGTGATCACAAAGTTGTTTATGGTCTGGTGTATTTTCAGTTAACAATCACACCTTTAATTTATTTAGCAAGTTGCCATCAAGATGCAACATGCGTAGTCATGAGACCACAAGTCCTGGAACCTGCTGCCTAAGGTCTGAACCTGGCTCCTTCTTCTGTTAACTGCTGACCTTGGGCAAGGCATTTGAGTGCCGCGTACAACCTGGCTTCAATCCCAGCCCCACCCCTGGCCCGCCAGCTGTTGGGCAAGTTACTTAACAGCCCTGTGCTCCCATGTCTTATCTACAAAGCAGGAATGATAGTACCTGCCACACAGGATTATTTTTAAAGATTAAGTGAGTTGATGCCCATAAAGTGTTTCAGAAGTGTCTGCCCGATACATACAGAAATTAACCTGAAATAGATCAAAGACCTAAATATAAGTGAAAACTGTAAAAATCACAGAAGCGTAAGGGAAATGTTCATGACCTTGGATTTGGCAATGGATTTTTAGCTGTGACACCAAAAGCACGAAAAATAAAAGAAAAAGAAATAGATGAGCTAGACCTGATAATAATTAAAAGCATTAATCCTTAATGTTCTAGCTGGCTCCTGGCCTCCTGAGTGTCCTATCTTGCCCCCTCCTGCACGATTCCACTTGTATGTGGTCCCTGGAGTTGTCAGACCCCTAGAGACAGGAAGTAGAGTGGGAGTGCCAGGGGCTGAGGGAAGGATGGGTAGTTATAATAGTATTTAATGGAGACAGAGTTTCAGTTTGAGAAGATGGAAAGGTTCTGGAGGTGGATGGTGGTGATGGTTGCACAAAAATGTAAGCATACTTACAGCACTGAACTGTACACATAAAATGCTTAAAATGGCAAATTGTATGTGATGTATATTTTATCACAGTAATAACTTTTTTCAATAACTTTTTGAGGAAGGCCTTGCTTGGCATTTTGCCTGAGTTAGGCAGTTCCATTTTCTGTTTCCAAAACTCCACATTGTTTCCTATCAGACCATGTACTGTTTAGAGTCTGGCCTCTTTACAGATTGTAATTAGAATAAAGAGACACTGGAGTTTTCACCTGTTTGCCACTGTGTTCCCCCATGAACGCAGAGTAGGTGCCCACTGCATAATTTTTAATAAATGTTGTTGAATGAATAAAACCCAGATCTACAGTGTCCCAGCCCATCAATCTTAATTGCTAGGAAAAATTGGATTGCTAAAATACTCAATCCAATTTGATATTGCATTAGTCCATTCTCACATTGCTATAAAAAAAACTACCTGAGACTGGGTAATTTATAAAGAAAAGAGGTTTAATTGACTCACTGATATGCAGGCTGTACAGGAAGCATGGCTGGAGAGGCCTCAGAAAACTTTCAATCATTGTGGAAGGGGAAGCAGGCACATCTTACATGGATGTGCAAGAGAAAGAGAGTAGGGGGAGGTGCTACACACTTTTAAACAACTAGATCTCATGAGAACTCACTCGCTATTACAAGAACAGCAAGGGGGAAATCCACCCCCATGATCCAGTCACCTCCCACCAGGCCCCACCTCCAATATTGGGGATTACAATTTGACCTGAGATTTGGATGGGGACACAAATCCAAACCATATTATTCCACTCCTGTCCCCTCCCAAATCTCTTGTCCTTCTCACATTTCAAAATACAATCATGCCTTCCCAACAATCCCCCAAAGTCTCAGCTCATTCCTGCATTAACACAGAGGTCCAAGTCCAAAGTCTCATCTGAGACAAGACAAGTATTTTCTGCCTATAAGCCTAAAAAATCAAAAGCAAGATAGTTACTTCCAAAATACAGTGGGGGCACAGGCATTGGGTAAATGCTTTCATTCCAAATGGGAGAAACTGGCAAAACAGAGGGGCTACAGGCCACATGCAAGTCCAAAACCCAGCAGGGCAGTCATTTTAAAGCTCAAAAATGATCTCCATTGACTCCATGACTCACATCCAGTGCACACTGATACAAGGAGTGGGCTCCCATGGTCTTGGGTAGCTCTGCCCTGTGGCTCTAATGGGTTCAGCTTCCTCGGCTGCTTTCATAGGCTGGCATTGAGTGCCTGGGGCTTTTCTAGGTGCATGCTGCAAGCTGTCAGTGGATCTACCATTCTGGCGTCTGGAAGACAGCGGCCCTCTTCTCACAGCTCCACTAGGCAGTGTCCCAGTGGGGTCTCTGTGTGAAGGCTTCAACCCCACATTTCCCCCTCTGCACTGCCCCAGTAAAAGTTCTCCATGAGGGTTTTACTCCACAACAGACTTCTGCCTGGACAGCCAGGCATTTCGTACATCCTGAAATCTAGGTGGAGGCTCCCAAGCCTCAACTCTCACACTCTGCACGCCCACAGGCTTAACACCAAGTAGAAGCCACCAAGGCTTGGGGCTTGCACCCTTTGAAGCAACAGCCTGAGCTGTACCTTGGCCCCTTTTAGCCATGGCTGGAACTGGTGTGGCCATAATGCAGGGCACCATGTCCCAAGGCTGCACAGAGAAGCAGGGCCCTGAGCCTGGCCCACAAAACCATTCTTTCCTCCTAGGCCTCCAGGCCTGTGATGGGAGTGGCTGCCTCAAAGGTCTCTGAAATGCCTTGGAGCCATTTTTCCTATTGTCTTGGTGATTAACATTTGGTTCCTTTTTACTTATCCAAATGTCTGCAGCCAGCTTGAATTCTTTGCCAGAAAATGGGTTTTTCTCTTCTACCACATAGTCAGGCTGCAAATTTTCCAAACTTTTATGCTGTGCTTCCCTTTTTAAGTATAAATTCCAGTTTCCAGTCATCTGTTTGCTCATTCATAACAAAGTGATGTTGGCTGCCATTCTCAGTAAGTTCCTTATCTCCATCTGAGACTGCCTCAGCCTGGACCTAATTGTCTGTATCACTATCAGCATTTTGGTCACAGCCATTCAACTAGTCTGTAGAAAGTTTCAGACTTTCCCTCATCTTTCTGTTTTCTTCTGAGTCCTCCAAACTGTTCCAACCTCTGCCTATTATACCCAGTTCCAGAATCACTTCCACATTTTCAGGTGTCTTTGTAAGAATGGCCCACTCTCAGTACCAATTTTCTTTATTAGTTCGTTCTCGGATTACTATAAAGAACTACTTGAGACTGCGTAATTTATTTTAAAAAGAGGTTTAATTGACTCATGATTCTGCAGACTATACAGAAAGCATAATTGGGGAGGCCTCAGGAAACTTTCATGGTGGAATGTGAAGGAGAAGCAGGCACAACTTACATGGCTGGAGAAGGAGGAATAGAGCACAGGGAAGGGGTGGGTCACACACTTTCAAACAATCTCATGAAAACTCCCTCACTATCATGAGAACAGCAAGGCAGAAATCTGACCCCATGATTCAGTCACCTCCTACCAGGCCTAGCCTCCAACATTGGGGATTACAATTCAACATGAGATTTGGCTGGGAACACAAATCCAAACCATATCAAATATTAAAGTACCCAGAAGTATCAGACCACAAATTGTCCAGTCATGGTAAGTGACAACATTGGGTAAAGAATGTGGAGTTTGAGCCTCTGATTGATCCTTACATGTATATTCTGTTGAAAGTGGGTAGACCTCCAAGAATTTTGAGACTGCCTTTGTTCTATCTAATAAATACAACAGGAAAATAAAAACCAGGCTGATGAGTTCAGATTTTTTAAGAACAACCTATTTATAACCACTTCCTTGGTTAATACTATACTTTTTTTCTCTTTCCAAATTAGATATTTATTTTTGAAAACAATATCTACTACTGTGCACATGTCGGCAAACAGGCCATCCGCGTGGTCTCCACTGGGAAGGAAGGTGTGATTTACAATGGCCTCAGCGACTGGCTGTATGAAGGTAAGACACATGGAGGGGGAGAAGAAAGGAAGATTTGTGGTTGCTGTCATTGCTGCTGCTACATTAAGGTTGGGTTTTTTTTTTCTTTTTTCTTTGACTTTGGCTATAAATTAAACTCCAGTTTCTTGAGATTTTGCAAAATTTCAAAGACTTTGTTGGCGCTCTGAGGAGCATCAGGCTGTTCTCAGGGGCCTGCAGTGTCGCGCACTCACTTGGGGCAGGTGTGCCGGGCTTTGGGCTTTGCAGGGCCCTGCAATTCTTTTCTGAAGGGCAGGAGACCTGTTAATGGGAGATTTATTATGTGAGGAGGTGACTTCTGGGAATGTTCAGGGACTGCAAATGCACATGTCTCTACCCCACTCTGGGACGTGAGTGCCTTGTTTTGCCTTGGGAAGGGGACACTTGGAAAAGAAAGAATGAGTTACATATTTCCATCAGAGTGACTTACTCCTGAGCGTGCCTCTGCTTTGCTGGACGTTTTCTACCACTGGTTGGCCTTTGGCACCAGAAGACTCTTGTTTTGTACATTATTAAGTAACTAGAAATCAGAGGGAAAAGTTCTTTTCTTAAACTTTGTTACTCTGTCTCCGTGCTCATGACCCTTCGTCATAACAAGCAGGTATTGATTACTATTAGCTGCCAGGCATTGTTGGAAGCATTTTGTTTTCTGTTACTTCATTCCACCCTCTGTCTTAGTTTGCTCAGGCTGCTGTAACAAGATGCAACAAGATTCCACAGACTAGGTGGCTTAAACAGTGAACGTATATTTCTCACACTTTTGGCGTCTGGGAAGTCCAAGACCACGGTGCTGGCAGACCCAGTGTCCGGTGAGGCCTCTCTTCCTCGCTTGCACATGGCCATATTCTTAGGTCCTCATAGAATAGAGAGCGCTCTGGTCTTTTTATCTCTTTATAAGGGCACAAATCCCATTCATAGGGGCAACACCTTCATGACCGCATCACCTTCCAAAAGCACCACCTCCTAACACCATCACCTTGGGGATTTAGGCTTCAACATACAAATTTGGGGGGACACAGACATTCAGTTCATAGCACTGGCATAACAAGGTTCTATTTCACAGATGACATGGTGAGGTTAAATAACTGGCTTACATTTACACAAGGGTAAGGAATATTTATTGGGGGAAAGTCACTGTTCAAGTTCAGGACAATTGTCTTTTTAAAATTCCACACTTAACTAGAGTAAGTGTATGCTTTCCAACATGAGACCGATGAATAACCCAAACTCTTCTCAGCCTCCTGGCCGGAGACCGTGTGGTCACAGCAATAACTAACCCTGCTAGGCTGAGTCAAGGGAGGGTCAGGGAGATTCTGAGTGCTTTCTCAAGTCAGTATTGCTTTCTCCCAGTGCTGTGCATGTCTCAAGCTGGGATTCTGCATTTTAGTGGCTTTATGCATCATAAATTATAAAGCAGATGGATATGCAAGCTTAGTGTTACCTCCTAGCATAATTTCACTGAAGCCATAAAGTTCTATGACTTGATTTTTAATTTTTTTAAATGGAGGTATAATTTGTACACAATAAAATGCACATTATAAGGACAGTTTGATGAGTTTGGCAAATGTATATGCTATATTACCACAGTCAAGACATAGACCATTTCCATCAGTCCAGAAAATTCCCTCAGTCCCTTTCCGAGGGCTTTTTCCCTAAGTCTGTCTTCCAGAGACTGCCGTGGTCCTGGAATCTAAGCAGCTCATTTTCTAACAGACTTACTGGAAGCCAGGCATCCACTTGAGACTATCCTTGCCTGTGTGGTTACCTTGGAAGCCCCATGTTTATTCTGATGTGGCTGCTGGTTCTCCGAGCATGCTGAAGAGTCCAGTATCCTTCTGAGCCCCAGGAGATTCAACTCTGAGATTTTATTGTCACATGAGTCTTTGGCCACCCTGATAAAGCCACTGGAATGAAAGAGGGGACACAGTCTGCTGTGGTTATGCCTGTTCTGTGCAGAAACAGCCCTAGAAAGGGTATACCCCAAGAAGTCCCCAGCTCCACCAAACAGGCACAGCCAGCAGCACACAGGGAAACTCCAGAGGAGCTGCACCTCTTCTGGTGCCCTGTGCCTATGGAGCTGGCCTGCCCCCTGGACTCAGTAGACTGTTGACAGTAAGGGCTCTAAAGCCCCATGAGTGCTGCCCTTGGGGAGAGAAAAAGGCCTTACACCTGGGAGCAACTAGAAAACTGAGTCCTGTTTGCTCCCTGACATCTGAGATCTCACTAACAGCTCTTTTGCTTCGGGGGTGAGATCGGCTCAGTATCTGGATAGGGAAGGGAACCCAGGGGCTAGAGATCAGAACTTGAGTGGTTCAAAGTAAGGCTGTGGAGCTGTAGGGACCCAGGGAGGAGACCTGGCCCAGTCACGGGACATGACAAGGGTCTTCCACTCCAGGGACCTCGACATGCTCATCTGTACGTAGGAAGAATGCCCTCAACACTACACTTTCTGAGGACTCTGTGAGACTTTGAGTGGAACGCACACAGCACATGACAAGGTCAGCAAAGGACAATTGCTGCTGTTTTTCCTACAACAATACAAATAACTTAATGATAATAATTTATGTAGTTATTACTATTATTATAACTATTTGTTACTACTGTTTTTATCACAAAGGAAAACAATGTTTAAAAAAGAGAAAGGAAGGCATACGTATCAAGGCCATGTTCCCCAGGTGGTCATTCTGCCACAGGGCAGAAATTGTCTGACCTGAAAATTCAAGAGAGATCAGTGCAGCTAATAATGACCCAAGGTGTGCCCCCGCCCCTAAGAGAAAGGGCCCCTAGAATATCGGCTGCAAGAGCTTAGGCATTCTTGGGGACTAATCTTCCTAAAAATTCCATAACCAGGAGATTTAAAATATCTTTTTTAGTATCTTCTTAATAAAATAAAAAGTTCATTGCTTTGCCATTCAAGTTAAGCTTTTGCTTTAGCAAATCCATTGAAAGGACTTTTTTCTTCAAGGCATTTACACAAAATTGTGTTGATGTGATAACAGAGCCCTAAATATTTTAAATCAATCACAGTTGATGTGGCAGCCTAATCTACTTAGTGTTGTTCCCTGGAAGGTTTATATGCTGATGCTTTGATTTCTGAAGTTGGGAGCACAGGAGCCCTGGGGGATCTTGCTTCCTTCTTTAATAATGGGAAAGTAAACTTTGATGATTGCTTTTGCCTACTCTGTGACTTAACTGTTTCACTTCCTTAAAAAAGTTCAGGGATGGGGGGAGATTAGAATGAAAATACCCTAAAGCATTTGCAGAGGGGCTGATTTGCTTGGAGATGTTAGTTCTAAGAAGACAAGCTGTGTGTGTGGGAAAAAGCCACTGCAGTCCATAGCCTGTTGGCAGAAAAATGCCTTATTGATTTGTTTCCTAGAAAGGATCTTAAACATATAAAACATTTCAAAATATTGGAGACTGAGGGAGAGAAGAGGTGGGAGCCTCTTGGAGGCTGCTGGGAGTCTCCATCCCTTGACCTAAGGTTTGGACACACAAAGCGGGGGAAAGCTCCAGTTTGCTGAAGCAGATGCCCACACGCCAGAATGCAAGCTCAGCACTGGCTGTGAACTCAGCACTGGCTGTGAACTCATCATTGGCTGTGAACTTAGCACTGGCTGTGAACTCAGTGTGTCTGTCTGGCTGATTCTCTAAAGAGAGTCCTTTGGCTTATGGTGGTCACAAACTGATTTTGATAGGCAAAATGCATATCTTCATTTTATTCTTCTGGGAAAATGTCATAAAATTGCATAGAATTTTGATTTTAATATAAAACTAAAGACCGCTTAATAGAGTCCTACAACTTTTTAAAGTTTGTTTATTCATAAACTGAAAGTAAAATGTTACTGAAGATTTTGAGGACTGTGAGTGAGTGTTCTGTTAAGAATTTGCACTTTGATGCAAGGCTTAGTAATTTTGCAAAGTTCCTAGTATGTAGGCCTATGAACAGAGAGCTGGAATTCTCCAAGTGTTGATGAAGGTTCTTTGTTACTGCTGTTATAGGGTTGGTTGCGTTTCCAGTTGTCACTCTTTGTTGATAAATTAGTCTTAGCTCATCTTCATCATCATCATGTGCATGAGCTATAATGGGACAGCACAGAATTTTTGGCCAATAATTTGCTAATAATGACTTTAAGTTATTAAATGTTTCAGCTAAACAATGAGTCATCCATACTTCTACTGCCAAAGCAGTCATATGCATATGCATATACAAAATACATATAATTATTCAGTGATGTGCCATTAGCATGGAATGACTCACAGCCCTGTGGAAAGCTGGAACATATTGGGGTCACAGGAGGACGACATCTTTCCTTATGTATATAAAAGATCTTATCCCCTCACAGGGCAGTGGAGGTAGAGTGGGGGATGATGAGCTCGGGCAGATATTTATAGAGCTCAGCCTGGAGTCATCAGCCCGTGAGCACAGGGAAAGTGAGAAAAGGGCCCAAAGGGTATTTATTTCATATCTGGTTTGGCATGGATGAAATTCCAGGGCTGGATTTTCCTATGTTCTAGTCCAGAACATAGAGGTACTTGAAAAATGTGATCAGATCAGGAGACACAGTTTGGCACGAAGCATTTCCCCGTGCACGTCAGCAGGAATCATGTTAGATGAGACTCGAAGCTGCCCCTGGTGCTAGTTCCCCTTGCGTGGCTCTAGGACCCATGCAATCACGCAGCCCCTGATGAGCAGTGGCCAGTGAGAAGTCTCCTGCCAACAATACTTACTTCTACTCCACCCTGCCCAGTCCACTGTCCTTCCCTGGACTCTGTGGCACCCTCCCCGTTTTCTGCAGCCCTGCCCCTGACTCCTGAGGCCCCCTCCTCCCGGTCAGTGCCCTTGCCACAGTCTCCAGGGTGCCACCATCCTGGTTCCACCTACCCGGGAGCCCCTCAGAGAGACTGTCTCCACTCTCCCCACACTAACTGCCGCCTTCACTGGGTGGCCAGCATGGAGGAAGTGGGGAGGTGGCTTGTCTGGCCAGAAAGGAGCTCTTTCTAGAACAGCTGTTGTTGGCGAGAGGATTAGCGCATCCTGAGTTGGAACTCGTTCTCGTCTGTGATGTAGTCAGGCCTGCTGTACAAGGGGCAGAGCCTTTCCTAAGCGAGGCCCCTCAGTCCTGCCTGATAAGCACCAAACCCTGGTGGTGTGACCATTACTCTCCATCTGTGCGTCCTGCTCATGTCCAGGGACTGCCAGGCCAGCGTGAGGCAAGGCCGGCTTTGCACTTCTTTACCGTTTCTCAAAGCATCTTTAGGAGTCAGCACTCATGACCTAATAGTTTTCTGTTCCAGTGAAGTGCTCCAAGAGGTACCAGCAAAAGGTCAGGTGGGCCCCAGGCAGATACATTTGAGTTAATGAGGTTTGAGGGTGGCGCAGTTCCATGCTCTATTATCTTGAGTATTGAAGGAGGTGGAGAGCATGTGGTGGTAGTAGTAGGATAGTGTAGTAGGTCAAAGTGGGTTTTCACACTTTCATGGAAGAAAAAACATTATTAAACTAAAGCACTTCTGGGGGATCGTGGCATGGTTCTCAGGGTCTGTTTTCCTCAGGAAGCACATTTACCAAAAGAAAAGGGAGCTCTTCGTTCATCCAGATTCCCGTAAAAGCAGAATATCCCATGAAAGCAGAACAAACTTAAGTAAAAGTAACATTTCACGTGCAACTTGCCTGCTGGCTTTAATTTACATTCTTGACATGTTAGATAATTTGTACACTTTGTGTGCCACATGTCACATTGATACTCGATGTGCCCAGCACCTGTTTCCTGCATGTTGTGGACGGACCAGAGCCAGTGGTGACCATCAATAACTGGTACAGTCTTCGGTGAGTAGCAGCAGCCTTGGACTGTTAGATGCAGATGAAGGAAATCTAGCACCACCGTCTGCTTCTCTAAGAAAGCATTTCCAGTGCTGCTTCTGCTACTTTTCTTTAGAGACAGGGTCTCACTATGTTGCCCAGGCTGGCCTCAAACTTTTGGGCTCCTGCCTTAGCTTCCTGAGCAGCTGGAATTACAGGAGCCTGCCACTGAGCCCAACTACTCATGCTGTTTTTAAAACTCCCTGACATACATTTGGAGACTGTTATTTGAGGTGCTTACAGAGGCCCCCTGCAGTGTAGATTCTTGATGGGGTTCTTCAAATATTAACTGCCTCTGAAGCACCTGGCTAGGGCACTTCAGCTGCTAGCAAACTGCTCCCAGGTAGTAGATCAAAGTGGATTTTTATACCCGTCATACATCGTAGTGGCCGTAATGATACTTTTTAAATAAGTACAATGGGAATTAGAATGATGTTCAAATATGTACATTACTATTTATTTTTTAATTGCATTTTAGGTTTTGGGGTACATGTGAAGAACATGCAAGATTGTTGCATAGGTACACACATGGCAGTGTGATTTGCTGCCTTCCTCCCCATCACCTATATCTGGCATTTCTCCCCATGCTATCTCTCCCCCAACTCCCCACCCCCTGCTGTCCCTCCCTATTTCCCCCCGACAGACCCCAGTGTGTGATGCTCCCCTCCCTGTGTCCATGTGTTCTCATTGTTCAACACCCGCCTATGAGTGAGAACATGCGGTGTTTGATTTTCTGTTCTTGTGTCAGTTTGCTGAGAATGATGGTTTCCAGGTTCATCCATGTCCCTGTAAAGGACACGAACTCATCGTTTTTGATGGCTGCATGATATTCCATGGTGTATATGTGCCACATTTTCCCTGTCCAGTCTATCATCGATGGGCATTTGGGTTGGTTCCAGGTTTTTGCTATTGTAAACAGTGCTGCAATGAACATTCATGTGCATGTGTCCTTATAGTAGAACGATTTATAATCCTTTGGATATATACCCAGTAATGGGATTGCTGGGTCAAATAGAATTTCTATTTCTAGGTCCTTGAGGAATCGCCACACCACTGTCTTCCACAATGGTTGAACTAATTTACACTCCCACCAACAGTGTAAAAGTGTTCCTATTTCTCTGCGTCTTCTCCAGCATCTGTTGTCTCCAGGTTTTTTAATGATCGCCATTCTAACTGGCATGAGATGATATCTCAATGTAGTTTTGATTTGCATTTCTCTAATGACCAGTGATGATGAGCATTTTTTCATATGTTTGTTGGCTTCATGTATGTCTTCTTTTGTAAAGTGTCTGTTCATATCCGTCGCCCACTTTCGAATGGGCTTGTTTGTTTTTTTCTTGTAAATCTGTTTTAGTTCTTTGTAGATTCTGGATATCTGCCCTTTGTCAGATGGGTAGACTGCAAAAATTTTTTCCCATTCTGTTGGTTGCCGATTCACTCTAATGACTGTTTCTTTTGCCGTGTAGAAGCTGTGGACTTTGATTAGGTCCCATTTGTCTATTTTGGCTTTTGTTGCCAGTGCTTTTGGTGTTTTGGTCGTGAAGTCCTTGCCTATGCCTGTATCCTGAATGATTTTGCCTAGATTTTCTAGGGTTTTTATGGGGTTAGGTCTTATGTTTAAGTCTTTAATCCATCTGGAGTTAATTTTAGTATAAGGTGTCAGGAAGGGGTCCAGTTTCTGCTTTCTGCACATGACTAGCCAGTTTTCCCAACACCATTTATTAAATGGAGAATCCTTTCCCCATTGCTTGTTTTTGTCTGGTTTGTCAAAGATCGGATGGTTGTAGATGTGTTGTGTTGCCTCCGAGGCCTCTGTTCTGTTGCATTGGTCTATATCTCTGTTTTGGTACCAGTACCATGCTGTTTTGATTACTGTAGCCTTGTAGTATAGTTTGAAGTCCGGGAGTGTGATGCCTCCCGCTTTGTTCTTTTTGCTCACAATTGACTTGGCTATGTGGGCTCTCTTTTGGTTCCATATGAAGTTTAAGGTGGTTTTTTCCAGTTCTGTGAAGAAGGTCATTGGTAGCTTGATGGGGATAGCGTTGAATCTGCAAATTACTTTGGCCAATATGGCCATTTTCATGATATTCATTCTTCCTAACCATGAGCATGGAATGTTTCTCCATCTGTTTGTGTCCTCTCTTATTTTGTTGAGCAGTGGTTTGTAGTTCTCCTTGAAGAGGTCCTTTATGTTCCTTGTTAGTTGTATTCCTAGGTATTTTATTCTCTTTGTAGCACTTGTGAATGGCAGTTCATTCTTGATTTGGCTCTCTTTAAGTCTACTATTGGTGTATAGGAATGCTTGTGATTTTTGCACATTGATTTTGTATCCTGAGACTTTGCTGAAGTTGCTTATCAGTTTCAGGAGATTTTGAGCTGAGACGATGGGGTCTTCTAGATATACAATCATGTACATTACTATTTAAACCATAGATTTGTAGTTCTTTGGACCTCACATTGATTACATCTCTCATTTGCATCATGGGAAATATTTGGTTAGACACGGACATCACTATCAGTAAATTGGCAAGAACTTGTGATTTGCTTGACAACGTTCCTTTGTGGAAGAGCAGGGCAGAGTCTTTGCAGTGATGGTGCCTGTGTTTAAACAAAAGCTTCACCACATAAAAGCTGTATGAACTTGGATAAATATTTGACCTCTTTGTGTCTCTGCTGCCTTGTCTGGAAAACAAAGATAACAGCAGTATATGCTCCATAAGGTCATGGAGGAAATTAAAATAAGCTAATAGACATAGAGCTCTTAGCATAGTGCCTGGAACTGGTAAACTCTCAGTATTGGTGGTACAACTACAACTGCTTTACCTTGTAATTTCCCAAAGTCGGTAAAATAAGAGGTACTTGCTCCACTGTTTCATCTGCATTGTCAGGAATCAGGAGCATTAATGTGTAATTAATGATACCTATCAGTGTTGAAAACTCTTAAGTTCTATCCACTCATAAATTATTATCTATAGTATGTTTACATGAAAAATGCACTACGAGTTCCCAGTCATCCTAGGAATGCTATTGATACAGTGTTGAACACCTCTTCAAGAGCCTTCTGTCCACGTTTAGATTCCCCAAGCGGAAATCACACTCTTATTTGCCACTGATGCCTGACAGAGAGACAGCTGTTTCCTTATGAGCCCCAAAGTTCTCATGACTTGGTAAAAATTATGCCTCGTGATCTCTTACAGAAATTGAGTACTTAAAAAAATTATATTCCACTTCATCTATAATTTCTAAGGGAGGATATAAGAGTAAAAGTACTGATGAAAATATCTAAAATGTAATTAGTGACTGGTGAAGCTATCAGACCTATGAGGTACTGTGCAATGGAGCGTTGACTAAATCAAATAGCAATCATTCTGAGCAGGAGGCTGAATGCTTTGGGTATTTAATGTAACTGCAATGAGTATTTTCCTTGTCTAGCCCTAGTCTACAACTCTGTAAAGTATTAATGATCTTGACTTGACGAACATGTGAATTTTACCTTGTGGAGAGACAAGGAGGAAAAGCCAAAAGCTGTTCGGTAGAAACTCAGGAAATGGCTGTCACCAGGAAATGGCTGAGATGGCCTAAGAGGTCCATTCCTTCTGTGCTTCTCTGAACCTGTGAGAGATTTCTGGGTTTCTAGATTTCTGCAAGGATCGACATGAAAACAGTGTTCTAAGGCAGGAAATGAAAATGTCAGGAGCATAGCATAGACTGTGATTGCCACGGGTAAGTCAGGCTGGCTGCCAAGGTCCTCTTAGCCCCCCTGGGTCCAACTGCATCTGTGTCTCACTTGATCCTGGGTCCCACCAGACCCTCCCCTCCCACCCCCTGCTCTCAACATAGCAATCATGGCATCATGGCTGCCTCAGCTCCAAACTTCAAATCCAGGTAGGTCTCCAGGAAACACCAGCACATCCTAATGCACCGTCTCTCTGTCTCTGCGGTCATGAGTAGACCACGCTTTTCCTGCTGTAGCAACACAAAGTGTCTGCCCTCACTTACCTATGTTCATCTGAGTTTCCTTGAAAGAATATCACATGGCTATTGATTCTCTAATCACAGAAGGAGGGAGTGATGGAGCTGACATGGACGTTAGCAGTCATTGAGTCCAGCAGTCGGCAAACTGTTTCTGTAAACAGTCAGGTAATAGAGTCTAGGTTTTGCAGGACATAAGGTCTTCTTTGCCACTGCTCAAGCCTGCTGTTGAAGTAAAACAGCAGCCATAGACCTTAAGCAACAGATGGCATGGCCGTGTTCCAATAGACGTTATTTGTGGACAATGAAATTTGAATTTCATGTAATTCTCAGGTATCATTAAGTGTTCTTTTTTACCAACTATTAGAAAACACAAAACTAATTCTGAGCTCTCAGGTCATGCAAAGGAGGCAGCAAGCCAGATTTGGCCCAAAAGCCATAGTGTGCCAGTCACAATTGGTCCAGTCATCACATTCACAGACGAGGCTGCTGACATCATGTCTGAATTCTTCCAGCTCTTGTCGTCTGAATCAAGATCGTTGTAATGACAACCAATTATTTCAAATTTTGCCTCTCCAGATAAATCTAGTTCCTTGAAGTCAGAACTGTATTTTATATTACGTGTTTCCCATAACACCAAGTGAATCTCTGAGTTCTTAATACATGTTCAGAAAATACTGTTGAATGAGTTAATTCACAGAGAGAAACTCATATATTCTAGAAACATCCACAAGAAAATCACGTTGTTCCTTCCTGATCACTCTCATCAGAATTTCCATTTCCACCCACTTCCTTCAGCAGAAAAACACCTGATTATCAAAAAGCAACAGTAATTGTTAACCCCGTTTTAATTATGAGTTTCACTCTTTATTCCCAAGGATAAAGGAGAAAGCTGAAGTAAGGTTGGGAAGGACATGGTCTTCTTACTGGGAGCCCAGGGGCACAGGATCACAGCTCATCAGATGCTAGCCCACCTGAATTAATGATAAGTCATAGTTTGCATACTGAATGAATAGAGTAGGGATAGCAGTGGCTAACTTTCAGTGAGTCTTTCTTCCATGCCAGGCCTTACATAAATAAACTTCTGTAACCTCTTAAGGGCCCTATGAAGAAAGCTCTACAGTTGTCCCTTGGTATCCTCAGGAGACTGGTTCCAGGAACCCTACTGCACTCACTCCTCTGCACTCAGATACCAAAATCTGAGGATGCTCAAGTTCCTTATGTGAAATGGCTTAGCATTTGCCTGTCACCGCCGGGATACTTTAAGTCATCTCTAGATCACTTATAAATACCTAACCCAATGCAAAGGCTATATAAATAGTTGATATGCTGTATTTTTTATCTGTAATAGTTTTTATTACATACTGTTATTTTTTTCTTTAATATTTTTTATCTGCATTTGGTGGGAAGGTCTAGAGATGGGGAATTTTTAGACACAGAGGGCCAACTCTTCCTTTATCCTATTGCACAGCTGTGGAAACTAGTAAGTGGCCTTTCTGTGGACAAACAGCCAGTAGGGAGCCTGCCTGAAGCTGCTAGCCACTTTCCTGCTGCATATAAGTTGCATTAATTTCTTGCCTATGAAATTAGGCTTGGGTCCAAACTTAAGTTCTGAGTGGGGCATCCTCCAGAGGTGTCTGCTCAACACCCCAGGCTTGAGCCATCTGTGTTGTGAAAGGCGTGTCTCATGGCACAGATTTCAGAGCCCAACAGACCTCGATTTAAGCCCTCTGTGAGCCATTCAGCTGCCTGGTGACCAGACCAAGAACACTGTCTGACCCTCAGTTTCCTCGTCTGGAAGATAAAAGTTCAGGCACCTTTCTCAAAGAATTGTCACAGAGTTAAATGAGAGCGCTTCTCAGGAAGCAGAGGCATATAACGGTGGAACCGTAAGAAATTGCCAACATGTTAATTGCATATTTGCATGTGCACGTGGCATGTCTGGTGAAAATCAGCTTCTTCTCACGTTCTGCCGGCTGTGGTGGATGAAGTCTCAGATATGGCAAAGTCTCTGATGTCTGTGTGTCCAGCACAGAGGATCTACCATGGAAAAGGAGGAGGTATTTTTTGACTGGAAGATCAGACCTATGCACATCCAAATACAACATCTCCAGGGCCCCCCAGCAAAAAGGAGATAAAAAGGGGTGACTGCTCTCCTGGCCCTTGGGTTTCTCTCAAGAGAAACTTGACAGAGACTTCCTTGGTCCAAATCTTCCTCTTCATGGCTCCTTGTTTCTAGCACTTATTCCCACCACCCTCCTAATTGCCATGGTGACCAGTGGGTTTGCTATTTAATTAATATTATATCCAATTACATCTGTACCCTAGGAGTTCTCCAGCCAAGAGTTGCAATTTAAACTAGGAAATAAATAAAACATTCAGCTGTGGGGATGGGGGAGTTATCCTAGTCAATCCTGGAATATTCTTCCCACATTTCTTGGCTGAAAAATTATCTGGGGGGAAGTTGGAGTGAGACAGTAGTACACACTGAAGAAGGAACAATATTCTGCTTTTGGAATATTTAAACAGAAGCCTCCGTGCGACAGCGAGGGGCCCTGCTTGATGAATACAGCTTTGGAAAGAGGAAATATTAGACACTTGGTTGAGAATTTTCTGTGAAGTTCAGTGCTAAGAGCAGAGACCACAATCAACTCAGGCTTTGCAGCCAGCATTCCTTTCCCTAAACTTCGAATATGAGCCTGATCAGAACAAGGCTAGCAGGAAGATGTGCTTGGAGGAGCAGGCTAGGTCCCGCTGTGGGTAGCAAAAAACAAGCAAAAGCAAATGGAACACCACCTCTGATTTAAAACAGCAGTGTATTTCTTGTCGGAGATCACTCAAGCCCACTCTAGATCAGGGATGGGGAGAGGGTGGGGCTCTTCCCGTCATGGTCACTCAAGGTCCCAGGCTTCCGGGACCATCCTCTTGGGAATCGCAGCCACACTAGCAGACAGTGGAGTGTTCTGAAGGGAATGTTTGGCCTGGAAATTATCCTGGCACTTCTACGCATGACTCATTGTCCAGAATACCTCATAAGGTCCCGCCAGGGCTCCAGGAAGTAGCATTGAGCAACTGGTCTAAGAGGAGGAAGCCAGACACGTCTGGGAGACAGGACTGAAGACCCCCACATCTGGGCAGCCTTCTTGCCAACAATGGGCCACAAGTTTGGTGTCCAAAGCAGAAGAGGAATTGTCTAGAGGGATGCTGGGGAATCTCAGAATCAATGGGAAGGTCAGAGAGTCGGGTTCGGAAAGCAGGCAGCCATCCAGGGCAGCCGAGAGGACGCCAGGGGTCCATCCGGTTGGGATGCTGCTGTGGGGGGAGGGGGAGGTATGGGAGAGTCATTGTCAGCCCGGATCACAAATCATGTTCATGAATGAGCCACAAATAGAAATGCCGTGTACCCTACTGGACCATAAATATGCCAACTTGGGAAGCGTATTCCAAGAAAGCTAGGGTGTGTCACTTTTTATTGTTGCAAACTCTATCATTTCACACGTAAATTATAACAGCCCAGGGGAGCCATCAGAACCATTAGTCCTCACCATCTCTCCAATGAGAAGGTTCATAATTGTCACATGCACCTTGCCATAAGTTCCCTCCCTTCTTGGCGTCTCTGTGGAGCCTGTAAATTGATGAATATGGTTCCCAGTGTACAGCCCTCGAACTGCATGGGAGACACACCAGTGTCCCAGAGGACAGTGAGGGCGGCGTCCGCCTGGCTGTGTGGCACTGGAGCAGGTTAACTGCAAACCTCTGGTTCTAATAACCAAAGCCAAATCTACATTTGAAAATCCAGTAGAGGCTTTGTTGATATTTTAGGGAGGTTATTGAGTATTTTAATTCAAGATGAAGAGGTGATCTACCTGGTCTTGTGAAAATCAGAAATAAATCTGAAGGGAAGATGTTCTCTAAAGGTACAGGAAGAATTCTCATTGGTCTCAATAAATGTCCTTACAATTAATGACCTACTCTTGAGAGATTTTGATAAATAACTTATGATTTTCAGTGGCTGTATTTTTCTATCTTTTAAATTATGCATTCATTGTGAGATTAAGACAAACACACCTTTCCCTTTTTGTTACAGCATCTTAGTGAAACTTACGTATTTGAAGTTGAAATATTTGACACCCTTGGGAACTCTAATTTCTTTTTTTTTTTTCTGTCTTCTTAAATCACCTAAGGACATTAGACCATTTAACCTATTATTGCGAGTTTTGTTAATACAGTTCTACTAAAATGCAAGCTGCAAATGCTAGAAGGAAGATAGGCAACAAGACAATATTACCTAAAACAGTTTCATTTGAGACTTGGAAGCTGGAACGAGCCTTAGTTCTTTTGCTCACTAAACCTGTATTCTAACCTTTTTGGGCCTCAGTTTCCGTTTCTTATTCTGGAAGCATCGCTAGGGTGGACCAGATAACTCTAAACGCCTGTCCATCTGTGACAGGTTTCATGTTTAAATATCAGTGCCATAAACACACAGCATTGATGGTATAAAGTCTACGTCCATGGCAGATAACTTCACAATGAAATAGTTAACAATTCTCAGTTTTACGTCATAAACATACGGGAGCAATGCTCCTCAGCTGCAATGGCAGGGACCGAGCACATGAGTATCTCAGCCTGTTTGCACCCTTCCTCTCCCCTCTTCGTCACCCACACACACAGGACGTTTGTGTACCGGGAAAACCTTTATTAGGTGATTCTGATAAACCTTCTCCTTATCCCCACGTGAAACCTATCTGCCCTAAAGGAATCAGCCTTCTCTCTTTCCTACTCCTCCCCTTTTTTTTGTCTATAAAATGTGTATTATTGGCATAGCTTTTCTCTTTACTATGGGGCTATCTTTGGGAAGGTGTAAGGGAATGCAAAGATAACTCAGCTCCACATCAGAGCTCCCTGCACTTGCAGGGGTGGAGAAGACATGCCCTTTGTCACTCGTTCTGTGCATTAGGACCACCGAGTGGAAGAAGATTCGAGGAGTCAGATTTCAGGCCAGTTGCTATTCCACAGCCTTCCAGCAATGGCAGAGGCTGTTCTGGAAGGTCACGCTCTTCCGTCTGGATTATCTTAAGTGATTCTTGCACTGAGTGGGAGATTGGACATGCAGACCTATCATCTTCAGTCATATAAGCTCATGATTCTGGGCACCTTGAGTCAAGTCCCAGAGCCCAAGCAACCTGGTAGAACCCAGGAAGGGCGGAGCCTCTGCACGCTGGCCACTCGGGCCTGTGATTAGCCCCTCCCCAGCACATCCGTGCATTCAGCACAAGGCCAAGCTCCATCCAGCCAATGGAAATGTTCACCTGAGCCTCAGAAACACCGGAAGAGGAGAACACCTTTCAGCTCGTAATGAAAAAAGAAAGCCAGCCAGCACCTTCTTCTTTTGTAGGAACAAATATTCTGGCATCTGGGTGGTTTTTATAAAAACAAAAATCAGCCGTGTGGACACCAAGCCTATAGAGTACTGGGATTTTAAGTGAATGTTATCCGAGGAAGAGCCCAGCTAGGACACTTCTTGGAGGTGTCACTTTATGGAGGTCTTAGGTGCTATCCAGCCCTTAGGACAAACAGCCAGGCCAGCTGAAGGGTTTCAGGTCAGCTCTTTCGCTGCTCACCATGTTCATTATTACCTACTTCTTTTACGGGTCCACTCAGACGTTCCTGATCACAGTCTTACCTGCCTTCTCCCCATCCAGAAAGGTGAAGTCTCACCCACCGCCATGTGGCTCCTATGCCCCAGTGTCCCGCACTTGTGTCTCCAGAAACATGGGAGAGATAGACAAAATTTGCATGTAGCAAAATTCATACCATCAGGAAGATATTCCAACACTTGACAGTGGCCCACACAGTCCTTATTTACTAGGGGAATTCTATTTCTAGCCCCTGCTGCGTGCTCATCATTGGATGAGTTGCTATAGTTTGCAGTGCCCCACCCAACGGGGTACCTGAAAAAGAGGAAGGAAGGGAGGCAGGGAGGGAAAGAGATGAAGGAGGTCCAAGACAGGGACCCTTCCCTTGAGGAACTGATACACAGTCAACCCGACAGAAGCCCAGACCAACCGCATGAAGCAGCTCCTTCCTTCCATCATTCAGGTCGGGTTCATGCATTTATTCTGCACCAAAGCCCTCCACCAGGTCCTCCACGGGAGACGGAGATGCTTTAAGATCTGGACCTGCCTTCACAAAGTGTATATCCTGCAGGATAGTGTTTACCCACATCCTAATTACATGGCACAAATCTTCAACACATTTAGACACTTCTGGCAGAATGGTATCTTCTGATTTAAGACTGTAGAAACATGAAAATTAGAAAACCAAGCAACCATTAATCCATTAAGAGTTCATTCTTAAAAAAAAAAAAATTTTCCAAATTTGCTTCTCTGGAGGTATAACCAGATCATAGTTCCCAACTCTTCCCCATTTTTTTTTTCTTTACACTGTTGCGGATTTGAGATTCCGTAAGGCGTGACCTAATGTGAGCATTTCCTGATATGGAGGGGACTTGTAAAATAGCTAAGGAAAAAGTTGATGATTAGAAAATCGACCAAGCATGTTGGCTCACACCTGTAATTCTAGCACTTTGGGAGGCCGAGGCAGGTCATGAGGTCAAGAGATCGAGACCATCCTGGCCAACATGGTGAAACCCCATCTCTACTAAAAATACAAAATGTAGCCGGGCATGGTGGCATGCATCTGTAGTCCCAGCCGTCCCAGTTACTCAGGAGGCTGAGGGAGGGGAATCCCTTGATCCTGGGAGGTGGAGGTTGCAGTGAGCTGAGGTTGCACCACTGCACTCAAGCCTAGCAACAAACGGAGTGAGACTCCATCTCAAAAAAAAAAAAAAAAAAAAAATCTGTAGTTGTCCTACTGTCTCATCATGTCACTGGGAGTTTCTGGCCTCCCCTGGCAGCTCTGATGAATGTTCTATGCCAGGACAAGGAAGGTGGGCATGGGCCAGGCAGTCCCTCCAGTCAGGGCACCGTGGCCTCTCCCAGCTTCCTTGGCATTTAGGAGGCTCCATAAGGGTATTTGGGATCTCAAGAGCCTCTGGGACTTAGGGGCAAAGGGCAGACCTTAACGGCCAGTCACTTCTCCCCCAAAATGTTTAGCAAGCCAGAAATTCCCATTTGACTCTTAGGTCAAAGGAAGATGTCCTTTGACTCTTCAGGGAGCATAAAGTACCATACTTTGATGGTCATGCACTTTAAAAGAAGAAAAAGCCAGAAATGAAAGAGAAAGAACCAGTTATAAATGATTTTGGTTGAAATTTGGAGAAATACAGGTGGAAGCCGAAGTCTTCCATCAGGGGGAGGTTGGTTCCATTGATCTCCTCTCTCAGGCTCAGCTGTTTTATCTCCAGTGCATTTTAGATGTGGCTTCTCTTTCTATCTGCTGGGGCTTCAGATACAGTAATTCCTTTTGTTTCATAGTAGCATTTAACTGAGTCTGGAAAAACCATCATTAAGGGAATATAAGGCTGAAATACAAATTGATAACTATGTAACAGGGCCCTTGCAGGCTGCCGGAGAGATCGCCTTTCCAGCCTAATGAGCCTGTACTGCCTCTGGTTCAGATGATGCAAGGACAGGGGGAAGGAGTGCAGTTCTGCACACTGCGGCTTCCCACAGCACCTCATGCTCAGTCGTTTTGGGTGTTAGGAAAGAGAGAAAGTTAGAGGGGAGTGTGTGGTGAGGTGAGAGAAAGAAAGAAAAGGCTGAATGTTAGTGAAGCTACTCCAGTATCTGCCTTAACAAAAGTCTGACAGGGCTAAAGGTGATGAGCCATCAGTGCTGTTGCTGAAGTTTCAAAGTCCTGTGCCCCTCGGTATATACGCAGGGGAGTGGCTCCAGGACCCTGCATTACCAAAATTCAACCATACTCCAGTCCCAGTCAGCCCTGAGGACCCAGGTATACGAAAAGTCACTCCTTCAAATACAAGGGTTTCACATCCCCCAAATACTGTATTTTCCATCTGCATTTGGTTGAAAAAAATCTTCACATAAGTCAACCCACGCAGTTCAAACCCATGTTGTTCAAGGGTCTGCTGTCCCGTCCTTATATGGGATAGTGACAAGGGCCCCTGTGTCCCATGGAGTGCGGCCGAGCTGCCTTTGTGCAGAAGCGGATTTGCAGCCAGTTGTCCACACGTCCTGGATCCTCCCGGTGCATCCCGTGTAATAGGTTAACTGGATCTAAGCCCGGGGCTTCCCACCCCTCAAAAGCACCTTCTCTGAGATTTCTGACTTAAATTGCTCCAGCCACAGAGAGAAGCATTTATTGTCTCTCACCACACCCGCCTCCCAGTATGGAAAAAAGGAAGACTGGAGAAGCCACTAGTCAGCAGCCAGTAAGGCTAGAAGGAAAATCTGAGCGATCGAGGCAATGGACTAGAAATCAAAACCCAAACTCCATCCGTTCCCCACTAAAGGAACGAGAAGGGACGCTGCCACCTGGCGGCCAGCCGAGGCGTGTTCAGGGAGCCGATCTCTCATCCCTGGACCCCCCGGGGTGTTGATTTGTGGGAATTTGCAGATCTCTGATGATAATGAGGGGATTCGCAGTGTGTGATATGCAAATAACACAGCACTGATTAGCGAAGGAGGCTGAGAGCCTTGCAAGGTAAAAGCTCCATTTGCCTTCTGGCTTGATGTTCGCTGATTTCTTTTTAACCCCCCATTTAATTCTGCTCCCGGCACCTTGAATAAAATATTTAGTGGCAGGAAAAGGCAACAGATGCAAGCAGGAATAAATAAGATTCTCTGTATTTAGAATGAGGCCACGTATTTCGGAGCACAGATCTATCAGGCATGTTATTTATGTCTTTTGCAATTTTCCCGGACCCAGATTTCTCAGGGTGCTTTGATTTTTCTCAAATATCTACAGCAGTAGGGGTCCTGGGAGCCCAGGGACCACAGCTGGGCACTCACTCACAGTCAGAATCCGTGGGGCTGTGTTATTTAGGATGAGCCTAAACGTGACCTTGCTGCCTGCATTCTGTTTTTATATGTATCTTGCCTCATTAGAAGATGACAATCTGCAATACTCAGGCAGATGGATTTCCCAAACGCTGGGCTATAGCCCAGGCTGCCATACTGCATGAGGTTTAACTGAAAATGAGCTGCAGTCTTGTTCTCTGGACTGCCAGGTCCAGCAGTGTAGTGGAAGGAGCAAAGGAGCAGGAATCAGGAGACTCAGTAGAATCTGCTCTCTCCTGTCCTGTGATCCTGGGAAAATGGCTTGGTCTCCTCATCCTGGAGGTCTCCATGGTAGAGTGGGCTCAACATCACACCTGGAGTGAAGTCAAGGCTCCACACGTCCCAGTGACCTAGAGCAAGTCGTCAACATCTCTGAGCCTCACAGTTCTCCTCTATAACAAATAATGTAAGCAGATCCACAGGTCACTAGGAAGATTACAATAGAATTGCCAGAGTATCTAGCATTTGGTAAATATTTATTAACTAGGTGGAAAAAAAAAAAACATGTACCAGGCTTAGTAACACCTGCCCTGCCCTTCCCATCTCATTAGATGCTATAATGCTCAAAGAATATAGGGTGTGTCTTAGTCTGTTTGTGTTGCTATAAAGGAATACCTGAGGCCAGGAAATTTATAAAGAGAAGAAGTTTATTTGCCTCAGGGTTCTATGGCCTGTGCAAGACACATGCGTCAGCACCTGCTCAGCTTCTGCTGAGACCTCAGGCTGCTTCTACTCATGGCAGAAGATGAAGTGGAGCTGGTTGTGCAGAGCTCACATGGCGAGAGAGAAAGCAACGGGGCTCTTTTTAACAGCCAACCCTGACAGGAGTGAATCAAGTGAGAACTCACTCACTCACTGGGGGAGGCCATTCATCTTTTCATGAAGGATCCACCCCCATGACGCAAACACCTCCCACTAGATCCTGCCTCTAACATTGGGGATCAAATTTCAACATGAGGTTTGGAGGCGTCAGGAAGCCAAACCATAGCATCGAAGCTAGGGTGTTGATTGGTTGTGAATATTATTATTCCTGCAGCCTTTAAAAAGGAAAGAAGAAAGCAGATTGCAGAAAGACTCAGGGTACACATGAGTCTTCAAGAGAAGCCAGATAACATTCCAGGACTTCAGCAGGAGACATAGCTGAGCTGGGTCTCCTCTTCATGGAGAGACATGTCACTGGGCCCCTGAGTTCCAAAGACGCAACCTTGAAAAAGCACCCGTCTACTGTCTCCTCATAGGATTTAGGATTTCCCATATAGTCCCCAGGGCCTCCTCTGATCCTTTGACCTCTGATCCAAAGCCCTCCCTACATAAGAAGAGGGGAGCTCCATGTTGAGGTTAAGACGCAGTGTTGATATGATACCTGCCTTGGTTTATTTGACAACTGATGAGTTGGGGACTTGTTGACAAAGTCCTTCCATCGTGAGGTCGTCACCCCCCATTCCCCAGCTTGATTGTACCATTCTGTTTTGGAAATCCCCACCGGAAGTACCAGCAAACTCTTCTTAAGCGTCTAGAAATTTCTACCTGGGATTATTTTGTTCATAGAGCAATTCTGGCAGCCAGCGTTAGTTCTGCATCTTTGCTTTGGACCATAATTAGCCAAAAAGCATTAGGAAAAAGAGATCACAGCAATGCTTCACTCAGTTTTCGACCTTCCTATGCTGTTTAGATTTTGGCAAAAGAGAATTCACTGTGAATGCTGCTTTTCACTATAAAAAGAAGCTGAGATTTCCTGCCAACTATTTCACAAAAACAAACAGAAGATTCATTGAGAGAACTGGGGAAGCATCTGATCCTACAAAACACAACCAAAATATACTGTCTTTCTCTTGGAAATGAACTCCCTAAGAGGATGGGAAATAAGTCATTCGAGCCCTTCTCTAGCTCAAGTATAAGCACCCTATAACTGGAATTATGTCTTTTACCTCCTGCTTATTCCCAGTGCTGAGTGGGACCATTTGTAGCTGATAATATCGATTACAATCATACAGGATCGTCCAGGAATAAAAACACTGGAGGAAGGCAGCAGGAAAGGGAAAGAAAATCCTGGTTTTCAGAAAATAACATGGTGACTTCCTGAGCTCACTCTGAGTAATCACCCTTCAGCTGCAGCATCTCCCTATCCAGTCTGCTCTTTTTAAGAGTTCATCTCACCACAGTGTTTCATTGAAGAGCTGCTGGTTTTTAATTGGCCCTGTACCACTTAATTTGTTTTCATTTGCATTCCAAGGGCATCTGCCTTGTACTACTTTACTTTAAAGCTGGATCTAATAAACATAGATTCTTAGAAGATTGCAAACTTGCAATCATACAGAGGCTCCGAGAAGGGAAATGACTTGCCCAGTGAAACGAGGTACTGTGGAAACAGCTTTGAAGTCTGGCATCCCTGGCTTCACCGTTCTACCTCCACCACTTACTGGTTGAGTGAACTCAGGTGAATTGACTCACCTGTCAGACCTGTTTCCTCATCTGTAAGATGGAAATACCAGCATCGACCTTGTGGGGTCATTGTGCAAATGACCATACTGTGTCAGAGTCTAGCATTGCTCGTCACCGATTAGGCACTAATGAGGTGTAGCTGACTACTGGTGTTACTCTTAGAAAACACCCATATGTTACTTTAAAAAAAAAAAAATAGAGCACTTTTTCTGCCTCTGAATAAGTGCCCAAGATCCTCTATCACTTCTTGCTATGACCACCCGCCCAGAGTAAGGAAGACAGCTGCTCTCCTAGCCTCAGCACTGCATAGACAGTACGCAATTCTCCACTGACACCCTTGTGGTTTCTGAATAATGCATGGGGAAATGTATAATAAAAAGCAGAGTGCATCACAAATGATAGGTATTCTTCACTGTAAGGAGCAGAAACGTTCCTCTTCAAAGTTTCCTTTCTTGTTAAGAAATAATAATAAATGTTAGAAATAACAGTCTCTTTAAAGACTAACTTTCTTCAAAGCCTTCTTTGCTTTTTGCTAATAACTCTTTGTTAAGCCCTATCCTATGTAGCTGTTAGTCATGCTCACAGGCAGGTAGTACATTCTATGTCCCTGTACTTTAACCAAGATATCTGTGCTGGACGTGCTCACAGGCGTGTCCCAGCTCACAGCCTATGCCCCTTCCTTATTTGGACTTCCTTTTTGTTCTCCATTGCTCTTACCTATTCAAGAAAGTGTTAAGTTATCAGCCACTCAAGTTCAGTTTTAGATTGTGAAGTCTGGCGCCAGCCAATGGAGATCAGACACAGCAGTAAAGACAACCCCAAACGTGTAAAAGATAAATATGTCTGCTTTTCCTTTGTTCGTTGTACTCTTGTGGCAAGATAGCTAACAGAAGCACCCTTTCTACAGAAAGTAAAATTGCCTTGCTGAGAGATCCTTTGTCTCAGTGCTGATTTTTCTTTGCAGCACTGAGCATCTATTTCCAACACTCATGTTGTTAGTAGTAATAGTTGCTATATTGAGTGCCATGGGTCCAGGCAGATTGGTTTATAGTCACTCAGATTTGTTGATCTAATAATGATGAGAATGAGTAGATGAAGGGATACAAGCTATCAGCTGATAATCATGTTTGAATGACATCAGTTTGGTTTGCTTATGTAATGGGTCTTACATGGAGAGGAGACTCCTGGAACTCACACCTTAAGTCCTCCTGTTTCCAGCAAGGAGAGAGGCAGAAGGCACCATGTGGTGGACAGCAGCCTATGTAGAGGGGCACGGAAAGGGGCAATGGGGACTCTCTCTGCACAGGGCAGAGCTGCAGGGTGGTGGGAGTCAGCTTCCTCCTCTCCACCTCTTCCCTTCTGCCACGTTTCCTACCTGACCTAGCCAGTCTCACGTAACAGATACAGAATGTCTTCATTTGGAACACGGATAATTTGCACAAAGGGAAGCAGACTGGACAAAGGGCTCTAATCGGGGCTCTCCCCCGTCTGGGCACAGCCATTACCCTTCCCCCTCCCATCCTCTGTTCTCTCCTGCTGCTACCCACACTGTGCTCCTGGTGAGCTATAGCCAGCTACTTCCTTAGCTGTAAACATCTTAGGTCTGTGGACTTTGACTGGCAAGGAGTGGGCCTTGCTAGTTTCAAGATGGAGTTGGTTTTAAAAAGATGTCACCCTGGCTCTCCTGGGTTCCTGCTTCCCTACAGCAGGAATCTCTTCTGCATTTTGTATACTGCAGCTATCTGGAAACTGCATGCTGGAATAATCTAAGTGTGCAGAAACCAGGGAGCTTGGAGAGGCCGGTGCCCTCCTGGTCTTCCTGTAGGTACTAAGGACACCTCACCCTTCTGGGATCCAGGATCTCTCACTCAAGACTTGGGTTATGGACATTAACATCTAAAGAACACTGTGCACTGCGGGAGGCTATAGCTCTGACCTGCCCAGGAGGAGAGCCCCAACCTGCAGTGGTGGCTGCTCTGTTCCGGGATGTGGATGGGACCTGCAGTGGTGGCTGCTCTGTTCCGGGATGTGGATGGGACCTGCAGTGGTGGCTGCTCTGTTCTGGGATGTGGATGGGACCTGCAGTGGTGGCTGCTCTGTTCCGGGATGTGGATGGTGCAGACTGCTCAGAGAGCCAGAAGGTTCTGGGGGTGAGCTGCAGCTGTTGGCCCAGGGGTAAATGTTGGGCTCTGCCCAGTGCCACGTCAAGACCAAGGGAAAGACATGGTGGACAGGTGTGGCCCTGGTGACGGGATTTCCACCTTAGCTTCTGTTCAGTTCAAGCCATTTATTGAGCACCTGCTGTTTGCCATGCCCTGTGTGGGGCTCTTTGTCCTCCTGCTGGGGTTCTGTTTCTTGGGTACAGTAGCTCTGGACACAGAGGGATTAATCATGCCTGAAGGAGCTGGGAGGCCTCTGGGAAGCGTGGCCCCTGGACACGGCCTAATTCCCCTTCTCTGCCGAGACCTTCACGGTCGCTTCTTCCAGTCCTGCCCAGGCAGCAAAGCTGACATTGTCTCCTAAACAGTTTCTGTAGCACTAAATTGTCAGGTTGCTGAAGGTACGAGGCAGGAATAAGTGGGTGATGCATGGAGCTGGTGTCACTCATTGATCAACGCGGTATTATGCGCTGGGGTACACAGTGTGCCCAGTGACCCTTCCGAATCTATTATTTACTTGAAAGCAGCAACCACATCCATGCACCCAGGGCAGCACAGGGCATGTGACGAGGCCCACAGACACGTTCCGACTTGCAGGGGCACCTGCACTGGGTCTGGGGGAGCCATCACCCTCAGCAGGAGAGGGGCGACCACCTCTGGGTTTTTGCAAAAAAGCAGTGGTGTGGATTTCCCCGAGTGCCACCTCTCATTCGTCCTCTCCCACTGGTGATCACAGCCTGTGTAGAGAGAAGGCTGTCCAGCTCAGGGCCGTCTGGGCGTGGGGCAGGATGCAGCCCACGTGCCCCTGGAACCCATGCCCTCATTCTCTTCAGCATCGTGCAGTCCCCATGGCGACTTCCGAGTCAGGCTAGTTCCATAACCCAGGACATTTTGAGGATGGAAGAGGGCAGGGACAGCGGCTGTCCAGAAGGGCTCAGGCCTGAGCCCAGGGTTTGGCCCAGCTGCCTCCCATCTAGGCTGTCCCTGCGTCTGCAAGCATGCTGACGTGGCTGTGGATGACGCCCAGGCTCCTGTGTGACAGGAGTCCCGTCTCTTTACACACAACCCCTGAGCTGCTCCCTGGGGCCAGGACACACCTGCACAAGTCGAAAGGCCGGCTCTTGTTCTTCGAACAATAGAACCAGGAATAATTAATCATCGGGTGCAGTTGGGCACAGAAACTGCTTGTACTTTACAATTAATCAACCTTCCTCTTAAAAAAACAAAACAAAAACTGGAGACCTAATTTCCTGTCTGATCCACACTGGTTTTGATATCCATTATTTTTAAAATGTGTTTTCATTGAGATTAGGAAACATTTGCACAGAATATCTCAGTCTGATTAAGGTGACAATTGCTCAAGATTTTCGTTGAAACTGTGTATTATAATGAGCCTTTCTGCAGCGCACCATAAAAGGAAATTTTCTTCCCATCACTTAAAACTAAAGCCAGACTATGTAAAAAATGTTGCATGTAATTCTAAGGCTATAATTTTGTTTTGTGGCAAAAAATTCTAACTTTCAGACAAGGACAAAATAAGGTCAGCACTTTTTAAAACCCTTGGAAAATCCAAACTCTGGTAAATCTCAGCTGCTAGTTTAGTTGCTGTTTAGGATTCTAATGTCACAATCTCAATTATTTTTAACTTTCTGGTGCATATTAGCAGGATGATATTTTGGCAAAATACCAGGAAGAAAAATACAAACTGCCTAAGGAGATTAAAAATTACGATAGGGTTAAGAATCCATATTACGTAAAACACTCAACCAGTTTCTATATAGATGATTAAATTAATAACAAAGTCAGTACGAGTATAATTGTGAGACATTCCTTTTGAAATTGAACACATGAAGACACATGCACACGTATGTTTATTGCAGCACCATTTACAATAAATAGCAAAGACTAGGAACCAACCCAAATGCCCATCAATGGTAGACTGAAGAAAATGTGGTGCATATACACTATGGAGTATATGCAGCAATAAAAAAGAATGAGTTCATGTCCTTTGCAGGGACATGGATGAACCTGGAAACCATCCTCAGCAAACTAACACAGGAACAGAAAACCAAATACCGCGTGTTCTCACTCATAGGTGGGAGTTGAACAGTGAGAACACATGAACACAGGGAGGGGAACGTCAAACCCTAGGGCCTGTCGGGGGGTCAGGGCCAAGGGGAGGGATAGCATTAGGACAAATCCCTAATGCATGCGGGGCTTAAAACCTAGATGATGGGTTGATAGGTGCAGCAAACCACCATGACACAGGTATGCCTGCCTATGTAACAAACCTGCACGTTCCACACATGTATCCCAGAACTTTAAGTAAAATAAATAAATATTAAAAAAAGAAATTGAACACATCAGGAACTGAATTTAAAACAATGTTTTGGTCAGTACCAGGACACGAATGATGGGCTATGTGCAGAGCTGCCTGCCTGCCCGACCCTGGGCCTCATAGTCTTACTTCATAGGAAATTTTGAGACCCAGATGTCCCCACCAGCCCAGCATGCACAGGCTCGGAGCCCACAGCTGCACACTGGGGCTGTCACAGGAGAGAGGGGAGAAGGGGAGACGAGACAGGCATGTCAGGAATGTCTCTTTCAGTATTTCCCATGGGTTACCCTTCACATACTAGCCATGTGAGTGTCAGTGCATTATTTAAACTTCTTTCCCTTAGTTTCCTCAAGGGAAAAAATAAAGACAATAATATATCTACCTGGAGTGATCGTGTTGAGGATTAAATGAGTTAACCCATCTAAGCCATTAGAGCAGGCTTGGCATGCGTTGGGTGCTCACCGGCTCCTGGGTGTAGCCGTCACCATCACCACCCCTCTAAGACGGCTTACCTGGAAGCAGCCAAGTCTTACTGCAATTCTGTAAGAAAACTTAATTCCCAAAAAAAGCCACACACATATTTTACCTGTAACTCTTGATAGGAAGGAGGAAAAGGACAGGATGTTTCCCAGCGCTGGTGTAGGAAGAAGTCGGAGGGGGGAGATTCACAGGGCAGGAATGTCAGGACGAGGTGGCCTTTGTCTTCTTCATTGTGTGTCTTGGGTCCCCTACCTAATGGTACTGTCCTCACCAAGTCTTTATTATGAAAAGGAAGAGAGGTGAGGGCTTGAGTGGGATTGTGGGTTGTTGGGTTACAGAGGAAATTTACTTTTTTCCGGAGGCATTAGAAAATGTGCTGTGAAAGAACACAACGAGCCTGTTGGCCCCCAGGCCTGTGGCTGCGGGCGGGAAGCGGTCATCTGCTCCGACCCACCCAGGGAAGAGTGAGCCCTTGGCTCTTTTTCTGTTCTCCAGTTTCTCAGAACAAGGAGGGTGATGGGTAAAGAGGTTTCCCGTGAGAGTGAGGCAATTCTGTCAGTAGAGTCCCTGACATGACCAGGGACCTGGGCTCACCAGGCGCCAGGTCAGAAGGCTCAGCAGTGCGCCACATGTGGCTCTCACACCATCTAGTTTTGGGCTCATCTTCCATTTTGACTTCCTCTGCTCCCTCAGTTGGGCCGCTGCCTATCCATTTCCAAGCCCCCAAGGCTGGCATGCAGCTCCATGGTCATAATCAACGTTTTAGGGCACCTGCAGAGTACAGGCAGTAGTAGATGGATTTTATGAATAATAATAGAGCTCTCACAGCAACAACCCGGTGAGGGCAGCCTGCTTCTCTCTCTGTGTACAGAGGAGGAAACTGAGGCACCCAGGGGCTAGGACTTGCCCAAGGTCACAGCCAGTGGGGCAGGGCCAGATTTCAGCCTGGAAAGTCTAGCTCCTGAGGCCATGTTGCTCAGAACTCCCACACCCCCCATCTCCTTAGGGCAGGATGCTCTGTTCCCACCACTTCCCAACCCTCAATCCCCTCTCTCCTCCCCATCCAGGAAGCCTGCTAGGATGGTCCTTGTCCACGTTCTCCTTCCTGGCCTCCACCTAATAATAGCTTGTGATACTTGATTCAGCTCACAAGTTATTCCTAGAACAATGAGAGAAAAACGAAAGTGAATCAGGCCCAACACAAAGCTGTCATTCCCTTCTCCATCCTCCCGTCCCCCTGAGGAACTGGCCAGCCTCTTCTCCTTTCCATTGGGTGTGAGGGTCCCTCCCTTCGAGGCCCTGCAAGTGTCTGCAGATGCACCTGCTGATGCCCACTGCTAGGTGGGTGCTCCGTGCACTGAAAGTTCCCTCTGCTCCCCCACTGCAGCCGTCCTGCCTCACTCAAAGGGCATGTTCAACAAGAGTTCACCATAATCCCTGTTATCATGAGATTGCAACAAAGAAATCCCTGAGGCTGGGTAATTTAAAGTAAAAGAGGTTTGACTGGCTCCCAGTTCATGCAGGAAGCATGGAGGCACCTGCTTCTGGAGACGCCTCAGGAAGCTTGTGCACAGTATCCCAGTGGGCTCTCCTGCAAACCACCCTAAACCTCGCTGGGCAAATGTGAAATAATCGTGGCAGCCGCCTCTTCATCTGGATCTTTCAAACAACCTGGAAAATGGGAAGATTCCTCTTCATTGTTGCATTGGACTTTATTGCCTTGAGCTCAAAGGGACTTTTTCCTACTGGATATGGCCTTAATGCTATTTGACAGAAATAAATAACACTCCAAATGTTGTTCATTCTTCACAGTACAGTGACAAGAAATGAAAAAAATAAAAAAACAGCCCAGATCCTACCTTGGGCTGAAGCTGTGGATACGTTTGGCATCTTCAAGAGAGAGGCAGCCATTGACCGCCGATGGTCCCCAGATGTCTTTCTTTTCGGATGCTAAAATAGCCCTCCAGCAGGTTGGGGAAGGTGAAGAAAAGATGTATCCTCTAGTTTTCCCGAGTTAATTGTACTTGCTCAGAAAGCCAAGTGATTCATTTTGTTCCAAGGAAGATGTCCATGCAATTATTTTGTTGATGAAATAGATTTTCTTCTTCTGCAAAACTCTGCTTCTGAACTACATTTGGTGCATGGCATTTAAGCCAACTGCCTCATTAAGCTGGAATCCTGCAGAAAAATGTTTGCAGAATAGGGGCATTTGGAATTAATGCTGAAATGTCAAGGTTTCTTCTGCCAGGCCCTTTACCCCTTAGTTTCCTATATTTCATTATCTCTTTAATGAGCAACTAACGTGCAGGAAAATAAAAATGGCAAGGAGCGACGTGTTCAAGGACACTTAGGGAAAATAAATGAAAGCTGCCCTAGTTTTGTATGGCTGGCATTTTGGCTTGGCACCGTTTATTTGCATGTGCCACCATCTTGATGTGGGATGGCATTGAGAAGAACTAGCCTTTGCTATCACACACACCAGGTACCTGTCGTTCCTGAACCCGATGACCTGATAATCTCTATGTTCCCTTCTTTTTTTTTTGAGACAGAGTCTCACTCTGTCACCCAGGCTGGAGGGCAGGGGGCCGATCTCAGCTCACTGCAACCTCTGCCTCCTGGGTTCAAATGATGACTCTCCTGCCTCAGCCTCCTGAGTAGCTGAGATTACAGGTGTATATTTTTGGTAGAGACGAGGTTTCATCATGTTACCCAGGATGGTCTCGAACTCCTGACATCAAGTGATCTGCCCTCAGCCTCCCAAAGTACTGGGATTACAGGCCCATCTCTAAGTTCCCTTCTGGCCATTACATTTTGTAATGTGTAGTGATGGTTTTGTCCTACCTCCCAGTTCTCTAAAGAATGAACTGAGCTTCATGGAAACGGTCCGGCATTTGCCGATGAGATGGATGAGTGTTCTCAGCCCAGCCTCGGGGCCAGCCTGCACCCACATGTTGTTCAGTCTCTTGTCCCAACAAGCGTGACCCAGCCTGGCCCATGCTGGTCAGAACCAAGCACCAGCATTTCCTTTAGGTCAGAGATCGAGTCCAGAAATGAGATACAAACACCTTGGGTGGAAATGAGAAGTGACCCTTGCCCCCTTGCCTGGTCGCCTCTCATGGAACCTAAGGGGGTAGGAATGAACATGGCCTCATGTTGCATCTGGCTGATGATTCGTCATCCCTCTGGTCTCAGAAGATTGCTTTGGGTGCAAAGAAAAGAAATAGATGAGTTGTCTCATCAGGGGTTTTGTTGTTATTGTTGTTTGTTTGTGTCCAAAGCTGCTTCGTTTTTAAAGCCCTGGTTGCAGCCAGCTGTTTTCTGTTTTGGATTTTCCCGAGTTGGCTGTGAGTTAATGAAGCCGCTGCAGGGCTCCTCTGCTGATTTCCGTGGGTGCTACGCCTTCCGCCTCTGCCCTGTGATTTCTGCTCACTCCCAGGGACTCTACTCGGACCCCATTGGCCCCTTTCTTCACCGCAGCAGACGTGATTGAGCACAATCACCCACAAATTGCATTGCAAATGGTGCCTATTTTTTCCAGCACACCATCTGCTGGAGTTGATTACTCACCGTTCCAAGCCAGCAGCCGGGGGCAGATCCGGTGACTCTGCATAAAGTCACTTCTGAGTCACCTCATCCCAAACTCGCACCTGAACGTCCACCTCCTGACTGCCAAAGCGACTGGAAAATTACAGACCCTGGCAGTCTGGCTTGCTTCCTTTGTCTTCTCCTCACTGACCTCCGCAGGCGTCCGAGCCTCTGTCGGCACCGGCCAAGCTTCTGAGGCCGTGAGACAGTCGCAGAGGGGGAAGGGGACCTTAGAGGCGGTTTCTGTGCCCCTAGCTTTGCCAGTTGGGACTCAAGAACACACAGTAGGACTGGGGCTGGAGCCCAGCACACCAGGGCTCCTGAATTCATTTTTCAGTGAGCACTGTTCTCCACACTCCGGGATGCACCAGGGAACGGGAGGTCAGACCCGCCACAGGCTTCGTATTTCAGGAGACTCCACTGAGTTGTGCTGGAGTCTCCGGCAGACTGGGCACTACCTTCGGTGGCAGGCTCTCTGCTGGGGCATCTGGCCAAGGCAAGAAGAGGAAGACTCACGTGACAGGCGAGCGAGGCTCATGGAGGAGCAGCATTCCTGTCAGCGCCACACCAGGTGCCACAGACACCTGGGCAGGGAGGGGAGGGGCAGGCAGCCACACCGCACCCTCAGAGTCTGGCTCCACCTCCCACCCCAGGAGGAGCATGGGCAGTGTGCTGCCTCAGGCCTCTGGACTTGGCTGTGAAATGCTCCCATGGGTGATACTGACCCCTGCTTCATGAACCCTCCCCCCGGCCAGCCGGTCTCGTCCTGCTGTGTCCCCACGGAGGCTGGGAGGCTGCTGATGTGGGCTGCCTCTTCCCTGTCTGGGATCGTCCCCTCCTGTGGGCAGTCAGCCCTCGGCTTCCTTCCAATTTACATTGTTCTGCTGCATTCATTGCATCCATTTGGTTTCTGCAAAGTGTTTTCAGGCTCCTTCATCACCTTTCTACACGATAGGTACACAGAACGGGTTTATGGTACACATCTAATAACCAATTGAATGGGACTCATAAATTATATTAATCATTATTTTAGAAACAAATCTAGAGGGAATTAGTTTACACACTATATACACCCTGAGCAAGAGAGAACCCCTTGACCTAAGAGCTGTTAGCAATGAAATGGGTTCTCTGACTGGTTACACTCAGGAATTGTATTCTCCAACGTGTTGAAAAAAACGCTGTAGAATTTTCCCATCTAGAAAAGATATCACACCCTGCAAAACTCGTCTGTCATTAAAACTCTAACCAGGACACTATGGGCCAGGAACGAATAATAGGTGTTTCTCGTTGAAGCCCAAGAGAAACACTCTTTCCATTTCAGTCCTTCTGAAGATGGGTCCATTTTGATTTTCTGCCACATGCAGTGATCTTGTACACTTCTTATAAGAAGCCACATGTAATGAGTGTGCACCCTTTGTGTACAGCAAGGGGCATGCTGGGCCTCTGATGCATTCTCTGATAAGGGAGCTCTGTGTGTGCATGAATTCCTGACCTGCTTTCAGGGGACTCAGCCTCTGCCAGAGCTCACGTTCTCACTTGATTCTGCCTGCATGGGACATGCTTCCATGTGAATTGACTTTTTCCAGTGCTGTTTTTCAAATCATATTGAAATAAAAATCAACAATAGTATAATCATAGTTCAGTTGGACCCATAGTACTCAATGTGTGCAAAGAAAAGGTTTCCAGGTGATCAGCATCTGTCTAGTTGAGCTTTGGTTAATGGGGTTTTCCTGTGCCAGACTTAGTCATCCGCATCAGATGTTTCTTGACCTCCCATGGAATGGAAGCATGTGCAGGACACAGAGAAGCTTCCTCAAAGGTTTAGCAGATAAGGGGCTCTGCGGGGACTTATTTCTCTCCTGGCCGTCTCACGTTCCTGCCTGTGCAGCTCCAATTTCCACTTCGCTTGTTGCTATTCACATTTCTCCACTCTGTTTTCCCTTAGAAGAGATTTTGAAGACACACATCGCACACTGGTGGTCTCCGGATGGCACAAGACTCGCCTATGCCACCATCAATGATTCCCGCGTCCCCCTCATGGAGCTCCCGACCTACACTGGCTCCATCTACCCCACTGTGAAGCCCTACCACTATCCCAAGGTAGGTGAAGGGACACCACACAGCAAATTCTTTAAATTATTCATGAGCGCCCCCACCCTGCTCACTCAGTGTGTAGACGTGATCATCAGATGTGTGCGTGAGCAAAGCCATTAACTCAAGACAGATTAATCATGTCTCTTACATTGCATTACATTCCCACCTCTGTTAAGCTGAGTTGTTGGCAGGTTTACTTCTTTAAGGTAATCTAACTACTGTTCATCACCTGACTGAGCTTCATTGAACCAAAATACATAGGGTTCCTCCCCCGCCCCACTCCCCCAGTGATGAAAGTGCACCTGCCCTCTCTCACATGTCTTATTTCTATTTTGTACTTGGCCTCTGGGGAAGCGGGGACAGAAAGACTTCCATCTGCCCCTGGTCCCCTGGGTCTGGGCGAGGCTGTTTTGCATGTGGTCACTGCTCTGGGCTAAATGTTTATGTCCTTGCCAAATTCATACATTAAAATCCTAACCCCAAGGTGATGGCAGCAGGAGGGAGATCACTGGGAGGTGACGGGATGTGGAGAGCAGAGCCTTCATGATTGGGATTCCTGCCCTTACCTATTTGTCAGTTTTCATGCTGCTGATTAAGACATACCCAACACTGGGCGATTTACGAAATAAAGGTTTATTGGACTTACAGTTCCACGTGGCTGAGGAGGCCTCACAATCATATTGGAAGGTGAAAGGCACGTCTTACATGGTGGCAGGCAAGAGGAGGGAGCTTGTACTGGGAAACTCCCCTTTTTAAAACCAGCAGATCTCATGAGACTCATTCACTATCAGGAGAATAGCATGGGAAAGACCTGCCCCCATGATTCAATTATTTCCCACTGGGTCCCTCCCACAACATATGGGAATTCAAGATGAGATTTGGGTGGAGACACAGCCAAACCATACACCTTATAAAAGAGACCCCAGAGGTACCTTTCCCTGTTTCCAACATGTGACGATACAGCAAGAAGGCATACTCTGTGAACCAGAAATTGGGCCCTTGCCAGACACTGAATCAGCCAGCACCTTGACCTTGGACTTCCAGTCCCCAGAGCTGTGAGCAATGCATTGCCATTGTTTGTGAGCCACTCAGTTTATGGTATTTTCTTATAGCAGCCTAGAGGGACCAAGATAGTCATGTTCTGACCCAATGAGCTGGTAGAACAGCAAGTGTCCAGGGCTAGGAGGGAATATTGGGGGCAGCAGGGACATTCAAATCTCGCTTTGTTACAAAATCAAAGCATCCCAGTGTGAGTGGAGAGTCTGATGCTAAAACCTCCACAGCTGCTCAGCTGGAGAGAGGCTGGTACCTGAGTGTGGACACAGCTCCCATGGACATGCAGGGTCTGCTGTGCTGCCTTCTGGCTTCACTAGACTTCTCCATGACCCCTGGGCTAGATGGAGGTGAGCAGTTCCCTGCCTGCATCCTGCCTGGTGACTGGAGGCTCACTTCCTGCCATGGGCTGCCTCTGCCAGGGGGCATTTGAACCTCAGCATCCTAGCCCGCCTGAGAGCTCTGAGAGCTGATGGGATGTGCCTGCTCTTCCATAATCACCCCCACAGACATGCTAGCTTACAGTTTGCAGCAAGAGGAGTGATAACTTATAAGGCAGATATATGAGGCCAGTGAGGTTCCCAGAGTCACAGCCTAGAGAAAGGAAACCCCTGGTGTCTTAGTCAGCTGCAGCTGCCACAGCGAAATACCACAGACCTAGGCGGCTTAAACAGCAGGAATTTCTTTCTCCCAGTTGTGGAGGCTGGAAGCCTAGCATTAGGGTTCCAGCAGGTTCTTGATTTGGGCTCTCTTCCTGGCTTGCAGACAGCCACCTTCTCACTGGGTCTTTACAGGGAAGGGCAAGAGAGGGCTCTGGTGTTTCTTCCTCACCTTTCATGGATACGGATCTCATCACAGGTTGCTACCCTCATGACTTTGTCTAACCTCAATAACCTCCCAAAGGCCTTACTTCCAAATAGCATCACACGGGGGGTTAGGGCTGCACCGTATGAATTGAGGGACATGTTTGGTCCATACACCTGGTAGCATAGACTCCTTTCAGCAGCCCTTTGATTAGCATGGTCAACATCCAAGGGGGCTTCAGAAGGAAGGAGCATGAGGCCACTGTGGCCTTCGTCTGCCTTTTCCGATTCTGAGAGCATCTGGATGTTAACATGGCGTGGATTTGCCTTTGACAGAGTTCTTTCACTCCTTTTGCAGCTAACCTTGATTGGTCTTAATCTGTAGCACATGGGAGGGTCCAGGATTTTAGTTGGAAGCATAGTTAAAGTGTACTGGACTGATGCTAGTTCCTTCTAATCCTTCTACATTTCTTACAAGATGTTCGTAGCCGCCTCACCCCCTCAGAAGAGTTGGTGGCTGTCTGACCTTCATCCTACCCAGAGATGAATGGTTCCCATGATTATCTTTCTATGGGAGTTTCCCCAATCTAGGAGTGATAACCTGGAATCCAGTAGGACACCCTTGATTTTACAGTGAACTCTCAGACAGGTGCTCTGAAGCTGGGATTATGAAATCCCAGATTACTCAAGACTTGGGGTTTCATGTTTTAATAGAAAATCAGCATATTCTGGCTGACAGAATTCAGACTCTCCTTGCCCCATTCCTACCCACTCATCAGTCAGAGGCATGAATGGGCAAGCCAGCCTGACATGCCCTGTCGTGGGGCTGATAGCCTCTGTCAACCTGAGCATCTTCTGCAGGGTGGAAGTGAGAGCATCGGACAAAACCCTGAAGTCCCGCTGATGAGGAAACCCCACATCTCTCCCCCAGCCCATACTTTCCCCCCAGAGAGGGCGGAGCAGGGAAGCAAAAGAGTGCCCCACTTCCTTTTTGAAGGACTTAATCTTTCCCCCATGCTGAGCATAGCCACCGCTCCTCACTGTCCATCACTTGCTCACCTCCAACTTCCACCCACCCTGGCATCCAGTCCATCTTCTCTCCCCCCACTCCTCATTTAGTCTTCTCTCTTAAGCAAGGGGCTCAGTACTCGCTTGGCATTGCCAAACTGGGGAGCTGGGTAGAACGGGAAGTGAGTGGGATTCTAGAAGAGCAGGAATCGGCCCATTTAGCCCTTTGTCCTTTTGAAAACCCTGGACGTGAACCATCTGTTCTCCACATTAATTCTGCTCCTTAATATGGAGCTCCCGTATCCTGGAGTCCCCACCTGGGAATCTCCCAGGAAAGGCTTTGCAGAGCTGAGGTGTGATCTTGCATGAGGCTGCTTGTTCATGTCTCTGCCCCTTTTTAATTCCCAGGCCGGAAGCGAGAACCCCAGCATTTCCCTACACGTTATTGGCTTAAATGGACCCACCCATGATCTGGAGATGATGCCGCCTATGATCCACGGATGAGGTTTGCGTCCTTCTATTACGTTATATAAAAAAAACTAAGATGAATGTTCAATGTACATGGTCTCTTCTGGATCAGATTTATCTTACAACAAATTTAAACATCCAAGAAAAAGGTACCTTTTCTAAAGATTTCCTTACTGCTTTATGATCTGGTTTTCTAGGAAAAGAATACTATTCACCAAGTACTATTATTTCTTACCTTAGGTCAGGTGCAGGATAGGTCAGGTGCAGGTTATCCTCCCAGGAGCTGGGCTCCTCTGGAAGGAGTATGACTGGCCCTAGGCACACTTTAGGGAGACAACAGAGGAAATGATGTGGTCTTCCCAAGAAATCCATGTAGTCAGACCTTCCATAAATGGTACCTGTTTTTAGAGCATTTTTTAGAGCATGGAGCAATTTTCCAGGGGCAAATCCTATTCTAATAAAGCCACATCTCCCAGTTGGAAAGGTCACAACCATGGGGAAGGTATTAACAATGTTATTGACTTATTATTATTAACATCTGGTTGTGGTTGGCTTTTTTTAAGTCAGAACAATTGATTTAGGATCTAAGTGAAGTGGTCTGAATATCAGTTTGGTATTGTCCCAAAAGTCAAGCAATCTGGGGACTGATTATACTTCCAGAGTCCAGCTATACCGGCATCAGCCTTCTCTCTGGGGAAGAATATTGATGAGAGACTCAGAAAGAGGAGGGGCTTGTAGTGGTGCCCAGGAACCACTCATGCATAGATTCTGGAATTCCATGAATGGCACGATTTAACCTGAGAATAACTGATTCCGAGGCTCAGCAAAGATCCGACCCATATTTTGCCATATCTCTAGTCTGGGCCTTTATTATTCCATTCAAAGTTCCATATTACTAGTAGCTTCTGCCAGCTTCCAGAAGGGCAGGAATCGAGGCCTCGGTTCTAGACTGGGGATGGATGCTCTAGCACCTGGTGACTCTGGACATCTCTGAATGATGTACTTGTCTCCTGTAGTGGCTCCACTGCCATCTTTGCCCTATACCCTGAGCTACTGCACAGAAGCCCAGGGCCTCTGCAGAATTCTACTGTGATTACTTCCTCTGTCTTTCTTCAGTGAAACTTACAATGCCTTAAGATCCCCCGGGCTGATGGACCAAGCCCAGAAGTCCAGTGGTCTAGGAAGGGCGAGGCAATGCCTGTCCCTTCTAGCCCTACATGTGTCTTCTCCCCCAACGTGGGAGGGCCTGAGTCTCCAGAGAGTTAATGAGCCCAGCCACCAGTAGCTGGTCCCAGGGACGAGAAGTCACTGGGGTGTCAGCCCACAGCGTGCGCTGGTTGGGAGAGTTGAATTGAGTTGGCTGGTGATGTTTTTGCTGAGATTTTTTTGAAAGCTCAGATGATTGCTTTGGCTTATCTCCTGAAGTTCCATATATTTTATTATTTTCCTTTCAGCCCCATCTCTGCCAAGCCTCCTGGGGCCTGGTCCAGCAAACTAACTCTATTAATATGGAAAGTCACCTGGAAAATTTCAGCCATCTGTTTGAGTTAATTGAAAATCTCGTTTAGTCAATTTGATGATGCTGTTTCCACAGGCTTGATTAGCTTCAAGGACAATGAAAAATTAGCCTCAGCCAAGACTTGAAGTCTGGATGTGGGGCTTCAGGTTTCCTGCCTGCTCTCTCAATGCAATAATGCATTTTATATGCAATATGAATTTGTAGCATGTAAATGTCACACTTTCTCATGCTGCTTCTCTATCACACATCTTTGAGAGTTTAAAGAGTCTGCACAGATATATGAGAAATCCCAGACTCAGCGTAGAGCAGGTGTTTAGCATTTGCTGGCCATTCGCCTGAGGGAGTTTGGTGGCAAATGAAACATGGCCTTCGCAGTGTGGAGGGAAACCTGGATCCTGAAGAAGTCCTTACTAGCAAGTAAATCCCTGCAGGTGCGAGAAGGGCTGTGGAGGCGTCTGGAGGGTGGCCATGTCACTGCTGAGGTCAGAGTTTCTGCACCTCCATGCCAGTGACATTTGGGGCCCAGCAATTCTGTGTTGTGGGGGGCGGTCCTGTGCACCGTGGCGCATTAGGAAGCATCCCTGGCCTTGCCCATTAGATGCTGTAATATCTGCCTTCCCCACTCCAGTTGTGACCGTCACAGATGTCTCCAGCCATTGCCCAGTGTCCTCAGATTGAGGACTACTGGCTTCAAGTGAAGGTTCTCTAGGCAACTGCCTGGGTTTGAATTCTGGCTCTGTGGACTCTGTCAAGTTACTCAACCTCCCTGCTTTGGTTTCGTCATCTGTAAAATGGAGATAATATTAATAATAAACATGTTTACTCTCATGGATAGTTGTGAAAATTAGACAAGGCATGGACCATAGGGCTGGCTCATCCGATCGTTCCGTCTTGTGGCTGTAAATACCCCTTGCATATGGACAGTTCTCTTCTGTGTACCTCAACCTGGCCTGGGCTAGGACTCCAGGTTCGAAAAGCCAGCCACCCAACCAGCATCTTTGCTGGGTGTGGTCACCATATAACTTTTAAATGGTCAAATTGTGATTCTCAAAGTAAATCAACAGGTGTCCAAGATTTTATTTAACTCATTAATTAATAAGGGAGACAGCGAGCTGTAGAAACAGGCCAACGAAGCGTCCACAAGCTAGTTGTATAGAGGCAATTGAACAAGGACATGCTAGGGTGAGTCTGCTGGCTTACCTAGCCATCTGGGAGAGAAGACGCCTACCCAAGCAGGGTTGAAACTGCCCTTGCAATTGGAAATCGAGCCCAGTGTGCCCCTGGAGGAGCCCAGTGATCCCATCTGCCTCTTTACGACCTTCAGATCCACTTGCTGACACTGTCTACACAGCACCTCAGGCCGAACCCAGTCAAAGCCCAGCTCCTGCTCTCCTTGTCTATACCTGCTCCCTGCAGTCTCCCCATCGTGGTCCAGGGCCACGCCACCTTCCAGGGGCCCAGGCCTCCTGTGTGTCCCTCTGTGCTGGGAACCCTCCTTGGTAGGTGCCTGGCATCAGCCTGCATCCCCCACCGCTCCCCCACTCCTCCCTGGCCTGGCCCATCAGCACTGCCCACTCCTGCCCCACCCACTGCTGACCGCACACAGCAGCCAGAGTAACCCTTTAAATGACATCAGGCCACATACCTGCTGCTCCCAGACATCTAGTGGCTAATATTCTCTCCAAGTAAAGGCCAGACTTCCTAAAGTGGCCTCAGAAGCCCTCATGATTGTTAGACAGATAGATAGATAGATAGACAGACCACGCACCCTTTCTAGCCCCGCCTCACGTCGGCTCAGTCACCCCCGTACGAGGGTCTGCACAGTGGCTCCCCCTCTGCCCGGAGAGCTCCTCCCGCCTAGGTCCTGATGAAATACGTGGCTCCCACAGGGACATCCCTGATAAACACATTTCACGAGGCAGCCCCACCCCAGCTGTCCCCTGCTTTCATTTGCCTCCTTCGGCTCCTCCCAGTGGGATTTTTAGATACTTTTTAAATGGTTTCATTTTCATATTCCCACCTGGCTCCTAGAACAGGAAGTTGTTGAGGCAGGGATGTGAGTTCCTGTGGGGTGGGGCCCTGGCCCCAGTTCTGCAGCAGGGCTCTGGAAACCTTGGCTAGATGAATGCATTGACTTCAAAATTCGCCAGTAAAATCTTATTTCCATGGGATTCTTGAAGATTGCAATGTCTTCAGTTGTGCTGGTACCTTTCTAAGAGCCAACACTTTTTAGTTATTTAGCCACGGATGAGATCGTGCCCTCTCAAGCACGGGATGCTAGAGGAACTAGCTAAAACTAAGACACTTCATCTGAGGAGGGACACAAAAGGAGTGAACCCTAAGCCATGCCCCTGAGCACCTTGGAAGGGAGAGATGCCAAGGTTTCTGGAAGCCTGCAGCTTATTTCAGCAGGCTAGCTCAGGAACCAAGAGGAAGGGAGAAGGCATTTCATGTATCTGCTATCTAACCTTTATGCCACCCATTTCCATTTTTTTTTTTTTTTTTAGTTTGCTTGTTAACCAGATTGACTTCTCCGATGGTTCTCAGTGAAGTCCGCACTTTCAAATCTTTGCATTGGCAAACACTTATCATCCATGTGGTGCGTGTTGCGTGAGGCCCTTGGGTGATTAAGACTTGTGGCCACTCCCAACAGGAGCTCACGTTCCAAGAGGGCTGGACAGCCTGTAGCCAGGAGCTGCAATGAAGTGTGGCAGGAGCTGCACTAGGAGTAGAGGTGTCCATTGTGGGGTGAGTGGGAAGTGTTCAGGATGTTTTGCAGACGTCACAAGGATCCGGGGCAAAATTGGAGGCCCACTTGGGAAATGGCTTTGTTAGAGACAAGAGTGGCGGGCCCAGAGTAGAGCTCAGCCTTCCTCGGGCTGACACAGGGACCCAGGCCTTGTTCAGCTGAACCTGTCCAGGAAAGAATAAACACAGTCTATCCTATGGATGGAGAAAAAAGAATGGACATCGCTGTGCTCCACCCGTCCCGTGGTTTCTGTGCGTTCACGCGGAAACCCAGCTGCGATGATAAAACAAGTGCACTTGTTCTTTGCCGGTTTCCTCCGGCCTTTCCTGAGCAGTTGAGCTGCGTGTTGAACTGAGATGCGGCAGATAGCAGGCACTGTCATTCTGAAGACATGTTGCCCTGTGCTGGTACGAGCTGTTATTTGCCTCCAAAGATCCTGTTCGGATGCAGCGCAGCTGCTCTTTGCCTGATGGCCTGGCAACCACAGGTGGTAAAGGGCTCCCCACAACCCCAGACACGAACCAACAGTGTCCGTGATGCACCTGCACCCGGGTGCGGGGGCTCACTCCTCCACCACCCACTTCCACAGCCCACGAAAGGCCCAGAGGCCTCTCACTTTCATTTTCTTTTACTTCCGTGTGTTTGTTTTGATCCCCAGCACCAAGGATTTAGGTCCTGTGCAGCTCCTGGCACAGCAGCGTGCTTAGTCCATGCAAGTCTCTCTCATTTTATTGATTTGCTCTTTTTCAACTTTAGTCCCTACTCCCACACCCTGGCCACCTCCTAGGCACCTATTTAGATGTTTCGAGGACCCTTGTTCCTCTGTGTTTTTGTAAAGCATGGGTATGTGTATGCTTCCTTTACATAAATGGCATTGTGATAGAGATCTAGGTAATTTATAGGATAGAAACAGATAGAGCTCCAGACATAGACGTCTGTTCCTCCCGTTTTCCTCTGAAGCCCATGTGAAGACCTGGCGTGCCCATGTGAGTTTGTCCAGCCCACAGCTTCTAACTGCACCCGGTGATGCTGGATGCCACCAACTCCCAGCAGCTTACGCGTGGCCTCCTCTGCCTCCGGGCTTCTCCCCAGCATGCACTGCTCACAACACCTCCATGCTGACCCACATGTGAAACTCAGCCTTCTCTCTTTCCAATTTATACAAAATGTGGTATGTGCACTAGTCTTGGGAAAGCTGAAGGTCATCAGATCCGTGGAAACATCATGGAACAATATGTTCTCATACCTAATGGCTTGAACACCCCACCAAAACCACCACCATCATCACTACCACCACTTTCCTAACCTTCACCACCTATACAACCTCCACCACCACTGCCACCACCACAACCTGTACAACTTCCAACACAACCACCTTCACCACCAGCTCTATAACCATCACCACTAACACCTCTATCACCTCCACAACGTCTACGACTTCCAACACCACCACCTTCACCACCTATACGACCTCCACCACCACCACCTCCACCACACCCTCTACAACTTCCAACACCACCACCTTCACCACCTATACAACCTCCACCACCACCACCACAATCTCTACAACTTCCACCACCACCACCTTCACCACCTATACAACCTCCACCACAATCACCTCCACAACCTCTACGACTTCCAACACCACCACCTTCACCACCTGTACAACCTCCACCACCATCACCACAAGCTCTACAACTTTCATTACCAGCTCCACCATTACCTCCACAACCACCACCATCACCACCACTTGCACCATCACCTCCACTGCCTCCACAACCTCTACCACCCCCACCCCCACCATCACCTCCACCTCCATCACCTCCACAACCTCTACCACCACCACTATCACCACCAAAACCTCTATCGCCACCACCTCCATCACCTTCACAACCTCTACCACCCCCACCCCCACCATCACCTCCACCTCCATCACCTCCACAACCTCTACCACCACTACGCCCACCATCATCTCCACAATCTCTACCACCACCACCACTATCACCACCACAACCTCTAACACGACCACCCCCATCACCTCCACAACTACCACCACCTCCATCACCTTCACAACCTCTACCACCACCACCACTATGACCGCTACAATGTCTATCCCCACCACCGCCATTACCACCACCACCACCTCTATCACCTTCACAACCTCTACCACCACCACCACTATGACCACTACAATGTCTATCCCCACCACCGCCATTACCACCACCACCACCTCTATCACCTTCACAACCTCTACCACCACCACCACTATGACCGCTACAATGTCTATCCCCACCACCGCCATTACCACCACCACCACCTCTATCACCTTCACAACCTCTACCACCACCAACACCACCAGCACCTCCACCTCCACCATCACTTCTACTTCCACCACCACCACAGTCACCCCTCACTTGATTCCTTTGCTCTCCATTCTGAGGGCTCCTCTGCCTCCTTGCCTGTCACAAACACGCTCTCCTGCTTCTCATTTACAATATCAATAACCTGTCACATTTACAATGACCTGACTTCCCTGTAGTTGCACTTTTAATTAGTAGTAGAACCAGGACTTGAACACGAGTCTCCCACCACCAAGGCCATTGCCCAGCATTGTTTAAGAGCTGTGACACCCACTGTATTTCCCTTTGTGCTTGAACTTTCAGGTGGCACAAAGCTTGTTTGGAGGGTTCGCTGGCAAAACCTCTGTCCTTCCTGCTTTCCTCCCTCAGGGTGTGGCCCATCTGGATGTTGGAGTTGCTCAGATGTCCTCAGGTGATTCCTAAGTGTGGCCAAGACAGAGAACCCTTCTCAGCAACACAGTTTTCAAATTATAGATGTGCCCAACCCCCTATCCCACCCCATCCCTGACTCTGCCATCCTAAATGAAGTCCTAATCTCTCTTTTGTCCTTAACAACTCTAGGAAGATACATTGTTTTATCTGAATTTGTCTTCCTTTTTTTTTTTTTTTGGAAGCCGTCTGAGTGTTAATTACAATTGCATAAACGTGCTCTGTTGCCCTCAGCTGTGTTCTGTCTCTATTTCCGCCTTGTGTGTTGAAGAAAGCATCTGGTTACCTAAATACTCAATGGTGTCATCTTAGGGAGACGGGTTCGAGGAGATTTGCTCCAGCAGACAGCTTTGTATACAGCCTTGTGTTTGCAGCATCAGACCAGCGCAGGGTCTTTGTTATTCATTAGGGTGAGAAGCTATTCCCAGTGACTAGGCTGATGGAGAAGCTGCAGACTAGAGAAATGTCGTATTTTTACTGATGTGCCGAAATGGAAATTCACAAAGTTCCTGTTGATCATGGGATCATTAATAAAACCGTCCAGTGCTGTAGGAGGCTGGAAATCTGAGTCACATCTGTCAGAATAATAAGTTTCTGGTGAAAAAAATCTGTTTTACATTGTCACAGTCTGTGTTTGAAAGGGCAGCTGGATTGTTCTGAAGATGCTGTGAATGCAGGGAATGATTGGCTGCTTGGCAGGTTTACAATGAGCAGGAGACATCAGAAAAAGAAAATGGGATTCTGCCTTCCCATCCTCATCAATAAAACACCCCCTGTTAGCCATATCTTCCAGTTAGCAAAATAGTCTTGACATCTGAAATTGTCAGTAAAACACTGGACAAGGTTTTCCAAGGCAGAGTCACTGGGCTGGTAAGGCAGTGCTGGTCACTTACACCCTCCAAGGGTGTAAGTGGCAACTGCAGTTTCTTCCTATGGGCCACAGCTACCAAATTTGGTACATGGATTTCATGGCATCTGCAGGAAGATGGGACTTGGCAAAATTTACCTGGCATCATGTTTTTAAATGTGTTAACATGCATTGAGGCATGAGCAAATATTGAAGAGACAGGTTGAGTCCATGGGTGGGTAGGTGGGTGATGAATAGATGGATGGGTGATAGTTGGGTGGGTGGATGGATGGATAACGAATGGATAGATGGATGATGGATGGGTAGAGGGATAGCTAGATGAATAGGTTAATAGATGGATAAATGATGGATGAGTAGATGAATAGATGGATAAATGATGCATGAGTAGATGAATAGATGGATAAATGATGGATGAGTGGATGGATGGATGGATAATGGATGGATGATGGGTGGGTGGGCGGGTGGATAGATGGATGATGAATATATGGATGGGTGGATGGATGAATGTTGAATAGCTGGATGAATTAATGGAGAGTGGGATGATGGGTAGATGGGTAGATAGATGGGTATATGAATAAATGGTTGATAGATATATGGATGGCTGAGAGGAATCAACAGTAGATGGATGGATGGATGGAAAGACAGATGGACGGACAGACAGACGGATGGACAAATAGATAGATGGGTGCTGAGTGTGTGAAAATGAATGGCTGGAGAAAGGACAACACGGCTTTACCCTCACCACTCCTATTCACTGGATCTCTTCATGTTCAAAGCATTAAATGGTTAAAAAGGGATGCCACAATCCCTAAGGAGTGTTCTCTGTGACACCCTCTCACTTCCTTCTCCTTCATCCTCACAGCTGGCCCTGCATTGTAGCCAGCCCTTGAGACGGAAGGGAAAAGCAGCATGGTCTGTTCCTACATGGAAAGTGAAATTGTAGAGACAGACATGGAATAGTAATTTGTCTTCAGTCGTCCCTTTTCTGTTGTGTAGAGTGCACTCTGCCTGCAGGTGTTTTCCTGCAACTGCATGGCTGATCCGGGAGCATCCTCAAATGTGGAACTGAACAGTTTAGTAGAGCAGCACTTGGTATTTAGGGTCGTTTCCATTTGCTCAAAGGTGCCCTCTGTTAAAGCACATCCTCTTTTACAATTTCCTCTCATAACATTTTTGTGCCCCTGCTCAATCCATGGGATAAACGTTGCTAAAAAACACCAGAGTTAACTGCGTACCCTTTATGTCACGAGGTAAACTGGCTTTGTTCTCCTCGCCCTTTATTGTCACACAACTGTCAGAACATTTGCCAGGATTTGGAACACCAAGAAGTAACACAGCACATTAATCCCTGTGATGGAGACAATGCTCGATTAATATTTTATGGCAAACAAATGGACTAATAAAAAATTCACATGCTTCTCACCAGGAAGAGTCACTGTATTCTGATTTGAAGGCACCTTTGGCTGGGGATTCATAGAAAGTAATACCGTTTTCTCAGCCAGGCTGTGTACCATTGCACGTGCTCCCCGCGTAATCCGTGGCACCGCCACCCTGCGCTAAAGTCAGTGACTTGCCCATCTCTGCACTGTCAGCACCTGGAACCGTGTCTCCCACATGCCAAGCCCTGACGAGATGCGCTAAGATGCATCAGTGCACTGGTAGGCAGATACAGTGCTTTAGAATAAAGAGAAATTTGGTAGCATTTCTTCCAGGAATCTTTGCTTCCTGTTAATATTTTGCTATCATGTTCTTTTTAAAATGGAATTCTGATGATTATTAAAATATGATCATCTATTTTCTGTGATTGTCAAAATGCTTCAATGTCTCTCTTCATCTTGACAATCAGATGGATTCTCGTGTCTTTCAACACCCAGCTCCAGCCTTGTGTTAAAAAATATTCCACTTCAAATCCTATTTTCTTCTCTCCTTTAACTACTACCAAATTTCTCTTTATTCTAAAGAACTTTACCTGCCTACCAATACATTTATCCATTCAAAGAACATTTAGTAAGGGCAGATATGGAAACGGAGATCTATAGTTAAATAGCGCTTGGAGTTATTCTCATGTGGTCATCGCCACTGTTAGACAGAGAATCGTTTGTCTCCAGTCAGTTCTCCACTCTCTCCACTCGAGCGTGCATTGAAATCACTGGGGGCCTTGTTAAGCCAGGCATTGCTTGTCCCCACCGCCCGGGTTTCAGATTCAGTGGGTCTAGGGTGAGGCCTGGGAGTCTGCATTTCTAACCTTCCCAGGTGCTGCTGGTACAAGGACCACACTGTCAGAACCTGACTTGCTTCATTAGAGATAGGGGTAGAGGCTGTTTCTACCACTTGCTTCCTCCCCTAGTGGCATAGACTTGGCCTAACTTTGCCACAAGGGCCTCGAGTCCTCATGGCTGTTCTCTCTGGGTGGCCTAAGCTCCCTGGGCGAGGGTGACAACACTGCCTGTGATTGCTGCGAACTCAGAACAGGAGCAGGGTCTTCTCTTGTCTTTGCCCATGCTTCCTTCCAGACAGCAGTGCCTTCTGAGGACAGTTACAGTGATGCCAATGATGCCCATGTATGACACAGGATGTGTCACCCATGCAGACACCAACAGGTTTACAGGGAGCAGCGCGGGTCCGCGGGGCCTGGTGCTATTGCGGCTCCCTCAGCAGCCGGCAGCCATGCCCACAACACAGGAGTCTCCTCTCCCTCCGCACACTTCCCTCTGTGAGGCATCCATGCCTCCCAGCAGTGGGACCTGTTCTCATGACTGTGCCGTCTGTTGACATTGAGTGTTCTCACATTATAACGTTCCTGTAGAGTCTCCCTCTGATCAATGTCCCCTTTGTCCCCTGGAGAGACAGTCTTACTCGGGGCATGGGAATTTGACAGGCATCCACAGGTCCCATGCCTTGGGACAGAAGACACATGAGTAGAAGCATTTCCTTCCCCTTGCTCTTTGTCTCAAGGAGCTCCCCCGCCCAGCCAACCCAGGACTGTGAGGAAGAATGGTAAGGACTGGACGGTGTGAGGGAGGAGGCAGGAATCAGAAGGGCACAGGACAGGTGGACAAACGTAGCTTTCTTGGAGGCTATCGGCTTGGAGCCAGCTCTTCTCTGCCCTATTTTCACCATTTTCTATGGGGCAAAGACACCTGGGGGAACTGCACAATGAAAAGGGAGTTTCTGGCTCCAGCTTGAGCCACTGAGATTTCCCCTCCCTGGAATAGGTTGTTGCAAGGGGTCCTGTGTGCTTCATTGCCTGTGAACCTCATGCCTAATGTGAGGGCGCATCCAGGCTTCCACAGCAGCCTCTGGGGAGGGAATTGAGCTACAACTTGCACTGTGAACACGCCATTCTCCTGGGACAAGAGGCCCTCATAAGGAGAGACACCTAGGACAAGAGTGAGCCAAACCTTGGCCCCAGCTGTGGGGACACTTGCTTGAGGAAAGCCTTACCAAGCCCCCACCTTTCTATAAAATTCTGAAGTCACAGAAACGTCTCCATGCAAAGCCGGCAGAGTGCTCAGCACACCAGAGCCTTTAATACTCAAGCACAGTTTTCTGAGAAGGAAACACTTCACTGCTAAGTCAAAGCAATGTACTTGTTCCTTTGTTTTTTTTTTTTCAAAACAACAGGAAAAAAATGTACATTCAGTGTGCTGATATAGATTCTAGTTAGTGGGCAGTCTGGTTTTCGCCTGGTGAGAAAGCCAGCTCAGGTCTTGGTCACTGTTGAGAATATCCATGAGATCCTTCCCCTGTCCTGAGTTTGTGGGGTCAGCCACCACCATGCCTGTCACAGTCAGGTAGGAGTGACTCTAGAGAGCTCCAGCCAGGTTCCCCTGTACAAAAAGAGCAAACTCTCGGGTCTGCAGCAGATTCTGTGTGTCCTATCACCAGCTCCCTACCTCACTCCACACACTGTCTAATCTGATCTTATCACCTTCATGAAGACTTAATGATTTCCATCCCCTTTTCAGATTAATAGGTGGGTATTATTAATTAAATGTTCTGCTGCTTCTATGTCCTTTCTGCCTTCTTTTCTTTGAATTAAATTTATTTCTTGAGGAGCTTGAAAAAAATACCTCATTCTTATGAACTTGGTCTGGCTGGAAACACCTATAGCAGCTGTGATCAGGTGTGTGGGGGAGAACATCTCTGCCCTGTAATAGTGAGAGCTAGCCAATAGGTTCAGCCTCATTCATAGGCACTAAAATATTTCTCCATGATGCTGAGAGTTTATGTGTTGTTGTTGTTAAGTTTTTATTTAGTTTTAACTTTGCTTTCTTTTTATCAAAATATTGCATATTAGTGCTTAAAACATAATAATATGGAAGAGTTTATAGTGAAAAATAACTGTTCTCTCCTCTCCTTCAACCCATCCCACCCCCAGATGGAGATGGCTTTTTATTCTTTTTATACTTTCTTCTGATACATACTGTCATGTATGGTAAATCACTAAACAATATGCACATTTCACTTTTTTTTAATGAATTTTTGTCTTATTTATTGTCTTCTTATGCTAGACAAGAATTCAGAACACTTACCTTCCTACCTATTCTACCTCCTCCATTTATATGTGGATTTTATTCTCTATGTCAATTACCTTTTTAAACTTAAATAATATTACGAGTTTTTTATGTTATATTAACCAAAGAGAGAAACTATTAACTCCTCAATTTGTAAAATGAGATTAGCGCCCTGCCCTTTCCTAGAAGTACCGTTCCTGTCTCCGCCACACAGCAACTTCTGTATCTTCGTTTTTACTTTTTCGTCATTGAGGTTGATGGCATTTACACCCTGTCCTGTCATCATAACTAAACCTTCCTTACTTTCCCATAGGTTGATTCTAAAAGATTTAAAACAATAAATAGCATTTTCTTTGTCATAACTGAGTAATTATCTTTCATGATGGAGCTAAGGAGTGCCCTGTGATTGCAATTCTTTTTGTTTCAGTTTTTGTTTTCCTGGAGTTTTAAATTGCTTTTGTTTCTTACCTGAAATATTTAATTTTATTATATCCTGTCTCTCCTTTTTTCAAATTCTCTCAGCCATTCTGTTGCATTGTCCTTTCCCCCAAATCTGTCTTCCTGAGTGCCCTCCAGAGCCCTGGTATTGTCTGGACTACTATTTCCAACCTCTACACTAAGGCCATCCTGGGGTCTTCCCACCCTGCTCCCTCATGTTGGGGCAACTGTTTCCTAGATCTCACAGAGCACGTGATTTACTCTCTCTTTTGTCTGGAGTGCATTCTCTGGATGATCTACTAAGAAAGGAGTGTGGGAAGTAAACTTTCTAAATTATTGAATACCTAAAAATGTCTCTTTTTCACGTGTTTAAAATTTTAGCTGTATGTAGAATTGTAGTGTTTTTTTTTTAAAGTCTTTATTCCTCAAAGCTAGAGGGTATAGCTCCATTGCTTCCAGCATTTTGAGATGCTGAAGATAAACCTCATGTTGGTCTGTGATATGGTTTGGCTGTGTCCCCACCCAAATCTCATCTTGAATTGTAGTTCCCATAATCCCCAAGAGTTGTGGGAAGGACCTAGTGGGGACGTAATTGAATCTTGGGGGCAGTTACCCCCGTGCTGTTCTCTTGATGGTGAGTTCTCATGTGTCGTGATGGTTTCATAAGGGGCTTTTTCCCCCTTTGCTGGGCACTTTTCCTTCCGGCCACCACGCGAAGAAGGATGGGTTTGCTTCCCCTTCCACCATGATTGTAAGTTTCCTGAGGCCTCTCCAGCCTTGCAGAACTGTGAGTCAATTAAACCTCTTTCCTTTATAAATTGCCCAGTCTCAGGTAATTCTTCCTAACAGCATGAGAACAGACTAATACAGTCAGATGCTTGTTCCTCTGCAAATCATCTTTTTTCTTTCCAAAAGCATTTTGAATTTTGAAATAATATATCTAAGTATGGGTTTTCTTTTCATTTATCACCATTTTATCCACAGACTTTCAATTGATCCTCCTGTTTGAACTGCATTTCCGAGTCTCACGTGATGCTTTACCTGCATTTCCGAGTCTCACATGATGCTTTACCTGGAGCTCTGAGTCCCCACGATTCTCTCTGAGGTTTCAGCTCTGCAGGTGTCTGGGTTGCTATGCCTCCGGCCTGACTCATCCCTCATGACTCTTCCATCTGATTTCTATCTTCCAGAAACATATGAACTCTCTCAGCCCTCCCCTGTTGTCTTCATTATTGTAGATATATTTCATTTCTTTATTATCATCGCAATTAGGTTTCTGGAGGGGAAAACAAACTGATGTGATAAATCCACTAACTTAAATTGGAGACTTCCAGTATTTTTTTAATAGCCATCTTCTTGTTTAAAAAGTAACCTATGCAGTATAGAAAATAATAATCCCATGCCATTGCATGTCACACTACCCATAGGTAACTACTGTGAGCAATTTGATAAGTTATCCTTTGAGATTTATTTTCCGAAAATGTATATTTGTTCTTCATTATTTGGGGTTTAAAAAAAGAGGCAATTTTCCCAACACTATCGATTGTGGAAGTCTTCCTTTCCCTACTGACTTTTAATGATGTCTTTATTAAGTATAAAATTATCATACAAACCAGTGTGCATTAAGGTTGCCCGTCCACTGCTGATGGTTGCATCGGTCAGAAGTCATGTGGCTCCAGAGATGTACTGTATTATTAGCAACTTTTAAAAATAAATCCCCTTTCCTCATTCTTCCTTTTTTTTTTGTTTTTTTGAGGTGGAGTTTCACTCTTGTTACCAAGGCTGGAGTGCAATAGTGCTATCTCGGCTCACCGAAACCTCTGCCTCCCAGGTTCAAGCGATTCTCCTGCCTCAGCCTCCCAAGTAGCTGGGATTACAGGCATGCCCCACCACACCCAGCTAATTTTGTATTTTTTAGTAGAGATGGGGTTTCTCCATGTTGGTCAGGCTGGTCTCAAACTCCTGACCTCAGGTGATCCACCCACCTTGGCCTCCCAAAGTACTAGGATTATAGGTATGAGCCACTGCTCCTGGCCTATTCTTCCTTTTTAAAACCACCTATCCATTTCTTCTTACATGTGAACTTCAGAATTATTTTATTTGATGCCATATTGAAAAGAAATTCATTGGTTCTCTATTAAAATTCATATCTTTAACCAGTATTACGTATTATTTACCATCTGTGAAGGCCTATTTAAGGTGCTGAAAAATATAGAAATGAATAAGGCGGGTATGGTCTCTGCCATTATGAAGCTTAAATATAATAAGCTCAATTATTTCCAAATTGGTCATCATTTTGAAAACTTTACCATGTCTTTTCTCTTATTCAAGAAACACAGTGCTTCTCTTCCTTTTTCCTAAATCATTTCCTTCTGTTCCATCGTGTGTGATGCTGCTACCTTTTGTCTATAGCCTTCTTTTTAAAATTCACTAAAGTTTATGATTCTACAAACTAGCTGCCCATTATTTCCTTATATTATTTTTATCACTTAATTTGAATTTATAATCAAACTAATAGTAGTTTAGAACTATGGATGAACTGACTTTAAAGATTACTTTTTTTTACATGTTGAGTTTTTAATTTTAAGCCGTTAATTTTGCATTGTCTTCCTAAGTCAGTGTAGAATATATTCAAGTAAAAGCATAGTGGCTCAAACCTGTAATCCCAGCACTTTGGGAGGCCGAGCCTGGTGGATTAGTTGAAGTCAGGAGTTTGAGACCAACCTGGCCAACATGATGAAACCCCGTCTCTACTAAAAATATAAACAATTAGCCAAGTGTGGTGGCACATACCTGTAATCACAGCTACTTGGAAGGCTGAGGCAGGAGAATCACTTGAACCCAGGAGATGGAGGTTGCAGTGAGCTGAGATCGCACCGCTGTGCTCCAGCCTGGGTGACAGAATCAGACTATCTCAAAAAACAAAGTAGAAGATATGCTTTAATACAAAAATTGATTATTAAAAAAACACTTTGATATATTAAATATTAGTAATAGAGCAGAAGCTTCAGATCAGCCTAAATTTTGATCCTTTGTCAAACTTATTTCCTTATTACTAGATTATTGTGGAATTTCTCTTTTCCTATGACTCAAAGGCTCTAGTGGAACGTATTTAGATATTTTCTTATTTTCCCTGGAAAGTGGGAAACCCTTTAGTCTTTACATGCAGGTCTTTTTTCCTGCATAGAAGCCTGTTCCTCTTTGTCTTAGGTTATCGTGTCTCCACAGAAGTGCTGCTCTTCCCAGCTGGGAGCAGGGACCATCTTCTTCTCCTTACACGTCCCTGTCACCTTCCTCTGCCTTCTGGGAGAGCCTCCCACATTTTCCTGACCCACATTTTTCTAATTTGAATTTTAGTTTCCTTGCAGTCCCTTCATCTCACTTTTTGATATCATCTTGGAATTTTAGAGTTCTGTTCTCTTTATTTTTAGTGTGACTTCCCTTTTCTTTATTCTGCACCATTTGACCCTCACAGTTCCGCACCCACGAAGGAGAATGCCTCCCACACCTGATATCTGGCCACAGACAAAGGGTGAGAATCACCTTTGACCCTGTGCTCTGACTTTTTAGGGGCTACTGAGCTCTTCTCGGGGGTAAATCTGAAACGCAGTCTAACCTATACTCATCTGGCATGGATGGGCTGGGCTGAGTTGACTTCTTTTTCTGCCTTCTTAAGAATTTTTCTTTGATATTCTAAGTAAATTAGTACACAGGAAAAATTATAATCTTCCCTAATACCCATTTGGCAAAGATTTGGCTTTCCAAATTTGTGGTTGGTGTGAGCCCAGCATTTCTGAAGGAAGAATGAGACAGTGGGAAAGAGAAAAATCTTTTCCTTCTGTGTTCCCATGGCTGGGGCTACCCTGTTTGGTACGGGGAAGAAACGGGGCAAGGCTCTGCCTGGTTCCACCTGTGCCATCTGTGTTGCAGTTAGAGATTTTCAACATTAATTTCTAATGGCATCGTGACTTTCCATCATTTGTGTGTGTCTCTTTAGACATGATAACACAAAGTTGATAAAGGCTGCTCTCTCTGCCAGCCAGGCACCACTGCCTGCTGGAGACCTCTGTCTGGAGAGTCCACACTCGATGTGGTATATGTTGTGCCGTTTGTGACACCCAGGCAGACACTCCCTGTAAACAATCAGAACCTCAGGCGTGAGGCTCAGCTTGGCCCTGATTCCAGCCGTGCAGTGAGGTTCAGCCTCTGCCCTGATTCCAGCCGTGCAGTGAGGTTCAGCCTTGGCCCTGCCTCCAGATCTGTCCCACCTCTTCTCTGTGCAGCTGCCCGCGCTCACAGCTTTGAAATTAAGAAAAGTGGAAAATATATTAGGAGTGAGGAGAGCTTCAGTTTTTCTACCTAGGGATTTCTGCTTAGGAGATGTGTCAGTGAGCAAGTAAATGTTTTTTTTTCCCCCTTCCAGCAGCAAGAGTGTAAATATAAACCTTATCGGGCAAAAGAACGTCCTTTGTCCAAAGCGCTGCCTGCTCGTGGGGGTACCTACCTTGTCCCCAGAACGCTGCTGGAACACCTTCCAGATGGCCCTGTTCGTGGTGATGCTTCCCCCTTGTAAGCCAACTTGATTTTTAGCAAATAACTAAAACGTATTTGGGGCCAGGCACAATGGCTCATGCCTGTAATCCCGGCACTTTGGGAGGCAGAGGCAGGCGAATCACTTGAGGTCAGGAGTTCAAGACCAGCCTGGGCCACCCGGTGAAACCCCATCTCTACTAAAAATTACTGAGCATGGTAGCGGGCACCTGTAATTCCAGCTATTTGGGAGTCTCAGGCATGAGAATCACTTGAACCCAGAAGGTAGAAGTTGCCATGGGCTGAGATCATGCCACTGCACTCCAGCCTGGGCAACAGAGCAAGACACTATCTAAAAAAAAATAAAAACAAATGTATTTGACATCAGGTCCAGTCATTGATGAACTTATGGACTTAGGAAACGTTGACTAGAGATGAGAAGTTGCTATGTGGGTCATGAGGCAGCGTCAGGCTCTGAGGGCAAGTTGGCAGAAGGGGCCAAAAGCTTTTTGATGAATGGCAACAGGATTGGAAGAGGCACAGAACTGCCCAGAATGTGATAATCGCAGCTTCCTTACATAGAGGTGGAGCCCTTATATATACATGTATGTAAGAAGAAATCTTATAGTCTTTATAAATTCCCTTAATAGTGTTTACTGTTTCTGGCTTTAAAAAATATTTCTCATTGTATTTCATCACTGTAACATCTCTAAGGGTGCCACCATGCTTTAAAAATTCATATTACACAAATGAAGAAACTGAGGGTTCAAGCACCACATAAAATTAGTTGTAAAACCCAGGCTTTCTCAGGCCTCTGAGGTGAGCCACATTCTGCCCCTCGACCCAGGGATGATCCACAAGGCCAAAGGGGTCCACATTTAACTGCCCTAATTTTTAGTACAGTGATGTTTTTCCTCAGTATAATAGCTTCATATTACAAACTAAGAGAAGGAAGGAAGGAGGAAGGAGGGAGGGAGGGAGGGAGGGGAGGAGAGGAGGGAGGGGAGGGATGGAGGGAGGGGAGGAGAGGAGGGAGGGAGGAGGGGGAGGGAGAGGAGGAGAGGAGGGAGGGAGGAGGGGGAGGAGAGGAGGAGAGGAGGGAGGGAGGAAGGGGAGGTGGGGGAGGAGAGGAGGAGAGGGGGGGAGGGAGGAAGGGAGGTGGGGGAGGAGAGGAGGAGAGGAGGGAGGGAACAAAGAGATGATCTAGCACTTATTTTATGTAATTGGACATTTTACATGGGGCTCTGCATTAGTCAGTTCTCACACTGCTAATAAACACATACTTGAGGCCAGGTGCAGTGGCTCACGCCTGTAGTCCCAGGACTTTGGGAGGCCGAGGCTGGCAGATTACTTGAGGTCAGAAGTTAGAGACTAGCCTGGCCGACATGGTGAAACCCCATCTCTACTAAAGATACAAAAATCACATGCACACGTATGTTCATTGCGGCACTGTTTACAATAGCAAAGACCTGGAACCAACCCAAATGCCCATTGATGATAGACTGGACAAGGAAAATGCGGCACATATACACCACAGAATACTATGCAGCCATAAACAATGATGAGTTCATGTCCTTTTATGGACATGGATGAATCTGAAAACCATCATTCTCAGCAAACTGACACAAGAATAGAAAATCAAACACCGCATGTTCTCGCTCATAGGCGAGTGTCGAACAATGAGAACACATGGACACAGGGAGGGGGAGCATCACATACTGGGGTCTGTTGGGGGGGAGCAGGGGAGGGACAGTGGAGGGTAGGGAGGTTGGGGAGGGATAACATGGGGGAGAAATGCCAGCTATAGGTGACGGGGGAATGGAGGCAGCAAACCACATTACCATGTATGTACCTATGCAACAATCCTGCATGATCTGCACATGTACCCCAGAACTTAAAGTGTAATTTTAAAAAAAAGATTAGATCGACTTAAAAAAAAAAATTATCCAGGCATGGTGGCACACATGGGAGGCTGAGGCATGAGAATAGCTTGAACCCAAGAGGTGGAGGTTGTAGTGAGCCAAGATTGTGCCACTGCACTTCAGCCTGGGGGACAGAGTGAGACTGTCTCAAAAAACTAAAACTAAAAATACATAAATAAAAGCATACCCGAGACTGTGTAATTTAGAAAGAAAAGACGTTTTATGGACTCACAGTTCATGGGGAGGCCTCACAATCATGGTGGAAGACAAGGGAAGAGCAAAGGGGTGTCTTGCATGCAGCAGGCAAGAGAGCATGTCAGACCTCATGAGAACTTAGGCCCTACTGTGGGAACAGCATGGAGGAAACCACCCCCATGATTCAGTTATCTCCACCTGGCCCCGCCCTTGACGTGGTGATTATCACAATTCAAGGTGAGATTTGGGTGGGGACACAGCCAAACCATATCAGGCTCTGAGCAAAGAAACAGTGTGATTGCTACTTCTACAAAATAACAAACCACACCAGAGTAACACATCCTTGCCTCCTTCTAAAGCCATGAAGCGGGCTCACCACTGTGTGTCCACGTTTTGTGGCCAAGAGCTTGAAGCAGGAGCAGTCCCGTGGCTCCATGGGCCATGACACTGCTGTTGATGCCGCACACCCCAGCCCCCGGCTCCATCCAGTCGCACTCAGCCTAGTGACATTTCCAGCATGATTTGCTCCAGAGGCAGCAAGAGAAGGTTTGCATCCATCTCATTTTCATGTATAACATTCACTTCCAAATTAAGAAAGAGAAAAACTGAGAATAGTGTGTAGTCATATTTGGCCTAGATGAAGATTATCTGTACAAAAGAATACTATAAAAAGCAGAAAGAAGCATGGGATGAATGAATGTTTTCAACAATTGAGAACAAAAGCAGCATTCTTCATAATTAGCATGAAGGGCATAGGGGGGAAAACAGTCATTCCGGGAGACCTTGCTTTTTCTTTCTTGACTGCACACAGATGAAGTGTGTTTGCTGAGGGAGTAAGTGCAGGGTACCCTGTGGCTTCGCCACTGCCCCGATGTGGATGTGGAATCTGCAGCTGCAGGCCCTACGTGGCTTTAGCACACATCCATCCCCATGGCTTCTCTTCGGCATCCTCCAGCATGGACTCAAAGACCAGTTACAACATCATTAAAAAATAAAAGTGTTTCATGTGAAGCAAGGGCTAGGCACAGACCTTAAATTATATTTAAGGACAAAAGTGAAATACATTTTTTTCTTACGATTGTCAATAATGTGGGAGATGACCAAATCCCATCATTATAAATGCCTGTCCCTGCCTTTGGGCCACGAAACAGCAAAGCAGGAACCTTGGTGAATGTTGCTGGCAAGATGTGCTACTTTTCAGCGCCAGAGCCAGGATGGAGAGCCAGGGAGGGCATGGTCCCTGTGGACAGGCAGGCCAGGCTCTAGGGCGGGCCGGCGTGGGGATTAGATGGTGCAAAGAGAAACAACCGTGTTTCGGACTTCACAGAAATGGAGCAGGTTGAAAGGCACGAGAGCTGGATTACAGCTGAGCGCCCCTCCTCCGGTGTTCATGAGTGTGCACTCCTCACCACCGTGTCCTCAGGAACTCCCTAAGACCACAGTGGCAGCTCCAGTCCTCCCCTCCCCGCCATGCACCAGCGGTCGCCTGTCTCAGGCCCGCACCTGCTTGCCGCTGTTCGTGTCTTTGCTACATGGTCCTGTTTTAGGTCAAGTTATTAAGAACCTTGATTAACAAGTAGGTGTGGAGAACGGGGGAGGCGCAGCACTGCCGTCTACTGGTTAACTGAGGTTCAGGCCAAGGCACCTGGTTATTTAGTTTTTTCTGTTTAAAATAATTATTAAGTGTAGTGAGGTCCCTCTCTGGCTTGCCAGGAATTGTCTAGTGAATGTGCTGCTGTCTTTAGTGATAAAGATCTTGTAAGACCACGAAGTAATCATTCTCAACAGTAGATCTCATTATAGATAGAGAAGGGATAGGTGATCGTACTCGAATTAGCTGGCTTCTAGACAATTGTGGGATTCACCTGGGAATAGTCTTTTTGGGACATTAATTTTCTCAACACTTTCTTCTTCCTCTCAAATGTAAAATTGTATTTTTTTAATCTGGTTTTTAGGGGGCTCTGGGTGACTGAATGAACTCCCAGAAGCCCCCGTACTCCTCGGGCTAAGTAGAGAGTGGCACAGAGCCTGTGGTATTTTCAGGTCTGGGCAGCATCAGTTGAATGACCCCTAAGATATGAAACCAAGTTCACCCGAAGCCCAGAGCCATGAACCAATTTCCCTAATTAGCTAGAGAGTGTCTCTGGGTATTTTGTCTTCAAGGAGGAGGGAATTAGAGAATGGAGCCTTCCACAGCCCAGGCTGGGATGCTTTTCACCCTGTGCCACTCTTCGGGTCCTCCCTCCAGCCCCTTTCGGGTTCTTTCTCTGTCCAGCCTCCCCCTGACCCCTCGCTGGCCACAGGTGTAATTAGTTGTGCATTTGCCTGGGACTGCTGTGAGAAAGTCAAGCCATCAGCTGGAAAGACATGACCTCCAGACCCACGGAGCAGCCCCCGCCCCTCACCCCCAGGCAGCCACACGCAGTGACAGGCGACTCTGAGTGCCTTGGGGCTTATTGGCAGAGGTGGTGACTGGGCGGCCCAGCATCGTTAAACTGGATTTCAGAAGCTCACAGGCTGGCTGCATCACCACCGGCTCCGCCCCGTGTCCAGGGCTGGGGTCGGCCGCCCCGGGTCCCCTGGCTTCTGTCGTAGGGGGCTCCTGCCAAGCTGCTCACGCTGCGTTTGGGTTCCAGGGAGTACTACATCACCATGGTGAAGTGGGCCACCAGCACCAAGGTCGCCGTGACCTGGCTGAACCGCGCGCAGAACGTGTCCATCCTCACCCTCTGCGACGCCACCACAGGGATCTGCACAAAGGTACCGGTCGGGGGGGAGGGGGGAAGGTGGCGGGGGCGCGGGAGGACGGGACGGGTGAAGAACCGATGGCCAGAGGCGCCCAAGGTGGCGCCAGAGTCGGCTCAGCCTCGGGCCTGCGGTGGGGAGTCCCGGCCCCGGCATGGCCGCTGCCGCGTGGCTGATGCAGGCACAGGCGCAGCCGCAGACCCGGCCGGACCCATCCGTGAGTGGCCGAGTCACCCCGTGTCGGCACCTGGACACCACCCTCAGTTCACTGAGTGTCGCTTCCCTTTACCTGCGCTCACCGCTGTCACCTAAGTGAGCATCCTCCTCATTGCCTGATGCTCAAGAAAGGGGCCCTGGCTTTCCCCCGGACCCCGCTCACCGCCTCCCCTAGCGGGCTCCAGGCCTGGTGCCTCCCCGACCCAGGCCAGGTGGCCCCAAGGGACAGCATCGTCACTGAAGGTCCTGGGGAGGCCAGCCATGTTTCTAGGAGCCTCAGGCTGATTCGGTGTGTAGTGAGTGGAGATAAACGTAGGGGAGAGGACATTAAAATGCTCAAAGAGTAGGCAAAGGAAAAATCAAGTCTAAGAGGCTGCCCTGGGAGAGCAGGCAGGTGCCCCAGGGCACTCACCCGCACCGCATGGGACCGCCCCCTGCCCCACTGCCCAGTCAGGGCTCCCAGAAGTAAGTCACCTTGTGGCAGGTTTTGTAAAAATCAAATAAAATCGATTAATACATCCAGGCAGGACTTTCAGAAACTCCTTTTTGATCTCGTTTCTCTCTCCCGGCTGAGACGGGCCAAGGCTGGCACGCATATTTACTTGAGAGGCTCCTAGCACGGCAGCTGTCACTGCGATCCTAAGCCCCGTGATTCGTTTCTGAGGTGGGCAGTCATTTGGCTGACCTTCCATCTAACCTGGGGTGGATTCCAGGCTATTCTGATGGGTTTGCTTGAAGGGAAGGAAGGACTGAGGGACTCGAGGGACTCAAGGCAGGCAGCTGGGGAATGCTTGTAATCTGCAGCCTCTCCGTGCCCCTGAGCTTTGGGTGTCAGCGGCAGACACTGCTTCCTGCTATTGCCTGTGACAGAGGCCTGCTCGAGGGGCCGGAGGTCCAGCCTGCACCAGCACCAGGCCCACGGGGTCTCCAGGCAATGTGTGTGCTGCACAGCTAGGGTTTAGTGTCTGGGGTTTCATTTTTTCTTTTGTTTGCTCCTTTCCACAGAGCACTGTGAGACCTACTTTTCCCAGGTGTTTTAGCCCCTTTGAAAGGGTTTCTGGCACCAGGAGTGTTGCTTAGTGGTCCAGACTGGGATCTGGACACCGTGTCCACACGTTCCTGACTTGGTGTGGCCTGAGGTTCATGGTTAGATGGACACGTGCCCGGGCAGTGATGACCACCCCATGGCGCACATGCCGTTTTCCTCCAGAGGGTTCCTGCCCACCACGGGTTTGTCCTCGCTGCTAGGGATAGTGGCATTTCTCATTCAAGTACACTCGTGTTTGGCTCTGAGCCACGCACGAGACAGGAGAGCTTGGGTTTTTCTCCTCCCCGGAGCTGCCATGGCAGCTGTGCTACGCTTATGCAGCGACCATGTAGGTGAAGCCAAACTGTGTTCTGCGCTGTTGGTCACAGACACAATATATACAGGGAAAGAAAGAAAAAAACCTCTTATCTAATGCTTTTACTTCATTTCAGAAACACGAGGATGAAAGTGAGGCCTGGCTCCACAGACAGGTAAGTGCTGCATGCCCGGGTCCCCCGTCACTTACACCTGACCCACCCCAGGGCCAGGGCTGGCTCTCAGAGCTTGGACCACAGCAGAACAGCTTCTCAGAGTAAATCACACAGGGCTCCCCGGGCAGAAACAGATGGTGTGTCGGCTCTGCTCATGGTGCTCCCGTTCTCCTGGGCAGCCCAGAGAACTCCCAGAGAATCTGAGTTCCAGGGAGGGTCGTGTGAAAATCACAGCTCCTCAGAGCGTAGACTGTTTGGTGAGACCTCAGCTTGCGGTTAGATGCCAGCATCTTGGTGAATTGAAAATGAAGAGTCTATAAAAGGTCCCTTGACAATCTGCTATTTTATTGTCCCTGTCTCTTCCCTAACATAATGGACCAGCCACCTTCAGCCTGTCCCACTAAAGCCTTTTGGCATTCCAAAAGGTTTGAGACTAATCTATAACTGTTCCTAATATTTCTCTAATGTTTTACCAGCCACCCCAAGTGGATTCCAACAGGTAGAAAAGTGGTGGATATTCCTGTTTATTGCCAGGGCTGGTTTTATTGGTGTCTCATTTGAAGTCACCTCTCTGTGATTCAGTAAGACCCATCCTCAGGGACACAACTGCAAACCATCCTTGGGGATTCTTCATCCCTAACTCGGATAAAGGAACACAAAATAAAGCAGACTCTAGGAACTTGAGACCAAAAGACATCAGTAGAAGCCTAGGTAAATCGTTCTGAGACTTTTTAAATTAAATTTACACAAAAAGTATCGGTATTTCTTCTCTTTGAAGCTTTTTGTCTCGTTCCACACTCTGACACTAGGAAGAACAGGTGAAAACGCTTTGGAACTTCCTGTCTCCTTATCCTTCCTAAGGGAATGAAAATTGTCTTAAAGACTATGGGCAAAGTCAAACCAGACTTGGGTCTCATGAATTATGGTAGAGAGACGCAGATACGCTGCTTCATCAATACGGTGGATTCTATTTACGGAAAATAACTAAAGCTGAACAAAACTATCACCGTAGCTCTCCAAGAACATTTCCAGCACCTCAGCTGCTGGGCTGCTGCTTCTGCCTGTGGAGTCAGTAATATAATTCTCTCAGGAGTCAGGGCCTCGTCAATGGATGGGCTACTCTGAAAAGGCATCCTGTTTCTGCGTGTGCCAATCTTATTCACAAGAGGAATGGATCCACCTGGCCACCTTGTTTTGCACGTCCCAACTTGGGTGCCAAGTCCAAGCCAAGAAGATATCAGGAAGAGAGAGAGACTTAGGGGAACCCTCAAACATTAGCATGCTGTGAAGTTCTTGAATGCCACCTGGACCAAACATAGAGGCATACATATCAAAAATGGTATTATAATGTTCATCTCACATCAAATTGTCAGAGAGATTACAATGAAAGGATCATTTTTAAACTCCATTATCTATATACTGTGTTCAACCAATATTTATGGATCTTGCCAGGCACCATGCTAGACTGGGGATTTCAAAAAATGAGTTGGCTGCTATCACTGAGTACATGTTGTGACATGTGTCAGAACTCCATTCCTTCTTACGGCTGAATAATATCCCAGTATATGTATGTAGCATATATACTGGAATATTATACATATATATGTGTGTGTGTGTATTATATGCATATATACATATATATACAATATAATATACTGGAATATTATTCAGCCATAAGAAGAACTGAAATAGTATTCCAGTAGATTATGGTTTGTTTGTCTGTTGATGGGCATTTGGGTTGCGTCTATCCTTTGGCTGTTCTGAATAGAGCATCTAAGAACAGGCACAAAAGGCTACCTTATTGTGCAATTCCATTTATATAAAATATTCAGAGTAAATAAACTCATAGAAACAGAAAGCTGAGCAGTGGTGTGCCGGGGTGGGGGCAATATGGAGAGGAACAGCTTAATGAACACGGGGTTTGTTGTGGGGTGGTGGAAATGTTCAGGAACTAGCTAGAGGTGGTGGCTCATGCCATTGTGAGTGGACTCCATGCCACTGAATTGTTCACTTTTATTAATATGTTTTCTTTCGTGTGATTGGAATTTTGCCTCAATTTTAATGAATAAGGTGGAGCATGAGCTCTCAAAGATGTTTTAGGCTAGACAGGGAGATGAGACGTCCGTGTCACGTCCACGGTGCGGAACACGAGGGTGATCCTCAGACATTCAGAAGCAGTGCGGAGGTGTTCTGACATTGGCAGGAGTGGGAGCCAGGAGAAGCGTGGTGGGCATGGAGCAGGTGGCCCTCTGCCAGGCCCACTTTGGGTTTGAACAGGAGGAGGTGAGGGACATGCTTAAAGAGCAGCCTGGCATGATTCTTCATTGTGGGCAGTGAGGCTGTGGTAAAGCAAGGTGGGGGTGCCCACTCTGTTCCCCTGTTCCCCTCAAGCATTCTCACGGGGGGAGGTGGCTTCCCGGCTCACCACCGATGGATCTGCTCTCTGGATGGACAGTAGAGTGCGTGGTCCCTGAGGCCCTTGGGGACTGTGGTTCTGGCCTCCAGTGCTCACTTCATCAGCTCTGCAGAGTGGCTGTTGAGCCAAGGTCATCAGCAGGACTTTTCTATATTAGTGACTGTATCTCATTTGTCCATGTGAGAACAGCTACCCAAGTGCAGGGTAAGACAGTCTGAATGGGATTCGGAAAAGCAGATCCTTCCAAGCAAAATCCAGTCGACACTTAAAAGGTAGCATGAATTAAAATAATTTTTACTGTTTTAAAATGTAGACTTTAAAGCATTTACTAAGCACACAGCTAAATTTTAAAAATAGCTGCTTAAACATATGCAATGCTGTCATGAGTTGGAAATGTAAGTTTTTGTGACAGGCGTGTTTTCCTGGGATAGGGAGTCCCTGGGTCAGGCCGGCCCATCAGCTGCAGTTGTGACTGTGGTGCTGGGTTAGGGGCACCCTGCCCATGGCAGCAGTCGGGAGGCCAGGATGTATCTGAAGACCCCACAGGTTGTGCGTCTGTACCTGTGAAGATCAGAGCTACATGGTCTGCAGGAAGATTTAATTTCAAACAATTTCTCATGACATTTTTTTCGTAAAGGAATTCATGGACCCTATTTTTCAGAAATAATCCATAGTGTTTCTGCATCCCTCAAGACACTGTGAAGCCCTGGAGAACAACTTCGTAACTTTCTAAGGCTGGACCTGCCACCTGCTGCCATTGAAGCCATTGGCTGCTGCTTCAGACAGAGCTTAGGGGGTTTTCCTGGGAGGGCTGCAGGCACGAGTGAGGGAGACACACTGAGGCCGCATGCCCTCTACCCACCTGTCTCCAGTGGGTCACAGAAGCTTGCCACAGCTGGCCCAGGAGAGACAGGAATCTGAAAAGTCCTGCAGACCTCAGGGAGACCCAGCCTGCTTAGGTCTACCAGGCTTCCGAGGACCCAATGCAAGAATAGAGGTGAGTTGCAGCAAGCCTGCTCATTTTATGTCATCTGAGCCACGCATCTTCCTCTTCTCTTCCCACCTCCTTCCTGGAACCCACAGTATGGTTACCCACAGAGAGGCCCCATGAGCCAAAAAGAAGAGGCAAATGTGTGTGTGGAGACCCACCAAGTTCCCTCTCCTCTGGGAATATTCCAGAGAAACAGGCAATGCCCTCTGCCACATGCACACCCCATCCCTGCTGCCTGGACCCTGCAAAGTCACCCACAATGGTCCTCTGCCAGAACCATCTCCATTTGGCGTAGAACCACAGAGCCTATTGTTTTGGTTGAAGGATAAGTTCTATGGATCAATTTCTGTCTGTCTTTCTTCTTTAATCGGAATTTTGGTTTTATGATTTCAAAATCTGGGCTGGAAGTGGGGGTGGTTGGACAAAACTATTATCTCTGAACCATGGAAAAAACTGGCAAAAATGCTACAAATAGCTCACGAAGACGCTCTCATCAGTCCAAAGGGCCCCTTCTTTACAGATCTGCTGTGATTGGAGTTGAGGAAAACAGGCACTGTGTTTGATAAATTCTGTTATCCGGAGACACTGGGAACACTTCTCAAATGAGAGATAGAACCAGGATAAAATCCAGGTCCCCTAGTCAACAATCATTGCACTTTGCCACTAAAAATACATTTACCACGTGAGAAATCGGTCTCAGAGAGACTCGAAGGCTTCGCCTGTGTTCCATGACGAGGTAGAGATGACCTCACGATGGTGCAGGCCTTCCCATTACAAAAACAATGCTTCTGGCCAGAATTAATTATTTATTACGTTTATTTAGAGGATTTTTCTTGCCAGACATGCAAACATTTTCCCCAGAAAATTGAGGGGAATATAGCCTTCCCCACCCCGCAGTTGGAGAATGAGAAGTGCATTTTAAAAGCCAGATCAACTGCTGGTCTTTCCACTTCCTCTGCTTTTAACTACCACGCTTCCAACTCTAAATAGAAAAATAAATGTTTGCAGATTAAAGGTTTCATTTTATTGCAAATATTCATGAAGATTAAATGTCATTTTAATCACATGCTAGTTTATTTCTCTGGGCATGTCCTATCTGCATGTGTTCATTCACTGTGGGGGAAATGAGTTTTCCTTGTGCCAGCTGGGGTTTAGCTACCATTTGTTCTCATCCCTGCATTCGTGTGAAGCTCCTCGAGTCAGAAAACACATGTTGTAACCAACTAATTGGTGTTCACGGATGGAAACTTTCAAACTTGAGCTTCCGAGAGGCCAAGGTACTGCAGTAGCAAAATCCCTTTCGTCCATCAAAGCGACAGCCACTCTGTGGGCTGGTGGAAGGCTGAGCCCTGCTGGCTGCTCACTTGCAGGGACCAGGCAGAGACGGTGGCGACACCTGCCCTAAATCCAGCCCGGAACCTGTCCCCCAGGGAAGACTGGGCATGCTGATTCTGTTTCCAGGGGAAAGGTGACCGTGGATCCAAGCGAGTGTTGCATCTGCTGAACCCAATCCATTGGTCCTTGTGTTTCTTTTTCTTTTTTTTCTTCCTTCTTGATGGGCTATTCAGCGTGAGATCAATTGTATTAAATAAGAAGAAAAGACAAGATTGAAAGAATAGATTTTGTTTTTAGTCAAAATCTGGTTTGTGATTGTTCAGAATTACATTTTTCTCTGATATATAATAAATGCCACTGCAGAAATCTCACAATACACTCTGGTTTCAAAGGGCAATAATTTGAGGGGGGAAGCACCCCCTTGTGAGTCTTGAGAGCAGAGTTCCTGTTCTCGCTGGTGAGCGTGGCGGGCACACACGGCCGTTCTTTGTCTCTGCGCTGTGCAGACTGAGGGGATGCCTTTTTAGTTGCCACTGCCCAGGCTGCAGCATCTGAATTACTCATTTCTTCTTCTTCTTTTAGAAAACAGAACAGTTGACTCATGATTCCCAAGGAAAGTATCGGCTCCCCCAAGCACTTATTCTTTCAACTATACCTCTTGTTAGAAATCACACAGAAAATGTATCTGGGGGTGTATTTTACCCTGGTTCGACCTCTTCATAATAAATGATGTTTTAGTCATGGTTTCACCCATTGCCTTTGCCCACAGAATGAAGAACCCGTGTTCTCCAAGGATGGCCGAAAGTTTTTCTTCGTGAGAGCGATCCCCCAGGGGGGGGACGAGGGGAAATTCTATCACATAACGGTGTCTGCGTCCCAGGTACCTCCTGCTACTTTCCAGGACTAAACTAGAAACTAGCCTGCTAGAGGCCATGGGGTGACAGCCTCTAGGGCTGGACACACTTGCCTTTTCGAGGACCCTGAGGTCCCCTGGGACTCGGAAACTGGAAGGTGACTCCCGAAACCAGGGCAGAGCATGGCACTGGGGAGGGCGGAGGTTTCTGTGAGGCCTGGTGGAGCCTTGCTCTATCTGGTCATGTGCGAGAATGTGAATGACACTTCTGGCAAGGTCAGCAGAGACCCTGGGGTCCCCTGTTCAGTGTAAGGCCGAGGACATTGGAGGACCGTCTGTGCTGGGGGCCCTCTCCTTCTCCCTCTGCTGGGGGGGTCTCCCGGACATACTCCCCCTGAGGCATGGCTCCATGCACTCAGCGTCCCTCAGGGCTCCAGCCTCCCCCCGCCACCCAGTCTCCTCTGGAGCTGGATGCAGGCATAATTTTTATTATGTGGCCACTACCAGCTGTTGCTCACCGATTCTGGGGTCTGGCAGGGTAGGAACAGAGCATCCCTGAGTAGGGAACTTTAGAGATTAATATGCATGAATTTAGGACCAAAAGCAGACATCCCGGGGTCACAGTCTCCTGCAGAGGTCACCTCAGGGAGCCTCATGCCTGCAGGATGGGGCTGCCATAGTGCTGACTTTGGGGGACTCTGACCTGAGGAAGAAGGGAGGCACATTCTTGAAGCTCCTCAGTTTGAAAACAGTCTAAAGTTATTTGGGATCAGGGTAGATGAATGAAATGTGATTAGAAAAAAGGTTAATCACAAATTCTATGGCTATAAAGTAAAAAGCTCCTGTTTATGATGAGGCACCAAAGGCAATTTCAAAGGAAAAAAATCCAAGAACATCCCCCGCTGAGAGCAGCTCTGGTGGAATGAGGGTGGGGCTGCAGAGCTCCTGGGATGGAAATGGCGTCTCTGAGAGGCTCATGTGCAATTTGTTCCCAGTGCCCTTAATGGCATGACTGACAGAATGGCTGCAGGCTGTTTCTTTTGTTTTTCCCATGCTCTTCATTCCACCACCCTGCATTCTTTGGTTTACTGTTTGAAACCATTTAGATCAAGATTTTAAAATGCTGGCCAGGCGCCGTGGCTCATGCCTGTAATCCCAGCACTTTGGGAGGCTGAAGCAGGCAGATCACCTGAGGTCAGGAGTGCAAGACCAGACTGGCCAACATGGTGAAACCCCGTCTCTACCAAAAATACGAAAATTAGCCAGGCATGGTGGCACATACCTGTAGTCCCAGCTATTTGGGAGGCTGAAGCAGGAGAATCGCTTGAACCCAGGAGGCGGAGGCTGCAGTGAACTGAGATCACACCGCTGCACTCCAACCTGGGTGACAGAGTGAGACACTGTCTCAAAAAATTTAAAAATGCTTTGGTGTTTTCATTTGGCCCCGAGTCTCTGTATTTGTCCAAGTTGCCATCATCTTCCCAGAGCCCTATCAAACCTTCCAGCAGGAAGCAGGTCTCCTGCACCATCCACGAGGCACCGCCTCCTGCAGGTCCCCAGGAACCCCTGGGGGAGGGGGCCCCCCACAACCTTCCCTTTCCAAACCTGCTTCAAATTCCCCAGCCTCTCCTGGACCCTCTCTGCACCCCCAGGTCCTGCCACCACCCCCCCAACCCATGTTAAAGTCTGCAGCCCCCAGGGTGTGACCTCGGACCCTCCACCTAGTTTAATCTCTCCTCACTCTGTGCCCACCTCCCAAGGCACCTGCCGTCCAGAACAGCTGCCCAGGGCTGCACCTGGAAACCACCACACCCCATTTAAAACCCCACTGAAACATCGCTCCTGCCTACATGGCCTGTCTCTCTCTTCTGTTACGCCCTGCTGTGTAATCATTCTTCTTAACTCAGGAGGCACACAGGGAAAGACAATGCATGCAAAACGTGTCGTGCGGCAATACGGGTCCAAACCATCCTTGTCAGCGGCAGCAGGGAGCACCCTTCCTCCCTCCATTTATTCTATTTCCCCTGCCTGAATTCATCCATCTCCCCACATTTGTCCCTTTTTCCCTCCATGGTCCCCCTTCATAATGGCTCCACTAATTAGATTCACAAATGAAAAAGGCCTACAAAGCATTGATTCTCCTCCTGAGATGCTTCCATCGTGGCTGGATGCCAGGCCCATGTGATTTGCATCACCCAAGAGGACAGTGCGCCGTTCCCCACTGCTGACGTGGGGGGGTGGGGGAAAGCTGCAGGCCTGGAGTTGGTCGGGGAGCGTCACGGAGGATGTTGCCTCCCAGGAGAGGAGCAGGCAGAAGGGGCAGAGAGCCCTTCCCACAGAGAGACAGCAGCCCCTGTCGCCTGGTGTCGGAAACAGTGGGAGGATGAAGAGCCATGCTAGGACACTGGTGTCTTCTCCTGATGCCCTGTCTGTGTGTTTCAGCCCAACAGCAGCAATGACAACATCCAGTCCATCACCTCTGGGGACTGGGACGTCACCAAGATCCTAGCCTACGACGAGAAGGGGAATAAGATGTGAGTGAGAACCAGGGGCCCGCCCCATCTTACTGGCCAATGGGACACATTTGTTAGTTTTGTCAGTTACACTCATGGAGTGCAGGAGCCCGGGGTTGGGAGGGCTCCTCTCTCCTCCTCCTCAGGCAGCATCACTAGCTCCTAGTTTCTTCATGAAAATGTGGCGTAGATTCCCGTCTCAACAGCCCAACTTCCAGAGCTGCGGCGTCCTGAGGACGCAGTTAGGCTTGCAGCCAGCCGGGAGCGAAGCGTGCTAGCAGCAGTAGCAGGGGTAGCCCTGTTACTGATTGAGTCTTCACTAGTCCAGGTGCTTTCCAGGCATTATCTCATGGAACACAACAGTTCCATGAGGTGAGTTTACTGCTTTCCCCATTTTAAAAATAAGTAAATGAAAACAAAAATAAGTAATTTGCTCCAGGTTATTCAGTTGGTAGCGGGTGGATTTGGCTCAGATGAGGAGGGCCCTTTCACCTCCCTGCTCCTAGGTAAGAGCCAAGGTGTCTGCATTGGGAGGTCTTAGGTGAAAATGAATCAACAAGTATTGATTGGGCCAGGCTGTATGTCTGAACTTGTCTTAAATGTTCTCCGATCCTTGCCCTCCAGAAGGTGAGTGATCTTGTAAAACAAATTCCATGTCCACATTCAGGTGCTCGTCACCCCCAACCACAGTACCCTCTGGCCATGAAGCAGAGGCCAGTGCAGGGGGCACCTGGAGCCAGTGGAATCTGCACTGGTGTCCCTCAGCCCTTAGGTGTCTGGCCATCCCCTGCTCTGGCCACAGATGTAGCTAGACCTGAACAGGGGGAGCTACTCCCTGCAGGCCATGGGCGGCAGTCCCTGAGTGTCCATAGAGGTAGTGCCAGGAATGTAAAGTGCAGACGTGCCCTGGAGCAAACTAACCCTGTGCACCTTGCTGATCTTTGCAGCTACTTCCTGAGCACGGAGGACCTGCCTCGGAGACGACAGCTCTACAGGTAGCTCTGGCTCCCCCTGAGCACAGGGCTCTCCCACTTAGGAGGGCATCTGGGCTTTGCAGAATTGCACCTTTTCAGCTGTTCAGAAAGGTGGACAGCAAAGACAGACCCCACCACAGAGGAGTAGCGTAGAGTCTGGAGAGAAGTAATGAAACTTGCAGAGGCCACCAAAGGGGTAGTTTTGAGATTTTTGAGGCTTTATTTTTCTGCTGTTGTTGAGTTGAGTTTTCCCCCATCAGCCACTTTCCTCTTCTGCTGACTGGCGGACTTCACCCCCTTTCCTTTTCACCTCTATTCAGTGTCAACTCAGAGGAATTCTGCACCCCCGGCAATACCCACTGAGTTTTTGTAGGGAGCAGAGTCTGGTTTATGAACCCGTGGGTCAGTGCAAGGAGGCCGGCCCTGCTGTCCAGCATTGCAGCTCGCAATGGAGGACTCTGCCCTGAGGAAGAAGGGGGCGTGTTCCTGAAGCTCCTGAGTTTGGAAGCAATGTAAAGTTATTTGGGATCAGGGTAGATGAATGAAATCGATTTAAAAAAAAAGATTAATCAAAAATATTCTATGGCTATAAAGTAAAAAGGCTTATGTTTATGATGAGGCCCCAAAGGCAGTTTCCCATCTCAACAGCCCAACTGTGCGACTTTGGACAAGCTTCCAAATCTCAAAGAGGGCAGGGCTGTGTACACTGAACCCTGGAGGGGACTGGGTTTTTCTCTAGGGCATGTCCCTCTTCAATGTTCAGTCCTGTCATCTGCCCAGTCACTGTTCTCACTGAAGGAGGCTTTGGGTTGTGAAGTGAGGTTAGCCCTGGGCACTTTCTACCAGGGCCACAGCAGTGAGGAGGGGGGCATCTGCTGCCTCCCCGTGCCTCTGTGTGGGAGGGCTGCAGCCAGTTACACCTAAAGCCGCTGAAGAGGGTGTTCTTCAGTACAGACCTGAGGCTGGAGGCCAGTGGTGCATTGCCTAAATGGAGCCGATGCCTGTTACCCTACCCTCTGCGGGAACATTGGAAAGTCATCCCCCAAGCCGGCCACAAAGGCAGCCTCCCTTCCAGCCATCAGCAGCTATGAGGAGAGGATGAAGTGAACAGGAGGGGGGGCCGGTGGAGGGAGAGTCACACATGTGCTTCTCTGTGTAGATGTTCCATTGTTGCCCCGTGTCTACTAGGAAAATTGACATCCACATGTTACCAATTATTAAAAGTGAGGGGGCTGCCTGGGGCCCCGTCCTCTAACTTACAGAAAGAGAAGGTTGTCTTCTCTCTCCCATGAAATGTCTTTACTCCTGGAACAACAGACTTCATGTTAAAACCTGTGGTTGAGGGGGACCTTCCCAGGGCAAAATGTTCAGATAAGAAATTCTTCCAGGTAGATCCAGTACCTTAGGATCTTTCCATCCTAGGGAGCACGTGTTAGGCCTTCTTGACTTGAAATGACGCTTGACCACAGTGGTCCCCGGGTAAATCTTCAAGCTGGCTCCCACTTGTCTAGCTCCACTGAGTGGGAAGCGCAACCTCTCAGTGGTTTCACTCTGTCGGGACGTGGCTTTTGAAAGCTGCCAGAGTTCAATCCCACTGATGCTGCTGGAGCCCGTGCCTGGTCACAGGCCAGTGTTTGGAACTCCAGAGAATTTGAAGATACGTCACCCTGTCTACTGTACTCAAATTGCTAGTCATCCACTCAGAGAGACAGGACACGTGCAGATAGAGTGCTAGACCATAATGCCGACAGCTCGGTGCTCCTCACGCCAGGCCACTTGCAGAGCCCGGAGAAGGCAGCATAGGCGACCATGTGCCAGCCCTCTTGAGAGTGGGAGGGACCCACTAGCCAAGAAAGGTGGAAATGGAGCTGGGCAGTCTCAGGGGCTCCAGCAGGGAGACAGATGGAGAAAGGCCCGGGGGGTGGGGGAGGTCTGTAGCAGGGCTCTGCAGAACACCCTCGTGGAGAGAGCCCACCAGCTTACCGCACCCAGAGGGGGAGGGCAGCTCCTCTCCGCCCACGTTCATGGTTCATGGCAAACCTTTATCGTTTGCTCTTCCAGTGCCAACACGGTGGGCAACTTCAACAGGCAGTGCCTCTCCTGCGACCTGGTTGAGAACTGCACCTACTTCAGTGCCTCCTTCAGCCACAGCATGGACTTCTTCCTGCTCAAGTGCGAAGGTAAGCTCCTGCCACCCCGTCAAGCCTGTTTCAGGCCGACGCGGAGAGTCCTGGCAGGCACACTTGCAGGGATGTGGCGGCGATGGTGGTGAGAGCACAGCGTGTTCCAGAACAGGTGGGGGATCCCCGCCTACCTGATAACATTACTCATGGGGCAAGATGACTGGACCCCCACAAAGTCTGGTGCAATGGGGCTACTTTACGTTTCATAAAGGTATCCAGCTTATCAGAGTGTTCTGTGCGTGCTGTGCTGGTAATCCACAGTTTGTCTCCCACTGTCCACAAAAAATAGTCCATGAGCTAGTGGGGTAAATATCCTACACAGCGATGAGAATAAGCCATTATTAAAGGTGGTAAAACAATTTCAAAGTTTAACTTTTCAATGATATTTAAGGATGATTGAATATGACCAGGTGTGGTGGCTAACATCTGTAATCCCAGCACTTTGGGAAGCCAAGGTAGGCAGATTCACCTGAGGTCAGGAGTTTGAGACCAGCCTGGCTAAAACAGCGAAACCCCATCTCTACTAAAACTATAAAAGTTAGCTGGGTGTGGTAGTGAATGCCCGTAGTCCCAGCTACTTGGGAGGCTGAGGCAGAAGAATCGCTTGAACCTGGGAGGCAAAGGTTGCAGTGACCTGAGATTGTGCCACTACACTCCAGCCTGGGTGACAGAGTGAGACTCTGTCTCAAAAAAGAAGGATTTGGGTTATATTAAAGAAGTCTTGGCCAGGGGCAGTGGCTCACGCCTGTAATCCCAGCACTTTGGGAGGCCGAGGTGGGCGGATCACGAGGTCAAGACATCGAGACCATCCTGACCGACATGGTGAAACCCCGTCTCTACTAAAAATACAAAAATTAGCTGGGCGTGGTGGCGTGTGCCAGTAGTCCCAGTTACTCGGGAGGCTGAGGCAGGAGAACTGCTTGAACCCAGGAGGTGGAGGTTGCAGTGAGCCGCGATTGCACCACTGCACACCAGCCTGGCACCTGGTGACGAAGCGAGACTCTGTCTCAAAAAAAAAAAAAAAAAAAAAAAAGAAGTCTCAGAAAAATTTTTTCTATGTCCCAATTCATTGATAATTTATCCCAAACTGCAAAAGTTTTTTCACGACAACCAGCATACACAAAAGAGTAGGCTGTGTTGCCTACAGGATACAAAGGATCCTTTTGCTTCTTATCCTGTATCTTGGAAAGATACAATATGAACCCATGGAAAGGTAAGTAATCATAAATAAGGTCATAACAAAATATGATCTCCTGTGAGGAACTCAAGGAATGAAAATATGCTACAGGCAGAGATTGAGATCAGGAGCAGTTCATTCCTCAGTTAGAGTTTCAGTCCCCTAAGCCAGAGGTAGAGAATTAACAACTTTTATCAGCACAGTGTCTTTGCTAGCCTTTGCTAGCTACTGGAGAGCTCATGGCTTCATGACTTCATTCTCTTTTACCAGTGTCATCTAAAATCTTGAAAATCTGCAGAACAGGAACACTCAGCCTCTTGCTCAATACAAGCTCAGCCCCTGACATTCTTCTAAGACAGCGAGGAGACCACGGAGGGGGTGGGGGGGGGACATCTGAAATACATTAGTGCCCCAGTCCCCTCAAAGTTGATGGTACCAAATTCCTCTTCCCTGTGCCTCCCAAGAAGGAGGCCACCAAGTATCTGAAATCACAGAGTACTGTAGGGGAAAGAACCTAAGATCTGATACATCCACTTCATGTATCAGATGGCAAACCCTAAGCCAGAAGTTGAGTGGATTCCCTGACTCCTGATGAGCCAGTGGTACAGAGAGGACCAGCATCAAGGTCTCCCGGTTCCTAGCCCAGTGACCCTTGACTCCCTGGGGGCGGGATCCTTAAAAAGAAGAACCTGGGAAATTATAGGGATTGGTGGGGCATAGGGGTTGGGAAAACGTATCAAGCAGACCCACTAGGAGCTAGAGATCTTACAAGGAGCTACAAAATCAGAATCCAGAATCCAGAATCCTGTCTCAGAAGCAGGAGGCAGCTTCAACACACAGGAGGTCATGATGAAACACACAATTGAGAACTTGAAATATATTTCAACAAGAGTGCCCAAGCAACAATGGTTGAATGAGAAAGGTGACAGGCCTCCATCGTGGAAGTCCTGAGTCAGGGGCAGAGGTCATTTACCATTGGGGCTTGGTCTGGCCTCAGCAGGAGGCAGAGCCTTTGGGATCTGAGGTCTGCCCTGGTCAAGACGGCAACAAGTATGGATTTGTATTTTCTGGATTCTTACTGTAACCAGCGAGAACGGTCTGGCTGCTTGCCACGCATGGAAAGAAGTCAAAATAAGAATGGGTTGTAATATGAAGGAGCAATATTTCTTTATTATCTGTGCTAGCAAGGGGAAGAGCATAAAGCAATTCCACTCTCCAATCTGTGGAGGAAATGCAGGGTTTTTGCTTTGTTTTAAAGAAGGTTTTGAAATGCAGAAGAGCTTCTTGGTGGGTTAGGAGGTGCCAAGAGTGTGACTGGCTGTCGTGGCCCCTCTAATCATTGTCCCATTTGGTGTGGGGGCTGGCGCCATCATGGATCCTACCAGGTTATCAATTCATCACAGTCAGTCTTGTAGCCACTCTTCAGCCATGAGTGGGTTTCAGCCTTGAAGTAATCTTTTGTTAGAGAGAGATTCTGGAGGTATCTGGTTCCATCAGGATCTGACCCCTGGAGATTTTAAGGAAATACGTGACCAGCTAGGAGAGCATGGTGTGTGCTCAGCAAGCATCTGGGTTAGGAAATGTGCATAAGGGAGCACAGAATGGCAAAAAAAAAAAAGGGAGCAGAGGCCACAGCACATTCTGAGGCTGTGTTTCAGGATGAAAAGTAACACACATGCAGCTTGTCTCAAAGTTGTGTCTTAAGACTGGGAGTAGGTAGGATAGGAGAGGGGAAAGAAAAAACAGTTTAAATTGTGGTTTGAGGCTGAGCTGCTTGGTCATATTCTTAACGTGTACTAACGTCTGCTTCACGTGGTGACCCTCCCAGAGCCCAGAATCCAACAGCTCACTTGTTTGAGATGGAGTCTCACTCTGTCGCCCAGTCTGGAGTGTACGGGTGCAATCTCAGCTCACTGCAACATCCACCTTCTGGGTTCAAGCAATTCTCCTGCTTCAGCCTCCCAAGTAGCTGGGATTACAGGAATATATAATTTTTATATTTTTAGTAAAGACAGGGTTTCACCATGTTGGCCAGGCTGGTCTCAAACTCCTGGTCTCAAATGATCCACCTGCCTTGGCCTCCCAAAGTGCTGGGATTACAGGCGTGAGCCACCACACCCGGCCCTTACTTGTTAATTGACCCTTTCTCTGCTTCCCTTCAGAGTCACAGCACCCTGCTAAGTTCAAGCTCAAGTTTAGTCTGGATGCCTCATTCTGACAACTGGAAGCCTTTTATGGTTCAGTTTCTATAAGCTGCAGTGCTGGGTTGAAATCAAAAAGGCTCTCCCAGGCCATGGATTTAGGCAGGGGAAGTTCCCATTCCCACATGGTGGATGTAAACATGGAACCCATGGTAGACAGAAACACAGCCCCATGTTGGGAAGCTGTTTGGACAAAGTGTGTTTAGGGAGCACTGTAGGGTGGCTCCTGTGAAGATTTCTGGTCTGCCACTGGCCTTCTGTCCCAGGGAGGATTCATGATTCTTTTTATGTTTATGTATTCACAAGGCTTGTGTTGCGGTCTGCAAATAGTTATTGTGAAGAGATGGCTCCATAGTTGATACCCGGGAGGAAAACAGAAGCAAAGAACAAGTACAGCAACACAAGGTCAAACACATGACTGACCCAGAACCCAGGTACAACCACACTGGGTCACATACACACAACTGTCCCAGACCCCAGGTACAGCAACACAAGATCAGACACACGAGTGACCCAGCCCCCAGGTATAGCAACACAAAGTCACACATGCGACTCACCCGGAACCCAGGTACAGCCACACTGGGTCACACACACGACTGACCCAGGCACCAGGTACAGACACACTGGGTCACACACACACACACACAGACCCACACACACAACTGACCTGGGACCCAGGTACGACCACACACATACACAAGTGACCCAGGACCCAGGTATGACCACACTGGGTCACACACATGACTGATCTAGCCCCTGGGTACAGCCACACTCTGTCACATACACGACTGTCCCGGACTCCAGTCACAGCCACTCTGGGTCACACACACAACTGACCTGGCCCCTAGGTATAACCACACTGGGTCACACACATGACTGACCCTGCCTCCAGGTACAGACATACTGGGTCACACACATAACTATCCTGGACTCCAGGTACAGCCACACTGGGTCACACACATGACTGACCCAGGCCCCAGGTACAGCCACACTGGGTCACACACACGACTGACCAGGGCCCTAGGTATGGCCACATTGGATGACACACAAATGACCTGGCCTATTGAGCACCTCCACAATCTCACCTTCAGGATGGGATGCTCCTTCCCCCAGTGCCTGGATCCCTACAATAATCAAACAAATTCATAGATCATCTAATCCAGTCTCCACTCTGCCTTTCTTTGATTAAGAAACCAAAGTCTTAGTCATTATGAAATTGTCACCCTAGGGTTTCCTGAACCATTTAAGATCTATTTAAATATTTAGCCTGTTGCCTCATCTTAAGGTAAACATAAACCAGCCCTCTTCTCTTAAATATTTAGCCTGTTGCCTCATCTTAAGGTAAACATAAACCAGCCCTCTTCTCTACAAAATTGCTCTTTAAAATGTTTACATAATAAGCTATTTTCTGGCTAACATAACTTGAATGCCCAAATTAAACTTTCCCCCTGAAGGTGACCAAAATCCCACTTATAAAAAGAGATTTTCTGAAAAGGCTTAAATTTACAAAGACAACAAACTAAACAGGGAGACAGCAGCAGTGAACTCTTTGAACCTGGAAGTAGTTACCAGTGATAACTGACTTAGCAGACCCTGAAGCTGAGCCTCGCCCTGCCATAGGGAAATCTGAGCAGGCATTGGGGATGATCGCCTAAGGGATGAGAAGATCAATTGCTATGAAATCCTAAAGGAGAAAATGATTATACCCATTTGGATTGCTTGGGGCATTTTGCTGGAGGACGAGACTCAAGGAAGGCATCAATGATGAGGTGGCATTTAATATAAATGAATGAGTAGGATTTGGAATGGGAAAAAGCAGTCCAAGCAGAAGGTACAACCTAGAAAAAGCACACAAAATGTTCTTAGATTATGCAATGGAATCTTTTGCAGCCTGTGAATTATGATCAAGTGAATACAATAACCTGATTTAATAAACAAGATAATTTAAAATAATTTTATTTTTCTCCACATCTCTCAGTAGATATTAAAGTGGACCCAGATGTGTAGTCTAGACCAACATCTAGTCAACACTCATTTCCTCTCCTGTTTCCTTCATACCCTGTTATTTTGAGAGAGTCTTGGAAACCTGTGACAAAAATAACATCTCCATTCCTAGCATTAGAGACTCTTGTTTTCTTCTCCTTCCCTCTTCCTGCAGCATTTTATTGTACAGATTAACTTAGTCTTCCAGTTGCAACCAGAACCAAAGAATTCTTCCTTTTTTTGGTTAAGGGTAAATGTACTGGCAATGAGAGGTTTCTCTTTGGTGAAATCTGTCACATAGGGAGGAAAGTGCAAGTAGGTCAGGTTGTTTGGGCATAGGAAGGAATGATAGTCAAAGACTTTAACAACTAGGACAAGGTGGGTACCAACCAGCCAAAAGGCATGCCCCTGAGAGCAGATACAGGCTATCAAACCACATTAGGACATAAGGGCTGGGTATAAAATCATGAAATTAAAACTGCTCTGTTTAGACTTCATCATTCTTCCTGCCTTTTTGTGGGCCTTCCATTAGGACAGTTTTTGGTAAGTTTAGCTGATATTGACCTATACTGTAACTTACATTCAGTATTATAACTTATATTCAGCAGTATAACTTTATCATCTTAGTAGATTTGGGCTGCTGTAGTGAAGTACTACAGACTGTGAGACTTATAAACATTAATTTATTTCTCACAATTCTGGAAGCTGGAAGTCCAAGACTAGGGTGCCAGCGTGGTTGGTCCTCACAAGGGCCCTCTTCTGGGTCACAGCTGACCAATTTCTTGTATCCTCATATGGTGGAAAGAGGGTGAGAGAGCTCTCTGGGGCCTTGTTATAAGCGCACTAATCCCGTTCCCCAGGGTTCTGATCTTGGGATCTAATCACCTCTCAAAGGCCCCACTTCTAATACCATCATGTTGGAGGTTAGGACTTCAATGTATAAATTTGGGGGGAACATAAACACTCAGTTCATTATAATCATAGCTGATTGTAGCTCATCAGTTGTTTGCAAGCAGTACTTCCGTTTCATTAGTCTTTGGCATACTGATATTCTCCTAATGTCCAGTTTTTCTTCCACAGTGTATTGTGTCTATCATCATTATAGAGTTCCATCTAGTAGTATCAACATGTGCTTTCTCTAATTTTTCATTAATATTTCTTCTGCACCTTCTCAATATTTGACGTTTTTACGCTTATATGTTTATGTTTATAATTCTTAATTCCTTAAAATTGTTGATTTTACATATAAACCTAAAAATTATTTTTAGGCTAATAATAATTATTAACCTAAATAATAATAATTTTAGGTTAATTCTTTAATTTTTGACTATACATACAAACCCATAAATTATTTCTCTACTTTGCACAGTTACATTAAAATAGATTCGAATCTAATGCATACATAAATAGAGGCTCAGAAATGCAGGCAGGCATGGTGACTCATGCCTGTAATCCCAGCACTTTGGGAGGCTGAGGCAGGCAGATCATAAGGTCAGGAGTTTGAGACCAGCCTTGCCAATATGATGAAATCCCGTCTCTACTAAAAATACAAAAATTAGCCAGGCATAATGGTGCATGCCTGTAGTCCCAGCTACTCAGGAGGCTGAGGCAGGAGAATCACTTGAACTCGGGAGGCAGAGGTTGCAGTGAGCCAAGATGGTGCCACTGCACTCCAGCCTGGGCATCAGAGTGAGACTCTGTCTCAAAAAAACAAGAAAAAAGAAATGCTTATAGCCCCTATATCCACTCACTGCCTCACTAGATCCCATCTCTGAATGTCAATATTTATATCTAAAGGGCATGGATTTCAGATGACCCCTGGATACTCATGTGAGGGATCAGCTGTAAGCCAGACTCAGTGGAACCTTGTAGAAACTCACTCATCTCTGTAACACAGAGAATTTATTTCCAACTCTCTATTGTCTGGAAGTGAAGCCAGCTATGTTCAAAATATTGTATTATAATGTAAGCTTTTATGATGATTTTCCAGAATATACCAAGCAGCTTTTGGCATACATACTTAATTGGTCTTCTCAATGACCCTGTGAGATAGGTAATAAAAGAAATTATTTGTTAAGTTCTTTACAATTTGAAAAGTATATTTTCTTTTTGAGATAGACTTTTGCTCTTATCACCCAGGCTGGAGTGCAATGGTGTGATTTCGGCTCAGTGCAACCTCCATCTCCCAGGTTCAAGCAATTATCCTGCCTCAGCCTCCTGTGTAGCTAGGATTACAAGCGCCCACCACCATGCCCAGCTAATTTCTGTGTTTTTAGTACAGACGGGGTTTCACCATGTTGGCGAGGCTGGTCTCAAACTCCTGACCTCAGGTGATCCACCTGCCTCAGCCTCCCAAACTACTGGGATAACAGGCGTGAGCCACTGTGCTGGGCCTCAAAAGTACATTTCTAATTATATTTTAATAGTTGATGACTATGTTCCCATTTCTGATTCCTTGCAATTTATATTCTAGCACAAATAGATCTACTTAGAATTCCCTAAACTCAATATCGTATTTCACATTTCCATGCTTTTGTCTTTGGCTAACTGATAAACACCTATGCATTCTTCCAAGACTTTCAAGGCAGGGTTGATTTTTATCCCCTTCCAGGAGGGATGAATGAGAAGTCAGAGAATGTGGAAGTGGCTGTGGATTCACCCCCAGACCTATGCCCGTGACAGGAACTCGATCTTCAGCTGTCTTAGATGACTGGGGGATGCCCAGAATGGGGGAGGCCTGGGTAGTCTCACCTTCTAGTCGTGGATAAACCCAATTCCACCTTTAAAGAAAAAAGTGCTCACCTCCTGGACTCACTTCCTAGGACAGATGTAACACATTACCACAGTCTGGGCGGTTTAACCCAACAGAAATGTATTCTGTCACAGTTCTGGAGGCCACAAATCCAAATCAAGCTGTTGGCCAGTGTGGTTTCTCTTGGAGGCTGTGAGGAGGAATCTGTTCCATGCCTCTCTCTAGCTTCTGGTGGTTGCCAGCAGTCCTTGGCGTTCCTTGACTTACCAATGCATTGCTTTCATCTTTGCCTCTGTCTTCACGTGGTCTTCTCCTCTGCCTCTGTATCCAGATTTCCCTCTTCTTATATAGATGCCAATCATTGGGTGAGGACTGACCTAATCCCGCATAGCTTCGTCTTAACTTGACTACATCTCCAAAGCCCTCGTTTCCAAATAAGGTCACATTCACAGGAACCGGGGGGTCAGGACTTCAACATAACTTTTGTGGGGGGACACCATTAATTAAACCAACAACATCTCCCTTCTAAGGCCCATATTGCCTTCTTAGAAAGAAAGAGTGCTTAGCTTGTTTTCTCAGGAACACAAAATTAAGGGCAGCCACACTGTACTCTGTGCCAGAGACTGTTCTTAGTGGCTTCACCACATTCTGAAAGCAGCAAGAGGGGTCACTGAAGGAAGTAATGTGATTCCCACCGTGTCTTGGATAGCAACTCTAGCATATTAGAGGAAGAAGAGCCGTTCCAGCACAGATTCCGTCCAGGAATACTTCTTCCCTGTCATAATGCAAAATTCACAGTCCAGTGCCATGGAGCTATAACACGTTGTATAGAGTTTCTCCTGCCCATCTGAATTCAACCCTCAGAGCCACTGCACAATGAAATCAGAGTGCACAATTTACATAATTTGTGTTTCACAGTCCTCGCCTCTGTTTAGAGAATTGGATTTTTCTCTTCAAAATGAATCTCAAGAGTATGATTTATTTTCCTTCAAGTTTTTGGAAAGGACTCAATCAATCCTCTTTCTAAGAAATGTCCAAATGCCACCAGGAAGATGAGTTCTGTGTATGAATTGGCCATTTGCTGCCTCCCACTGAAACATTTTTTTGTGTTCTTAAAAATAACTAAATAAACTTCCTTTTCTTGAAGCCGAGGATGCAGCTATTGCAGTCACTTGCTGCTCTGAGTGGGAACAGCAGCCTGTGTTCATGAATCCCTTACAGCTCTGAGCTCTCACCCCCGCCCCTTGCAGTGTTGAGCTGTGATTTAGGGAGCTACTTTGCAGACTTTAGGAAGTTTGGTCTTTGACTTAGCAGTTTGGTTTATCAAGATAACTTCTCCTTTTCCAAGTGGAATGGGACCAAAATATTATTACCCAAGCCCAAAATAAAGTGACTAATTCTGATAACTATTCTTACTCTTAAATATTTCCCAAGATCCTCTGTTGTCACCATCATTGCCATCATCATCAAAATTACGGGAGATTGAAATGGCAATAAGGGAGGGCTGTGGAGTATGGAACCACAGAGCTGGGTTCTAACCTGGACTCTGCCACCCACAGCTTCGTGACCTTAGGCATCTTGGTTAACCTTGCTCAATCCTCCACACCTTCATCCTGAAAATCAGAGGAATAACAGCATGGCAGTTTCCCCTTATCCACAGTTCTACTTTTTGAGGTTTCACTTACCCAGAGTCAACTGTGCTCTGAAAATATTAAAAACAAGATATTTGGAGAGAGCATATTCATAATAACTTTTATTACAGTATATTGCTATAATTGTTCTATTATTAGTTATTGTTCTTCTCTTACTATGCCTAATTTATAAATTAAACTTTATGATAGGTATGTATGCACAGAAAAAAACATTATATACATGGGGTTTAATACTATCCTTGGTTTCAGGCATCCACTGGGGTCTGGACACATGTCCCTAGTGGATAAGGGGGGAGCACAGTACCTGTCCTGTGAGGTTGAGGATTAACCTAGATAGTGCATGTAAAGTACTTATCATGACATCTGATACATAGTGTTTAATAAGTCTCAACTGTCATAACTGTTGTCATCACCTTAGTAATCAATTGAGTTTATTAGACATCCACTTGCTACCCACTCAGTATCCAAAAGTTGGTGCCAGGGTTGGGGGTGGTTAATGTGCATGAAGTGAATGAAGAATCACCCTTTCCCAAATGTGAGTGGACCCTTCAGCACCTCAGCAGGCTCAGGTTGGAACCCCTAGGTCTTGTGCTTATACTAGCAGCTAAGAAAATCAGAGCAACCATGGATGCCAGAGCCACAAAACATTAAATCAGCCATCAGGCATGGAAACGAGTACCTGGTGGCTTCCAGAGTGTGTGTGCCCAGCATGGTTCTCACAGTTGGTTCCTGGCAGAAGTTAAGAAGTAAATTTCCTGCTTTCTTAACACCTGCCCTTTCCTCCTGCTGTGCCCTTTCCCTTCCACGCCTTCAGGTGCCCGGAGCTCCCAGCTGCACCGCCTACATCCTCTCACTGGAAAAACATAATTTACCAGGGGAAATGTCCATGAAGGTGCTATTAAGGTGTCATGCAAATATGTACACTAAGGTGCTTGTTACTCTTCCCCAGGTTTTAGTCAGAACACAGAAGTGAGTAAGGCAGGGATCAAAAACAGGAATCAGCCGACCACCTATGCTTGTTGGGAAGTCACTGGCTGCAGTGCTATGGATGAGAAGGGTTCTGAGGCCAAGTGCAGGCTCAGCAGGAAAGAACATCAAGAGTGATTGATGGGTGATGTCAAGAAAGTCATGAGTGATTGATGGATATGTCACAAAAGTCATGATGTCATTAACATGAGTGATTTGTGATGTCATGAATATCATGAGTGAGCGATTAGTATGAGCAATGTCATGAGTAATTGATGAATGATGTCATGGGGGGCATAAATGATGATGTCATGAATCACGAATGAGTGATTAATATCAGGAACCTCGTGAGTGATTAATGTTATGACTACTATGATCGATTGATGATGTCATCATGAAATCATGAGTGATCGATTGATGTCATCATGTCATGAGTAACTGACTGGTGTCATGAATGTCCCAAGTGATTAGTGACTTAGCTTCATCAGTAATTGATGTCATGAATGTCCTGAGTGATTGATGGATGATGTCATGAATGTCCTGAGTGATTGATGGATGATGTTGTGAACGTCCTGATTGATTGGTGATGTGTGCCACCCATAGTCTTGAGGGAGCAGGTGGCAGCCACATGCCATGCATCTGTGATGTTTGGTGTAGTCTCCAAAATGAATGAATACCTCCATGTGGTAAGATTTCAGATTCTGTATTATTCAAGATGAAATGCATTTGGAAGTTTCAGATTTATCCTAAAACTCACCATGTACTGCAGAATGAAGTGAAGAAGATTGTTTTTTGAAGGGCCTAGACTCCTGAAGCATTACAGTCAGCCAAAATAGAAGTGACAGCACATCACTTCAGAGAAAAGAAAAGGGCACGCATGAAGAGAAGCAGACTGAGACTCGGTTACCTGAAGGGATGGAAATGGCTGCCATGGAAACTCTCCTGAGGGAGGCTGTTGCCCAGGGTTTCTGACTGAAGGGCACCTCTTGTATCACTCTTCTTTTGAATGAGGGAGAAGAAATCTCCAGATCCTTCCAGAGTAGCCCAGGGGTGATGCTGATTCATATCCCTTCAGAGTGCTGGATCAACAGTGTAAGCAGGTGTACCCTTTGCATGATCCCAACGTAGGAATTAAATATTCTACTTCTGCTCAAATTATTTGCTAATAAGTCACGCCTAACTGTAAATGAGTAGTCCCAGAGCTGGAAAAATAATACATAGTATGCATCTTCATTGATAAAGCTGCGTTATTAGCTTCAAACATGTAGGGTGCTATTAACTCCCACCGACAAATTTGAAAACAAATGGTTTGGTTCTACAAACTAGTTAATCCTCTAGACATCTCTTATATCCAATTTCCAAGGAATTAACCTCAGCTGCGCTTTTTAATTTTGAATTTGTCCAAGTGAATGTTTTGAACCAGGTTTGCAACTCCTTGGAGCATTGCTGCTGTGCTTCTAAGAGCGTCTGTTCAGTCTCTCAAACATTTAGAGCCATTCTCTTTGAGGCTGCATGAACCAAGAACAAGGAGAAGGATTCTAAAGGCAGGCTGTATTGTTAGTGCAAGTGACATGAATACTTTGGAAGATGTCAGACTCTTCAGTGAATGCCACCAGACACCAAGCAAACCACCCATCTTCCTCCTCAGAAACAACCAAATAAATATCTCCCATGGAAAAGAAACGTCTCACTTTCCCACTCAACACCTTTCCCATCCCTGGGCAGGGGCAGGTATGCTGAACCTGGTACCAGCATACCTTTCTACATCAGAGGCCATGTCCTGCAGTGTTTTACCTGAAATGTCCATTAAAAATAAATAATGGGGCGGGGTGCAGTGGCTCATGCCTGTAATCCCAGCATTTTGGGAGGCCAAGGCAGGTGGATCACCTGAGGTCAGGAGTTCAAGACCAGCCTGGCCAACATGGTGAAACCCCATCTCTACTAAAAATACAAAATTAGCTGGGCATGGTGGCACGTGCCTGTAATTCCAGCTACTTGCAAGGCTGAGACAGGAGAATCACTTGAACCTGGGAGGCAGAGGTTGCAGTGAGCTGAGATCACGCCATTGCACTCCAGCCTGGGAACAAGAGTGAAACTCTGTCTCAATAAACAAACAAACAAACAATTTATGACATTCAACCCAATAAATAATGCCTCTAGAATGTGTCCATTCCTTTTATCCCTACTGCCTCTGCTCTGGGTAATAAAAGCCCTTTTGTGACTGGTCAGTTTTCCTGTGAGATTTCCCAGTGACCAGTTCACCTTGCTCCTGCCTGAAATATGACCAGATCGCATTTTCTAAAGAATGTGCTCCGGAAGTCTCTGTTCAAAATGACTTCCGGAGCACATACATTTCTCTTTTATCTAAGTAAAATGATAGAAGAAATATAGAAATATTTTAAAAAACCAGTGCCACTGGGCCACTAGGAAGGGGCCCAGTGGACTGGAACGTTGAAGAATTTTTGTAAAGTAAACATAAATGGATCACTGTCAAAGTGAAAGCCAGACACAAGGGAATGTAACATGACTGGCAAAAGACATAATTATAAAATGAGGAGGAAAAAGAGTTTGTTTGCTCAGAATTCTGAACTGTGGTGCACCTGTCAGAGTGGACGCTGCCGCCTCCCATTTTTGGCCCTAAGACAAGAGGAGACTTGGCCAGGGAGACTTCCAGAGGGGTTGGTGGGGCTGGAAGGGGAGCTGCACTGTAGGTGGCCACAAAGCCTAGGCCCCAAGCTCTGCAAGAGGCCCCCTTATCCACTCATCACCGCTCTGTCTCCACCCGGAATCGGAATCCACCTTCACGGAAGAATCAGCTCTGGGGCTGCTGAAGCCACATGTCCACAGCCTGGGTCCCACCTGGACGAGAGAATAGCCAGCCGGGCACCACTGCAGCACATGGGACTCACGAAAGGGAGGCTTCAGACCGAGCGCCTGCGAAGCAAATCCCTGGAGAAGAATTTTAAAGATCCTGTCCATTTGCTGCAGCGACACCTACTGTGAATCTCCTCCGAGATATTCCAGAAGGCGTCTCCTTTACCACACAGAGAGGGCGGTTGTGGAATGAGGGAAGCGGACTGCTGGAGACTTACAATATTTACAAGACACATCTTTGTAAATTGAGAAGAAGAACTGAATAAGAAGATAGTCGAATACTCAGTTCCTCCCAAAAGCCTGGATCATGCCTGACGTAAATTAATAAGGCCTCTTAATTATTTTTAGTGCTTCTTCCCTTCACTTTCTGAAGGGTTCTTATTTGGTCAAAATTATGAACAGAACAACGCCAAAAAGTGCCCTAGAAAATACAACTGAAGAGCTTCCCAGAAGACCCTATAATGGACAAAGATGAATATTCAAAAACTTGAGAGCTATGAAAAATAGATCCAACAAATGTAATCTCTTTGTAGAGGCTTTAGAAGGAGAGAATGGGGAGAAGGAAAGGGAAAAAATAAACCAAGATATGATGGAAAAAACATTCCCCACACTTTTGAGTCACTGGAGAAAAAAAAACCTAATAAGTGTAATGCTAAGAGTTTCGGAAAACATCTAACGATAGATACCTCCTAATAAAACTTGACAATTCAAAGTTTAGACATTACATAAGATTACAGGCCATGTGCAGTGGCTCATGCCTGTTAGCTGTACTAATTTAATATAGACTGGCCCCACAAAACGTGTTCTTCATGTTTACTGAAAACAGTCTCAAGGCCAGTGTTGGGGACGCCCTTCTAGCTACTGTACGTCAGGATGTTCTCTGCAGAGGGTCATTCAGAATAAATTTTCCTCTGGTCTCAACACCAGGCATGGTTGAGCTTCTCATAACCTATCTAATGGGCTGTAAATCGTGTTTCCCCACCCTGTGTTGGCTGCTAGAGAGCTTAGCGTGAAATGTGTGGCATAGGTGGGTAGGTCTTTCTAGCACACATTTTATATTTTAAGCTTTTTCCTGATTTCTATTTTTCTTATTTTTCATTGTTCTGATAGTCTCACCTACTCATTTTAAGCTTGTTTTATTTTTATCTATGCATTCATATCGTCCTTATCCGCTTTCAGTCATCCAACATGGATAGACAGATAATAGATGAGAGGAAAATGACTGACCCATTTGGCAGGCAGAAAATTAAAGTACTCCTAGCCTAGCATTCAGGGCTGCCTACACTCTGGCCACTTAGCCAGCCTCATAATGACACTACTCCTCCGTCAGAGCTTTTCAAACACTTCTAGCAGCACAACCAGTTTTCAAATGAAATGTTAAGTGATATATATATTATCTTTTTTTTTTTTTTTTTTTTTTTTTGAGATGGAGTCTTGCTCTGTCACCAGATTGGAGTGCAGTGGTGTGATCTCGGCTTACTGCCAGGTTCTGTCTCCTGGGTGCAAGCAATTCTCCTGCCTCAGCCTCCCAAGTAGCTGGGACTATAGGCACATGCCACCACGCCCAGCTAATCTTTTTGTATTTTTAGTAGAGACGGGGTTTCACCATGTTGGCCAGTATCGTCTCCATCCCTTGCCCTCCTGATCCACCCACCTCGGCCTCCCAAAGTGCTGGGATTACAGGCATGAGCCACCGCACCCAGCCTCATATGCTTTCTCAATTCAAAGTATAGTATTTGCTTTTCAGTTCAATCAAAGGAAATAGTAAGACCATTTTGGTGAATACAAAATGTAAACTACTAATTAAGAGATACAGGTAAAAGTTACAGCCTCTTATTAATCACCGTCACCCTCCAGGAAATTCACACCAAGCCTTTGCAGGCCCACAGCAGCACTTCTAGTTAAAAGCCACTGTGGAATATATGTCTCAAGTTCCCCTAATGTTACTTCTGTACCTGTCAAACTATCAACTTATTTAAATATCTTATCCAACCTCCAAGATTCAACCCCATAAACTTTCCCTGGTGACATCCGTGCCCTCTCCTTCCCTGGGGCTCTGAGGGCATTTTCTGCCTTTACCCTGTGGCATCTTGTCCATCTCCCTTACAGGTGCTGAGCTCCCAGAGGCAAGACTGTTTCACTGACATCTGTGCTGCAGCTTTATAATACACTGTCTTCATCCATTCGGACAGCTATAACAAAATACTGTAGACTGGGCATAAATTTCTGTGTCTAAACAGCAGAAATTTATTTCTCAGAGTTCCAGAGGGTGGGAAGTCCAAGGGCAAGGCAAGTCGGTGTCCGGTGAGGGCGTGCTTTCTCACTGCACCCTCACATGGGGGAAGGGGAAAGGAAGCTCTCTTGGGCCTTTTTTATTGGAGTGCTAATCCTATTCAGAGGGCTCCACCCTTGTGATGGTATCACATCCGAAGGCCCCACACCATAACACCATCATCCTGGGCGTAAGGATTTCAATAGCGGAATCTCAGAGGGACACAGACATTCAGAGCACAGCCCAGACTGAGTATGTGTAATTGATACATGAACAGCCATTGAGTCCTGACACAGTGCCAGACTGTGACATTCACTTTGTGGGTTCAGGGAGCAAGGAGACCCAGTCCAAGCTTGTAGAGACCTTACAGACCAAAGCTAGTGACAGTGTCACCCCCGGCTTCATCCACGCCTCTGCTCACAGATGCCTCCCTGGCTCCCTCCGAAGGCCCCAGTCTAATTTTCTCTAGCCCTCATCCTGCTCCTCCACCCTGTTTCCTGCTACTCATCCCGTTTTCTCTGTTGCACGTTTCATTCCTGCCATTGATTTTTCCATGTGTGTTTTCAAATGCTCATCTTCCCAGTGGCATGTCAGTTCAGTGAGTACAGGGACTTTGATCCTAGCATCTAGTGCAAGAGCTATTGCATAGTGTCCTCCATACATTAGCATGTTTGAATGGATGAATAAAAGCTGCACTATCGTACTGTACTTTGGGGTCAATGTAAACCTGGTTTAAGGTCATAATTTTACTCTAGAACTTCCTGGAAAATAAGTTAATGCAGATGCCATTTCTAGGTTACAATAAAAGCTGCTTCTCATGTTGTGAGTAGCCGAAATATTCTTTAAGACATTATTTTTGGCCCTCATTTGTAAAAGCACGCTCACAAGATCCAAAAGTGTGAACACTGATTTAATTTTTTTTAACAAAAATGTCATAAAGAATCAAAAACAATTAAAACAATGCGATATGCAATTTGACCCAGGAGTTTGACACTGTGGTGAGCTATGATGGCACCACTGTACCTGAGCCTGAGTGACAGAGAAAGACCCTAACTCTAAAATAATCGTAATAACAATAATGCAATATGCAATTTTAAACCCATGCTTAATGCACAGTAAAGGGGTCTGAATGAGTTTTCCAAGTGCATATACAGCTCTTTTTGGCAACTTTAATGTGTCTTCTCTGTTACTTCAGGGGGAAGTACTAGTGCCTGTGAATAAGGTTTTAAGGAGCCAGACTTCAACGTAACATAAAAAAAGTCACTAAGGTCCTAACCATCATTGTGTGGGTCTCATTGTGTGTAGCACATGGACAAGCAGTGAAGGTGGACATGCCAAACTCTCGTCCCAGGAGTTCTCCAGACAGAAACCAGATGACCAGTGATAGGCACATTTTTATAGGTTCCCTGTTTGGATTATTTTGTCTAGGTGAACTAAGATCCTTGCCAATTTCAGAGTCTGTGATTATTCTTCTCCGATACTGACTCAGTAGAGCCACTTCAGGGCCCATTGCAGCACCCAGGCAGATACGGCACCTTCTCCAAAGATCCTGTGTCTCCACCTCTGTGCAATGGTGCTTATTGTAATAATAAAAAATCTAATGCATGGGGAGATACTACAGTGCATTCTGAATAATCATCAAAATTCATTGGATCTATGAAGTCCAAAGTTACTGTTCTGCAAACTTTGTTGAATTACCTATTTTGAAAACTTGATCTTTGTCAGCCACTCAGGACGCAGTCAGTTTCATTCTTCTCCTTAGTGGATATTGGTGAAAAGTCTGTTTCTTAGTTGTAGATAAGGAAACTGTGCTACCGAACTAGAGGAATCCTCACCTTACACAAACAGTGCTGACGCATTCTGGTCAACAGTAAAATATCTATTTATCTCTTCCTCCCATACTTCAAAAGTAGATAACTTGTCTCTTAAGAAACATTTTTTTGTTTGTTTGTTTGTTTGAGACAGAGTTTCACTCTTTTTGCCCAGGCTGGAGTGCAATGGAAAGATCTTGGCTCACTGCAACCTCTGCCTCCCAGATGGATTCACGTGATTCTCCTGCCTTAGCCTCCTGAGTAGCTGGGATTACAGGTGTATACCACCATGCCCAGCTAATTATGCATTTTTAGTAGAGATGGGGTTTTACCATGTTGGCCAGGCTGGTCTTGAACTCCTGACCTCAGGTGATCCACCCTCCTCAGCCTCCCAAAGTGCTGGGATTACAGGCGTGAACCACCGCACCCAGCCAGGAACATTATCTTAATGCTTAGTAAAATGAATTACAAGAGGTGGGAAGTGTCTATAGCTCCTAACAAACGTTTCTACTTTAGCTATGAAGACATAAAAAGAATCGGTCCCAAACTTAATTATGGATGCTAATGAGGAGGAAAAAGATAAGAAAAATTCAGGTGCTTCCCTGGCTCTGCATTTCTGCTTCGGCAGTTCTTCATTGTTTAAGAGGAAGGTAGCAAACACAGATGCCCACTGCCGCTGGAAGGGAATGGAAATGAGTGAGCCCCTGTTTGTGTCACAGAACGGGGGCCACTGGAGAGAACCTCTGGTGTCTGACAGGAGCCGCTGTAACTCAGCTTCAGTCAGTCGTTGCCATTCAGAAATTGTTAGATATCCAGTTCTTCCAATATTTCAGTAGAAATACAAAATCCATATTTTCATGTAAAAATCTGATTTTTAAATGTTGGCAACCCACTACAATTTGAAAAATATTCCTTTTAGTGAAATGAAACACTTACAGTCCACATCTGGCCCGTGGGTGACCAGCAAGTGATGTTCACCTGAATCGGTATACCAGAGGGCCAAGAGGACTTCCTCCTGTTTCTCAGCCTTACTTACAAGCTGCTCACTTGGTCATTATGAAATCACAAAAGCTTATGTAGCCAGAGGGAGCCGTAACAGAAGCAGGTGTGCTGAAGTCTCAAGGATCCAACTTGGATACTCAGGAATCCACAATACTTTCTATACTGATCTGTATGGAAGACTATTTTTTATTTTATTTATTCAGGCAGAGTCTCACTCTGTCGCCAGGCTGGAGTGCAGTGGCATGATCTTGGCTCACTGCATCCTCCACCTCCTGGGTTCAAGCAATTCTCCCTCCTCGGCCTCCCAAGTAGCTGGGACTGCAGGTGCATGCCACCATGCCCAGCTAATTTTTGTATTTTTAGTGGAGACAGGGTTTCACCATGTTGACCAGGATGGTCTCGATCTCCTGACCTGGTGATCCGCCTGCCTCGGCCTCCCAAAGTGCTGGGATTACAGGTGTGAGCCACCACACCTGGCCCTATGTAAGACTATTTTAAAGCTAACTGTTCTTAATTCTGAGCTATCCAGCACAGTTGAGTAAGACAGTGTTCATAGTAATGAATTTCTCCCATTTTAGTATACATAAATTGTCTTCCAAGAAAAGGAATATTTGTCACTCACTCTGCCAGCTGTCAGTCCATCTTCCCTTGTTGCTGGGAACCTCTTGGCCTCAGTGCCTTCGTCACTGACGTGAGCGTCTGTCTGTGTGAGGAAGAGAGAGTGCTGTCACAACAGGGGTTGTGGTGACTGTTGAGTCCACTTCTGCTGCCTCGGTGTTGAGGAAACCAGGGCCCAGGACTTGCACATGGCTCGTTAAGAGTGGGGTCGGACTGGTTCCCCCGCACCCTGACTGCCACTCTGGCTGCTGTTTCTTCAGTGTTCTTCTCATTCGTGTTCTGGTTAATTCAGTAGCAGGTCACTGAGGCTTTCTGTGCTTGGCACACAGCACATGGAGAAGGAACAGGATAGAAACCTATAAGATTCACTAAGGGAAAGGTGGGAAACAAAGATCAGGGTCACACACTTATTCTCATAAGGTGCAAGATTCACTAAGGGACTTTGGGAGGTTGAGGTGGGCAGATCACGAGGTCAGGAGTTAAAGACCATCCTGGTCAAAATGGTGAAATCCCATCTCTACTAAAATACAAAAAATTAGCCAGGCATGGTGGTGGGCACCTGTAGTCCCAGCTACTCGAGAGGCTGAGGCAGGAGAATTGCTTGAACTCGGAGGCAGAGGCTGCAGTGAGCTGAGATCACACCACTGCACTCCAACCTGGTGACAGAGTGAGACTCTGTCTCAAAAAAAAAAAGATTCACTAAGGGAAAAGTGGGATGAAACAAAGATCAGGGTCACACATTTATTCTCACAAGGCCTGCTGGTTTCATGAGCACCAGTTCTATAGCTTCTCAGACCAGGGCTAGCTCACATCTAGGTGAGAAGATAGACGGTCGTTCCAGCCACTCATCCCACCAGCCAGAAACTTATATCCTAGTGAGTAACGGCAGAGGAATCAGTCCACAAAGGAATCACTTCACCCCGCATTTCACAAATGCAAACCCATAATCATTACGAGAAAGGGAGCTGCGACTAATCATCAGAATTGTGAGCAGTTCCAATCCTGCACATTCTGAGTGTAGCACCGTGTATGAGTTTAATAAATATTTGATGCCTACAAATAGGAACAAAGATGTTTATGGATACAAAATGTATCTTAAGTAATGGTTGAGAAAAGAAATGTTGGCTTAGCTTTAGAGAAAGTCTCTGTCTTCCTGTGCCAGTCTTTATCTTCTAGACATTAAACTGGATGTATATTCTTGGTCAATATCCCTTATTAAAAATGTAGTCCCTCAAAATATTAGCATGGGTGATATTTTCCTTTGTAGTCCTGATTCCCTGGCTAGTTTCCTTGTTTTCTTCCTGGTTGTCTCCTAGCTGAATTGTTCAATGGTTATTATTTTATGGACTGGTGGAGATTCACAAGAAGGAAGATGTCCATTTCTCCACCAACACCCAAAGGCTTCTTGAGAACCTCTCAGTGATGAAAATCAAGAGGGGTCCTATAAGCTAGAGCTACAAACCAAACATGAAATAACAACCTTCTTCTTCACCGCTGTCCAATAACAAGGACAAAGCCTTAATACAGCAGAGAAGGGAGGGATTTGAAACATGAATTAGAAAAAACTCCTTACAAAGTGCTTTCTTCAGGAAATGTGGAACCAAAGCCTGCAGCTTTTTCTCTTAATGGAGATAAAGTAGGAACAGCCATGTGCTTAAAATAGTCACATGCAAAGAAAAATGAGCAGAGACATCTGGCTACATGTTACGGCTGCTTTCACTTTCATTAATTTTCTTTCCCAGAAGAAGGTATTAGTTAATGTTAGGCAGCTGTCGAATGATACACCACTTTCAACACATTTTTAAAGCCCCATTTCATAGTTTGTAAGTCCACCAGAGTGCGGCAACATGAACGTGAACATGGAGAACCTAGAAACACCACACAGCATCCGTCAGAGGAAACACCATTTCCTAGCAGTGTAACTACGTTGACAAGAAGTGTCTAAAGTTTTTATTACTTGTTTCTACTTAGAATGGTAATATATACTATTTTTAAATCAGATGTTATGGGCATATGAGGTATATTCATCTACACTGAAATCCACCCCCTCCCAGACACATGCGTGTACACACCACATTCTCTCTCTCTCTCTCTAAGACACCCACTGGATTTTAAACATCTCAATCAGCTCTTCCCCATTCTCATCCTCTTTCTTATCCTTTTCGTTTCCCCTCTTCCTACTCTCCTTTTCCTCCCTCCCCTTCCCTTCCCTTCTTTACTCTTCTGTCCAATTCAGTCTCAAAGCCTTTAGCTAGGTAAAGACAGGTGGGCATCTGCACAGAGGAGCAGCCCGCATGGGCCACCTAGCACAAGCCAGGAGGTGGGGGCATCTGCCCACCTGGGAGCACCCGGTATGTGGAGTCAGCCCTGGGCAAGGGGAGGAGGAGGGCATCTGCACAGGGGGCAGCCTTCGTCTTTTGAAAAAGGTGGCCCAGTGGGGGTATCCAAGCCGAAGGAAAGTGAGGAGGGGGTGTCTATCAGAAAGGGCGGGCCAGTGGGGGTGTCAGAACCCAAGCACAGTGAGGAGGGTATGTCTGCATGGGGAGGTAGCAGCAGTGCTGATGAAAATGTCTTAAATTCGGGGGCTAGATCAAGTAAGAACAGGAAAGAGAATGAAAACCCAGTTTCTCCCTGTTGGGGCTAGAAGCCACACATATGGGGAGCAGAACCTGGGCGTGCACTGTGTGGTGCTGGACTGGAGCTAGGGGAAGTGGAGTGAGTGCCTGGCTTTCTAAATCAGCACTGAACTTCTGGCTGGATCTTCTTGCTGTAGAGGGTATTCCTGGGACTATTTGCAAAACTGGAGGGGGTGTGAGGATCGGACTATAGGAGGGCACCCGTGTTAATTTCCTGAATGGAACAGAGATGCTGCGGTTCTGTAGAACACGTTGCTTGCGGGAAATACACAGCCTCAAGAGTGTCTGGGGAAGAGGGTCATCAGCTCAGGGATCCCTCCTCAAATGCTTCATGGAGCTAAGTCCTTTGCCCTGTACTTGCAACTTTCCTGTAAGTTTGAAGTTGCTGTAAAATCTTTTTTTTTTTTAATTAGATAAAATTTTACAAAAAGGAATAAACTGTGTGCCCAGCAAAGGAATTGAGTATGAGGGTCACTAGTTCAGGTTGCAAAGCCTTCTGCCCTGTCACCACGCGTGCAGCCACTGGCGAATGACAAAATCTTATTCTCAGAAACTTTAAAAGTTTTCAAAAGAAATAGCTGCTAAAGAAAATGAGAAGCCAGATAGAAAGGCGTCGCCTGGTTTATTCTTCTCCATTTGAGACATTTTTGTCTTCTCTAATGAATTCCAGTGGGATGTGTTAGACACCTGACCAGATAGAATGTGTACATGTTCTAGTCATCAGTATATTTTGTTCATGAAGGTAATTATGCTAGAATGTGATTATTATAGTTTAGGCAGAAAATCTAGACATGTTTCCCCCAGGCTCTGACCCATGCAGATGTCAGTACGACTCCACAGGGTCCATCGTCTTCCAGGTAAACAGGTTACACTTAGCTCAGCTTTAAAATGGCCATAAATCTTAAAATTGTGGCATACTGACATTTCATTTCAGAATCAATTCTCAATAGCCTACACACCTCAGAATTTCTTTTTTAGTTTTCTGGCCCTCCTTTCAATGATTCACAGTGCCCTGAACATCAAAGATAGTCTCATACCTTTGTAAATCATAATGCAGATAATCGCATTTGTAAATGCCTAATTATAATTTACATTTATTTTTGTGTTACTAAAACACCCAATGCATTTGCCACATGCTAGACAATAAGAAAAACAGACCAAGAGGCTGGTTGCGGTGGCTCATGCCTGGAATCCCAGCACTCTGAAAGGCTGAGGCAGATCACTTGAGTTCCAGAGTTCAAGACCAGCCTGGGCAACATGGCAAAACCCTGTGTCTACAAAAAATACAAAACTTAGCTGGGCATAGTGGCATGTGCCTGTACTCCCAGCTACTTGGGAAGCTGAGGCAGAAGGGTTGCTTGAATGTGGGAGGTAGTGGCTGCAGTGAGCCGTGACTGTGCGACTGCAAGCCAGCCTAGGCAACAAAGTGAGACCCTATAAGAAAAAAGGAAAGTAAAGAAGAGGAGAGAGGAAAGGAGGGGAGGGGAGGAGAGAGGGGGATGGGAGGGGGGAAAGAACGGAAGGAGGATAGGAGGGAAAGAAGGAAGAATGGGGAGGAAAGGGAAGGAAGGAAGGAGGGAGGGAGGGAGGGAAGGAGAAAGGGAGGGAAGGAGGGAGGGAGGGAGAACTAAAAGAAAAACAGACCAAGATATTAGCAGGAAAGGGACCAGATTTCCAAGCAAATTGGGAGTTGGTCCAAGAGTAATATCAGCTTACTGGCCAACAAAAATCGGATGATTTTCGGCAGTTGGGGACTGGCCAGCATCGTACCTAAGAGCATCAGGCTCGGCCAGATGGGAACTCTGAGGTTCCTGTGATGAGCTTGGTAATTCTAAGAGGAACTGCAGACCATTTGCCATAGATAAGATGCTTCCTCCATCCTGCTCAAAGCCCTCCCACCCTTCACTACCACCAAGCACCATCTCCGCTCCTGACGTGGCATCTAGGGCCCTCCAGGAATGAATGTCAGCCTTCCAGAAGCACCTTCTGCGGTGCTGGTGCACCGACCCCTGGGCCCTTTCTGCTTCTGTTCAAGTCTCAAAACCGCCTGTGCCCTCCCTCAGCGGTGCTCTTGCCACCGCCCTCTCACCACCCGATGGCTCCTTCCCAGTCTTTCAGGCCATCAAAATCCTAACCTTCTCTTAAAATGCTCTGGTTCACATCAGCTTTGTAAGTATTTCCTGGGCGAGTACTGAATGATCTTGGTGATTTTTTAAGTCTCCTGCTCTGCCTTTGAACACTTTTCCTGCCTCTTTTTCATCTCGAAAATCCACATTTGCTGCTGCTTTTTTCTGACCACCTGTTGGGTCCTCACCTCCTTTCCGTCTGGCTTCCTCTCTCCCAGGCTCGTTGCTGACTGCTTTCACAAGGTGTCTGCTCAGCCACTAATTGTCACAAGTTCCAGGAAGAGGCAGAGAAGAGGCCAGGCCAGGAGGCAGGAGCCACCCACTTAGGGGACACTGGGGGTGCCGTGCAGGGGGCAGTTTGGTCTAACAAAGAAGTGCTTGCGGGAGTATAGTGGAAAATCAGTTTGGAAAGATAGATTGAGATAAGCAGAGATGTGTAAAAGACGTGACTTAGATCATTGTAAATAATGTCCCAATGTGTATCCCTAGAACAATTTGACTGTCCAGGGTAGAAACTTCACCAGCAAGGTGGTTTCTTGAAGAAAAAGGAAGTTTGCCAAGCAGAAAGCCCCAGCTGCTTCTGAGCAAAGGGTAGTGCCTGGACCAAGAATCAGGGCATGAATCGGCCTCCCGGGCTGTCCTGACCTTAACCATACTTTGTTTTGGTCAGATGGCAGGCAGGTTGCCACTCACAGCCTATTTCTACGATCTATACTTCCACATTTTAAAGACACCTTCACACGCACACTGTGCATGCCCAGTGGAGAGGAGACATTCGCATTTCCATCCCTCAGATAACTTCTGGTACCCACTTCATGTTTCAAGTATGAGTTCCTTCGTTCTATGACCAGGCTTAAGATCCATATGGTAGATGAACTGAATGTTTACAGCTGTTATTGCTGGACGGCCACAGAACCGATTCTTGTAGCACGATTGTAGCTGTGAACCCTCTCCAAGATTCTCTACCCCAGACTCTGTTCCTGCCTTTCACCGTCCATGCCCAGGTGATCGTGTCATCGCCATGGTGAGTGGGCGCCCTCCTTCATGCTCAGAAGCTGCCCTGCCCCATCCTCAGCCCTGCCTTAGGAAAGAGGATCACAGATCTCTCCATCCAGAAAGACAAAGAGACCACACAGAATGAATCCACACCAATCCACGAACGGTCACCCGCTGCGGAGAGCTCTCCAGGGCGCCTGCTGCCAAGCGCTTTCAACAGCAGTCAGGAGCCAGAAGCATGAGGCCCGCAGTGGCCTTGATGGCATCTTCTTTAATCGCTGGTTGACACACAGGCCACAGGGCTATGGTACAAACCCTCCCTGCTCCAGGGGCCTCTGATGTAGGGTTACTGAGAATTTAGGCAGAGTTGGGTAGACATGTAAAAAGGAAAAAAAAAAAATCTCTTTATTGCAAACATTTTAGAAAGGGAGGCTGCTGAAAGGATGTTGATTCTTCTCAAGAAACCTTTATTCACATCCTCTTTGCATTTCTGTGCTAGTTTCTACTGCAATTTATTTTCTCATCCTAGCAGGTAGTAATTTTAGGTGACAGTTTCTGAAAGTTACAAGCATTATTTCTTTTTTAATAATTCTCTTGAAATCAGACTTGGCAATCCAGATTCATTTTCCCATTCAGTATGAGTGGGAACATTTTATTAGCCATAATCAAGTTTTCCTTTTAAGGACAAGAAAGCTTATAGAGACCTGGGAACCACTCGTTTACCACAGTATTTTCCTGCAGGTCATGTAACTGGAGAATCAAACCTGCATCTGGGTCTCCTCTGGCCTTACTTATTGTCAGGGAGTTCATGTCTTGTCCTGTCCGTTACAGCACCAGGAGGAACTTAGCTGTGTGTAGTAAGCCACTGGCTTGAGATTCTGACATGTCTTTACAAAAAACAAATGCCTCTGTGTCTCTCCTTCATCACAAATTAAACCACATGAAATAATGTATGATGAGACTTTGCAAAGCCAAATGCAGTTCATCTTCTGGAGACAGCAAAACGCTGCCGGGTTTATTTCTTTGTCAGTAGCATCATGACAATTTCAGGGAAGCAGCTGTGCCAGCGCTTCATTTCCCTAAAACAGGTTATGACCGTTCCCTCCCTCATGCGTTCAGTTCAGTTCCTGAGCAGCTGCTGTATGCCAGGCAGTGAACTGGGTGCTGGGGATCAATGCCTTTGGGGCTTGTGTTGGAGGGGGAGGGAGGTACTCGGGAGGACTGTCCTTCACGGTGACAATGCTGGGACAGAGACGTACTCTGGGGCCCAGAGGACCCAAAGAATTCTGCATCTGTGTGCCAGGGACTTTGCTGGAGCCAACGATAAATCTGCATTTGCATGAAGAGGCATCAGGCTAGACCTGGGGAGTGACAGACACACATGGAGTCCCTACCCAGCAAATGATCATGGGGTCACACCATTGGGACCCTGGAAGCCACCAGTAGCCCAGAAGCCCACCCTCTCCGTTCCCAGTAGCAAAGCCACCACCCATTTTACAGATGAGACTGTTAAGACACCCGGTACCTCTTGTGCAAGGGCACACAGCTGATCAGGGGCTGAGCCCGCACGAGAGCCGGAGTTCCTCCCACATATGCACACGCCAGGTGCCTGTGCACGGCGCCCCACTCTCTCGTGTACACGGGGGAAACAGCAACGTTTTTGCTGACACATTCTCCGAAATCTCTTCCACAGACCTGAGCGTGTTGAACCCTAGTGACGTCCTAAACACAAGAGGGCACTGCAGTACCACACATTGCTGCTTCCCGCAGGCCTGTGATGGGTTCTACAAGGGACCGGTAACTTCCCAGGGGCTGTTGTTGCCTCCAGCATGTAAACCACACGGCCAGTGTGGCTGAGGATGTCCCCTGTGGGGACACACAGAATCCAGCCCTCCAGTTCCAGAAGTCTTTCTTTGGGACCCACTATTTGGCAGATGTGCGGCAGAAGGCTGAGTGTGCAGAGATGAGGACGGACGCCCTGCCCTCAAGTAGCCAAAGTCTAGGGAAATGAACGCCCCTGGGAACGCAGTCAAGGCTCCCGAGCTTGGGGAAGGGACTGGCACTTGCTGAGAGCCCTGCTAGGTGGAGGCATCTCGCCCACGCGTGCCCGCAGCCCTGGGGAGCGATGCACACAGGAACAGTGCAGAAGAGTGAGGGCCCCGGGGCCTAGTGCCCTGTGAGTGCATTATCCTGGAGACAGGCACACACAGCCAGCAGGAGGACAGTCAAAGGCAGAGGGTGGCAGAGTGTTTGAGGAAGGCCATGAGGGCTGCAGGAACCAGGAAAGAGAGTGTTTAGTAACGGGTAAAAATGGGGTGTGGGCAAGAAAAGGGAGACAGCCCTCATCAAGAAGGAGCAAGAGGAAGTGAGGTTAAGTACAATATATATGGGAAAGGGAGCAGTTGACCCTAAGACTTACCTCTAGGTCCCTTTTGTGACTTATTTCCCCAAAAATTATGTTAAAGTCCTAACATCCATGTGCCTTGGCTGCCTCATCTACAAATTTAGGACAACAGTACCTGCCTTATACGGCTGACGCAGTGTAAATTACTTATTACCTGAAACGCTCAGAGCAGGACCTGTTGCTGGCAGATGGTGGTGCTGCTGGTGGGGGTGCTGACGGGATGCTGATGTCACCTGTCACTGTGGCTCCGACTCTGACTCCTGACTCCATATCTCAGAGGCAGGGGTCTCCGGTCATGCGCACCAATCTCTTGTAGTACGGGAAAACTTCGCCTCCTGCTTGTGATGCCTGGAAACATAAATTCATATCCAGTTAATAGCGGCTGATAAGTTTCCATTCTGTGTAAAACATTAAACTAAAATGACCCAAGATTCTCATAGACAAAGGAAATTTGGGGGAAAAGGAAAAGTATGTGGACAAAGGAATTTTATTTTCTTTCTGGGTACAAGAGTTGGTGGTGGCCTTAGCAGAACTGGATATTGGAGGCCTGGGCTGGGCCTGGACAGTCCTGGGGCTACACAGGCTGTAGTTCATCTTCATGCAGAGAAGAGTAAGGTCACCTGCCCTCGAGTGCTCACTGCCCAGTGAGGCCATCAGCACCATCTCCAAATAGAAGCAAGATGAAGAAATAACTCGATGATGAGCCGTGCCTTGCCAGGGTGGGCGGACACTCGGCCTCTCCTAGCTCGTAAGCTAGTATCTGTCTCTGACTCCCTAGAAATCCCAGCTGCCACTGAGAAATATTTACACTATTATAATCACAGCTCCCAGCCGGGTGCAGTGGCTCACATCCATAATCCCAGCACTTTGGTAGGCTGAGGTGGGCAGATCATCTGAGGTCAGGAGTTTGGGACCAGCCTGACCAACATGCTGAAACCCCATCTCTACTAAACCCCTCCCCAAAAATTAGCCAAGCATGGTGGCGGGTACCTGTAATCCCAGCTACTCGGGAGGCTGAGGCAGGAGAATCACTTGAACTCAGGAGGTGGAGGTTGCAGTGAGCTGAGATCATGCCATTGCACTCCAGCCTGGGAAACAAGAGCGAAACTCCGTCTCACAAAAAACAAAAAAACAAAAACCAGCTCCCATTTATTTCGCTCTAATAATGGCCAAGAACTGTGAAGAACACCTACGTCACTTACCTTTTAGAAACGACACTGTTGCCCGCATCTCACACGTGAGGAGAGGCAGGCTCGCAGCCCAGGGCTGCGCGGTGGTGAGCGGGACACTGGAGTGAAGCGCATGGCTCTAACTAGACCCCGGCTGTGCTGCTGCCGTGGGATCGTGGTGTTCGTGGCAAAGAAGTAAAGGTGAAGGTATTCGTGCAGAAATGATTAGCATTTGTGGGCCAGAGACTGGAAGAGCCCCTTTTTCTTCTATATGATTTGGGGCCAGTTGTCTATGGTCTGAGCAAGATTCTGGCGGAGACAGGGCCGCAGGCACCCCTGCCCTGGGAAGCTTTGTTCTGACAGCGACTGCTTCTGTGCTGCATTTCATCGGCTTGGGGTGTCTGAAAATGTAGGCTAAGTATGATATATATGGGAACGGGAGAATGGGAATGACTCAGACAAACGGCCCGTGTGCACCACAGGGAGCTCTTCTCCTGGACCTACCTCCAGGTCCCCTTTGTGACCTAAACCTATGTTAAAGTCCTAAAACATTTCCCCCAAAACTATGTTAAAGTCCTAACGCCCAGGAACTAGGCTCATTGCAAGGTAACTAATTAAGAGGATGCCATACTGGAGTAGGAAGGCCCCCGGATCTGAGATGAGGGGTGGCCTTCCGAGAAGAGGAGAAGACACAGATACCAGAGGCACACGCTGCTGTGTGACATCAGAGGCAGAGGCAGGAAGGACACGCCGCGGACAGATGGCCCCCACCAGAAGCTGGAAGAGCTGCCGGCCTGCCCACACCTTCATCTAGGACTTCTGGCCTCCAGACCTGTGCGACAATCCATTTCTGTTGTTTTAAGCTGCCCGGTCTGTGGGACTTTGTTAGGGCAATCCTGGGAAACTGATCCAGTTCCCAAGTACCTACTCCTTCCAAATCCTTCTTCAACACCTAAAATTCCTCTCTGACTTCAGGCCAGCTGACAAGAAACTTGCTTTAAATCATTACCTTGGAGCAGTGGACCCCAAAATGTGGCACCTGGGTTTTGTTAGAGACACAAATTCTCAGGCCCCATCACAAAATCACGGAATCAGAAACATGTGGCTGGTGCCCACCTGTGTCCACTTTAACAAGCACTCCAGAGGATTCGAATGCAGTTCAGAGGCAGAGAGCCCAGAGTGTACAAAATGCCTATTCTTTGCTTCCAAGACTTACTTTTCCTATTTTCATTTTCTGAAATCAGAATGCCTCTTAGACGATCTCTTTAAAATCTTATTGTTAATAAATCAGTGGTTCATCTTACAGTTGGGGGGGGTGTCTCGAATCAATGAAAATGAACGAATCCAGCCTTCACCTGCTATGCCTGTAAGTGCTGCTTTGTTTAAGAAAGTGTCCTCTCATGGTGGAAAGGATTCCTGTGATTTTAAAGTTGTTTGTGTCCCAGCAGTGGGCACTGTAATGAGCACCTCAGGCACACTGTGACCTTCAGGAATGTTCCTGCGAGGCTCCCAAACCTCCCGTTCATTTCTGATGCACCAAAGCTGGCCTGGGGCCTAATCTCCGGGTCCCACTTCTGTTTAATTACCTGAGCTTTGTTTCTGCTGCCTGCCTGCCCGCCCGCTGCCTGCCGCCCCGCCTGGCTTGCAGAAGCATCTCCCGTTCTGGAGGCTTCACTTGGAAGACGCAGCCCCCCGAGTGGAGGGGGAGGCCCCTGGCTGGGGAAAATATGCATTTGGTCAACGTGTTTTCTTCTCTCTCTTCTGCCAGTATTCTGTTCGGAAGCACACAGCACTGCCTCACCCATGCCCAACCCCCCCTGGGGGAGCTGAGCCTTCAGATAAAAATAGTCTGCAGTTTGGAGGCTGCTGTTTGAGACGGAACAGCTGTTCTGTTGCACTTTCACAACACAGTTATTAAAGCAGGAGAGAAGTAATTAAAACTGTCACTCGTGTGGCTGTTCGAATTATATTTCTACTTCCTCTCCATGGAGCATTCGCTATGTGTTACAAAAATATTTCATTGTGGTGTTATACATCATTAATTTTGTTTAAATTATTTTTAATTGCTCACTGACATGACAAAAAAATGAGGAGGAAATTGGGGAGAAGAGATTTTATTTTAACAGCAAAAAACTGTAAAGGGTGAATTTTATTTATTTTTATTTTTATCTTATTCTTTTTGAGATGAGTTTTGCTCATGTCACCCAGGCAGGAGTGCAATGGTGAGATCTCAGCTCACTGAAACCTCCGCCCCAGTTCAAGCCATTCTCCTGCCTCAGTCTCCTAATTAGCTGGGATTGCAGGTGCCCACCACCAAGCCCAGCTCATTTTTGTATTTTTAGTAGAGACGGGGTTTCACCATGTTTGCCAGGCTGGTCTCGAACTCCTGACCTCAGGTGATCCTCCTGCCTCAGCCTTCCAAAGTGCTGGGATTACAGGAGTGAGCCACTGCACCTGGCCTGAATTTAGTAATGAGTCCTGGGCTGGTGTGGGCATGTCTGTGGGCAACATGCAGACACACACGCAGTCACACATATGTGCACATTCACACACATGCATGAACACACATGCTCACACATGCATGTATGCATACAGGCACATCCACACGTGCACACATATATGCACACACCGGTGTGCATGTATGCACATTCACACATGTGTGCATGCATACAGGCACAGTCACGCATGCACACATGCACGCAGGCAGGCACATTTACACATGCACACACACATACATGCATGGATGGATACAGACACATTCATATATGAGATAGGCTGGAAGGAGCACCCAGGAGCCACAGTTCAGCCCACTGCTAAGCGAGCTCTGGGGTGGGGGGCAGGTAGAGTGTGGGTACCAGCACAGGAGTATTTTTCTGTTCCTGGGACAGTGACAGAATTTGTCGCAATTTCTGGTGGGCGAGGCTCTCTTCCTTGTTACTTCTTCCTCAAATGGTCTCGGATATTGTGACCCTTTATCTTCTGAGAGAATGAGACTTTGTATTGGGCTTTCAACTTAAATCTGACAAAAAACTCTGTATTTCTTTCACTTCCACAGCTGGTATGGAGGGAAAACTAAACCACGTTTACTCTATTCGTACGAGTATCATTGCTCATTTCTTTCTCTTCTCTCCCCAGTATTGGTGAGGTTTTCTAGAACAATAGTTAGCCAAGATCCAACATCTATGTTAGTTTCTTTTTTCTCACGTCCTTTTCTATCATTTCCATTTCAAAGCAAAGCAAAGACTTTTATATTCACATTCCCCCAAGAGATCTTACATGTTTTAAAAATTGCTCATTTAGTTTAAAAACTGTGTAGGCAGGGTCTCCATTTGCAGTGCACTCTGGGGACCCAGCAGCCCCGTCAGGATGCCTCTCGGGTCTTGAGGTTTGGTTGGTGGCACTGCTGCATGTTCACAGGGACAGGAGTACAAGGACAATACAGTAAACGTAATGAGAGCAGTAAAACAATTATTAAATAATTCATCGGAGTAAGAGCTTCCAGCTAGAGGATGTCGGAATGCTTTTCGATTCATAGAATGTTAGAGCGGAGAGAAGTTCCAAGATCCGCTAATCCAAATGTTTTCAAACTTGTTGTAAGCCACAGAGCCCCTTCTTCAAAAGGAAACTTACTGGGAAGCCCAATATGGAAATCGCGGCTTCTCAAGAGACTCTTGGGACTCGCTTTGAAGATCTCTGATCCAGTTCCATTGCCACATTTTGCAGATTAAAGAAATGTGGGGGGCAAAAAGGTTAAGTAATAAGAAAAGTCTGCTTGAAGGAAATAAAACCTAATTGCACCAAGAGCCACGGTGGAAGAGCACAGAAGGTGCACGTGGCTTGTGTAAATAGACATTTGAAGGGCTTCTGTGCAAGATGCCCAGGACCGCAGCGCGATGCCTTCGGGAGCGGAGATGGGATGGAAAATCCAGGCAGGATCCGCAGGGTAGCCAGGGCGCTGGCCTCTAAGGACGAGCCAGACCAGGCAGGATCCGCAGGGTAGCCAGGGCGCTGGCCTCTAAGGACGAGCCAGACCGAGCAGGATCCGCAGGGTAGCCAGGGCGCTGGCCTCTAAGGACGAGCCAGACCGGGCAGGATCTGCAGGATAGCCAGGGTGCTGGCCTGTAAGGACGAGCCAGACCGGCTGGCGGGAGGCTTCACGTGTGCACCTGGAGAACAGAGGCGCCTCCTTATAAGTGACCTCCCCTGGACTTTAAACATCTCACAAAATGTGGAGCCAGTTCTCAGGACAATGGCGCATTTCACCGATTGGCCAGTGGGCCCCTCGCAGAAGAGAGGATGGAAGACTGGTGCGCAGGAATGCCAGTGGCTCATAACTAAGAACAAGTGTTAAGAACAGACAGGTTGTCATCGTGAGCAGGATTTCTGTCACAGAATTCTCCTATGGCTGGGGCTTCTTATCTGGATCTTCCGCTAACCCTTACCAACCAACCGTCTCACCATATGCCCATTCGTCTACGGAGCCTGAAGCAACAGAATGAAGGGATATTCATAGCTCCTTGATGAAATAAGAGCAAGAAATCTAGATAAGAATGTAAATAATAACAATACTAGACACACCTACGGAGGGGTGAGGGGGCGTGGCACTTCCTAAGCATTTTATGTGAGTTACTGTGTGACGCTCAGAACAGCTCTCTAAGATGGGTGGTGATATTCTTCCCATGTCACAGATGAAACTAAAGACCAGCTGATTGAAGTAACTTGCCCGAGTCCACTGAGCTAGCAAGCGGTGCAGCCAACATTGAACACTCAGGTTTACTTTTACTTTATGATAAAGCAATAGACTTACTCAGGAGTAAGTGAGCAAACGGAGCCCAGTGGGTAGAGGACCGAGTCTGTGACCACAGTGCTTGGTTTTCGGTGCTGACGCTACCGCATACAGTTCGGTGCCTCGGATGATTCCTCTGTGAAGTGGGGGACGTAGTGCCTCTTCTGTGGGGCTGTGTTAAGGAAGGAATGAGTTAGTGCATGTGAAGCACTGGCACAGTGTGGACATGATGAGCAGGGCGGGATGGATAAGCGTTGTTCTTCTCATTGGTGGTGTTGTCATTTCTGTTTTTACGGTGGTGCCACAGAGGAGGGAGCAGGCGGAGGGGCATCACCGAGAAGACGTGGGCTGAATCTTGAAGACTAAGTAGAGGTTTAGCAGGAAGCCTGGGAGTGAAGAGGGGGGTGCTCAGGCAGAGAACAGCACAGCCCCCACACAGGAACAAGGAGTCCACAAAGCTGGGCCGTGGGTGTGATATGTCAGGTCTACAGAGGTCTTGTATTTCACGCCACGGGTTTAAGCCAAAGCCTCTGGACAGTGGAAGTAACAGGAGGTCCCAATCAGAGGAGCGCCGCGTCAGAACTGTGTTGTCAGCCCTCGGGCAGGAGAGTGGGGACAGTGCTGAGGACACTAGCATGGAGATGGGAGGTATTTAGTAGGCACCATGAGAGAAGCTAGTGAGGAATCAGAGTGGGGGTTAAGAGAGGCTGGAGTGTGGGACGGCCTCCATTAAAAACAGGATTTGTTTATGCTACATGCTCGAATCCGAAAAAAAAGCAGGTGATTTTGTATCGCAAGTAGTGGCCACCAAGTGTCTGTAGCTTTATGGCTCAGCCTACCTGGTCATCCCCATTGCTTATAGGAAGTGACATCACCCACCTTACAGAGAGCTGAGAAGCGAAGTCCCTGCCCTCAGGACACACACCCAGCAGGTGGCCAGAGTGTGATGCTTCGCACATATCTCCACTCTGCTGTCACCCAGTGGACCAGCCGTCAGGGGCCAAAGCGGAGGGTGGGCAGAAACCTCAGCCTCCATGCAGACTGAAGCATCAACAGGAAGCAGAAGCCAGCAGGGTCTGACCCGCAGGGGCCTTTCCAGTCTCCTTCTTGAGACAGTGACCTTGCACAGAAGCCCCACAAGTATCTACTTACACAAGACCTGTGTCCAGATCTAATCAGATGTGAAGGTCAAGATGAACCCCCATGTCATCCATGATCACGGTGATGATGCAGAGGAGCCTGGGCTTCTCCAAACACCATAAATTGTCCTTGCAAGCACTGTCTGCGGAAGCCGAGCATTTATTCCCACGATGAGAACGCTGCATGGAAGATTTTAGATTTCCTCTTGTAAAACTGTGTTTACGTTCCAGACTCATAAGGAATATACGACTTTTTACTTCTTAGTATGCTTAATTATTGACAGTGTTACCTAATCATGAATTTTATCATACCTTCTTTACAAAACTTGGTTTCAATGATCTTGTGCATTTTTTAAAAAGCAAAGCTAACCTCTAACACAGGTAGCCGGCAAAGCTAACCTCTAACACAGGTAGCCGGCAAAGCTAACCTCTAACACAGGTAGCCGGCAATTTTGAGCCTGTGCAAGAGGATGTGCCGCCGACTCTGAACCGACTCCATGGAGTGCGTTACTTCCCGGGGGAATGTGTACCACCCTGGAATCATCCACCCATTCACCATTTTGGGGACTATCAATTGGCAACTTGCTGGTAACAAGTCAATGTACATTTTCCTATGTGGGACGCAAATGTTGTACAAAATAGCTTCCTAATTTCCAAGTACAGTTGAAGAGATACGACGTAACTATCACCGGAAATCAAATTAGAACCTAATTGCTTGGATCAAAAGTCATTGCAGAACTTGGAGTCACAATGTGGCAGATTGTGATCAGTGCCGTGACAATCTGAGGGCCAGGATGATACCAGGAGCTGTGAGAAGTATGCAGAGAAGGCCTGGAAGTGGGGCCAGAGACTCCATCCACATTCTAGCTGTGCCTCCGTCGGGGGCGAAGGAAACAGCCAGTGAGCACCGCACCCTTCCCCTGCGGCTTGCCTCATCTCACAAAAGATGCTGCGTTCCTGCCTTCATACTGGGAATTCCGTGAATCATGTGAAACACCTGAAAACGTCACTCTGGGGGCGTACAAGTGACGCTGTGAGTTCCATGCAGATAATTCCTAAAACCTAAGGCTTTTACGCATCAACTACTCAAAGGTACAAGCTGAATTTGGAGGACGTACAGAGGACCTTTCCTTCCTTTCTTTTTTTTTTAATGATTGGGAAGGTTTCCCTTACTGAAAAGGCCTGCCATGAGCCCTGAGCGTCACTGGTAATTTCCAGAGCAAGAGGTTCCCTATGACTATAAAAACTCAACGTGACACTGCCTTCCCATCATCTGTGAGCGTGTAAAACAACCCATCCGTTTCCACGGCCCCCGTCGAGCCATGCTCTTCAGACTGCTGCCTGGGAAATAGGATCACTTTCACGTTCCCTGGACACATAAAATTGGATTGAAGCAAAACTAAATCCTGTGGGGCCCAGAGTGGAGGGGGGCGGGGGCAGCCTCAATCCCAGGTTTGAAGTCAGCGATAGCAAGGTTTCCTAATCAAACGGCAGCAAGACCTGTCGGCAGTTTTGACTAGGAAATGCTGTCTTCAGAACAAATATTTTAATCATCTGCAGTAGTTCTGGTAGCTTGGCCAGCTCCCTGTTTATTAGTATGATAATATCACCTCAATGTATAAACTTTATGCATCAGGCATACATAATGCATGAATGGGAGCCTGTTCACAGCGGGCCACGCCAATTATCTCGCTCGGCCAGAGCCTGCCTCTGCTCGCAGCTGTTCTTTGAAACCATTCATCAACGCTTAAGAGATACCGGTGGTGCCGGCCAGGCTGTTTGAATCGCCATTGTTTACATACTAGGAGTTTAGCTGCTGGTTGGAAATTATCTGTGACATAACCATCCTCTGAGGATACAGATGAGAGCAAGGGAGACAAGCACTGTCTTTATGAATTTTTTTTTATTTATTCTGATGACTTTTTTCTTTTACAGTTTTGTGTCCTTTTTAATTACTTTGTTTTCATCTGGAATTGTCACATTTCTCCATCCAGTTGAGTAGGTGCAAATTAATGTTTCAAAATGACGGGGCTGGAAACCGGAGAGACAGAAATAAATATTTTCTGTCCACAAGTCTGTTGTGTAATTCAAAGCTTTTCTTTTGGTAATCTGATTTTTTTTTTTTTTTTTTTTCCCCCTCTGGCTACAGGATCTTTACAGGGCAAAAAACAACCTTATGTGTGGGTCGTGAATTCAGTTGCTTCCATTTGTTTATTTTCCCTTCCGGGAACAATATACATTTTGGAAGTCAGATATTGAACTTCAGCCAAAGTAGTATGTGTTACCGACCGAAGTTTTTAAAGGGCCAAATGTTGTTTTTAATGCGGTTATCTCTTTGTAAGCAAAGGCTGAGCTGATACCAGCAGTTTTCTGCTGTCAGCAGGCGTGCCGTTGTATATTTCGGTTTGAACATCAGGGCTGTTAATGCGTGCTCCAAGGCTGGACCAGCCATGAGGCAGGCTTATTTATCAAGGATGAAGGAAATATGAGGACCAGGCAGAGAGAATCCTAGTGAACATGTTTTTGCTGACACATATGTTCACGTGAATTTGGGAGCATGCACAGAAGAGTGTGTCATTAGACATACCCATAGAGAATCAGATATCTAATATTTGACCTGATGCAGGAAGGAACTCACAATGAAATATTATTGTATGCTTTCATTTAAAAGTGTATCCTAAATACAAAAACTAGCCAGGCGTGGTGGCGCACGCCTAGTATCCCAGCTACTTGAGAGGTTGAGGTGGGAGTATCACTTGAGCCCATGAGGCGGAGGTTGCAGTGAGCCCAGCTAGGGCCACTGTACTCCAGCCTGGGCAACAGAGTGAGATCTTGTCTTAAATAAATAAATATATAAATAAAAGCATTTCCTATGTTCCAAGACTAGACATAAACATAAAGATACCAGAAATATTGGCTGAGAAAGGACAGAAAGGCAATCCCATGTTCTCAGCCTCTTTTCTTTCTTTTTCCTCCCCCCTCAGACTTAGAACAGACCATCTTTCTCAGTACAGGTGGACACCATCTCCTTCCATACTTTCCCATGACGTGGCAAATGTTGGCATTGCAAAGGCAGACTCTGATCACGGAATTCTCGTCTCTGGAGGAGTGTATCCCCATAACAGAGAGTTGTGACGAGGTCGAGAGAATGTCCCTGAGCGCAGTGCAGTGTGAGGCATGTAGCAGGAAAAAAATGCTGGCTGCTGTTGTTTTTGCTGAAGCCACTGTTGCTGTTACTAAAAGTAGACTTTAGCAAGCCTGATTCTGCAGTTGAAATCCAGATGAGGAAAGCTGCTTACCTGGAATCACAAAATAGCTGGTCTCCTGACCCCCCTCTTTGCTTATAGGGGTCCCTGTGTAGACCTCTGAACCGTGGACGGCGTCCAGTGGTTGTACTGGCCACGTGGCATCAAAGCATATTTTCATGCAAGTCTGTCTTCCCTACGAGACTCTGAGCTTCCTAAGAGCAAATCCTTTGTCTATGTCTGTCTGTTTCCCCCGGGACCTAGCACCATTCCTTGCACATGGTGAAATCTCAGTACCTATTTGTTGAATTACATGCAAAGTAAAAAAGAAACTGTGAATGTGAATTGTCAGAATAATAGCAGCTGAGTGGAGTCCTAAGGTTTAGCCACAAGAATCTGTGCCCAGTCAAGACAGGTGGATTGTCTTACAGGCATCAGAGACAAAAGAGTAAAAGCTTTCTATTGTATTAAACAAATCATTAAATAAGTTTTACTTACTAGACTTGCATAAGATCATTTGGAACAAAAGAAAAACAAGTAAAGACCAATGTAAAGCTTCAGGGCTAAACCCCTCATAAGTCTCCTCGGTAAAAGTATTCTCTGTTGTTTAAAATAAGTTTAAAGTACTCCCTTTAATGGTACCAACTCCCCTCAAATTCTGTGTACGTTCTTCATGTGTTTGGCATGTCCCCTCTTCTCTAGAAATCTTAGGTAAATGCTAACACGGGTGTAGTCTGGCCAAAGTAGCGCAGATTTTAAGTATCTGATTCCAAATTAGGATTCTGCTTCTGCTGTCCTTCTTAGGAGAAAACGTGTTTTGATTTAGATATTTTCCTAAGTTATTTGCCAGTTTTAGGGGCCACGATGGAAATCTTGAGGCCTGGGGTGGTCCTACAGTTCACATAGACAGTAGTGGGCATGCGTCCCCTGGGCCGGAGGGAGAAGCCAGATGCCCTCGGAGCTGACCTCAGACCACCAGAGGGTCTGGTCTCAGGGCAGAGACCCGTTAGACTGCCTGGAGTTAGGAATCCTCAGATGTAAAATTATACAGAGAGGCTGTTTTCAACTTTTATTTAGTGGCCTTCTTAAATGTAATTTTATTCATGTTCTTTGTATTCCACTAGTGTAAAGAAGTATTCTATATTAAAATATCGGCGAAGATGGCCTGGTTGTCATATGGCTTCATAAACAGAACGTAGTTCCTATCTTAGACATAGAGACTGGCACTTAGTGAAAAGGACACGGGATTACCAATGTATGAACAGCGAGACCGCGGCCTGAATTAGCAAAAGCAGGACACCGAGAATGGTCTTGAGAGAACTTCCCTTAGCCTAATTTAAATTTGCTGCCTTGATATGTCGTAGCCAGTTATATACTTAGGAGGTCATTCATTCATTAACCATTAATCTGTTCAGCAAACAGTTTTATTCAACGCTGAGTCCGAGATTCAGAATAGGGAGAGGGGGATGAGACAGGCATTCACGGCCCTAGGGTTTCAGCACGTGTTCGTCTGTCTGTCTGAGATGGGGTAGGCACATGGTCCGAGCAGCTCTGGTTTTAAAATTGCAACTCAGTGTGACAGTTGCTGGCATTGGTACTTACGGCACTTTCTTCATCACAAATTAGAAAGCACACAGGAGAAATACCTGCAGCAACGCAGTAAGAAACAGTTCGCTTCTAAATAACATAAACAAGCAGCAATGCCGTTAAAATGGGCGAAGGATGAGAGAGGGCAGCTTGTAGTCAGGAAAACACACGAGAAATGCAGGTGTCAGACATGAAAGGATGTGAACCTTTGAACATTTACCCATTAGCGTGTTTTTAAAACCTTTTTTAAAGGTATAACCTAGACCTCCATACACTCTCAGTTGGAGAGCAATTGGACGATATTTACTAAAACCTGAGCTGTTGTGACTTTCCGTGTAGACTGCATCATGGTTCCGAGTTTCACAGCCCCTCCCTGGAAAAAGATCATCCTCCACCCCATGGCCGTGTGGCCTGCAGGGCCTCCGTCGAGATACAGACGCACCCCCCGCTCTGCGGGGACCAGACTCAGCCATGGGATGCGTATCGGCCAACAGCGTGAGAGTGGGCGTGAACTTCACCATGTCCAGGACATTTTTTAGTTATGCAAAATATTTTGGGTAATATTTCTTTTTTAATTTATTTTTTATTGAGGTAAAATAGACATTACATATAATTTACCAGCTTTACCATGAGAGTGGTAACAAATACGTTTATATTCTTTCTCCCCCTTCATGGTTCATTTCCGAAAGCCCCCTTGCTCATTTCCTTTTGTTGTGAGCTCAGCCTGTTTCAGATGAAGGCTGATCTTTCAGTCAGGATCCTAGAAAGAAGACACGTCCTGGAGGAGAGCCCGGGGAGAGCACAGCCGGGCTGTCGCAGACCTGGTCACCAGGACCTGGTCACCAGGACGCAACGTTAGCAGAAAGTCAGCTTTCTTGTTTCACAGCATTGAGAGTCAGGAGTTGTGTGTTTGAAACCACAAGATTATTTCATGAGTGCTGACTATAAAACCTTTTTAAAACAGCAACTGCAGTGCTACCAACCAGCTTAATGACAGACGCAGTCTTACGCTTGTGCAAAGATATATGTAAGGATTTTCAGCAATGCTGTTTCATGATAGCAGAAAATGAAAGAAAACAGCCTAACTGTCCATCAGTAGAGAATGGACTAAATACATTATTACATTTCCATACAATGGGATGTGATGCATTTCTTCAAAAATGAAGTTTTACAACTTTTAAAAATTATTTATGTCATTGAGTATTATAGTATTGACCTTTCTGCCACTTGATGTTTTCACCCAACCTTATACTCTGCATATGGGTCTGTGTTATTAGGTGTAGATCCACTGATTCATTTTGCATGCTCTATAATATTCTGCCATGTGAGTAACTGCATTTCATTCATTTAATCTCCTGCTAATGAGTAGCTAGGTAATTTCCCACTTGTGACCTGTACATAGTTGCTGTTAGGAACAATCTTCCACCCGCCTCCCTGTGCACAGGTGCAGAGGGTGCTCTGAGTTGTGTTCCCAGGAGTGGAGCCGGCACGTCAAACGCACAAGCAGCTTCAGATGTCACAGATATCTCTAAGCTGTTCTCCAGAGTGGCTGTACCCACTTGCACCCCCACACATGGCTTCACCCTCTAGTAGTGGCCAGACTAGATGTCGACTGTACAAAATATGTTACACTGAGACATGTTATATCATACTATATATGGCATGTATATTATTATGAATACATAGCCATGTGGTAGAAATATCTTTTAATATGCAGGGAAATTATAAACATTAACTACAAAATTATGGTCGCTTCTGAAATGAGAGAGGGCTGGGATTAGGGAGGAACGCAAATGACATTGTAGCTATTTGTTATGTCTTGTTTTTTTTTTTTAACTCAATACTACCTATTTATTAGTGTTTTCCCCATATTCTTTTATTTTGTTTCATTTGCGGCTCTTTCATTTTTATTTGTAATTAATAATTGTGTATATTTATGGGGTATGTGATGTTATTTTTGTTTTTTTGGTTTGGGGCTCTTATTTTTATTTGTAATTAATAATTGCATATATTTATGGGGTACAATGTGATGTCATATACATGTATACCCTGTGGAATGATTAAATCAGGCTAACTAACATACCTGTCATCTCATGCATTTATCATTCTTTGTGGTGAGAACATTTAAAACTCCACTCTTTTAGCGATTTTGAAATATACAATGCATTATTAATTACCTAGAGTCACCATGCTGTACAATAGACACCAAAACGTATTTCTCCCCCACCTCGATGAAACGGTGTACCCTCCGACCAACATCTCCCCTTTCCCCACCCGCCGCTCCCTCACTTCAGCCTCTGGTAACCACCTTCCTACCCTTTGCTTCTATAAAATCAGCATTTTCAGATTCCACATATGAGTGAGACCATGTGACAGTTCTCTTTCTGTGCCTGGCTTATTTCACTTAGCTTAATGTCTTCTAGATTCCTCCAGGTTGTCACAAATGACACAAGCCCCTTCGTCCCTAAGGCTGAGCAGTTCTCCATTGTGTAGATGTACCACACGGTTTAATCCATTCATCTGTTGATGGGCACAGGGTCTCCACGTCTGGGCTGTTATGAGTAGCGCTGTGGTAAACACGGAAGTGCGGGCGGCTCTTCAGCACCCTGATTTCAGTTCCTTTGATCTTTACACAGCTGAATCATAGGGAATCACAGGGAAATTCTATGTTTAGTTTTTTAAGGAATCACCATACTGTTTTACAAAATAGCTTTACTGATTTACATTTCCACCTACAGTGTATAAGCGTTTCCTTTTCTCCACCTCCTCACCCACACTTGTTAGCTTTCCTTTTTTTTTTGATAATAGCCATTCTCGCAGGTGTGAGGTGGTATCTTTTTGTGGTTTTAACTTGCATTTCCCCAGTGATTAGTGATGCTGAGCATTTTTCATGTATCTCTCGCCTATTTGCATGTCTTCTTTTGATAAATGTCTCTACAGGTCGTTTGCCCATTTTTAGTAGAGTTATTTGCTTTCTTGCTACTGAGTAGTTTGAATTCCTTACATATCTTGGTTATTAGCCCCTTATGTGATATATGATTTGCAAATATTCTCAGCACAATTCATGGAATGTGTTTCATTTCCGATTTTGTTTCTTCTCCCTTTTTTCTTAGTCTGGCTACATTTTTGTCAATTTTGTTTAGCCTTTCGAAAAACAAACTTTAAAGAACTAACTTAAAAATAGAGCAATACAGTGTAATGTTAAGATTTTATAAAGCTTGCAGATATATACATGCAACCATTTTCATGTTATCTTTGTATGTTTAAAATACTTGCTATATGTAAATATGGCCATGTATGTGCAGACAAAAATTTAAGGACATTTTAGCAACATTAGGCTACTTCTGGGAAGTGGGAATGAAACAGATCACTGACACTTTATTCCTTTCTTTAGGGTTTGAAATTTTTTAGAAACACATATCAAGTTTATGGGTTAAAAGATGAAAAGCGACTCATTCAGGCTCCGTAGCTTTTTTATTGTATGGACGAGACAAAAGACTTAGAACTATCTACACCTGTGGGTTTTTTTTTCTCTGTAAAATCTGGTTAGAAATATCTACTTTGCAGAGCTGCTGTGAGGATTAGATTAGAAATTATTCATAAAAAAATGTAACAGGATGCTGTTTACATAGTAGGCACGAAATAAATAATAATTGTTTACATTATTAATAAGAACATAGGCGATGTTCTGTTTGTAAGTTTACTCACCCTGAATTGACCAAGAAAACAGATACAGATTCTTTATTTTTCAATAACTGATCCGTTCCTCCACTTGAGTTCCCCATGGGAGGAAAATGGATCTTAGAGCCAAGAAACTTAGTTTGAGTCAATAATATAAACTGGTATTTAAGCCTCTTTTGGAAAGTGCTGCCTCTTTGGGTGTAAATGTGTGGACTTCAGATCCCTATTCCCTCACTGGGTAGAGGGTACCATACTTAGTAAATGAAACTTTAACATACTCGGTTACATTTGAATGTTATGTAAACAAGAAATAATTTGTTTGCAGTATGTCCCAAATACTGCATGGGACACACTTACAGTAAGAAAATACGTATTGTTTGAGCACCGCATGGAACCAGGCACCCTGCATACCACTGGCAGCCCCCTCCGTGGGTGAACGGAGGGGGGCACCATGCTGGGGAAAAGGCCCTGGACTCTGTGTGCATGGGGTCGAGTCTGGATCCAGTCCCTGGGCAGCAGATGGGACTCCGTGCTGATGTCCACGGCCAGCATGACCCAGTCTGTGTGTCTGAGCTCAGCTGGACCTGTGGACGGGCACCAGCCAGACCTTCTGCCTCACCTCTCAAGGGTAGAGGACTCCTTGCACTCCCGCCACATGCTCTTTAGGCCCTGAACTAGGGTGTCCACTCTGGGGCCTCTGCAGTGGGGCCCTGAAGCTCTCAGCATGGTGGGATCCATAGCAGATTCCCTGGCTCTCAGCCAGTTGTCAGATGGCCCCTCAGACGTGTGTGGAGAGTTTTGATGATGACCTGAGAAATACTGAACTCCAGCCATCCCTCTGCCAAAGTTACTGTGCATCCTTCAGCTTTCCTGTGGCCACACCTTGTGAGTCCATGGCATCCTGGGCCCGTAGCCTGAAGCGGGGCACGAGCAGCAGCCCTGGCCACAGTGTTGCCCCAGCACATCTGTCTCCCTCGGACCACCCACCTCACACCTCCTCTTTCTCCATGCATCTTCCCACAGTCCACCTGAGCCAATGGGGCGGACTCCCCTGCCTCTCCTCCCTCTCCTCCCTCTCCTCCCTCTCCTCCCTCTCCTCCCTCTCCTCCCTCCCCTGCCTCCCCCTCCCTCTCCTCCCTCTCCTGCCTCTCCTGCCTCTCCTGCCTCTCCTGCCTCTCCTCCCTCTCCTCCCTCTCCTACGTCTCCTCCCTCTCCTCCCTCTCCTGCCTCCCCCTCCCTCTCCTCCCTCTCCTCCCTCTCCTCCCTCCCCTCCCTCTCCTCCCTCTCCTCCCTCTCCTCCCTCTCCTCCCTCTCCTCCCTCTCCTCCCTCTCCTGCCTCTCCTCCCTCTCCTCCCTCTCTCCTCCCTCTCCTCCCTCTCCTGCATGCTCTGTGCTTTCTCATTCAGCATTCACTCCACAAACATGCAGTTGAGCACCAACTCTATTCAAAACACCCTTCTCGATGCAGAAAATAACAGCAGTGAATCTAATACCGTGACTATCTCAGAGCTTACACCCTACTGCAGTAGATGAGGAGAAGGACAGCAAGCAAGCACAGTGATAATTACATATTATAAAGTCCCGACAGCGTAGTGTGCAGTAATAAGTTCTACAAAGAGCAGGAAAGCTGTGAGGATGGAGGCTGAGCCCATGGTCATGGAGGAGAGTTGTTGGAGAAGGCATTTGAGCAGAGATTGAAATGAAGAGAAAGACAGGCCATGGCAGTGTCCAGGGGCAGAGTGTTGCAGGCAGTGAGAACAAGCAGCTCAGTGGGAGTAAGCCTGACATGCCTCCAGCCCTGCAGCAAGGCCAGCGAGCTGCAGAGGGTGAGTGCAGAGGACTGTGGCTGAGGAACGGCTGGAAAAGTCACCAGACCTGCCTCTTAATATGTTTTCAAAAAGATATAGCAAATAATTCTGAAAGGGTTTTTTCTTTCCGGACTCTCCTTTGCCAAGAAGAATAGAGAAGTCAACCACAGAGAAACAGAGCAGGGGCCACCTGGTCCTGAGTTGGACCTTCCGTCTCACTCCTCGGGGCTGCAGCATGTCTACAGCTGGGAAGCTGCTGGCTAGTGATTTGAGGGAAAACTGAAATATAGTTTGACATTTTGAAAATATTTCTGTAACATGAGTAAGTTTTTGCAAGGTGTTATGAGAGGCCACTGGATGGAGTGACGTCCTTCCTGGAGGGGCCTGTGGACTTAGCACTGAGGCTTGAGTGATTTATAAGAACCCATGAAGCCATCCTGGAATATGTGTCTGCATGGTAAAAATGAGGTTATGAGGATATAAACCAAAAGTAATGCTTCACAGAATGATGTTTTATGGCATTGCAGTAATCTGAAAATATGGACTTCAAGTTGGGTGTGTTGTAATTAACCAGCTGCAGAGGTGGGGAGCTGCGCCTTGGCCCCCCCCCCCCGCCGGCCTGGCCTCCTTGTCCCATCATCGATTACTCTCCCACGAAGTCAGGTTCTCCAGGCTCCACACATCTGTCTGCATAGTGTAAGGAAAGCTTGTTTTCTTTTTTTTGTTCTCAGCTAAACTAATGGCTTCCTTTTCGTTTTCTTCCTGGCCATTCTCCACCCAATGCAGGTCCTGGCGTTCCTATGGTGACGGTGCACAACACAACAGATAAGAAAAGTAAGTGCTCTTTTTCTTCTTAAATCTTCCTGAGACGCAGGAGAATGGAAGCAAAACACTCTATGAGATCAGCTGGCCCACATTTTCCTGCTCAGAGACAGAGAGGTGTGTCATGTCCTAGCAGTTCAGAGCAAGTCTGCTGATCATCAACATCTACTAAATACCAGGAAAGCCAAGCTCCACATGGCCCAGCCACAGGGCCCCACACCCCTTCACAAGTGCTGAGCCTGGGGGGTCATTCCAGGGCTACCCAGGTCGTTGCCTGACATCCTCTGAATGGAGCCCATCACTAGATGACTGAACAGCCAGCTTGAAAGGCACTGTGGCCCGACATGAGTCGATCCCTCCTGAGAACCTGCCATGTGGAGCCAACAGTCGAGGGGGCGCGTGGAGGCTCGTCTGTCTTTGTGGGTCTGGGGGCTTCGTGGCATGGAGGGTCTCTGCATCCATGCAGCACAAGATGTCAGAGAAACTTATTCTGCCATTGGTAAAATGGTAGGGAAGGATTTTTCAGGACTGTGGTGATTGATAGGGAGGGAGATTCGGGCTCAACTTCTAATACAGCAAGGCCCCGTGGGGGTAGCCAACGAGCAGAGTGAGGGGTCCGTGGATGGAAAACTACTAAGACCTCAGTGGTAGGGGATTTGGCTAAGCTGACCTAACAAGATTCTTGGTGAAGGCAGGACAAGGACTTAGGCTCAAAGGCGGAGGACGAGGAACTTGATCAGTTACCGAGGGTGATCAGATATCGGGGGGTGGGGGCTTCTTGCTAGAACTGGGCAATGAAGGCCGAAGACAGGACAGGGTCAAGCTGAAACCTGGTTAAGGACTCAGAGGAGCCTCACTCCGTTTGGTCAAGGAGAGCGTCTTTGTAAGACTCCCAGGGTTTCTTGCGGTGGCATGTGTTTGCTCGAAGGGCCCCTACGCAGGTCGCCACAGGCATGTCTGTGTTTGGGATTGAAACTGCCGTGTGCAGCAGGAGGCAGAGGCGCAGCACAGCCGAGAAGCAGAGATAACTCGCTCTCGGTCCCTCCCTTCCCAGGCCTCCCACTGTCGTGACCCAGAGCAGCCCGTGTCCTCCTTTCCCCGAGTCGCTTCCACTCCCTTTGACATCCGGGACCCCCTGCCCTGGCAGGAGGGCAAACCTCACGGCCAGGGTCCGCAGTTCCCCTGGGTCTGGGGGCAGAAGCAATTCCTCTCTCCGTGGCGGTGCTTCAGGCACCAGGAGAACTGGGGGAGGTGGACGTGCTGGAAGGGAGAACCCCAGACGTGTGTTGAAACACCGTGAAGTGGTTCAAGTGTTCTAAAGTGAGCAAATAGATTTGTTTGAAGATGCAGCACTTAGCCAACAATCCCAAATGAGGATCGCCTGTCAAGCTGTCGAATAATTACTAGAAATTCAAAACCAAAGCGCAAGTAATCATAAAACCAGAAACAGATTTTAAAGCCCCCCAAAAGTGCCATAGAGTGGATGTCGGAATGCATTAAAACACTCGGAATGGCCTTTGGAGTCCCCGGTGCCGGGAAGATGTGGGATGGGCTTCCTGTCCTTCTCCTCAGAGGAGGGGCTGGTTTTCCCAGTGAAGAGGTTCGCCTGCCCCCAGGCCCCTCTCCAGCCTCACCTGCAAGGTTTGGGAATCTGGGCCATTTGTGCAATAGGGGCAGGATCCCTGGAAGGATGTTGGGAGCAACTGCCTGGGTCTCCCCCATCTCCCCCACTGCATCCACCCACCCTCTGCCCACTCCGCAGGGCGGGGGCTGTGAAGAGCTCCAGGAGGCCACAGAGGCCGGGCTAGAAATTCCACCAAGGCCTGGGGTCAGTGGAGTCTGACAGATAGTCCAGCACGACAGTGAATGTTTGTTTAAAGTACCCATGCTAGACCTCTTTAAGTGGCATTTTCCCTGAAAAAAATGCAGATATTGCACAGAACCTCAACTGTGACATCTTTTTTTTTCCTTAAGAAAATGTTTTTTTTCGAGTGTTTGATAAAATTTAGAGTCCATAGACACCTTTCTGATATTTTGAGGTGAGGTTTTTCCCCTTCTTAAAAATTGATGGTCTGATAGAAATTCGATATGGCGTCCAGTGTAGCTCACAGTTTTGCAGCCTCCCAGGTCAGCTGTTACCCGATGGCTCTGTGAGACGCCATCACTGGGGGACCCTGGAAGTGGGGACACAGGACTCCTCTATGCACAGTTTGTGCAACTTCCTAGGAATCTATAATTAATTATTTTGATTTTAAATTTTTTTGTAATCTGCAGGCTGATGATGATAAAAAGAAGAAAACTATCTCTCAGCTTTGGAAAATACAATATAGTATATGGCTCTTCTTACAAAAGTCATTCACTTAAGTGCTTTTTACTTGCTTTTTTTGGGGAAGCTATTATTAATCTATTCAAGTTCAAAGGTGAATACAGTCCCTACTTTTGGGAAATGCATTTGGCCTTCTAAGCCACTTCCAGCCTGGATGTGATCAGTCCTTGAGGCTCCCAAAGGCTCCCACCCACTGGATCAAGTGATCACAGTTTCCAAGGCTTGTGTGTGAATGAAAATGAAGCAGGCCTGTATCTTAGATGTGTGTGACATCGTTGAGGAAATATTTCACCTATTCCAGTTATAAAAATAAGGTAACATACAGACAGGGTGAGGTGCAATTCTTCGGAAGACAGTTCCAATAAGAATTGACCAAATGCCTTCCAGCAAGTGCAACGCGCGAACGTGCTCAACGTTCTGGGAAATTTTATTAACTCTACTGGGAAACCAACTACTCCTTTTCTCCTGTGGGATTGGCTACTGCATTAACCAGTCAATCCAATCAATACTGACAGACCGTAGGCCCTCGGTGGCCATTGTATCCATCACGGCACTCCATAAATGGCTGTTTCTTAGGAAGCATTTCACTGTTTGCCGTGGAACTGGCACTTTGGTGACTGTGACTCCCGGAAGCAAAGAGATGGGACCCAGTGGCTGGAGACATCAGAAGCACTGAGAGCACACAGGATGGGCCTGGTGTCATATGTCTGGACTCCCTTCCTCCCTGTGTGAAATTTAACAATGAACCTGAAGGGGACACCATTGCACTCGACCTCAGCGAAGTACTGACTAACTGGAAACTGGATGGCGTCCGGAATTATTTTTGTCACATTTCTATTACAAGGTTATTTACATAGCAGTGTTTGACTCTGGGTTTCCTGTAAACTCCAGGGACATTTCACCCGCCCTAGCCCACTTCTGCATTTCTGGCTGTCAATATAGGTCAAGCTCTTTCAGGATGGTCACTTAAGCTGCCATTTTAACTTAGGGGGAAAAAAAATGATGAAATGTGGCTGAGGTAGTTGTCATTCCCATCCCCAGGAGGACAGTAGGGGTCCCATCTTGCTCAGGGTCTATGTTACATTCAGACTTCATGGCTTGAGGGGGGGCCAGGAAGACGTTCTGGAACACCCGCTTTCCCCCATGCCTGAAATCCCCACGTTGCGTGCCCATCCCTCAGAGCTGGTACATCATAGCTGCACACACGGCTTTGGGTCCGCATGGGAAATAAGAGCCGAGTGTGGCAGGCCTTGGTAGAGTGTCAAGCCCAGCCCTCTGAGCTCTAGCCTCCAGGGATTTGCCGTGGAAGGTGTGTGGGGTTTTGCAGTGTGTTTACCTTTTGATGTGTTTGATGTCCTCTTGTGGCGCTTCACAGCCCATCTCCAACCCAGCTGCATTCTCCCCAAACAAAATGCCCTGTGTTTTCATTGTGTCTGTCAAACTGGTGCATCCTGGGTGACGAGGCAGGTGCCTGGTGCCTCCGGGCCCCCGGTTCCAGCAGCGTCTTGTACATGGCATGGCTGGACCACATCAGAGCCTCCTCACAGCCTCTGCGATGGATGAAGGGTCCACAGCACGAGGTTTGTGGGTGGATATGCATCTCAGGCAGGCAACAAAGCCACTGTCAGGCCAGCCCTTCACACACCAGCCTTCGGGCCTCAGGTAGGCTTGGGATCAGTTGTCCTCTTTCATGATTGAAAAGGCCGCTGGAAAACTTACTTCCAGGAGCAACATGGACGAAGCGGTGAATCACCCCATCCCTGCAGATGCCCGTTTCATCCGAACACTCTGCTGGCTCGCAGTTCCGTGTCGTCAGGATTCTGCCGAACCCCACAGCACCTGGACTCGTTCCATTGGATGCTTCATCATGAACGTCTCAGACAACCGTGTCCTGAGCAGGGGGCCAGAGAAAGGCTGGAGGTCACCAGGAGCCAAAGTAGTAACAACAGAGGCCGCAGCCAGCAGTTTTCAAGCCCTTGCCATGGGCTGTGTGCTGCGGCAAATACTTTACGTATTTTAACTCATTTATGTTATCCTCACCAAAGCCTGTGAGGCAGGAACTGCTACTATCCCCCACTTGTCAGCTGAGGAAACTGAGGCACAGCAGCTTAGGTGATTGATTGGGCCACATGCGCGCAGCTGGAAAGCAAAAGCAGTGGACTTGCATCTCAGACCCAAAGTTCTTCCAGACACAGTCACTGCACGGCGCTGCTCAGGCCATCACGCGGTCTGAAGGACAGCTGCAGACCCACAGTGACACCCGGCCTGCGCGCCCATTGAGAGGAGGCTGGGAGGCGGAAGCGGCCACGGCTGCAGCTCCTTCTCAGGCACCTTCTGCCCCGCACACCACCCCCTCGAGGCCCACTGGAGCCAGCTCTGGGGTGAGCGTGCAGCACCGCACCTTCTCCTGCTCTGAGAAGACTTCCACGTCACAGGAAGGATGCTCCTCAGGCCCTGATGCTCTGAAATCTGTGGGGGCCCCGTGGAATCAAGCGCTCTGCTTCCTGTAGCAGTGCAGCCTCCATGCGCAGGCTGGGGTCACACTCCGTGGACTGGGAGAGCTGAGTCCTTGAACTTCACCCTCTAGTGCCAGCCTCTTAGCCCCCTAGGCAGCAGCCCTTGGCTGGCCATCTGTTACTCTCTTTCTAATGTAATTGTAGCAGCGGTCCTGGGCTCTGCACACAGCACCAGGCCCCTTCCTTGCACCAACCCTATGAGGTTAAACAATTCATCCAAGATCCACAGCAAACCTCAGGTTGAGGCCTAGACTCTTGTCTTACCTGACTTTGAAGCAAGCGCTCTTGACCATGGGCTGGGGGCTGATACCAGGTGTCTGACAAGGGGTGAGAAAGGCAGCCACAGACCCCAGGCCCCAGGATCTCCAGGCCTTTGTGTCATGGTCACCTGGGAAATGTGCTCACAGCAGCAGCCTCTGTGACCACCGAGCTGCTGGTCTAGAATCAGCCGTGGCTGAGAGCAGCCCTGGTGACACCGAGCCAGGCCCAGCTCAGGCATTTGCACCTCACCCGTCTAGTGAGCAGGGTGTGCAAAGCAGCGGTGCTTCCAACCACCCTGTGGGGCTGAGCCAGAAAAGCAGGGCCCATAGCCTGCAGCTGGGCAGGGCCAGGCAGGAAGTCTCAGGGAGCCGGCTCCTGAGCCCGCTGTGGGACACGGTGACCGGCAGCCCAGATGTGGCCCACGTTGTTACAGCTCGGAGCCTCGGAGCTGCGCGTCAGCTCACAAGGGGGTCCTGGAAGGCTGGGACCTGACTGCATCCACGATCTCCTTCCAGACCTGCTGTGAAATCTGAAATTACTGCCTCACAATTCTCTGTCCTTTCTCCTCCTCCCCCCTGCTGACCCCACAACCACCCGGGGAATATTTGACTTTTTTCCTCTTTAGAAAATCTTCTGTACAAACAGCGCCTGTGGGCTGTTCACAGATGTGACTCTGAATTATTTAAAAGCTGTTTCCTTAAGAAGGTAATTATGGTTGGGACCAACCTATACTTACTTATTTAGTGCCTGGGTATTCAAACAACTTAGGTATTGGGATAAAAAACCAATAAAATCATAGTGAACACGTTGCGGGCTTTAATGTAAATATGAAAGGGAGGCCCACTTAGAGACATAGATGCCAACTCAGCACGTGAGCACTGAAATCGCCATGTGGCTTGCAATACAGCCATACAGCCTTGCAGAGAAAGTGCATGTGGCAGGGCTAAAGCTGGCTACGCCCCACAGTATACTGCAAGTGCGCATGGGAGCTTGGGATCAATAGGTGGCCTGGTTCCCACCCCTTTATGGCATCGACAGTTAGGTTTCTCTCCCTCCTACTCTCTTCATTTGGGTTTTTATAAGAAAGCAAAACCATCCCCTACCACCAGTGGTGCCCAGGTGGGTCCGTGAAGCGACGCCAGACACAGTGGGCTTCCAGCCTCTGTTCTTGCACCAGTGATGCTGGGAGCACCCCTGCCCCGCCCACCTTCTCCCTGAGGGATCCCCCTTCTAGACTGCCAGGGCTGTGCCCACAGCTCCCCTTCCACCAAGCACAGGGCGCACACATATGGGGAGATATCGGGAGCATGGTATTATGGAGGACCCACCTGTCGCCGTCACGCTACTTGCCAAGGAGTTTGGCCACCATCCTTCAGGTCCCAGAGAAGCACTGTCAGACGTTCCTCTCTAAAAGCTTCTGGTGGCCGTGCAGCAAGTGGATGGAAGGGCCCGAGGCTGCAGGCCGAGGGACTGCTGGGGGCTGTGGTAGAGAGGACGAGGGTCTGGACCAGCAGGAAGGGGCGGCCAATGAGGGGCTGCCTCTGCAGGCCCTGTAGGGAGAGATGCAACTGGGAAGGGGCGGAAGAGCTGCCGTCTCAATCCAGTCCAGGGAGGTGTGGCACTTGCGGAGGGTGGCGAAGCACTGTGCCGAATCCTACAGCCTGCGGCCCTCAAAACCTGCGCTTTGTCCAGTCCCAAGAGAGAAGGAGCAGCCCTCCTGCCGGGGGCCTCCTTGGGTGCAGCAGCAGGCGACTGGGTGGGCATCTGAAGAGAAGGTCCTCGTGCCTCTCCCCCTGCAGGCCAGCTGGGCAGAACCCTGGCTCTCAGAAACAGTGGCCAGGACACAGTGAGCAGCTGCCCCTCACAGCCATGGGGCTGCCACGGAGGCTGGGGCCGTCCAGGCAAATGCACAAACCGGTTTCAGACCCGGAGATAAAATCCAGCTCTTTCCTGCAGAGCATATGGGGTAGAGGGAAAAAGAACCAAGAAAGATTAACAATGTAAAAAGATGAAGGAAAGTAATCTTAAAAGAAAGAAAGCGAGCCTGTCATTTCGAAAGCAGCCCTGTGGCTGCCTTCAGCCTGTGTCTTAACACAGCTGTGTCAGGCAAGCCTGTACCTAAGACTCACAGCTTTCCAATATTTTAAGGAGCAATTTGGTGGCCAAAGAGACAAAGTCTCATTATGAAGTGGGCTTTCTCTGAGGAGACCTTGCCAAGTCCTGGAGGACAGAGGAAACTGGGCCATCAGTCCTCAGGTACTTTTGCCCATGAGTCCCTGAGGGAATTCTAAAGAATCATGTGTCCCCTACACATTTTTAAGTTGTCACCTAAAGTTTTTCCTCCTTAATTTAAAGCTATACAGAATTTTAGCATATTTTTTAATAAAATTACATACCCCTGTGATGTCTAAGTATTGTAGCCATTTGATGCCTACCACCGTCCAGTGAAACATTTCTTGAACAAGCTCTTAGCTTCACATTCTTCCTTTTCCTCCTCGAGCTGATATTCACTTGCCATTTGTGGGCCCGTCACCCCAGAATTCTGCCCTAATGTCATCTAATCTTGGAGATCCTTTAAGCTTTTTTTTTTAACTTCATGTGATCATAAGTCCATAATCATTACCTGTTAGATGGCATTATTATCGGAATTATTACTTGTTCACATTAAGCAATTAAGATACATTATATACTTTGATAATTGTGGGACATAAAAAGTTATGATTGCTCTGAAATGCATCTCTTGGTGAGCTGGGCGTGGTGGCATTTCACTCAGTTCATGAACGCGTCTGACTCATTTCCAGAGAAGACCTTGTCAGAAACGTGTGCTCCTGGTTTTGCCCCTCCCTTTGGTGGCTGCTTCGTTTTGTTTCTGTGGAATCTCTGAAAATGCGTTCATGTAAATAAATAAATGGAGACAGCGGAGTCTTGTTCTAGCCGTGCCATTTTCTTTGAACTCCAGAGCTATATGCCAAAACATCGTGGCCCATCCATTCATTGTCATTAAGGATTATCTGTAATCATCTATTGACTGTTAGCTTGGTGAGATTCCCCTTCAGTTTTGTTAAATCAAAGGATGACAACCCGACCATGTTGCTGGGGTCTCTTACCCATTACTGGGGGTTCTGTTGGTCAACTCAGCCTCAGTGGCCCCTCATCCTTCTTGCAGAGCCCACCAGCAGGAAAGATGCCCCAGGGACAGACCAGGGGCTCCAAGGCCTTCTTTGCCTTCATGACATCTCTGTAAGGCTGTGGTGAAAGGCACGTAGGAAAGGAGCAGCTCCTTGGAGAGAATCAGGCATGTCCCTTCTCAGCACATTTATTAGCGGGCTCATATGGATGCAGAGGGCCTGGGAACTGGTCCCCTGAACCCCGCCATGCGTCTGTGCATGCAGTCTTCTGGACCCACAGGGGTGCACGCATGAGCGGCTGTCCTGGTGGGTGGAGTGTCTGCAGATTTGCAGACAGAATGTGTTAGACCTCAGTCCAGCATTGGGTGGGCAACCTGGCATCTGGCTAACAGAGTGGAAATCGAGCCACGCACGGTACTGCCCGCCCTGCATCTGGTTAACAGAGTGGAAAGTGAGCCACGCGCGGTGCTGCCCGCCCTTCGTCTGGCTAACAGAGTGGAAAGCGAGCCACACGCAGTGCTGCCCTCCCTGCAGGATCTCTGCAGGTGCTTCTTCCTCTCTGCTACGTAATGCGGGAGGAGACCTGGGCTTCACTGCCACCTGGCAGCTCTCGGTGCCTCGAGGAGCACCGGCAGGCTGGGCACTGTGCCAGCCGCTGCACCCACTCATATGTGGGCTGGGGAACACACACAAGTCCATTCAATGAGCAACTCCTCTGGCGTGGAACACCTGCCACGGACCTTGTATGATGCTAGAGGGACCAAAAACAACCACCTATGGGGACCCTGCCTTCAAGTTGCTTAAAATCTGGCTGGAGGAAAAAGGATGTGACAGAAAGAACAACAAGTCCCCCAAACTGTGTCACACTGACTCTAACAACTGAACGTTCGGAGTTCAGAGAAAAGAGGCTGGGTGCTGTGACCCACACTTGTAATCCCAACATTTTGGGAGACTACGGTGGGAGGACCTCTTTTTCTTTTTTGACCTCCTGGGCTCAAGCAATCCTCCCACCTCAGCCCCACGAGTAGCTGGGACTACAGACATGCATCACCATGCCTGGCTAATTTTTAAATTTTTCTTTGGCGGGGGGGGTCTCTCTATGTTGCACAGGCTGGTCTCGAACTCCTAGCTCAAGTGATCCTCCTGCCTTGGCCTCCCAAAGTATTGGGATTATAGATGTGAGCCACTGTGCCCAAACCCTTTCCTTTTTCTTTTCTATTTTGTTCAAAAAGTATGTCTCTGTTGATCACTGCATATATATGTGGAGGGAAGGACAATACGATTTTAAGAAATGAAATATTTAGCATCTTGGCCCCAAGATTCTACAATCCTTTCATATAATTTTTTTTTGAGATGGGGTCTTGCTCAAGCTATCCTTCCAGCGCAGCCTCAGCCTCTAGGGTTCGAGCTGTCCTCCCACCTCAGCCTCCTGAGTAACTGGGACCACATTTTTATATTTGTAGAGATAGAGTCTTGTGATGTTACCCAAGCTAGTCTGAATTCCTGGGCTCAAGCAGTCTTCCCACCTCGGCCTTCCAAAATGTTGGGATTACAGGTGTTAGCCACTGCACCCAGCAAGAAAGATCTCTGAATCTAGGAGTTTGAGACTAGCCTGGGCAATATAGTGAGACCCCACCTCTGCAAAAATTACAAAATTTAGCCGGGTATGGTGGTGCGCACCTGTAGTCCCAGCTGCTCGGGAGGCTAGGGTGGGAGGATTGCTTGAGCCCAGGAGTTCAAGGCTGCAGTGAGTTATGATTTTACCACTGCACTCCAACCTGGGTGACAGAGCAAGACAAAAAACAAAAATAGAGTTCAGAGAAAAGAGATATCCAGTTAAGGCGAGTAAGTTTAAACAGTAGTCATGCAGGCTCTGGGCCTGAATCTGGTCTTTGAGTATGACTGTTGGTGCAGCCCTGGCGTGGGCAGATGGCAGCTGCTAGAACCCAGGGAGGGGGTGGGGTGGGGCAGAGAGGGATCCTAGTGATGGCTGCAGGAGAAGGTGCACGTGAGGAGTGAGCAGAAATACGGCTGGAGAGGCCTGGATTAGAAAGGCACAGAAAACCCAGGCAGGGGAAGTCAGGCCAAGGCCCCAGGGAGGTGCCGGAGAGACTCTGCCTAAACCTCCGCGTGCACACGCCATCCTGCTGTTTTACTTCTTGTAGAAATGTGAGAAAGGGAATGGACTGCTCTCCTCCTTTTTAGATCTGTTGCCTAAAAAGATCATTGGATCTGGTCACCAATTTTCCAAAATGTAGCACAGTGGTGCTTCCGCCAATGCCCGGAACCCGCAGGACCACTTGGAAGCGTGTCTTGCAACAGCGTACGGCCGTCCCACAACCTGCCCACAGGGCACAGCCGGGGAAGCAGCCTCATGAGCGGGCTTGAGTCTCTGTGGTCTCACTGTGTCCAGATCTGATAATAGCTAATTCCACCAAATATTAGAGGGGGCTCACATTTAATTAAGGAGTGGCCATTTGTATGCTCCAGACTGGAGGTCCCCCACTGCCCTGAAGTCAAAAGAAGGGTCCTTTAGGGAATATGCCAATCTTTTCTTATTTCTCTGCTGAGCTCCTGCCCTCTTTGAATGCAATTATGGGAACAAATAAAATGGCTTAACTCAACTCCCCTGTGGGACAGTCAGCTCTCTGCTGATAAAACCAGTTGTGTGGGCAATCATTAAATGAGAAATCTAATATTTAACTAAATTTAATAGTCTGTTGCTTTGGTGCTTTCCTGTGAAGGGTGGGATTTCAATAGAGAGCAACGAGCTATGCGCACGTAGCCCGTGTAGTCCATGAGCAGTTAGAACGCTGTGTGTTCCCACGTGAAGCCAGATCTCTCCGATCCAGTAACTGGGAACCGGGTGTTTGGTGGCCAGCCTGTGTTCCCGTTAGCTCCAGGCAAGCTTAACGGTAGGCAGCAGAACAGCACTGCACCCTGAGTTTAACTTTCTCCTTCACGATCAGCATTTGAGATCACACAGTGATGCCTGAAACGTCAAATTCACATGCGTGTATATGGAGACAAGAGCGTATTTTAACCAGCTGGGAGAGGCTCTGTCCCCCATTTTCTCTCATTTTGAGATTTAGTCATCCAGACATGCGCCTGCCACCAGCAGACCCCGAGCCGAAGTCCTTTCTGGGACCCAGAAGCAGAAGCTGACTGACAGCAAGAAGCCCGTCTCTGTCCTTGTTGGTAGGGTCTTTTTGCCTTTGCTCCTGCCAAGTTCCCTGATCTTCATGGGTTGTCACTTCTGTCATCTGACCCGCATTTGCACACCCCAAGCCCCTCACCCGTTATCCACCCGGGCTGATCATGTCAGCAGGCAGAGCAGCAAAGATCACAGGTTCTCCATGGGTCACAGCTGAGGCCTCAAGATGACCTCATAAGATCCACCCACTAGTCCCCTACAATAAGCTGCAGTTTAGAGAGGATGGATGACTTGCTTTATAGTCCCGGAGTCCATTGAATTAACTTAGGCACATCATTAGTCTTCTAAGCATCAGAAACTTTTCCATCCATTTAATGTCATTTGCTTTGGGTTATCGGTCTGTGCTGTGTGGGGAAACACTGGTCGATAGTCTGGACTTGGCTTCTCCAACTCTTGCCCAAAAGGTCTGAGTCCTGGGGCCCTTTGCAGCTTCCCAAGACACCCAGGAGGACCTCTTAGTCCTGTTTAGTTTCCTGGAGATTTTCCTGAGGCTACAGGGGAATGAGGAGAAAGACTTGGGTGGAAACCCAGACTCGTTACCATCTAAACAAAAATGCTTAATTTCCAAGGTATGCATTGAATTTCCACAAACCCATCTACCCAGAGTACTGAAAACTAGTGTATGTTGTCCATGGGATGGGACCGAACACTCATACCTTGGGGGAGGGTAGGGAGAAGGATTTGTTGCCAGGAAAATGACCAAAACTTTTCATTTGGTGTTAAGTGTATCTGGAGAGCTTGCAGGGTGCCTGAGATAAGGTGGTCAGGCCTCTCCTGGAGGAGGTGACGCTTGCATTGATGGAAGAGAAGGAGCTAGGAAGGAATGTTTAATCACAGGACAGCACATGCAAAGGCCCTGGGGCAGCAACGAGCCTAGGGAATGCTGTCCTCTTCATCACCTGGCAGCGCTCCCTGCTAGTATTCTTTCCTACAAATGTGAATAGAACACAAATGATACACAGTCACTGTCTCATAAACCAACTCCTCTTGCCTGATTGTGTGCCTGGAGCATTGCATTAAAGGGCTGAGGGCATTTGGACTCAGCACCAATGAGTGCTGCCTCCGACCCATTAGGAACACGGGCTGAGGCCGTGAGGCTGGCACAGGGGCATGCAGGCCCCTTGGGGTGGAGTGCGCCTCCCCTAACTCACGTGCATGACTACACGGGAGAGCGCGCCACCTCTCCAGCCAAGTCTCTGGGTCCCAGAGTTAATGTCAAGGCTACTTCAACTTTGCCACCATAGACATCCCTTGCAGACACAGCTGTGTTTCCTGCTGTCTGTAGGGGAAATGTTTCTTGCATGCTACATGGTGTTCAGAATCTTTCCCAGTGGTGGTCTAACATCAGATTCGTTAAAAATCTACCTGCTTGAAAATAAGTTTCTCCCCTTATTTTTCATAAAAGCTAAATATTCAAATATGTGTCCAGCAACTTGGAAGTCATTTTCATTTTCTTTACTCGTCACAGGCACTGGGAGCCTCCATTTCCCTCTGTCCCTGTACAAAAGTTTGCCAGGCCTGCTGGGCAGAGTTCTTGAATAAAGCCACAGCCACGCATTCTCCACACAAAGCCGCACGGCCAGAGTCTCCTGGTGATGAGCAGTCTTTTGACCTCCAGCTGCCCTGGAGAGGCACCCACCTGCAGAGCAGCGTTTTTGTTTTTTTTTTTTTTTTTTTTTTTAAGGGAGTTATATGGGAGGATGGTTGGACGTCCATTATAGTATTTTTTGTGATCATTCATTTACTCTTTAAACAAATGCACAAATTATAGCCGATTCAAAGTAAATTGACAAGCCAAAGGCAAAGTTCCTTGCAGAAAAATTCCCCTTTGCAGTGAACCACAAGTTTCCCCTTGTGTCGGCTTTGGGTGAGAAACAAGAAGGGAAGTTGGGTGGGTTTTGTGGCACGTCAGACGGTGAAACGAAGTAGAATGGCCGTTCAGTAGATGAACGGAGTGGGCTCCTCGGGGGCCTTCTTTGCATCTGAAGAAAGGGGTAATGAGGGCGTGTGCGCTGTCGCAGCCTGAGGTGTAAAGGCCAGTGCATCCACACGGGCGCAGAGCTGACCTCCATCTCCAGCACGGAGGGAGGACGGCCATTCCCACTGAGTGCGAGGTGAGCCTCACAGGACTCCACTCTCCACAAATACAGTCATCCAAGTTAAGGCCTCCAGAGCCCAGATAATCTTACGTTTTAGGAGAGAGATCGGAATCCGTTTTCCTCTGGGAACATTTAATAAAGATGATACCCTAGTTTCTACCCTTCTTTCCTTTTCTGGTTCTTTTATGGCCACACTATTTGAAAATCCATTTGTCCTAACAGATGTGTAACGTGGGGTTTTCCTAAAACCCACAGTCATGGGAGGAATTGTACCAAAACCTGTACGTGTGACTCCACAGAGAACAAAAATCTATACTGGAGGAAGGAAATAGCCTAAGATGGTGGGGAGAGTCTTGAATCTGCCCAAATTCCTGATTTGAGACTAGAGTTTTGAGCGCATAACTTGAGCCTGTGTTTTAATGCCCAGTTTCTTGATCTGTACACTAGAAATAGTAACAGTTGCCTCTGAGGCTGATTAAAGTAGCGGTCAATGCACATGAAAACCCACGGCCCACAGAGGTCCTCAGGGAGTGGCCACTGCATCTCAGCGTGTCCCTGTTTCCTCTCTTTCAGAAATGTTTGACCTAGAGACAAACGAACGTGTCAAAAAGGCCGTAAATGACCGGCAGATGCCTAAAGTGGAATACCGGACTATCGAGATGGATGATTATAGTAAGTACTACATTTTTCCCCTTTAAAAGGAAAAAACGTGGGCTCTGACACAGCACCCTCATCAGCAGCAGGCGCTGTGCACGGAAGGCTCCCCGAGCACGGGGGTGTCCCCTTCCCCTCAGCTCCTCCGGCACGGAGCATCCTGTGTTCAGAACCAAGATGCTCACTCTGGTGACAAAAGCAAAAAAGGCAGGGCACAAGATCTCTCTCCCTGAGAGGCTGACAATTTAAGCAAGATTGCAGACTCCAGCGCTCTCCTTCTTTGGTGACCATGTCAAGACACCGTCCAAAAAAACTTCTTCCCTCTGGAAATTCCTTTTCTGTGCATCTGAAGTTTCTCCTGCCTCATCCACTGGTGGATTGTGGGCTGATTAGGGGTGTCCTTGCAGCTGGGTTTTGCGTGAGGAGGGTTTGAGTGTGGTTACTCCCTAGGAAACACTTCTCACCCTGCCTTTCTCTGCCTGTGGCCTCCTTTCCTTGAATTGTCCGTCCAGTCATTCGGTAAGTTCTCCCGGGCACTAACTCTGTGCTAGGTGTTGCTAAGCACTGAACACCCCAAAACGCTGGCTGGACCTGGACTCGCAGCTCCAGGTCGGAGGCAGAGCCTCTGAACCTCAACTCCCACCTCTGTGCAGATGGCTCCCAAGTCAACCTGGCTGGCCCCGTGTCCTAACTGCCCACCAGGTAGTTACCCTTGGAAGCCCCAAGTGTAAAATGCCACAGCGGATCTCACCGTCTACCCCTAGCACTCTCTCCCCCCTCCAGACTTCCCCACATCCGTGCATAGCAGCCTTTTGGTGGTGGGTTGGTATCACATAACTGATACTTCAAACCTTGAAGTCGTCTTTGAGTCATTCATTCAGACACCGCTTACCCTCACCTCTGACGCTGTAAACAGGTTTCCCTCCTGTGCAGACTGACTGACTAACTGCAGGAGCTCTTTGTTGAAGAGAAGGTTGCTAGGGCTCAGGGGAAGCGCACACTGAGGCTGATGAGTACCACTGAACTGAAGGGGCAGGGAGGAGGAGCTGCACGCCTTGCCTTTGCCGTCCCTGGACTGTCTCCGGAACCTCTTTGTCTGCCCTTCCCTGACACTAGACAGTGGCGTGTCGCTGGGGGCCTGGCGTATTCACTGGCAGCCCCCACTTGTGCTTAGCAGCTTAGAGGAGACACAACCACTAACAGACGCAGCTCCCAAGAGCAGGAACCAAGCTCACCCCATGAAACAAAAACAGGTCCCCCAACCAGTACATGCTGCAAAGCTGCGTCGCACAGAGCAGAAAGCAAAGAGCACGAGAGTTCAGATAAGAGCGTGAGAACGGGCTGGGGGTGTGGGGGAATGCTCACGGAACGTGGGACGTGAACGTGGTCCCTGGAGTCGACTTCCGGTGGGCTCACAAGAGGAGAAAGTGCAATCCAGGCAAGGGGGCAATGCGAGGGGGCTGAGGCAAGAACAAGAGCAGTTCACTGCGGGTGGGTCCGGAGCCTGCAGGACAGCCCAGGTGTGGGCCCTGCACCGGGACCCTCACTCCCCCGTGCTTGCCACACCCTCCCAAAAGATCCTGGCCCCACCATCTGGCCACAGGAAGCCATGCCCTATCAGAACTTTTCTCGACATTGCATTCACATCTGAAAGTCAGAACATTCTGGAATTGTGATGCACTTCAAATCCGCCCCCAAAACACTCATGTCCAGGGGCGTCTCTCTCAAAATACTCTGAAGGTGACCATACCAGGGAAGGGGACATGAAGGAAAGGAGTAGGGAATGGTCTAGAAGAAAGGACATTTTTTTTAAGACAGAGTCTCACTGTGTCCCCCAGGCTGGAGTGCAGTGTCTTGGCTTACCGCAGCCTTTACCTCCCAAGTCAAGTGATCCTCAAACCTCAGTCTCCTGCATAGCTGGGACCACAGCTACTTTTTTTTTTTTTAGTAGAGACAGGGTCTCACTGTGTTGCCCAGACTGGTCTTGAACTACTGGGCTCAAGCTATCCTCCTGCCTCAGCCTCCCAAAGTGCTAGGATTATAGGTGTGAGCCACCATGCCTACCCTAGAGATGAGAAACTTAACAAAACCATACACAAGGGCTGGACATGGTGGTTTATACCTGTATTCCCATTTCTTTGGGAAGCCGAGGAAGGCTGATCGCTTAAGGTCAGGAGTTCAAGATCAGCCTGTGTGATGAGCCTGTGGCCAGTGTGGTGAAACCTTACCTCTACCAAAAATACAAAAATTAGCCAGGGGTGATAGGACATGCCTGTAGTCCCGGTTACTTGGGAGGCTGAGCCATGAGCCTCACTTGAACCTGGGAGGTGGAGGTTGCAGTGATCCAAAATTGTGCCACCGCACTCCAGCCTTGGCAACAGAGTGAGACTAGACTGTGTCTCAAAAATAAAAAAAAACAACAACTACAAAAAGAGGCTGTGACAATCTGCTTTGGCCAAGAAATGTGTGTACTGGCCGGGCGTGGGGGCTCACGACTGTAATCCCAGCACTTTGGAAGGCCGAGGCAGGTGGATCACTTGAGGTCAGGAGTTTGAGACCAGCCTGGCCAATGTGGCCAAACGCTGTCTCTACTAAAAATACAAAAATTAGCTGGGTGTGGTGGCCCATGCCTGTAATCCCAGCTACTCAGGAGGCTGAGGCAGAGGAATCGCTTGAACCCAGGAGGCACAGGTTGCAGTAATCCAGCCTGGGTGACAGAATGAGACTCCATTTCAACAAAAAAAGAAAGAAAGAAAGAAAGAAAGAAATGTGTGCATTATCCCAGCCTAATGGAGAGACCATTGCCCCAGCACATCTCTGAAGCTCCTCTGTTCTCAGCTCTAGGTTCCTCTGTAGCCTTGGTGGCCAGGCCCTCACCCTGGCAAGATCCTTTCTGAGCTCCTTAGGCCTGGCCTCCTCCTCCAGCCCCCCACTCTACCCCTGCTGTCCCAGTAACGCTTCCCAGGCCTGCAGCACTGGTGTGTGGCTGTCACACCTTCCCCTTAGGCAATGCAGAAAAGACCTTTAGAAGCACAAAGCCCTTCCCACCCTTGCCACACGCTCTGTCCAGCAGGGGGTTTCCTTGAAAGGCAGGTAGGCACAGATGCCAGGAGCGGGCATGGGCTGCCAGTGTGGGCCTGGATCAGAAAGACCCCCTTACGGATCACAGGAAATCTGAAAGACATCCGCCCTACCGACCTGGTTGGTTTTGTTTTTTTGATTTGTACTACCAGAAGCTAACGCTTTTCTTTTTCTTTTCTTTATTTTAAAGAAAGTAGGACATCTTCCAGAAGGTCTCCCCCTGAAATGTTTCAGCCAGTCAGAACCCGGTTTCCAAGGTCTGCCCCCTGGGCTTATCAGTGGCAGAGAGCGGCCCAGACCATGTTTTATGGAATTTAAATGATGAGGTGCAAGGCCTGCCTCCCCCGCATTAACATTCAGCCCGAATCAGTCAGGAGACACCAGGTCAGAGCTGGCCGCCCAGCCAGCCGCCCAAGCCTGCCGTGTATCTGTGTAGTCATTGTATTGAAAAGCCGCTAATTCCAATTTAATTGCTGTGCCTTTGGTAATCCGGGGCGTAGTTAACATCAATCAATAAATCCAGCTTGGATGGGAAGGTTTGTTGAGAGATAGGGGCGCAGAAGGAATTGGTGAAGCAGGTTTTAGAGGGTTGGTTCCTACCCACTCTCCTTCACCCACTGGATTTCGCGCTGCCCAGGACCAGATCCAATGACCTTGGTGCCGCGGGATCCACTGGGCTGCACCGTTCTTCCCTGGCGTCCTCCAGCTGTCACTTCAACAGAGCCACAGAGCCACCTGGCTCTGTACAGAGGCACTGCCATGTGCCAGCACCCTCTCCCCTCTAGGCAGCCCCCTGTCTCCTCCCACACTCCATCTCTTCCTCTCCCCTGCTCCCCTGCTCCCAAATACCCATCCTCAGCAACCCCCAGCAGATGTTGAGAGGCGCATTGCTGCTGTAGTCAGCCTGCCTGCCCTCAGGGCACCACCTTCCCTGCCTGAAATTCTGCTGCTAGCAAGTGCCCAGGCCATGGAGTCTTCTCTGCGCTCAGTGCACTCCCATATGCAAGACTGAATTGAAGCTTCACACAGAGAAACTAAGCTTCACACAGGTTGGGTGGCTTGCCCAAGGCCTCACAGCAGCCCAGAGTCCTCAAGATGAAATCCCTGGCCCAGTCTCTGTCTGTGGGCTACCGCTCAGGCCCCATCCAGAGCACCCTCCCCCCATGGTCGCCCAAGGGCCTGCTCAACACCCCGGGGCCAGCGCTGCCCCTAACCCGTGCTGTGCTCTGCTTCTCCCCAGACCTGCCCATGCAGATCCTGAAGCCAGCAACCTTCACCGACACCACCCACTACCCTCTGCTCCTGGTGGTGTAAGTATCGTCATGTCTGCTCGCTCTGGGGCTCCATGACGCCCATGATAAGTGAATATTGAACTCTTAAGAAAAAATAATCAGGAGAAATTATATTGCTGCAAACCGAAAGAGAAGATCGTTTATCCCAGTGTCAGGTTCTTTCTGACTCTTGGAGACCCCCAGAGGTTAACAGAAAGTGGGTGCTGTGACCTACCCCCTTCTCCAGGCTGCCTCAGGGTATTCTGTGACCATAAGCGAGGCGGCTGGCATCATGATAGTGGCATCTTGCACAACAGGCTCACCCGGAGGCATGCAGGGGACAGGTACCAAGACACAGAGACACAGGCCGGCGGGAGCCTGGGACCTGCACGCTGGGCCCGTGGGTCTCCCCTCAAATAGGAGCCTAGCTGGCATTTCTGGCCACTGAATGCCCTTTCTTTGCCAGCAAAGAATTTGTTCAACTGTTCAGCTCTTTCTTATGTTCATTAATAAAGCCTCCAGTTTGGGTTTTGAGAACAGCATTTTGTGCTCGGTAAATGCCTTGAAGATATTTGGTCTGATTAGGGAACTCAGTGCTGGGAGCCAGCTGGGTGCCCTGTGCAGGGGTTCAAATGCTGCCTGGCAGCCCAGAGTCTAGGTGATGCCCACATGCTCACACCATACTGGGAGGCAGTACAGAGGGTACCACCTGGACCATGGGTCTGTCTTTCCAAGACCACGAAGCAGGAGAAAGTGCTGTGCCCCTCGTGGGCTGGGAGAGCTGGCTGGAGTAGAGGCGTGCACGGGGCTGTGTTACGGACGCCAGTGCCACGACCCTGAGTAAACGCCGGCACCTGATGGAGTTCTGATTAACCCTGGTGTCGTGCCAGGGGGAGCCCAGCTCCTTTGCTGAGGGCTGAGTCCCTAAATAGCAAAAGCCTCCATTATAGAAACGCCCCAAGGAACAAATTCCAATAGCTGATTCCATTGTGCAATTAACCCACTTTCCTCAATATTTAGACTGCTTTCACCCTTTCCCAGCAGTCACACATGCACACTCACCCACATGCACAGGCACACACACCCACATACACCCACACGTACACACATGCACACTCACCCACATGCATGCACACACATGCACACCCACAGACACCCACATGCACACACAGGCACACATGCACACACACAGGCACACATGCACACACATACACAGCCCACAGGCGCACACACACACACAGGCACACACACATGCACACACCCACAGGCACACACATGCACCCATATACACATGCACACACATGCACACATGCATACACACACCTGCACCCCACACACACCTGCATGCATAAGCACACACATGCATACCCACATGCACACATACATGGTCACACACACACATGCACACACATGGACCCACACACACCCACATGCACACACATGGACCCACATAGACACACGTGCACACATGCATATCCACAGGCACACATACCCACATAGGCACACGCACCCACACACATACACGTACACATGCACACTCACCCACATGCATGTGCACACACACAGGCACACGCATGCACACACCCACAGGCACACACCCACATGCGTGCACACACGTACACGCATGCACACACCCACATGCATGCACACACATGCACACTCACATGCACACACACATGCACACACACGTGCACACACACAGGCACACACACACAGGCACACACACATGCACGCACACCCACAGGCACACACATGCACCCATATAGACACACATGCACACACATGCATACACACACCTGCACCCCACACTCACCTGCATGCATAAGCACACACATGCATACCCACATGCACACATACATGGTCACACACACATACACATGGACCCACAGATACCCACATGCACACATGCATCCACATAGACACACGTGCACACATGCATACCCACATGCACACACACGGTCACACCCACACGCACACACCCACAGGCACACATACCCACACACATAGGCACACGCACATGCACACACACGCACCCACACACACGTGCACACACACATGCACACACACAGATGCACACGCTCCTGCATGCACAAGCACACACATGCACACACACACCCACAGGCACACCCACATGCACACACACCCACATGCAGCACACACATGCACAAATACATACACCCATATGCACACACGCACACATCTATACACACCCACACTCCACACCCTACATACACACAAGCCCACATGCCCACAGCCCCCACACATCACACACGTTTCCTGCCTCCTCTTACTAAACCAGATTTTCTCCACTTTCTCCAAGATGCTAACCTAATGACTTCCAAATCAGCTTTCTTCCCCTGAACACTGATTTCTTCAGTAATCTTAAAGGAAATCCCCAGAAGCTTTCAGTCTACAAAACGATTCACTTTCCCTTCAGAGGTAAAAGTGGTCGTGCCAGGTGGAGACAGCTGAGCTCTCCCGAGCTCAGATGGGACCAGCCAGGCAGCCCCACCCCCCCTGGGCGCACGCGCACTCTGGCCTCGCTAGCCTGCCTTGGAGGCCGTGTCTTTTTGCTTGTTTCTCACTATGACATCAAATATGATAGCAAGGAGATCTGGAGTCGCTAATCCCCTACTTCAAATTTTAAAAATCCAAAAGAAAACAAATGTAGCCTTGACATAGAGCAGTGCCATGACTGACTAGGACCCTCAGCACGCAGCACTCTGGTGTGTGGCACTCCTGGGCTGCTCTTCCTGCCCGAACCACACTCCTCAGTCCTTGGCGGACAGCTGGGAGAGTGCTGGTGGTCGGAGCTGTTGCCTCCCTGGATCCACTGCTCCCTGCTGCTATTCCAGGAGGCAGGCTGGATCTGGGGCTGGCTTTCTCTCCTGTCCATCCTTTTCCCAGCAAGAGGGAAAATCACTTAGAAACCTCCCCCACACCTATCAGTATGCCAGTCAATGAGAGACAGCCAGTCCTGCATTGAAAATGGCCCTGTTCCCAGCCTGGGCAACATAGCAAGATCCCATCTCTACAGATTCACAGATTTGTCTTTTAATTAGCCAGGCATGGTGGCATATGCCTGGGGTCCCAGCTATTTGGAAGGCAGAAGTGGGAGGATTGCTTGAGCCCCAGAGGTCAAGGCTGCAGTGAGCCAAGATCGTGCCACTAAACTCTGGCCTGGGAGACAGAGTGAGAGCCTGTCTCAAAAAAAAAAAAAAAAAAAAAAAAAAAAAAGGCCGGGCGTGGTGGCTCATGCCTGTAATCCCAGCACTTTGGGAGGCCAAGGCAGGAGGATCATGAGGTCAGGAGATCAAGACCATCCAAGCTAACACGGTGAAACCCCATCTCTAGAACCCAGGAAAGAGAAACCGTCTTGCAATGTAGGAAAGCCCACCAAAGGGAGAAGTTGGGAGGATTTTTATTGTTTCCCTCACCAAATAGAGGCCCTTTGGTGGCCGTCCCTGACAGTGGTGTTTAGGGATGGCCCTGGGTCCCCTAGGCTCTGTGAGGTCTCCTCTTCCTCCTCACCTTATAGGGTGTGGATAACACCTGGCTCAGCTGCCTGGGGCAGGAGAATCTGGGGGTGTGGAGTTGAGCGTGTGACAGGTGGATCACGGGTAAAGATCCCTTACAAGGGGTCATCTGACCTGGCGATGACCAGCCGCCACCTGCCACGCTGCAGGCCTGCTGAGCCCGGGGACTCCTTTGCAGGGATGGCACCCCGGGGAGCCAGAGCGTGGCTGAGAAGTTCGAGGTGAGCTGGGAGACAGTGATGGTGAGCAGCCACGGTGCGGTGGTGGTGAAGTGCGACGGCCGTGGCAGCGGCTTCCAAGGGACCAAGCTCCTGCATGAAGTGAGGCGGCGGCTGGGCTTGCTGGAGGAGAAGGACCAGATGGAGGCCGTGCGGTGAGCACCTGCCTGGGAAAGGGGAGAGGCGAGGAGGGGACGGTGCTCCTCATGGGGGCTGCGCCAAAGTCACAGTGCAGGAATGCTTTTGGTCCGTGCACACGTTTTGCATGCAATTTGCTCTTACCTAAAAACTCTTGGCAACTCCAAAACAAGTTTCAAAGGAAATGTAGGAATCTTCTCCTAGGGATGTTTATAACTAGTTTTCCCACTGCAGGGGAGATTATTGAGTTGGCTAAAACAAGGGGCTGGAAACTGCCAGTTGGGTCTGCTTGGCTTTCCTGCACTGTGGTCACTGACCCGGCCAGCGTCCATGCATGTTTTTGCCATTTATCCGGAGGGGGAAGAGACACGAGATCAGGAGGCAAGGAGAGGCAGGCAAAGGGAAGGAATGTGAATGGGGCGGGATCCATGCAGATGAGTCGCCCTCGTTCCTGAGAACAGGACCTCCCTGCACATCCAGGTGGGGCCAGAAATGCCCTCCCCAGCTCTGAGGGCGGGCAGGCTTTGCTCTCTCATTCCTCTACATTCCTATCACTGACTCAGCCAGAGAAACCAACTATCACAGAAAACAGAATGAGCCTTAGCACCAAGGGGCAGATGCTCCAAATGACTTATTGGATCTTATTGTTGCCCTGGAAATAAAAAAAGACATCAAGACACCATGCCAGGCTACAGCTGGCCTTGAGGCTCATTTTGTGGAAGTGGTTTTCACAGTCTGATGGCGCAGAGGACTGCAGCACTTACTCTAACTTCACCCCTCAGAGACGCTGTAAAACAACTGACTATGGACTCAGGTGCCGGGAATGACAACAAGGCAGGGAAGCTCATCTGCCAGGGAGCCCCACAGCAACTGTGATCATCACCGTCCCAGGCAGGGGAGAGTGAGGCGGGGCAGGGAGCGTGAGGCGGGGCCCGGGCACATGAGGAGGGTGGAGCACAGAGCCCAGTTCAGCACGTGCTATTGACTGGAGGATGATAGTAAACCTGGCATCTCTGTATCTATTATACCAGGGTGCTCTGTGGCTTTGAAAATTTTTACTCTACTCACTTTCAAAACATTTCTTCTCATTTTGTAAAAGCTTGATGGCCTCTTGTCTGCAGTCAGTAAATGGTCTTTCAATGGAAAACAATGAGTATGTAAATAAATGGCCCCCGTCCCTCCTACATGGAGCTATGAGCTAGGTGACAAAGCCCTGTGCTACAGAGCGGGAGAGCTCTCGGGACTCAGATACTCAGGGAAGGAGTGTCTGCCAGGATGCCTTTGCCTGGAAGTCAACGACTACAACAACACATGCAGTGCGCGCGCGCACACACACACACACACACACACACACAGACACACACACAGACACACAGACACACACAGACACACACACGCACACACACACACACACACATATACACGCACAGACACACACACGCACACACAGACACGCAGACACACACATACACACACGCAGGCACGCACACACACACAGACACGGACACACAGACACACACATACACGCACACATATACACGGCGCGCACACAGACATACACACACATACACACAGATACACACATACATATACACGCACACACACACACACATACACGCACACACACAGACACACACACACACACACACACACCCCCCCTCAAATAAGGAACTATATTGGCTATGAAGACAGAGATCCTAGGCCTTGGAGTTGATGAATCCAGACACCAACAATGTCACCAAAGACCCAGGCTCTCTCCGTCTCTCCGCCCTGCCAGCCATGATGGCCTCATCCTAAGCAGGGCCCTCAGCTCACAGCGTGGCCCTCAGTAGCACCTGGCTCCATGCTTCTTCATCTACCTCCAGCAGGTTGGGGAGGGAACCGCTTCTAGAAACTTCCAGAAAGGAAGGAAAATCTCCCCCAGAAGCAGACAGCAAACATCTCCTTCCATCTCCCTGCCCACCCCTGCCCATTCCAGAACCTGCCACCAGTGAGAGAGGTGTAGGCAGCTCCCCCAAGACCAAGTGGGTCCGCCTGACATGGGTGTGGGGCCAGCCCCTGGGCAGAGGATGTGGGGTGACAAGGGAACCATGCTGGGGGTCAGCGTGGAAGGAGGATGGGCAGGTGGCTGCTGGGTCAGCAGCGGGCAGTGCTAGCCACAGAGGACTCCCAGGACACAGAGGCCAGCCCAGGCTGCGCTGTGGAGTGGGGAGGGCCTGGCCTCCCGGGTAGCAGCTCGAGGGCTCTCTTGGCTTCCTGGACTTCCTCTTTGGGCCTTTTCCATTTGTGCGTGGCTTCCCCCGCCCTCTCCTGCTCTTTCCTCACCCCACCTGCTCTACCTCCTCCCAGGGAGGCTCGGAGCCCCAGGACCTCCCTGCCATCGAGGGCAGGCCCAGCGGAAGGTCACAGCACCCTCAGCCTCCCCTGCGACACTTGGCTCCACCTGGCATCTCCCCCTAAGAGCACAGGGAGTAGAGGGCAAAGGTGTTTCACACACAGGTTGTGCTCTAAAAAGAAGGAATGGGCCCAACCATCCGTTCCAGAATAAGGCAGAAGCTGTTCCGGACAGTCAGTCAGTAATTCTACTCCTAAACCACTGAAGCTCAAGGAACGGGAGCGCGTGGTAACAGCAAAGCTTAGAACCGCCGACACAGAGACTTGCTTCGGAAACTGACGTCCAGTGACTCCAAGCCGTAGAAAGCTTCCTTCAGCTCTTCTTCGGAACAAGGTCTGCGTTTTCATTCATCAGAAAAAATAGCCCAATTTTATCAGAAACCTAAAATCAGGAGGCCGAGGCGTCAGCCTAGTCCTCCAGCTCCCCCAGGCGGCCCTCACAGTTCCCCTCGTCCACTGCCACCATATCCTCACCGAGGAGCCCACGGGGCCAGCCTTCCACGAGCAGCTGAGATGAGCTGTGGAAGGGGGCTCGTCCCCACTGTGGAAGGCGGGGGCATCTGTGTAAACCCCCAACTAGGGCCAGGTGGGCTCCTGTCTCCCAGAGACAGGTTACTCTGGGCTCAACTTGGGATTTTCTTCACCATTTTACCTTTTGGATCCTATGTGCTCACGTGTACACACACAGACACCCTGGGCCATGTGCTAAGGAAAACAGACACGCAACCTTCTAAGTGAAAGACACTGAAGATGCAGGGAGCTCTCTGCCTCTGCCCGTTTGCCAGACACCAGGACATCCGTCCTTCCTTCCTGGGGACGGCACCTGCTCACCAGCCCAGAGAGGACACCAGCCGGCACCCAAGGACTCTGGGGGCAGATTGCACTGCCTTCCATAGGTTCCCTCCTTTTAAAAGACTGGAGGCCAGGCACGGTGGCTCAGGCCTGTAATCCCAGCAATTTGGGAGGCCAAGGCTGGCGGATCACTTGAGGTCAGGAGTTCCAGACCAGCCTGGCCAACATGGCAAAGCCCCGTCTCTACTAAAAACACAAAAGTTAGCCAGGTGTGGTGGTGGGTGCCTATAGTTCCAGCTACTCAGGAGGCTGAGGCAGGAGAATTGCTTGAACCCAGGAGGCAGAGGTTATAGTGAGCCGAGATCATGCCATCGCGCTCCACCCTGGGCAACGAGCAAAACTCCATCTCAAATACATAAATGAAAGACTGGCGCTGATCTCTCCTTGGCCTGGTCATACGCTAAGAGTTATGGCTCTTTGTTAAAGTGCTATGTAAGCAGGGCCCCTAAGACCCTGCTTTGCGAGAGGCACTGGAACTGAGGCCCCCACCATGTACAGGGCACAGCCTGTTCCTGGTGACGTCTGTTGGGTTTCCTCTTGTGCATCTGACTTTCATTTTCAGGACAGTGAAAGTGTCTCAACCAAGGACTCATACGGGTTGAGAAAAGAAATTATATTTTCTCCTTTTTACTAGAAAGTGTCTAAAAATATCTCTGCTCTAACTCCACTCTTAATATTATGGCTTGGCTATAGGTAAAATCCAGACACACAATCATTTGCATCTAACAGCCTGCAGCCTGCAGGCCTCCTGCAGCTAGTCAGGGTCCAGAAACCAGAAGGACCCCAGCCACTTTGTAGGGGAGCAGCAGACCATGGTGCAGGGTGAGGTCCCAGCCAGGGTGAGGCAGGGACCCAGGCAGCACTGGCCCAGAGCACTGAGACCTAGAGTACCAGGCAGGCGCGGCCAAGGCCAGGCCGCAGCAGGGAGCTCATGGGAGGACTCCTTCTCTGGCCAAACAGGGACAGGACAGAGGCCTCCTGCCAGAAATTGGGAACACAGGGCAGCGTGGGCTGGATGGGGGGCTCAGTGGCTCGACTCCAAGCCCAGAAGCACAACAGAGCTCCCACGGATCCCTGCCAATCCCCGAGGCTCATCCCAGCACCTGGGTGCTTGGAGTCACAGGCTCCAGGTGAGGGCCGAATAGCAGCAGGTGGACCCTGGGCCGCAGGGGTGTCTCCCAGAAGGGCTTCTGCAGCTGTGGATTAACAGCTTACGCATGGTCAAGAAACTTCTATACCTGGAGGTGCTACGGAGTTATTGCCAGGGTGCTTTGAGTTTTTAAATGCCAACATACTGACTTGCCACTAAGTAAAGTAATCAGTCATTATATTAGAATGCTAAGGTTGCTTTTTATTTGAGGAGGGGTTTTCCTACTTGAAATGGTTGGAAAACATGACTCGGGGCCATGGGGAGACAAAATCCACCAGGATGTGCACTGAACCCCTTCTCCCCTCCTGGACCCCGCAGGACGATGCTGAAGGAGCAGTACATCGACAGGACGCGCGTGGCCGTGTTCGGGAAGGTGAGTCTGCGACACCCTGAGTCTCAACACCCCTTAGCTCCAGTGTGGCCTGCGTCACTACCCAGGCCTAATCCTGATTTATTGAGAATGTCTGCGGTCTGCTGGTGAGCAAGCAATTATTTTTTTAAGAGCGAGAGCCTGGGTGCTTAGTGATTCAAGCAATGGGAGCTTTCATTTCATCAGCTCATTTTACAAAGTTTCTTTTTACATTTTCTGGAAGGAAAGAGAAGCCAGGTCCTCGAAGGAGAGCTCTAATACGTTCCTAATGGCTTTTCTCCCATCCGCCTGCTGTAGCTCTTGGCAGGGTAGCCCAGGAAAGAAGGGAAGCAGGAATCTATTTCTGGATGTCTTGATGGGCATAACAACGTTAATTCCCGTGTCTACTTAGACGGAAGGAAGGGTGTGGGAGGGGTCTCGCAGTAAACTCTCAAACCAGACCCGCTCCCATGTGGGGGGGCCCGTCAGAGAGCTGCAGCCTGGGAAGGCTCAGCTGTAGTGGAGGCCCACAGTTTGGAGTTAGGTCCCTGCAGGGCCACCTGCTATTGCCCTGGTACATGGCCCCGCATTCTCCTTAGACCTGGGGCCTCTTGATCTCAAGAAGGCCAGCACACAGATGGGTGGGCATAGACCCATCTTCCCTCCGAGAGAATGACCCTCAGCACAGGCCCTGCAGAGGAGGCCTTGCCGTGACGCGCCCGCAGGTGAAGGGTTGGACAGGAAATTAGCACTGTGCCTCTTACATCATTGCCTCCAAAACCTCAGAACCCAGCATGCACTCGAGAGCTGGGCCCCTGGACGGCTCCTGGAAACGGGATGTGGGAACCCTCCCACAGCCACTCCTTACTTTCTGGAGGTGAGGCGGTCAAGAGGAGGGCCGGTGGCTTTTCTCCTTGGTTCAGAGCCTGGGCACAGAGCCCTAGAGGTGCACTCCTGGTGCCTAGAGGTCCACTCACTGCCCGGGAGGCCGGGAGCCACTGGGTCATTGATAGGTATAACTGAGGTGTCAATAGCCATCACCTCTCCCCACCCTCATGGAAGCGATTTCCCAGCTGAAAGGCAGGAAGCCCAGGCTGTGCTCAGTCTTTGTCCAGTCCTCCCTTTGCCCCAAATGCACATGGATGCCACTCCTGAGGGATGGGCCTCCTTCCTGTGCCCACACGTAGCGTACCCACTCAGGGCCTTTCATACTTCACTTTCAGACACAGAGAATGCAGGAGTCACATGGAGTAAATCAGCTTTCTCAACAGGCGGTTGGTCCGGAAGCCCTGGCAGCTGAGGTGCCTCAGGGGAAAGGGGACCCCATGCACCTGTCCAAGCACAGCTGATGCGCCCCACACCCTGCATCTCCGCACTGAGCTCCGCCAAGGACATGTGTCCCAGCTCTGCACCGGGGTCTTTTTTGCCATTCTGCCTGGTGGATCCTGGGCCTCTTTCCAGAGCAGTTTCTGTTTTGTTTTAACAAGCCTGAGGTAGAGGTCCGTAGACCCCACAATTGCATTTCTCCTCCGAGGAATGAAGCATCATCCTTTTAGCGGCTCGGCATGTGGCGGCCGGTCCACTCTGTTTCCGCCTCGCTTGTGTCCAGCGGAGCCTGGCGGCAGCCTTGGCCAAACATCACAAGACCTGGGATGCAGAGCCCAGGGGAGCAGCAGCCGCCCTGCACCCACAGGTGTCCTGGGGAGCAAGGGGGCACCTGGGCATTGTGTCCTGCAGGTTCCCCCCAAAACCAAAACCCCCCCTGCAGAAGATCACCAGCCTCCCATTTAAACCAGAGCAGGCCGTGTGGCCCTGCAGGAAAATGAGTTTTAAAGAAAATGAGGAATGACTTGTAAGGACATGTGGAGTTCATTGACAATAAATATTGTTTGTCAGAAAATGAAAATACTCTCTCATCATCATTAGACAAGGTGCTCCTGCCCCATGAAAGGAACACACCTGAACCATCGTGCAGGTCACAAATGAGTGATCCTGGGCGAGTTTGGCATGACATGGCTTCACGGTCTCAATCAGGTGCCTGGGTTCTCTACACCACGCTCCCATGAACACACATGTTCACAGACTCACACACACACACGCTCACCCACATACACACCCACACATACGCATGCTCTCACTCACATGATTACATACACATGCTCACACACACACAGGCTCACATACATGCTCACACATACACGCTCACATGTACACTCACACATGCACATATGCTCACACACGCTCAATACATACACAATTACATACACATGCTCACACACATGTTCACACATGCACATACACACATGCTCACAGATACACATGCTCACACACACATGCTCACACATGCTCACCCACACACGCATGCTGTCACACAATTACATACACAGGCTCACACACTCACAGGCTCACACACATGCCCACAATACATGCACATGATTACATACACATGCTCACATACACACATATATTCACATACACGCTCACACATACACATGATCACACAGACTTGCACACATTTACACACATGCTTATACATACATGCTCACACAGGCCTACACACATGCTCACAATGCTGTCACATGTACATCCATACATGCAGGCTTACACACATGCTCACTCATGTGCTTATACACACACACCCATGCTTATACACACACATGTTCACACACATTTGTACACACACACACATACCCCCATATACTCACACAGGCATCCACACACATGCTGTCACATGCCCTGTCTCTCACAGACACTTGACACAGTTCCCTGCTGTCCCCGGCTCCCTAGGGGTCTTCTCAGGAGGCTGCAGCTCATCTGAGCACCCAGCCTTGAAGGCACCAAGCTGGCAAGGACATAGCGCTTTCTCTGGGGAGGTCTGCCTTGCAGTGAGGCTTCCTCATGCCCACCGAGGCCAGGACAGTGCAGAAGTCTAGGACTTATCTGAACACAGAACACCTGGGAGTGCCCATCTCACGTCGGCCCTGTGCTGAGCACGACAGCCACTTGTCAGCCCCTCCCTCGGAATCTAGTGCAGTGGCTCGGCCTGGCCCATAGACAAGGGAGGCGGCCAGAAATGCACCAGAAGGCCAGCACCGTGCACGCACGCAGCAGCGCAGTCCACACCTGCCTTTCCAATGCACCAGCGCATTTCCTCCTCACGTGTCTTGACATGAAGCCCCAGAGCGGGGAAGGTTCGCATCACATAATGCTGAGTGGGAAGGGGTTTGCGTTTCATCTCGTCACTGTCCCTAAACAACTTTCCAAATGGCACATTTTGTAAAAGCAGAGAACCTGCAGGGCATTGGCTGCTCTGGGGAGTTGTCCCTGCCCAAGGCTGCTTCGTGCTGAGTTACCGCCAGGACTCCTAACTGTCTTCTCTCCGCGCTCTCCCCAGGATTACGGTGGTTACCTGAGCACCTATATCCTCCCAGCAAAGGGGGAAAATCAGGGCCCGATGTTCACCTGCGGCTCTGCTCTCTCTCCAATAACAGACTTCCAACTCTACGGTAAATAGCCTTGCGGGACCCAGCGCTGGCCCCCGCCCCCACCCCCTCCCTCCCTGCGCGGCCCCACAGCCCTCCCCTGCAGCCCTTCCGTCCCTCTAACCATAGGCACCTGCGGTCCAGTCGCCACCTTGGGCTGACGGTTGAAACCTCCCAGGAAGAACCCGGGGAAGAGAGGGGAGGGTCTCAGGTGATACATTTTGAATGAAAATGGCCAATCCTCAGATCCCTATAAATCACATCTCATCCAAGAAGACCACGAGTTGGAAACAGAGCTAGTGCTCAGCTCGCAGCAGCGGGGTTGAGGAACCTGGGGTGTGAGGCAGGGAGCAAGTGCCGCAGGCCCTGCTGGGCCACCCTTCCTCTCTGCTCCCAGAAAACCCGGGCAGGGCCCTGTGCTGAGATCCATGCCTGGGCATGGGTATTTGGTGGGCAGGTGTTACGGGATAAGGAAGGGGTGGTTGGGAGGGAATTGCCAGCAGAGGGCGATTCAGTGGAGGTCTATGTGGCTCAGCTCTGCCTTCCTTTCTCCCTGGCCATGCAAAGGCACCTGGCCAGCACCTGTCCTCAGAGAGTATGGCTCTCCATGGGCACAAGCCAGAGATGGGGCAGGCTGTCAAGGTGACCTGCTGTAGGGACCAGATAGAGAAGAGCCCACCCACGTGTGGGAACCAGACCTCTGCTCAGGCACAGAAGGGCTTTGCTGTGTTTGGGGGTTCCAGACCCCTGCATTCTCCTCATGATCACACAACCCTTTTTCTCTGAATGGGAGGGGCTCCATGACCTGAATCCATTTCTTAGAATATGGAGAGAGGTCTTTTCTATGGCTCCAAGAACTCACATTCCGGTCAGGACTCTGTAGCGACCAGGCTGTTCGCTCCAGTGGACCCCACCCTAAGCAGAGCTGGCAAGTGAGGTGGAAACGGAGGGGGCTTCCTGCCGCTCGTCCACCGCAGCCCTGCCAGAGCCTGACGTTCCCTGCGGTTTGGAGGAACGAGTCCAACCCCCATTGCCACACCTAGCCCCAGCCCTGCTGTGACAGCCGAGCCCCGTGGACACCGCCCAGCAGGGCAGGGACCGAGGTGGGCCCAGCAGCCCCCTAGCTGGTGCAGCCAAGTCTCCCCGACAGATGTCCATCTTCACAACCGGCTCACGCCAAGGCAAATATTAACTTATGATTACACAGGAACTCTCCGGGTCCAAAATGTGAATCATGTAAGAGGAATTTTCCCACAGGAATGCGAGTGGCACTTTCAAATTCAGTGAGACTTTAATTATTTAATCACACTGTTTCAGATTTGTCTGACTCAAACGCGCGTAAAAGCTGCCAGCGTGTCTTGATGGGTCACTGTGCCCAAAACCAGCCAGTTCTCTTCATTGTCTCCTGGCTGCCCTCAGGCTTACCGGGCAGGCCAGGGGTGCTGTGCAAAGCCCTTTCCGCCATCAGCCCTGGGAGAAGCCCCCGACTCTCCTCCTGTTGCCTGGCTGACCGCAGGGCCTCAGGCAGAACCAAGAGCAGGGGTGTGCCTGGACTTTTTTAAAAACAAGTAAATCTTGATGGAAACATGCTCTCTTACCGTCCGCTCCCCTCCTAAGTGTGGAAGTAGGAGGCTATCCTATTTATTTAGGAATCAGATTCACCGGATTTTGCTTAATTAAGGTTCTGCGGTGCTGATGAAAATCCCACCACCAGCACTCACACACATTAAGGTTCGTGTTGGACTGTCTGATGCCCCTTGTAAAACCCAAAGGATTTAGGTGGTGGTTTTAAAAACCAACAATCTGCCATGCAAGTGGGAGTGAGTCTTCGTCCCCCCCCCAACCTCCCACACTCATCCAGGGTCCCTCCCTGGAGTTTGGGCGCTGTGCTCACAGGGCCTCGAAGCCCAGAGGTAACCTCCCTCCCTTTGCTTCCGTGCAGCCTCTGCGTTTTCCGAGAGGTACTTGGGCCTCCACGGACTTGACAATAGAGCCTACGAGGTATGTTTGGGCACAGCTGGAGAATGTGATGAGACAGTCGGCCTCTGCCCTGCCTCCAACCCCGCCCTGGCCGTATAGCCCACTCTGCCTTCCCCATCCCCATGCTTCTCCCTCTCTAGCACCAAAGCCCACTCAGAAACCTCCGAAGGATCCTTCCACCAGACTGTGGACTGAGGTTAACATGTCCTCTCTGGGTTCTGCCTGATTTCTCACTACAGAACTTGAGGGATGAGGAAGAAAGTGAGAGGATATTTGATGGCAGAGTCAGTGCCACCGTCCACAGAGACCTGCCGTGCACAGGACTCCTGGCTCTCCCTACAGCCAGAGCTGTGCTGCCGGGGGAGAGTGAGCTCTTGATTGAGAAGCAGAAAGCCCCTCTGATAGGACCTCCCGAGTCAGAGCTGTTGATCTGCTGTGGCGTCAGACGCAGCATTTCTCCAGCTGTGTGCAGGGAGGGAGGCCAGAGCTCCTGGGCAAGGCAGGGCTGCGTTTTCACAGTGGAAACTTGGACAAAGGAACTGAGTCTGTCCAGGGAGTCAGCTCCTGTGGCTCCGGGGTGACATGATGGCCCTCTGAGGCTTCCTGGAGTTGAAGGAAACTGTTCCTTTTTCCCTTCTTCTCTTCCACCCCTTCCTCTTCCAAAAGAAGAGTTAATATGGGGGAAAGCTGGGTGTATTCGTCCATTTTCACGCTGCTAAGACATACCTGAGACTGGGCAATTTACAAAGGAAAGAGATTTAATGGAGAACTCACAGTTCCACGTGGCTGGGGAAGCCTCACAATCATGGTGGAAGGCAGCGAGGAGCAAATCACATCTTACGTGGACGGTGGCGGCAAGAGAGAGGGCTCGTGCTGGGCAACTCCCCCTTATAAACCATCAGATCTCGTGAGATCTATTCACTATCACGAGAACAGCACAGGAAAGACCCGCCCCCCCGATTCAGTCCTCTCCCACTGGGTCCCTTTCACAACTCATGGGAATTACGGGAGCTATGAGATTTGGGGTGGGACACAGAGCCAAACCACATCGCTGGGCTTCTGAGATCTGCCCTGCATTTCCTCGCAGATATAAAGCATTCCAGTTCTCCGGGCACTTAGTGTTTTCAATACCCTTCCCCTACCTTCTCAGTCAGGTTTCCAAGCAGAACAGCTGGCTCCCTGCCGTGCAGCCCCTAACTCTGTCCCCCTTCCCCCCGCATGTGCAGATGACCAAGGTAGCCCATCGAGTCTCCGCCCTGGAAGAACAGCAGTTCCTGATCATTCATGCCACTGCCGATGGTAAGGCCTGAAGATACAAATTTACTGCATATCTGGCAAGAGCCTCCTCCTCAATAGCACCATGGCTTTTAACAAACATCTTCCTCTCTTTTTTTTTTGAACAGAAAAAAATTCATTTCCAGCACACAGCAGAACTCATCACACACCTAATTAGGGGAAAGGCTAATTACAGCTTACAGGTACAGTATGCATGTTACTCTGTTTTGAACCTGAAGCAAGACATTCCTTTCATGGAGAAAGACCTGCCGGGTGTTCAGGGCATTGCATTGCAGCAGACACACCTGCAGTGCGGTGGTTGGTGATGAGCAGGGTCCCAGCAGGCTGGAAAATCAGCACGTACTTAACGTTTTCTCGTAATTAACGATAGCTGTGCTCTGTACTTCAGCCAGGTTTAAATCCCTTTAGGGCAACCACCACCCCGTACTCCCACCCCAGGCCCGCTGCCTTCCTCTGGGCAGTGAGAAGAACCAAGCCAGCACCCACCCCACCCAGCATGTGGCTGGGGGTATCCTGGTGTGGGGATTGGGACACCAGGCCCTGGAACTTGCCCCCACTGCTTCCCTCTGGCCAACACCACACATTACTAAGCACTGGCAGGACCTCCTGGGGCCATTGGTAGCTGGGCAGTAGTGAAGAGGGGTGCCCTTCCCAGAACTGAACCTACTTTCCCAGAACCAACCCATGGCCCGTCCACAGCAGCATCAAGTGCCGACCCAGCAGCCCCAAACCTGGGCTTTTCCCAGCGGTGCACAGGGCTGTCTCTGGAAACTTCTGCCATTTCCTTCCTGCCCTCTGCTGCTTTGGTGAAATAGGTATGACCCAATGGTCTCTTCAGGTCCGAGATGAATGGGAGAGCTTTCCAGGGACAAATGACAGGCACCCCGCCTCCCTCAGGGAGCCCTTGCCCAGGCTGACCACTGCCTCAGCCTCTAGCATCCCCCGCTTGTAGGAGGGAGGGACCGCATGTGGGCTTGATCAGGCAGGGAGAGCTCCAGCCAGAAGGGAGTTGGACCCTAGTGTGGATGAAGAGGGACAGAAGGACTCGGTTACACCACACTTGAGTTTCTTTGTGAAAGACCTTCAGGTTTCAGACTTTTCATAGTGAGTGTGGGCAGTTGCCACGGCAGTGTTCACTGACCATAGTAGCTCCAAAGGTCCATCTGGTGCTCATGTGGGCCACTCCCCAAGGTAGGGGGTGAGCTCAACCCGCCAGGTACGGAGCAGCCTGCATCACTGCAGGCTCCACGGGTGTCAGGGAGGAGGACACACTCGGCCTTCACAGGCACCCCATGCATCTGGAGCCAGGCCCAGCCCCAGGTAAGAGCCGAGAGATGGGACCTGAGGCAGGAGGAGAAAGCTTCCTGCCCCATACCCTTTTGTACTACATGATGTTTTCATGACATATCAGAGCCTAATGACAGCATTAATAAATACTTTAAAACAAAGATGAATTTCGCCGTCCAAAAACATACAAGAAAGGCAGGAAGAAGCAGTCTAGTGTCACAGAAAGATGTGGGCTTTGGGCCAGGTGCAATGGCTCACACCTGTAATCCCAGCACTTTGGGAGGCTAAGGTGGGAAAGCTGCTTGAGCCCAGGAGTTCGAGACCAGCCTGGGCAGTACAGGAAGACCCCATCTCTACAAAAAGTTTTTAGAAAATAGCTGGACGTGGTGGTGTGTACTTATGGTCCCAGCTACACAGGAGGCTGAGCAGGGAGAATCACTTGACCGCAGGAGGTCAAGACTGCAATGAGCTATGGTCACAACATGGCACTCCAGCCTGGGCGACAGAGTGAGACCCTGTCTCAAAAAAAGAAAAAAGAAAAAAAATAAGATGCAGGCTTTGAATCCCTACACGTGCGCAGATGGGTCACAAGCACTCCCAGGGGATGGTGGCATCACTGCATTGGCAGTAGAATAGCCACCATCCTGTTGGCATCTGGGGACTAAACAAACCTACATTCCAAGCCTCGTTCTGAGTACATCATGGCTATCAGATTGTTTAATTCTCACCAAGTGTTATGAGCTGGAGTCTACTGCGATTATCCTCCCCACCCGACACACCGGGAATGTGAGGCTCAGGCAAGTCACCCATCCACAGTCACACATAGCCAGTACACAAACAGTGGGGTGGGCCCGTGGGCACACAGGCCAGGACACAGCCCTTCTGCAGGAGTTTCCCATGCTCAGAGTGTAACCGAGAGCACAGGTGGGCAGTCGCGCAATCTCAGCTCACTCACTGCAACCTCGGCTCCCGGGTGCCAGCAATTCTCCTGCCTCAGCCTCCCAAGTAGCTGGGATTACAGGCATGCTCCACCACACCCGGCTAATTTTTGTATTTTTTAGTAGAGACGGTTTCACCATGTTGGCCAGGCTGGTCTCAAACACCTGACCTCAAGTGATCCACTCACCTCAGCCTCCCAAAGCACTGGGATTTGAGGCATGAAATTCTTTCCATTTCTTTTCAGAGCCTGACACCCTGAAAACTTGGGCTGAGGCTCTGTAGTCCCCAAGCTCGTACCCACGTTGCAAATTCAAGCAAGCAGATCTAGACTGTAGAGTGCTGAATGAAGAGCTTCCCAGTGTATTCACCCAGTTCCCACTGAGCGTTTGCTGTGCCTGGCAAGGGCTAGGCACCGGGCGGAGTGGTGGTGTTCGAAGGCTGATTGGCTTCATGAATGGGGTGGTGCATTTCCATACTAGGGAAGGGCCCCTCTGACTGGGACAGACAGAGAGCTCCCAGGAGGAAGATGCACTTCCCTCAGGAGTGACATGGTTGGGAAACTCACTTGGTCAACTAAAATCCAGCCCTGGACAGGGCCCCGGGTTTCACTAGGCTCCACGCCTTCTGTGCGTTCCCGTCCCATGGGGAGGGTGTACCAGGGAGAAGGTAATTTCTCCGTGCCTTCCTTGAGATCTACCCGGACGAAAGCCATTACTTTACCAGCACCACCCTCAAACAGCATCTGTACCGGGCCATCATCAACTTCTTTGTGGAATGCTTCAGGATCCAGGACAAACTGCTGACAGTCACAGCGAAAGAGGACGAGGAGGAGGACTAACCTCAGCCGCTCTAAGCACAAACGTGGCTCTTTTCTACAACCAGATGCAACTGAGGGATTTCCCCCGCCCTCCCTCTTCCCTCGGAGGGGCGGGGCGGGGCCAGGCGTTCTACAGCATGTGTGTCTCGGATGCTGAAGGCAGTTTTGCTTGGGAAACAGGGTCCTTCCCTGGAGTCATCACTCACAGTCTCCTCGGCACCAGGGACAGCTCTGTCCCCGCAGCGCCTCCTCCTGGCCCCCAAGAGACCGACACACCCATGGCCCCTCCCCCAAGGAACAGAGCAAAGGACGGTGGTGGCCAAGCCCACAAGAGCCCAAGGACACCGGCCCCTACATTCCAGCCATCAAGCGGAAGCATGAGACCCCGCCCACACTCGCCTCTGTGTTCCCGTTAGCAGCATCACGCCCTGTCCCACGTCACAGCGCCATGCACACCGCAGTTACAGCACAATTGTTCTAGCCGTGCGCGTTCACACGTGGGCTTGCTACTTCCTGTAACTAGGACATTGCACATGGTGAGGGGCTACCAGAAAACAACCCCTTTTCTGTACAGTCTTACTGTAGCTACGATAATGGTTAACCTGATAGAATTAACTCGTATTTTTCTATGGTTTTAACCTGACGCTCCACTGTCTCCGTCATGGGGTTGTTTTGCTGTGCTGTTTTTGGTCTGGCTTTGTTGAGCTTTCCTTTCTCCAGTTTATGTGTAGACTTTGTGCTTGTTTGGATGAAGAAGCAGATCAGAAGTAACCGCCCCCTCCTCCAGCTTGTTCTTCAGACGTCTTGGTGACGTTCCTGAACGCTGAGGGGGAAGACAGCCAATGGTACCCTTTAAAAGAAGTACGTAAATAAAACCTCTGTCCCACTGAGCTGTGCTAGGGCTGGGCTGCAGATGTGCACTGTCTATTTACATCCGTCCTTACAGCCATCCTTGTCCTTGGTACAGTATCATGCTTTTTCACATGACATTTGGTGAAAATACAGAAATGAGACAAAGCGTCGACTCCAGCCCCACAGCGGGCCATGGGAGTCCTGAGGGTTCTGTGGGCATGTGCGCGTCCTTCTCCCATCTCGGGGGTGGCTTCATGACCTTCCTGCCACACGCAGGAGGTTGATGACATGCGACATTAGCCTCATAAGATACGCCCCGACCCAATGTGCAGCCGGCGTTCCTGTGTACATTTCATTCTGTTGTATATAAAGGGGCGAATGTGTGACAGGCCTCTGTGCAGTCGCCCCCGCCTCCTCCCCGCCAGCGCTAACCCCGTGTTGAGCCTGCATGTGACACTGGCTGATCTGGACTCTAGAAGTGCTAGTTTGAAATATATCCATTGCCGTCATTTCCTTTTGAGCTTGTGGACAAGCTCAATGTCAGGACTGGCTTCTCCAGCTGGCAGCCCTGCGGGGGTGCCCCTGGCATCCCGTCAGCAGAGGAGATGCGTCCCTGTTGCGTTTGGCGTTTGGGGTTTTGGTTTTTATCCACACAAGCTCTGAACGTCCGTCATAGTTAGGGTGACTGGAAAATCTCCGTCACCGAGTTTTTAAAGGTGATTCACCAACATTTGTGAAAGGTCCAACGTGCTGAGAGGCAGAACCGATCCGAGTGCTACCTGACCGTGCATTTGCTATTTCAATTGGCCTGAACGACTACAGAGCCAGCTAGGTCTGGAAGGGGAAGCCAGCTCTGGCCACAACATCTGGTCGGAGGGAAGTGGGGATGTAGCATGGTAGCGTCTGCTCATCCATGGAATAAAACATTATTTTACCACTCGGATTGCTCCTTTCTTGCTCCTCCTCCACCATCTCACCTCAGAAAGTGTGCAGGGCTTCAGGAGGCTTTCAGAGTACCCACTGCGGCCCTCCAAGACGGAGGCCTCGAGAGCCTGGTGTGCGTCAAATGAAGGTTGCGTCCGTGGCAGCAGCAGTCTGGGTACTGGGGAAGGATGCAACTGGTCGAATACATCAAAACCCCAAATCAATCCAAGAAAATGAATTTGAGTTATGTCTTGGAAGTCTTAGGGTGGAGACGCAGAGCTAGTTCCTAACACCGAGAGTGAAATTGATTCTCAGTGGAAGCCATAGCATTGCCCATTAGAAAACTTTAAATTTTTATTTTTAATTTTTTTTGGTAGAGACTGGGTTTCACCATGTTGTCCAGGCTGGTCTTGAACTCCTGGCCTGAAGTGATCCTCCTGTCTCGGCCTCCCGAAGTGCTGGGATGATAGGCATAAGCCACCATGCCTGGCCTAGGACACTTTAGAAAATTGTGTCCATCTGTTGGAAATTAATCCACTCATTTGCTGTTAATTCAATGTCTGATGTAAACATGGCCCAGCCAGAAAGCCAGGGGATTGATTAAATAAATAAATACATACATGCATACCTCCCAATCATGGAGCAGCTGCTGCCTCAGAGATAGGGGATCAGTCCTGTCAGCCCTGTTGAATTAGCTGATTCTTGTCACCCTGTGGAACAAGAATCACAGAAAGCAGGGGGCAGGTGGGTGGGGGAGGGAGTGAAAAAGGACAAAAGAAAAGAATCAAATGAGAAAGGAGATTTTTGAAAACCAGACACAGCAGAGGCCATCTAAGTCTAACATTTCCCCCCACACGGGATCTCTGTGAGCCACCCTGGCCCTCTCCCTGGCCCCACCCTGGAAGGTGGCTAGTGTCCCCATCCCAGCTTTCCATCGCTGAGTCCCTTCCCCCTGGACCAGGCCTTGATTTGTGCATAGGAGTTGACGGTTTGCTCAAAAGGAGTATTTTCCTACATCGGAAAACACTGAGCTAGGCCTGGCCCTGAGAACAAGTGTTGGCCGCAACCAGCAAGACCACTCCGGTTCCCACTTGGAGAGCCCCTCGGTCTTCCCCAGCTCTAGGATGGCTTTGGAGAGAAGCTGGTGTGGCCTCACCAGTGCCCCCTGCGGCTGCTGCTGCCATGTCCGTCTGGCTGGAACCCCCAACTGCAGCCTTCTCTGTGTGTTCAAATTGCACTGTGTGGCACAGCGGAGTGCTATTTTTATTTCAGTTTTAAATTAATTTTAATACTGAACTTCCAACCAGGTAGCTATGGAATTCTCAAAGCACCTTCAGGTTCCTCAGCACCCAGTTCCAGGACTACAGCCCCGACTTCTGGGCTGCCTGGGGCATCACTGAGGCCACGGGCCAGCAGGTTCACCAAGACGTGCACATGGGGGGGACCTCCATCCCCACTGGCCTGAAAACCTGCTCACTCACTCTTGCCTGACCCAACCGTCCCAGACGCGATGATTTCTTAAGGGATTGATTGCTGTCTGGAAGCCCCTATTAAAATCCCATCTCTCACGGAAGAGCCCAGAAGGACATTTTTAGAAGCTCCCTTGGCCTGCCTTCCTAGCATACAGCTGCAAATTCTAGGAACAGACGGGCGCTTGGTGAGAGACTGCATGCACCCATGGACAAGGGCCGGCCATAAATCAGGGCAGGGCCCCAACCTGAACCTGCAGATGCTGCCCGGGGGCCAGGCATGCCCTCTGCAGCGGTTGGTCCCAGAGGTCAGGACTTGAGCGGTAACTACCAACTTCCCTCGTTCTCAGCCCTGCTTCTAACTGAGGACCAACTGGGAAAAGCCAAATACCCACATCCAATCTCCTGGGACGCCCAACTTCTGAGCGCCTCCAGCCTCCCATGCCAGCAGCCTCCAGCATCCCTGGGAGCCTCCTTTTCTCCAGCGTGAAGCTCGCCCACACTCTGTTCAAACGCAGGTAAGGGCAGAGACCCCCTTGCTGGAGCGAGCTGTGGATAAGCAGCCTCTGCTGACACTCATTTCAGTGCCGTCTTAGCTCAGCTGCCACAGTGAAGTCCCACAGACTGGAGGCTTCAATAGCAGGACTTTACTTCTCACAGTTCTAGAGGCCAGAAGTCTGAGATCGTGGGGCCAGCAGACTCGGCTCCTGGTAAGGGTTCTCTCCCCCGGTTTACAGTCGGCCGCCTTCTCCCTCTGCACGTGGCAGAGCAAGAAGGGCGAGAGGGAGTAAGAGCGTGAGAAGAGACTGCTCTGATGTTTCCTCTTACAAGGACATGAATCCCATCATGGGGGACCCACACTTATGACCTCTTCCATCCCTAATCACCTCCCAGAGGCTCCATCTCTAGCCATCACATGGGGCTCAGGGCTTCAGCAGTGAATTTGGGGAAACACAACATTCAGTCTGTCCTATGTGGTCTTTGTTTATTTTCACCATGGCATTCCAGGGAGAAAATCCGTGTTCTTTTATTCCAAAGAAGAGTTTCTGAGGGGCCTGGGGACTCTGAGGCCAGGGGAAGGAGGGAGGCAGAGGAGGCGGACGGAGCCTCTGGAGACTGGCCTCCCTGCTGGGGCTCCGCAGGGGTTGAGATAGGCAGACGGGCAGCCTTCCAGGGCTGCTCCTGTCCCCTCTGCAAACCACATGCTCCGAAATGGTCGTTCTCCATCTGAACTCAACCACTGACACTACACAGATAGGGAATCTGAAGCCCAGAGAAGGCAAGAAAGTCACACAAAACCACACAGACAGCGGCCACAGCCCTGCATTCCTTCCACCCTTTCTCCTGGCTGTGTTCTCTTTCCTGATCAACTCACAAGGCCTGGCCTCAGGGCCCCTGCAGTAGCCAGCCGCCTTTCTCCGCAGAACTGGGCTAGAGGGTCTGGCCTGGTCCCTTGGGGTGCTCATCCTCACCCGTATGAGTGCCCCTAGCACAGTCTCCAGCCAACACGGAGCTGGGCTCAGTGGCCATGGGCTCCAAGATCCAGGCTCTGAGAAAACCACAGCACTATGGGCCCTTCCAATTCCTGTCCAGTTCAGGGATCCTTTCTAGAAATCCTCTTACCAATTGGTTTGCCAGCATCCGATGCACGGCCATAAGGTAGCTCTGTGTTGATTCCCAGGCTGGGATCAGACATGACCACAAGTTCAAGGAGATACGTAAACACACAGAAGAGCTGGGTCAGCCGCGCCCCTCCTTAGCCTCCCCCACAGGAGACACCAATTGTTTTTATGCTCACTGTCCAGAGTTTAAGCGTGATTTAATCCAATTCGGCTCAGTGGCTGCTACTGTGCTCCACCCAGGACCCCTCTCGGTAGATAGCCCAGGCCCTATCGTGGTCCCGAGCATGTGGGCTGAGCTGCTCACAGCTAGGCTCTTGGCTGGCCTACCCCGCCCGCAGGGGACCTGCCTGGTTGAAGGTCACAGCCCCTCCCAGGAGTGCCACATGGCCAAGGACTGTGTGACTGTCCTTGGCCATGTGGCACCTTGGTCAGTACCAATACCCAGTCCCTCTGTCTCAATTTAGGACAATCTCAAAGGTCATCCCAGCCACAGAGGCTGTGGCTCAAGGGTGACGTCCTGGAGGACGGGCTGAGGCTGAGGTTCAAGGGCAACGTCCCCCTCAGCCCCCAGGCACGTCTCCCTGGGGCACTTCCAGTGAATCTGCCCTCGGCAGCGCTCCCTCAGAGAGTCTGTTTCTAGGGATCCCAATTTAACCTACAACTGCAGTGAGAAGTACCACTACAAAGGAAATGAAACAAAACAGGTGTGGGCCCAATCGACTCTCAGCGAGCCCAGCACCACTCACCTGGCAGGGATGCCGGCTTCCACCTGGAGATGACCGGGCCGGCCGACCACCCTGAGTGCCATGTGCTGCACAGAGGGACGGGGTCACGCAGACGGCCTGCACCCTGATTCCATGATGTCAGTCAGGGAACTGCTACCACCCAAACTAGATGCAGGCGGCCTGGAACCCTTCCCTTGACCTGCAGGGGATTCGCTTGGGGGTAGCTCAGCTCCTGCCACGCCTCTGCCATGGACCCCAGGTACCGCTTGTGGGCCTGGTGGGGCCTTCCCTCCGAAGCCCAGTGACTGATGCAGAAGCGTGGAGGACCCACTGGCAGCATCCTCGGCATGGAGAAGCCACCCCTCCCTCCCAGCCTGGGCCCCAGCAGAGGAAGTTCCTAAGTTGGAGGAGAGTCTGGGGCTCTCTGGCTTTGACTTTAGTTATCATAACTGATGGGACTGGCTTTCCAGACAGAGGCTGACCCCACCCATGACCTGGTCATCCATTTCATCTAACGTGGTTTGTGTCAGCCTGGCGGGAACGTGGGCTGGCAGCCTCAGCAGCCTCAGCAGCCTCCACGGGTCAGTTCTAGTGTTCACACAATCTTCCTGGTGAGGAAGATGGCGACACGAAGCAGAAACAACATCTTTGGGGTTGTGAGGCCTGGGACCACATGCTGCAATTAGCTGTGCGACATCGGGCAGGTGACTTCATGTCTCTGAGCCTCAACTTCCGCATTCTTAAAATAGAACCACTACCTGCCTCTTCAGGGTGTTGTGCAAGTTAAACATAGGGTGATCAAGTCCTCGTTAACCTGTGTGCTACACAAATATGGGGCGTGATCACTGTGGAACTAGCTCAGTTCCCTACAGGAATTAACTTTCTAGCAGTGGACATAGGTTTGCATTAACAGAGCCAGGCACTTGCCTTTAGAACATGTACAGGTCTCAACCCTGAGGCTGTGCCCTTGTAGGAAGGCTGGCCTTCACCCCTGGGCCCCACAGCCCTGGCATGCCCAGGAAGCTATTTTTGAGAGACTTGGTCTGCAGGGCTGACTCCGAGCCAAGTCGAGGTGAACAAAGTCAGAATGAGACTCATCTTCCCAGAGGGCAGCTGCAGCCCGGCAGGAGCCTGTGTCAGAAGGTCCACTTTAATTAAACTATTTGCCCGCTTTCTTTTTACGCGTGGCCTAATTTCTTGCAGTTGACCTAAGTGACTCTCACATACCACCCTGCAACGCAAGAGTTTTTAATCTGAAGCTTCGACCATGAGGGAAATTCAGGGATGGGCTACAGCGGGTCTATGAGCCCCTGAAATTACATGCCAATGTGTGTGTCCCTGCACATCTAATACCATCCTGCTGGCACCAAGAATTGCCACTGGAAACACAAGCATTCGTGCCAATGGGCTTTGGACCTCGTGGACTAAACTCCCTTAAAAATCCCACTCAGTGAGACAGCTTCTGAACTGGAAGAGTCATCGAGGTACTTCCAGACAAGGCAAGAACCTCACTGAGTTTTGTCTTTCTCTAGAAAAGGACTATTAACCAACTTGAGACTTTCCTACTCAGCTCATGAGTCGCAGCCGTGAGCTTCAGCCCAAGGAGAATGCGTTCACTGCAGACTCCCCGTGGTTACCACTGAAGCCTCAAAACATGCTTGGGAAGGACACACAGCATATTACACAGCTCTTCCAACTTCGCAGACGAGAGAAAGAAGGTGCAGAAAACGTCAGTGATTTGCCCAGAGGATGTAGCTAGTTTTTACTTCAACCAGCTCTAGAACCCTAACTCCCAGCCAAAGCTTTTCCACTGGAAGGAAAAGGGAAATTTTCCATTTCCCAAATTAATTGTCCCAGTGGGTCAAGAGATCCTTCAGGAGACCTAGAGTCGAATTATGAAGATTCACCGTGTTAATTTCTGCGGGTCTGAACCTGCGCGGTGATGAATGGGGCTGCAGCCAGTCCTGGTAAGCTGATGAAAGAAACACTTTGGTAGCTGCTCACCAACACCTTGCCAACTCTGTCCCCTTTTTGGTATTCCTGTCATTGTGTAGTCCACTCCCATATGGCATCAGGCCTGACCCCTGTGGCAACAGAATACCGCAGAGGTGACAGTGCGTGACTGCCGAGGCTCCGTCGTGAATGGTACTGCAGCCTCTGTCCAGGACAGATGGCTCCTTCTGTGGGAAGCAGGCCACCATGTTGCAAGGCAGCTCCATGGAGAGCTCCATGTGGAGAGGAACTGAGGTCTCCCACCAGCAGCCAGTGCAATTCTCCAGCCACGGAGGGGAGTCACCTACATGTTTAGGTGTGGACTAAACTCCCTTAAAAATCCCACTCTATGAGACAGCTTCTGGACCGGGTGCATCATTGAGGCACCTTCACACGATGAGAGACTCTCACTAAGTTTTCTTTCACTTTCTCTAGAAAAGGGCTACTAACAAATCTGAGACTTTCAGAGAAGACTTTCCTACTCAGCTGAGTAGCAGCCGTGAGCTTCAGCCCAAGGAGAATGTGTTCACTGCAGTTTCACCTTTGTTACAGTTGGAGTTTCAAAACATCCTCGGGAAGGACATGAGGCAGGTAACACAACTATTCCCGTTTCACAGATAAGAAAAAGAAGGTGCAGAAAATTTCAATGATTAGCCCAGAGGAAGTAGTTAGTTTTCACCATGGCAGTGAATCCTCCATCCTCTGTCGGTTCCACCCATGACTATGGCCACAGGTGACATCTGACTGCAACCTCAAGAGAGACTCTCAGACGGAATCCTTGGCAAGGCACTCTGGAATTCCAAATCTAAAGCAGCTGCGAGCAATCGTAAATGACTGCTGCTGTTTTACACTATTAAGTTTTGCAGTGATTTGTCACACGGCGTTGGATAACTAATACAACTCCCATCCACCCCCCAAACTCTGCCAGGACCTGCATCGGTGCCTCTGCAGGACGCCCCTTTCTGTAAATACGGGATAGGCTGGGACATAAGTACCCTCGAGAGTGGGCACAGACTCTGCACCGTCTGATGCAGTCACTGGTTCCTAGTTCCAAGCATCAAATCCCTGCTACATCGAAAAGGGCTGACAAATGGCAGGAGAGAGATAGAAAAATTCCTGTGGACACTACCCGGAGTCCACCCCAGCACCACCCCTCTTTCTTAGAAGTGGGACCCCCAGTTTTTAACTGGGCCCATGGTCATCCAGAATAAAGACTGTTCCAGCCCTGCGCTGAGCCTAACTTCTGACCATTGGGATGTGTGATGTCATGCCACATGGCAGCTGCCATGACACTTCCTCAAAAGGCAGCAGGGACTCACCTTGGTCTCATCTCCCCTCCTCCCTCTGGGTTCCTGAAGGTCGAGCAGGGCCTTGGTCCACAAGGCAGAAGCTCCGAACTGAGGGTGACAGACAGCAAGCAGACGCCGCCTGGCTCCTGGCAGGCGGGCACACTATGCCAGCCCTGGTGTCCCCCGTTAGAACGCTCTATCTTCTTTATCTTGGCCTCTTCCGTGTTTTGCAGTCAAAGTCGACGCCAGCTAGCACCCCGCACTGTGAGGGCTGGCCTGTGCCAGCAGCGGCCTGCTCCTGGGGCCCGGAACCTCTCACTGCAAACGCCATGTAGTCATCGGTTATTCCGGAGAGCTAAGCACTTGCATTGGACACGAGGCGGATGACTGTGCATCCATTCACTCCGAAGATCACAATAGCTACATTAATGATAATAATTAACGCTTATGAAAAGCCTGCTCCATACCAAGCACTGTGCTAGCATTCTGGTGGATAAACACATTTAATCTTTGCACAATTAACACATTTTAATCTACAACTACCCCATGAGGTTGTGTTACTATTATTTACATTTTGCAGACAGGAAACAAAAGGAACAGACAGACACAGTCGCTGGCCCCAGATAACAAAGCCAGTCAGGGCGCGGGAGGGAGTGCTGCCACCATGCGCTCCCTCTCGAAAGGGAGGCTGGATCCCAAGCCCGAGTCTACCCACGTTTGGGCACAGTGGATGAACTGTGTGACCTCTGTGTGTTTGAGTAATAGGCTTGACCCTGGCAGGTTGATTTGTTTGGGCTGGAAGAGAAGAAAGAAAGGCCTTCTGCCCAAGTGCCTGGAGAGGTGAGCAGGGGTCGCTGGTCTAGAGAGGCCCTCTGGGAGACAGAGGGAGGGCTGGCTTGGCCTGGGAGGCAGGGAGCACTCTCCATGGCCCAGAGGGAGCTCCATGCAGTCGGTCCAGAGAAGCTTTGAGATCTGGGGCCACCTGGGCAGCCCAGGGCCTGCAGCAGCCTCCTGCTGGTCACCACAGCTGCAACCTGGGGGGCTGTGGAGGGCTCTGAGGTGGAGGATGGTCCCATGTGTCTGGGTGGGCAGCAGACACCACAGGAGCTGTCTGACATGAGCCAGTCACACAAAGGAGCTGATTCCCAGCTGCGTGGGAGCCTGTGGGTCCAGGTACACTTGGCGAGGAGCCCTCAGGGGCTGGCAGGGGCCTGAGATGGTAGGGGGCAAAGTCCGTGAAATATAGGTCATCACCGGTAATGAGACCCACTGGCACCCAAAGGCCGGCAAGTCAGCGAGCAAGGCTCTCCACTGGAGTTGGTTCAGTTGGATTTCACTGCCGGTATTCTCCATGGGTAAGAGTGGTATTTTCAACATTTTCTTTTTTTGTTTTGAGATGGAGTCTCACTCTCTCCCCCGGGCTGGAGTGTAGTGGTGTGATCACAGCTCACTGCAACCTCCACCTCCTGAGTTCAAGCGATTCTCCTGCCTCAGCCTCCTGTGTAGCTGGGATCACAGGTGTGCACCACCATACCCAGCTAATTTTTGTATTTTAGTAGAGATGGGGTTTCACCATGTTGGCCAGGCTGGTCTCAGACTCTGACCTAAAGTGACCCACCCGCCTCAGCCTCCCAAAGTGCTAGGATTACAGGTGTGAGCCACCATGCCTGGCCCATAAATATATAAATATGATGAATTCATTGACTAGTAGTGAAACAGGCCTCATGAATGTCTCCAAATTCTGTTATCAAATGCACCAAGACTACTGGAGTTTTACGGCTCAGACGTATTAGCAGATGTGTGGTTTTCTAAAAAACATTTTTGTGGATGTAAGGCCGGTCGCCTCGCCAGGAGGCTGGACACACCCACCTCTGCACTCGACACCCACCTCTGCACTCGACACCCACCTCTGCACTTGACACCCACCTCTGCACTCGACACCCACCTCTCCACTCGACACCCGGCTCTGCACTCGACACCCACCTCTGCACTGGACACCCGACTCTCCACTCGACACCCGGCTCTGCACTCGACACCCACCTCTGCACTGGACACCCGGCTCTCCACTCGACACCCGGCTCTGCACTCGACACCCACCTCTGCACTGGACACCCGGCTCTCCACTCGACACCCGGCTCTGCACTCGACACCCACCTCTGCACTGGACACCCGGCTCTCCACTCGACACCCGGCTCTGCACTCGACACCCACCTCTGCACTGGACACCCGGCTCTCCACTCGACACCCGGCTCTGCACTCGACACCCGGCTCTGCACTGGACACCCACCTCTGCACTCGACACCCGGCTCTGCACTGGACACCCACCTCTGCACTCGACACCCGGCTCTGCACTCGACACCCGGCTCTGCACTCGACACCCGGCTCTGCACTGGACACCCACCTCTGCACTCGACACCCGGCTCTGCACTCGACACCCACCTCTGCACTCGACACCCACCTCTGCACTGGACACCCGGCTCTGCACTCGACACGCGACTCTCCACTCGACACCCACCTCTGCACTCGACACCCGGCTCTGCACTCGACACGCGACTCTCCACTCGACACCCACCTCTGCACTGGACACCCGGCTCTGCACTCCGCACCAGTATCTGCACGCAACACTAAACTCTGCACGGCACCTAGCCCGCTCACCGGAAATCCCGCCTACCTACCAATAGCAGCTTGCGCCGTCCACGTCCTGTTTCTCCACAACCAATCAAGACGCCTTCACTCCCTATAAAACCCCATGCCCAAGAGGAGCCAAGCACGGCTTCTCCAGCCCCCTTTCCGGGACCACAGAACCTCGCCCAGGAGCTTAATAAATTGGCATTTAATTTTCTTATGCTGGTCTCAGTTTCCTCATTTTAAACTCGGTGATAACCCTTACAGTGGAAATCTTAGTATTGTCTAAAAGTCAGAAGGATTGTTCTGTGAATGACATGTGTGCTCGCTCGGCAGAAAGAGGCAGAACCTGGCCACTGGTTGGGGACGTCTTCTATGACTCCAGCAACTGTGGGCTTTGATGACCTGGAGCTGGACTTAGATGACCGCCTCAGTGGCATGCTGGCATCTGCCTTCCTAACAGAAAAAAGGAGAGAAAAACAAAAGAAAAGAAAACCCCGATCCACAGAGTTTGTGGATCTCCACGGGGTATGTGTTTCCAGCATGGCCAGCGTCAAACACCCAGGCTGCCATCACTGAAAACGGAGTTGGGAATCGAGGGCCAAACCCCTTCCCACTTCTTTCCAGTGAGCAGGTGTCAGATTCTCCATCAGGGCAGCACGAACTCGGGCTAACACGGGTTTGTTGATGGGGCAGGGCTTCCAGAATGCCCAGAGGCTGCAGCCCAAGGAGGGAAGAAGCCCACACCCCCCATCCCAGACACCGTTTCTTCTGTGGCATTGGGCACTTTTCCCACCCGAATGACAAGCTCCCGGGGTCAGGGAGAGTGTACTTCTCCTGTACCTCCCCCCTCCCTCCCCCCAACAACAGCGCCTGGCTCATGTGGCAGTTCTGAGCACCTGGAGAGACGTGGACAGAATAAGCTGCAGGAGGATGTGGGGTCCTAGCTCCACATTGGGCTGGAACACCCCGCATTTCCTTGCTCCTGGAATCCCAGCCTGAGGCTGAGCTCCACGCCCCCACCCCTAGAGCACTTGCAGAGACTGCGGCCTCAAGAAGTTGTGTTGAGTTCAGTGGGACTTTCAGAGATTGCAACCTTAAGGAGTTCTACTGAGTTCCCTGACCGGCAGAGGCTGTCTGGGGAGCACACCGTGAAGAGCACAGCCAGGACCCCCAGACTCCGGGGTCGGGAGGCTCACACCGCCACGCAGGCTCAGGCATCATTTATCAGGCTTCATACATACCAGAGCAGGTCGCAGCTGCTAGCACTCCCTGCAAACATTTCTTCAATTATCCAGTCACCAGGCACAGGGAGGTAGCCCACGTCAAAGTTACATTGTCATAAAGTATCAATTACGGCAGGGTTAGGGCGGAGCTCCCCAGGCCTGGACACTCCGCACCCACCACCCCAGTCTTTCTCTCTCCAGTCTCTCTCCTCTTTCTCTCCACTCTCTCTGTCTCTGTCCCCCATCTTTCTTCTCCCCTTCTCCCTCTCCTCCTCTCTTTTCTTTCTCCTCCTCCAGCCCTGGAGAACCCCACTCTCCTTCCTGCTTCCGTAAGCTTCACAGGTTCCAATTTGTTGTAGATAGAGACTGCAGTGTCTGCCTTTCTGCTTACTTTATGTAACATAACATCCTCTGGGTTCATCTGTGCTGTCACCAATGACAGTTTCCTCTTTTTCATGACTGCATAGTGCTCCCTGGTGTGGCGATGGCCCCTCCTCTATTCATTCATCTGTTGATGGACATGGAGGTTGCTTCCACAATTGGCTATTGTGAACAGTGCTGCAGTGAACTCGGGGGTGCAGACACCTCTTCAAAATACTGACTTTAATTCTTTTGGATCAATACCCAGAATTGGGATGGCTGGGTGGCAGGTAGTTCTATTTGTAGATGTTTGAGGAACCTCCGCAGCGTTCCCTGTGGTAGCTGCACTGGTCCAACACCGACAGTGCCCACAGGGCACACCTGACCCCACTCATCTGCACCGCTTCACCATCTGGACCCTCTTCACACCCTGATCTCTGCCAAGGGAGGGGACTGGGTGAGGGTCCCGCCTTCCTCCACTCACCCTCTCTGTGACTTTCAGCAGCCACCTCGGCCTCCCACCCTGTTCTCCTCCTTAGCAACACGAAAGCTTGGGCGAGAGAGTGGTGAACACCATTTCCCACCCCACGTGTTTGGGCCCCTACGCTTTTCACGGCCCCGAGAGGCAGCACGGCTGCCCTTTCCACTCCTGCAGAGAGGACCACTGCACAAAGCGGGGACGGATGTGTAGCAAACAGGCGACAGGGCCACCTGCCCTCCCAGACAGCCTTCCACAGCGGGGAGGATGGAGGAGAGAGGGTGGGGGAGGGGCACGCCTTGGAGGCTGGGAAGGTCTCATTTCTGGTTGGCAAACTCTCCCCTTCACGCCCACCCTGCAGGAGGCAGCTCTGCTGGCCCTGCCCGGGCCACGTGGGTGCCACGGGACCTTGGTTCCCGGGTCCTTGCCCCACCCATGCCCAGGGGGCACCTTCGGCTCTAGTGGAGCTGTCCTCGCTGGTTCTCTCACTCCCGTGAGAAAGACGCTGCCCAGTCTCAGGCATGAAACAGCAGCCTCCAAGTCCTCTACTGGGAAAGGGAGAGAATCGGACTAGAAAAGGGATTTTCACACCCAGTATCTTGACCCACCGGGGATCCCTCCTGAGGTGGGGCTCGAGTGACCTGTGGCCAGTTAGGCCTAAAGTGCAGGTGAGTTGTGTGCTGTCTGGAGGTGACAGGGCAGCCCTCCAATTTCATAACATCACTGTCACCTGCCTTTCAGCGCACCCCAACAGGCAGGAGGGAGTGTGCTGGCTTCTCCAGCATGCAGGAACCACTCACAGCCATGTCGACCCTTGGTGGGTGGACAGGGATTCCTCATTCATGGCGGCCCTGCTCACCTTCACGGTTTCTCTTTCTGGAAAAGAGCTCAGAGTCGCAGGCATGGGCCATCACAGCTGACTAACCCACATGCACCCCAGATGACAAGGAGTGATGGCAAGAACATTCTAGAACATTCTGGAGCATTCACAGGGTGGTGGGACATGCACCTTACTCTTTACATGCATTAGCTCTAAATCCTCACAACAGCCGTGGGGGGTAGATTTGAATTTTATTATCATTTTCTGGGCAAGGATCAAAGTCCAGCAAAGCCAGGATGGGACTGCGACGCCACTGAGACTCTAGGACATGCCGGACATCCTCATGCAGCTCACACTCCACGCAGAGCAAGGAGCAGCCCTGCGTCTGGGGTCCCTTTGCCATTGCAGGAATCAGTGACGCGATCACAGGGATGAAGGTGGAGTCTTTGCAGGCCACCAGGGAGCGGGCGCTGTTCACTGAGCAGCGCGATGGCTGCGGAGGCAGAAGGACAGTCTGTCCTTTGGCTTTCCCTGTTGAAGACTGAGAGGCTGAAAAGAGAACAGGAACACACCTTGGTCAAAAGGACTCACGCAGAGGTTTGGGAGAACTTGCTAATGGCCCCCCTGGTGCACGTAAGCGATCACTGTGGGACCATCAGCTCCCTGACAGCCTGGGAGAATACCAGGCAGAAGGAAAGCGCAGAACCAGTGAGTCCACCATGCTGGATGCCACTCCCAGCTCAGGGTCTATCACTGAAGGTGGCCAGCTCAGAAAAGTGTGGAATTCGGTGGCCGTGGAGATCCTGTGCTCCTGGCTTCCCCGCCCTGGGCCCACGTCAGCCTCGGCTTCCAGACCCTCCAGCTCCATTCCTGGGGCCTCCCCACGCCCATGCGCCCTCCTCCGTTCACTGGTCCTAGGCCCCCTTCCGACCCCCTGTGTGGTCACCGCAGGCTCCAGGCTCCTGCCTGCGGCTTATCAGCTCACAGAATCTGTGACTGTCTTTCTCTTCCTCAAGGGTCTCTGACATCCCAGATGCTCCCAACACCCACCTTGGTAGGAGCCCTGGCGGTTCCAGGGGCCACCCTGGCCTGCTGTTGAAAACCAGGGACAAGCACTGGAGCCATCTCCCGCATACAGAGAAGCCGGCGGTGTGGTTTCTAGAAGCTGCAGCCAGTCCAGCTCCTCCCTTGAGTTCTTTCCTGCCTGGTCTGACCCGCCTGCTTCTGCCTTACCTCCCACCCCAGCCCTTCCACCCAGCCACGGAGTCTGAAACAAGAGCACCCGTGGGCCTGCAGGGCTGGGCACACAGTCTGCCGCTGCTCTGATGGTTCTAACTGGGGGCACTGCACCCCAGCTCCCTCTCTGTCTCTCCCCTCCTCCCTTCCTTTTTCTCCCTCTCCCCCTGCCTGCTTCCTTCCCCTCCCTCTCTCTTTTAGCCCTCTCTGCCCCTCACCCCTTCCCAGACTTTCCGAGCTAGCCCAACCCCCACCTCTGAATATACAGACCCGGGAGCCCCTCAGCAGCCAGCCCCAGCCCCCTTGCGCCACCTCCGCCCCGCTCTCTCTGACATCTACACTTCCTTTGGGTTGTGTCCTAAAGCCTGACTGTGGGAGTGAAGCCCCACCCCGTCCTCACTCTGTCCCCACCCTGTCAGGCCCTGCCCTCTGCCACAGCTGCCCCACAGTCTTAGGCAACAGCAGGGCAGGGCAGGAGCACTGCCTGAGGACATTTGTGTCTCCATTTTTTTTTTCCTTTTTTTTTTTTTTTTTGAGACAGCTCTGTGCGGGGTTGCGATTTCGGCTCACTGCAACCTCCGCCTCCCAGGTTCAAGCAATTCCCTGCCTCAGCCTCCAGAGGAGCTGGGATTACAGGTGCCTACCACCACACCTAGCTAATATTTGTATTTTTAGTAGAGATGGGGTTTCACCATGTTAGTCAGGCTGGTCTCGAACTCCTGACCTCAGATGATCCACCAGCCTTGGCCTCCCAAAGTGCTGGGATTACAGGCATGAGCCACTGTGCCCGGCCCGTGTCTCCGCTTTCAAGCCCGGGAAAGCCAGGAATCCTGGCTGGAAGCCCTCCTTGGTTTGCAGCATTGTAGGAATCACCGCCTTGTGGATTCCTCACACAGACCCGATGACGGCACCACTGCGTTTAACTTCCTTTCCCATCTCCACCCCTGAATACTAGAGTGCCCCACACCGGCCAGGAAACAACCTGGCCCTGGTCTCCTGAGGTCTTTCGCACTCCCTGTTCCTGCCACCACCTCGCTGGCCCTGCGCCATCACTGCCTCCAGCTCCTCAGATGCCTGGGAACTCTGGGATCTCCAAGAGCCAGGCATCTGTCTCCCTGGCCTGTGTTTTCACTCAGGTGCTCATCTCCGATGGCCTCAACTACCCCAGACTCTGTTCTGCCTGTGGGCTGCCCCTCCTCCGCCCACTGTCTGCGGACTCTATGAGTTCCTCTTGACGCCTTCCTGAGAGCACCCAGCTGGCCTCGACAATGCCCCTGTACTTACCTGAGCAACATCTTCAGGCCAGGCCATCTCATAGGTGCTGAACAGACCCCAGACGAGCTGCTCTGGTGACAGGCGGTGGCTGGGTGGGGTGGGCTGAGGAGGGTCCCACCTGGCACACAGCTGGTGGCAGAGCAGGTCCCAAATTCCGCTCCAGGCCCTGTGGAGCCCAGCCGCATCCCAATTCCAGAGTCTTCCAGCGTCCCGTCCCCTTGCCAGCATGTGAGGAACCTAAGAGTCCACTTTGCTTACAAGAAGCAGGCTGAAGCCATCATACCAAGTATCTGATTCTGTAATAAATATGATTTTTTCCAACTATGAACTTTAGGATCTAAACTACGAAGAAAATTGGGGTGATAAACCAGACAGGCCCAGGGGATTAAAGGGAAGTTGCAGGAAGTCAGCAAGTAATCACGGTGCGGGGTATGTTGGAAGACCCCCCCCCCCCAGCACGGGTCTGCACACTTCTACGCGGCCGGCTGGGCGAGCTGCAAATGCGGGGCCCTGGCCACTCCTCACTCTGACCACTTCTCACAGTTGGGTTTGTGACGAGTCACCTTGAGAGATGGGATCATGCCTTTCTTTGGGCCAAAAAGCACCTGCTTCTGCTTACTAGGACATGACTTACCCGCAACCCTTCCCCCTCCTGAGATGCAGCATCCACCTGGGCAGGCTGCACCCCCCGTGGGACCTGGGGCCGGGGAAATTGACACAAACATGCGATGTGTGCTGTCTGCTGTGTTGGGGGTAATAAGGTGCCCAGTCTCTGACCGGGGGGACTCCTGTCTTCTGCCAGCATCCATGCAGCAGTAGCATGTCTGTAAGGCAGTCAAATCCCTTCCCAGATGCAGCACAAGGGCAGCCCTCAGGACCAACCTCACCGTAGAATAGAAAGAGAGGGCCAGGTACAGTGGCTCACGCCTCTAATCCCAGCACTCCTGAGGTCAGGAGTTCAAGACCAGCCTGGCCAACATGGTGAAATCTTGTCTCTACTAAAAGCACAAAAATTATCTGGGTGTGGTGTTGTATGGCTGTAATCCCAGCTACTTGGGAGGCTGAGGCAGGAGAATCCCTTGAACCCGGGAGGCAGAGGTTGCAGCGAACCAGAATGGTACCACTGCACTCTAGCCTGGATGACAGGGCAAGACTCCTTCTCAAAAACAAAAAACAAAAAACAAAAGAGGAAAATCTGGAGGGGGTGTGAAAACCAACCCCTGCCCCACCAGCAAGGAGGCCAGGATGGCCTGCACAGCTGGAACAGGAGAGCAGACGGGCCCTGCCCAGAGCGGAGGTGGGAGTGAGCTGAGGTGTGTAGGGACAGGGGACTGGCTAGAGTCGCTGTAGTGAGGATGCCGTCATCCAGAGCAGGGTCCTGACGGTCACCCCAGCTGAGTGCCAGGAGACGGGGCGGGGAGAGGGTGACGGTGAGTAGGGCTGCCCGGCACATGCTGCTCTGTCTGAGCCTTCCGGGCCCTGTAGGAGGGGAACACTCCCTGGCCCTGTGGCTGAGGAACCAGTTCCAGACACTGCGATGTGACGGGCGTCGCAGGACCGGCCCTGAGCTGGAACATCTCAGTGGTCTTACCACAGCCTCCAGTATCTCTTTCTCTCAGCCACAAAACTGTGAGCCATCCTGATGGTGACTCATTCAGTCTTTTCTAGAGGAGGTGTGAGTGGAGCCCCAGCCAGCGCGTGGGAGCAGGGAGCCCGGGAGAGAAGGAAACAAGCCCTCTTTGTGTTAAGGCTCCAAGCCCTGCGGGTAGCTCGTTACTGCAGCGTTCGCGGTTGTCCTGACTGACACATAGGCATGACCTGGGAAGCTGCAGACAGCGGCAGCTGTCAGGTCACCGAGGCATTTCCCGAGTGTCGGAAGGAAGGAGAGTTCTGGAATCTTACAGTTACTCCGCAGCCCTGCGTACTCGGGAACACTCGTTGCCAGGTGTAAACAGCAGCTGGAGACCCCCCTGCTGGGATTCTGGGCCACGTGGCATCCTCACCCTGTGCAGCCCAACCTCCTCGTTTTGCTGTGGGAAAGAGCTGAGGATACAATTCAGTGTCCCTTATTGTTCATTCATTGATTCAGCAGATATGCATCGAACATCTGCCTGGAGCACAGCACTGTAATACGGACTAGAAACAGACGGGCAGACGACACTGACCTTTGCCACAAGGAGCTCGGAGGCCACTGGAGAAAAATCACACCAATGGGGTCACCGTGGATTTCTGGGCAGGAATGACCCATACAAGCAGGGACAGCAACACAGGCAGAGAGCTGGCTCGCCCCGGCCAAGCAAGGGCCCAACGGGGCGATGGGCTGGAGGGCTGGGGGACCAGAACCCCACAACCCAGCCACCATGGGACAGCCTGGATTCATTTCTGTTGAAGAAACTGCTTTCTTCCTCCAGAGCAGGACTTTGCCGTCACTGTGGGAAAAGACCCCATCCCTCACTGACCCGTGCTCACGGAAGACAGACGTGTAAATGGGAGGACTTCGGTGCTGGGTGGAGGCCGTGGGGGCTGCCGGCCTACAGCGTCCTCAGGAAGACAGGATTCTGCAGACACGTCTTTTCTTTGCAGAAAGGACTCTGTCTGGGGCTCATCTGAGGCAGACACTGATAAATTGGGTTAATCAAGAGTTATAACATTAGCAGAGCTTATCTGGCGCCGTCTGTCGGCTGAGCATGTTCAGAATGTGATGCCTGGTTTGCTAAATGTCTTTCCTGCTTTGTGTAAATTGAAAAAAGTCAAGTGATGCCTCTCTCGCCCCTTATCCTCCGGGATTGGAAGGTGTCCAGGGCCCTCGCTCAGGCCGCACCTGGGGTGAGCAGGGCGTGTAGGGCTTGGCCTCTGCAGAGGGACGGTGGCCCCATGTAAGCTTCCTTCAGAGACGCCTGGAGGCGGAGTCTTCATGATGCTCTTTGGAAAGGTGCTTTCTCACTTCGCTGGCCTTCATGACTCACCAATCCACCTGCAATTGCATGGCGAAGGATTTAAACACAGGAATAAATCCTGTGTTTAAACCCGGGCCTGTGGTGCTCCTGGGCCCTACGGCTTCACACAGGAGCCCAGAGAGCCAGCCTCTCCTCTCATGGAATTCTCTGATCTAATCCTCAGAGCAAAGATGGGTCTAGAGCCAGAACGCTAGCCCAGGAGGCCCCAGACCCCTCCCATATGCCCGTGCCAGCCTCTCGCCATCGAGTTCTCAGACGCTGGGCACAGACACACAGAGGGATGCCATCTATTTTCATGGAAACTGCAGGTACCCACATAAGACCCATGGCCGGGCTCCTTCATGAGTCAGCCCCCGCTCCTGCCATGGGGTAGGACAGGAAGACATCACAGAATGCACAGCCTCAGCCCTCGTCCTGCTGCTACCTGGCATGGCAGGGGCTGGAGAGGGCCAGCAGTGGGAAGGGTCTGTGTCACCTGCTCGCACATCCCAGTGGGATGGTCTCGGGAGGTAGCTCCAGGGAGGCACTGTGCATCCAGGAGCAAAAGGCCCAGGTGTTTCTCAGTGGGTGTTGGGGCCTCCGAGGCCCAGAGCGTGTGGAGAGGTGAGGGGAAGTGGGTGAAGAAAGTCCCACCACTCCGTGTATGGTTGCCATGCTGGGAGTCAGCAGCAAGAGAACCGCTTTTTAAACGAGATCCTGGCAGGGTGCAACGGCTCACGCCTGTAATCCCAGCACTTTGGGAGCCTGAGGCAGGAGGATCACCTGAAGTCAGGAGTTCAAGACCAGCCTGGCCATGTGGTAAAACCCTGTCTTTACTAAAAATACAAAAATTAGCTGGGCATGGTGGCATGAGCCTGTAATCCCAGCTACTCGGGAGGCTGAGTCAGGAGAATTGCTTGAACCTGGGAGGTGGAGGTTGCAGTGAGCCGAGATCATGCCACTGCACTCCAGCCCAGGCAACAAGAGCAAAACTCCATCTCGAACAAACAAACAAACAAAAACACAAGATCCCTGGCATTGGAAGTCAGACCTCCGCACAAATCCTGACTCACACCTTCTCCTGCATGATGGGGTCTGGAGGAGTTACTTGTGACTTTGTGCCTCAGTCTCCTCATTCAGAAAGTGGGACTTACACCCCCTGACGCACAGGATTCCTGCTGTGAGAGTTCATTAACTTGTGACTAACCTGAATGTCACCTCTTGCCACTTGACAGGTGCTTTGGAGCTGGGAGGCCGGCTCTGCCTTCCTGAGAGGGATGATTCCCACTCTGATGCTAAAAATGGGGTCCCTGAGGCACCATGGAATGCTAAGACCTGCGTGGCATGAGAGCCAGACTGGCACGCCAGCTCACCACATGCCATTGCCTGTTCATGCCCTGGCATCTGTGCCCAGCGTGGCTCTGCGCACTGAGTATAGGGTGGCAGCACTCAGCACAGAGAAGCCAGGCCCGGCACAGCAGGATGCCAGTGGGGGACGGACTGACAATAAATATGAGAAATCTGCTGCCTGAGATGGCGACTCACAGACGGAGAGCAGAGCGTGAGCAGGGGCTGGGCGGGGCAGGGCGGGGCATTGTTCTCAAGGAGGTGTCGGGGGAGCCCTTCGGAGAAACTGGAGTCTACTCAAAGCCCTGTGGGGAGAGAATGAGTGGAGCAGATGCCTGGGAAGGGGGCTCCAGGCAGAGGAACCCCAGGTTCAGGGGCCCGAGGGGGAGCACATCTCCAGCACAACCCCAGAATGCCAAGGAGCCCTGTCTGGCCAGACTGGGGCGAGGCTTAGGGAGAGGCTCTGTCCACCTGGCCATCCCCTCCTGCTGGGCGGGAACCCCTCAGAGGCCACAGGGCCACATGGTCTCCTGGCTCTGTGCTCACCCACCAGAGTTTCCTGTCGTCTCAAGGGGCCAGCACAGAAGCCCCTGTCCCTGTGGGCTTGCCCAGATGGACGAGTGCTTGGCACCCGCAACAGGCAGACAGCAGGACCCAGGTCAAGCAGTGTGGTCAGAGAAGACCTCTGCCCCTTCTCAGCACCGGCCAGGCTCCGTCTCCAGACTGTGCTCCATCCCTGCAGCCCAGGAGGAGCCTGTGCTGGCACCAGCATCCCCACTTTCCTCTTGGCCCAGGCCCCACTGCAGAGCTCGGGCTGCTGGACCCTGGATTAGCCATCCAGTCAGGAACTGTCCCTATGAACTTTATAAAATTCATCAGGGACGAGGGAGGAGGAGAAAGGAGAATAGACCAAGCTGCAGCACACTCAGCGTGAATCACTGGGTCAGCCTGCTCCGTGGCCCCCTTCCTCATAGCCGTTTGCTGCCTCTCACCCCAGAATCACATAAAGCCTGTCACAGATTACAGATGCCTTGAACAAGCTGAACATTATGAAATGTTAAGTTTTCTGAATATTTCTCTGAGATATCCTTTCAGGTCCTGTGTACCAGTATAACTACTCACGCCGGCTGGTCTGAGGACTCCACGAGAAGCTGACTCCCTACCAGAGAATGCGACTTCCACCTCCTGACCACTTCATCCTCCTCACCCTGACCAATCGACCACCCTAGTTTTCCAGCCCCTCACCCTCCTTAACAACCCCAACCCAGACCTCCTCAGGGAGACAGATTTGAGGGTCTCCCCCTCATCTCCTCACTTGGAGCCCTGCTGCCACTAAACTCTTTCTCTGCTGCAAACCCTACTGTCTTGGTGCATTGGCCTCTGACTGCACAGCGGGGCTAGGAACCTGGTGGCCTAATAAGAGTCAGTCCTGAACTTCAGTCCTATCCTGTAGTTTGGCCCAAGATCCCTGTGGTGTCCAGCCTCCAAGCTGGTCCCTTGAGATCCCCCTCCTGGTGCTCACCCTTGTGGAGGCCCCTTCCACACTGCACAAGGGCTGGTTGGTGTGACCAGCAGTGACCACACGTCAGTGCTGAGAGGAGGTCATAAGAGACTGTGCTTCTCAAGGCTGGTGCTTGGTCTTTCCCCCTCTCTCCTCTCTTTCTCTCCCATCTCTCCTTTTCTTTCTCCCAGTCTCTCCGTCTCTCCTTTCTGTGTGTGTGTGTCTCTGTCTATCTGTATGTCTCTCTCTCATCACTCACTCTGGGGAAACCCAGCTGCCACTCAAGCAGAGGGCCCTGAGCAGTATGTCTTGCAGAGGCTGGAGACAGCTACAGCCCCTGCTGAGAACCTGGGCCAGAGCCACACAACCAAGCCTCAGCCAGATTCCTGGCCTTCAGACACGCGGAGATAATAAGTGTTTGTGGTTTTAAGCTGCTAAGTATTGGGGTTATTTGTTACACAGCAGTAGGTAACTAATACAATCCCAAATGCTAGTCACCTGCCTCCCCTAACACACAGGAGACCATCTGTCTGGACACCCTCATCAGCCCCATGAATTCCCTTGGCCTGGCCCAGAAAGCTGCCCCTCAGGAGCTGGAGAACTGAGACCCTTCTGCAGGTCTCTGTGGGCCTGAGCACATCCTTGAGGCTCCAGCTCTCCCTCAAATTCCAGCCCAGGGGTCACACAGGCAACCAAGGCCTTTACTTTTAATTTTAGCAAATTGCAAAATGCAGCTCAGTGACCAGCAGGACAGCGGCTTGCTATCAGATAATGGAATGTGAGCAGCAGCTGATGTTAATCTGATTGTTCTCAACAACCTGGGCGGGGCCAGAGAAAGAGGCTGCTGGTCCCTGCACCTTTTATCTGCAACACAGGGTCAAGTTTTGTTCTTGTCATTGAGCCATGTCTTCCTGGTGTCATCTGCTCAGCGCCTCATGGTCGGCATGTAATGGCATTTGCTTTTCTTGCTAATTGCTCTTGGAGTGGTTTCTATGTCCCAGCGAGACTGAAATCTCCTTGTGCCTCCAGAAACGGTGTGTTTCTGTGAGTCTCACACAGAAAGGAATGCACGGTGGGCTGCCTCTCTGCTCCACCCCATCTTGTCCCTAACCAGCTGTGCACCAGAGCACAAGGACCACAGATAAATAACCTGCCATGTGACAGCAAGTTGCTAGATTGACCAGCAATCAGTTACTCACCCGTGTCCTGCGTAGAGATCTCTGGCTAACGACTCCACCCTGCACACTAGCAGAATATGGAGCAGGCCAGGCACTTTGGGAGGCTGCAGCAAGTGGATCAACTGAGGTCAGGAGCTCAAGACCAGCCTGGCCAACATGGTGAAACCCCATCTCTACTAAAAATACAAAAAATTAGCCGGGCCTGGTGGTGGACACCTGTAATCCCCGTTACTCGGGAGGCTGAAGCAGAAGAATCGCTTGAACCCGGGAGGTGGAGGTTACAGTGAGCTGAGATCATGACTCCAGCCTGGGCAACAAGAGTGAAACTCCGCCTCAAAAATAAATAAACAAATGAAACATTAAAAAAGAAGAAGAGAAGAATGTGGAGCCATGAGCATACAGACTGAAGCTGACGCCGGTAAGTGCTGGCATCCTCTCCGGAGGCCAGGTGTGGTGCATGAGCACCCTCGGGTCTGAGCTTTCCGAGCTGAGGCCTTTCCAAGCCTCAAGGGAGCAGATGGTAGGAGAAGAACATGTTAAATCCCCAAGCTGGAGGAAAGTGGGTTTGCCAAGAACAATCCTCCAAAATTGTGTCTCCAACACGACGCTGCTGTCTTTGACGGTGAAGACATTTCTGTCCAGCTTCCCTCCTGTTTAGACACACAGAGATCTCAGGAACAGCCGAAGTGAACTCGACATCAGAAATATAAAATCAGCGGGGGAGTGGGGTTGAATCACAGGAAAGTTTTTTCAAGTAGCAAGGACAATTGAAAGCACCTGCTTTTGAACTTGTCAGCTGGTACAAATTGGTTTTTGGCAAAAACAGAAATGAAAAAAATTTCTGCAGCTGCAAAAACGACCTCTATGCAGCAAGACGCAGACAGAGGGTGCCCGGCATGCCTGGGTCTGCTCTGAGCCCCCGCTCATCGCTGAGACTGCTCCTGGCTTCATGTGGACCCTCCTTGCTGCGGTCCCTCCCGACCCGGCATTGCTCTCTGTCTGCCGACTCATGTTTCTTCAACGGTCTTTGGAGAACATTTCTGGGCTGGAGGAGGGGCATCTCTTCCCAACTATTCAAGAACCAGCTCTGTGACCTTGGACAGGTCTCTGGAACCTCTTGGGCTCCAGCCAGTGGGAAATGAGATGGTTGGCCAGAGAGTCCTCAAGAGGCCAAACCTGTGAATCCCAGAGCAGGCCATGTGGCCACAGGTTCCCAAGCAGCAGGAACTGTTAGGCCAGCCTCTGCAGTCCAGAGCCGAGCTCAGCGGAACTGTCACTTGGCCAGCACCTGCGCTTCCCCCGGAGCTGGTCGGGAATGCAGAGTTCAGGCCTTGGCCCTGCTGAACTTGAACTGGACCGGCTGGGGCGCCACTCCTCAGGCCTTCAACCTGTCATCTGAGAGCTGCCAGCAGATGGCAGCAAAGGCCCAGCTCTGGCCAGGTAGGTGCCCACCCCACCACGGGCTCTGAGGCCTCCCAGCTGGGCTGGACCTAATACCTGGAGGAAGATTCCCAGCTCTGCTCGAGGAGCCCTTTGGGGTAAAACACCCTGGGCTAAGGCAGCGCCGACAGGGACTGCGAACCAACTCTTGGCTTCCTCTTTAGAGGAGAGATGGAGCAGGGTTGGGGGGGTGCGGGGACCCACGGACAGGCTTCCAAGGAACCAGCGAGCTAAGGGCAGCTTGAGTGCAGCAATGAGCTGAGTGAGCCACGTGCAGCTGGCCGGGAAGGGGGCGCTGGGGTCAGTATGGGGAAACCTCCGGGGTGGGGCTGTGCTCCCCGAATTTCCACCGTGGTTAGGTGTCGGCTACCCTGCCCAGCGCCCTCCACCCAGGCCTGGGCCTGCCTAGGGAACCCCCATGTGTTCTCTGGGGCCTTTGGTTCCATGGGACCTAGGAGGACAGCAGCGTTTTCTGTGTGGGTCACAGCGATCTTCCCAGACACAGAATCAGTGCCTAGGAGTTGCGGAGTGACCCGTTGCCACACGTAGAAATGGTGGCATCTGTGACCTTTGTGCAGCTCGCTCAGGTGGAACGAAGTCAGCTTGGAGCCCTGCCCAGCCCCAGCCTCGGCCACCTCCTCCCAGTAGCTTCCAGGGCTGCAGCTACTGCAAGAAGCCAAAGGGCACCCCGCCCCCCAGGGCCTGGGGACCCGCAAGACGAGGCTGGTGAGTGGGGCTGGTGGGCGGCAGCAGGCAGAGCCAGGAAGGACCCCGCATGCTCGTCAGCTCAGGTTTGGCTGCCACCACATGGCACCGCGGCCAGAGCTCAGCAGTGGGTCTGTGTCTCCCAGCCCTGGAGGCCACCGCGAGACCTCAGTGTGGGCAGGGCTACTCCTGCCTGGGGCCCCTCTCCTCGGCTTGCAGATGCCGTCTTCTCCCTGTGCCCACCTGACTGTCCCTCCATGCACATCTGTGTCCTCATCTCCTCTTCTTGTAAAGACACCAGTCCTGCTGGATCAGGGCCCCCCATCCACATGACCTCATTACACCGTAATGACCGATGTCGAGACCCCAGCTCTGCAGAAAGCCACATTCTGAGGTCCTGGGAGTTCGGCCTGCAACTTAACGAATCTGGAGGACACAATTCATTCAGCCCACAAGCATCACTGAGGCTTTGCTCCGGGCACAGCCAGCAGTGTGCGATGCCGTGCGCCAGCGCCACACCGTGGTGGTCGGGGGTAACACCCGGGACTCCAGTGCGGGTGCTGCTGAGAGCTGGAGAATGCTGGGGAGACGAGGCTGGGCTTCCCAGGCCTGGCTGGCTGCACTGGCGGCCCCCCCCCACTGGGAGGCCTGACTTAGCAGGTCTTAGGGGTGTCCAAGAGCCTACTTTTAACCAGCCCCCAGGTACCCGAAGACCAGAAGGAGGATTTGGAAGATCCCACTCTGTGCTAACTTCATCTAATCCTTGCCATAGGTCTATTAGAGCTAAGAAAATGGAGCTACAGAGATTGAAGAAAAATTCTCAAGATCACATTAAAAGCAAATTTACCATTCAAACCCAGGGCCATGTGGCTTCAGAGTCCTTGCTCCAAAACCCATGCCTGCTTTCCATTTCTAGACCGGGGTGGTGAGCACCGAAGCCAAGAGAACCCGTGGGGGTTCCAGGAGGCCCGGCCCTGGGGGGAGAGGCAGTGCTGGGATGCCTGACACTGCACCTCAGCTCAGGGCACCTGCAGCCCAGCACACCTGACACCCCTACAACCTCAGCCCAGCACACCTGCAGCCCAGCACACCTGACACCCCTACAACCTCAGCCCAGCACACCTGCAGCCCAGCACACCTGACACCCCTACAACCTCAGCCCAGCACACCTGCAGCCCAGCACACCTGACACCCCTACAACCTCAGCCTAGCACACCTTCAGCCCAGGATACCTAACATTCACACAACCTCAGCCCAGGACACCTGACACCCCTACAACCTCAGCCCAGCACACCTGCAGCCCAGGACACCTGACATTCACATGGCCCAGCCCAGGATACCTGATGCCCACGACCTAGCCCATCACACCTGACACTCACACAGCCTCAGCCCAGGACACCTGCACCAGCACACCTGACACTCACACAGCCTCAGCCCGGCACACCTGACACCACATGACCTCAGCCCAGGACGCCTGCAGCCCAGGACGCCTGACACTGCACAACCTCAGCCCAGCACACCTGACACCACACCACCTCAGCCCAGGACGCCTGCAGCCCAGGATGCCTGACACTGCACAACCTCAGAGCAGAGGCGGTGCTCAGAGCACTAACAGCTATGGGGCACAAGTCACCCGCTGGGGCTGCACACGTTGGGCTGGAACAGGCCCCTCCAAGCTCCCCCGTGCCAGCTGTTTGGCTCCCCTGGTGCCGGATTATGAGGTGTTACTGCTGGGTGGGGACCCCCCAAGAGAGGAGCTCATGCAGGGCTGTTACATACTCGTGTGGGAGGGTTTCCACATTTCAGCACTGTTACCAGCAATCAGGGCTCCACAGCCATTCTGCTGCCTCTCAGTCATTCTTAGATCATACTTCTTAGGCTCTCAGTGCAATAAAACGCAAGTGACAGAAGTGTCCCCAGCGATCCCCCACGGTGCGCGGCTGGGGTTACAGGTGGATCCCGAGTCTCCTCATCCCCAAAATGCCATTTTACCAGGGGCTCCCCCCACAGCAGACTGCAGAGTCCCTTCTCCTCTCCTCCATCCTTCACCTTCCTAGGCCACCCCCTTCCTACCATCAATCCACGAAACTACGTGTGGCGCAGGTCCCTGTGTCTTGGCTCAATAGGTGACTCCATTGCCAAAGTGTTGCATCTTTAAAGGTGCCATCATTTCCTCTCCGTGTGTGCCAGTAAGTCAGGCTGGGAGGCTGGGATCAGGGCCTGGGAGCAGATGGGCCAAGTCGGGGGCAGGTGGGGGCAGGCAGGGCAGGGCCAGCAAGAGCAGGGGACGCTTATGTAAGAGGAAAGCTGTCCTGGGCACCCAGGAGGGTCCTGGCTCAGGGCCCTGCATGTCACCGGCAGAGAGAGATGGCCGGTGGGTGGGAAGTGTCACCGGAGCCCCTGCTCTGTCCACAGGCCCAAGTAGAGGGAGACCCAGCACCACCTGCTGTAACTCACAGTGGCTAAGGGCGCGATGTTGGAGCCTGTGCCTGGGATAGACCCGGGCCACTCTACTAAAACCTCTGTGCTCTGCCTTCCTCCGCCGTGGAAGCAGCGTTCTGAGGATAAAGTGGGTGTGTATATGCACAGGACTTAGCTCAGTATCTGGCACGGGCAAACACTCATCTTAACTGTGCACTGTTTTCCATCATTACGATTTATTATTATCATTCCTCTCCTTGGCTAAGCTGGGACAAGGACAGAACGCATGCACCAGAAGGGAAGAGCGCTTGCTCTGGCCTCTGTGTCTGATCGTGAATTGGTGTTTCTGAGATCCGACCTCTGGATAGTGCTTCTGTGCACTAACCAGTCTCCACGAGTCTAATAACCAATCTTCAGAAGACTAGTAACCAGATGATGGCTAGTAACCTTCAGATGAGTACTAGCCAGGCTCCAGATGGCGAGTAACCAGTCTCCGAATGACTTGTAACCAGTCTCCAGGTGACCAGTAGCTAATCTCCCCAGATGACTATTAATTAGTCTTCAGATGACTAGTTACTAGCCAGTCTCCAGGTAACTAGTAACCAATCTCCAGATGACTAGTACCCCAGTCTCCAGATGACTAGTAACCAATTTTCAGATGACTAGTAACCAGTCTCCAGATGGCTAGTAACCAGTTTCCCAATGACTAGTAACCAATCTCCAGAGGACTAGTAACTAGTCATCAGATAATATATATATAACTAGTAACTGGTCTCCAGATGGCTCCCCAGAGACCACACCTTCAGTGTCATGCCTGGGAAGTTCCCCCAACACTGAGCTGCCCGTCCCTGTGTCATCAGTAGCACCACGGTGCTGATACATGTCACTTCAGATACTCAGTGATTAGAAGCCTTGAAGCACCCACCTTGGTGTCTGGGAACGCACAGACCAGCCCACACCAAAGAGAGATGTGAGCAGAGCAACCCCGGTCAGCCCCCAGCGGTTCCCGTGCAACCCCGGCCAACACGGAGAGGGACCAGCTCACATCTTCCAGCCCAGGAGACAAGGATGGCATGCAGAGGTCATGGCACCCCGTGGGACCATCTCAGTCACCTCCAGTCAGGGAAGGGACAGAGAGTTGTGCAACAGGCTCGGGGCGCCCCAGCTCTGCCCCGCCCACAGGATCCTGAGCACAGCAAATGGTTTTTGTTTTAGGGAATGGAATTGTGGAGTATGTGTTCCCTATCTAGCAATAAATATCCCAAAAATATCCTGGTGTTCAGGCCACTGTGCCCGTGGAAGAGGGCAAGCCCTTCACATGGGTATGACTGGAAAAGGAATCTCATTGGTTTCTGCCCTGCCTTCTGCAGGCCTGCCCCACAGGTGGGGAAGGGGAGGGAGCTGTTGTTTCTCAGCCTCCCCACAGGCTGGACCTCACCGGGCCTGGTCTCCAGGGGACAGTGCCCAGCCCATGGCACAGCTCTCCAGTTCCCCACGCCAGGCTGAGGTACCTCCCCCGAGTGTCCACCTTGGTCCCCCACAATCACGCCTCACCATGGCATGGGCCTGGGACCCTCTGGTTCCTCTCCAGAGTGCTATGCAGGGACCAGTGGCCCATTGGCGGTTGCTGGGGTCCCACCCCAGACCAATGGGGTCCATTTTAGGACGCCCCCCAGGAGTACAAACGCACACTCAGGTTTGAGCTGCATGGCTCTAGAAACTCCCAGAAACTCATTCCAGCTCAGAGTGTGTTCTGGAACCTTTGCACCTTGACAGCCACTGCCAACTTCTGGGTACCTTGCTGGTGTTTGCTGAAGGAGCGAGGAGCCTCTGAAATCCCCCCACAGGGGCTTCTGCTGAGAACGACTGCGGTAATAGCTGACTTTTGTGTAGCACCTATTACAGTCTACAGTACTGGGATCATTCCACTATTATTATTATCTCCATTGAGATGAGGAAACCGAGTCACCAAGAAATTAGCCATATCATCGAAGGCCACAAGCAGGAAGTGGCTGTCAGAATTCACACCCAGAAGGTCTGATCCTGCAGAACAATCACCTTGTATCTTGTGAAAATAGGTCACTCAAAATCTAAGCTGTTGGAGCTGGAAGTTATTTTTGTACCTTAAAAGAATGTAAATTGTAGGGCCTGAGTTGCTGTGACAGGCAGCTATAACCTAGAAAGCTGTAAGCTTTTGCTTCTCTGATGACAGAGAAGCCTTTTTTCTTCACCTGAATTGTTTTCTAAAATGTTGTCAATGGCATAAGGTGGGGGTCCCCAACCTCCGACCCATAGACCCATACTGGTCATCCCAAAACCATCCCCCACCCCATCCATGGAAAAACTGTCTTCCACAGAACCCATCCCTGCTGCCAAAAAACACTGGGGACCACTGGGGACCAGTGGCCTAAGGGCACCAGGTAAGACCCCTCTCCTCTCCACAGTTGGCTTTCATTACAGATGAACCCCCCTCTTCCCTTTCTCACACTGACTTCATGGCTGTCACATGCCTTAAGATGGAATGCTAAGTACACTCTTAAATGGGAAAAGAGATGAAAACCAGCTATAAGGAAAAGAAAACAAGCCTCACAGAAAAACAAAAAACAAAACAAAAAAAACCTGCAACTCATTCATTTGCTGTAATTTGTAAACCAGCCTTGGGTAGAAATCTTGGGATCCCAAACTCATCAAGCCAAAGGGAAAAGTCAAGCTGGGAACTGGGTCACGCAAGCCTGCCTCCGCTTTCTGCTTCCTAAACAAGATGGCTGCAAGATGAAAAGCTACACACCCTTCTCGTATTTTGCCGACAAGGAAAGTCCTAGTGAGCTCCAAGATATTTACTCTAAAGCAAGTCTGTGAAAATTCACCATGGCAATGTAAATGGATAGCTTATCTTCACAGATGCCGCCACAGCTCTGCCCGCCTAGCATGAATGCATATCTGATTGTCCCCTGTCCCCTTTGTTATCTTATGTAAAAGTGCAGATTTCTTGCTTGATCTGTCCATGTTACCTTCTGTAAAAATGCTGATTTACTGAGCCAGATGAAAGCAAGAATGACTATTTTCTCCCTACCTCCTCTTACCTGAGAATTGTGTGCTTCCCGATGTCCCACCCTTTCCCCTTTAAATTTGAAGCCCTCAAAATCATCTTTGGAGAAAGGCATAGACCTGTCTCCCAGGCCCGTGTCCTTAAATTTGGCAAATAAACCTCCTAAAGTGATTGAGGCTTGTCTCGTCATTTTTCCCGATTGACACTCTCAAGGACTCTCACTGGGGCTGTTAATGGTCAACCTGAAATAATCAAAAGGCTTGGGACCCAGTTAAAAGAGTTTATTCAGGTATAAACTGAGGGCAGCTGTCTGGGACACACGGACACTGAACAATGGTCACCAGTGCTCCTGGAGTCAGGAATGGTGAGGATTGTTTACGTAGGCAAAATGCAGGTGAATTACATTTTCCATAGAAAGGCTGACACACAGATATAAGATTTAGTTGGACACTATTGATTACACTCTCCAGGGTTGCTTAACACTTCATTGTAAAGAGGTAACCATCACAAGGGTCTCTGGCTCCAACATCCTTTACTCGAGGTATGAATGAAGAAATAAGGGCAAAAATCACCTGGTGAACATCATGCAGGCCCAGAGGCAAAAACTCCTTATCTGAGGAATTTAGAAACACTTAGACTTCCCTATTATCTAAAGGCACCTGGTTCTAGGTCTCTTTTCAACTTAAAATGTAACTAGATGTTGGAAACAGATGCTCAGTGCCACAGAGAAAAATCAACACTGAGACAAGGGATCTCTCGGCAAGGCAATCTTTACTTTCTGCAGAAAGGGGGCACCTGTTAGTCATCTTGCTTAACAAGAGTACAGTGAACAAAGGAAAAGCAGACATATTTATCCCTCACGCATTTGGGGTCGTCCTTACTGCTGTGCCTGATCTCCTCTGGCTGGAGCCAGACCTCACAATCTAAACTAAAACCTAATTGGCTAACAACTTAAAGCTTTTCTAGGCAGGTAAAAGCAATGGAGAACAGAAGAAAAAAAGAAAGTCCAAATAAGGGACAGGAAGTTGCTCGCAAAAGGACTTAAAAAAGTAATAACATAAATATCTTGGTTAAACTACAAAGACATAGAATGTGCTACGTGCCTGTGAGCATATCCAGCACAAATACCTTGGTTAAAGCACAAGGACATAGAAGGTACTTATTCCTTTATATCTAATAGCTACTAGGATAGGGCTTAACAAAGAGTCACTAGTAAAAAGCAAGAAGGCTTTGAAGAAAGTCTTTGAAAGAGACTATTATTTCTAACATTTATTATTATTATTCTTTACCAAGAAAGGAAACTTTGAAGAGGAACTTTTTCTACTTCCTACACTAGAATTTCTATACATCTCTAGAATGCATGCATGCCAAAACTTATTGTGCAACCCTTGCTGACATTGAGGCACCAAAATGTCTACAAATGTAATAATTTGTCATGCAAATCACCCTTCAGCCCCTGCATTGAAGTCCATAAATACCCCTAAGGAAAAATCCACCACGGTGTGCTCAGTTCTTTCCAGCTGAGGCACCCACTGCACTCTCTGGCAGCATTCTTCCTTTCTAACAAAACTTTCCTTTGGCTGGGTGTGGTGCCTCACACCTGTAATCCCAGCACTTTGGGAGGCTGAGGGTGACCTTGATCACAAGGTCAGGAGATCGAGACCAGCCTGGCCAACATGGTGAAACCCCATCTCTACTAAAAATACAAAAACTAGCCACATGTGGTGGTGCGTGCCTGTAAACCCAGCTGCTCAGGCTGAGGCAGGAGAATCACTTGAACCCAGGAGGTAGAGGTTGCAGTGAGCAGAAATTGCACCATTGCACTCCAGCCTGGTGACACAGCAAGATGCTCTTTCAAAAAAAAAAAATTTCCTTTTTCAAACGTATACTGTTGTTGGTAAATTCTTACCAACCCATGAGTTGACCACTTCCCAGTGCCAGGCATTTAGCCTGGCAAAGAACAGGAGCCTGGCTAATGTGTCACATCTCAACACAGCAAGGCCAGACAGCTACAGTTGTGCTGCCAAGAAGAAACACAGCCGTTATCTGACTTGGTTTCTGGACCTTAACTTTGCCCCTTGGCACAATACATTTAGAAGGTCCCAAAACTTAATTTTATGTGCCATGTCCCACACTGCACAAGGGTTCAAGGACTCCATCAAGGAACTATGGGGGATAAAGAAAGACATAGACACAGACGTGGAGAAAGCTGGGCCAGGCAGTCCAGGAGGTGAGGACGTCAGTCTCTCCGGCCCCCGACCTGTCTCAATGTACTTTATAAGTTCACAAAGCACAGAGCAGAGGGAGAGTGCAGTTACTCAGAACAGCCTGCGATTATTCTTCTCATACTTCAGTTGACATACTTCAGCTAAAAGCTATCTTGCAGCGAGGTCAGCGAAAGCTGGTTCTCTCTCTATGTCCGTCTGTTCTTCTCCAAGACATACACATCCTCCTGTTATGGTTTCACTTCCCTGAAGTTCAACCAAAGTTCACAGCAGCCTTGCTGCTCATCCCCTCCAGAAGGGGTGTGTTATTCCAGCTCCCTACAATTTTACTTTCACATTTCTCCCTTTCCTTCAAAATTGTTCAGAGAAAGCATTTGTCTTAGTCCATTTGTATTACTATAAAGGAATACCTGAGGCTGGGTAATTAGTAAAGAGAAGAGGTTTATTTGGCTCACGGTTCTGCAGGCTGTACAGTAAGCATGGTGCCAGCATCTGCTTCTCATGAGGGCCTCAGGAAATTTCTCCTTGTGGCAGATGGGGAAGGTGAGCTGGCGCATTGTGTGGCAAGAGAGGGACGAGGAGGTGCCAGGCTCTTCTGAAAAACCAGTGCTGTCAGGAACTCTTGTGGGAAGCCATAGAGCAAGAACTCACTCATTACCTAGAGGACATCAAGCCATTCCTGAGGAATCCACCCCCATGACTCAATCACCTTCCAGTAGTCCCCACCTCCAACAATGGGGAATCAAATCTGGATCTGAGATTTGGAGGGGACAAACATCCAAACCATATTGGCATTGCAGAGGAAGTGTGCTCAGGCACTGTATTTTATCAAATCCCACATTGCTAGGGGAGGCTCATTCCTCAGCAGTCACTTCCCCAGGAGGGAGGACTGGAAGGGACCAAGGTAAAATTTCAAATCAACAAAGGGAGAGTAGTCCTGGAGCCTGAGTCAGGCTGCACAGTTGCCTCTTCAATCACAGCAATTCTCTGAACAATCATGCTTCTAGTTTTCTCAGCTGCACACTGGCTCAGTTGCAGACAAACACCGTAGCAGTGCTATGGACAAGGGCAGGATGAAACACACCATGATGCTGATTCCTAGGATGAGCAGCCACTTTTGCCAGCAAGTTCCCCAACAGCCAAAACAACTACTTAGCCAGTCCCAGAGGTAGGGTTTTTGATCTTAAAGTCTGGTTATTTGAGTTATTGTTGGAAATAAAAGCTCAAAGTTGCCAAGAAAATGAGCACACAAGCAAAGGATTTCTCAGCGAGGCAAATTTACTTCTGCAGAAGGGTGCTGCTCACAGGTCTGGTCGCCAGAAGAGTACACTGAACAAGGAAGGGAATGAGTTTTTATTTCTAATGCAGTTTGTCCCTGCTACTGTGTCCTGCTTCCATTGGCTGCAGTTGGACCACACAATCTAAGCTGAACTCAGTTGGCTAACTTGAAGAGTGCAGGGATATGCATGATGAGGAGGGAAGGGCAGTTTTGGTAGGAAGAACCATTGTGGCAGGAGGGGTAACTTACAGAGTGAATAACAGATGTGGCTCTGTAGATTAAGACTGGCAGGAAAGTTGTTTACTGAAACCAGGGCAGGGAGGCACAAGGGAAAAGTGTCTGGCCTGGAAAGCAGGGAACAAAGAACAAGGGAACCAACCAAACCCTTTGAAGAGGAATTTTTTTTTTTTTTGTATTTGACAGTTATCATATGAGTCATGAATTTGTGAGGTTATTTGATTCATCTGAGGGTAGACACAATATTCAGTTTTTATGATGGCACACACTTCTCCTTGGGCCATGCTGAGTGTGTCTCAGCCACATAGCTCTGTAGTACAGCCTTTCTCATGACAGCCACGTCATGATTTAATAACAAAATACCCATGCAGCTCTCACTCAGGGTCTTTTGAGTACAACTGGGTAGGGCCTCTATGTGCCAAATGACAACTTTGATACCCAGCTGCGGTAGGATGACAGAAGCCAAATGATCACACCAGTGGAACACAGAACACAGCCACCAAAATTGTAAATGAGGAAAATTTACCGGTTTTGACAGGGTAGGAACTACACAGCCTTGTGCCCAAGCATAACCCAGGCAACATTATCCTTACCATCCTGGGGCAACAATGGCCACATGTTAGTGCCACATAGCCAAGATGTTCCATCTGGGGCTAACCAATAAATTCCAGTCCTCGTGTCTAACTGGTGGTAGAGCAATCCATCCTTTGTAAGACAAGGGTGCAGGCACACTGCATTTTTGGTATCCACCCATATTTCTAGCACAGTTGGGCCATTATCTTTGGTGTCATTTTTTTTGTTGTTCCCAACACAAAGGGGGATGTTGCCTAAGCTGGTCATAAGAGAAGATGAGGCCAAGTGCAGTTGCTCACACCTGTAACACCAGCACTTTGGGAGGCCAAGGCAGGCAGATCATCTGAGGTCAGGAGTTTGAGACCAGCCTGGTCAACATGGTGAATCCCCATCTCTACTAAAAATAAAAAATATATAGCTGGGCATGGTGGCACTCACCTATAGTCCCAGCTACTCAAGAGGCTGAGGCAGGAGAACCGCCTGAGTCTGGGAGATAGAGCAGTCTTGGAGACAGAGCAAGACTCCACCTGAAAAAGAAAAGACGAAGTGAGCTAAGTAAACCCACCCCAAATTTGTGTTATACCATCCTGAAATCCTGTTGTCAATTAGGTATCATTATTGTTTTCCCTTTCAGTTGGGGTGGGGCCTGACTAAAAGCCAAAAATCTTCTACAAAGAAGTTCTTCTCATGTTTCTCTTTCTGTAAAGTGTCATCGGTAGGACCACGGCATACCTAGTGAGACAGTGTATCCTTAGACTAGTGTGAAGGACACCAGGCTGATTTCATGTGCTGATAGTTTTGATAAGTTTTCCATCCAATCTTGTCCTTGGAAGACAGAAGCCCACCATGGTAGGCCAGAACCACTGGAAAGAGGTCACATATCCATCAAGCATCATTTTGTAATCTACCGGCACAGTCTGGGACCCATCACAGAAAGAGGCTGATAGCGATACCATCACGTAAGGACTAAGGATACAAGAAGGAAGTTCAGTAGAAGCTTATAAAAGATCTTCTCCATAGATTAACAACTTAGTATTAAATGTCTCTCTAGCATTTTGGATTTCAGCTGTCTATGTTAAATGCTATCTTGTTCTCTGCCTGGCATGGACTATTTTGAGCCAGAGGTTACCTTCTGGAGAAAGTGCCCAACCTGGAGTCTCACCTTTGATATGGCTTGAATGTGTGTCCCCACCCAAATCTCATGTCAAAGTGTAATCCCCCAATGTTGGGGGAGGGACCTGGTGGGAGGTGACTGGATCGTGGCGGTGGACTTCATCATTGCTGCTCTTGTGATAGTGAGTTCTCACAAGATCCGGTTGTTTAAAAGTGTGCAGCACCTCCCCCTGTGTTCTCTTCCTCCTGCTGGCCATGTAAGACATACCTGCTTCCCCTTTGCCTTCCACCATGATTGAAAGTTTCCTGAGACCTCCCCAGCCATGCTTCCTGCACAGCCTGCAGAACCAAGAGACAATTAAACCTCTTTTCCTTATAAATTATCCAGTCTCAAGTTATTCTTCATAGCAATGTGAGAACAAATAGTCTTCTTTAGATGAGAAGTGTGAATCCACAAGGTTTAGCAAGCAGCGTTCAATAAGGTCTATACCACTTTGGTTGAAGAGAGTTATTTAAGAAATGTTGTTTCCAATAGAGAAAATCTTATGGGTCAAGTCCATGGTCCTTGAAATTTTCTTCTTCCACAAGCTCACTGTGAAAAGCTTCTTCAGCCAATATATAATTTTTAGTTAATTGCTTCCTAAAGCCATTGCAATAGCTAAATATGTCTCCTTTACTATTAAATGCTGTAGATATGCCTGTTGTGACTTCGAATGATGACAACTGGTGTTTGCGAAAGGGACTGGCCTCGGATTAAGCAGAAACAGTGGAAAAGCTTTTGGCCAAGGAATTGAAAAACCTCCATACATTTTTCCAGTTGAGCTTTGATTATTCTGTTGGTGCGGTCCACTAACCCCGATGACCGAGGTGGTCAACACAATGGAAATGCTGGAGAATGGGCCAAATTTAACCTACTGGCTGGATTATTTGTCTGGTGAGCCAAGTGCCTCTGCCACCACGAAGCTCCAGAGGAACTCCCCAGGCTGCAATAATTTTTTTCTGAGAGAATTTTGCTCACCCTAAGGTAATTGCTCTTCTGTTTAGAAACCCCTGCACCCAATGAGAAAACATGAAAATCATCACCAAAACATATTTGTATATTTGTGAGGGCGGCAACTGGATGGAATGAAATTGCCATACTTTGACAGGGGCCTCCCTGGAGTATTTTGGAGGCAAATGTAACAACTGTACACTCTGTGCGCTACAGTCAGAGACGGTTTCCAAACTATTGTTTCCCTCAAGCAATCAACCTGTCAGGCTCCAGGGAGTTACGCCATGTGCACAGGTTAAAAATGATAACAAAAATTCAGCAGGAATAGAGGCGTGTTGTGTGGTCCATATAATACCTCGTCTTTGGGGAAGTATGTTCCCCGCTTTGCTTTCCAAGTTTTGTGTTCTGATTTTGGAGCCCACGTTGAGCTAATTTTATATAAATACAGGTGTTTCTTTTAAAATTATTATAGATTATCTTTCCCTGTTTTGATGCATTTAGAGTAGCTCTTTTCACTACCTTATTAGCTAGCTGATTTCCCTCACTTTCTGGGGTGTCTGATTTGGAATGGCCCGGAATTTTAAGTACGGCCAGTGATTTTGATATAATACGGCTTCTAATAATTGTGAAATGAGGTGTCCATTTTTTTATGGATTGACCAGGAGAGGTGAAAAATTCTGTTTCCGTAGCATTCCAAAATCATGAGCTACCCTGAAAGCATATCTGCTAAATATTAGGAATGAGTATTATCAATAGGTATTTCTTTTGCCAATTGACAAACCCTGATCAGTGCAATTCTGCTTGTTGAGGTGAGGTGGCTTCTGGAAGGTAAGCCTTTCTATTTCTTCAGTTGAAGATACTACTGTATAACCTGCTCAGTAAGTCCCCTATCCATCCTTTAAATAAGAGCTGCCTGTAACTCAAACACCACCAGCATTTATCAGTGGAGTCTCTTGCAGGTCAGTCCTAGGAGAGAGAAGCCAATCAGTTAGGGCTATGCCATCGTGCAGTGTTTCCATCTGAAAATGAAGGCAGAAGAGTGTCAGGATTTAGGTTACACCTAGAGATGGCGATAGGAGAAGCTGAAAGAAGTAAAACTCACGTGACGCTCACCTTTAGTAGAATAATGTTGAGTGTGGCTCAGGTTTAGCAATGCTTCCACAGAATGAGGGACAAAAATAGTAAGGGGAGTTCCCACCACAGTTCCTCTTGCTACTGGGCGTAAATGTTGGCTGTAATGCCTTACGGGTCTATTTTGGCCTTCATGTTTCTGAGTGAGATCATCTAAAGCAATTCCATCATTTTCATGTACAAACAACGAAAATCTGAGGTCATAATTTACATGCCCCAAAAAAGGAGCACTGGTAAGGTCATTCTTAGTCATTTCTAATGTTGGTTGATTTTCTTCTATCCAGTCCAGAGGGTTAGAAGGTCTCTTTTAAGAGGATCTATAAAACTAGTCAGTGAGACTGACCAAACCATGAGTAACAGTGTAAGGACTGGGCTTTTAAACAAAAATTTGGAATCCAATTTCTATGATATCCTGCCAGTCCCAAAAGCCACTCAACCATCTCTTTGTTCTTGGTGGTAAAAAGCTGAGATCCTTTCTAGTCTGTCTGAATTAATAAGAAGTCCTTCCTTGGATATTAGGTGGCCTAAGTATTCCACTTGTTTTTGAGAAAATTGAAATTTATCTTTGGAGACTTTATGTTTTCTTAAGGCTGTCTTTTGTAGTAAATGTAGCCCATCGTTCACAGAAGCCTGTTTGCTCTCCAAGAGGGAAGTCATCTATTTACTGGATTAATGCATGCACTTCAGGAAATTAACATCTGAGGGGCCTATTTTTAGTACTTTTGAAAAGTCAGTCAGGTTTTCACTACTTCCTTAGGTGCATATGTGACCCAGTGTATCGTCTGTCTTCCCAAGTGAAGGCAAAGAGAAGTTGGCTATTTTTGTCTACAAGAATGCTAAAGAATGCACTACGTAAGTCTATGACTGTAAGGAATTCCACATGAGATGGAAGGGCTGGGAGTGACACAGGCTGGCAGTGTAGAGTGCCACGGGATTACCAGGTGGTTTATTGCTCTCAAGTCTTGTACAAACCTCCATTCTCTACCATTTGGTTTTCTTACCAGGAGGATTGGGGTATTACAATGGCTTGTACAAGGAATGACTAGTCCTCTTTCTATATAATCTGACATTACAAGCTTTACCCCTTCCAGGGCTTTAGTTCTCAAGGGGTATTGTATGATACTTGGAAGATGTTTCCATGGGTATATTTGAATCTTTATTGGAGTGGCTGAGATAATAGTTCCTATATCAATGGAGGACTTGGCCGCAATGGATCAGGTACTGTCTTTAGCACATTTTGTGATTCTTCCTTAAGCAATAATTCATGTCTTTCATGGCAATATAGATGGCAGTTAGATTAAATTTTGAAAATTTATTGAAATATCTGTTGTGTCTGGTGATTGAGTTCTATCATCTAATTTTAAATATATTTCCTTCCTTTGGGAGAAAGAAATGTGGGTATCATATAATTCCAAAAAGTCTCTTCCTGTTGAATGGGGGTGGGGGGGCTGATGGAACAAAGAGGAGGGCAGAATTCCTTGTAAGGAACACAGTTGGAAGGTTACAAGCTGAGATTTACCTGCCAGTGCAGGAGGATTGTGATGCCCACCATTTGAATTGTTTGTTTACTGCAAGGAACGGGACCTTGTGACAAGACAGGATTAATTCCAGACAATGTGCCTGCAGTGTCAGTACACGCTGTGTTAGTTCTCCGTTTATAACCATTTCTGTTTCCCCCAGAGTGCTGGCAAGGAGGAAATGAAAGGCCCCTCTCAGTTTCTTGGAGCACCCTGTTTTCTGCCTCCGCTGGTTAACATTCTTTCCTTTTTTATTTTTGGTAATTCTTTTTAAAGTAATCAGGCTTTTTGCAATAATTGCAGAGTGGAAGGTTAGGTTCATTAGGAGGTTATAGGGGTATTTTGAAGGCCAAAACTGTGTGAATAGTTGTTTTGACCGTAAATTCGAATTGTATTAGCCTTGCTATTGTGTCCGGCTTCCCTCTGTCTTCTTCAGTTAAGGTGTGGGAAACTGGTCAGTGAGACTGACCAAATCGTGCGTAGCAGAAGTGGTCCACCTGGGGCTTTGTCTTTTCACTGTGAGTGCTAATTCATCTAACTCATTTTTAAAACTGGAGTTGAGTATCTTTTTGATGATTAGCACAACTTTCTTCAGATAAACCTAAATATTCCTTTAAAATTTGTTTCACCGCCCTCAAAGTATATTACTGACTCATCTGAATTTTGTTGGCATTGAATTTTGTTCCAGTTGACTACCGGAAACACTGAAGGGACAGCTTGATGCAAAGCCTTGCGGTTCTGCAGGCCTGTCTACAGTCCTCTTCTGAACACGCCGGTGTGGGAGTATTGCGACGTCCACCATCTGAATTGTTTGTTCACTGTCCTCTGATGAAGATTCCTAAGAGATTTTTCCAATGGGCCTTGTCTAGCCAGCCTTTAGCTTTACTTTTGCTATTAACATGTGAATGTGTCGCTAGAAGTCAGAACAACTAGGGTCATAAGTCTGGATATTTAATTCAAATTTCCTAGCAAAACCAATAGGCCCCTGGTGAGGATCTGGGTATTCTTTTAACTATGCATATACGTTGGACCATGATTGATAAACAAAGCAGGTTCCCCCTCTGCCAGATGCTGGATGAAATGGAGCCAAACCGGTGGGGCCGGGGGAGGAGAAGAAGGTCAATCAGAGCTGGGTAGTTCTGATAAGGAGGCTTAGAGAGATGGGGAGCAGAGACAGAAGATGACATTTCAGTGCTTTTTAAAATTCAGTAATGGTTTTAGAAAGCTTTTTGTTTCCTTTCTATAAGGGAAGAACTCTGTCAGAACCTTCTTTGGATGCTTCTGGGTCCACCGGAAGTAACTCTCCCAATTATTTTGATTCTATAGCTGGCTTTTTAAAATTGTGCACACAAATAAACTAGGCATTTCAAAGACACTCCTCTTTGATCATTGTAATTTAGGTAGGATCTTCTTAGGTCAAATAAGACCATTTCTCCAAATATTGGCAGGAGGTGGCGCCATAAGCCTTGTACATAAACCCCGCTGGAGTTTCCAAAGGCGCATCCTTGCTTAATGAGGGCTTGGTTATAGATGGATGGCTGCTCATAATCTGGACTCTCTTTTAAAATGCCCAAAGGCTAAAAGGGAAAGATGTGTGCAGTCCAGTGTGCTGCTCAGTAGGGATTATTCCTGGAGGTGTCAGTACAAGTAGCTTCTTCCCTGGTACCTGGGGGTTCAAGGCACTGGGTGACCAGCCCCTTGTGTGCCCCGGGGATTAAGAAACTCTCCCTGTGAGTTCTTCTCCAGGGTTTGTTGTGAGCTCTCACACTCTTGATGACCTCCATTGCCTAAGGTGCCTTTCAGCTGGGAGAAAGAGTGCTCTTTGTCTTCAGCTTATCACACCTCCATTCCAAGCCTTTTACAAATGTTTGGTCACTCAAGAAGAAACTTGAAATCTCAGTGTTAACAAAGATCCAAAGCCTGGCTAGGATCTTAAAGCCCCAAGTTTAGCTTAAGCCACAAACATTCACCTTCTCCTTTTAAAAAGAAAACTGCTTTCTCTTTAACCAAATGTCAAATGAGAGAAAAGTTTGCAAACCTGAGCAAGTAAGATGAGTGAAAACTTAACCTAACAGAAAAGTGGAACCACAAAGCTGCCAATAGCAGAATCTTTAGAGAAATAACAAATAAAACTCCTGCCTTAAAGCCCTGAATTACAGCTTCAATATCAGCCCCATTGAGCATGAAATTCGTTTACTTAAATAAAATCTGAATCTCAGCCCAAACCCAGGAGATCCAAAACCTGAGAGTAGTCTTACCAGACGCCCGCTTTCTCTGGGATGCAAGTAGTGTGCGGGAACCAGGGCCCCAGCTGCTAATGAAGTGGCAGGAGTCCGTGGAAGCCACTTCAAAGTTCCTGGGGCTTCTAGGGGACGTGAGAACACAAGTGGTGGGAGAGCCTGGGCAGGGAACGTCTGGTGAGTAAAGGTTGTGCTGTTGTGCAGATAAAATGTCTCCGAGGTCGTAAACATCTCGTGCCACCCACACGAGAACAGGTGATAGTCGTCTGCGCTGATGTCAGCCTCCAGGGTCCTCTCCTGTGATCTGTGTTAATCTTCCCTGATTGGTATGATTCCTTCCTGGGGGAGGAATGACAGCTGAGTTCCTTTGGAGACTGCGTCTTCAGGCAGATAAGGGGAGCTCAGAGGAAACGTCTGCCTCCATCCGCTGATCCCCAAGTGCCCTCAGCTCACAGGGATCAGTACTCCAAAGTGTCACGGGGGTGGTATTTCCTGAACTCCTTCAAAGCAATAACAACAGGCTGGGCGCGGTAGGTCAGGCCTATAATCCCAGCACTTTAGGAGGCGGAGGTGTGAGTTCAAGACCAGCCTGGACAACATCGGGAAACCCTGTCTCTACAAAAAATTAAAAGAAAATGTAGGCAGGCATGGCAGCGCATACCTGTGGTCCCAGCTACTCGGGAGGCTGAGGTAGGAGGAGAGCTTGAGCCAGGGAGGCTGAGGCTGCAGGCAGCTGCCATTGCACCGCTGCACTCCAGCCTGGGCAACAGAGCGAGACTGTCTCAAAACAAACCGCAACGAAAAGTGAAGCAGTAACAATAACTTGTATGAAATGGATATTTGGGATCTACATGCCACACTCCTGAATGTGTCTCTTTAAGCAACAGGTGTCACAGCCTTAAACCTTGTTGTTCTTACCCTCTTCATTCTAGGCACCTGTTTCATTCCAGGTGGGGCTACCTCCTGTTTCCTAACTCGGCAGGTTGAGACAGACAGCAGAGAAGGACACTGCACACCTCTACAGGGCCCCCCTCTGGCCCACCAGCTCTCCCCTTCTCCCAGAGTGAAGACCTCACTGTGTCATCCCGGCAGGAATAATATAGACAGAAACCCCAGAAGACCCAGAGCTCTGAGGCCTAAAACACAAGCCCCACAAAGTCCCACGGGGCACAGCTGGGCAGAGCGGCCTGAACCTTCAGGGTCATTTGGTTTTATGAACCATGTACTCATGCTTTCTCCTTCCTCCCAGATAGCACTAAAATACATTCTCAGACTCCCAGGTATATACAGGGGAGAGGGAGAGGGGAGGATATTCCTGATTGGGAAAAAACAAAACAAAACAAAAAAAAAACCTGCCTTTACTATTCTCAACATATAAATTAAGCTAATCAGACTAAATAATTCTGAAATTATTCAAAATTTTATTGTTAGTTTATTATTTTAGAGAAGGGGTCTTACTCTGTTGCCCAGGCCGGACTCAAACTTCTGGGCTCAAGCGAACCTCCTGCCTCAGCCTCCTGAGGAGCTGGACCACCATGCCCGACTGAAATTGGTTTTTATTGAGGGTCTTGATATGAAAAAAAATCTTTGAATCTTAATGTTTTCATTTCTTCTTGGCAACCAAAGCATCCCTATTTTAATTTTTATTTGTTTATTGTTGGTTGGAGAGCACTATCTTCCTCACCTACTTTGCATCAAGCCCTCTCCCCGGCCTGAAGAATACCATCTTCATCTTGGTGATCACCAGTAACAATGCATGCCACTCAAAGAACTACAAAGACAAGGGTTTGGGGTTTATGCTGGGGAAAGCTCATGACTCTAGCTGCAGGAATGGAGGACTGAGCCTCCCAGGTTCTGGAAAGCAATGGGAGGATGCCCTGCTCCGATTTCCTCAGCGTCTTTGCCCTGCAGGCCTGACTTAGCCTCCTCTGCACATGAGACGTTCTCCACTCTGCACACCTCCTATCATGTGTATTGATGTGTGGCAGCTTCAGCCCTCCGTCCCGTGTGACCTCGCAGCTTTGCATCCTACAACACCTAACCCAGACAGTTTCCATGTTCTACTTCAAAATTGCTGGGAGGAAAAAAAAAATTGTCATTCGAGTTGGAGAACGAAGGTTTGAAAGAGCCAATTTGGAGAGTAGGAGCAAGGCCTGGCTAGAGCAGGGGTCGACAAACTTTTCCTGTAAGAGCCGGGTAGGAGGTAATTTAGGCTTTGCAGGGCGTGAAGTCCACTCTGCATTGGAGCGCTGTGCAAGCTGCCATAGTCAATACATAAATGAATGAGTGTGGCTGGATCCCATTAGCATTTTATTCCCAAAAATAGTGGATGGCCAGAGTTGTGGCCCATGGACTAGAATTTTCCAATGCCTGAGATACTAGAAACAGAAGGCTTTTGTTGCTGTTTTAACTAACTCTTTACTGAAGTAAGGCAGACAGACAGAAAAGTATACACATTATAGCATTTTATGATCTATGGCAGAATGACTGCCCCATGTAACCACTAACCAAGTGAGAAAACGTTGCCAGCATCACAGAAACTATGTCTGCGCCCCTTACTAGTCACTGATCTCACCCTCCTCCCCCAAAGTAATTCAGCTCTAATTTTTACTGTCACTAATTTCTCCTGTTTTGGACTTTATAATAATGAAGTCACATTATATGTATTTATATTTTCTATCTAACTTCTTTACAATATTCTCCCAATGGAATTCATCTGTACTGCGGTTTGTGGCAATGGTTCATTTCTTTTTATTGTTATTATAGTATTTTATTGTCTTACTATAATACTATTTATTTCATTCTACTGTAGATGGACCTTTAACATTGTTTCTAGTTTGGAGCTACTGCATGTCTTTGGATGAATATGTGTGCACATTTTTGTTGGAAGTAGAATTGCTGGTCCAACATAGAAGATAGATAGATAGATACATAGATAGATAGATTTATTATTGAATATACATAACAAAATTTTCTATATTATTCATTATAATTTCCCAATGACATTTTTTTCCTGCATGGTGAGGAATCACTTTCATACCATCCATTGATTTTTTTAGACATAGTTCTTTAATTTATTTGGAAATATTTTTGATACCTGGTTTAATGTGTGTCTAGTAAGTCCAACATCTGGGCTTACTCTGGGACAATTTCTTTTGACAAACTTTTTATGTTTGTAGGCCATACTTGCCTGTTCTTTTGTGTGTCTCCTAATTATTTGGGTGAAAACTAGACACTTTAAATAATATATCAACTCTGGAAATTAGAGTTGTTGCTGTTTTCGTGATTGTTGTTGGTTTTGTAAAGTCTGTATTCTTTTTGTATGCAGCCACTAAAGTATTTACTTGGTTAGCTTAGTGGTCAATAATGATTGGACAGAGAATTCTCTAAATGTCTTCAACCAATAAGCCTCCCCTTGCTTATGGCTGGTTATTAGGGTATGTCTTCAATACCCCTACAATTCATAACTCCACCTTAGCCTTCACTCCTGCTTGGGCAGAGCCTCAAGAGCCACTGGAGCGAGCACTTAGGGCCTTCCTGGTCTCTCTTGGGCTTGCATGCAGGCCTGCACACAGGAGGACTTCTAACCCTCCAGGAATAAGTTGAAGCTTTTCAAAGCCCCTAAGAACATTCTCTCTAGACTTGCCTTATAAGGTTTTGTCCAATTTCTTATCTGCCCTAAGTGGCACCACCACCTCAGGCATCCAGGATGTTGAACAGTTAGTGCTGATTGATTTTCACCAACACTCTGGGGATGTGGCTTTCCTTGCTGGGAGATCTGAACCAGGTCAAATAAAGGTGAGCCCTTTGAATGGATAGGAGCCACCAACCCAGGACAAAGAGTGATGATTCTCTAAGAATGAGGTTTCTGGGACTCCAAAGCTGTCCTGCCCCTCTAGTATTCATTAGGCTATTGGTTTTCACCACTACCACAGTTCCAAGTCTGCTGTTTTTCAAGGCCACTGCAGGGTGGATGGTGGTGGGAGGGGTAGGAGTGGAGAAGAGGCAAAGTTAAAATTCCACAAAGCTTGCTGTTTACTGTGTTTCAGCCACTTTTTTGCATAAACATTCTGAACTGTTGCAATCCTATTGTTAATTTCCAGAGTTCTGAAAAAAGTGGATTTTGACAGCTTATGCTGTGTCCCTTCTCTTATGGAGGCACAGATTCTTGGAGGGTCCTCCTCCATCACTCCACACATCCTTTTGTAGCCATTATGGGTGATGGTTTTTTATTTTTTACCATTATAAATTTTAAATCTTTTCTAGGCCAAAAACTTTTTTGGGTATAATAAAAGAACAGGGAAAAAAAAGCATACACACACACACACACACACACACAGAGGAACACTGGCCTATTATTTAATTCTACATGTGGATGTTGGGGTTTGTGTTAGTTTGTTCTCCTGCTGTTATAAAGAACTGCCAGAGACTGAGTAATTTATATATATATATAAAATGTTTAATTAACTGCCAGTTCTACAGGGCTGGGAGGCCTCAGGAAACTTACAATTATGGTGGAAGGTGAAGCAAATACATTTTTCTTCACATGGTGGCAGGAAGGAGAAGTGCTGAGCAATGGCAAGAAAACCCCTATGATCTCATGAGAACTCAGTATTACAAGAACAGCAGGAAGGTAACTGCTCCCATGATTCAATTACTTCCCACTGGGTCGTTCCCTCAACATGTGGGGATTACAATTCAAGATGAGATTTGGGTGGGGACACAAAACCAGACCACATTGTCCACCCTGGCCCCTCTTAAATCTTGTCTTTCTCACATTTCAAAACACAATTATGCCTTCCCAGCCGTTTCCCAAACTCAACTCATTTCAGCATTAACCCAAAAGTCCAAGTTCATAGTCTCTTCTGAGACAAGGCAAGTCCCTTCCACCTATGAGCCTGTAAAATCAAAATCAAGTTAGTTACTTCCTAGATACAATGAAGGTACAAACAATGGGTAAATATGCCTGTTCCAGATCGGAGAAATTGGCCAAAATGAAGAGGCTACAGGCCCCATGCAACTCTGAAATCAAATAGGGCAGTCATTAAACCTTAATGTACCGAAATGATTTCCTTTGACTCAAGGTCTCACATACAGGTCACACTGATGCAAGGGGTGGGCCCTCACAGCCTTGGGCAGCTCTGCCCCTGTGGCTTTGCAGGGTACAGCCCCACTCCCAGCTGCTTTCACAGCTGGCACTGAGTGTCTTCGGCTTTTCCAGGTGCACGGTGCAAGCTATTGGTGGATCTACCATTCTGGGGTCTGGAGGCTGGTGACCCTCTTCTCCCAGCTCCACTAGGCAGTGCCCTAGTGGGGACGCTGTGTGAGGGCTCTGATCCCACATTTCCCTTCTGCATTGCCCTAGCAGAGGTTCTCCATGAGGGCTCATGGAGATGGCCCCTGCAGCAGACTTCTGCCTGGACATCCAGGTGTTTCCATACACCTCTGAAATCTAGGTGGAGGTCCCCAAACCTCAATTCTTGTCTTCTGCACACCTGAGGGACCAACACCATGTGGAAGCTGCCAAGACTTGGGGCTTGCACCCTCTGAAGCAATTGCCTGAGCTTGTATCTTGGCCCCTTTTAGCTGCAGCTGGACCTGAAGCAGCTGGGATGCCTTGCAACAAGTCCTCAGGATGCACACAGCAGCGGGGCCCTGGACATGGCCCATGACACCATTTTTCCCTCCTAGGCCTCCAGGCCTGTGATAGGAGGGGGTTGCTTCAAAGGTCTTGGACATGCCCTGGAGACATTTTCCCTAGTGTCTTGGTGATTAACATTTGGCTCCTTGTCATTTATGCAAATTTCTGCAACTGTTTTAAATTTCTCCCCAGAAAATGAATTTTTCTTTTCTACCACATTTTCAGGCTGCAAATATTCTAAACTTTATGCTCTGTCACCTCTTGGATACTTTGCTTTAGAAAGCAAAATTCTAAAGCAGAATTGTAAAGAAATTTCTAAAATTTAGAAATTTCTTCCACCAGATACCCTAAATCATCTCTCTCAAGTTCAAAATGCCACAGATCTCTAGGGCAGGGGCAAAATGCCACCAGCCTCTTTGTTAAACTATAGCAAAAGTCACCTTAATTCTAGTTCCCAACAAATTCTTCATCTCCTGAGACACCACCTCAGCCTGAACTTCACTGTTCATATCACTATCAGCATTTTGGGCAAAACCAGTCATTAAGTCTCTATGAAGTTTCAAACTTTCCCGTATCTCCCTGTCTTCTGAAGCCTCCAAATCTCTAGGAAGTTCCAAATCTTTCCACATTTTCCTGTCTTCTTCTGAGCCCTCCAAACTCTTCCAACCTGTGCCTATCACCCAGTTGCAAAGTTGTTTCTACATTTTTTGGGTACCCTTATAGCAGGACCCCACTCTCTGTGGTACCAATTTACTGTATTAGTCTGTTCTTACACTGCTATAATGAACTACTGGAGACTGGATAATTTATATAGAAAAGAGGTTTAATTTACAGGGCTGGAGAGGTCTCAAGAAACTTATAATCATGGAGGAAGGTGAAGCAAACATGTCCTTCTTCACATGGTGCCCAAAAGGAGAAGTGCTGAGCAAAGTGGGAAAAGCCCCTTATAAAACCATCAGATCTCATGAGAACTCACTATCATGAGAACAGCATAAGGGTAACTGCCCCTGTGATTCAATTACCTCCCACCTAGTCCCTGCCCCAACACATGGGGATTACAATTCAGATTACAATTCAGGATGAGATTTGGGTGGGGACACAAAGCCAGACCATAGCAGGTTTTTAACACAAGGCTTAAGAGAAGTTCAAAGAAAGTCTTGTGGAAGAGCAAAATATGAATTCACAACAGAATCTCCCCTTGGTCAACCTCCTTGTCACCAGTTCACAGGCTAAACTAGTGCTCTGCATTTCCTTGTTTTTAAATTGTGATGAAATATACACAACACAGAACTTAACATCTTAACCATTTTTAAGTGTACGTTTGTGACTTTTAAGTACTTTCACACTGTTGTGCAGTCATCACCACCCCATCTCCATAACTCTTACCATCTTAAAACTAAAACTCTATGCTCATTAAACAATTCTCCATGCTTCTCCCAGCCCCTGGAAACCAGCATTCTACTTTCTGTGTCTATACATTTGACTACTCTAGGAACCTCATGCAAATGGAATCATACATTATCTGTCTGTTGTATGATTTCTTTCACTTAGCATTATATTTTGAAGGTTCGTCCATGTTGCAGTGTGTGTCAGAATTTTCTTCCTTTTTAAGGCTGAATGATATTTTCTAAGGCTGAATGATATTCCCTTGTATGAATATACCACATTTGTTTATTCATTCATCTGATGATAAACACTTGATTTGCTTCCATCTTTTGTCTATTGTGAATGCTGCTGCAATAAACATGGGTGTACAAATATCTTGAGGAGCCCCTGCTTTCAATTCTTTTGGGTATATACCCAGAAGTAGGATTGCTAAATCATATGTTTAATACTATTTTTAATTTTTTGAGGGCATGCAGTATATTTTCCATTTCACATTCCCAACAACAGTGCACAAATTTTCAACTTCTCCAAATCCTCACCTATATGTGTTATTTTCTGTTTTATTTTTTTGTTTGGTTGGTTCTTTTTGACAGTAGTCATTCTAATGAGTGTGGAGCGGTATTTTATTGTGACTTTAATTCACATTTATCTAATGACTGGTGACACTGAGCATTTTTTTCATGTGCTTATGGTCCATTTATATGTCTTCTTTGGAGAAATTTCAAGTCTTATCCATTTTTAAATCAGATTCTTAGTTGTTGAGTCATAGGATTTCCTTATATATTCCAGATATTCACCATTTATCAGATATATGGTTTGCAAACATTCTCTCCCATCTGATGTGTTGCCTTTTCACTCTGTTGTCTTTTCATATATAAACATTTTACACTTTGGTGTAGCCCAATTTATATTTTCTTTTGTTGCCCATGCATTTGGTGTTGTATCAAAGAAGGCATTGCCAAATCCAGTATATGAAGCTTTTCTATGTTGTCTTCTAACAGTTTTATAGTTTTAGTTCTTAGTTTTAGGACTTTGATTGATTTTGAGTTCATTTTTCATATCGTGAAAAGTAAGGTTCCAGCAACATCCTTTTCCATGGGGATATCCAGTTCTTCCAGTAGCGTTTGTTAGATTCACTGCCCTTTCTCCCATTGAAAATCTTAGCACCCTTGACAAAAATCCTTTGGCCATACGTGCAAAGGTTTATTTGTAGATTGTTTTATTTCAGTGGTCAATAAGTCTTTATGCCAACATCACACTGCCTTGATTGCTGTCACTTTATAATACTTTGAAATCAGGAAGTGAGACTTCCAAATTTGTTCTCCTTTTTCAAGATTATTTTGGCTGTTCACTCTTGAGATTCCATGTGAATTTATTTTATGGTCAAGTTTTCTATTTCTGAAAAAAATGTCATTAAGATTTTGATAGGGATTTCACTGAACCCGTAGATTGCTTTGGATGGTATTGACATCTTAACAATATCGTCTTCCAATCCATAAACGTAAGATGTCTGTCCATTTGTTGGTATCTTCTTTAATTTCTTTCATCAATATTTTGTAGTTTTCAGCATACAGATCTTTTACTTCCTTGGTTAAGTTTATTCCCAAGTATTTTATTCTTTTTAATGCTATTGTAAATGGAATTGTTTTAATTGCCTTTTCAGACTGTTGTTAATGGATAGAAACACAACTCATTTTTTTGTTGGCTTTGTATGAGCTAGTTTATTAGTTCTGTCAAGTTGGTGTTTTTGTTTGTTTTGGTGGTGTTTTTAGGGTTTTCTACATATAAGATCGTGTCAACTGTGAACTACCACATTAAGCTTTATATTTTAATTATATTTTATTTCTACATGTTCCTTCTGATATTTTTTTCAAATCTGCTGGGTCATTCTTCATAGTTTCATATTTCTTCCGAATATTTTAAGCCTGTCACAAGAGATATTAACTCTGTTGTGTTCTCTCATAATTCCAAATTATGTGACTCTGTTTCCTATTTGTATCTCTGGTGTGTGTCCATTTTTGTTCCTGATGCTTTGCTTCCTTGCTACTTTCTCTAGGGTATAAGTATATGTTTAGGCCAAAAGGGGCATGGGCTTTCTCCAAGGAGGATTTGTAATTTCTTATGCAAATGTTTTAGAGTGCTACTAGCTGAAATTCTGAGCTTGAAGGGTTTTGGGACCATCCATGTATTGTGAGTTAGTGCAGTGGTCCTAAGGTTCAAGACTGGCAGCGACTCCCAGGGTTGTTGGGGGCAGATTTAGGTTTTCTATTTCATATTTATACCTAGGGTAGAGCCCTTTTGGGTTGCAGTCTTAGGGAAGGAGGATCTTCTATTTGATTCTTCACTTTGGGCAGGCCCTGAGTACTTACTTCTCCACGGTGAGGCTGTGAAACTCAAGTTCAGCTGCTTGGACAAATGCTTCTCAAGGCACTGCCCTCAGTGCTTAGCTAGTCCCTGAGTTTTCATCTTTACTTAGTTCTTGGCCTGAGTACTCTTGTCTTGCCAGCTCATGGATTTATTTTCCATATCTACCTAAGGTCAGCATTTTTCATTTTCAGAAGGAGGGCTAGTCAAGGTAGCTGCCCTCCACATTGCTAGAGATATAAATGTCTCCTCAAACCCTGAGCTCTATACCATCAAGATTCTCGTCTCACCTCGCCAACCTTTCCTTTGGTATCTTCCACTGACTACTGAGATGTGGTCTTCAAGCCTCAGTTCTTAGCAGTACAAAGGGTAATTAGGGAGCGTTGACCTACAACTAGTTAATGCCATTCTGACAACTCCCCAGTAATAGAACTCAGCTTACACCTCTTACCCAAACTGCAGCCTTAATTTCACCAAAAAATTCTCTCTGGTTGCCTTACCAAGTTCCTTGCTTATATCGAAAACACTACTTTCTTTCTCCAAATGTAAAACTTTTAGCTTAAATCATGAACTAAGTGATACTGTTTTCCTTTGAAACAACCCCTTTTTCCGTAAGTCTACCGTAACTTCATGTCTTATTACTTCTTATAGAGATGAATCCAACATGTTTTTTTCACTTACCTGCCTTTACTGTGTCTACTTTCAAATTCATCTTTCTGGAATAGTTTTTATTATACTCCCCCAAAACTTAAAACTATTCCTTATTTTGCCTCGATAATTTTAGTTCGACACATTTTGAGCAAATGCCTATTAATTGCCAAGAAGTCTACAAAAATTTGGGATACTGTCAGTTTTGTATTGCTGCTGTAACAAACTGCCACAAATTTAGTGCCTTAAATTAGAACAACAAAACTCTATTGTTTTACAGTTCTGTAGGTCAGAAGTCTGATGGGGTCTCATTGGACTAAAATCACTCTTAGTTCCTCACATCTGTGGGACTAAGGTTCCATTCTCCTGCTGGCTGTAACTGAGGGCTATTCTCAGCCCCTTGAAGTGGAGGCATTTCCTTCCCTCATCTTCCAGGCCGGCAATGGTCACGTCCTTTCATGGCATCTTTTCGACCCACTTTTCTGCTTTCCTCTTTCTGTTAGGGGTTCATGTGACTCAATCAGGCCTTCCTGGATAATGCAGGCTAACCTCCCCATCTCAAGGTCCTTAACCTTAATCACACCTGCAAAGTTTCTTTTGTCAATGAGCTAACATAGAAGCCACAGGTTCTGGGGATTAGGTCTAGGACAGGGGTCCCCACCCACCAGGTCACTTACCAGTACCAGTTCATGGCCTGTTAGGAATCGGCCATGATTTGCAACACAGCACAGCAGGAGGTGAGAGGTGAGCAAGCGAGCATCACCGCCTGAGCTCTGCCTCTTGTCCAATTTCTATTTCTGAAAAAAAAAAGTCACTGAGATTTTTGGTAGGGATTTCATTGAATCTGTAGATTGCTTTGGATGGTACTGACATCTTAACAATATCGAGTCTTCCAATCCGTGAACATAAGATGTCTTTCCACATATTGGTATCTGCCAATCAGTGGCAGCATTAGATTCTCATAGGAGCACGAACTCTATTGTGAACTGCACATGCCAGGCATCTAGCTTGCATGCTTCTTATGAGAATCTAATGCCTGATGGTCTGAGGTTGAAGTTTCATCCTAGAACACCCCCTAAACCCCCACCCAGTCTATGGGAAAATTGCCTTCCATGCAACCAGTCCCTGGTGCCAAAGAGGTAAGGGACTGCTGGTCTAGAGCATCTTTGGGGGCTGTAATTCTGCCTACCATAGATACACAGGTGAAGAGGGCCTAAATCTGTCTCTGAGGCTTTAAGGCAGGGAGAAACAGATTGCAGACAACCACTCACCTCTAAGACATCTATTCCACTGTCTCAGAGAGGGTTGAGGACACAAAGAGGAGGAAACTAGCAAGAATGTTTGCAAAGGTCAGGAAGGCCTTACAGTCTAAATGAGGGGAAAACTTGCGAGATAGGAATGGGAGTTCTTCTAACAGGAAGAGAGAGCATATAAAGTGTGAGAAGCCTGTGAAGTGTTTGGCAGGCTTACGTAATCACAAGTGATTCCAAGTGACTAATGGGAGTCAGGGGGTGAATAGAGATGTTATAAGAGAGTACGATGCTGGCCGTGGTGGCATGCACCTATAGTCCTAGCTACTTGGGAGGCTGAGGCATGAGAATCATTTGAGCCCAGGAGGTGGAGGTTGTAGTGAGCCAAGATCACGCCACTGCACTCCAGCTTGCGCTACAGAGTGAGATTCGATCTCCAAAAAAAAAAAAAGAAAAGATGTGAAACATCTCATCATCTTGGACTCTGTTTTCTTTTCAGCATTAATATGAGAAGCAGAATCTTATTTCAGGAAAATAACTCAGAACCTTGCTAACACTTACAGGAGGAAAAGAAATGAACACAGTGAGCACGTGGACAGGTAGACAGGAACAACTCTGCAGTTGGAGGAACAAACCTTGCTGATGAGGAGACATGACCTGTGTTTAGCTGCACCCCTGGAGGGTGGAAACTGCTGAGGAGTGAGCCCAGCAACACCAGAGTTTAGGGATGAAGGCTAGGTAGTGGGCAAGAGAAACTCTTTGGGGACACGTGGTTCATTTTAGGAGGTAGCTAAACTTCCTACAAAGTTTGTACGTAATTATGCACTTATTTCTTAATTTAACAAAAATAAGTAATTTGGGAGATTTACGGGGGAGCAGCACTTAGGTTTTAAGAGTTGATGATATGATTATCTTCATTTAGCTTATTTCCTATGCTAAAACATTTCTTAAAAATAAAGTTGTGCAGCTACTACTATTCAAATATTTTTAAATTATCAAATATTTGCTAGATTGACATATGTTGTTTAACTTTTCCTAGTGAGACTGTAAACTCCTATAGCTAGGATACTCATTATTTCTTCCAAGTTTCCTCTCAATACTTAGCATCTAGATAGGTTAAAAACACTCTTGTGACCTATCATGTAGATCATTTTAATCATCCTACACAAAGAATCAATCTTGGTCTTCATCATTGGCGTTCACATTGCCTGCCATCCTTACTTGCCAGTGCTACAGAATTCAGGATAAATTGAGGCAGCAGCACAGTGACAGACTGCTGTTCATCTTCTCAATGATCAGCCACCCCGGTCACTGTCCACTGGAAATGTGTGTAGTGCAAGGGAGGACCTGGATTTACATTAACTTAAAAACTGGCACTAATTCAGTTACTGGAAGACACTTAACGATGCTTTGAATAAGGTGCATATATAAACATATGCAATATACTTTTTCAACTATAAGAGGTATGAAATCTAAATACAGATCAAGTGTTTCCAACGAAAAATTCAGAATGGAGATATCGTCTAAGTGTAAAATACACATTGGATTTTAGACATGGCACCCCTCAAATAGTAAAAATACCTCAGCAATTTCTAAAAATATTACTTCTGGCAGAAGTAATATGTGGGTGTATTGTATATATATTAAAATTAATTTAAAAACATTTGTTGTAGCTACTAAAAATTTTCAAATTATACACATTTTTCCCATCGTATTTCTATTAGATGAACTGAGCCAGATGAAAATAGCTGGGTTAAATGAAAGAGAAAGATTTCCTTTGCTTGTAAGAAATAATTTTTCTGATCTAACCATTTTTTCTAAGAAGCATTTACTTGAAATCTTTTTATTTTTATATGTTATCTAAGTCCCTCTTAGTCACCAAACCAATGCTTAACAGCTGTGCAAGCCAGTTGGCTTTAGACAGCTCCTGGAGTTATTAAGGATTATTTCTTGGCAGCTTTTGAAAAAACGGCAGTAATTGAAAGGTTAATCAAATCAGTCATATTTGTATGTTGGTTATATAAACACCCTGTCTCCACCGAAGATTAAACAGACGCATTATACTCTACCCAGAGGGCCCATTTATTCTTTAATTATCATCACTTTCCTTCAAGCTTCTAAGTAGTAGGGAAGTACTCTGAATACTTTGCAAATGAAAATTCTATTCTGATTTATGAAGCACTTCTGCACTTGCAGGATTCCACAGAATCTAAAACATTTTAGAGCAACACCAACTCTACCTGTGGTGCGTGAGGGAAAAGGTCAGTTCTACCTCTACTTAGAGGTAAGTACATATCTCTAAGTTTATTTAGGCACAAAAATATAAGCTTAAAAGTAGATACAAAGTTTGTTAAAACAGCTGGCTCTGAACGTTGATGACAGCACTGGCCCGCAGGACCTACAGGTATTAGCAGTTACTGCCCTGCTCATCTGTAATAAACCGGCGGTCTCCTACTATTTCATTAATCTATAATCCAACACGTGCACCGCACAGGATCTGGAAAGAAGCAGGAGGGACGGAAGTTCTGCAGCGTCACCGTCACCGGTCCTCACTGGTTGTGCCTGTGCTTAGTGACAGTGAAATAATCTGAGCCCACCCCTGCCTGGGGACGGAGTTTATTATGGTGATAAAAAATGGCTGGCCTCCAAAAATTATTACTTGAGGTAAAAGTTTACTAGAAAATAGCTTGTCTTGAAATCACTTAAAATGGGATCCAGTTTGATGTAAATTATAAGTTATGCAAAAAAATGTGGAATGATGAAGGATTACTCAATTCTAACTTCAAAAGTACATTTATTTAAAATGTGGGCAAGATATCAATATAAAAGAAAACAGTATAAGAAATGAAAATAATCAAAGTACAAAACATTTCAAATCTTAAAACATCCATAATTTAGAGATAGCAAGGTCTTTATTTACACCATTTTATTACTAGTTGAAGTCCCGTAACAGTTTTGTGAAAACATTTAAAAACCTGGCAAATGAATCATAAAACCTAATGTGGGCTCTTAAAGTCATATAATACAAAACATAATTTATGTTTCCTCAGAATAAAATTGCACATCTTAAAAAGATGCAGTATATTAATTATATCTGTCTTCCTGGCTTTGCAGTCTGATCGCCCAAGAAAGCAGCTGGAAAACAAGAGCATGTGAAGGAGGCACGCGGCTCCTCGCCAGCCAGACAGCCGGCCGTGCACCGCAGGAGTCCACACACACGGCAGCCTAGACACCATCAGTTAAACTTATATGTAGGCTTGTTGAGGAAAACAACTTCCAAACACAAGGCAAAAGAAAAACGTGAAACCAAGGTTTCCAACATTCATCACCCAGGTTCAGGCACACCCTTGTAGGGATGCTACAGCCTCTTTCTTCCCCACTCAAACCAGTCGCTCTGCTGCACACCCACATCACAGAAGACTTTAAGCCCACCCCCCCACAGGCTCACTCAGCCCAGGGACATCAGCCCCTGCGCCAGCTCCCCAGAAGATCCACCATGCGGCTAGAGCTGAGGCCCAGCAATGGCTGCAGTGTTCTTTAAATTAACATGCAACACGCAATCCTCAAGAGCTGACAGCCCCAAAGCCCCACCACAAATAACTGACTCCTACCTATGCCTTCAGGAGCAGATGCTGACCTCCGCAATTCTACACCGTCCACCATGGGCAAAATTAATCGCACTACAGCTATGAGAAAAGGCCCCCAAGGTAATTAATACTCACAAGTCACCTGTAGGACTTTTAAAGCAATTTCTTCTGAAAGTAAAAGTAGTAAAGAATAGGCTTTCACAAATATAAATATGAATGTTAGAAAAAAGTCTGAAAAAAATGCAAGGGTATACACTGCATAAAAATCAAATGCTTATAGCGTATCTGTAAAAATTTAATAGGCCTCTTACCATTTTTATCAGTAGTGCAAGCAATAATTTCCTAAAAGATCAAGGTATGGAATACACTAAGCTCTGGTATGAATAAGAGGTTTCTGCACCAAGCCTCATTCCAACGAGACAGGTTATTTATGGCTAAACATGACATTGGCTTCTGGAACTGAGGCAAATTTTACTTCTTTTTTTTTTGGTAAGATGGAATTTCGCTCTTGTTGCCCAGGCTGGAGTGCAATGGCACGATCTTGACTCACTGCAAACCCTGCCTTCCAGGGTCAAGTGATTCTCCTGCCTCAGTCTTCTGAGTAGCTGTGATCACAGGTGCCTGCCACCACACCTGGCTAATTTTTTCTATTTTTAGTCAAGACCGGGTCTCACATTGTTGGCCAGGCTGGTCTTGAACTCCTGATCTCAGGTGATCCACCTGCCTTGGCCTCCCAAGTTGGAATTATAGGTGTGAGCCACCACAAGAAGTCAAATTTTACTTCTTAAAAGTGCTTTTCTCTCAGTGATAGCATCTTCTATCTGGTATTATAACCATAAGCTCTTAAGGGTTAAAAGGAAAATGTTTGACAAATGTAATTGACTAGATGAATGTCAATGTATTTAAACGTAAATATACTTAAATGTAATTACCTGGATGAAATAGGCACATATGAAGAGAAAAAAAAAATCTCAGCAAGGATGGATGTCATTCTGACCTCTGTGCCTCACTGAAGCAGTCCTACCCCAAACACAAAATTCCCCCACATAAGCAATGGTTCACTGAGGCTGACGCTGGTCAGGGGGGGCAGAAGCTCCTGCCCTCACAGAGACGAGGAGCTCAGCCCTCCAGCCCGATTGCACCAGCCCCAGGGAGAAGTCCTGAGAAACACGCCTGAGAGCAGGCCCTCTGCAACAGGAAATGGAAGTTGAAACAGAAGTGTTCCCATAAGGACCTGGAAGGCATGTTTTGCTTCACTGACGGGCTGCTCATACATTAAAATAACAATTCAGAGATTTTTAGTAAGGGCTATACATATAGATGATAAGTTTTATTTTTTCCTGGATGTCTGAAACAGAAAAAAGCGTGTGTCATTATTCTAAAGACGGACCTTTATATTTTTCCTAACATGTTAATATTCATTCTGCCGCTTCTATTAAGTAGTATTTTTATTTCCCATCTCAAAGTTATATGAACTAAATTTCATTTTGAAAACTACAAACTCAGAAATGATCTGATAAAAAGAAACACGTAAGACTTTTTTGCAGTTATTTTCTATTTTATCTAATTGTCAAATACTTTAATACCTACATAGCATAGATTCTAATCAACATCACCTGTTAAAACTGAACTCTCAGTAAGTTAAGAGAAAGTTTTTACTTGCAACTCAATTGAATATTCTGAAGAGAAAGAACTGTTCACTGCATAAATCATAGTAGCAAAGAAAGGAAAAATGGTTTATAAAACAGGAAAGGTACTGCCTTATTAATCTGGAAACTCCATTTTATATCCAACCCACTTACTTTTTATTCTCTTTTGAAAAGGATATGATTCATAGTCCAGCGTTTGTGTGAGCACTCCGGTCAGAACAAACTCCGCATTGTGAACATCTGAACGGGATGGAAGCAGAGACTGTTAGAGGTGCACTGCTGTGTGCACACACACTCACACACGCACGCGGGGAAACGTACCTATGCCTCTGGCAAAATATTCTCGGCATAAATGAAGGTCATTTTCACAGGATATTAAAATTATTTCCGACAAACTCTAAGGAAAAGAAAATGAGTTTCTCAGTGAATCTGACACAGGACAACGATGGACTCACTGGCAGACTCCACTCTACCCACCGAGTTCTGCTTGTGTTCCATGAGCTTCCGGAAAGATGGCTGCTTGGATAACACCTTTCCTCCTGCACACTCTACGATTGCCTTCATAGTGGAAAGACTTGGGCAGATTCCAGGTGTGATGTAAAAATACTTTGCCTAAAATTAAATGAAAATGTATGTATTATGTTCTTAAATGCTTTTAACTTTTAGAGTATATAATTTTTCATTGATTCTGCCCCTGAGATTTTTGACAAAATTTCTAATTTTATGAAACGATGAAGGTACTATTTATTCTCCTACTAGCACTCAATCTGAAGTGGAAGAGGAATCCAGCTATGTGAATTTGGAATTTAAGCATTTTCACATGTTAAGTATGCCTGAAGATGACTTAAAGTAACCAGAACTTAAGTCCCTAAAACAAAGTGTTTTGTAAATAAGCAAGAATATCACAAATATTTTTCAAAATTTTTATACGATTTTAAATCAGCATTGTATTTCACCACACTCATCTGCCCAGCAACAGCCTCTGGCATAGCATGGCGCCTGCCTGCTATCCCTTTTCTTTATTTTCTCTGTATTATTTGGACTCAAACAGAGCAGGAAATGATATTGATGCTTAAGATTGAATTCTCTAACAAGCTTGCTCCTGAGCATACCACAAAATAAGACTGTCTTAAACTGTTCACAGAAAAAATAAAATCAAACATTTAGAAAGACTATTTTAGGTAAAATATATCTTAACTCAGTATTCCAAATCATTTCTAATTCCTGCTGACTCCTTAAGAAGTTTAAAGAACTTCTTAAGATAAAGATTACCTTTATTGATTACTTCTTTGACACAAAAAGAATTCATAACTGTTCTAACAGTTATCTAACATTTAAAAATCTTTTATCTGAAATTATATATATTGAATTAATATTTTCCCAAGTATCTTCTCGAGTTGAATACACATCTATTGACAACAGCATGAAGTAAGCAATGTCCTCTAAAGATTCATTAAAAGCAGAAAAATAAACACGCCTTTAACCAATTAAATTATTCAAAAACTATTCTTTGAACACCTTATTTCTCCTAAATGTATTTATTAAATTTGTGTACTTATTTTTAAACATTACAGCAAAGAAAAGTTCTCTGGAGATGTGCTGTGGTTCATAGGAGGAAGCCCTCCAGTGGCCATGTCCAAGAAGGAAGAGAAGTGGTGAATGAGATGCAGGGAGAGCCCAGCTCCCCGGAGGCGCACTTCCCAGCAAATCACCTGTTCGTTCCCTTCAGTGGGTCCCTGTGTTATGCTTACTTGGACTGATTTACTTTTCCCTTAAAGTGTACCTTAAAGAGTGGAGAAATGTGTGCCCGCTTTAAGGATTCTTCCAAGCTGAAGGAGAAAAGTACTTCCGCCTCAGCATCTCGGAGAATGTAGTTCTGCTCATCTGGAAAACAGAACAGTACATACTCTGAAAGTGTGGACAGGTGAAGTGTGGCAGGTGTGACCCACAAAATTCTCACCCTTCTTCAGTACATAATATTCACGGCTACATTTACCTGTATAGCCTTTGGATATTTAAATCTCACCATTATATTTCATTTACTTCCCTGTAAAAGCCAGACCAAAAAAAGACAGGCAGGTTTTTTTTTTTCTCCTAGATCAGTAGTAATTAACCATTTGGGGTCATAAACTCTTGAAAAGAACGGGCAGGGTGTGGTGGCTCATGCCTGTAATTCCAGCACTTTCAGAGGCCAAGGAAGAAAAACTGCTTGATGCCAGGAGTTCCGGAACAGCCTGGGCAACACAGTGAGACCTCATCTCTACAGAAAAATTTTAAAATTAGCTTGGCATGGTTGCATGTACCTGTAGTCTCAGCTGCTCAGGGGGCTGAAGTGGGAGGATTACTTGAGTCTGGGAAGTTCGAGGCTGCAGTGACCTGTCACTGCACCTCTGCATTCCAGCCTGGGCAACAAAGTGAGATCCGGTCTCAAAATAATAGTAATAATTTTTTTAACAACAAAAATGTTAAAAAAAGAAAAAAAGTTACTGAAAGTTAGGAACCCTCTTCCCATAGCTGCCCCTCCCCTCTACCCAACTGTAATCTCATACAAACTTTTAGGGAGCTCACAAACTTTCCAAGCCTACAAGATCTCAGGTTAAAACCTCCAGTCCTAGAAAGACAAGCTTTAAATAATCCCACCCAAGTATTTATTTATATACAATGACTAACTCTGCAAGGACTTATAGGACATTGGAGTTATCTGGCTGATAATTATGCAAATTTACCAAACTGTAAAGATTCACCAAACATACATTCATTTTAAGTATATAAAATTATAAAGCAATTTATAAAGGACAGTTTTATCAATTTTTAAAGACTTCTGACAATTATTAATAATTGACAGATTTTCAGAGTTTTCATAGCAACATTTCAAGAAATGTGTCAAAAGTTAAAGATCACAAAATGTTTCAATCTTCCTATAAATACACGTCATATTCAGAAAAGCATTTCTTCTCCTCCATTTCCTACCGACCATACAGCATAATACAGGCAGCTCAAACCCAATAATACATACATCAAAAACAGAAAGCAAGGAAAAGTGATTTGGGATTGGCAAACTGGGGTTGACAAGATGACACATATTTCAGGATTTGTGGGCTATGTATTATTTCTCTTGTACATTGCTCTTCTCATTTTTAAGCAATATTTTTAAAATGTGAAACCCATTCTCAGCGCATGGACCACAGTTTGCCAACCCCTGGGCAGGAGCAACCATATTACGACAAAAATTCGGGGATCTGTTCACCAATGGCTAATCCGTGAGCCAACCAGCAGAGAGAAAGGCTGCCTTGTAGGTGAAAGAAGATAAAAACATCTAAAATTTGGAGAAACAAAAAATGATGAATTAAAAAACGAATAAAATAAGTACTGCCACACATGAGATGGTGTATTTGAAGTGTTACTTTCTAGGGGAAAAATGAAGGCTGATATGCCTTCTGAAGAACTTGTGTGAGATTACCAAGAAGTAGTTAATGTTTATGATAGAGAAAATAACACCAGCCATGGTGGCTCACGCCTGTAATCCCAGCACTTTGGGAGGCTGAGGTGGGCGGATCACTTGAGGTCAGGAGTTCAAGACCAGCCTGGCCAACATAGCGAAACCCTGTCTCTACTAAAAAATACACAAAAATTAGCCAGGCGTGGTGGTGCTGGGCGCCTGTAGTCCCAGCTACTAGGGAGGCTGAGGCAGCAGAACAGCTTGAACCCAGGAGGCAGAGGTTGCAGTGAGTCAATGGCACCACTCCACTCCAGCCTGGGCAACAAAGTGAGACTCAATCTTAAAAAAAAAAAAAAAAAAGAAACATTGAAAAATAAAAGAATATATAGCTAAGATGATCGTGTCACAGATGAGATACTGACATTTGGGTTTTTTCAAACAAAGGAACAGGGTTAACTTAGTAGTAGCTATGTAAAGACTCAACCTGAACATTAAACTTTTCATGGAAGTACAAAAGAAATGAGTATCCCAGAAAGTGACAATAATATCAATGTCTCACATTTTATATAAATTACACATAAATATAAAATTCCAAAAACATGCACCTACCAAAACAGGTGGAGAAGAGAGTCCTTCCAACAAATGATGCTGGAACAACTGGACATCCGTATGAAAAAAAAAAGGAATCTGGACATAGACCTTACCCTCTTTAAAAAAAAAAAAAATCAATCCCCAAATGGAACATAGACCTAAATGTGAAATGTAAAACTTTGAAACTCCTATAACACAGGAGAAAATCTAAGGGACCTTGAATTTGGCAATGACTTTTTAGATACAACACCAAAGACAAAATCCATGAAAGAAATGAGTAAGCTGGACTTCACCTATTAGAATGGCCAAAACCCAGAGCACTGACACCAGCACATGCTGAGGAGGATGTAGAGCAACAGGAGCTCCCATTCGCTGCTGGTGGGAATGCAAAACAGCACAGGCACTTCAGAAGACAGCCTGGCGGTTCCTAAACATACACTTACTGTATGATGAAGCTAAACATACACTTACTATATGACGAAGCAATTGCACACCTTGGTGATTTACCAAAAGGAGTTGAAAACTTGTGTCCACATTAAAACCTGCACATGGATGTTTACAGCAGCTTTACTGATAACTGCCAAAATTTACAAACAGCTAGAACGTCCTCGTGTAGGTAAGGGGCTAAACAAACTGATACATTCTGACAATGGAACATTATTTAGTGCTGAAAAGAAATGCGCTCTCAAGCCACGAAAAGACATGGAGGAAACTTGGATGTATATTGCTATGCAAAGGAAGCAGATCTGAAAATCCTACATACTGAATGATTCTGGAAAGGGCAAGACTAGAGAAAGGATAAAAAGATCAGTGGTTGCCAGGGGTCAGAAGGCAGGAAGGAATGAGTGGGTGGAGCACAGAGGATTTTTAGAGCAGTGGAACAACCCTGTATGGTGCTGTAATAGCAAAAGCACGCCCTTGTATGTTTGTTAAAACCCAACGACCGTTCAAGGCCAGCAGTAGGCCCTACTGTAACTATGGACCTTGGGTGATTATGACCCAAATGTCAATGTAGCTTCATTAACGGTTAATAAACGTTCCACTTTGGTGTGGGATGGTGACTGTAGTGGGGGTGGTGGTGTGTGTTTTTGGTGTGAGCTGGGGGTACATGGGAACTCTACTTTCTTGTAATTTTGCTGTGAACCTAAAACTGCCCCCAAAAATTGAAGAATCATTACAAACTGGAAAGATTCTCTTAGGAAATCCCAAAATTTGGAAGACAAAATATGAAATGTTTTCTCAATATTAAATGTTTATAACTAGACCACTTCCTGGCCCTCACAGAGCAACACAGCAAACATTTATTAACAGTGCTATAAAGAAATCAAAGCCAGTCAACCAAACTTCCCATCAAATATGAACTGTAAACTTCATATGCAGATAAAAGAACCGGATTTTCACAAACTGAAACTGGAAAAACTAAGTAAATTGGTCATTCACTAAATTGGCTGCTTGGCAAATTAATTTTCAAAGAATTTGCAGGTTCTTGGTTAGAAGAGAAAAGAAATCAGCTAAGTCTGAAAGTAACAGTAAAGATCTCTAAAGCTGGGTGTTGCCCAAAAGCAGCCGATGGGGCCAACAGAGGCTGGAACATGACAGACTGTTTTCCCCACCGCCCAAGCTAGTGTATGCCATGCTCCGACTGCACAGCCTAAGAAATTACACTATTTCTATTAACGAATAGACCATCTCCTAAATTTTATAACATTAACATTATACGACATTGGAAGCTAAAATGTTTGTAGTAATTGTTTCTATGATGTTTTTCTTCTGCCTTCATTGTTGTTTTATGTTTCATTAATATTTTTTAGGTGTGAAAAAATTTCAAAATTTCAGTTAAAAAATTTCTAAATACCACTTAATACAAGTGAGCCTCATTATTCACAGATTCTGTATTTGCCAATTTTCCTCCCTTTGAAATTTATTTATGAACCCACAGTCAGTGCCTGTGGCACTTCGGGGGTCATTTGTGGACATGCATGGACTGGAGAAGAATCAGTCACCTACATGCACATTCCTAGCCAGGAGGAACAAGGCCATGCCCTGCCTTCCAGTTCCAGCTGAAATGGTGAAGAAGCATCCTCTTTGCGATCAATTTAGTGCCACTGTTTTCAAATGTGTGTGCTTTATGTTGGTGATTTTGCTGTTTAAAATGTCCCCAGTCCTAAGTGCAAGAAGGCTGTGATGTGCCTTTTGGAGAAAATATGTGTGTTAGGGAAGTTTGATGCAGGCATGAGTTACAGTGCTGTTGATCATGAGCTGAATGTCCATGAATTAACCATATACACTAAATAAGGTGCCTTTAAACAGAAACACACATAAAACAAGGTTATATATGATTGGCTGATAAAAATGTAGTGAGCAGAGGCTCTCAGGAACCTAACCCCATGTTTACCCAGAGGCTACAGTACAGTATTCACTCAGTGTCTGTGCAACTTTATAGAGCATAACTAACTGAATGACAAGAATTGCCTGAATATCGTAGTTTAGGATTTAGTCTTTTCTTCATATTAATGATTTATTCTTTCCTATGTCTTACTGCCTTAGATACGGAATCAAAAAATTTTAAGTTTGTTTCTAGCTTTGCTATGAACAGCAATCTTAATTTATCTTTACTTTTCTGGATCTCCTCATCTATAAAATTAGACCACATGAACTTTAAGATATATATATACTTCTAATTTATTTACATAAATAGGAATTATACTTAAATGCCAGTGGCCAAAAAGGTGACATGAATCTAAAATATTTTAATTTTAAAAGATGGATTTAATGACAACTTGTGCCTGTAAAGTGATAAATAAGGTTTGGTTAGCCAGAAGAGTGTAATGGGGACTAGTAGCTCCTCTGCAGGCCTTGCTTGCCACGGCCACACACCCTGCTCTTCCCTTTGATAGCTGTATCTTTCTGCTTAAAGGGTGGGGTGCAAGGGAGGCACAGGTGAGAAAGTGTGAGAACACGTCAATACAGGGCAAACTACTGGCACAGAAAAATGAGCACGTGGATGCTCTAAATCAGGGGTTGGTGGTCAGTATCATCGCTACATGGTGGAGCAGCCAGGGAGTTCAGTTTTAGTGCCCGTGTGGTTGGGGCAGAAAGACCACATGAGAAAAAAGACCGAGAATTTAGTGAAGCTTGTCATGGGGCATGTGCCTCTAAACCTCTCAACCCAGACAAGGCCTAGGGGAGGATGGAGGACACAGCTGCGGCAGCTGAGAGGTGCCTGGCTTCGATGATGCAGAGGACACCAACCCCCCCAGACAGGGTGACACCACTGCTATGCAGGACAGGAAGGGCACACAGTTGCCTTGGCTATCCAGCTTCCATGAAGAAGAAAAAATCATTTAGAATTTATACTTATTTTATACCTACCAAGATTCTAAAAACATTTAGGTGTATATCGATCTATCTATTCTTTATATACCATCTCTAAATGTGACTATTTTTTTAAAAGAAATTCTCTTTTGGAGCTCTGAACAATGGAAGATGGGTAAGAGGATGCAGACCTCTTTCCCTCCTATATAAACCGATATTCAAAGTGTATTTGAGTAGGATATTCACATACACCTGCTCTCTTTCCAAATAAAGATAAAAATTATGCTTTCCTGCACTTTGAAAAATCTCATTTTATAGCCAGACTTCCAAACAAAATATACTAACAAGAAAATAAAAAGAGGGATATAGAGCTTGTTTTCCCCCAATACTGTCCAAATTACCAAAACCTTCATACTCAGGGTAGAATGCAAATACATCAATCAAAGGAATCACTGGGGATATGAAATAAATTTATACATTTAAATGAATAAATATCACATAGTTAAAAAATAAACTAGATACTTGTTGGGATGAAAAGAGATGAATTCAAGAAAAAACAGTGTATTTGGCATTAAAAGCAAGGTTACTAGCGCTGCTGCTCACCAATGAACTTCTGACACCTGAAGCACTCCTCCAGCCACTCTGGCGTCACTATGTGCTTCACGACAGAAACCGCCGTCAGGAACTTCACGGTGCGGGTCACCTTGCTGGCAATGAGGTGTGTGCACTTCTGTACAGACTCTGCAACCTCCCCCACCGAGAATGTAGAGCTTCTAAAGGTCACAGACACAGGGGAGAAATGACAAAGCTCAGCATCCACAGAGCCACACCGACAGAGAGTAACACAGAAGAATACCTAACTGAAGGGAAGGCTTATGACTGTAATTCTCAGCCACAGAAAACAGTGTGACAGGTAAAACAAAAACCTACAACTCCAGGAGAAAAATAAAAAGGAGAATGTATCATTTACACTTCTGTAGTTCAAATCCACACAAATCAAGATAAAAATATGAATTCTCCATCAAACATCAGTAATACCTCCATGAATGGGTTAAATGACATGAGAATGATGCAGCTCACTGCACAATGAAGAGTAAACAGCCAAGACTTGCTAGGCCGAAACTGGTGTTAATGAGGAACATTTACCTGCTCTTCGTTTTTGAAATAAAGGCATAAAAATTGACTAAGATATGAACATATAAAAAAGCAACCTTCTAATAACTATCTTCACATTTTAAAGGTGGGGAAATTAATTTGTTCTGAATGTATAATAGTAGCATTGATAACTGTTTCTTTTCCTTAAAAAGGAAACTAGGAGGAAAATGTATGAATCCACCATAATACAGGTCAACTTACACTCTTAACCCAAACAAAACAAAATCCCATCGTCCTCTGGGCTGTTATTTCAAAAAGCATATTTAAAATCTGTGCTCATTTATCATCTAAACAAATACACAAACTCCCTTTGGCCTCACTCCACCCAAGAAAACTAATCGTGGGTAGACTGTGTTTCAATCAGAGAACTTGAAAAGACAGTTTTCCTTCATGCTGGATGTCTTCATGAGTATGACACGGAGGAGACTTGCAAATGTTCATGTGACTATTAGCATGGATCTCGGCCTATACTGATAAGAAAGCAAGTATCTAAGTATGAAATAATAGCACAGAACAGGGCAGAAAGTCACTAAACATTTAATGACTAGGAGTACTATAATGACTACTAAAAATACTTCATAAATATGCACTATAAAGACTGTTATAACAAAATATTCCTGACTATCTAAACTATGTAAGTTAACTGCTGAAGTAAATACATACAAAAAGGAACACTGCTAAAAATCCTTTTACAAAGTAGATGAAATTTCACCTTAATATACTGTTGAACCTGGACAGGCTCGAATCCAGTGAAAAGCACAAAAGGGGTCAATTCCGGAGTTAGCTTTTTAGTGGGAGGTGGTATGTCTTCAATTCTGTGGAACAAATACACATAAAACAGTGGTGATTTCATATTTACTTAAAACGAAAATTTTCTTTAGAAAACAGGGATTTCAATAGTTTAACAAGCTTTAACTGCACGTGGTTTTTACTCTTAAAGGAAAAGTACAATGAGCTATCTGTCCTTCCTTTCTTTCCACCACTTCCATAAAGTCACCTTCTAAGACTACCTCTGAAGCCTCCAAGGGAGGCGTCCAATTCACTTTTAGTTAAGATCAATATTTTCTTCTTCAATCCCCTCCGGATTAATTTTTTTAATGGGCTTTAAGAAGAAAGCAAATATCAAAGTTGCTTCTAAATGTCACTGATTTTGCTAGCTTAATCGCTTCATTGTTTTCTATCAAGTTTTTAAAATAACCTTGTGTGACTCAGGCCACTCCTTGTTTGCCTGTTCACCATCAATACAAGTCAGCCAAGACAAGTGTCCCTAGAGCTTCCAGTGTCCTTTACATTCTAGCCTCTTCAACCACAAATTATAAAAACACTGCTTTGCTCAAGCACACGTTTTAAGTGAAACCTTTTTGTTTTTTCCATAACCCTTAAATTTTTTAGGTCTTTTCAGTTTATTATTATTTCCTGAGACAGTCCAAGAAAAAGTTACTTTAAAACTTAAGTTGATGACAGCCTCAAAAATATAATCACATAATTAGGATTTTATTGCTGAAGTCAATAGCTCAGTTTGTGTTCTGGAAGTGCGGAATGGAAGGAGGGCAAGATGAGGAGCAGGGAGAGAAAAGATAAGGAACCTGGTACCTGCAAACAACAATTCAAGCAGTTGTATTTCACCATGTACAGTTTGGAAAGAAGAGTTTTCCAGAATCAAGGAAGAAAATAAAAGCCCTGTTGGTTTGCTCCCGCATTTGCTATGCCTTACTAATTAAATGACTGGCAGGACTTCATTACTGTTGTGTTGGCCGACACGACACTAAAATGATATGCATCTCAATCTGCATAGTCCAAGCTAAAACGCAACACGCCACATGCACTGCACATGTCCTTCCAAGGCTTTGGGTCTGGATCCTCCTTCCCACCGTGGCCAACACTGCTTGGTCCTCATTGAGAACTGGCAGACCCGAGGAGCATACCTGAGGTGACACCATGGCCTAGATGCTCTCTAGGCATCTAGAGCAGGTTCTTCAGCCGTGCCCAGGAAGCCTGGGGCTCTGTGGTGCACTGCTGAGCTGGGTTCTAGACCTCCCACCCCATTCCCACCACTGCAGCTTCTGTTTTACATGGTGGAGAGGGGGATTCTCATAGTATATCGCTTAAAAAAAGACTCAATTTTTAAAAAATAAAAAATATACTGGCCTATGTCATTATTCACCATTTGTCTCCAGCAATAAAATGAAATATATCACAATAAACTTGAAAAGCAGAAAGCAAACTCTTTCAAATCCTATTTACTGCAATACATTTTAGAAACTTTCCTCAATTGCCACCGATTTTCCAAAGCAGACTTGTGAAAGCCAACAAGAAAAAATTTAAGGCTATTACCCTTACCTGGCTCTTTTGGAAGAAGGCTGGACATTAGCTACTTCATTCTGTTTCAGTTTGGGAGGTAGTCGCACACTCTGCAATTAAAATATTGTCTACTTTAATTCAATCAATTTACCAAGTAATACAGTAGCTTCCAAAAGATTTGTGTGTCAAATAATCAAACTACTTAATCATATAATATACAAGAATCATCCTCTTCTTCACATCAGAACTAGTCTTCACCTCAAAAGATCACTTGGACAATGCAAGCCAGGAGAAGCTAATATTCCAGACAGAACCTCTGTATTTTGTGTGTGTGTGTGTGTGTGTGTGTGTGTGTGTGTGTGTGTGCGCGCGCGCGTGCGTGTTTGCTTTTTGCTTTCCCTCTTTATTTGACAAATCCTTTCGGTGCTTTAAGTATCTTTGTTCCTTTCTTTCCTCCATGGTACATATATGCATCCCTCAACCTTGAACTTCTCAGCATGGTTTTCATTTCAAGTATTTTGTCCTGTGTCCCAATTTAGAATGTGAAAAACATGATCAAAATTATACCTCCACCCTAAAAGACTATTCCTTTAAGAGAAATTTCACCAATGAGATTTCACAAAAGATGTTACATGACAATCGGATCAACATTGCTACCAACAGCCAGACAAGGTGCCAAAACCCACACTCTGCCTCAGCAACATGGTGACTTCCACTAGGATAAGCTGCAGCCCTAACCCTGAAGCAGAAGCCATGCCAAGTGCAAAGAGAGCAGAAAGGAGATGGCATTCCCTTGTGGGGTCCCTCCCACAGTCAGATCTCCATTCTACCCCTACTGCTTGTTCACTCCTATCTTCATATTTTAAACTCAGAGGTTCTTTGACTTGTGTGGGCCAACCATGTCTTTCCCAGATGTTTTATTATTTGAAGGAATTGCTCTCAATCTTATTAACTACAACTTATTTTTTCTAAATATTGCTGCCATATCTAGAATAAATATAAGCATATCTACAGAAAGTATTCAAAATCTATTAACACTGTCATACCTAAGGAATCAAGCTTCATAGTAATTTGCAGGAAAGTTTATACTTTTTCTTATTATAGCCCTTATAAGAAAACATTCTCTCAACTCTCTATTTCCAATGATTGCAGTTAAGTCTCCAAATTACCATTCATTGGTACCAAGAACAGAAACAAATGGTGGGAAAGGCAAAAATGGTAAACTGGCCTGTCTCTTAAGATTTTTAGCTTTTAATTACTGATACGAAGCCACAAGAGAAGCTGACATCTGCGGCCCCTGACAACTTCAGAATTTAAGCCATGTGGTTTGGGAGGAAAACTCTGAAGACCACTTTTCCAGTGTGAGCTTAAAAGCCACCATAAAATTCCTTTCAGCTAAATGAACTGGGAGCATATTTGCTTTTGCTGATGTGTTGGAACTGGTCATGTCATATTAAAGTCCTAACTACTAGTGTAAGCTAGTAGGAAAAAACACATCTATGATCACATTATCATTAGCATGAAGAAAACAAGACTGTGGCTTGGAAGGGCTTCCTCAGAGACTTGGGATAATAGCAACTTCCAGATGAGATGTAGAAAACGAGTAAGTCAGTAGATGAATAACCAGAAACACGAGCCTGGGTGTTAGCTGCTAATCCGTATGAGACTATTCTCCTCAGCTAGTTGTTCAAGTGGCATCAACCCTAAATTATTGCTGTATACAAAAGAAATATGGTGAAAACTTGGTGGGTACATGACATATGGAAATCTGTTTTTCAAAACTAAGGTTAATATATAATGACATGAACATAAACCAAAGGCTTTAAATTACACTACTATTGGCCAACAGTAAAAAAAACTGCTATTCTCAAAGTGCTGATGTTCAGTCAAACAGTGAGAAATCACAGCCGACAAAGTCTAAAGTGAAAAATTATTAAAGTGGTCCTATCAGTAACTTAGTAAATATGAATGTGGGGGAAGAGAAAACACAACTGATCTTCCACTCATTATACTTGACTGATGAGAGGGCAGAAAGCACCTCTCTGTCTTGTAACTGACAACCAATGGCCCTCAAATTTCAAGAATGGCCTACCCTGAAAAGCAGAGACCTCAAGCACTGTGATGTGACTCCCAACTCGAGACACTATGAAAATATTTCCCCTCATCACGAGACCCGGGACTCCTTAAGTTCTGATCTGTAGCCCCAAGTGGGTTACATATCCACTGCTTCTTGCCTTTCGTTAACCCTACGAAAAACAAGACGTCATCTTTGATTTTTCTGTTCTCTATAAGCAATCACACAGCTCTCTGAAGCAAATAAGCCCCTCACATGTATATATATGAAAATGACAATCATATCCTAACAATTAAGAGCAAAATCAGTCCTAGGGTTTACTGAACGAGTAGATACAACCTTCATTTGTTATCATGTTGACAAATTACTAAAATAATTTTTAATTTATGAAGACAAATACATCCCTACTGCATTTTAATAATATAGTAGGGGAAGGTTATTAATTTGACATACCATCAACAACTCTGCAGTCACTTTTAAGGGAACTCTCCAAGCATCTAAAGAGAGAAACACATTATTTTTTATGATAGATACTCTGTTTAAATAAAAAGTCCTTTTTGTAAAAGTCTTCCCCGATAACTCAACAGACAGGTGGCTTAGCTGACAACACTTAATAAGGATAAATGTAAGTATTCTAATGAAGTTTTAAAAAAGCTTTCCAGGCAAGGTGAGGGCATGCTGCTGCTCTAGTTTTACATGCTGTCTGCATGAAGCAGTACTCAGACCAGCGGCAGCAAACGAAGCAAATGTTGTGTCAAAACCCATGGTGTTCGCCCACTACTGTGGGTTGTCTGGGTAGATATTTCTAGGCCTGTGTCCAAGTCTGGGTTTCACATAGTCTGGCCTCTAGCAGGCACAAACCTTCCTGCCCATCACAGGAGCCATGATGACATCCAGGATGTAACAGCAAGTCAGTCAAAGCTCAACAGTGACAGAGGACAGACGTCAATTCTAGGAAAGCGGGGAATGTTCTGGAGGGTAGGGAGCAATTTGGACAAAAGATTAACTGGCCTGAGAGACAAGACTACCAAAAAGCTTTCAAGTGCTCCTCCATCTCTAAGAGTTGATCAAAAGCAAACAAACATATCAAATCATGGCACACGTCTCAAGTCCCAGCTACTTGGGAGGATGAGGTGGGAGAATCACCCAAGCCCAGACAGTCAAGGCTGCAGTGAGCCATGATCACACCACTGCACTCCAGCCTGGATGACAGAGTAAGACTCTGTCTCAAAAAACCAACAAACAAAAACCAACAAACAAAAATCCTTAGCAGAGTGGGGGAGAAGGAAGGAAGAATATAGAATGGAAATTGAAAATGGGTCAGAAACTGATTAGAAAGCTCAAGCCAAGCCTGGTGATTAGTATGAATAAAAAGATGGTAGAAGCAATGTTAATAATTTTAAGTAACATTTGCAGCATGTAGAATTTCACTTACCTAAAAGATTGAAAACTAAATGCTGGGTCGGGGCAAAGGGATCCTGCAGACTCAACGCCGTGTAGCGACTATACTGAATCTGCCTCAGTGCCTCAAAGTTTCCCAGAAGAATGTCGCCAAGCCACTGGGCGTTGACACAGGGTATCCTCCACTCTTTGGCTTTTTCATACTTTAAACCAGTTGGTCTTTTTATTTTTTGAGGAGAAAACACATTTATTAAATTTTAGAGATACCAACTGTCCAAATTTATATTTATTTCCAACAAAGGCAGTAAGATATTTCTCCTAATATAAGCGGAAGGCATAGCCCAGCAAACTGAGGGTAACCCTAAATGGTAATAAACTGTCCACCTCAAGGCTCAAGCAGAATTACAAAACCACCTCCAAGTCTTACTTTTACCCTATTCCTATTTTGTTAATTCAAATTTCATTAATTCATTTAATTTCATTAATTCAAATGTTTTCTAGGTATTTCTACTAACATTATTATGAATATCATTGTCATACTTTGTTTAACAGACTTTAATTTCCACAAATTTCTACCACAAAACTATGACACACTAAAAAATGCACAACTGACGATACTGTGTATAAATTTAAGATTAAAAACAGTTTCAGAAGTTTGCTTACTCTTTACAGATGAGGACTGTGTTGCTGCGGCATAGATAACCCGTGTACTTGGCGCCTGCCAGATAAGCCATTAATTTTAGGTCATCTCTGTCACTATCAACAAATCCAGTCACAGAAATAATCTAAGAAAAAAAGAGAGAAAATAAGGTAAAAACAAAACAAACAAAAAACCAAAACCAAGTACTATTCCTTCTACTTCTTAGTTGACATATATTTTTTCACTATTTCTTTGGCATTATGGAACACATTTGGTAATGTCATTCCAGAACTGTCAAGACCAGAATTTTATTAAAATACTAAAAAGGTAATACACATAGCCCTCACAGGGAAGAAGGAAAAGCATGAATGTGAGATGCCTTGTTTATGTTACTGGTAATACACACAGCCCTCACAGGGAAGAAGGAAAAGCATGAATGTGAGATGCCTTGTTTATGTTACTGCAATACTGCTCAGACGATCCCAACAGTTATGTTATAAAGCGTGTAACCACGAGCCAGCTGAGCCAGCTCCTCCTCCTCGCTGATTCCAATGCGGAGATCATTTGAGTGGGAGGACCCACGACTACTGATTAGTTCCACCCAATAGGGGCTGCCTTTGGTGCAAGACATCTGATTTATTTTTGGATTTTAAATAGTGTCAAAGACTGAAGAATCCATTTAAATACCTACTATGTACAGAAAGCTGTGATTGTTACAAGGAACTAAAAGAAAACAAGCTATTTCTTAAGAGTAGGCACTTATAAAATGGGCAAAAGGACACAGAGAAGCTCTGACTTGGAAGCCCATGTGGGAGCCTCAGGTAAGTGCTAGCACATGATTATCTGCCAAAGCAGAAGAATGATGTAAAAATGGAGCATGAGGACTCTGGCTTACATGCTGCGAACACGGTTTTCCTCCTGGAGGGAAGGCCACTGGGAAGTGCAGGGCTCGGTGAGGCGGTACCATTTTCTTCTTCTTTAAGACTGTGTTTAACCAGTGCGCAGTAACACATCTCTTTCTTTCTCTTATTGCCTATCAAACAAAAAATGAGAGGTTTGTTGTTTTTGTTTTTCTGCTGCAGGATTAAAGAAAACTGTAAGGTTGTATAGCTACAATGCCATTTTCACTGGCAGCCCCATAAGAGAATTTCATGACATTTAGCACTTGATTAAAGTAACAAATTAAAACCGTGTAGCTGGTTACTTGAAATACAACCTAAAAATGTTACTATCTAACTGCAAACAAGAGTCTACAACTGAGGACAAAAGCAACAAATTCTACAACAACTTTAAGAATAACTTTAGTGATGAATGAACTAACACGTATGATCACCAAAGTTAAAAGCGCTGCGTAAGAACACAGAGGGCTCCACATAAGAAAAGTATAAAAAACCCATCCGCCTAAAGGAACCACAGGAAAACAAAAAATGCCTCAGAAGTATTTCCACATTTTTACTGGAAAAGCAGATCCTGTGAATGGCTATCCTTTTTAAGAGGGGTATCTTGGAGGTCATTTGTCACATATACATAAATTGTCTACAAGAAGCACAATTTTATGAAAAGAAATGAAACTTCAGAGAGTACAAGAAGGTAATATTGAGGAGAAAGCTTGTATCCCAGTAGTTTTAGAAAAGCTCTGTAAGGGACCTGGCCTTTGCACGCTCTGTAAGGGACTTCCTCAAGATCTGGCCTTTGCATCCCAGTGCACACAGGGTGGCTGGGATGGTGACTGCAGGGAGTGTCTGCCTTTCTTAACACCACCTGGGAATATCCCTTTCTTTCTCCATTGCTCAAAGACAATGGTGCCCACAAAAGGTATCAATCCCACCAAAGAATCCATCACAGGAAGAAGCAATTTTCCCATCTGTCGAGGCAGAAAAGTCCTTTCCAAAAATAATAATCAATCACTAGCATTTACTGCATGTAAAAAACGACAGACGTTGTTCCTGGTGGCAGCTAAGGTTGTCTTCCTTACCTGTGCATACACACTGCTGACTTGACTCTCACAGAGAAGGTGCGTGCATCGACTTGTGAACGTGGGGTCAACAGTGCCACCGTGTGCCTGGATTATCTAGACACAAAGACCCGACCAATGCGGTCATCAATGTTGATCACTCAGAATAGAGGAGACTTCCAATTTCAAGTAAGACAGCTGTCAAAAGACTCTATCATAGATTTATATCATGTATTTCCCCCAAAGTATCAAGACACGTAACAGTTATATTTACAGACTTTTCTACCCAGCACCATACAATGAAAATGAACTCCAATACTATAAATTTAATCTGAATTTTTGGGAAACAAGAGAACAACACTGGAATGAATGCACCCTGGGGTTTCTCAAGCTCAGCATAACTGCCCCGCTGAACCAGGGGGTTCTGGGACGTGGTGGCTGTCCTGAACAGAGGAGGATGCTACCCATCCCATGCCAGCAGCAGCCCCTAGCCACAACTACTTAAGATCTTCAGATATTGCAAAAGGTCGATGGTGGGCAGATCCACCTCCCTTAAAAAGGGAAACAAAAAGCAAATCAGAATGAAATTCGTAAATCCCAACAGTTTCTTCTCAAAACAGATGTGGTTTTCTGGGGGAAGGAACTGCTGTGGGCATTCGTCAGAACTCAAAATACTGTACACAGAAAAAGGAGAGTTTGATGGCCTATTAGGTGAAATATAAACTTTAAGACGACCTGCCCCCGGCCGGGCGTGACGGCTCAACACCTGTCATCCCAGCACTTTGGGAGGCCAAGGCAGGTAGATCATGAGGTCAGGAGTTTGAGACCAGCCTGGCAACATAGTAAAACCCCATCTCTACTAAAAATACAAAAATTAGCCAGGCATGGTGGTACGTGCCTGCAGTCCCAGCTACTTGGGAGTCTGAGGCAGGAGAATTGCCTGAACCCAGGAGGTGGAGGGTGTGGTGAGCTGAGATCGTACCACTGCACTCAAGCCCGGGCAATAAGAGAGAGACTTGGTCTCAAAAAAAAAAAAAAAAGACATGTCTCCTCAAAAAACAATTGTTTCATTTACTACTTTTAAGATGTAAATGTTTATTTTTCCTATGGTCAAACATCAACATAGTTTAATGAGGTACAAGACAAAATTGCAGCCTCCTCGCCCATCCCTGCTTTTCACTCCCCTGAAACAAGCACATTTAGCACTTTAAAGCTGTTTCCTCTGACAATTATTTTTTTATTTTTTAATATATATATTTTATTGCACTTAAGGTTCTGAGGTGCATGTGCAGAACATGCAGGATTGTTGCATAGGTACATACATAGCAATGTGGTTTGCTGCCTCCATCCCCCCGTCACCTATATCTGGTATTTCTCCCCCACGTTATCCCAACACCAGGAAGAGGATCGAGGGAACCCCCACCGTCTGTGGGGACCCTTGTGTCATCGCTTCCACAATGAGCTGCAGGAGGCTGGCAGGGTGCCCACCCAGCAGGCACAGTAGACCGCAGCCAGCTGGTGCCTGGTGCCCACCCCCAACCCTTCTCCACGCACCGGCAGAAAATGGAGTGCTTAGGTGGTGGGTGCTGGAGGGTTTTCCAGTTCTGCCACGCGCATTTATACTTGGAAAGAGACCAGCCCCGAGCTCAGCAGCTCCCCCGCCTCTCTCTTCCTAGCCACAGATGCTACACCTGCCCCTTTTGCTTCCCCCTGGGGAGGAAGGGAGTCATGGTAGGGGGAGCTGCGGTACAGGTTTGGGAAGGGGGGAGAGACATTTTTATTTTTTTAACCCCTGTGTCTCTTTTGCTTATGATTAAAGGAAGGAAAAGTTAAAACAAACAAACAAATAAAAAAAACCCCGGCAATTATTAATATATTCTAACTAACACATTATATGATTTCCTTTTCTCTAGTTTTACATAACCATCTACTGACCTCCTACTGTGGACACCCTTCCCTCAAATAACACATACACTCCTCAAGTCCTCCTGATTTGGTTATATCAAGACTCTTGTTTAGATCAGTCGCGTCAGTGACGTAACACAATCTATCCTAAGATTAGAGTTCCTTTCTGGTATACACTTTGGTTTTCCCTGGTGCTAATCACTGCCTCATCCCAGTCCCCCCAGAATTTGTCCTTTTCTTAGTTTTCTACATGCCTTTCACTATTTCATTCCCACTATTTGAACAATGTACATGTGGTGGTTTTACAGTGTGTCTGCAAATTATTGTATACTCCTGCCTCTAAGAGTTGGAGCCTTTACTCACTTAGCTTTGAGTATGGACTAGACTTAGTCACTTAATACAGTGGAATTGACAGTGGGAGTGTCCCAGAACTCAGTCACAAGAGACACTGTAATGCTGTGGCTTTTCCCTCTCTCCATCTTAGGTCACGCCCTCTGGGGAAGGGAGCCCGCTGTCATGCTGTGAAGACATACAAGCAGCCCTCACTTGCGATGAGGAGCTGAGGCCTCCAGCCCACAGCCATGTGAGGGAACCATCCTGGAAGGGGTTCCTGGAGCTCCCGCTGGCATCCTGACTGCAACCTAAGGAGATGGCTGAGTCACGAGCGCCCTACCGCGCTGCGACAGGATTTCTGACCCATGACCAAACTGAGAGGCAGTTTACTGTTTTTAAGCCACTAGGTTTTGAGACAATCTGTTACACAGCAACAGAAAATGAATGTACTATCACTGATCCTTGAGCAACAGGGGTGTGAACTGCGTGGGTCCACTGACAGCTACAATTTCTTACACCTCTGCCAGCCCTGAGGAGGTAAGACCAGCCCCTCCTGTCCCTCCTCCTAGGCCCACTCATCATGAAGATGACGCGGATGAAGACCTCTGTGACGACATACTTCCCCTTAATAAACAGTGCATGTATCCCTCTTATGATTTTCTTAATAACATTTTCTTTTCTTTAGCTTACTTTATTGTAAAAATACGGTACTATTATGTATAAAATATGCATTAATTGACTTTGTCTCTAAGGCTTCTGATTAACACTAGGCTATTAGTAATTCAGGTTTTGGGGAGTCAAAAGTGATGCACAGATCTCTGATTGCGTGGGGGGTCAGCACTCCTAGGCCCCAGACTATTCAGGGGTCAACTGTACCAGTCCCTCCTGAATCTACCAGTGTCTTTGTTTGTTTGCTCCCCTAGGAAGCCTCTCTTCTGGTCCCAAGTCTAGTTTTCTCCACACCTACTTTCTCATCATCTGGCATTTCCCCCTCACCTCCATCCTGGCAATTCTCTTTCCATCTCGGAGTCAAATCCCTCATTTCTTGGCTACCACATCTTACTCTCTACTGGCATAGTGGCTTCCTAAAGAAGAATACAAGGGAGGTACATTTTTGACCATTAGTGTACAAATATCCGTATTCCATTTCTTGTGACTAACAGGCTCTATAGAGTATTTTAGGTTGGAAATTATTTACCCGCAAAAACAAAAGCAGCTGCTCCGTTGCTGGCCCCTGTGCACTGCATCAGAGGCTCCTGAAACCACCGACTCCTGATCTGTCCACATTTCCCTTCTAGGGAACTTGTGTTTGTCTTCTCTCTAGCCTTGTGAACGTTCCCAGATGCCTTATCACAGCTCTCCTTCCATTTCTCTTCAGTCTGGGGGCACACGGCCTTCAGCTGCAAAGCTATGTTCTTTCATAACATTCTTGCCTTTATTTCTCTGTTCCCAAGCTCCTATTTAATGTCAGACCGCTTAGATAAATCCTTTAACTTGAAAACAAGACAAAATATCCAAACTTTTCTCCACTAACTTTCATATCTCTGAGTTTCATTGTACTTCTCAGGACAGTTTCTCAATGCTGCCCTCGAACACTTCTGACTTTTAAAAAATCTCTGCTGCTGCCCTTCTCAGAACTGCCCCTTCCTCCTCGCCCCAGCACACGTCCTCTCCCCCAGCACACGTCCTCTCCCCCTCTCCCCCAGCCAACCACACAGTCATCTCCCTGGTCGCTCTCAGATTCAACACTTTACTACTTAAAACACACAGCCGATCACTTCACCTGCATCTAAACTCCACCACACGGTACATCAACAAGGTCTCGGAAGACACAGAAGACACGCCAGCCCTGGCTCCTGTACCCCCTCCTGCCTCATGGATCCCACTGAGGCACCATCCTTTGCATCCTCCTGTCAGTTTCCACAATCACGTGCCTTTGCCTGTGCTGCACCATTTGGAAAATCCTCCCTGCCTAATTCTTACTCCTAGTCATCCCATAAGCAGTTCAGGAATCACCTCTCCCAGTAGACTCTTCTTAACACATCACCCCACAACACAATGGGTGAAGGTCCTTCTGAGGTTCTCACAACAGCCTGCACCTGCCAACCTGCCTCGCCCACGGCTCTTTGGCTTTCTTTGTCTCTGCGATTTCACATACCTTCCCTAGGTCTTGCAGCAGGTTTGGCATATACCAGGGATTTCAGCACTAGGGATGTTTATGATGAAGCACATTCAAGATGTATTAGAGGCATATTTAAACTCAGTTTTTATTAAAAAAAAATTTTTTTTTGACTCAGTTTTGTTTTGTGGAATGCAAGAAAGAAAAAGCATTTCTTTTCTTTAAACGCCACCATGCAAAATAATAAATAGATAAATGAACTACAGTTTCACAATTGGGCTAAAAGACTTTGAGGTTCTAGAGATTCCAGGATTTCCTAACAGTTACCTTTGGAGAAAGAGAAATGACTGAGATGCATACAAATTAATGGTCCCTCTCCCAGGACAGCAAAAACCTGAACTTATTTCCATCGCCCCAATTATACACAAATAATTAGTGCCCCTTGGAATTTCCAAGCTGAAAAAAAAAGTCCACCATCTTCATCTAATGGCTGAGAAAACTGATGCCCCAGAAAAGCACTGTGCCTGAGGTCAGAGAATGTTAATCAAAACGCCCGTCACACATTAGAACCCATGTAGGCACAGCTCAGCAAATGCAGTCTAGTGAACATAGTTACGTCTACGTAAGAAAGAAGCATCTTCAGACACAAAGTCATCCTTCCTCCAGGCACAATCTCACCCTTTTCCATGTAGCCAGCAGTTGCTTATCAGACATCTGCTCTGGATAATCCGCAATTGCAAACACACATCCCAATAAGAAGGCTTCTTCTGGAACTAGAATAAAATTATATCAGAAAAAAGAAAATTAAACCTGATGAATATGCTTGCACAAGTTAAAAAGTGGCACCTTACAATGTGAATCTGTTATGTTAATCAGTCTTGACCATGTATCTGCCAGTAATCAGAGTGCATGGGGAATACCGCTACAGATACACTAGTTAACTGTCTGCATCAAATGAACATTAAAAACTAAAATAAAAATAAATTATGCCTGACCATTAAATACCCCGAATGAGTCCCTGTGGCAACCTAGATGTTCTACGGGACACCAATATTCACTTCAGCATATGATGTCCCAAAGTACAAAAGAAAGCATAATTATCCTATGATAACTATATTCTTTGTCAGGTATGAGACTCACATTCTCCATCTTGTAATAATTGTTTTGATATGAATCCTTACCCCACACTCAAACACTCTCAAAGCATTTATGTGGGTACAAGACTTTTAGGAGAGAGGAAAAAAAATCTCCATTACTAACTCTCCACTGCTGGATCATGTCCAAAAAGCTGATGATGCTGAGGTGGTGGTGGCGGTGGTGGCGGCGGCGGCTGCTGCTGCTGCTGCTGCTGCTGCTGCTGCGAGGGCTGCTGAGATGGAACCTGATGCTGCAGTGCCTGTGACGTCTGACTTAAGTGTGGCGCCGTCTGACTTTGCATCTGCTGCTGCTGCTGGTGCATGCGCTGGAGCTGCTGCTGCTGGATCTGCTGTTGCTGCTGGAGCAGGCTGTGCTGCTGCTGGAGCTGGGCGAGCTGCTGCTGCTGGAGCTGGTGCTGCTGCAGCTGATGGAACTGCTGCTGCAGGGCATGCTGCTGCTGAAAGGACTGGAGCTGCTGAGGGCGATGCAACTGCTGTGGAGGATGCAACTGTTGCTGTGGAAACTGTAGCTGTTGCTGTGAAAACTGATGCTGATGGGCTTGCTGCTGCTGCTGCTGCTGCTGCTGCTGTGAAAATGCATGTGACGGCTGCTGGGGGTAAGGTTGCTGAGAAATGTGCTGCTGCTGCTGCTGCTGCTGCTGGAGCTGCATTATCTGCTGGGGTTGAAGGTGTAAAACCGGGTGCTGTGGCTGCTGCTGCTGCTGGGCCTGGTGCTGCTGCTGTAACATGTGTGTCTCTGGAGTTACCTTCACTTGGCTGAACAGCACTGCACTGGCATTTGTATGGCCCGGCTGGCTGTGGTTCACCTGCTGTTCTAAATTTTTTGTAGGTGCTGAAAGAGTCTGTAAGATCTACAAAACAAAAGTTAGGTCAAACACGATCAATAGTTCCTGAAATGGACGAATGACAGTTTCTTAGTCAAGAGAATAATAGCATATCCTACATATTTATTCATAATATTCAACCAAGCAGACACAGCAAATGATTGGAAACTTCAAAAACGATACTGCATTTGCTTTTATATTTATTTTGTAACACCAATATCACAAAGTAAATTCATACATTGAGACCACCAAAATTTGAAACTCCATCAGTAAAATGGAATAAGCTAACAAATTAAAGTGACAAGGACTCAGAGTTTGCCAGAGCAGGGTGTGTGAGTCCTGTGCACACCTGGAGGCTGAGCCTAGGCGCCCCCTGGGCTGTGCTGCCACACCTCTCCACTGCTCATCGGTCTCCCGTCAGCTCTGCAGGCCTTCTCCTGGCCTAGGAATGCACTGGGGAATGACAGGTGGTGAAGGCATTTGGTCATCAGGCTCAGCCTCGCCTCAGACCTTCTCGCCACAGCTGCCACTTCCCATTTCCTCCTGTCCTATGGCCCAGAGTCTAGTAAAGAAAGGTTCTCAGTAAATCACGTTCCAGAGGAAAGCAGCCATGACCCAAGCTGTGACTCCAAGAGCCCTTCGCTCCACTGTCAACTTGCTCTGTGCACTGGCACACTACGGAAAAGGAGGCCAGCTCAGATACCACCAGTGCTGTTTAAATGGTGACATTCTCCCAACTAAGAACTCATCATTAGAGCTGGGAAATGATGCTCCCTCAAAAATGACTGAGTTCTTCATGTGGGACAAAAATATTTCAAGCTGGAAAAAAATAATTCAATAGTCAAGCCAGACTATTTCTCTTCTATTTCTTTCTGCTTCACAATGACAGGGAATAAGCTGACAGTTCTGTGTATGCTGAGGAGTAGAAGGATGGTGACCAGCCGATACCCACCAAGCAAAGCAAGTTACTTTTTTAATATCCTATAGGGCACTGAATAAAACAAAAGATACATATTACACAATGAATTTTGTTCAACATGCTCAAGTAACAAATGTTTGAAACCAACTTCTTATGGTCATGGAAATCAGTAAAAATAAATTTTACTAAACTCAATCCATACAACTTTTAACCCTATTAAAAGCATTTAAAATTCAAATACAATTCTAGGAATTCAATTTTAACACATATCAGAACTATACCAAAATTTCAAACATTCTAACATATATCTTTCACTTACACAGATGCCAAAATGCAAAGGTTATATGACCCACAAGGGTAACAGATTTTGGATTTAGTGATAAATAATTAAGTCTGGAAATGAAATAAGTCAAAATCAAGAGCTTGGGCACACCCATCTTTAAAACTGCCTTATGTATAAGGTATCTCTATTAAGGAGATTCAAGACTTCAGAGACATCTGAGTGGCGCTCTAAGCAGAAAAAATCTCTTTTAAACAGAATAATAAGATAACTGTTTCATCTCTGTATTTAAAAGTGTTTTTAAAAATCCAGAAAAGAAGAGGGGAAAATTCACCCCACCACATGCCACCCGCAGAGCCCAGCAGCATCTGGTGCTGTGTGAACACCCCTAGGGAAACATGCGTGTGCAGGGCACCTGCTTGCCTAGTGGGCACCAGCCATGAGCCCTGCACGACAAACTGCTGCGAACAGTGGCTGCTTCCTGAGAAGGTGAAGGGCAATGAGGGGGTGGGAGGCGGCTGGGAATTTAACTTTTCACTGTCCTTTGGTATCATTTAAATTTCTGAATTTTGTACACGTATTACTTTTTCACCCCTCATATGTAACTAGCCCATGGAACTCTGAGGGACGGTAAGGAAATAAACACCCATCTATCTGCATGTGGACAGGGCTGAACCAGTGATTCACCACATACTGCTCCCTGCCTCTCTGCACCTGCCAACCCCAGGTGGAAGGGAGCTCAGGAAGGGGCAAAGGACCTAGACAAACACAGCAGCAGACGTCAGGACAGGACAGAGGCCAGAGGCCCCGACTTTTCAGATTGGCCAAGAAGACTCAGCAGGGTCTGCCGCCTGCAGAAGGTGCTCCATCTGATCTCAGAGGGCTGAGGGAGGCCTGGGTAGTACAAGAGGCAATGTACAGCTATTTCTACTACAGGCTGCAGTTAAGATAGGTCCTCGCCCACTGCTGACCCAGCCCATTAAGGGAGAAGAACAGAAGGAGATTCAGGACGACACGCCAGCTAGGAATGAAGATGGCCATTGGCCTGGAGCCTTCTCCACTTGATGTGGTGAGAGGTGTAGGCTGGAGAGGAGGCATCTGCAAGGCCAGCCATTGAGATGCTGCCCAAAACCCCTACCACATTCAGGTGATCACCTTTTCAACCATCTGATCTGCTTCTGGCTGAATACATGTTAGCCCTGGAGAATGTACGAAAAGAATCTTAATTGCTCAATTACATAATTGTTCTATACGACAAACAATTCTGAATAAATGTCCAGTTTAAATTTTTCCATTACAACTCACAATTCTCCTTTACATTACATTAATACTGAGTTACTGAATGCCACAATATAGAAAGCATCATGCTACACACCACATGGCTTCTAACCAGTATAAATTTGCAATATAAAGAGTATTTTGATGGTAAGTCACAGCCACCCCCCAACAATCTAATGTTCAACTAAATCTGTCTCATTATTTCTAAAGTTTCAAAAAGTCATTTTCTTCATGTCTAGCAGTAAAATGTCCTTATGTTCTCTTGCATTGCTCAAAGTCTCTCAGAAAAATCTCTGCAATTCTTCTCACTAGTGATCAAATCCATTCACTCACCAGAAATGGATGGAGGCTTCTCAGTTTTCCACCTCTAGAGCACACAGCTGAGTATACAGAATTTGTCTCCAATGCAGAGATGTGCCCAAACTCCCTACTGCAGTCAGTTATTTCCATTTCACAGTAAATTATTTTGTCTCTATATCCAAATACAAACATAAGGAACTTTGTATTTAAACCAACATCCATTTTATTTGAAAAACGCAGTACGGCCAGGCGCAGTGGCTCACACCTGTAATCCCAGCACTTTGGGAAGCCGAGGCAGGCAATCACCTGAGGTCAGTAGTTCAAGACCAGCCTGGCCAATATGTCGAAACCCCATCTTTAATAAAAATAAACACAAATTAGCTGGGTGTGGTGATGGGCACCTGAATCACAGCTACTCAGGAGGCTGAGGCAGGAGACACACCTAAGCCCGGGAGGTGGAGGTTGCATCGAGCAGAGATCATGCCACTGCACTCCAGCCTAGCTGACAGAGTGAGACTCTTTTTGTCAAAAAACAACCAAAACATATATATCAGAAATAAGTAGTAACTAACCAACAGTAACTTATCAACACTTTTTGACACCACAAATAAATGAAGAGCAAAGAACATTTCCTATTTCAAATGGATGACTTCTGTCCGTAATTTCTCATCTAAAGAAAGGAAGTAATATTTCTTGAAGTGCCAGAGGCTTCATCCATGGTTTCGCACACCAGCCCAATTAGAGAGATTTTTTATGGCCCACGTCCTGCATATCCCACTGCTGACAGGACAGGTCTACTGCGTGATCCCAGTCTTCCTGCCAGGACCGGTCACTTTCTCAATTCCTCCAACTCAGCAGTATCATCACTCTTCACATCTGTGAGGTCAAAACTGCTAGAATCCTCTTTGCCTCTAGCCTATCATTCTTTATGGTCTTTACTTTCTACCTGTCATGACGCCCTCTGGCTTTCCAGGACCACTGTGGGACTGTCACCTTGCTGCTCTGTGGCTGAGACTGTACCCTGTGGCTTTATCCCACCCACCTTCCTGGACATGGATGCATGGGGACCAGGGCTGGCACCCTCAGCACTGGGCGATACTGGAGCTGCTCCTTCTGTGCGTCCAGCTTCTCCCTAAACTCGGCTGACCTCCATGTTCACATGGGCACCCATCTGGACAAGCCTTGGCCTTCAGCTCTTGGAACTCTTCATCTTGGTGGCCTTCTCCCCCCCCACTTCCTCAGCCACACATTCCCAACTACTCCCGAGACCCATGGTCAGTCGCAGGCTTGTTTACCTCCAGGACCCAGCAAGGCAGCACGGAGCTGTGTGCACCGAAGCATATCCAGGAGCTCCTCTCTAAATGGGCAGCTGCTCAGCTGCAAGGCACTGTTGCTACCCAGGACTTGACGAAGGCCAGCTCGGCATTTTATCAGGTCATTCACCTCTCAAACCAGAAATCCAATGTGTACAAAGAATCTTGTGATTTGGGCAAATAAATTTTAAAAAATTATTTGGGCCAACCTAAAATGTGTCTGGGTAGAACGTGGCCTGTCAGTTACTGGATTGTGTCTTTCATCACCTAAAACTATTGTGCCTCCAAAATGGCTAATTCAAATATACCAAGCTCCGACCAAACTCCGTCCTGCCAGGCTACCAGTGACTCTGACCATTGGGACTGTCCTGTCTTCACTGCACTTCAATCCCCCTTGCCTTCTCTCTAGGCTAGATTCCATTTTATTCCCTCTTGTTACTGTCCTAAGCTATGGCCACCAACCTAAACTGAGTCTTAACCATGTCCAGCAATACTGTCTTCCCTTTCTAGGAATCAACTACTTGAAAATCTATTCTCCTCAAACCCGATGACTTACTCTGTCTTCTCACCTTGCCCCCCGCCATCTTAACTGTCTGCTGTCTACCATTTAAAGGGCATGTTTGTCTCTGTCTTACTCTGGATGCCAGCCAACCGCTGCCATCATCCAAAGAACTGTGTACTACTAACACCCATTGTTTAGGTGGAAGGGAGCTGAGACAAAGATTTTACCTCAGCAACTCTAAACACTTTTTACACCACTGCTATTATCATGCCCAGTAAAATGTTCATTCTCAACATCACCTTCTACCCCAGGCCTTACTGAATTTCCCCCACTTGAGAAACATCAAGCCTTTCCACTGAAAGTGGATGTGGAGAATACTGGATCCCACACTTCAGGCTGTTCCTATGTGCTACAGAGCCATTTTTCTGGGACTTTGAGCTGTTATTCAGAAAACAAAAATATGAAATGAAAGTGTCCAGAACAAGGTGAAACGGCAGACCCAGCGTCACCATCAGATGGAAGAGCCCATCTGGCTGTCAATAGTGGGGCTCCTCAGAGCCTGGCCCCAGACCCTCCTCTTGCTCTGCCCCACCTACTACACGTCCTCACATCTGCCTCCACAGCATCAGTCAGCCTTGTTTCCTCTGGTTCCACCACTTAGCAGACAGCTCCCCCTGCATGTATCAGATACCTCCAACCCAACACATCTGAAAAGAAACTTACATTGTTAAAACCTCCCGCCTTCCCAGTGTCCCTTATCTCTGAAATGGCATCATCTTCCTTCACATTCTCAAGCCAGAAAAGCTGGATTCTCCCCTTCATTTTTTTTCTCTCGAAAACATCACCTCTATATCCCCTTAAGGGGCCTCTCTGCTTCGCTCTTGCCCCTCTAAGATGCACTGTTTACACAATACCTATCAGAGTGTATCTCACCCCAACACAAAGTTCATTTAGTTTCCACTCCACGATGGCCCTATATGGCAAGGCCCCTTTGAAATTCTTCCTAGAACTCATTCACCTACGAAGTTCAAATTGCATTAACTTTCTTTTCTTAGAACTCAGCAAATTCATGCCCATGTTTGGGTCTTCCTTTTGCCTGGGAACCATGCCCTCAGTTCTTCATATGGCCTCTCCTTGTCATTCAACCCTGATATGAGTCACCTACTGCCCAAGGTCCTTCTGACCGTCTCATCTAAAACCGCCTCCTTCCCTTCACCTGCTGTTACAGGACTCTGATTATTTTCTCCAAAACGCCTTTCACCATCAACAGTCCTTTTGTTTATATTTCTCCAATTAATTATGTCTTCTCTACCTAAATTGGTTCTTATTCACCATTTTATCTCCAGTGCCCAGAAAAATGCAAACAGTGGCCAATATACCACCTCAACTACACCTTCTTTCTGTCTTAAATAGAAAAATACCTACTTAAAACTTTTAAGGCCATGTGCAGTGGCTCACACCTGTAATCCCAGCACTCTCAGAAGCTGAAGTATAAAAAAAAAAAAAAAACTTTTAAGATCCACTCTGTATCAATAAGCTCCATACTATAAACTGTAACCTGGTATCAAGGCTTCTTCAACAAATCCATGAATTTGTGCTATTTATTTGTTACTGCCATGAGGTTCATAATAAACAAATCAGGTACAGCTGGTAAACTTCATTAATCTCTTTGTTGCCATTGCTAATTTTAAACTAAGTAAAAGTGAAAATCCTTCAAGGGATAGTACTCCATCACAGACATCCTGGTTCTACCCAGCTGTGTTCAATCTTCCACTTAAATGCAAGCGATTACCCTCTTTTAGTAGCCCTTATGACTCTGAAATATATATATGTATATATACGGCAGTAAAATAGGTTCTCACACAAATACTGCTTGTAAGTTATTTGGTCTGAAAAACACAACCAACAAACTACACTGAAATAGACTGTGAAACCCAATTCTAAAATCCAAAATTGAAATTTTTTTTCTGAAAGAGTGACTTACATGTGCTACATTTGATGGCCGGTTCATCTGCTGAATGTCAGCATTATTAGTAATATTCCTCAATGTCCGCACAGCTGGGCTCCAGGTAGCTATCATTTCTGATCTTTCAGAACTTTGGAGATTTTGTCCAGAAGCCATTAAATTAGCCCGGACCTCAGGGGGGCAAAATGTTACCTGGAACGGGTGGGACATTGGCACACAAGTTAATCAACCCAGGCTCCTTTCCCTGAGGCAGCCTGCGTTTTGCTGCAGCTAATTGTGGGACTTCGGCTGGGGTCCAGTTTAAATTTCTCTCTTGTTTTTCCGGTGATGAATCTGAAGAGTCATCAAACATCAATTCCCCTTTAGATTTTTCAGTGTTGGATTTGGGCGAAAACTGCTGGTCACCTGAAGGAGACCCTTCTTGAGAGCTGGCAGGGCTTGACTTCTCATCTGTACTACCCTCATTCTGAGAATCTTGTTCCTCATTTTCTACTTCCTCCTCCTCTTCCTCTTCCTCTTCTTCCTCTTCATAAATAATCAGACGAGGATGATAAGATGCTTCGTCCTTTTTGGTTTTCTCTGAGACGCAATCCAGAACCCAGTCAGGAGTCACAATTTTAACACTTGCTCGCTTTACAGCACATTCGTATTTCTCCTATGAGGAAAGCAGAAACACACACACAACAAAGCTGTAAATTTCATCACACTTCCCAGAATTATGCGTTTTAGAAAAAAACTCAGGAGAGAAATGCAGTTGAAATGTTGAGCAACTATTACTGCCATTTTAAACATAAGGAAAGTTTGATCTTTTAGACAGCGGACATGAGGCAAAAGTTAAAGCGAACCATACAGTAGTGATCGTAGGAAGGTCTAGTGCCTGTAGCAGGAGTCTTAAAAGACTTGGGTTAAAATTAACTTTTTTAAATGATATTTTAAGTACAAAAGTAGAACTAGCAATCCTATGGAAAATTATGAAATGAATAATTGCTATCTAAGTTTTTACTGACGGATAATATTTAGAAATCTAGTTTTCCATGACGGTTAAGTAAACTAACAGCGTGGCAGAGTGCCGCCAATGTATCACGTGCACTTGTGGAGGGTGGCTGACTTGCAAAGAACAGCTCTATTCATGATCCAGTATTTATGGAGCTCATGCTATATGCCAAGCAGCACTAAGGGATGGCGACACAAAGAATGCAACAAGTCTCTGACCTAACAAGGCTCACAATTTGGTTCTAAAGAGAAACTAAATACGAAATGCAAATACAATATAAAACCAGTGCTGAATCACGTGGTGACAGATTGGAAGAGGATCTCGTCAACAAAAGCTGGAGGACACCTGGAAAGCGCTGCTAAAAGGTGAGCTTTGGCTGGGGCATGAATGATGACAATTTGCACAAGAAAGCAGAAAATACAGCCCAAAGGAAAATATACATGCCTGGAGTAGGATGTATCTATGGCAAGCTAACAGAGGCCTTTCCTCTGGTAAAGGTTGCAGAATGTGGAGGGCCCAGGAGAAGGAATAACAAAGAAAGAGGAAATACATAAAAAATGCTAACTAAGAGTAATACAACAATAAAGCAACTTTAACATAAGGGAGTTTGTAAATTTGGCTTTGCTTTAAAAGCCTAACACAAAACAGCAATTCTCCAGCAAACACAGAATCAGGGCCCTGCTAAACTCCACTTCCTGTTGCAGAGCCCCAAGGCGGCACCTGAAATTTATGGGTGGAGTAAGTCACAGGCAATAGGGAAGCACTGTTCACCCAGGAGACGCAGATCCTTGCAAAGAGTGAGCTGTGCACACTGCTCAGTGACTTAACCTGTTTTTGTGAGGCTGTTCTTTCTGAAACCTTTTTAAAATACAAGAAAAACCTAGTCATGGGAGATACCCATGAATAAGAAGCTAAGCAAAGGAAAATGGATGTAATCATAATCACACTGACTAGAGAGGACCACAATTAACATTTTTAGGGTATAGCTTAAACTATTTTTGTCATAAATATATACGCACATATATTAAAAGGGCAAAGGGAAAAAACATAGTCATAGTGAACAAATACTTTATGATGTTCCTTTTTCACTTACAATATTGTGAACAACCTCCTCCTATGACAATATGTATACTTTCATGCTCGTTTTTAACTTTTTAATGTACATTTTCAAACACAGACCAAATTAGACACTAGTGTAATAATTCCCTTGTACTTGTCACCCAGTTTCAATAACGGGCAGCCTTTTACAAACCTTGCTTCTCCTTGACTTTGTTTATGAATCTCAAATTGATAAAGACTTTCTAAACCACCGTAGTTATTATAGCAGCAAAATGAACTATGATTCACCGCATCCTCAGGCCCTCTTCACATCTCCCCAGAAGTCTCAAAGGCTCCCCCAGTGTTAGCCACATAGTTATTTCCAGTGTTTCACTACTAGGAAAAACTGCAGTTACATTTCATGACAAATTCCTAGGTTTTGGTGTTGAGGTTTGAAAAGTAATACAGATTTAAGGCTTCATAGCTATAACTACACTTCCCTCCCCAAATAGGCTACACCAATTACACTTCCAACAGCTATGTAAGATGTAAGAGTATATCAATTTACCTATACCCTTCATAATATGTTTAATTTTTTTATCCTAAAAACCATGTTGTTCTTAAACATTTAAAAGCATAAAATTTTATAAAGATTTCCCCAGATGATAAATACAGATGATAAATTTCTACTAGAGATTTTCAATTTCTGAACTACCCATCCCAGAAGATCCTCAGAGTTATTTTAGGAAAATATAAAGTCCAGCTACACAGCAAAATACTTATGAACTAATTATTGAATACAAAAATATCTGCTTGATTAACATATGAGTATATGTAATATGGTTTACATATTACTTTTTCAAGGTAAAAAGATATTTGCTGAAATAATAAAATATGAAGAAAGTTATTTTTAATTCTGTTTTAACAAATACCAGCACGCACACACACACACACACACACACACACACCCCCCCCCCCCCAAAACTATTACCATGAAGAGGAGTCACTGAAAATGTTAGACATAAAAGAGAGAATTTCACACTTAAAAGGCTGGGATCCAGTAGGCTCTTGAGCTCCTAGTTTGTACAGAATGCTGGCATTTCACATTTCAGAAATAACTTTACTATTTCCTATGGAAATCTAAGTAAAACATTTAGGTAAACAGCCTTACTATATTTCACTCAAGTTTTCTCTCACTTTTCACAAGACAGGTAATTTTTAATCACTGAAAGACAGTAACTGTTACAACAAAGATGATTTCAGAGCAAAGCAATGTTTAGATGCCTTTGCCCGAGACAATTTATAAGCTACATTATTCTAAGGTTTGTATCCTCAAAACTTCTCACTCACTAAGGGCCAGGGACCTCAAGAGCCAACCATGTCCCCTCTCCCCAGCAACTAAAAACCATACCCTGTTTCTGTTGGCTTTAAGTTATAAATTCTTTCATTCTTCTCGGTTTGAAACTTTTAAACTTCAATAGTGTAAAAGGTAGTTTTATTATGCCATTTGCACAAGCTTTTGTTATGTGCTCATTTAAAAAAACAAAAACAAACATTTACTTTAAAAAGAAATGTTATTTTTGTGTATAGTATGCTGGTCTCCAGCACTCATATAATTTATAAATTAGAAGAAACTATTTAAATTCACCACTATTAGGTTTACAAATTTATGTTTGAATAGATTACAAAATATAACAATTTAAGGGAATGATACAAATTCAGTCTTTTTAAAGGGATTTAATTTTTCAAATATTGTGGTTATTTAGTTACATAAGCCACAGATATAATCAATGAATCAAGAATATAACAGCTAATTATAATTTGCATTAACTTAAAACCATTTTGGTTTTATAAATAGACTATGCCAGAATATACAGTTCCTTCAGTTCATTTTATAGACTAGTGCTTCTCAGCCTTCAAGGGGTGAGGGAGGAAGAACCAGGGAAGAGGCGAGGTGAAGCAGGGAACACCAAGCAGAGAAGGGTGCATGGCCAACCATGATCCAACAGGAGTGAAACACTATTTCTTAAAAACAGGCAGACATGAGGACGAAGTCCAATCTGTCTCTTTTTGGTCCTGTGATCTTACCTGAAAGTAACTCAGTGACACTGAAGAGTTGTTACTACTCCCTGAAGTTTTGGAAATTTATGAGAGCCTTATTTTATTTGTTACAAAAGCTGGTGGGGGAGGAAATGGTTGAGGGAATGCTAAGTCCTACAATGATCAAGACAATGCCGCATAGTCGAGAAATTCTCCTGCAAACATTCTGGTTATGTACCACCACTCATATTAAAAAAATATCTGGAGGTATGTACATTAATCTTCCAGAAAAACAGCTACCAAAAAAATAAAAATAAAAGGAATTATTTCTTATTCAAAAATTTACTACAAGTTGATCAGTTTTTTTAAATTGAATTTTATTAGAAAATATTACTAAGGGCAATGATCACTTATTACAACAGATATACAACATCAGTCTTTTTCTGCAGCTGCCATATTCATGATTGTAATATATTTTTAAAAAATGCTCATACATCATGTAAGTTATACATATAAATTTTATTTTTATTTTTTTGAAACAGGATCTCACTCTGCTGCCCAGGCTGGAGTGCAGTGGCACAATCATGGCTCACTGCAGCCTCAGCCTCCCAGACTCAAGCAATCCTTCCATCTCGGCCTCCTAAGTAGCTAGGACCACAGGCATGAGCTACCACGTCCAGTTAATTTTTCATTTTTTGTAAAGCTGAGGTCTCACTTTGTTGCCCAGCTGGTCTCAAACTTCTGGGCTCAAGAGACCCTTCCACCTTGGCCTCCCAAAGTGCTGGGATTTACAGGTATGAGCCACCACTTCTGGTCCATGTAATGTCTTACTACTTCATTGTCTTCTCAGGTAGTTATGCTTGAGCATTAAAAACATCCTGTATGCTTCTCATTATTAACTGCTTTCTTTCTCTTTCTTTACATGTGGGCATTATGGCTTCTTAAAAATTATCTAAGGCCAGGTGTGGTGCTCAGGCCTGTAATCCCAGCACTTTGGGAGGCCGAGGTAGGCAGATCACTTGAGGTCAGGAGTTCAGGACCAGCCTGGCCAACATTTGGTCCCTACTAAAAATACAAAAATTAGCTGGGCATGGTGGCAGGTGCCTGTAATCCCAGCTACTTGGGAGGCTGAGGCAGGAGAATTGCATGAGCCGGGGAGGTAGAGGTTGCAGTGAGCTGAGATCGCACCAGTGCACTCCAGCCTGGGCGACAGAGTAAGACTCTGTCTCAAGAAAAAAAAAAATTATCTAGGAACAGTAATGTGTGTAAGAAAGGGGTTAGAGAAAGGAGTGGTGAGTATCTGTGTTTCAGTTTCCTTAAAGGGATAGCAGGACTTCCTTCATGGTATGCCATGAGCAGCACTGTACTGGCACTTAGTGCTCACTAATGGGTGCCTATTAGTGTTATTTTTATTACCGGCAAATACAAAATCTGCTTTTAACAAATATTTACCAGTGCAGAAGAAACAAAGTCAGCATTAAAATAGTAGTTCATTTTTCCCTATGTTGAATTAGTTCATTTAAAACTGGGAAATTAAAATTGGAAAAGCAAAAAAGACTTATCTTTCTTTTCCAGTGCATAAATGAAATCAAGAATGAAGAACAAATACATTACATAAGACAATATTATAACTCCACTATTGACTTAGATAATCTTTATACATGCGTAATACATGTATACATAATATCTTGTTTAATATCAACTTTTAAAATACATGGAGTATTTGTTTCATCTAAAAATAATTATAGTAGCATATTTGTTGTCTTATTCACAAGCATGTTTGGCCAAATAAAATGATTTCTTTTAAGTGCCTCTTTGTTGGGATAAATAAAGCTTAATTAAAGCAATTATATATAGACCTTGCGACTTAGATATGGTTTTCCTTCCAAATAAAAATTTTAAAAGATTCCACTATACACTTAAAAAATTAGTCTAAAGTCAAGACATACTTTAAAATATATACTATATCCTAAGGCCCAAAGAGTTACTAAGGACTTATCACCAAAATATTTTGGAAGGGGAAAAAACCCTAAATTAAGGCACTAGAATTAAAAAGTCAAGTATAATTCGAAACAGCTTTGACAAACACACTCTGTTCACATATTGCCTCTTAAATTATAATTCTGGCTCAGTTAAAAAGTTAAAGGTTTCATTTCCCCTTCAAATTAACTATGCGAAAATCAAATTTTTGCTATAAATCAACATTAATGTAAAAAGAACCCACTATTTTAACCAAAGCATACTGTTTATCACTTAAATTGTTATGCAAAGTAGGTTTTTTACTTAAATTTTAAGAGTCACATCATACATTTTCATAGAAAGAGTTTCTGCTTAAACAGTGTGCTTACTAAGTTACTACTGAACTCACTAGCTCAAAATCTCTATTGCTGTTGGGAAACTAGCATAATGAACAGCATACCTTTATGAATCACTTCTGATTAGTTTCAAAGATTGTATAAAATGGAATGCTCTTGGCAGGGTAAGGCTCGTATTAGCCCTCTACTCTATATCTTACTCCAGTGCCTTTACCAGATACTGCACTTTTTTCTTCTAGATTTGTGATTGGATATACTCAGATTAAATAATATGATGAAAATATTAACTCAGACTGAAAGCAATTAAAGAAACGAAGTCAATGACTGATACATGGAAAAAATTAAGTAGTCAAAAGACTTTTCTACTACAAATATGCTAAACTTGATTCTCAAATGTATAAAAAAAATTGTTCATGAAAGAGAAAAATGTTATATTACTTTTTTATAAAAAACTATAGAACAGTGGTTCTGAAACTTGAGTATGCATCAGAATCACCCACCAGAAGACCTGATTACACAGACTGTTGGGCTCATGTGATGAAGTCTGGGAAGGGGCTGAACAGGCTGCATTTCTTTTTGTTTTCTGAGACAGAGTCTCGCTCAGTGACCTAGGCTGGAGTGCAGTGGTGTGATCTCAGCTCACTGCAATCTCCACTCCTGGATTCAAGTGATTCTCCTGCCTCAGTTTCCCGAGTAGCTGGGATTACAGGCACCCACCACGTCTGGCTAATTTTTGTATTTTTAGCAGAGACGGGGTTTCGCCATGTTGGCCAGGCTGGTCTCGAACTCCTGACCTCAACTGATAAGCCTGCCTCGGCCTCCCAAAGTGCTGGGATTCCAGGCGTGAGCCACCGTGCCCAGCCAACAGGATGTATTTCTAACAAGTCCCCAAGGAGGGCAGATGCTGCTGATCCAGAGACCCCACTTGGGGAAACACAATCCATATGACTACACCATTGCTCAGGGATGAGAGCTCTATGCTTATCAAGACAAAAGTCATTGTCACATATTCCAGATGATGAAGAAGGAAACAGATCAAAAACTTCACCAAAGGCAAGGTATGAGGTTTTTTTAAAAAAAAAAAAATGGTGAAGGGAACTAAAAACACATTTTTTTAACAAATAAAAATGAACCAAAGTTTTACTGGATTTGAAAGGAAATTCTACAGATTAATAAAATTTTCCTATTTTCCCCATGAAATAAAGCCAGATTTCATAGTATTTAGAAAGGTTATAGCTGGCTTAAAATTTACAGTCATCTCACATCTTTTGTATCATGAAGCCAGATATAAATAATATAAACCAGTATAATCAGTTTTTGTAAATGAAATATAATAATTTAAAAGAAGCTCAAGAAAGACTTGTGATTACTGGAAATTCTTAAATGACACACAAAAAGAAGGTGGCACGAGAAATGCTTACCCCCTTTGGCTCTGGAACAATCAAATGCGTACATTTCTTATTGAGGGTTAGCTGGCAATCCCCCCCCCCATAGAACGTAACCAAAGCCCACAGGGCACTTCTGTCTTCAGATGACACCTGATAGAAAAGTAGAAAGAAGGCTTTTACCATAAATCTCAACCTGTGCATGACTGTATTTTCATTTTAGCAATACACTGCAACAATTCTGTTTCTCCCTTAATAAAATTAACCTAAGAACATTTGTGGAAAAAATAGAGAAGCTCTTAGCGATCCGCTTATTATAATAAAAACTTCTATCACAATAGTTTTACAGATATAAATGACTTATTTTTGCCTTGTCACCAAATGAATTTAAAAATATTTATATACACATTCCAAAAAGCAGAATGGAGGATTATTTCAGTCTATAACAAAAATAGACAGGGGAAAAAAAAGCAGGAAGATGTAGTACGCCATTCCAGCTTTCATTTGTGTCACTTTTGAAAATGTTTTAATACAACAGCAATACCAAAATCATATTTAGGAATGCCTTTATGCTAATGGTAACAAATACTAATTATGAAATGAATAAAATAAAAACAAAGATAAAAATACGGTGGCTTATAAGTTCAGGGGAAAATGTAAATATTACTCAACACAGGAAAGAAAGACGGCAAGCATAAAAGGAAAAATTCTCATGCTTGCGCGGTGATGAAGTGGACTCCAGATACAATGGCTTATGTGGTCAAACAGGCTTTCACTGTAACAACAGAAACAGCTACCATTTATTGCCTGCCTACTATGTGCCAGGAACTGTGCCAAGTGCTTTATCTATGCATCTAACCCTTATAACCACCATGTGAAACAGGAATCATTAGCCCCATTTAAAGATAAGGAAACACTAAATTACACCTAATAATTGGAAAAGCTGGCTTTTAAAACCCAGGTCTGTCTATACCCAGGTCTAACTCCAAACTGGATCTTTCCACTGTTCTCTAGCACTTCTCTAAGGGCAGTTACTGATGGGAAAGTCCAAAATAACTTCTTAAAAAAATGAAATTTTAGAGTCTGAAAAGCAAAAGAATATTTAAGAAAAATAAAGATATGAGCATTATTTTCTAAGATAATCATTTAACCAAGTAAATTTTTTCTGGATAAATTTATTGTAAGTTGAGGATTATAGTTGTTGAAGAATCAGGAACTTTGTCTCAAGTTAATTTTTTAACAGTATTGATAGTAGCATTTTAATCTCTTTTTAACTGCCGGTATGCAGCTTGACAATAATTTAGCATTCTTCAGCTACTCTCATCCATTTTACAAACATTTCTAGAAATTATTTTGTACTACACACTACTCTATGAATATTAACAAGAACATGTTAGCTTTCTAAAATCACCTTTCAAATCATTATTTTGTATCTTGTTAATTTAGTAAGTCAATGTCACATTTCAGAAGACCGGACCACGTTATTTTTATTAGAGGCTTTCACAAAAACACTTATATCCTGCAGCTTTTGGAGAGCTGAGATTTAATTATATGATAATACAGATCAATCCAATGAGTCATTATAAAATCTTTATTAAAAATGAAATTAAAAAACATAATCTAGAGATGCCTTTATTACCAAGATCTGGCTATGCGTTCAGCTAAATATTCTTTTTATTTCACTGACTGAAGTAGATCTAGTCCTATACCCTATTTGGCCTGTATCACAGGCGTAGACCTCAACAGGGTGCAGTATATTGCTGTGGAAAGAACATCACATAGGGAGGAATGGAGGAGACCTGGAATTAACACAACGCCTCCAATAACTAGTTTGTGTCAACTTGGAAAACTTCCATAACCCAGCTTCTTCACTGATGTACGTTTGGATTAAATGACTTTGAACATCCATACCAGCTCATTTAATGAATCTCCATCAGCACCATTAATAATTAAGAATGTTCTTTCCACACCAAAATGTTAACAATAGTTACTTAGTGGTGACAGGATTATGGGGATATTTTTTATTTTCATTTTTATACTTTTCTGTATTTTCCAAATTTTCAAAAGCATTAATTTTATAATTGGGGAAAAGTGCTTTTCTTTTTTAAAATCCATTTTCCCAAAATACCAATCTTATCATGTTGGACAATAAACCTTTGATGTCTCCTCAGTGCTATAAGGCTAAAACCCCAACGACTCCCCTGTGGTGTCCGGGCCCTTCCTGTCTGGCTGGCTCCTAACCGCCTCCTCCTGCCCATTGGCACTGCCCCCGAAGGCACCTGCAGTCCTCACCACGTTCTGTTTCCCTGTGCCCCAGCCGTGCCCACCCTAAGTCCTCCTCCTCTAAGACTCGGCTCAGGTAGCATTACCACTGTACTCCCACAGCAAGCTGGACAGAAATCTAAATACTTCCTTCTTACACTCTACAACTATCTGCTTGCTTGTCTGTCCTCCCAACTATACTCCAAAGCAACCAGGAGCAGAGGACTAGAATTTCAAGTCTGTGCCCCCCGGGAATAAAAGCTTTCCTTTAAACCAATCAGGAACACTCCCTTCTCCTTCAGGTCACTACCCCCAATAAAACACTCCTTGATTCTAGCTCCCAGGATTTTCTCCCTGTCCAGTCTTATTTATGAACTCTAACACTCCTTATTAAAGAGTCTTATGTGATGTCCTGAACTTCTCTGAGATCTGTAATAGTACCTAGTACAGTGCAAGGCACATGGGTAGGCAGTCAAGAAATACTGTTGATTGAGATACAGAATGGAAAGGACTTTTTAGTCTTCTAGATTTAAATCATGACCTGGCCAGGCTCTCCATTACACTCTTGACCTATTCCCCAAAACCTACCCAGCACATTACAACAGAGGCCTCAGCCTGCATCAATACCGGGTCAGAAGAAGGCAGATGATCTCTGTGCTTCCCAACTTCTGCTGGACAAGCTCCCTTCCCTACCTCTCCCTGGGAGAGCTCTGGAAGACTCCAACAAAGAGCTCCAGCTTGTATCAACACCCTGACGGGGAAAAGACAGAAGGTCACTGAGAACCACCAAGCAAACAGTCCTTTTGTAAAGCTGGGGTCCTGCCTGGCGTGTGCATGTGAGCATGTGAGCGCATGGGTGTCCCAGTGTGCAGAAAAGGTGCAGATCCCTCTGACAGTCTCCAATCAGTTCAGAATAACCACCGTGAGCACTTCCTGTTTCTGTACCTGGTGCCCACTTTCTTTTTTGCGTATGTTGCAGCATAACATATTTGCCCAAGGTCTGTCCCCTCCTAGACTGTATGTTTACTGAGAGAGAAATTGCATCTTAATTAATGTGTACCCCTTTGCACTGCTCCTGTCACAAAGGAAGTGTCCATCAAGGATTTGTTGGACCAAAGTCCCTTAGCTGCACACTGTACATGTTTGTTAACATATCTTAAAACCAAAATAACATTTTTTTTAGCAACCACAAAATATTCGTGCTCCCAAAGCACTTTTCTTAAACTACTATTTCCAGGGTTTCTTTATAGAAGTGACTATTAAAGTCTTCCCTATCCCTATTTGCACAATCTTTCTCAACTTAAAAGAAATGCATTTGTTTTACCCCATGACACACTGGGGACGTCAATTCATCATGCTAGGTGATGAACTGCGTAAGTATAGTAAGCCCATAAAGATCACACTAATTCTGGATGGTGAATTTTCTTATCCACTGAATTTGCTAAAAGGATATAAAACACTATCAAAGATCTTGCCAACAAATTAACCTTTTTGTCCACCATTGACCCAGCCACTCCCCTTGATGAGTTTAGCACCAAGGTAAAATTCAACCTTTTATCTGACAGTGGGTAAGCAGTACCTCTGCCCAGTTTGTCACCAGCAGGGCCCCTTCCCAGACCATACAATAAAATGACACTATTCCATTGCTAAGAATCGAGCTATTCATGTTATCTGCCCAGTTTGCTCACCCAGTTGTTTCTTTATGGATATCCATCTTCCTATTCCCACAGTGACTACACCGGTGACTTCATCATGAGAACCCAACATCTACTTAGACCCCTCAGCCTGCGACTGAGCCAGCTGATATTCCTGTATCTTTTTCTATCATCCTTTTCCTCCTCTTCCTGGGTCACAGAACAGGACTGAGGATACACACAAACCTATGTACACCTACCTCCTACCAATTTATGTTCTAAATCTTTACCTAGGTTGTTGTTATTTCCCAGCAATAAAATAAAAATGATTAAGTCTGACTTTATCTTGGCTTCTAAAAATAATATCCTGCTCCTCCAGTGTCATCTCTGTTTTCAAGCTCCTTCTTTCATTCCTCCCCAAATCTCTCTAACAATGCATGCTATCCAAGGGTCGACTCCCAGTTATCTGCTCCTCTCTCTATTATGCTCTGCAGGAATTTCCTTCATGCCACAGGATCTCCAAGTTCCTACACTTCCATACCTGATCAACAGCCCAAAGTGTGTTTCAAACCAACGTCATCATCTCTCCTCGCCAATCAGGCTCCTCTCTATTTCCCAGCTCCATCAGTGATGCTGCCACTTTACTGGTGCTCCCCGCGTGAAACAATGACATAATCTTTGGCTCCTGATCCCCATGAGAAGGCATCGCCATGGGATCTGGCACAGGGAGGTATATAGTAAGCATCGGCTTCTCATTCTTTTCACCACAAGCATCCCACGTCCCCAATACCTGCTGAGTCCCATCTGTTGCTAAGTCCCATATTGTACTTGCTACCCCAAATCCAATCTCCATTTGTCAAAACTCCAGCCTCTGTCCTGCCCTGCAAGTCATACCCAGAGCTCCTAAACCAGTTTACCTGCAATGATCACAAGTGATTCTAATTTTGTTTGCTTTTTTGTTTCCCAAGTTTTCTGAGGTAAATATTTGTAATCCAAAATTAAATAATGAGAAAAAAAGTGATGAAACATCCTGCTACCTACTTTACCCACTTTAAACTCATATACCTTGGTTTCCCATCATCTCTACCCATCTACCTGCCTGACCACTTTTTCTTCTACATGCCAATGCATACCCTTGGCTGACACGGATACCTTCTTTCCTAGCCTCTTGTGCACTGCTGACTTCTCCTTCCACCTTGCTGTATGCAGAATGCCTTCCTCCCTTCCCCGTTTCCTCCAATCCTGCCCATTCTTTCTGGTCCACTCAGACCTGCCATCCTCTCTATCAAGGCTCCTTGCCTCACAATCCAGACCAATGCCCTCTTTCCTAAGCTCATACAGTCACACCTATGCCCCTTGAGTTGTTATACATGTATCATGTATGTATGTCTATACTATAACCTAATTTATTACGTCTATTATATTACAGTCCATTACAAATATAAACTCTGTTAAACATAACTATTAGTTCTTTGGAAGACTAATAATTCTCTCTGGTGCTAAACTCATAGTTAATATTTAACAATGTCTAATTACCTCATTTGAAACCCTATAATCATCTTATACTCACATACTTTTGATTCTTATTATTTCACCAAATCAAGTCTTCAAAATCCCATGTCATTGTGACGTTCATCTCTGAAAAATGCCCACAGGACTCCCTGTCCCTGTCCCAAACTCAGCGTGGCCCTTCTTCCTCTCTCCCTTTCTTATTCAATTGGAATCTTTTCTGGATAGTGGGCTCTGAGTCTCTGAAGCCCAGAAATCCAACCAATGCAAATAAAATTAAATTTAAAAATTCACATTTTAGCCTAAGTACATTGTGTTTACACATAAGTAGTAATGCTTTCATTTTTAAAACTTTCCTGATACGTTGATTGTAAATTTGGAACATACAGAGAAGTAGAGGAAAACAATAAAAAATTACATGTAACCATAGCACCCAGCATTTAAAAGGTTTTCTCATTTTAGCCAGCTTTAAAGATCATTCATGTAAACATACACTTATAACAGATATGAAAAAACACTGCAAAATACAAATACCAACAAAATTCCTGTTAAAGAGATTTTTTTTAAAAAGCCAATTTTGCTATTTGAAGGATCTCCATCAAATTGATGTCACAAAAACAAAAACAGGATTTTAGAGAACTTCCAGAACACAAGAGACACAAACAACAACACAGTAACCACAGGTAAATTTACTTACTGCTTGGACAGCGGAGAGGGATCAAGTTTAGACTGGTGATCTCCTTTGTATTAACTGTTGAGCCTGGCCAACAACCTAACAATGCTAAATCAAATACTACCCAGCTCCATAACTGTCTATCACAAAAGCATAAGGAAAAGCAAGATTATAACCAAATTTCTTTCCATCTCACCTAATAACTTGGATGTGCCCCTGCCTCAAAGGTGTGTATAGAGAAAGATGACAAAATACTTTCTCAAAAGTACCACCTATGAGCACCAAAATGACAGCCTGGGATGAGGACTGTCAGGTCAAGTGAGATGGGATATTCTATGGTGAACTTTTACCTTCCTAAGGACCAGTGATTTTAAACAAATTACTCCACATAATTTTAAAAAGACTTTAAACAATAACAACTTGATTTTTTTTCTAATAGTTTTTAATTATGATTTGAGGTTTTTCTTAGCTGGGGGGGTTAGAAAAACAAAATACCATAAAAAAATATTAAATATTCAGATACCCAGAACTAACCACTGTTAACATTTTGGTTCCTCGTTTCAGGTATCTCTTATATACTTTATTTGGTTGGTGTAATATTGTACATACCTATGCTATAGCCTGCTTTTGCCACTTAAAACATTTCCCATGTCTTTACATGTTTTTATAAAACAGAATTCAAAAACAGCTAAGCAGCTAGACTACTGTATATGTATATATAATAGGTTTCTCAAACATTCTCAAATAGTAGATGATCTGATTGTTTCCAATTTTACCATCTTATAAATAATGCTTACAAGTAAGTGTGAGCACTTTTATGTGTCAGTCTGTCTTTACTTCTATCAACTTGGGAAAAGTTTCTAAACATAACAGAAATGCAGGTGAAAATGAAGTAAGTATTTTAAGGCTCTTGACACTGTTCCCCTTTCCTAGGAAGCTGCTGCACTGACTCCCCTTTCTGCAGGCAGGAAGCTTGAGTGTCTGTCCTCAGCATCTCCACCAGCACTGAACACACTGTTACAAATTCGATGAGCAAAAATTCTTATCTCATTGCTATTAAAATATTCATATCTTTGATTATAAAGTGTATCAAATATTTTGTTATATTATTAGTAATTCCTCTTTATAGCTTCTAAATTCATTTCTCTGCCTTATCTGTTAAGGTCTTTTTTATTCTTATTGATCTGTATGATCCCTTTATTTATTAAGAAAATTCTTTGCCTGTATTTCTAACTGAATTTTCCTTATCTTTTAATTTCATTTTTAATATTTTTTCATTTGAAGTTTTAAACCTTTGCAATTTTTTAAATAAGAAAGACCATTTTCACCCATCAGAAACTTTAAATCTTAAAAGCAAGCACAAACATTTAAATAATTTTAAGTGTCATGAGTTCATATTAAATATAAAGTCAGTTTAGGAAACAGCTTCTGTAAAACAGGTTAGCAAACAGCTCATAAATCCAATCATACAAAAACTCAGAAGTGTCACATATAAATAACTCAAAACTAACTGTAACCATGCTTACCTGAGAAAGGCAGGCAGTGATTCCAAAAAAAATCTGACATGATTCTGGAGAAAAACCATTTACTCTGTTTGACAGTTATTAAGATTACAATGAAATAAGATCAGTGCAACCTGTACTTCACCAACAGATATTACCCACCCACCTCCGTCCCCACTCAGTCCATTTAGGAAAGAGACAGACTTAAGATAGCCAAAGAAGAGTACAGGGCAGAATGGAATCCAAGAGAAGTGGGTGGCACAGAAAGAACTGAGTGCTTTTCTGTAAAGTACATTTTGAAATCTAATCTGTCCACTTATATCATAAATCAAATGGGTAAAATATACTTAATGGGGGAAGCCTTTTGACTTCTGATAGCTAGCTAACTAGATACACATGTATAAACACACACATGCATATACAGGTACATACACACATATGGCACAGCAGTTATTTTAAAAGCAAAATTAAAATGTCTTAAGTTTCTTTTAGAATGAAACATTGTGACTGCTTCTGTTGCACAGTAGGAAGAATCCTTCATAAAAGAGCTTGATTGAGCTCTAGTTTTATTATCTCTAACTTTGTGAACTCAGGCAAGACAACTGTGAGCTTCAACTTCCCCTTTTTTAGAACAAAAGTTGGAACATGTAATTCCAAAGATCCTTCCTATTTCTAAAGCTGATCTGAAAAATTCATTCAAAATCACTAACAAGCACTTACTACACATCACACACTGGGAATTTAACAAGACACAAGGCAGTTACGATCTATATGTGCCTGTAATTCACAGTCTATTCAGAGCAAACAATGACTTTTTCTGAATAATTTGGAGTGTGTAGAATTCAAAAGGGATCAAAGTATTACTTCTCTTTCCCCTATAGTAGAAAAATATACCTATTGAGATAGATGAATCAAGAAAATATCAGCTTAAAAATTGTATTCCAATTTTGAAGTCTCCTATAGAGGTATACAGATGACTCTTATAAATACTTGAGACTTCCCTGACTATAAAAACTCTGTAGACTGCAATCTGATGCCTTCAGCCCCATTATCCAAGATCTGTTTCCATCCTCTTCCTACCTTAGCTCATGGATTTTCTTCTTCCAAAGACTTGGGGAAACATTAACAAAGGCAAATCTCAGAGCACACTGACTACCAGTAAGTCTCTGGGGCTCCCTTGTTTGTTCTTATGGATAGACAAGTAAGAGCTCAAAGAAGATCCCAGCAGCCAGGCGCGGTGCCTCAACCCTGTAATCCCAGTACTTCGGGAGGCCGAGGTGGGTAGATCATGAGGTCTAGAGATCAAGACCATTCTGGCCAACATGGTGAAACCCCGTCTCTACTACTACTACAAAAATCAGCTGGGCGTGGTGACGCACACCTGTTGTCCTAGCTACTCGGGAGGCTGAGGCCAGGAGAATCTCTTGAACCCTGGAGACGGAGGTTGCAGTGAACCGAAATCGCACCACTGTACTACAGCCTGGGCAACAGAACAAGAATCCATCTCAAAAAAAAAAAAAAAAAAAAAAAAGAAGATCCCAGCTTCCTAAGGAGTCTTGTACAGAGAGGAAATGATCTCGTACAGCAAAATTAGCCTCTTAGCTCTATTCCCAATCTTTTTCACTTCTTATAAAAATAATAACAAAATAAAAACAGGAATTAATTTCCTTCAACTCTTTAAGGTATGTGTACAAAAAATATTAGAACCTCTGTGGCAGAGTTGCTAAAGTTCTACACATCCTCCAAGAACTGCTTGTAGAGGGATGTTCTCTGTTTCTCTGTGGTTCTCTATAAATATTTCATTATAAGTTTCCTTCCATCTGCATTGATTCAATGGGTAATAAGTGCATTCAAGAGAACTGCCTGGCTTAGCTGCAAAATAAAATAGAGCACATGACATAGTATCTTGCCAGGTCTAAAATTTTAGCAACTGTATGGGTATCAGTTATTGCAAAAGAAATAATTTCCACAAGCAGTTACACTTGGAATAACAGTCCAGTAAAGCATCATCTTTTTAGGATGAAAAAGGAGCCACCAGGCCTAGAAGAGTAACAGCAGGACTGTAGAATGCCTCATTTCTGACTCCTGACACAGTGCCAGGGCAGGGGCACATCCAAGAAATGCTCCATGAGCAAAGAAGGCAAGCAAGGAAGCTCCCCTGAGGGCAGAAATGCTCTTCTGCACCACTCTATTTTCACTACTCAACCCACAGCACATGTGTGCTGAATTAACACTCCTTCTACCCAATGCAGTTAAAAGGATTAACAATGTATAAAACTAAAAATTTTCTTCTCATGTTTTCTTCCCCAATTTACTCTTCAAACAATTCATGATTTGATTCACAAAGACTTAGAATTTTAGTAATATTCCTCATCTAGTTATCACCACAAAAGCTGAAGAGAACCAGAACTCCTGCCTCCAGTTCCGGCCTAAAGCTACTTGTCACAGCTGAGCCCCCTTTCAACATGAGTAATGACAAGGACCAGGTACATAAAATTTGAAACAGGATGAAACAGTAGGAATATAAGATGTAGACAAAACAATCTGTCCTAACAAACGAATCCACTTTTCATCTCGTAACTATCATTTCATTCACCCCTAAACCCAGTCACCCTTTCTCTCCTCCCTCCTCCACAAAAAGGATACGGCAAAAGAGCTCCACACTGAACGGACAGAATCACCCAAGAAGGCTGAAAAAGAAAAGATTAAATCAAAAAGTATTCTCAATTTACAAGTGGCATGTTATTATTTTACTAGTGTTGTTCTTAGAAATTAAAAGCCTCTGTTATAACCTATTTTAAAACATCCAGATTACAAGTATGTATATTCAAACAGAAATATTATAGTCAAAGATTAGTTACTAATGCCCAAGATGAAAAACCCAATCACAGAATGAAGTACTACCATATTTTTAAAAAAAATATGTATAAACATTTAAGTTTCAGGTTTACACACTTATTACTGCTGACCCCATGACTAGAAGGACGGGGAACTGCCACCCATCCTGCCCCACCACCACCTCCACCTCGTCCAGGGCATAGACGGCCCCTCATCTGCTCCTTTTTGAATCCCAAATTCAATCAAGTCCAAACTCATGAGGTTTTTGTTTGTTTGTTTTAGTGAAGTCAAATAGATACGATGTTTGTAAGCCACAAAAATTATTTCTCACTGCCTGAGAATCTTTTTATAAACTCTAAAACTAAGATTAATTATAAAACAGATTAATTACTACCTATCTGGGTAATTTATATTTTTCAAAAAAATCTTTTTATATTTAATTTTTATAATTACACAAATCATTATCCTGATAACTCTATTTCACAAAATTACTATCTAAAAATGTTGTAATGCCCCCATTACCACATTCTGGAAGGTAGCTCATTTCCAGAAACTTCAGCCAACTGAAACATACATATATACTCATTACCCACCCATCAATTCATTCATCAAATATTTATTGAGAATCTATTTTATGCAGAGATGGTGCAAGGCGCTGGGGATATAAAAATGAAAAAGAGAAAAGCAGTCTTTGCTCTCCTGCAACTCATTTTCCAAGCTAATGATCTTCAAGCTATTTTTGTTATGTACACCTTAAATAAATTTCAGACAATGAAATGCCCCCCTTATCATTTTTTAGATGACATCTACAATTTTTCAGCGTAACTTTAAATAAGCATATTTTCTGTGAGAAGAGGAATATTAAACAATTTATGAAATAAAATAAAGATTGGCAGCTATACCTAGGATAATTATTTCATGATGATTTGACATTTTACCAGAGGGTTTAACTACGTTATTGGATTAGTTAACCGAAACCTGAAAGAAGGCACTTAATCCTTATCCAACATATCTTCACGTTTTTTGATAGTCCTAGAAAAAGTCCAGTTAAATTTTAAAAAATGGGCCAGCATCAGGAATCCGTATTGGCCTTGACACTTCTGAATTCAGGACATCTTCACGTGGGCCAAGCTTTCCTCTCAAGAGTGACTTCCAGAAACACCTCTCTGCTCATGCTCCCATGTTTGAGCACTAAGGGAAGAGTCCCAAAAACCAGTCTTGCTAGTCGTCCTTTTGTCTGGTGAATTTTCAGAGCCTGGGGCAATGCACTATAAGATTAGGATGGGAGAAGGCCTGATCATTCCTGTGTAAAGTGGGAAGGGGCCAATGTGACCACAGGTATGTTCTCAGGCAGCTTTAGGAAGGGCCAGTCTGGAAATGTATCACCTTACAACCATCCATCCACTCAGCATACACGCTGAAAATCTTCCCCCCAGGGAGCCTGGGTAGGGCATCCCAGTTTAAAGACTGCTGGCTATCATAAAGTCCCATTCAAGCAGAATAGAATCACTCTGAGGCCCCACTTTAGATAAGTTCAGATAAAGTAATGCAAAGATAGGAAGTAGGCCACAGTATAAAGCAGAAATGGAGAACTATAAAAGCAAAATAATAAAGAACTATTTATCCCAAAGGCAAAGAACAATATATAAAAATAAGCCTGGCCAATCCCAGCACTTTGGGAGGCTAACGCGGGCGGATCACTTGAGGTGAGAGGTTTGAGACCAGCCTGGCCAACATGTGAAATCCTGTCTCTACTAAAAATGCACAAATTAGCCGGGCGTGGTGGCACAGGCCTGTAGTCCCAGCTACTCAGGAGGCTGAGAGAAGAGAATCGCTTGAACCCAGGAGGCAGAGGTTGCAGTGAGCCAAGAACGCACCACCGCAGTTCAGCCTGGGAGATTTTGACTCAAAAAAAATTACATAAAATAAGCCCACTACAAGTCAGCAAAATTAACATTTCCAATGATGCCCGAAGGCCACTGAGAAAAATACCTCAATTAAAAAAATAATTTAAAAAGTTTTGGTGCCTAAAGAAGCAAGGCACCAAAGTTTTAAACATTTATAAAATTCAAATATGTAAATAACAGGTAAACTGTCACTGTGCATAAAAATGCCTTATTTTTAAAATGTATTGTCAAACTTAATATCAAGGTAAAGGCCAAGGGATATGCCTGTAGGGAACCAGGTCTCAGCCTTCAGTCAGCTGAATTCAGACTCAACTATTAGCAGCAGGATCCAAAATCAGACAGGCCCATAAGGTTCAAACTAAGAATATTAGGATCTACTCAAACTCTCTTAGAGTGAAGGCAAACTGTTGGATCAGCTCCGAAATACTCTACCACCTTGTAATGTAACACAGTAGTCCCTGGACAATACAGGTGCTGCCACAAATTACAAGCAGGCTGGAATGCTACTGGGTACAGATGAAATATGTCTGTCACTCATTTTAAAATACTATAGCCAGAGGGGGGAAAAATTGGGTTCGAATACAGTAAACTACCTTGGCAAAATGATGATAATCCTAGAAGCTAACTGCTAATTGTACAAGTAACAGTATTTTTACTTAGCCTTATTATATACTGACTTTCCCAGGAATGTGAATACTGTGTAAAATGAAGGAAGATTGCTTTGTTTAGTTCAGAACTTTCCGGGAATTGATGACCATTCTGAAATGTCACCTCACAGCGGCGACCCCACTTGGGGGTGTGGGATCAATCTGCAATTGCAGCAGCTACAGGCAGTGACTCTACATAGAGCAGCAGTTATGCCCGAGTGTTTACACAGTGAAATATATACTTAGTATTTACTTTCCTTTTATTTTTCCTTCACATTTCAGTTTGGACAATTTATATATACGTATTTTAAAGGTTGGCTTACCTATCGATTCATTTCTAGATAATACAGGGGGTGCTAACAAAGTATTTATTAAAAAAAGGGGGGTTGGGGCCAGGCAGGTTTAAGAACTACCTCAGATAGTTGGCCTGGCAACAATAACCTAGGCCCCAAGGATGTGTTAGTAAGACTGCCCTTTCACATAAAATCTGCATAAGGTATGCAAAGCCACTTTAATGAGACAATAGCTCCAGGCTATTGTCTGAGAGAAAGAAAGTTTGTAGGAAGGGGAAGGGACAGAGATACTGTCCCTACAACCAGGACAATGAAGCAAGCCAGGGACAAAAACATGTTCCAAAGAAGAGGAGGCCTCGGCTCAGGACCTCATCCCTGTGGTAAGTCACACAAAGGGGCATTGGGTAAAGGAACCAGGAAACCTGCTGATACTCAGTCTTCACATAGGGGTCTGCATCCACAGTGGGTCTGAGCTGGCCACGCTGAAACAAGCCCACAAGTGCATGAGCATGACTGTTACCACCACAAATTCAGAGTCATTCTGACTTCTACAGCAGTCTCGAGAGTCTGGTTTATAAACAGCTTCTCTTGAGATAGAGCCACTTTCACATTTATTTTCAAAATCCGAGTTTGTGGCCAGGCATGGTGGCTCACACCTGTAATCCCAGCACTTTGGGAGGTCGAGGTGGGCAGATCACTTGGGGTCAAGGGTTCGAGACCAGCCTAGTCAACATCGTGAAACCCCGTCTTTAATAAAAATACAAAAATTATCTGGGTGTGGTGGTGTACACCAGTAATCCCAGCTACTTAGGAGGCTGAAACCCGAGAATAGCTTTAACCTGGTAGGTGGTTGTTGTAGTGAGCAAAGATCATACCACTGTACTCCGGACTGGGGCAACAAAGTGAGATTTCATCTCAAAAAAAAAAAAAAAAAAAGAAAAGAAAAGAAAAGAAAAGAAATTCAAGTTTGTAAGCCTACAAGGCAGTTTCCAATCCTGGGTACTGGGGAGGTCACCACTTCCCAGAAGCCAAGTGGCTTCTCTCGCCCTGCAATTTGACTTAATGGCAATCTTTCTATTTTTTTCCCCTATTTCTTTTTTTTTAAGAGCTGGTGTCTCATTGTGTTGCCCAGACTGGAGTCCGGTAGCTATTCACAGGTGTGATCACAGTGCATGGCAGCCTTGAACTGCTGGCCTCAAGCAATCCTTCCACCTCAGCCTACCAAGTAGCTGGGACTATAGGTGAGTGCCACTGCACCAGGCTGGCAATCTTTCTTAATTCCTAACACTGTTATTATTAAGCCACAGTAACTTTCATACTGATTTCTTTTAAGGCAAAGCATTTAATAACATGCAGAGGGAATAAAATGGTAGCGGTATAGAACTATTTTAAAACAAATACTTAATAGAGAAGATCTGAAATAAAATTGAAGCATCAGAATTACAAAGTTTAACACATTTTTAAAACATACATTTCAACAGAAGTACAGAGTAGTACAGCAGGTAAACAACAACTGAACAATTCTCCCACCAGCTGAATCCCCCATTTTCTGTAATAAATTACCCACAGGTCAAGTTGGATACGGTACAGATGACTACTGGGTGGACAATGTGACTAAAGGTCACTGTGACCCTTGTCAGAAAGGAGTTCAGCAACACAGTTAATGGGGGACTCCCTTCAGCTAACTGAAAATCAGCACCACTTGTCACAGTGGGGATGGAAAGTAACTCGGTCCAAATGTCACCTCCTGACAGGTCTTAGCCTTCTGGAATCAAATACACTCTAACGATAATTCAAACACCCATGGGATTGAAGGCATCAGATCTGTTTCCCATGACAGGTTGCCCTGGCTTAGAAAACTTCCGGGCAGTGGTAATATGGTGAGTTCTGTAGCAGGCATAAAGGATGACCTAGAATTACTTACGACATACAGAAATCGTTGCTCTGCCTTGGTTTAGCGGAAAGAGCCTGAAAGTAAGGTAAGCTACTGAGATGTTAAAGGTGGCAACAGTTATCTGGCAACTTTCCACATGAAACGAGACTTTAGGTTGGGCACAGTGGCTCATGCCTGTCATCCCAGCACTTTGGGAGCATGAGGTCGGATCACTTGAGATCAGGAGTTCAAGACGAGCCTGGCCAACATGGCAAAACCCTGTCTCTACTAAAAATACAAAAATTAGCCAGGCATGGTGGCAGGCACCTGTAAGTCCCAGCTACTCAGGAGGCTGAGGTATGAGAATTGCTTGAACACCAGAGGCGGCAGTTGAAGTAAGCCGAGGTCACACTATTGCACTCCAGCCTGGACAACAGAGTGAGACACTGTCTCAAAAAAAAAGTAAAAAAATAAAAAATAAAACAGGACTTTAGCAAAAACCCTGAAAAGAGCTATACTGAAACTTCAATGTAGTGCTTGCATGATACATGAGGAAAAGATACAAAACAAATTGTATTTACTACTGACCTTTACAACAGGTAAGTCAAAGACTTCCCGAGCTTCTCCAACCTCTGGATTGTCCCCATCCTCTGAGATTATGTGTGAGGCTAGTGCATTGTAGGAAACTTCCTTCGCTTTTCCAGCTTTCAGAAGCTGAATAACCTAAAAAGCAAGAAAATCCACACAAGTGAAAATGGACAATACTGTACTGCACTCTTGATTTATATAAATAATTACTTGGCGTAATGGAAATTTTTTAATAAAATACACCATATTTCCCACATAAAAACTAACAGCCTTTTACTCTGAATAATATGCCAATGAAACATTTGGGGACAATAAAAGGCAGCAAATCTTGATTCACTGACCAAGTAATGGAGGCTATTGTAAGTCAAGTACTGGACATGGTGTGTCCTCAAGACAGACGGGCTGGACAGACCAGGACACAGCACAGTCACTGCCGTGGTGGGGCCACGCACATGGCACTCCTGGGCTTCCAACTTAAAGGCCGGGCATGGGGAGTTTCACAATTAAGGAAAGATTCTGAAAGAGGAGATAATGAGCAGAACCCTCGTGAACGTCTGGATATCAGGCAAAACTCCATACACCAAGGAGGAGGGAGCAGTGTTGAAGGCACCGAACAGGTGAATATATACCAGACCATAAATGGGCTAACACCCTATGCAAAAGTCTGCTTCATTCTGGGCTATCTGCAGGGACACTGAAGGATTTCACACAGGAAAAGTAGCACAGATTTCATAGAAAGATGACTGTGTGAAAAGAATGGATTGGGTTGGCTGGCTGGGTTTGGTTGGCTGGGTGACTAAAGAGGCCTGTTAGGAAACAAGTGCAATAACCCAGGTCAAAGAGGCATCCAATAAAGGCATGTCGCGAGGGGCAGAAAGGAAGAAGATGAGAAAGAATTGCCAAGCCTTGGTGTCTAGAAGAGGCATAAGCACAAGAGCAAAGTCCAGACTGAAATGGTGGGGAAATAAGAGGACCACTCACTAAGGAAGACATCAGAAGGGTGGCGGGTGGGGGATGGAGCTGAGATCGTGCCACTGCACTGCGGCCTGGGCGACAGAGCCAAACTCCATCTCAAAAAACAAACAAAACTTTTGTTCCAACCTCAAAATAATAATAATAAAATAAAGTGACCCTCAAGCTAGGCAATCTTTTTACAATACTATACTGACCACTAACAGATATGAACTAGGGCAGAGGCTCAATATTTAATAAGTGAAAAACGATTCCTGGCCATGGGCCACTTTACCTTTATTCCTTCCTTTGACCTCTTTATTCCTTCCTTTGACCTTAGCTTCACGCATCCGTTCCACTTGCCTGCAGATAAGGCACCCCTCCTTTCCTATCCTCCAGTCTTTCTGATCCTACCGCCTTCTTCACGAGTCTTGATATTCCAGTCTCTCCCTGTCCACAGCTATGCTCCCTCCACCTATAAACAGTGAAGTTTCCCACATCCTCCCATGTGCTTGTGATGCAACACAGATCCCTCCCAGCCCTCTCTTCCTCGGGCACCTTGTTTCCTTCTCAGGGCAAATTTCCTGAAAGAGCCTAACCTTTCTGTTCTCAGTTTCCATTCACCCTTCGGCTCCCTGCAAACCAGCTCCTTCCACCGACACTCTACCAAAAATACTTATTCAGTTTTCACAGACTTTGAGAATACCAAAACCAAGCGCTTCTTTCAATCTCCACACTACTGAATATCTGAATAGATTTATCTCATGTCATTCTGTTCCACATAGAGTGATCATCCTGATGTATTCCAAATGCACGAATGCCTTCACTCCTCAGCACACACGTTCCACATGAAAATATTCCTTCATGTTCCCAACTTCTGCTTATCTCAAAAGCCAACTGAAATGACATCTACTTAGTGACATTTCAGTGGTGTCTGCTCTGCACCCCAGTGGAGAAATCTGCTACCCCTTGTAATGTGATGTGTCCAAGCGTGTTCCCTCCCCGAACAATGAGGGATGCTCAAGGGCAGGTACCATGTCCTCTTCACCTTTATATTACACCTTCCACCCAGTCCATGCCTGCCTCATACCAGATGGTCAACATGTGAACTTATAATCCACAGTCAGAAGAGTCAGGGAATCAGACGTCCAGGCTCTAAACTTTTCAGAAAATACACTCTTTCAGATGAAAGTGGTTTGCCAAGGACTTTTTTAAGCACTTAGATTTAATTCATAGTTGAGTAAATATGGTTCCAGTTCAACTTGTTCCAGGTTTTAAGTAAAATTTGGTTCAAGTGCCTTGTAAGAGCCAAAGTCCTAAAATCAAACAAGCAGGGTAGGAAGGAGGGGGCAGAGAAAAATGGTGGATAGCAAAAAAAAAAGGGGGGGGGGGCGGGGGACGGGGAATCCTCATCAATACTGGAAAAAGCTAACACTGTTACAGGCACTCATTTTGATCACTCCGTGTTCAGCAACGTTTTACTCTTTAAAGGAAAAGCAAGAAGTTTCTATCTCTTTTTTTTGTGTGTGTGAGATACATTCTCGCTGTTGTCGCCTAGGCTGGAGTGCAATGGCGCCATCTCGGCTCACTGCAACCCTAGGCTCCCGGGTTCCAGCAATTCTCCTGCCTCAGCCTCCCGAGTAGCTACAATTACAGGCGCCCGCCACCACATCTGGCTAATTTTTGTATTTTTAGTAGAGACGGGTTTTTACCATGTTGGCCAGGCTAGTCTCGAACTCTTGACCTCAGGCGATCTACCTATCTCGGTCTCCCAGTGCTGGGCTTACAAGCGTTGAGCAACCACACCAGGCCTAAAGTTACAGTGCAAAAAGGATCCAAGAAAGTTGTTACTAAGATACACGGACGAACCTCAAGAAGGCCAAGACCAATCAGTCTTCTACACCATCCAAGTTCATTTGCTAAATATTAGTCTCCGACCTTCCAGGCCTAACTGATCACTCCAAGGTGGGTGCCACTGATGTCACACCCAAGGCAACATAAAAAAAAACAGTACAGTTAAACTTTTACGAAGGAAATATTTTGAAGATTAACCTGAAGAGGATATTCAACTAAGATGCATTCCTATCACGGACTAATAACTGCGTGACATCAAACAGATGTATTATTATAGGAATACAAAGGAAAAGCTACAATATCCTTTGCCGTGAGCCCAAACTACACAAAATTAAATGTGTAATGTGATGGTGTTACCAGGGTACCGTAAAATTAATCATCCAACTGGGAAAATCAAGGAAGACGAATGCCAGCCCCCACGTGCAAGGACACAGGCTGGAGGGGGAGCGCTCCTCAGCCTCGCACAGAACCGCAACTGGCCGGGCGGCGGAGGCGGCCACGCTGGGGCAAGGACACGGCCCCCGCCGGCCAAGCGAGCCTGGGGGCCCCGCGCCAGCGGCCCGGGCCGGGAATCCCCCACAACCTCTCGTTCGTCCTTGGAGCCACGACGCCCGCCGCGGGGCAGGGGAGATGCGACCCCGCGCCAGTCACGCTCAAGAAAGGAGCAGAGAGCAAGGGGGCCCGCTGGGTGGGGGGCGACGACCCCAGGGCCCCAGGGCCCCAGGCCCGGGGCTCAGGGCGCGCACCAGGGGCCGAGGCACAGATCCCCCGCCGCCCCGGCTGCCCTCCTCTCCCTGCACGCCCCCAGGCCCCGGCCTCCCGCGCCCACCCCCACGGCCGCCCCTGCCCTCCGCGCAGTCAGGCCGGTGGCCTCGGCGGACCCGACGCTCTGCGCCCGGCGCGCGCCCGCGGCGGGAGCGGGGACGGGGACGGGGACGGGGACGGACGGGGACGCGGACGCGGGGGAGGCCGCGGCGGGCGCGGGCGCGGTACCTGCGGGGTCGATGTCGCCCACCGCGTAATACTTGACCTCCCTGAACATCTCCTCAGGAACTTTGGGCGCTTGGTCCGACATGATCGCGGCGGCCCGGGAGGCTCCGCGGCGGCAGCCGGCCCCGCCCACCCCCAACCCCCGGCCCCACGGCGCCCGGCGCCCCCGCTCGACCAGTCAACGGCCCGGCCCGCGCCGCCCGGGCCGGGTCCTGCGAATCGGGGTCCGCTCCCCCGCCCTCCGCGCCCCCGCCCGCGCCCGCGCCGAGCGCCCGAAGCGCGGGAGCCGCGCGCGCCCTGCGGGACGCACCATCCTGCCCCGGCCGCCGAGGGGGAGCGCCGAGGAGCCGCCCGGCCGCCGGTGATGCCCCGCGCCTCTGCCGCCGCCCACGGCCCCTGGGGGAGCTGACAGCCGTGGGCTAGCTCAAACCTCGCGGTTCCGTGGCCACCGCTCTGCAGTGAGGGGGCTCTTGGGACGAGGGGAAACCCGCGCCCCCCTCGGCGGGGCCGGAGTGAGCCGGTCCCGGGAAGGAGGGGAGCAGGCAGGCCCCTCCCGTCACCACACGCGGCTGCTCCGGAGCGGCGCACGCGCGCGGCGGAGGGGGCGGGGCCTCGGGACGGGGCGCTGGGGCGGGGGGCGGGAGCGGGAGCGGGATCCGGGCTGCGGCCTCCTGGGGCGCATTGGCCGGGGGCAGAGTGGGGTTGGGTGTCGCAGGCTGTTCGCAGTGGCCGAGAGCGCGGCTGGACCTGGAGTAGTGCCTCGGCGCCCGTGCTGGGGACGCGCTGGGGGGACGCCCGGCCCCGCCGCTGCCTGAGGCCCCGCTGTCCTGAAGGGCCGGCCCTGGTCCCTGGCCTCGCGTCCTGTCCGCGCTGGAGGAGAGTCCCAGACGGCAGAGCCCGCGGTGCATCTCCAGCCCCGGGAAGCCCCGCTCGACAGGTTAATACTACACAGCGGCGATTCTAATGCTTATGCTTTTATTTACACCTCGCCTCGCTTCCGCCAAAATTCCCAAAGCACGGCAGAGTGGCCTCGGGGTCACCTGCCCGAGACACCTGCGCGACCGAAAGTTGGGAGAAGAAATCAGGCCTTGATGACGAACGCGGCCGTTCACGACGTTTATTTCCAATCTCACAACAAACCGGAGACCAGAAACTCACGGGTGATTATCGGAACATGACCTAGTCCTAACAGTGGAGCGTTGGTGGTTAAAGGAATCGAACCAGGCCCGCAGTGTCTTCCCCACAGACCTGAAGTCACTACTGCCAAGCAGAAAACTATTTTTAAGTAAATGTTAGTGAAATTGGTTTTAAAAAAGAGAAGGGGCCGGGCGAAGTGGCTCACACCTGTAATCCTAGCACTTTGGGAGGCCCAGGCGGGCGGATCAGGAGGCCAGGAGATCGAGACCAAGCTGGGCAACAGGGTGAAACCCCGTCTCTACTAAATATAGCCTGGCGTGGTGGCGCGCGCCTGTAATCCCAGCTACTCTGGAGGCTGAGGCAGAAGAAATGCATGAAGCCGGAAGGGGAAGTTGCAGTGAGCGGAGATGGCCGCACTGCACTCCAGCCTGGTCGACAGCTAGACTTCGCCTCAAAAACAAAAAAGAGAAGGCTTTCAAAATTCCTCTGTGGTACACTAATGTAACAGATTAGATCACTTTCCAGGCTTTAAGTTGGCCTCTGTTGTACCATTTTTTTGACGTATGATAAAAGTTGTGTTGGTTCATTGATCAACATGCAATGAACTCTGGCTGTTAATCAGGTGAATACAGTTTTGTTTTTAAATTTGTATGTAAGTCATGAGTGGTTTTGTACAGGCAGAAGGTAAACCACACATTTAAATATACTTAATGATTTATCATTCCAATGTTTTCTGTTTTTTTTTTTTAGTCTTTCTCATTTGTCTCTTGTACAATCAGAAATTCTAAGGCTCAAAAATTTCTTTTACAAATTTAGGTTGAGCATTCCTAATCTGAAAATCTGAAATCTAAAATGCTCTAAAATTCGAAATTTTTTGAGTGCTGACAGGACCCCACAAATGGAAAATTTCACACGTGCCCTCCTGTCACACTGGTTCACAGTCAAATCACAAGCCATATGTGGGCACCTGTAGTGCCAGCTCCTCGGGAGGTTGAGGCAGGAGCATTGCTTAAGCCCAGGAGTTTGAGTCCAGCCTGGGCAATATAGCGAGACACTTTCTAAAAAAAAAAAAAAAGTGAAAACTTTTTTTTTTTTAAATGCCATCAAAACTTTGTTTCACGCACAAAATGATTTAAAATATATAACCTTACCTTCAGGCTATGTGGGTAAGGTAAGGTATATGTGAAACAAATGAATTTTCCATTTAGACTTGAATCCCATCCCCAAGATATCTTATTACATATATGCAAATATTCCAGATCAAAAATATCTGAAATACTTTTGTCCCAAGCATTTCAGATAAAGGTTACTCAGCCTGTAATTAAAAACACTGAGTGCTTGCCTGAAGGAAAAACCAAGAATTTATCATCCATCCTTAAATTTGTATGACATCCTTTGTAATCAGGAAAACTTTTATTACCTGAGAATATATTTGATATATTCTGGTATATATTTTCATTATGATGTTTTATGTTCTATGTTGGGAACATATCAGTGTAATAAATACTGTAGGTCCAAATATAGATCATGCCTTTTTATTGACCTGTGTGAGATAACTTATTTAACCTTTTGGTTTTTCTTTGTCTTTTGTTTTTTGAGACAGACTCTTACTCTGTCACCCATGGAGTGCAATGGTGTGGTCTCGGCCCACTGCAACCTCCACCTCCTAGGATCAAGCGATTCTCCTGCCTCAGCCTCCCGAGTAGCTGGGACTACAGGTGTGTGCCACCACACACAGCTAATTTTTATATTTTTAGTAGAGATGGGGTTTCACTATGTTGGCCAGTTTGGTCTCGAACTCCTAACTCGTGATCTGCCGCCCTCGTTCATGATCCGCCCGCCTCAGCCTTCCAAAGTGCTGGGGTTGCAGGCGTGAGCCATGGTGCTTGGTCATCCTTTTGTTTTTCTTGGTTAAATACAAACTAAGCGTGTGATTTTATGTTAAAAGGCCTGAAGTGGACTTCAACTAGGTATTTTATTTCGTAATTAAGAAAGCAATTTGTAACATTCAAAAGAACAAGCTTACCCTACTTCAGGTTCTGATAGTCAATAAGGCAAATTGTGGGATTAAGAATTCTGCTATTTAAGGCCTGAACAGCGGCTTATTTCTATAATCCCAGCACTTTGGGAGGCCGAGGCGGGCAGATCACCTGAGATCAGGAGTTCAAGACCAGCCTGGCCAACATGGTGAAACCCTGTCTCTACTAAAAATGCAAAAATTAGCTGGGCATGGTGGCGTATGCCTGTAATCCCAGCTACTTGGGAAACTGAGGCAGGAGAATCGCTTGAACCTGGGAGGCAGAGGTTGCATTGAGTCAAGATCACACCACTGCACTCCAGCTTGGGTGGCAGAGTGAAACTGCATCTCTAAATAAATAAATAAATAAATCTATTTAAAACCCCATCAACCTGTCAGAATTTGTAAAATACTGCATGTGAACCGTGCAAGGCAGTCCACACAAGTGGATCTTACAGCAGCAGCATCTGGAAGGGCTGGAGGCAGTGTCACAGAAAACATACCTCAGGAAGTCTCAAATACTACTGCTTGGCCAATAATGAAAAATAAAAATGTTTACATTAAATTAATGTCGTGGATAAAGGATGTTCTGAGGAAGTCTAAAAATCTGGCAGCCTGACATCATGAAGAATAACCCATCCAGCAGAGGACGTAAAGATGACAAGTCAATGTTTAAAGACAAGCAGTAAACTCACAGAAATTATCTTCCCCAAAATGGCCATATGCAAAATGGTCATTTTGCTTATGGAATAAAATATTATGTTGACACTGCTGTATCTTATTCACAGTTAAATAAAATTCTTATTACTGGTTTTGTGACACATAAAGGGTGATCCATTTGTAGGATAATAGCTATCAGTTTATTAAACAGAAGCTTTGTCTTTGTTTTCTGTAATTTGAAGCATATACCACTTCCAGATATGACACTGAGCATTAATATTTTTAGACTTGCCCCCAAGTAAATTCAAAGCATGATCATTTTGTTGATAATCAGCCTTTGGAGAATTAAACAGCCTGCTTACTGCCAATACTAGTTCAGTAAATATGGTAAATGTTTCTCATTTTCTATTTTGCAAAATTAGATAACCTGAGCCTAGGAAAAATATAAGTGAGAAATTTTTTTAAAAAGTAGCGTTGGGAATATATAACTCAAATTGAACCTACTGGTGGAAACTCAAGGCAGTTATTTAGATTATTTCCAAGTGGCTTTTTAAAAATGGATTTCTATATTGTATACAGCAGTCTCAGTCTCCATCTCTCCAGTTCAGTTCAGCTAGCTGTATATCCCTTAAATTAGATATTTTTAATGTTTAGTAAACCTTTAGTTTGGGTTTATAGACAAATTTAACTTTCTCATGAAAGGGTCAGAATACTTAAGTCGCAGACACAAACAGGTCATAGTTTAATCGCAGGAGAAACTGAACTCCAAAAGCATTGCTTCTCTGTAGGAAAGATTCCATCAGTGAACCTATAGGGCTCAGTTGGCACCAGTGTCATGTAGCTATTCCATGTTGGAAAACTAGAAGTTACAAGTTACGAAAAGTGTAAATTACCCCAAATCCTATACCCAGAAGCAATCACTTTTGAAATCCTTCTAGACATTGTCCCATATAAATATTTTTTCCCTAAAAGAAATTATACCCCATACTCTGCCACTTAAAAAAAATCAAGACTGTTTTTCCATGTCAATAAGTAATAGATCTATATATTTAATGGACACATAATACTCCCTTGTTTGAATGTACAATATTTAATTCTATATTGTTGCACGTTTGTTGTTTCCAATTTAGCAATTACAATACTCTAATGAAGCAATCATCTTAAAATACGAATGCATGTATAATGTATTATAATGTTCCATCCTTTAAGGTCAAAAACGATGTCCCAGACCTGTCTCCCATCACACTGAGAACAGGGCGGTAGCAGGATCAGTGATTCTCAACCATGGGCAATTTAGCCCCCTGCGGCACATGTGACAATGTCTGGAAACATTTTTGGTGGTCACAACTAGGGGGTAGCAGATGCCACTGGCATCTAGTGGTAGAGGACAGGAAGCTGCTCAGCATCATGCAATGCACAGGACCGTCCTCCGTGACAGAGAACCTGTGCAAAATGTCAGTAGTGCCACTGCTGAGACAGGACCGTCCTCCGTGACAGAGAACCTGTGCAAAGTGTCAGTAGTGCCACTGCTGAGACAGGACCGTCCTCCGTGACAGAGAACCTGTGCAAAGTGTCAGTAGTGCCACTGCTGAGACAGGACCGTCCTCCGTGACAGAGAACCTGTGCAAAGTGTCAGTAGTGCCACTGCTGAGACAGGACCGTCCTCCGTGACAGAGAACCTGTGCAAAGTGTCAGTAGTGCCACTGCTGAGAAACCCAGATTAAGATCATGTTGTAACTACATTTCAGTGGACTAAGACTTTGAAAGTTTCGGCTGGCCGCAGTGGCCCATGCCTGTAACCCCAGCACTTCAGGAGGCCGAGGCAGGTGGAACACTTGAGGTCAGGAGTTCAAGACCAGCCTGGCCAACATGGTGAAACCTCATCTCTACTAAAAAATAAAGAAAGTAGCCAGGCATAGTGGCATGTGCCTGTAATCCCAGCTACTTGGGAGGCTGAGGCACGAGAACGGTTTGAACTGGTGAGGCGGAGGTTGCATTGAGCCAAGATTGCACCACTGCACTCAAGCCTGGGTGACAGATCTAGACTCCGTCTCAAAAACAAAAAAAAAAGTTTCTTGCACGTAACTCCTTCAGACATCTTTCTTCCTAATGGGACTTGGCTTCTGTCATCATGTGGCTTTGCCAGCTAAACAGATGGGGACAAAGCATATAGAGTATCAGGCTGCAGGTTCTACGGCTGGGCTAGCAAGAGTGGCATACATACCTCCAGCCATTTCCTCTGGCCAGAACCTCGTCTCCTGACATCTCCATAAGCTGCATGGGAGACTGCTAGGTGATGTGGTCTTCTTACGTGTCCCGGAAAAGAAAATGGCATTGATGGTATCTTGCCAATTTTTGCCATTTTTGGTTTTCAAAAGAATTCGTATACAAATCAAGATTAAAGAGTACAATATAATATGAAACAAAATTCTCAGAGATCATTTTTTTAAAAAAAAACCTATCTACTCAATAAATATTTGTTGAATTTGGGATTATTGGCTTTATACGTAGAAGATTAAGCATATTCTTTTCCAGCCTGCCCAACATGGTAAAACCCCATCTCTACTGAAAATACAAAAAAATGAGCCAGGCATGGTGGTGCACACCTGCAATCCCAGCCACCTGGGAAGCTGAGGCCCAAGGATCGCTTGAACCTGGGAGGCAGAGATTGCAGTGAGCTGAGATCATGCCACTGCACTCCAGCCTGGGCAACAGAGTGAGAGTCTGTCTCTAAATAAATAAACAGCATTCTTCTTAAAAAGCAAACACAAGGCACTTCTCTGAGGCCTGCGAGGGATGTGTTGGGTATCTTCCATTTGTCCCACTCCCCCATGTCAGATCTGTCCTCCATCGTGCTCCACCTTTTTCTCTGCCCCTGGGAGCTGACCTGAGCAGATTATGTAAGTAGAATCCGTTGCACATTGGCTTCTAGTTGAATTTGGTCAATGGGGGAATCTCAGCAGAAAGCTGGGGAGTGAGCAGGGGAGGAGAGAGGATAGGGTGTTGATTTCCCAGGTTCCTCATCAGCTTGCCTTGAGCTGGCAGAGGAGTCCATTCTATACAAGTCTCTCCTTCCAGGTTCTGGGAATCTTTCCTGCCTCTCATCCCTTGGACCTAGGGGGTGGTAAAGGCTCACCTGCTTCTCCCCTGCAGGCCCCTTCACTCTCCATACCTTTGTAAGGAATCCCTTGATAAACCTTCTCAGATGATCCTAATTTGAGTGTGTTACTCCCAGTGGTGAACCTGCTGTAATGGACAGGAAAACCTTATAGAGACAATGAGAAATTCTTAAAATAGTGTGTCTGCTCTCAAAAAACTAACAGATACTTGCATGCACAAACCGCACACTAGTGGAATTCTGTAGAAATGCAGCAGAGATTTAGAAACGAGGTCCCTGTGTGCCAGAATAGATGGGGAAAACCTCTTGGATAGAGTGGGTGTGAAGGGAACAGTTGCTCAAGGGAGAGGAGAAACCACTGAAAAGAGGTAAGAATACTGATATTACCAGATAAATGGGTGAATATTTTGGATATTAAATAACCGATGATTTAAGATAGAAATGGGGAATAATAAAAAATAATATTCTGTGTCTAGCACATGAAGAGCTTGGGACCTCGCCAGAGGAGGCTGTTACATTTGAGACTTAGCATAACTCTGTGGCTATGATAACAGAAAAGAAAATTGCTTACTAGCTATTTAAAGTTAAGTACTTTGTGACAAGCTAGGTGTGGGATTGACTGTTTACTCACGTTGTGGGTAAACAAAAAGACATATTGAATATTAACTGAGATTTTAACCCTTGGTACCTGAGAGCATGACCTTATTTGGAAATAGGGTCTTTGCCCACATAATTAAGATGAGGTCCTATCAGATGAGGATGGAACCTATATCCAGTCACTGGTGTTCATATAAGAAGAAGAAAATTTGAACACAGATACCCAGGAGAGCGCCAAGTGGTGACGGCGACAAGGGCTGGAGTGATGCGTCTAGAAGCCGAGGAACACCAAAGTTGCAGCAGACACCAGAAGCTGGAAGAGGCCAGGAAGGACCCTCCGCTAACGCCTTCAGAGGAAGCATGGCCCAGCCATCAATCGATCTTGGATTTCTGGCCTCCAGAACGGAGAGAATGAATGTCTATTGTTTAAGCTGTCCAGTATGTGGCATTTTGTTACAGTAGCCCTGGCAAACTAACATTCAACACATCTGAAGGGCAGTCAAGACGAAGCTAGAAATTAAGATGTCTTACCATTTTTGGAACTGATTTATGCCAAACAGTGTACTATGCATGCCCTGCTAAAAATTATAATAACAAGAATTGTTACAGCCTGAGAATGACCCTAAGATTTATAACTGACTTTGAGTGCCCAAGAACTGTATGATGAGTCTATTAAGATAAAATTATTTCAGTTCCTCGCTTTAGTTTCTTTACATGTCTTCTCTTTTTCCTATTAGCATACACACATCCAGTGGTCATTTGAAGCCTGGGGTGGGTCTATTTGTAAGCTTTCACTACTAGGTTATACTGTGGAAACTAACTCCCAAAGTTCAGTGGCTTAAACAAAGCTCACTTCTCACCCATGTGTTGGGCAGGCATGGCTCTGCTGCTCTTCTTTCTGGAACCTCTGCAGAAGGCATTGGCGGTTCCGTGACCAAGGGGGAAAGCAGAATGGCAGAACCGTGCAATAATTAATACAACTTCTCTTTGGAATTCACACACATTCCATTTGAAAGTCAGTCTTGTTGCCAAGCCTGATGTCAACGTGGAAGTGAATCTGTCCCTCCCACAGGGAGGCACCGCAAGTCATGGCACAGTGGGTGGGGGTGTGCAATCCTCCTCCTGGGAAGACAGCAGTACGCCCTACCAATGCTCCCTCTCAGTCACAAATGTATGGCCCTTCTGTACTCCACATGCGTGTCTTTTAAGAAGAAATTGCAAAAATTCCACTCAATTCTAGCATCAGGCCAAAAGAACAACAATTGTGGGAGCCTCTACAGCCACTCCAGATGTATCTTCTCTCAGTCTAGTAACAGGTGGATGCCCCCTCTTCCCGGACATATGGAAGAGCTGGGAAAGATCACTCCATTGAGAACAGGGAGGATGCAGGCTAATGCCATCACTGGTCCAGTGTGCTACCGGCATCCCTGCGGGTGGATGTGGGAAGGGCTCCGCACTTCAACTGTCACTACCGGTTAACCTTCACGAAATTACGTTGCAGCTACACACAACATCCAAATCTCGTGACTTTACGCCCACAGGCACCAGGGGGAGGTTGGAGGAGTTGGCCTGTGGAGGTACTTACTTGATCACTTCAGGGTGAGAACCCATTAGTGAACTCTCCCCTTTCTTTGTCCCATTTTTGAGACATTTCACCAGGCTCCTCAGAAGGCCCCCATTGATCTTGTACTGAGTCCCATTGGGTGGCCAGTTTGGTCATACTTCCCTCCCACCCCGTTTCACCCCCTGCACTGCACCCCTGCTCCCTGGGGTCACTTTCCCCCGTCAAACAATTTGCACACAAGCCCTTGCCCAGCCCCTGCTTGAGAGGGAAATTTGGAGAACCCATGCCAGGGCCAAAGCAAGGCACAAGGCCAAGCCCACAGTGAACAGGGCAGGAACTATAATCCTACAGGAAAGCAACCAGTGGTGGGGAGCAATACGCAACGCACAGCTGCAGTGGAAGTGGCCCTGTGCCTCTGGTTTCTTTTGTTTGGTTGGGTTTTGGTTGCAGTTAAGGCATGGTTCACACTCCTCGGAGAGCATCTTAAGAGTTAGGATAATGCCATGGTTTCTAGTACGTCACCGTGGACTTTTCATTATTCAGAACTGTTCAATCTGCCCAGCAGGTAATTTCCTACAGTTTTCCAGGAAGTATTAATATGCTCACCAATTGCTGGTTCTTTAAAGTTAATGATTCTTCACTCTGTGGTATCCACATTTGTCTGGGGCACCGAAATTCCTCCCAGTAACTTTGCACACACAACTGAGCACGAGCTTAAGGGGCATTATTAGGTGGTGCCTAGAAGCTGTACTTGTTCAGATTCTGTGAACTAGAAGGGAGGCAGTCCAGCATGGGACTCACACCTGTATCTTATCATAAAGAGGTGTGCATACATAGAGGAACTGCATCTTCTACAAAATAGTTTATTTAGACCTAACCTTTGTAGGTCTAGCCTAGAGAATGTCAGGTCCTCAGACTAAAACCAAAATACAAGTCTAGGAAATAACAAAATATTTTCTAAGTCAGAAACGGCCAGGCTGGAGGGTGATTGAGGACTTATCTTGTTTCATGTATCGCCTTTGAAGCATGTGAAAACAAAACTATTGTCACGAATTGCATTGGTCATTTGATTAAAAACACCCAGTAACATTAACATGTCAATTGAGCACATTTGTTTACAGTAATTTAAAAAATAAATGAATTCAGCATTCAAGTTTTGGAGAAGGAATTGTGCCCCATCAGCTTCTACCTGTGCTTCCTAAAATCTTGGGGCTACCCTTAATTCCTGTGGGTGTTCATAGTTCCCAGCTATAGGAAATACATACTGAAGCAAGAGAGTCCTGACATTTGGGAGATTCCCTACAAACTGGGCCTACTCGCCTTCCTGTAGGCAAGACCATGTGTCTATCGAAGATATTCTCTGCTGGCAAATGATTTTTGGCACTGGCTTTTGGGAATCCGTATTCATTCGCCCACTCTCACCCCTCAGAGTGCCCCATGTGCTTGTCAATTGCATGGAGCCTGAAAACAATGTAAAAAAATATTCCTGGCAGGATACCAGCTTAGATATTTTCAAGCTTAGAAAAATAATTTTTTCACACCTGTAATCCCAGCACTTTGGGAGGTGGAGGCAGACGGATCACTTGAGGTCAGGAGTTTGAGACTAGCCTGGCCAACATGGTGAAACCCTGTCTCTACTAAAAATACAAAATTTAGCCAGGTATAGTGGTGAGTGCCTATAATCCCAGCTACTTGGGAGGCTGGGGCACGAGAATTGCTTAAACCCAGGAGGCGGAGGTTGGAGTGAACCAAGAATGCATCACTGCACTCCAGCATGGGCAACAGAGTGAGACTCCATCTTAATAAGAAAAAAGAAAGAAAGAAAAATTATTTTTAATGGCACCAAGCAACACAGTTTTATTCTGTATTTAGTTGTTGCTCTGGACGTTTCCCAGAGGTTAGGAATTTATATCCAAAAATAATGTTGACAGGCTCGACAGTTTGGGGTTGAAGAGAGAGTTGGGCTTGTTTGCAAAATATATCTTTAATTTTATCTCAGACATTTCACCAGCTGATTAATGAAGCTCGTAAGCCAAGATCTGGTTCTGTACCACACCACCCTGCAAAGATTTTAACAACTCCAGCTCCGACTGCCGGGTCTGTTACTCCTGTTTAAGACTCTGTCCGTCTCCAAGATGATGGGAGTCGATCTCACTTCTTTCAGAGACTACACTAAGGATGAGAACGATGAGGTCCAAGGAATTCAAGTGACTTGCTCGATGTCACAGTTACTGGCAGAGTTTGAGTTACACTCTTCTTTTTAGACTTATTCTAATTCATTCTTTACAAACATTGAAAGAAAAGAGTTTTAATTTCATATACAATAGAAATAGAAAACAGGTAAACTCTCGAAAAGTAATATTTATACTACGGAAAGCTCTAACTTTCGTTAGGTTGAAAAGAGTACACAGATTGATATTTTTCGTAGCTAATATATATTCCTCTTTTGGAATTGGTTGAAGTGGAAGAGACAATTTTATGTTTAATGTCTCGTGTCAGTTTCAATTTTCTGATTTAATTAGTTTCCTAATTAGAAGGGGTTAAATTAATTAACCTCATTATTTACTATATATTTAATGATTTCTCCTCTATGGGGAGTTACTTAATTTCCAATAATTGGAAAGCTGATGACAAGAGGGAATATTGCCAAGTCTTACACTTTTTGTTTTATGATCAGTGGCAGGAATAAGACAGATTAAGGGGAACTTTAGGTGAGATATCAGATACTTGCAAAGGTATTTCCTACTTGCTTTGTCTCATGATGCATGTAAAAACTTGAATTGCGACTCCATAATTTCTGTCCAATTTGAACTCATGGATATGTCCTTTATTTAAGGATAAAATACATCCTAGAACACAGAATTCTATACGAAATAGCCCTGTCACATGATCTCAGTTACAGACTATAAAATAATCATGACACATCAAACAGTACTAAATAATTATAATGAAAAGGAGAGTTTCTGAAACTATCATCTGGTATCAATGGCATAACAAAACACAGTTTTTTCTCAGACTTGTCATGGACTAAATGGATGACATTTTGGGAAGACCTAATAGAATGATAAGCCTAACAGCTATATGGCTTGAGGAAATCAATAAGTGATCTTACTCCGTGTTTATAAATATAAACAATTTGTGGATAACTGTGTTTTCATGTAGCAATGTGTTTTCAGAGAGCAAAAATGAGGCTGCATCTACAAAATGGCTGAGTCTGCCTTCTCTTCCCACTTTTGAAGGGCGTCTGCATGGAGATCTGAGCAGCCAGCCCTCCGCAGGCAGACATGGACAGAGACAGGACACCATTGTCCACTCCTCCCTGTCTCTGCATTGCCACTTGTTCATAGCACCACTACCTGGGGGGACACCCCAATCCACCAAGAGGTTACATGAAGAAAGCTTGGGTACTGGTAACAGTTTAAAACACAAGCCCAACGCATGTAGTACAGTGTAGTGGTCTGATGATAGGGAATCCACTGTAGTTGAACAAGCCATTACTGAGCACGTGGGTGCATTGCAGACAGGCTTTGTGTTGCAGTTCCAGCATTCATTCGCATGTTTGAGTTCCAGCCTGTAAGCAGCGCATCAAACACCAACGTGAGTTGTATAGGGTAACGGAATTCAAAGTGGTGAGATGCCACGGGGACAGGGATGTTTCAGGAGGTCCATTTAGAGGAGGTCTCCTCAGAGATCTTCAGAGATCAACAGGAAGAGGGGGGATGTCTGTTCCCTTTGGAAGAGAAGCCTGAGCAGAGGCCTGGGCTTGGGAATGAACGTGGTGGGGCGGCAGGACTAGCAGTCAGCTCCTGCCTGGAGGAAGATGCTGTGGGGTGGAGCGCGGGAGACACATACAAAGGAGTAGGTTGGAGACCTTCAGGGAAAAGCTTTATATGAAGAAATGACTGTCCAAATTTCTCACAGATTAGAATCCTACTATTTTAAATTCTTATCAAAAATATTTACAGGCTGAAACTGAGACACTGAAAACTGGTATTCCGTTTGATTCCATTCGAAAAACATCTCCCCCTATTCAGTTTGTTTTATTTTTTTGAGACAGGGTCTCACTCTGTCGCCCACGCTGGAGTGCAGTGGTGCAATCTCAGCTCACTGCAACCTCCGCCTCCCGGGTTCAAGCCATTCTCCTGCCTCAGCCTCCCGAGTAGCTGGGCGTACAGGCATGTGCCACCACACCCGGCTAATTTTTGTATTTTTAGTAGAGGCAGTGTTTCACCACGTTGGCCAGGCTGGTCTCAACTCCTGACCTCAAGTGATCCACTGGTCTCGGCCTCCCAAAGTGCTGGGATCATAGGTGTGAACCACCACATGTGGCCTGCCCATATTCAGTTTATAATAGCAGGCAAAGTAATGCTACTAGTTCCACAATATCCAAAAAAGTACTAGACAATGCTGACTCACTGCTCTGGTTCCAAAATTTCCCATAGTTTCCCCACCACTTGTAGGCTGAAGTTCAATCCCCTTGGCCTGCCTTTCAGAGAACTCCCTAAGATGTTGCTTTCCACCACACACCCTACCTTTGTACGCCATAGCCCGAGCACTCCAGGCCTGTGTGCTCCCACCCTCAGCAGACTAGACTACTGTCCTTGACACTCCATACACATCCAGAACTTTCCCCACCCCAGCCATGGCTGTGTTCCATCACCAACAACCCTCTGCACACATGTGCCTGCGCAAATATCACCTCCTCTTCCTATGGTCAACCTAGATGCCCCATTTCATGAAACATCTCTGATGCCTTGAGAAAGAATTTATTTGGTCTCTTCTACTTGTGATTTACATAAATATAAATAAATTATATAACTGGCAGCTCTTTGGCATGCATCAAGGATGACTACCTGAGCCACATGTGAGAGAGTTCATCCTACCCAACGTAATGGCTGGTGTGGTGCTGCTGAGAACCATTTTCAGGGCAAGGAGTACGAACAGGGCTGGAGGAAGCCTCAAATGTGAGAGCTTGCCTTCATCCCAATACTTATATTAAGTATCAAAAAGACCATATTCTAAAATGCTTTGCCATCTCATCACCACCACCACTCCACTCCCAACCCCTCCACTACTAAGACAAGTTTTTGTTTTTGTTTTAAGGCAGGGTCACTCCGTTGCCCAGGCTGAAGTGCAATGGCGCAATCACAGCTCATTCCAGCGTCATCTTCATGGGGCCCAAGCGATCCTCCTACCTTAGCCTCCCAAGTAGCTGAGACCACAGGCATACACCACCAGCAACTTTTTAAATTTTGTGTAGGAATGGGGTCTCAAGCCGGGTATGGTGGCTCACGCCTGTAATCCTAGCACTCTGGGAGGCTGAGGTCAGCAAATGACTTGAGGTCAGGAATTTGGGACCAGCCTGGCCAACGTGGTGAAACACCAACTCTACTAAAAGTACAAAAATTAGTCAGGCATAGTGGCAGGTGCCTGTAATCCCAGCTACTCAAGAGGCTGAGGCAGAAGAGAAGAATTGCTTGAACCTGGGAGCCGAAGTTTGCAGTAGGCTGGGATCACGCCACTGCACTCCAGCCTGCTGGGTGACAGAGCAAGACTCCGTCTCAATAAAAAAAAAAATCCCCAAAAAAACAATAAAGGAAATGGGGTCCACTGTGTTGCCCAGGCTGGTCTTGAATTCCTGAGCTTGGCCTCCTGCCTTGGCCTCCCAAAGTGCTGGGATATCAGGTATAAGCCACTGAACCTGGCCTAAAACAAGCTTTCTTTTCCCTTAACACATAATCTCTTCCATATTAAGTATGAGGCCTGATGTCAAATGGATGATGAGTAAATATTTAAGGAGTGGATGGATGCATTTTGAATGAATTAACATCACTGCCTGGGATTTTTCACCTTTTAAGGCCTCTTCAAAGATAACCATCATAATACAAATTTAAAACTTGTTCTAATAAGGTTTCCTTGTTCTACTGCATTATACTTTACAGCTGGGGAAACACATTTGGAATGCTTAGGAGTCAGCAAACATTTTTCTTTAAAGGTTCAGATGGAAAATATTTTAGGCATTGTGGTTTATAGAATCTCTCTTTTGACTTCTCAACTCTGCTATTGCAGTGCAAAAGCAGCCCCAGACGCTCTGTATACACACCAGCAAGACTGTGTTCTAACAAAACTTTAGGTACAAAAACCAGTCTGCAGGTCACAGTTAGCCTGTGGAGCCTGGCTTGCTGAGCCTGTGTTGGGGTTTCCAAGGTCACACACTAACAAGTGGAAGAAACAAAGAAAGACTAAAACCCAACAGGTGTTCACTAACTAATGAGCCTCTTGACCCCCACACAGCACTCTTTCTGCTTCACTCTGATAACTCTGTGGTCTCAGGAGGTCTGTCTGAATGCTTGACCATCAGGAAAACAAGGGAATTAGGGCTAATTAATTAGTCAAGTCTTTGAAATCCATTGAGAAATGGGGCCTCATATTAAGTGCAAACTATCATCCTAAGTAATATATTTGTGGCACTTTCATTAAATTTTCTCTCAAAACTTGAAAAATAAGTATCTCCTAGCTGCCAAGATTTTCATCTTAGTATAATTATGAAGCCTCCCCAAATAATCATTTTCCAGTTTGTGATACTCAGTGGGGTACAGTGCCAGCTGCAGAGCCTTCATGGAGCTGTTTAATTTGAGACTTATTAGCACAGCACAGGTAAAATGAAGAAAGTCTTCGTGAAATTTGCTCATCGTATGTTAAATATAAATGCTTATTGTTTAGCGAAGCTCATGGAACAAGAAAAGAGCACCAGTCTAAAAGGAGTTAATTCAATGTCTCTCAAGATAAATATAGGAATTTTAGGGACGCTTTTCACAGGTATTAATAGAAACCATTTTATTAGGAAAAAGGCAGACATTCCAACATATTATAATCATTTTGGGGGCGGTTCTTTTGTTTGTTTTGCCTTGTTTTGCTTTGCTTTGTTTGAGACCAAGTCTCACTCTGTTGCCCAGGCTGCAATGCAGTGGCATGGTCTCAGCTCACTGCAACCTCCGCCTCCCAGATTCAAGTGATCCTCATCCCTCAGCCTCCTGAGTAGCTGGGATTACAGGTGCCCATCACCATGCCCAGCTGATTTCTGTGTTTTCAGTAGAGACGGGGTTTCACCATATTGGCCAGACTGGGCTCGAACTCCTGACCTCAGGTGATCCACCCGCCTGGGCCTCCCAAAGTGCTGGGGTTGTAGGCATGAGTCACCATGCCGGGCTGGTTTTGGTTTTTTGAGACAGAATCTCACTCTGTCACCCAGACTAGAGTTCAGTGGCATAATCACAGCTCACTTCAGTCTCAACCTCCTGCGTTCAGGTGATCCTCCCGCTTCAGCCTCCCAAGTAGCTAGGACTGCAGGTGCATGCCACCATGCCCATCTAGTTGTTCGTATTTTTTGTTAGACGTGGGGTTTCACCATGTTGCCCAGCTGGTCTCAAACTCTGGGGCTCAAGCAATCCATCCACGTTGGCCTCCCAAAGTACTCAGATTACAGGCATGAGCCACCATGCCTGGCCTATTTTAACCATTTTAATGAACACGGTCACCAAAGAGAAAATGGTCACAAAATGAGATGTGTGGTTCCTTAAATGAATTAAAATACTTATTCACTTACGTGAATAAGTATTTGAGCTTTAAGCTTAGAGCAAATTTAGAAACTGCAAATCTAAAAGGGCATCTGTGAGTCACTTCTTGTTATGAACTTTCTATTCCCAGTTAATTCTCAAGACACATTTTCAAAGATGTTAAAAACTCCACCACATAGAAGTTCTAACACTGTACTAAGTTTCATGAATAGGGCTCACAAGTAATTCTCTCCTTGGTGGTAAGTCCATTAATTGTTTTCACTTAAGAACATACTACTCCTTAGTAAGACAAAGACCATAGTAAGAATATTATTAGTTGGCCAGGCGCAGTGGCTCACGCCTGTAATCCCAGCACTTTGGGGGGCCGAGTGGGCAGATCACTTGAGGTCAGGAGTTTGAGACCAGCCTGGCCAACATAGTGAAACCCCATCTCTACTAAAAATACAAAAATTAGCCAGGCGTGGTAACCCCGTCTCTACTAAAAATACAAAATTTAGCCAGATGTGGTGGCAGGTGCCTGTAATCCCAGCTACTCTGGAGGCTGAGGCAGGAGAATTATTTGAATCCGGGAGGTGTAGGTTGCAGTGAGCTGAGATTGCACCATTGCACTCCAGCCTGGGTGACAGAGTGAGACTCCATCTCAAAAAAAAAAAAAAAAAAAAAAGGGTATTATTAGTCAAGAGTATGGAGCAGAAAGGATGAATCAGAAAGAAGCTCAAAGGAAAGAAGCGTGCTTTCATTGGGTAGCCTTGACTTTCCGCTGTTTCCACTGGCAGGTGAGAAACCCCCATGGGGCGCAGGTGAAGAATACTGGTGTGTCCTTCGCCCCTGTTACTCACACGGTCGCATGGAGGAGAGCATCTGTGTCACACCTGTGGAGGGAAAGGAAAATAAGAACGTGAAGAGCAAAGACAAAAACACTTTCTTTTAGAATGCTTTGTCCAGGCAACGGTTCAGTGATTCAGTGATTTAGTAGAGTCCCGAATAATTCTGGCACCTTTCTAAGTGAGAGAATTTCCTTAATCCATTTACCTATATGAGGCAACGACTATGTGAGCTTTAGAAGAAGTATTAAAAAAAATCAGGGGAATATGCAGATCATGTTGAATTGACTTGTGCATTCTATTCCTACAAAAATTTTCAATGTATTGGATATGTGTTGCTGGGGGAGAGAATACCTTTCCTTCTCCCTTTCTAAGTTTTCAAGTGGGCTCCTGTAGCAAAAGACAGATTAACTACAGGCAAGTATATAAATGTTAAAAGTCTTACATGACACAGGGGCCTTCATAAGGAAATGAAAACCCAAAAAAATGGTGGCATCTGATTACTTTTATACTAGGTTTGATGAAGAGTGGACAGAGGAGACAGGTGAGAGGACAAAGGGTCTGAGCTAACCACGGTGAACTCGGCAGTGAGAATGGTCTTTGCCTCGCGGCCGAGGAGGACGCCTCTCACATAAGGACCTGATGACTTTCAGGAGAGAAGAGGGACTGTCAGAGTCCTTCCAGCCATTTCTCAAATGCCTGCAGCCTGAAGTATTCACTATGTCAAGCTGCCCTATTTTGGGGTAGAAGGTCTTGAACACCACTGTAGAGAAACATCATAAAAACTGGAACTAGGGCCGGGTGCGGTGGCTCACGCTTGTAATCCCAGCACTTTGGGAGGTCCAGGCAAGTGAATCACATATATCTTTCCATTTTTTTGTGTGTTCTCTTCAATTTCTTTCATCAACATTTTATAGTTTTCATCGTAGAGATCTTTCATTTCGTTGGTTAATTCTTAGGTATTTTATTTGTAGCTATTATAAATGGGATGACTTTCTTGATTTATTTTTCAGATTGTTTGCTGTTGGCATATATAAATGCCACTGATTTTCATATGTTGATTTTGTATCCTGCAATTTTAATGAATTACTTTATCAGTTCTTACAGTTTTTTGGTAGACTCTAGGTTTTTCCAAATATAAGATCATATCATCTGCAGACAAGGATAATCTGACTTCCTTTTCCAATTTGGGTGCCCTTTATTTCTTCCTCTTGTCTGATTGCTCTAACTAGTAATTCCAGTACTACAATGAATAACAGTGGTAAAAGTGGGCATTCCTATTGGGTTCCAGAACTTAGAGGAAAGGCTTTCAGTTTGCTCCCATTCACTAGGATACTAGCTATGGGTCTGTCATTATATAGCTTTTATTGTGTTGAGATTTTTGCCTTCTATACTGTCTTTTTAGAGTGTTTGTCTTGAAGGGATGTTGAATTTTATCAAATACTTTTCAACATCAGTTGAAATGATCATATGATTTTTGTCCTTCATTCAGTTGATATGATATATCACACTAATTGATTTGCAAGTGTTGAACCATCCTTGCATCTGTGGGATAAATTCCACTTGGTCATGATGATCTTTTCTTTTTCTTTTATTTTGGGACAAGGTCTCACTCTGTCACCCAGTCTGTAGTGTGGCGGATCACTACACTGCATGGTTCACTGCAGCCTCAATGTCCCTGGGCTCAGGTGATCCTCCCACCTCAGTCTCCCAAGTAGCTGGGACCACAGGCGTGTGCCACCACACCTGGCTAATTTTTTTCTATTTTTGTAGAGACAGGGCTTTTCCATGTTGCCAACGCTGGTCTTGAACTCCTGAGCTCAAGCAATCTGCCCACCTCAGCCTCCCAAAGTACTGGGATTACAGGCATGAGCCACCATGCCCAGCAAATAATCTTTTTAAAGTGCTGCTGAATTTGGTTTGCTAACATGTTGTTGAGGCTTTTTCCATCAATGTTCGTCAGGGATATTGGCCTGCAGTTTTCTTTTTGTGATGTATCTTTGTCTCATTTTGGTATCAAGGTAACACTGGCCTCATAGAATGAGCTTGGAAGTACTCCCTTCTCTATTTTTCAGAATAGTTTTAGTAGAAGTGGCATTAGTTCTTTTTTAAAAGTCTGGTAAAATTCATCAGTGAAGCCATCGGGCTCCAGGCTTTTATTTGCTAGGAGACTTTTTATTATGGCTTCGGTCTTGTTACTTGTTATTGCATGGTTCAGGTTTTGGATTTCTTCACGGCTCAATCTTGGTAGGTTGTGTCCAGGAATTTTTCCACGTATTCCAGGTTTTCCAATTTATTGGCATATAGTTGCTCATAGTAGCCTCTAATGAGGCTTTGAATAACAATTTTTTGCGTTTCAGTGGTATCAGTTGTAATGCCTCTCTTTTCATCTCTGATTTTATTTATTTGGGTTTTGTCTCTTTTTGTTTTCTTAGTCTGGCTAAAGGTTTATTGATTTTGTTTATCTTTTTAAAAAATCACCTTTTGTTTTGTTGTTCTTTGTATTGTTTTCTTTATTCCAACTTATTTATTTCTGCTCTGATCTTTATTATTTCTTTTCTTCTACTAATTTTGGGTTTGGTTTGCTCTTGATTTTCTAGTTCTTTAAATTGCATCACTAGGTTGCTTATTTGAAGTGTTTCTAATTTTTTGATGTAGGTGCTTATAGCTATAAAATTTCCTCTTAGTACTGCTTTTACCATATTCCATAGGTTTTGGTATATTGCATTTCTATTATCATTTGTAACATGGTTTGGCTGTGTTCCCACCCAAGTCTCATCTTGAATTGTAGTTCCCATAATTCCCACATGTCATGGGAGGGACCCAGTGGGAGGCAACTGAATCATGGGGACAGTTTCTCCCATGCTATTCCCTTGACAGTAACTTCTCATGAGATCTGAAGGCTTTCCCTGCTTTGTTCTGCTCTGATTCTTCTCCTTCCTGCCACCATGTGAAGAAGGAAGTATTTGCTTCCCCTTTCACCATGATTGTAAGTTTCCTCAGACCTCTCCAGCCCTGTGGAGTTGTGAGTCAATTAAACTACTTTCTTTTGTAAGTTACCCAGTCTTGGGTATGTCCTTATAGCAGTGTGAGAATGAACTAATCCAATTTGTTTCAGGAAATTTCTTAATTTCTTTCTTAATTTCTTCATTGACCCATTGGTCATCCAGGAGCATATTATTTAATTTCCATGAGTTTGTATGGTTCCCAAAATTCCTCTTATTATTGATTTCTAATTTTATTCTGTTGTTATCCAAGAAGATACTTGATTTAATTTTTTAAAAATGTTTTGAGGCTTGTTTTGTGACCTAACATCTGGTCTGTCATTGAGAATGATTCATGTGCTAAGGAAAAGAATGTGTATTCTGGAACCATTGGATGAAATGTTCTCCAAATATCTTTTAGGTCCCTGTGGTCTGTAGTGCTGATTAAGTCTTCGTTGAGTTTCTGTCTGGGAGATCTGTCCAATGCTGAAAGTGGGGTGCTGAAGTCTCCAGCTATTTTTGTATTAGGATCTATCTCTGTTTTAGCTCTAATAATATTTGCTTTATATATCTAGGTGCTCCCCTGTTGGGTGCATACATTTACAATTGTTATATTCTATTGCTGAATTGACCCCTTTATCATTACATGATAACCCTCTTTGTCACCTTTTATAGTTTTTGTCTTGAAATCTATTTTATCTGATATCAATATAGCTACTCCTGCTCTTTTTTGATTTCCATTTTCATGGAATACCTAAAAAATAAAAAAATTTTGAGCTGGAAAATGCAATACCACTGAAGTAGCAACAGATGAGACAGTGCAAAAGAAAAGGTCAGTGGACTTTAAGACACAATGGAAATTATTCCAACAGGAACATGGATTTAAACATAGCTGATCAACACCTCAGAACCTTAGTTCCTGTCAGGCAAAATCAAGAAGCCTCACATACATGTAGTTGGAGTCTGAGAAAGAGAGAAAACTATTTGTAGAACTGATAGCTATTTTCCATATCTGCTGTTTAATGTGAAGCCACTAGAAGCCAAGCACACACCTCAAGAAGAATAAACCAAAGAAGATAACTCCAAGGCACATCGTCATCCAAATGCGCAAGCCACCAACTGGGAGGAAAGATTCGTGATTCGTGGATCTGACAAAGGACTTGTAGTGAGAAAATATGAAGAACTCCTAAACTCAACAATAAGAAGACAACAAACTGAAAGCTATAAAAATGGACAAAGAATAGAACACAGATTTCACAAGAGAAGACATGTAAGCACCTCAATGAACACATGGACACTTGTCCAACATCTTTATTCATTAGGGAAACGCAAATTGAAGTTATAAGATGCTACATAGCGTGTCCGACAAAATAGCTAATATTAAGATAACACCAAATGTGGTAAGGTGTGGATCAACTGGGACTGTCGTGCACTGCTGGAGTCAGTGGAAAACAGTGCAACCAGCCACTTTGGAGAGGGATCTGAGAGTTTCTTATGAAGTCAAGTGTTTACTGTATGACCCGTCAATTCTCCTATGTGTGTCTTCCCAAAAGAAATAAAAACATATGTCCACAAAATATCTTGAACATGGACGTTCATGGTCTGTTTAGTCCTCATAGCTGCAAGATGAAAACAGCATGAAAACCACCAACAGATGAATAATAAACATGTTGTGATGTATCCATACAATGGAAAGACTACAAACTGTGTGACTTCATTTATGTGAATTTTTGGAATAGACAAAAAATGAATCTGTAGTTATAGAAATAAGATCAACAATGGCCTGAGTTCACGGGCAACTTTTTGAGGTGATAGAAATATTCTGTATCGCAATTGGAGGCTGTTAATGAAAGACGACATTTGTCTGAACTTAACAAACTAGGCATTTAAAAGGAGCACATTTTGCTGTATTTCACTTATATCTTGATAAAGTTTATTTATTTATGTATTTTTGAGATGGAGTCTCACTCTTGTCACCCAGGTTGGAGTGCAGTGGTGTGATCTCAGCTCACTGCAACCTCTGCCTCCTGGGTTCAAGCGATTCTTTTGCCTCAGCCTCTGGAGTAGCTGGGACTACAGGCGCCCACCTGTACCCTGGCTAATTTTTGTATTTTTAGTACAGACGGGGTTTCATTGGCCAGGCTAGTCTTGAATTCCTGACCTCAGGTGATCCTCCCACCTTGGCCTCCCAGAGTGCTGGGATTACAGGCATGAGCCACTGTGCCCAGTCAATAAAGTTGATATTTATAAGTGATAAAAGATTCAGTTTTTACTGGAACAAGTTACCTGAAAAACAAGGCTATTGTTTTTCTAATCTCCATATTTAGTTTCTACTAATTAGTTTCTTATGTTTTAAGAAATAACAGATATGATTTGGTTTCTTTGGAAGACATTGAGCAGGGGGAGTCACGTGATCTGATTTATATTTATTTAATAGATTTTATTTTGTAGAGCAGTTTTAGGATCACAGCAAAATTGAGAGGAAGGTAAGAAGAGATCACATATAGCTCCTGCCCCCACAAATGTACAGCCTCCCCCATTCTCAACATCCCCCCCACAGAACGGTGCATTTGTTACAAGCAGTGAACCTGGATTGAGATGTCATTATCACCTGACGTTTGTAGCTTTTATGAGGGTGCACTTCTGGTGTTGTGTATTCTATGGGTCTGGACAAATGTATAATAACATGTCTGATTTGTGTTTTCAAATGGTCTATTTTAATGATGACTAAATGTGATATGGTTTCTAGAAAAGAAAAAAGAGGGTTGGGAGTTTGCACAGACACCTGAATGTTTGGCTTTTCTTGAACTGGGACATCTGAGGACATTGTTGCGTGTCCAGAGCTGAGCAGTGGCTGCCCCTCTAGGTGGAGCCAGCACTCCCTCCAGCTCACTATAGTCAACACTCACCTGCTTCCCTCTTTATGTTACCTGATGATACCCTGTGACATATCAACTTTATTAGAAGGAACAGGGTAGCAGAGCTCATTGTGCTTTTGTCAGTTTCTTAGGACACTATGATGAGATTTTGCTGCATTCAGGCTGCGATGCTTATTCTTGACCACAGGAGCATTTGATCCTTACTCCCATGCTGCGACTCCGATGCAGGGTGGACACGATTGCCCAGTTTTATAATTGAGAGGAGAGCATTTAGCAGTGGTCACAGAGCTAATCTGTTGGGGTCGGGACTGGAATCCAGGCTGCAGAGTTGATGCTCCGTCCATGCTTCATTGCTGACTTCCTGAGGAATCAGCGCCATGGCTACGATGCAGAGAGCAGAAGTGGAGAAGTCATCCAGGGAGGGATCTGAAAACTCAGCTCACAGTTGCGCCCCTCTCAGTTGAATGGAGCTGACTCACGGACATTCATACGGCAGTCCTCTAACCATGCCCTACAGGACTTGGCCTCTTCAAGAGTAACGCGTGCCTTGGGGGTTAAGCTGTGCTCATTCAGAGCTCTTATGGAACCATGATTAATCACGCTTTCCATGTTCACAACCTGCATGATCTGAACTATGCCCATTTTTAAAGCCGTTGATCCTGCATGGACTCCATGCTTGTTTGCACAGCACCGGCCTGCTGCCTTTCCTCCCGCTCATCACTGTCATGTCTCACCTTCCGTCAGTTGCCTCTCCCTAGCTGCCAGTCCCAATTCTCTGCCAACATGCTTCTTCTTCTTCTCTTTTTTTTTTCTTTTTTGAGGCAGGGTCTCAATCTGTCGCCCAGGCTAGAGTGTAGTACAGTGGTGCTATCACGGCTCCCTGCAGCCTCGGCCTCTTCCAGCTCAGGTGATCCTCCCACCTCAGCCTCTCCAGTGGCTGGGACTACAGGTGCACGTCACCATTCCTGGCTAATTTTGGTATTTTTTGTAGAGATAGGGTCTCACCATGTTGCCCAGGCTGGTCTCAAACTCCTGTAGTGGAGTGATCTGCCCTTCTCAGCCTCCCAAAGTGCTGGGATCACAGGCATAAGCCACCATGCCGGGTGCCAAGTCTGACCTGAGAAGTGAATTGAGCAACTATTGGAAATCTGGCCCAAGGAGACTTTGAGTAAGAGTTCAAAGAGTCAGCTTTCTCCTGATCCCGGCAATGTTTCTGGTGTTACCCCTTCCGAATAAGTCACAAGCTGAGCTACGATTTGCTGGACACATACATCACAGACAATACAGGTCACTCCAAAGCACTCTGTGGCTTACATTTGTAATTGCGGATTTTGCTTTGAAACTTCAAGGCTATAAAGGTATTTGATTCACTCTGATTTCGAACTTTTATTTTAAGTTCTAAGGTACATGTGCAGCATGTGCAGGTTTGTTACATAGGTAAATGTGTGCCGTGGTGGTTTGCTGTACAGATCATCACCTAGGTATTAAGGTGTTAGCTCTTCTTCCTGATACTCTCCCTCTTCCCCACCCCCACCCTCCTACAGGCTCCAGTGTGTGTTGTCTCCCCACCTGCCTATGTGTTCTCATCACTCTGAATCAGTGATGTGTCTGGGTAGTATCGAGTCTCGTCTTGGAACAATGCCGTCTTCTGGCTGTGGAAGGAGAAAAATTTTGCCCAGATTTGTGGTCATGTCACGTGGAGCTTTCTCCCCATCAGGACTATTTCCGCACTTTCCCAGTGTGTGTTATATGTGCCTGAACCTTGTTCAAGGGAGACAATGGCAAGAAGTAACGAGAACAAGTCTCCATGAACTACGTGTCTCTTTTCCTTTGAATCTTTTATCTAAAAAGGTTTCATGTGTTGATACCAAATATATTAAAATATATTTTAATTAAGAAGTGTTTTTGAAGGAAGAGATATGGAAAAGAGAATTACTAAGAACAGAATGGGTGCTAGATATAACCACAATATCTGAGCTTAGAAGAACCACAGGTCTTCTGTCCACTGGGGCCCAGGGCCAAATGTCACCTCCTAATGTCTGTAGTCTTTCACAAACCAGCAATTTTTCCAAAGAATAAGAGAACAAATATGAAAATAAGTTATGAGTCTTGGCCCTGAGAGGGTGTCATCTGAAGGGAAGCACACCATGATGATGGGTATGTGAAACTGTGTTATGCCAGTCGATTTAGTTTTATGTATGTTTGAAATTTTCCAAAATAGAAAAGTTTAAAAAAATCAGAAATGCATTGTTAAAGAGAGCAGAAACATCCATGAAAAGTTGTTTTTTTTTTTTCTTTTTTTGAGACAGGGTCCTGCTCTGTTACCCAGGCTGGAGTGCAGTGGCGTGATCTTGGCTAATTGCAACCCTCTGCCTCCCGGGCTCAAACGATCCTCCTGCCTCAGCCTGCTGAGTAGCTGGGACTACAGGCATGCACCACCACGCCTGGTTGATTTTTTTTGTGTGTGTGTATATTTTTTGTAGAGACAGGGTTTCACCACATTGTCCAGGCTAGTTTTGAACTCTTGGGCTCAAGCATTCCATCAGCCTCTACCTCCCAAAGTGTGAGATTACAAGCGTGAGTCACCACACCTAGCCTATCCTTGAAAAGTTGGAAGCTGTCATAGGTAGGATAGAGAGGATGAAAGAAAAATGACACATTGAATTGGACTCCTGCTTTGAATGGAAACAATGGGGTCCCAGAGAGGAAACAACTGTCAGAGACATGGTTGACAAAATTTATATAATAGACTCTAGGGAAAGAGACAATCAAAGCATTTTGATCCCAGTATCCCAGGAGGTAGCTTGCCAATATGGAACCTTAGGAATAGAATATATGGGCAATCTAATAAGATGTTACCTTAATAATAATAATAATAATAATAACTTTTTGGGTCTGGTGGGCAGAAATTAGACTTAAGTTGCAACAGCTGAATTGTTTTGTTTTGTTTTGTTTTGATGGAATTTTGCTTTTGTCACCCAGGCTGGAGTGCAGTGGTGTGATCTCAGCTCACTGCAACCTCCGCCTCCCTGGCTCAAGCGACTCTTCTGCCTCAGCTTTCTGAGTAGCTGGGATTACAGGAGTGTGCCACCATGCCTGGCTAATTTTTGTATTTTTGGTAGAGATGGGGTTTCACCATGTTGGCAATGATCTCAAACTCCTGATCTCAGGTGATCTGCTCGCCTCGGCCTCCCAAAGTGCTGGGATTACAGGTGTGAGCCACAGTGCCCAGGCTACAACTGAGTTTCAAAGCCCCTCACTGGACCAGCTCCCGGACCCGGAACTCTTGATTGAAGAGAAGGCTGGGCCGCTTTAGGGAAATTCCTCGCAATGTGGCCATACCTGCAAACTACACGCTTCCCTTCAAAAGTCTTCAGGGAGACCCCTGGCCCCTTACCCCCATGCAAGGGAAATGCGCACCTCTGCAGGACGTTTTAGGCACTGGCTGTGGAGAAGCTCCCATTCCCTGGGGTCTGGTTCTAACTTCAGCTGCAACTCAACAGGATGGTTTCATGCACCCCACAACGTGGCACTCCACACTCTCCACCCTCCTGCCTCAGGACTTGCTTCACAACCATGAGGACTTAGCCTGCACGCAGAACCCTCCCAGAAATGGGGGTGGTGAGACTGATGCCTTGGGGGCAAACGTCAACCAATGGGGTGTAGGAGTCAGTGGATGAGCGTCGTGGCCTCTTGCTCTCTGGGGGATGGACTTTAGGTGGAGCTCACGTTGCATGCCCACAGTGGACACCAGCTCTCCAGTGTCTTTTTATTGGCTTCTCCTTCCTCACACCCACTCTCTCTGCTTCCCTTCTCCTGCTTTCAGAGATCACCTCCCAAATGAATTCGTTATACCCAATGTCCTGTCTTATACTTTGCTGGGGGCAGAGTGACTCAAGTAAGAAACTGTATCTGCACTCATGTGGATCTCTGGGGCCTCCACCCACCACCACAGTCTACCAGTCAGAGCAGGGATTATGGAGGTCAGGAGAGAAAATCTCGGCCCAAGTCCATCCTGCTTGGGTCCAGCGAGCACACAGACTCAAACCGTGGCTGCCCACCCCCGTCTCCCGAATGAGGCACTTCATCAGCTGCAGAATGTCGACATCAGCTCCCTCATCTGTGAAGTAAAATTGGTGTGGAAAAGAAGAGCTAAGTAAAATCCTGTGAAATTGCTTCCTGTAGCACCCCTGTAATCTTGAGGGAATTACGGAGATTAGAATGCAAGGGGTCAGTTCCTACTGTATCATTATTTAAATCATCTGCTTGGCTAGTATAAAACCTAGTATAGTATAGGTTTTTGGTAATGAATGCGGATTATGGTGATTACAGCTGTAGTCCCAGATGCCATATTTTTGGTGGAGTAAATAAACATAGACCCTGGAACCTGGTATGCAGTAATCAAGCTGGGAAAAACAACAAACAAACAAACAGAAACAACCCACATTGACATTCATTTTGTTATGTTATGATTTTGTCAATTCTTCTGCCCTCCATATTATATTGTCTTGAAGGAACTTGACATCCCAAATAATATCAGACGGTCATTATATGGATAACGTGATTCTAAGTGCACCTGCTGAGGAGGAATTAGCAAATACAACAGAAATCCCAGTAAAATATATACCTGCTAGAAGATGGGACATAAGCCCCAAGAGATGTTTCTGGAAGGACATCTAGTAGCATGGGATATATTAGAATATCCCCTCTAAAGTGAAAGGATACCACCTTGAAGAAAGTGGTACGATGCTTGCCCTGTTGGATTTGGGGCTACATTTCTCTAGCCCATTTTGCGGGTAACTGTTGCACCAGATTGTTAGAATTAAGTTCTCTGTGCCACAGAGGAAGAAAACCAGCACTAAGAAGAAAAGTTTCTCAGCAAGGCAAAGTGTAATTCTGCAGAAGGCTGCTTCCCACTCCTGTAGCAGTCACAACAGCACATGTAACAAAGGAGAGCAGTTTTAACCCTAATGCAGTTCCTGCTTCTGTGTCTTTCCCCCATTGGCTGGGGTTGGGCAGCACGATCTAAGCTGATCTCGACTGTGAATCAGCTAAGACTTAGACTTTTCCAAATAGGATAAACACACGATTTGTGAAAAACAGAAGGGGGTAGGATTGATTTACAACTTATGACCACAAAGTTGAGTTTTTGAAGAGGAATTTAGTTGTCCCGACACTATTAACTCCAATAGGGATGGCACCAAGTTCAAGAGGCCAAAGTCGAGACCCAGAGCCAGCAAAGGAGACTTGGGGTTACTGAGGGGAACTTATATACAGGATGCGCCATGGTTGCAGGCAGGGAGAACTGCTACTGCCCCCAGAAAGCATGCAGCTTATAGAACATTTTCACAACATGCTCTGTGAACCCCCCCAAGAGCTGAGATGGTCTCAGTTGATTTAGCAAGTTTATTTTGCCAAGGTTGAGGATGCCCACCCATGACACAGCCTCAGGAAGTCCTGATGACATGTACACAAGGTGGTCAGGCACTGCTTGGTTTTATACATTCTAGGAAGACATGAGACACCAAACAACGTATATAAGAAGTACGATGGTTCCTTCCAGAAAGATGGGACAACTCGAAGCAGGGAGGGGGCTTCCAGGTCACAGGTAGGTGAGAGAAATGGTTGCATCCTTTTGAGTTTCTAATGAGGCTTTCCAAAGGAGGCGATCAGATGTACATCTATATCAGTGACCAGAGGGATGACTTTGAATAGAACAGGAGGCAGATTTGGCCTAGTGCGATGGCTCACATCTATAATCTCAGCACTTTGGGAGGCCGAGGTGGGCGCATCACCTGAGATAGGGAGTTTGAGACCAGCCTGACCACCATAGAGGAATCCCATCTCTACTAAAAATACAAAATTAGCCAGGAGTGGTGATGCGTACCTGTAATCCCAGCTACTAGGGAAGCTGAGGCAGGAGAATCACTTGAACCTGGGAGGCAGATGTTGTGGTGACCCGAGATTGCACCATTGCACTCCAGCCTGGGTGACAGAGCAAAACTCTGTCTCAAAAAAAAAAAAAAAAAAAAGAAGAAGAATAGGAGACAGATTTGCCCTGAGCAGTTCCCAGCTTATTTCCTTTAGCTAAGTAATTTAGAAACCTCCATTTAACCCAAAACAAAGGGGTTTGAACCCCTGTGTTGCCTGCGTTTTGTGGGACAGGCCAGGTGCTCAGATAGTCCTCATAGCCAAGGAATGAATCTCCAGATTGTCCTCACTCACATTCAGGTGTGTCTGCCATACAGGGTCATTCTTAGGGTCTGCTTAGGTTACATTATTGCTATCAGGTGCATCTACCGTAATTAACTAATAAGGGTGCCAGTTTTAAGGGAAGGAGAGAGTAAGAGAGTTCTTCAGTAAGTCCAAATTGCAGTGAAAGCAACTTAACTAATCACTGCAAACAGGGTGGATCAGTCAAAAGCCAGAATCATCAAGGCGGCATGCACAGCAGCAATCAATTATTAAACAGAAATAGCGTGGGGGACTGGGCACTGAGCACATCAGGATGCTTAGCAAATGCCACGGGCAGGTGGCTCAGGGCCGCTGCTGTCTGCTCCTACCACCCACTGCCTCTCCCTCCACTCACACCCATTGCCTCATGGCATGTTCATTATTGATTGGTTAATAGAAAAAAGGTACAGCCTCTTCCCTGCTGGGTCTGTGGAGTGAGTTGGCACCTGCCGGCAGAGGACCCTTGCTGCATTAAAGCCCCAATTAGGGGTGATTCTGAAACACAGGAATCAATGACCATCTTCCCATGGGACAGAATTTCCAGAAATAAATCTGTGTGTTGGCTTTGCCTAAAAGAAATGGTAGCCTGAGGTATGGACCCACAATAGCGCCAGGAGCCTGACTGCATGAGCAGGTATCCCAGAGCCCCTCGTCGCCCACCACAATTCCACCAGAGCCGCTGCCCCAGTTCGTACTACAGCCTTGTTGGACCTCCCGTATGACAGTAAAGGAGGAGGAGAAACCTGAGCCTGGTTGATGATTCAGTTGGCTCATTATATGGGTGCGAATGCGTGACAGCTGTGTTACTGCCACATTCAAGGATGCCCTCGCAAGAATGCAGAGAGGGGAATTTTCTACAATGGTTGAAGCTATTTAAGTAGGGCACATGGTCCTTTGTAGGACCTAAAAGTTGAAGAGCTGCCTTGACACGTTTGGGCCTCCAGGGCTCTGAGGTCTAACCTTTGAGGTCCTCTTCTCTCTCCAGATACACACCGCCTCCCCACCACCGCCACCCAGCGGGAAGACTCCTACCCAGGGAGTTCTCTCATCAGGTGGGTAGGCTGCATCCCACTTGGCCCCCAAGCTAATGGGTTCCACCTCCCGGCCAACTCTTGGAATGATTCAAACAGGCCCTTCACATTCTCCTGCTGGAATGAGTCACCACACTTCCCCCAAGCTGCCTGCCCCCTGTCACTATAAAGCCTGCTTCCCTCTCCCCCGACCAGTGCACTCTGTTCCCAAGTGCAGCCTCATTTGGCACAGGGTCCTCCTCCCTGGGCTGTGAGTCTGTGACTGAGAAATTGCCATTGATCATGTCTGTCCAAGGCCAGGTGTCATGTGTTCTTCCATGTTATACTTTTAGGGCAGGGTATCCCTCCCTCATCAATGGGATGAATAAGAGGTAACCAAAGCACTTAGTAATTCCCCGAGTGTGGCCTAATGTGAGAATGTGTGGATTGGTGGTCTCTGGTCACGGGGCTGGAAAGAAAAAAGACTCCACTTCCGGGTTCTCATTGTACCTGGGAACAGGTAGGTGCTGCTGGCTGAGACAGGTATGATTCCCAAGGGTCCGGACCCCTCAGGAAACAAGGTTCAATGGACACCACCAGGTAACCTGCTAAGGTGAGAGCTGAGGGTGAGAGGCATTTAGAAAGCTTTAATAACACTGGGTGATCCTGGGTCCACTAATCCTCAACATATGTGGGCATTCTGCTTTTGGTTGTTTTCAGCCGCTTAAGGAGATGGCTGTGGGTCTCTCTGGGAAAGGACCAGGGGAATTGTCATGGCCTATGCTAGATGTGAAACCGCAGGGTCCTTCCTGTTAGAAACCAGTCTCCTCTTCAGTCAATGGGTTCTAGATCTGGAAATTGGTCTCAGTTTGCAAGGGATTGTGGCTTTTAGGTTTTTCTGATTTGGGTTGTAGAAGTCAAAGCAGCACTCTGGCTGGTGGCCTGCCTATTTTGCCTCTGGGGGTGCCGTGCTCTCTAATCCTCTCCCCCACATTCCAGGGGGTCCAGCACCCTTGGCCACACCTCCTTGGCATATAGTCACCCTGAGCTTCTAGCTTCTAGTGACCAAGTGCCTCTGCCTGGCCCCTGTTACTGGGCAACTAAACACCACCAGGTGTAACCAAACACCACCTGTTCCCTAATAACCTATGGAAAAATCATCTGCATGGATATGAGTGAACTCACGTGTGTGTGTGTGATCCACCTCTTACCATCATTCCTGGCCTTCGAGATCTGCCACTGAGCTTTTCACTAGTTCATTCTTGATGGCCTCGGTGAAGGGGGCTTCCTCTGGGCCCCCTAAACATAATCCTCGGAATCTTTCAGACTTACATAATCTATCTGTCCCAGCAAGCCCACTTCCCTTTTATTCCTTCCTCTCCCATCTGCCAAGGCAGCTCAGGATTTCCACAGCTAATTACCCACCACTTTCCCAGGCTGCTGATAGCCACACTGGTTGTGGGTGCCCCATCCCCTGGCATTCTTGCAGGGGCATTGAGACCCATGTCCTGAGAGAGTGCCCCCAAATCTACAAGTTCTTCCATATTTAGGTTTATTCATTTTATTTTTCCATAGGTTATTGGGGTACAGGTGGTGTTTGGTTACATGAGTAAGTTCTTTAGCGGTGATTTGTGAGATTTTGGTGCACCCATCGCTCAAGCGTACGCACTGCACCATATTTGTAGTCTTTTATCCCTCGCCCCCCCCACCCTCCCCCAGTCCCCAAAGTCCATTGTATCATTCTTATGCCTTTGAGTCCTGATAGCTTAGCTCCCACATATCGTGAGAACATATGATGTTTGGTTTTCCACTCCTGAGTTACTTCACTTAGAACGATGGTCTCCAGGCCTGGTGCGGTAGCTCACACCTGTAATCCCAGCACTTTGGGAGGCCGAGGCAGGTGGGTCACCTGAGCTCAAGAATTCGAAACCAGCCTGGTCACCATAGTGAAACTCTGCCTCTACTAAAAATACAAAAATTAGCCGGGTGTGGTGGCGGGTGCCTGTAATCCCAGCTATTCAGGAGGCTGAGCCAGGAGAATCACCTGAACCGGGGAGGCGGAGGTTTCAGTGAGCCTGAGATAGTGCCATTGCACTCCAGCCTGGGCAACAGAGCAAAACTCCATCTCAAACAAACGAAGAAAGAATAATATTCTCCAATCTCATCCAGGTCGCTGAGAATGCCATTAACTCGTTCCTCTTTATGGGTAAGTAGTATTTCATTGTTTATATATACACCATGGTTTATTCATCCACTCTTTGATTGATAGGCATTTGGGTTGGTTCCATGATTTCGCAATTGTGAATTGTGCTGCCATAAACATGTCCTGAGAGAGCGCTCCCAAATCTACAAGTTCTTCCTTATTCAGTTTATATCTGCACCAGCAGATGACATTTGCTCCCCCCAAGATCTTAGTCCCCAGGGTCCTCCCCCTCATTCTTGCTGGAATGTTGTAGACCCTCCTTACAACTTCTTCAGTTATAGACATTTGCCTTCTTATCAGGCCTAGCCAGGTAATGCTGCAACCTAAGCCTGGTTTTAGTCCTGAAGCCAGGAGAGGGGGAGAGAGCAGAGCCTGAGGGAGTGGCTGTTGCCTGGGGTGGAGTCGGGCAGAGGCACCTGCCACAGCCCCCAGCCTGGTGGAAGAGCTAGGGAAGGGGTGAGGGCAACTTCTGTAAGCTCTGGGCTTCAGGGTGTCCTCAAGGACTTCATTCTTTTCTTTGTAAGGAAGAACTGTACGTAAAATGTGCTTCTCTGTATGACTTTCCATCAACAGTATACTCAGCTATTTGAGTACTGGGGCTATCCTCCAAAAAGCCAGATGGTTCTAGTAGCTGAAGACTGTATTTGACCTCACAAAATGCCAAACTCATTGTTGCTTCGCCCCCTGCCAAAGAGAAGGAAATGCCTTTATAATAAAGGTAGCTTTCTGAAACATGCCTGGTAAACTGTGGATGCAGCTTACTGGCCTGGTTAAAGAAGAGGCAGGAGAAAAAGGGCCCTGGTTATTCCCCAGCCCTCTCCCACGTGTTGCTGTTTCCTTTCACTTTAATTCAGATACCTGAGGAATGTGAGGGGCAAAAGCAAACCAAGAATAACTGTGGCTTTTGCGCTTGGTCTGTGAGTAAAAAGATACTTGGTTATTAACAAGAAGTATTACACATCCCGCTGTTAGTTACTTCCCAAGATAATAATTTAATGTTATGAATATATGACCATTTGAAAATTCATGTTTAGCCTCTTATATTATGGGACATTTCTAAGTGAGACAAATAAGAACGTACAGACAAATAATTTCTCTTCTAGAAGAAGATACTTCAAGTAATCTCATCTCAAAAATTTACTCACTTTAGGTGAGTAACTTTATCCAATAAATAGGTAGAGTCATGTGTCACTTAACAATAGGGATATGTTCTGAGAAATGCACTGTTAAGCGATTTTGTTTTTGTGCAAACATCATAGAGTGTATTTATACAAATCCATATGGGATACCTACTACACCTTAGGCTGTATGGGATAGCCTATTGCTCCTACGCCATGAAGGTGTAAAATGTTACTATTTACATCAGCATTGCAGGTGAGTAATACATTGTGCTATTATGACTCATTAGGTGATAGGAATTCTTTTTAGCTTCATCATAATCTATGGGACTGTCGTTGTATATGTGGTCTATCGTTGACTGAAACATTATTTTGTGGCACATGAATTTTGATTTTTTTTTCTTCAGAAGATGAGCTCTCCTAGGCTATGAATTTTCTGTTCATCTAAGCATTTATACTTGCTGAATACTGTAATAGGTGTTCAGTGTGTTTACGATAGAGATCTTGACCGATCCTTCAGGGCCTTTGGGCAGGAGTTGCCTATCAGAACTGTCCCAGATCGAGGCAAGGGAGCTGGGACTCTATCCCTGCATCAGTGAATCCCTGGTTTTAGGTCACCTTCTGGGATGGGACAACATTGGGACAACATCGAGAAGGCTGTTTTATGCAGCAGAGCTCAATTCCCAATGAGGGATGTAGCTATGAGTCAGTAGCTGACACTCAGAATTTAGGGAAGGAGGAATCGGTACAGAGGAAGGGACCTAGACAAAATATCATAGCGTCCACTGCAGTCCACTTCTTATACCTCAAGCCTACATGCTTCTCAGTGAGTTCTTTCCATCTGGGGTTTTGGTTGGTGGATCAGGCATGACCCTCACTGTTGCAGCTGGCCTCAAGGCTGTCATAGATACACATCATCTCCCTTCTCCACTACCTGCCTGTGTTTCTCTGCACCTGTGCTAGCATCTCTGTTGACCTTGATGTCAGAATCATCCCTCAGGTAAGGCCTTCATCCCTGAGGGATCCGACCCACTGGTCATCGAGCTCTTTTCATGCCTGACTGCCACATCTACGTATTTACATTCTGGACAATGGCATGTCCGTACTAATCACCTGGCTGCCAGACACATCTGATATGGTTTGGCTGTGTCTCTGCCCAAATCTCCTCTTGACTTGTAGTTCCCATCATAGCCACGTGACGTGGGAGGAACCCAGTGGGAAGTAATTGGATCATGGGGGAGGTTTCCCCCATGCTGTTTCCGTGATAGTGATGGTTTTATAAGCATCTGGCATTTTCCCTGCTGGAACTTCTCTCCCTGCTGCCTGGTTATGAAGCTTGTGTTTGCTTTCCCTTCTGCCATGATTGTCAGTTTCCTGAGGCCTCCCCAGCCATGCAGAACTGTGAGTCAATGAAACTTCTTTTCTTTATAAATTACCCAGTCTCGGGTATTTCTTCACGGCAGTGTGAGAATGGACTAATGCAGCATCCTTCTCTGCCCCCTCCATAGCCGCACCCTGCCATCTCCTCACAATCAGTTACCCCTGTCAGATTGATGACCCTTGTCCTTGCCTGCTAGTCTCTTGGCATGAGCAGCCCAAAGCAAACAAGTGACAGTGAACTATTCCTGTGGCACCTGATGGAAGCTCTGTCTCTCTGGGAACCAGAACCTCTAGACCCACAGAGCCTAACGTCACATGGACAAGAAGGACAACTTTGCCAGGTGGTCACTGATTGTGACAGGAAGCATGACGGTGTGCTTCTACTCTGTGATTTCCAGGCCTGTCCGTTTAGTCCACCTTAAGGGCACAGTCCCATAAAATGGCATCGATGTATGGTATTACTATCTGTAGAGGAATGGTGCTGCAGAGTAGTATCTCCTAGTGGTATCTCCCTAGAACATTTGAGAGGCTATCTCCCCCACTCCATCAGGCTGGCAGTTTCTGGATAAAATAGTGTGTTAATTTCCTAGGGTGGCTACAACCATATGCCACAAACTGTGGGGCTTAAAACAACACAAATTAATTTTCCCATGGTGTGAAGGCTACAAATCTGGAATCAAGGTTTCAGCAGACAGGGCTATGCTCCCTGAGGGGTCCAGGGAAGAGTCCTTCCTTGCCTCCCTGGCTCCTGGTGTTGCTGCCAATCCTCGGTGTTCATTGATGTGTGGCAGATCCCTCAGCTGTGTCTTCACATGGCCTTTTGTCTCTGTGTCTGTGTCTTCACATCTCCCTCTCCTTATGAGGTTACTGTCGTTGGATTTGGGGCCCACATCAATTCAGAACAATCTTAACTTTAGCCAAGACCCTATTTCCAAAGAAGGTCATGTTTATGGATACCAGGGGTGAGGACTTCAACAATTCGTTTTCTCAATCGAGAGAAGTGCAGCTCAACTTGCAACAAGTGGCCTGTGTGGGACCCAAGGCCATGTGCTCATTGCTGTAAAGTGGGGCCATGGTTCCAAGGATGCTGAATGCAATCCTGTATCAGAGGATGGAAACTTACAGAGGTCCTTGGAGAGTGATCTGGCTGAGACCCTGCAGACAGGAGAGGCAGATCCATCCCTACTGATAAATAGCTACCCTTCAAGGTGGCTGGTGATCTCCTTAGGGGATGTGCCAATTTAGGGGTTCAGCATTGGTCCCTATGACTGGCAGTTTGGATGTTAGGCAGCAGTAACTAGACCAGGCTTGCTGAGAGACAGCACGCTGTTTCAGCCATTCACGGCTTCCCTCCCTGCTGCCATGGTTACTCCACTCAACTATTGTGCTGAACTGGGGTGGACAAGTGACAGGTTGTCATCGGTGGGCTGAGCCAACCTGTTGCCAGTGTTCTAATCTGCAGTGGATGCTCTCTGGAGGATGTGAAAAGTGATACAAAGATATCCACACTTTGTCCTTATTCCCTTTGGTTCATCTACACTCCTCTTTCACAGACCTCCATCCTTCCAATCGTTCACCTTCCGGACCTTTAGTCACTGCTCATGGGTCTGTATCCAGTTTTGCTTCAGGCCACAACTTTTTTCACACAAAATGGAAGATCAGGTGCGGTACCTGGAAGTCTGCCCCTTGGAAGGATGTCCCCTGACTGCTGTCTCCAAGGCCACCCAGAGTAGAGCCATGAGACAGCAGCAGTCTTCTTTCTGACTTGCACCAACCCAGCAGGCTGACCCGTCTTTGAATCCCCCTTGGCCCTGCTGGCATCCCATTAGCTGGCCATGCATTGAGGGCTTCGAGTTGAGGGGTAGGTGCTTGCACAGTGATGACAGATGGCAGGGTGATCTAGGCCACCTCTTGTGGAGCTGGCTTGTGCCCTCCATGCAGCTCTGCTCTGCATCACTTCGTTTTATGCTGTTTTGCCGCTGAGCCCACCCAGTCTTGTGTGTGGGTCTGCACAACGCCACGTCACGATGGTTATAGTTTGCTCCAGCATCACTTAATGTCTCATGCTCAGATGCTCTATTTCTGCCGGAGCCCTGGCTCACACAAACTGCTTTCCCAACAGCGTAATGTTTCCTGTTGTAGATGAGGCGACTTTGCTCCGGAACCCTCAGGGTCTGTATTGTGACTCTTTTACTGGTGTTTGTCATCAAATCCTTGTGGCGTTTTTCCCATTACAGGTACTCCAAGTAGCATAAGGTTTGCAAGTCATAAAGCCCCAGCAGTAGGCTGCTTTCACTGCAGCTAGGACTTCTCCTAGAGCTGTTTCCTGCTCTTAGCCCCCAACCAAACTTGGCAGCCTTTCCACGTCAGCAGGATGTGAGTCAGAGCAGCTGCCTCTGGCATTCAAAGGGCTGACCAAGCCTGAGGTTTCCTTTCCAGCAGGGGGAGGTACCAAGTGCAACATGTATTTTTTATAATGAAAGGAATGCCCTGTCGTGCTCCAGGGCACGAAGCCCTGACATCTTCCATGATGCAGTGGGCGTCCGATTCTTCAAAGACAAAATTATTTCTCACATTTTGGAGCACACGTATTTTACCGAGGTCTCTAGTAAACTTGAGACTTCTTTCTTGCTCGTCCTGTCTCATGAACATCCCACATTGACACGGTGGACTAGTGTGATGTTCTGGTGACAGCAATTTTCAAACACGGTGGTCTCCAGGACCTCTGCATATTCTTTAAAATCGGGTACCCCACAGAGCTTTTGTTTACATGGGTTGTAGATATATTAATATATACTGGAAAACAAACTGGAGACATTTTCAATATATTTGTGTATTTATTAAAAATAAAACCCATTACATGTTTACATAAATGATACCTCATTATGAAAAATAACTATCTTCCAAAAAATGCATGTGAATGGCATTGTTTAACATTTTTGCAAATCTCTTCAAGACAGCTGGAACATCATACGTTTCTCTGTTCCATCTGTTATGTTATTTTGGTCTAAGATTGTAAAGAACATCCGTTTCCATATAGATATACAGCTGAAAAGAGAGTATTTTAATACTCTTCAGATAATTATGGATATTTTTTCTGTGAAGCTATATTAAAACCCAGTCAGTGGTACCACCTTAAAGGTTTGTTGTGATGTGGAATCTGAAATCATATCATGCATGTTTTATACCCTGTTAGATTAAAAATCATTAGTCTTGGCTGTGCGCAGTGGCTTAGGCCTGTATTCCCAACACTTTGGGAGGCAGAAGTGGGTGGATTACTTGAGATCAGGAGTTCAAGACCAGCCTTGTCAACATGGTGAAAGCTCATGTCTACTAAAAATACAAAAAAAAAATACCCAGGAATTGCTTGAACCCAGAAGGTAGAGGTTGCAGTGAGCCGAGATTGTGCCGATGCACTCCAACCTAGATGACAGAGAGAGACTGTCTCAAAAACCAAAAGCAAAAATAAACGATCAGCTCTTACTTGCATGAAATAGATTAATACCTTCCCATTATAGAAAATCTAAAATAAGCATTTTTCTACATGCGAATGACATGACATGATTACAAAGTGTAAGTAACCTCAATAGACTACCCAGTCTTCACTCTAAATGATTGTTAGATGGCTGCAAACGACATTTTGTAAAGGAAAGCTTTTAGTAGACATCCCATGATTTGTTGATATGTCTGTAATTTCCTCTGCCCCCAGTATAGCAACTTGTTCAGTTATGTGGTTGTATCTTTTGTCAAATGGTATGTTAGCTTTCTAGGACTGCCATAACAAAATACCACAGACTGAGTGATCTACACTAGAAATTTATTTATTCTTAGTTCTGGCAGCTGGAAATCCAAAATCAAAATGTTGGCTGGGCTGGTATCTTCTAACGTCTCTCTCCTTGGCTTGCGGATGGCCACCTTCAAACTTTATTCTCACGTGGTCTATCCTATGCACACACATCCCTCCTGTCTCTTTGCATGTCTAAATTTCCTCTTTTCATAAGGATATCAGTCAGATTGAGTGAGGTCCTATCTATGGCCTCATTTTAACTTAATCATCTCTTTAAAGACCTTATTTCCAAATATAGTCACACTGTGAGGTTCTAGGGGTTAGGACCTCCATTTATAAATCTGGCAGGGTGTAAGGGAGGAAGAAGAGAAACAATTTAATCCAATAGGTGACATCCCAGGAAGTTGTATTTCCCAATGCTGCCATTTCAGAGGTACCGTATGGCAGATGGGAGTTTTATACATTTTCAGATTTTTTTTTTCTTTTCAATGTTTTTCAAGACAAAATTGGGGCTATGCTTTAAAACTGAAATATTATGATTTTTCATTTGTGTATTTTTGAGATAAACCAGACTTTCTGAACAGGGTTTGTCCCTTCTGGAAATGCTCCATTGACTCTCTCCTTTGTGGGAATATTCTATTCAGTCCTTTACTTTATGACACTCTAATTTTAACAAATTATCATCAGTTATCATTGGCTTTGTCTCTATTAGACTGTTCTGTTGATCACTTGACTATCAATACAGACAGCTGTGGCCTGGGGAATCAGTAGGGAATATAATTGCAAGCCCACAATGCCTTTCAAGATTTGTATGAAGAGGTCCATTGCAGCCTGCCTGTGGGGAACACAGCTCATCCATTCCTCCTGGTCTAGATGCAGAACTTCTTTCAAAGAATAGGATTCATAGTTTACATCTCATTCCAATTAGTTCCATGACCTCAAGAAGGTGATGTGCCCTAAACAAGCACAAGCTTGCTTCTTAATTGGGGCCATGCATGCAGACAGTCACCATCAGCTGTTTTTAAGCGGTGTCTGAAACAGCCCTGTGAATAATCCTGTATTTAATGATTTTTCCTCTCCTCTGGGTTCCAGTGGAGGAGTTTCTCTTTTCTCAGTGCATTCTCCCGATACTTGTTTTACTCTGCAAGAAACAAAATCTTATACCAAAACATGTTGCTAACCTTTAAAGAGCTAAAATGTTTCTGATCAAATTTACTTGTAAATGCACTCATTTTACTTTCATGACACTCATTTTATATACTTAAAAACAAAGCTTATTACCATCTTACTTTCATTAATGTCATTTCTGTCACGCCATTTTAAAATTTTCTTTTTTTTTATTTTTTATTATTATACTTTAAGTTCTGGGGTACATGTGAAGAACGTGCAGGTTTGTTACATAGGTATACATGTACCACGGTGGTTTGCTGTAAAATTTTTAACTTCTTTTATATTGCTATATCATGTGCCTCTTTATAAGGTGCTTTAAATCTTAACTTCTGGTTAGAAGCTTTTGATATTTTCTCAATTTATATGGATGTGTTTGTGGGATTTGTGTTCATGTAGGAGGGGGAGAGTTACATTCCCTCTTTCTTTTGTGTGAGATGGAGCTCTTATAATAACTTGTATCCCAATTTTTCCTTCTCAGGAAGCAAATTTAGTAGGAACCACTGGGGACTACACAGCTGCCTCATGACTCTGAGGAGGTAAAGCATTCTTCAGTCATTCCTGTTGGAGCCAGGTGAAGCATTCTGGCTCCAACACCTCAGCCATCTCTAGGAACAACAGTACCTGCTATCTCAGAGCCTCTTCTCCTTTAAGGAAAACAACCCTTAAGGGAAGCAACTGAGAGCTGGGTAAGAAGAAAGCAATCATGTGCTGAAATCTTCCGGAGAACAAAAGTTAGTGAAACGATCTTAGACCCCTAACTCGGAGCTCTTATAGGAACAGCAGATACTTTTGGAAAGCTGAGAAAGCAGTGTTCAAAGTCTCCAGACCACCCCTAGAGGGATGCGTGTGGGTGGCTAGGGGAACGTTTCGAGGAAAGTTCATTGGTCAACTTGTTCCACGTGGCGAACCCATTTCAGGCAAGAGCGACAGCACCGTGGACAGCGCCAACCCCCCCCCCCCCCTGCATCCGGGCGGGGTGAGGCGGCAGCACCGCGGACAGCACCACGCGAGGGGGCGTGCGCTGGGAGCCAACAGGGCAGGAGCGCAGCAGCACCGCGGACAGCCCCAAAGCCGTGCGCTCCCAGCCAGGAGGAGCGGAGAGAAGGCCTTATCAGCTGATGGCTTACGTAGGGCTAGATCTCAACTTGGATAAGGCAGGTCTCGGTGGGCGCGACAGCATTCGCTCCGCGGAGCCGCAGCCTCAGACAGGGTGGCGGGGGCAACAGGGACAGAAGGCAGGTCCCAGAAAGCAGGTCTCCCCCAAATTGGCTTCCCTAGCATGGAGTTAAAGCTGCAGCCGGCTGCCTAGAGAGAAGGGTGGGCAGGGAGACAACGCGGTGAGAGCGGCTGCTCTGACGCACCAGCCCCTCTCCCGCACCCCACACGCTGCGGGCCGCCTTGCTTCTCCCCCCATCGGGGAGATGCTCGGTTCTGGGCCGCCAGACAGCCTTTTCCGCCAAGGCAAGGAGCACGGGGCTCCTGACAGCTTAGGCGGGCCCTGGCTGGAGATGCAGCCCCTCGCCTCTGCTTCCTTGGCCTCTCAGGGCTTCAGACCTGCCGCACTTGCAGCCACGCCGTCTCCCACGGATGCTCACTAGCTGGAGATTGGGGCCAAATTCACAGGCACTTTCCAGAAACTCCACCACTGGCCAGAGGTTGCAAACATCCGGATTGGCTCTGGGCTCAGTGGCCACCTTAAGTCCTCCTGAACACCCTTTCTGCAAGCACCCCAGGCCGGTCTCCTGACCCAGAGATGGATTTAGCTGTGAACCTAACCTCCTTTTCCCTCTCCACCCCCCTCCCCTTTGGAGACCAACCGCAGCCTCGGCAAAGATGACCTGCGCCCTAGCCCGCCCCTGCGCTCAGTCTTCGGAGTGCTTATTCTCACCTTGTTGGGCTTTCTGGTGGCAGCGACGTTCGCCTGGAACCTGCTGGTGCTGGCGACCATCCTCCGTGTGCGCACCTTCCACCGCGTGCCCCACAACCTGGTGGCGTCCATGGCTATCTCGGACGTCCTGGTGGCCGCGCTGGTCATGCCGCTGAGCCTGGTGCACGAGCTGTCCGGGCGCCGCTGGCAGCTGGGCCGGCGGCTGTGCCAACTGTGGATCGCGTGCGACGTGCTCTGCTGCACGGCCAGCATCTGGAACGTGACGGCCATCGCCCTGGACCGCTACTGGTCCATCACACGCCACCTGGAATACACGCTCCGTACCCGCAAGTGCGTCTCCAACGTCATGATCGCGCTCACCTGGGCGCTGTCCGCTGTCATCTCTCTGGCACCGCTGCTTTTTGGCTGGGGGAGAGACTTACTCTGAGGGCAGCGAGGAGTGCCAGGTCAGCCGTGAGCCTTCCTACGCTGTGTTCTCCACCGTGGGCGCCTTCTACCTGCCGCTCTGCGTGGTGCTCTTCGTGTACTGGAAGATCTACAAGGCTGCCAAGTTCCGCGTGGGCTCCAGGAAGACCAATAGCGTCTCACCCGTATCCGAAGCTGTGGAGGTGGGTATTGCAGCAGTCCTTAAAAATACTCGACTTGCATTTGTACAGGCTATATTTCCAGGCCACCTGCCCCACCCCCACACTTGTAGAAAGTGGAAATTTTTGGGTTTGGGAGTAGGGGGAGTACACTGGGAGAGTGGAAGAAGGCATCAGAGATATACTTTGCTCTGACATGTTCCCTCTCACAGAGCTAATCACGCTATTTTCCTTCTCTCATAGGTTATTTGTTAAATATACAGAACGTGAGGAATTCCAATGGCATCATTCTACAGGGTCCCCTTAGGCCCCCAAATTCTATGGATCTATAACACCCTTTAGAACATCTGGATAAGCTAGTATCTGGGGTACACTGACTGAGTACACTGGAAAAATTAACAGCTTCTTGCACTTAGAATGAGGGTGTTCCAGGAGGAGGGGCGCCGGGGGTGGGAGCATGATTTGATGAGAAGACTGCCATGTGTCAGGCAATGCAGGTCAGTGTTTCATCCTAGTCTATTATTTTGCTTTGCAAATTACAGCAACTGATTTATTAAAAATATGGTATCACCTAGGTTACTGTCCTTCTGTGGCATCCTCCCATCCTGACGTAAGATTGATGTCTGCATTAATCCCAGAGCCGGCATTTGTTATCTGCTTCCACTGCCTTGAGGTGTTACTTTCTGGGTCTATCCCCCACAGCCCTATTAGGTTGTAGGTGTGACTGAGGACCACTTGTCTGCCTTCCTGAAAGTGAGTAAAGCTGCAGAAGGAAATTAAAAATTCAGGAAAGAGAATTCCCCGGTTCTCTGCAAGAGGCATTTATTGCATGACAATCACTACAGCAACAGCAAGGGAGCTTTTCTTCTCCCACTCCTGCTTTTTGTTAACTCTTAGTAATCTGACCCTATGACTCACAATTCTGAAGGCCACTCCCCGCTCATTACCAAGGATGATTCTTTGAATCTAATTTACACATTTAGGTTAGACTAGAAGTCTACACAGTTCCCATTTTCTGTCGTTGGCTCTGGAACAAGAATGCAATCTAATTAAGCACATGGAGTGCATACTATAGTCTTGTGGAAGAGGTAAGAGAATGATAGAAATGTTGTCTTTGCTCATGAAGACTTTGACCTAGGGAGGGAGATGGGCACCCACCCTGGGCTCTGCAAGTGCTTTCTAGAGTCAGTAGCTAATTCTAACCATCCCCAGTCAGTCAAGCTTAGAGGGACTAGAGGTGTAGCTAGGGAAAAAGGGGAGACAGCATCATCCTAGAGGAAAGAAGAAAGCAAGGGGTCAGAGGCTACCTGTCCTTTTATCTATATCAGCACTTCTCAGCAAAGGGTGATATTACCCCCTAGGAAACATTTGGGCTGTCTGAAGACACTACGGATGATTACGAGTTGAGGATGGGGTGCTAATGGCATTAGTATAGAGAGGTCAGGAAAACTGATAAATATTGTACAATGCACAGGACAGCCCCTCAACAGAGAATTATTCAGACCAAAATGTCAGTCGTACTGAATTTGGGAAAGAGTGCTGTTGGGTAGGAACACTGAAGCTTCCATCAAACTACCTGAAGCTATGTTCCATGCATATGAGCATCCACTCAAATTCCAAGCCAGGAATAAGAAGACTGGTCACCCCCAACGGCCCTCCTTTTATAAATTCTCCTCTCCCCCTGATGTTTATCCAGGCAAATATGATTTATAGTCAACCCCAAAAACAGCTTTAGAAGGAGAAAATTAATTACAATTCTATCCCAAGCTTGTTGTAAAAGGATGAGGTGCACTCTAATTTCTCTGTTTCAGTGATAGCAGAAGCAAAGCATTATAACATCTTTGTGCTTTTTATATAGATACACACACACACACACACACACATATATATATACTCTCTTCTCTCTCTCTCTCTCTCTCCCTCAATCCCCCTGCCAGATTCGTTTTGAAAATGGCTCCCTTGGCTTGGCAAGGCCTCTAAATAATCCAGTTCTCTAGATATCATATGGGGCTGCCTCTGTCCTTATATTATGTTGAAGGGTTAATTACAAACCAGGCCACCTGATTGCTCTGTGTAGTGGGAGTGGGCGTCAGAGTTTCTAAATGCAGTTCTACCACCAGCTAGCTGTTACCTAGGGAAACCACAACACTTCTCTCTCATTTCTTTCTCTGCTGAGTTTTATTTAAATACATGTCATGAAACCCTAACCCAGGTCAGACCTTGAGCTGGGATCTGGCAACCACAAGATAGATAAGACTTGCCCTTGTCAAAGGATGAGGAAGCCACTGCTAGAGTTCTGAAATAAAATGACAAAGAAAAATGCCTTGCTTACTAGAGTGAGCTGAGGCTGTGCTGTCCAGGCACGATTTCCCTGAGCAGAGCAAAATGTGGGAAGACCTGAAACAGCACTTTTGGGAGGTATGGGGCCTTAGGGATTGGTGGATTGTTGAGTTGTGGGTAGATGACATCTTCTGTGTGAGATGCTGTTGTTGACTGGTTGTTCCTCCAATGGGTATTTACTGGAGTGAGTCCATCCTTGGTGGCCTGACTTTCAGAACTGAGGGGCTAACACCCATAATCTACACAGGTGCTATTGACACCCAGGAGGTAGAGACAGTGTGGACTACTTTACCTTCTTTTATTCTAACTCTAATTGCCCTCCCATCCTTATTCATTCTCTATGTAATAGACAAAATTAATAATGCTCTGACTCTCAAAATTACAGGCCACCAATGGTACCGAAGCAATGCATATACAGACTGTGCAGACTTAACTTTTGACTCCTGTATGATCCCTGCAGCAGACCTACACCCAGGAGAGCAACCTATGCAGAAAGACTCTGTGCATATAGACGGCAGCAAAAGCAAAGCAAGCAGCAGTAGGATAGATAGATAACAGCAGGACGCCATTTGCTAAACAGTACACCTTTGTGAAAGAGGTTTGAAGCCTTATACGCAGATCTAAGACAATTACCTAATGGTGGAATCTCTTAATCAAAAATGTAGTGACTTGACACAAATACCTTAGCTCTACGACCTTATACAAGGACATACTTGGTGACAAATCTTAAGATTACAAAATTCCAAAAATATCTTGATTGAAATGGGTTGCCCTTGATCAACAGAATAAGTTTAAAACTCATTCTGGGCTAAAGAGCACTCAGTCTTTTCCTAAGTATGTGGGAACATTTCTTTCTTAGTCTGCCTTTCTTGGTCCTCATTCAGCCAGAACTGCAGGAGAGGCCTCCATGATTGTCCGGATTTTCACCACTGTGGCTGGTCCTCCTTGACAGTGAAGTTTCATCTGTGGAGATGTGATGTTCACATTGCATGTTGATCAACATGAGTTAATACTGTTTTTAAAATCATCTGTCAGGACAGTTGTGCAGAAGCATGTAAAGTTCTGAATTTGGTACTAAAGCATCAAAGTTCTCTCTGGAGCCAGGATACTTTAATTATAGAAATTCAGTCATGTGATTCCCCTTCCTTGTCTAAGGGTTTCAGAGCTGCTGGGTGATGCATGTTACAACAGGAGAAGGAGAAAGTATCCATGAACCATCAATCAACGGGTAGAAAAATACTGGATAGCCTCTGTTTGCAATTGGAGCTTATTACATGTGGTACATAAGATTGAAAAGGCTAATATGAAATGTTTTGAAGATGTATTGACTCATTGATTTGATGCCTGTAATTTCTCTGAGAAAAGGAGGCGAAGCTTCTAGGTTACTGAATTAAGCAGTGACATTGCCTTAAAATAGGCAATGTTCTTTGATAGGTGCCATGCTGTCACCTTAATCCACCCAGAGCATGGCCCTGTGTTTTCATATTCGCATGAAAAGGAATGTTCATGATAATGTAGGAAGAACCGGTCTTAACTCTCAAGCATTCTACTTCACTTAAATTTTCTAGTTGTGGAGTCTCTTGTCCATAGAGATTCTAGAACCATGAGTATTTCTTTAGTAATTTTAAAATTTGTATGTAGTGTAGGCATTCTCATGTCTAATCAGCTATAATCTCTTCATGAACAAGGGCTGCAGCACATTTTATTTGGAGCAGATCCTACCTATTGTAGGAATGTCACAGATTAAAGGAGCATTCTTTTGCTAGTGGTCTGGATATATCAGTTATAAGTTAGCATACAGGATTGTTAAAGATTGTTACCACTTGAAATGTTCCATTAAATAAAGTCGACTTTCTCTCAAGCCTTTGAAGAATTTACTATATAGCCAGAAATTTGTCATTTATTATCTTGTTTCACTATCTGGTATAACCAATAGCTTTTTTTTCCAGCTCCCTCTGTTGCCCAGGCTGGAGTGCAGTGGCATGATCTTGCTCATTGCAACCTCTGCCTCCTGGGTTCAAGTAATTCTCCTGCCTCAGCCTCCCTAGTAGCTTGGATTACAGGTGTGCACCACAATGCCTGGCTAATTTTTGCATTTTTAGTAGAGATAGGGGTTTCACCATGTTGGCGAGGCTGGTCTCAAACTCCTGACCTCAGATGTCCCGCCCATCTCGTCCTCCCAAAGTGCTGGGATTATAGGCATGAGCCACTGCACCCAGCCATCAATAGCTTTATTAAAGAAATTTTTTGTTTTAATTTTTAAAAACTTACTACAAGTTGATTTGCTTTTTTTCTTTTCAGACAACTTTAAAAATGTACGTGGCATGACTGTTGTTCTATAGTGGTGGGGTTACTGGTAGTTATAGTGACAGTCACATAAACAAAAACTTTACATAGTTATACATCTCATTATAGAAAAATTTCCTTGAAAGTTTAAAAAGACAAAGAATTGTTGAGTGATAATACCTTCCTTGGAGTGGCTTTATTAGATAGATTGTATATAGTTGTCATTTTGTCTTTTAGCCAACATGAGATGTTCATTCTTTCAAGGCTCCTTCTGCTAGCAATATATTAATATATATAGGAATTCTTATCTCTGGCTCTCAAATCCTTGAGAACAGAGACCCTTTTGGGTGTTTTATCTAGAAAGCCATATCTTGTATTGATTTCTAGCATTTACTTTATAAAGCTATCTGGAAATATCTACCCTCATATTGGATATTTTACAAATCGGCAATTTCACGTTTCAGTTTATTTTTTCTTATTAAATTCCCAAATTCGGGTTTAAGCCATTTATAGAAAGACAGGACAAGTCTATACCTCAGCTGTTTGGTGTACACAAGTATGTTGCTTGAAGGTTTTCTGAAGTCTATTTTCTATCTTTATGCAGCCTCCCAAGTAGATGGGACTTCAAGTATGTGCCATCACACCTGGCTAATTTTTGTATTTTTTATAGCAGTGGGGTCTCACCATGTTGCCCAGGATGGTCTCAAACTCCTAAGCTCAAGTGATCCTCCTGCCTCTGCCTCCCAAAGTGCTGGGATTACAAGTGTGAGCAACCGTGCCCAGCTTTATTTAGTTTACTTTGAATCTTTATTCAACCTCTCCTTAAAAGAAAGCCTTCTAAAATTACTTTACATAATATATTTTCTATTTTTATATTTAAATTTTCACAACTGGGTTATATAACTTTTCTATTTTCTATGCTTCTGCTTTTAACCATATTTTTTATCTGAGGGGATTTCAGTTAATTTAACTAATGAGTACACATGTATAGTTCGAGAAAATAAAAATTTTGTTTGATATTCTAACAAAATTATAAATTCTATAGCAAAAGTTTAGAATTTTTTTTATTCTTCTTCTTTCTTCTTTTCTTTTCTTTCTCTTTTTGAGACAGGGTCTTGCTCTGTTGCCCAGGCTAGAGTACAGTGGCACAGCCGTAGCTCACTGCAGCCTTGAAGCCCTGGGCTCATGCAGACCTCCCACCTCAGCCTCCTAAGTAACTGGGACTACAGGAATATGCCACCATACCAGGCTAATTTTTAAAATTTTTGTGGAGATAGGTCTCTCTGTGTTGCACAGGCTGATCTCAAACTGTTGACCTCAAATGATTTTCCCACCTTGGCTTCTCAAAGTGCTGGGATTACAGGCACGAGCCCCCATGCCTGGCCTAGAATATTTCTTAATTATAGCTCTTAACTTAGGTCTAGACAAGGGTTTTAATTTAAATTCTATAAATCTGATTTTTCTTCTGGTAATTTTATAATGTGATTGTGTTTTTTCTGAGAAAAACCTGATTCATTTAGGAAGTCAGATAAAGCTGAATAGAAAAATACAAGATAGAGATATGCAAAGACAGTAGGTTTCGGAAGGTTACAAAATCTTTGGTACTATTTCAGAGTTAGAATTTTGTTTTAAGGCCTCAAAATATCAACTAAAGCTGACTTTTAGCCATTTGATATTTGTCTCCTAATTTTTCTAGCGCCTCTCTTAAACAACTTACTAATTTTTGATTCATCAGATGTTTCTCATTAAGTAAAAAGAAAAGTTCGGCATTTGTGAAGAAAAGTGCAAGAGTTAGGATCATAATCAATTTTAAAGAGGAAATAGTTCTGAAAAAAGAGGATTGAGATTTTGACATAGGCAAGCCCTGGCACAGGAGAGCATGAGGAGGTGACTGCGGTTGGTCAACAGTTTGTGCTTGTGAATAGTGTCTCAGGATCCCGGACTAAACAGATGGCAGAAGGGGACACACGATTGTGCACACAACTGTCATTAAGCTGGAAAACGATGGAGCCAAGTGGTGTGTTTTCACCACTCGACAAGTCAGGAGTGCCCTCGTAAACGTTTTGTAGGGGACCAGAAGCAAAGTTTGATCAATTGCTTTTTCATAAATTGGTCACTGGTCTAATAATGGTCTTCAAATCATTAGTGCTCAGATCCAGCTTGGATTAGATTGGGAACTTAACAAGCCAATGCCTTACAGAATAATTCCTTCTGTATTCAACAGAAGAAGGCGTTCCAGGACAAAACAAAAACCCATGCAACAAGGCTTTGTACATGTAGACAACACAAAAGCAAAGCAAGCGGCCGTAGGATAAGAAGAATAATGGCATGACAACATTTGCCAAATGATACTCCTTCACGGCAAGAGATTGAAAGCTTTATACATAGATCTAAGACAATTACCTAATGGTAGATCTCGCAATCAAAGATCTAGTTACATGATACAAACACCTCAGCCTTGCCACCTTATCCAAGGACATAGCTGGTCACAAATCTTAGGATAACAAAATACATTGAGCATTAAGAGCCCAGTGAAATGAGGCGGAACTCTAATCCTTGTTGAGATTGATGCACTTGGCTGCAGACGCAAAGGGCAACTGAGTTTGGGGCCCAGTGAATGCACTTGTGGTCCAAGGATCCCAGGGAGTCCTCAAAATGACCTCAGTGGAACCTCCAGAACTGTCCATGGGTGATGCCACTACTGTTCAGAATCTGAAATAGACAAAGCTGAATCTTTGACTCAGAATAGTGAGAGGAAGTGATGCTTGCCAGCAATCTTCCAGAGCAGAGCGGGGTGCCAATCATCCATAATTTGGGGCGGTGTGGAGGACACTTGAGGAGCAGCAGACTGACATCAGCTGCAGAATGGGGTTTACTCATAATGGGGTTTTCTGTTGGATGATTGATGCTCAGAAGTGTGTTTATTAGGTTGAGTGTGACCCTAAATGGCTGACTTTCAGCAGTGAGGGCTGACACGGATTAATTGGTTTACAAGTGTGTATTCACAAAACTGCATTGTCCTTGATCAGTTGAAGAGGTTTAAACAAGAAAAAAAGCCTGTTTATTATTACAGTTATAGAACAATTAGTCTTGTCCTACGTTTCTGGGGCCATTTTTATTCACACCCTCATGGAGCCTTCCTTAATGTGTAAGGCCATTTTTAATTAAACATTTTAATTCTGTGGTCTAACTTGCAAATCACCTGAAACCACACTTCCAAGGTAGGAGTCTTTGTCCCTTAACTCCAATACCCATTATTGATGGTAATCCACTGATTATCTACGGCATTATTAGAGAGGCAAAGGAGAGTGGTTGGATGAAATAAAAGAACATACCATATTTATGATTAACCAGTAAATATTTAGCACACAATCATTTTGGAAGAATGAAAGCTCTAACATGTATGTACCTGTCCCCAAAGAACTTGTTTGCTGGGGGAGATGAGGCTAAGTGTTCATTTAGAAAAAAATTTATAAATGAATCTTAAATTGTGAGGTATGTGCTTTACATGCATTTCAGAGATTATTAGGAAAAATTAATTCGGCTTAACTGTTCACTTTTTAACCCTATTTCCTCTCTTTCTCTGAGTTTACTAATGACCAGGTTGGGTGCAGTAATTAATAGAGCATTATTTTCCAGACTCAATTAATTGCTTCATTGCAACCATTGATTAGAAGACAGCAAAGAGCTAAGGAGTAAATAAATCAGAGAGCCATAGAATAAGCAAACAAATCCACCATTTGAGGACATTAGAAACCTGAAACTCCATAAGCAACCAAGATCCTCCTAGCAGCTGGAGCCTTTATTGTCCCAGAGGTACCATTTTAAATCAATGTCAGTCTTTTTCTGTCAAGCCAGTTGATGCTGAATGCAGCACCAAAGATGGCCCAGTAAAATAATCAACATTACACAAGGCAATAGAAAAATACCCTTTTCTGAATAACTAGGAGTTCTATGACTAAACTATGAAAAATGTCTAAATCAATCCCTAAGTGTCATTGACATCACCAGTGTGATCGTCAGCAGTGTGACCAGCATCCATGGTGTCTCCAGTGTGACCAGCATCTCCAGTATAATCAGCATAAATGATGTCTCCAGTGTGACCAGCATCCACAGTGTGACCAGCATCCATGGTGTCTCCAGTGTGACCAGCATCCACAGTGTGACCAGTATCCATGGTATCTCCAGTGTGACCAGCATCCACAGTGTGACCAGCATCGACAGTGTGAACAGCATCCATGGTGTCACCAATGTGACCAGCATCTCCAGTATAATCAGCATCAATGATGTCTCCAGTGTGACCAACATCTCCAGTGTGACCAGTATCCATGGTATCTCCAGTATGACCAGCATCCATGGTGTATCCAGTGTGACCAGCATCCACAGTGTGAACAGCATCCATGGTGTCACCAGTGTGACCAGCATCCACAGTGTGACCAGCATGACAATGTGACCAGCATCCATGGTGTCACCAGTGTGACCAGCATCCATGGTGTCACCAGTGTGACCAGCATATCCAGTGTGATCGCTATCCATGGTATCTCCAGTGTGACCAGCATCTCCAGTATAGTCAGCATCAATGATGTCTCCAGTGTGACCAACATCTCCAATGTGACCAGCATCGACAGTGTGACCAGCATCCACAGTGTGAACAGCATCCATGGTGTCTCCAGTGTGACCAGCATGGACAGTGTGACCAGTATCCATGGTATCTCCAGTGTGACCAGCATCTCCAGTGTGATCAGCATCTCCAGTGTGACCAGCATCAACAGTGTGACCAGTATCCACGGTATCTCCAGTGTGATCAGCATCTCCAGTGTGACCAGCATCAACAGTGTGACCAGCATCCATAGTGTGAAGAGCATCCATGGTGTCACCAGTGTGACCAGCATCTCCAGTGTGACCAGTATCCATGGTATCTCCAGTGTGACCAGCATCCACAGTGTGACCAGCATCCATAGTGTCTCCAGTGTGACCAGCATCTCCAGTGTGATCAGCATCTCCAGTGTGACCAGCATCAACAGTGTGACCAGTATCCATGGTATCTCCAGTGTGATCAGCATCTCCAGTGTGACCAGCATCAACAGTGTGACCAGCATCCATAGTGTGAAGAGCATCCATGGTGTCACCAGTGTGACCAGCATCTCCAGTATAATCAGCATAAATGATGTCTCCAGTGTGACCAGCATCCACAGTGTGACCAGCATCCATAGTGTCTCCAGTGTGACCAGCATCTCCAGTGTAATCAGCATCCATGGTGTCACCAGTGTGACCAGAATCTCCAGTGTGAACAGCATTTTTTATGTGATCACAGTGTGATCAGCCTCCACAGTGTGACCAGTGTCTCCAGTATGACCAGTGTCCCCATTGTCACTCATAAAAATGTGCCAAAAAAGAAGAAGAATTTCCAGAGGGTTGAAGAGTCCAGCTAGATTCTTGTTTCATTGCCATTTGGGGACAATAGGGAAAACAGCTTCCGTGATGTTATTATGGGGTCGAATTCTTTAAGGAAATTTGTAGCTTTCCCTCTTTCCTTTATGCTGAAAAATTAAGCTAATTATGGTTTGGATTTCTATAAATGAATGCCCTCAAACACATTTCCAGATATGTATGGATAAATCAGTAACCAAAAGTAACTCTGGTTACAGAGTGACATCAAGAGGTACAGAAAGAGGGATTTTCAGTGCTTGTTTTATATGTGTTTTTAAAGGTTGCCTTAGTATGGACTATTGGTTTTATTATTTATTATCTTCTTTTAAATTTAATTTAGTGTATAGTACTTGATGTTATACTGTTTTGCAAATAAATGTCACCAAGGCTATTCTACAAATTTGGTAATTTATTCATCAACTAACATTGCCTTAACCACAGTGTTCCTATTTCCACCTGTTATTCCATATGATAGTAAGTCAGTTCCTTTTGAGTCCACTTTATAAATGTGGCCAAGAATTAGTTGAGTTAGATTGACCTGAAAGTTCTTTGCCTAAAAGATAGTATGCTCTTTGAGAACAGGCTGTGTAAATTGTTTAAAGGTACCAGAGTCACAGTATGGTGGAGAGGGGGAAGAATACGATTTGATGTCACTGCAATCTCACCTACCAGAGAATGACTGACTCAGAAACTGTCCCACATTTTGATTGGATCGAGTAATTTCCTAAGTTAGTAAATTTGTGGTTGCTTCACATTTAGGCTGCCTCATCAGTAGGCACTCATTATGTCAGTTCTCCCAACAGCTAAAAATAGGACCAGAATGGAGGAAGAGCTTCCTTTCCCAGGAATTCCACTCCTTGAGAGAAGGAAGTGAACTGGAGAGCCTGATTCTGTGGGAACCTGCCCTGTGGAGGCCTTGGGGGCACCCATGGGGAGACTCTAAAATACTGGGGTTTCTGTTTTACATAAGTATAGAGGCATAGAGGAAGACACAGAATAGACCAAGAGAGAAGTGTCCTGGCCACTGGACTGACTCAAATAGAATATGCTACAGAGCACAGCAGTAAGAGCTTTATGCCTGAGGAAAAGTTCTAGAAAGTTTTAACATTATAGAGGGGACTTACATGAGCCCAGCAGGTTATAAAGATGGTAGGAAATGTGGTCCTAAGTGTACAGGCATTTGATAGGAATCTAGCATGCTTTTGATGACGTGTGTATCTCTGCCACTAAGTCATGCGTGCCATGTCACCTGCTCGTTTATGCCACTGCCTCTGTTGAACAGACAACAATAGGGAGTCCATTTTCATGACATCAATTCCATCACATCCGGTTCTTTCATTTCTAAGATGTAAGCAAACACCTCCAGCGCCTGGTTCCCACATCTGAGGGTGTGTGCCATGGGCCTTCAGGCTCCCATACCTATCCGTTGGGACCTTCCTTGGAACTGGATGTGTGGAATCCAGGCCTGTCAATGTCTAGGTTCAGTCTGGCAGGTAGACAGAGGTGGCTCCTCCTAAAACTCCTGCTTGTCTTTTACAGGTGAAGGACCCCGCCAAACAGCCCCAGATGGTGTTCACGGTCCGCCATGCCACTGTCACCTTCCAGACAGAAGGGGACACGTGGCGCGAGCAGAAGGAGCAGCGGGCGGCCCTCATGGTGGGCATCCTCATTGGTGTGTTCGCACTCTGCTGGATCCCCTTCTTTCTCACGGAGCTCATCAGCCCCCTCTGCTCCTGTGACATCCCCGCCATCTGGAAGAGCATCTTTCTGTGGCTTGGCTACTCCAACTCCTTCTTTAACCCCCTGATCTACACGGCTTTCAACAAGAACTACAACAGCGCCTTCAAGAACTTCTTTTCTAAGCAACACTGAGGGAGAGGACTAGGATCAAAAGGAGTTTCTTCCCATAATCAGTGGAATTCCCAGTTCATCCATTTCCCATGCCCATTCAACAGCCACGTGGTGAGATGAATCCTCACCATTCTCCAGGGTCATCTTCAGAACTGCACTGGCCTTTTCCACCTCCTCAGTAGGAATATGAATCCTCACAGCAGTTTTGATGATGTCATGTATCTAACTTATCTACTATCCCTTCCTCTGCGCTGAGAGCCACGGACTTTGCCCACAAAGTGTCCTTTCCTCCCCTTATTCACTCAGCATGGTGATCGACATTGTCCTAAAGAAGTCAAACAAGGCAGATAAGGAGGAGGAGGTAAAACAATATGGGCAGGTTGAGAATGGATAGAAAAGAATGAACAAGTCATGATGTAGGCATCTGGGGGTAGGAGACCACAGTTCCATGCTTTCTGGCACAGTCCCCATTTCAAATACTCTCCTCTGTGGTCCTAGTACACATACTCTAATACCAATGGGGTATGCCCAAGAGTTGACCACAAAACACTGTCTCCAAATAAAGTACATAGTTCTATCTGTGAGGGCAGGGGATATTAGCTTTAAGATTTTGTTTGTGGTGACCACACACACACACGCACACACACAGAACTATGAAAGAGGCAAGCATTCTAGCTGGCTAGTTTACCCCAAAATGCAATCCCTTGACATGAAACAGGCACTGAGGGTCAACTACCTCCTGTTGAAGAAACAGTTTATAAACCATAGAAAAGTCTACTGGTTTCACACAATCTGTCCAACTTTCTTATTTGCTACTGGTTTCATGTGTGTGGAATATATTTAAGTGTTTCTAGGGAAAGACCTTTGTTCTCAGATCATGCGATTATAGCTCAGCTGCGATAAGGTTGAGCGTTTCATGATCAATGACTACGAGGGCACATTCACCAAACACAGGCACTTTGGGGGCCTCTTCGATGAATTTGCTAACTGCTATTTTTTGTTGGTATGTGAATACCTGCTAGGAGGCCAAGATGAGTAAATAATGAAAAAGATAGAACAATGATAAACGGCCGCCTCAGTCCTCTACAAATGGACAGTATACTTGGTGAGGTGAGACAGGTAAGTGATGATGCAGCATTCGTATGATCACATAAAACCAGTGCCATTATACAAAACTTAAAAAAAAATCCTAGGCAATAAAACTGCCTGTCTGCTATGTCTCTGACTCTTTAAATGCATGAATTAAAGAATTATACATTATAATACTCTGAATTATTGTAATTCATGCACTATATTGTGTATAATAAATTATGTCAATTGAGAGTCCAAACAGGACATTTGTGATAATTTATATGTGATCTTGGCTTGAAGTTTAGTCTTGCCTTTATTGCAAATACTGGCTTTATCAAAAGAACGTGAGAAGATAAATGTTAAACACCTGTCAAGTCACAATATGCGAAATGCAGATCTTTATGCATTCAAGCAGATTCACTGAGAAATTTAGTGGTAGGAATTGAAGAATTTATTTAGAAATATCCTTAGATTTGTCTTCTGTATATATCACTTGAAGTGCTAAGCCCACAAGTATTTTAAAATACAGACTGTTCACTTATTCAAGTTACCTTTCTCCATTGTTACTTGAAATCAGAGAGATGCTATTGCCTTCTAGTGTTTTAATAAGGGAAGTGTTTTAAAAACTTTATTAAGTACCCATGTCAGAGAAGAAATATTCCAACAGGAGGAGTCTGGAGAGGTGACACTAGAATCGAGGGTAAAAGTTTAAGTCTATTCTACCTGAAAATCCATGTGAAAACTTTTACTCCATAAATCGTGTGTGTCTTACTTACTGTTTAAAAGTTCATACTCTTCAATAAAGTGAAGCTTAAGGAAGATGTGCCACATTTTTCTGGTGGCTTCAAATACTCCCTGACTCTCCCAGGATTCTTTATACCCTAGTTGGAGAACGATGTTATTATAATATTAATTCAACCTCCAACTAAGGTTTTCCTTAATGTTTTCATAAGATGAGTAAGCCTCATTACTTTTACCACTCTATGTATTTAACACCTCCCAGGTGTCACTTAAATGATACATTATATACAACACCCTACATACGCTATCTAGAGCAAGAAACATGCCATATATGAAAAGAAAGAAGTGGCAATTAATGAATTATTTTGCTTCGATTTCAGTACCAAAAGTTGTTTATACCCTGCTAAGAAATACAGACATTCATTGACTTTGAGCCTCTAGTATGCAAATCAAATATTTGTAAAACACTTTCGTTTACACTTGACTGCTAATATTTTATCAGGCTAGAAATTTATATGAATCATGAACAGAAGAAATTGCTCAAATTCCTTTAATCCGGTTCCCATGCCAGATTGCATCAACCACCATTATTAGATGGTGCACCTCGAGAAGGCTGGAGGGTTTCCCACAAGGCCTCTCTGTAGGGTGACTGAAGTGAACCAGTCCAAAGCCCTCCTTTCAGATCTTGTAGAATATGTTGAACAAATGCAGAGCTCTGCTCTCCTGCCTAAAGACACTGTACCAAGGAGATAATTCTCTCCAGATGAGTGATCTTAGCCCTCTTGAGGCCACGATCAGTTTTAGATTTTCATTGCACGGTGGTGAAAGACTGGTGGAAGATGTGCCTGAGTCTGTATTGACATATTGACATCAGACCTGATTGCAGGGATTAATTCTTGAGAAAAGCCTGTTCTTTGTCTCTTCTTCCCATGGGGAGCATTTTTGCTTCTATGTTGGCTGTTGGATTCACAGTTCCTTGCTCATAGCCAAAGAGGCTGTAGAGACAACACCCTGCCATGTTTCCATTAAAGAGAAAGTAAAGACTGACTCCACAGCTCGGATGCTGAGTGAAAGTGACCGCCAAGCAGGGATGTGGTTAGTGTCCAGGGAAGGCGATCAGAGGAGGGGGAGTGGGTGGGCTTTTCAAAGCCTCTGTCCCGTAACAGGAAAGGCGAGCTTTTGCACTGCCCATGGGCGGGGCCCTGATGGTTTGCTGGGGTCATCTGTGGTTTGCGGTGTCTTCGTGCCTTCGTGAGGCATCCCACTCAGGTCATTGGTGCCCGCCGTCCCTGCTGTGCTGGAGAGGGGCCAGCTCCAGGAGGATGGAGGTCCAGCCTGGCCACTGTCCACTGATAAAAATAGCTCTGTCAGGACCACCAGCCCTGGGTAGTTCTTTCCTAGCTGTCCTGGGTGCTGTGGTCCAGCTGCACCTGGCCTTCCATCTTCCTCTTTCTCCTCCTGAAAGGGATTTGCCTTTCCATCGGGAGTATCTTTGAAACTCATGATCCGTTCTACCATGGCCTCCTTTGTAATAGCTTGGGTCGGCTGCTGGCTGTGTTCACTGAGGTCTGGCTCAAGGCTCCATGAGCAGGGGGAGGGAATCAAGGAAGACGCACCACAGCGTGCAGCAAATTTAATCAGCTTCCCCACAACCAAGCAAATGATCGTCAACGTTTATTAAGCCCTGACCCCATACAGGGCACTGTGCTATGCATTTCATAGCCACCCCTATTGGTCCTAATAATAACCCTTGGAGGTACTATAGAGATTTAACACAAAAGTCATTTGGGTCTTGTAAAAATTAAATTACTCATCCAAGATGAAACAGCTGGCAAATTAGAGCCAGGATCAGAACCCTAGGACCTGGCTCCAAACTCCAGCTCTTGGTTTCTGTACTTTAACAAAGAAACAACCCCTAAAGGGGGGCTGTACAAAATGATTTGCAGGAGCCAGATGAAGGCAGGACTTAAAATAACCGCTTCCTCCCCCCCCGGCGTCTACACCAAGCACAGCCCACACAGATGCTGCAAAACACCAGCTTTCACAGGACACCTTTTGAACAGTGCCCTTTTCCTTTGTGATATTTGGTGACTGGAGGTCACCCTCTGTGTGGGGCTGGCTTCCCAGACCAAATCTGCCCCAGAGCTCAGGAACGACCTAACTGTGATGTGCACTGCACCAATCCCAGTGGCCTAACGAGGAGTTCCCGGCAGATGAGCGATGACGGATGGGAAGTAGGGGAGACGACAACTCTGCCCTGGTGCTAATAAGGGGAGGGGCTGAGATTCATTTACAGTCACACGACGCATAACCATGAGGATGTGCTGAGAAATGCATCATTAGGCAATTTCAACACTGTGCAAACGTCACAGAGTGTACTCGTACACACCTAGACGGGACAGCCCACTATACACGCAGGCTGTCCGGTGTAGCCTCTTGCTCCTAGGATGCACACCTGTGAACCTGTTACTTTACTGGATACTGTAGGCAATTGTAACATGATGGTAATAGATTTGTATATCTAAACATATCTAAATGTAGAAAAGGTACAGTGAAAAATGATTTAAACTGGTGCGGTAAATGGTGCACCTATATAGGGCACTTGACGTGAATGGAACTTGCTGCAGTGGAGGAAGCCCTAGGTGAATCCTTCTTTTATTCTGAGATGGAGTTTTGCTCTTGTTGCCCAGGCTGGAGTGCAATGGCGTGATCTCGGCTAACTGCAACCTCCACCTCCAGGGTTCCAATGATTCTCCTGTCTCAGCCTCCCAAATAGCTGGGATTACAGGCACTCACCACCACGCCCAGCTAATTTTTGTATTTTTAGTAGAGATGGGGTTTCACCACGTTGGCCAGGCTGGTCTTGAATTCCTGAACTTAGGTGATCCACCCACCTCAGCCTCCCAAAGTACTGGGATTACAGGTGTGAGCCACCCTGCCTGGCCTACACTAAACTTCTAAAAAATATTTTCCTTTTTGTTAACGGTAAATTAAACTTAGCTTACTGTAACTTTTCTAACTTTATACATTTTTTAGTTTAAAAAACCTTTTTGACTTTTCTGTATAACACTTAGCTTAAAACACAAACATTATACAGCTATACAAAAGTATTTTCTTTCTTTGTATCCTTATTCTGTAAGCTTTTTTCCTATTTAAATTGTTTTTAATTTTATTTTTTACATTTTAAACTTTTTGTTAAAAACTAAGACACACATTAACCCAGGCCCACACAGGGTCAGGATCATCAAGGTCACTGTCTGCCACCTCCACACCTTGTCCCACGGGAAGGCCTTCGGGGCCAGAACTCGCATGGAGCTGTCATCTCCTATGAGAACAATGCCTTCTTTTGGACACCTGGAGGACCTGCCTGAGGCTCTTCATGAGGAGATGTCACTCTTTTCAGAAAGATGTCCACGGTGGTTTGCTTGGTTTGTTTCTTTTCTCATCTTAGGTTTGTATGAGTAAAATGCATTGTACTATGACATTACCATGGCTACGACGTCATAGGGGGGTGGGAGATTTCAGCTCCGTTATAATCTTACGGGACCACTGTTGTATAGCGGTCCATCCTTGACCAGAAGAGCTGTTATTTGCAGCCCATGACGATACATACCGTGAACGCCGTGAACGCATACATGGTAAGTGTGCTGTGCTGCCCTTCCTGTGATCTATAAAACAGTGGGCTTGAGAGCCTGCCTGATGCCGTCTTCAGGTTATCGTTCACTATACAAACATGCCCTGCTGTGCAAAGCTGGAGCTGAGCCCCTGCAGACACGTCTGCTTTCCCAGCTCCTCCCTGTCAGGCTGTGCCGTGCGGGACTGGAGAGAAGCTGTGAGACCGGGCGTCACCGTGGCAAGCGTGTACTCAGCAGCAGAAGGTGGTTCTAGCTTGCTTTTATTATTATGATTATTATTTGAGACAGAGTCTTGCCCTGTCACCAGGCTGGAGTGCAGTGGCGTGATCTTAGCTCATTGCAACCTCTGCCTCTTGGGTTCAAGTGCTTCTCATGCCCCAGCCTCCCGAGTAGCTGGGGCTACAGGTGTGGGCCACTGTGCCCGGCTAATTTTTGCATTTTTAGTAGAGACGGGGTTTCACTGTGCTGGCCAGGCTTGTCTCAAACTCTTGACCTCAGGTGATCTGCCTGCCTTGGCCTCCCAAAGAGCTGGGATTAGAGGCGTAAGCTACGGCACCTGGCCTCTTGTTTGCCTTTATCCTTCTCTGTACTTCCTCAAAGATGCCAGCACCAGCCCTGGGGGCCTTAGACTCAGCTCAGCAGAGCACCCACCCTCAAGCTCTTGGGGCAGAAGAGCATCTCCCCCCACGGGTCTCACTCCCAGCTCCTGGAGACAGGCACCAGCCCAACATGCCCCTTCTTGGAGGTTTCAGCAGCAGCTTGGCTGGGCCTCTCCCCTGACCGTCTAGATTTCAGAACTCTCAAAGCCTGGTGGTGGCAGCTGCCCCCCCTCAGGACCATCTCTGCGTTAACGCTGCTATGCCTCGCTTTCCCCTCTTCAGTCCTCTAATCCCCAACAGACTTGTGTATTCCATTCCTCTGTTAACATGGCTGGTGTATTTCTACTTCCCGGCTAGACTCTGGACACCAGAGTGATGCAAAGGGGACACAGATGCCATGCCCCATGCTCAGATTGCACCTGTGTGGGTCCCAGGAATCCCTCCTGTCCGAGGGCTCCACAGCCCTGATGGGGGATTATGCCCTTTGAGGGGGCCATGTCTGGCTGCTGTAGGGTCTGCCCAGCAACCGCCATGTTCTTTGCCACGCCATTCACGGTTTAGACGGTACTACCTCATCTGTGGTCCTCTGGCCAAGAGAGGAGCCATCTCATCCCAGAGCTGGAAGAGGGTTTGGAGTTGGGTTTGAAGAGGGTTTGCAGGTCTTTTTCTTTCTTTCTTTTTTTTTTTTTTTGAGACTGAGTTTTGCTCTTGTTGCCCAGGCTGGAGTGCAATAGCGTGATCTCGGGTTCCTGCAACCTCTGCCTCCCAGGTTCAAGTGATTCTCCTGCCTCAGCTTCCCAAATAGCTGGGATTATAGACCCGCACCACCACGCCCGGCTAATTTTTGTATTTTTAGCAGAGACGGGGTTTCACCATATGGGCCAAACCCTACTCGAGAATTCCCCCAAAGGAGGGCGGCACGGACTGGGGTCCCCAGTGGTGCTACTGTTTCTACACGGTCTGTAGTTTTTTTCTGCCCCTTCTCTTGTCTTTTGCATATTCGGATTCTGCCTTTTTTCTTTACCCAGTTTATCAACTGACTACCTTACCTTTGAGTAAACAGTTTGCCAGCAGAAATAATAAGCAGCATGTAAAATAACAAATTAACTGCCTTTGAGGGTTTTTGGGAGAGTGGATTCAGCTGAGATTAACAGCGTCAGGCTCTGCAGCCACATGCAGGTGAAAGTTTTTCCTTCCAGCTGCGGTTCAGGTGGTGCTAAGGGTGGCCCGCCACAACCCAGGATTTCCGCAGGGACTACTGCAGTTTTCTTTCCCTCTCCAATTTCAAGGTTCATTTTGTTTTGCTTTTTGGCAGCCATTGGAGCTTCTCTATGGGGGGATTCCAGTGGCAAACACAAAATAGAACGCAGAAGGAGGACATGAACGGCTGACCTAATGCTCGCAGAGGAAGAGGGATATGGTCGTATACATAACAAGCACCCAGATTCCCTCCAAGGACAGGGGAAGGCTGCAGTGCCAGACTGCTGTTTAAGGAGTGCTCAGGGTCTTCGAGTTGATTTCTCTTTATATCATTTTCCCCGTGTGGGCAACACTCCCGCTCTTTTTGAGCCGGAAAGAACCCTGTATGCAGGGTGAGACCCAGTGGGACCTGGGCTTCAGGGGTTTGTGCCTGGGTCCTGGTGCTCGTGCAGGGTGAGACCCAGTGGGACCTGGGCTTCAGGGGTTTGTGCCTGGGTCCTGGTGCTCGTGCAGGGTGAGACCCAGTGGGACCTGGGCTTCAGGAGTTTGTGCTTGGGTCCTGGTGCTCGTACTGCTGCTCAGTGTAGAAATACTCTCTGAAGATGAGGGGAAGCCATTTTTAAGTGACCAACTTAATTGTAATTAACTTTACCCTGGTAAAGTTAATTTACCAGGGCCTTTACCTCTAGAGGTGGGAGCTGGAATTTGGTGACAGAATTTGACATTTGGCAAGCCCCATAGTTGTGAAGATTTAAATCAAGAAACCTCTCTTGGTTCTTGTGCTCAGAACCTTAAATGGAAATACTTCAAATTAAAATATTAAGAATTTTGACAACAAAAAGATGTCTTCCTGGGGGTCATCCTGGGTTTTGAGAATGACATCTACATGTGGTAAGAATAGGCTGAAGGGGAACGGGGCTTTGCATGAGAAAAAAAGGATGAGAAGGGAATTTTGAGCTGAGGAGAAATATGGCAACAAATTGAAGTGAGTCTGTAACTCGCCAGCCATTGGGTGCACCTTCTTGGAAGTGGGTCTTCCAGCCTCAGGCAAACCTGCAGATGACGACAGCCCCAGTCAGTGCCTTGACCACATGAGAGACCCTGAAGCAGAACCCAACTAAACCACTCCCAAATTTCTAAACCACAGAAGGATGATTGCTGTTTTAACCTGAAACAAACAAAATATGGAACTGGAATCTAACACTGAAAAGAAAGGATAAAATTAGAATTCCATTTTGCTATACTCTGTTTCATGCAAACTCGATACAGATTTACACAACTTGGGTTAATTTAATTTAATACACAAATATAATTCATCGAATTATAAGGCATCACTTTTATATTAAGGTAGCAGATTTAAAACAGACTTTTGTTTATAAAAACTCAATTCATTTATCTGCAGAGCACTTGGAACTCTACTTGCTGAGAATTTTGGCCGATACATGTGATGGGTGGGCGGGCAAGGCAGGGGAAGACTCAGCCCTCGGCTGCCCAGCTTGGATCAGGCTGCTGCCTGGAGCACAGACACACAAGCATTACTGGCCACGTGGACACAGACTGCTTCTCGCATTCCTTCCTGCTCCACTATTTGGTGCCACTAACCTGGGTGTGTCTCCCAGGTTAACAGGAAGAGTGTGTGTGTGTGTATATGCATGTATGTACACATATACACATACGTATGTATGCATATATAAGATTTCCATTAACCAGGCCGGGCACGATGGCTCACGCCTGTAATCCTAGCACTTTGGGAGGCTGAGGCGGGCAGAGCATGCTGTCAGGAGTTCGAGACCAGCCTGACCAACATGGTGAAACCCCGTCTCTACTAAAAATACAAAAATTAGCTGAGCATGGTGCCGTGTGCCTGTAATCCTAGCTACTCAGGAGGCTGAGGCAGGAGAATCGCTTGAACCCGGGAGGTGGAGGTTGCAGTGAGCTGAGATCACGCCACTGCACTCTAGACTGGGTGACAAAGCAAGACTCTGTCTCAAAAAAAAAAAAAAAAAAGATTTCCATTAGTCAAACATTCAGCAGTAGTAACCAAGCTGCAAACAAATCGGCCAGGTGTCGTCATCAAAATGAGGCCAAGGTGGTGCAGCCCCGTGTGTCTCAGCCTACAGCATAGCGGGAGCTTTCCTGACGCAGGAGTAGAGGGTACAACTCATTACAAGGCCTTTTACACATCACCGAATGCGAAGGGTCCTGTCCACAGCTGCTGAGACCCCGGAAAGCCACCTAATTTGAGGTTTCCTCCCTCGCAACTCACTTAGTGAGTCATATTTTGTGCACAGAGCTATCACCTCAGGCTGTGTACCAAAGGTTTCTGTTAACAGGAAGGAAGAATGTCAAGTCCTGTGCGCGGGTGGACAGACTTTGAGACTGGTGCCATTTACAGCCACCGCTGCTGCAGGGATCCCATCTCCACCTTCAGCTCAGTTGGAAACTGGACTCGGGGGGGTTAGAAGGGAAGACAGTCGGTGACCTGTAGGTTGGCTGCCTTCCTAACATGCCACAAGTCGGAGTTTCCATGTAGCTGAAAGAGGAGGTGGTCTGATTTACAAAGACAGATGAGTCCCCCGGCTTCCTGTTTGGTCTCCGACAGGCTCACTGTCACCTCACCGAGGGAGCCTCTGTCCTGTCCCGGCAGGCACCGTTATGGTGCAATGAGACCTTGCTCTAGGAGTGAAGACGATGGGATGAAGATGGTGGGGAATGGAGCTGAGTCAAAGGGGCTGCCTCTCATTTTCCTTTCTTCATCCTTCCTGCTCCTTAAGATAGTTGGATTTTTTTCCCCCTTGATAAAGTTATTCCTACAATTGGCCTACAGGAAAAGGAAGACAGGCAAAACAAACAAACACGCTTTAAAATGACTCCCCTGACCTGGCAGCAGTGATAAACCACACAATTGACACCAGTGTGTTCCCTTATTATTTTACAACAAAAGGGATTGCCTTTTGAGGTAACCAAATATGGTCTTTTAGAACCTTTTTGACAGGTTCAGTTTATCTTGTTGAACTTAATTTTTTTTTTTTTTTTGTATATTCTAGGTCCAAGTTAATGTTTAAATGAGGTTGGAAAGGGGGAAGGGCTGGGGGAATAACTCCGGCTTGTCCTGTAATGCTTCTCAAGTGCAGCTGAAGAAAAGTGCCTGTCAGTAAACCAGAACCACATTTGATAGAACAAGAATAACAGTCCAGCTCTTTGCTACATTTAAATAGGACCAACAGGTGCATCTGAGAGAACTGGGTCGATGGGTTCTCAGTGTCACAGAAAAAATGCTAAAAATAAAAATGAACACCAGCTTGGAGATCACTGTGTGTGTGTGTGTGTGTGTGTGTGTGTGAACCCTAGACTCTGTGAATTTAAAATGAACCAAAAAGTGGGTCTGGGCACTGTGGCTCACACCAGTAATCCCAGCACTTTGGGAGGCCGAGACAGGCGGATCACCTGAGGTGAGGAGTTCAAGACCAGCCTGGCCAACATACTGAAACCCCGTCTCTACTAAAAATACAAAAATTAGCTGGGCATGGTGGTGGGCCCCTGTAATCCCAGCTACTCAGGAGGCTGAGGTGGGAGAATTGCTTGAACCTGGGAGGCAGAGGTTGCAGTGAGCTGAGATTGTGCCACTGCACTCCAGCCTGGGAGAGAGAGTGAAACTCCATCTCAAAAAATATATTTAAATAGATAAAGCAAAGAGTAGAATACACAGGAGCTCGCATTACAGCGTAGCAGCTTCAGCCCCAGCCACGCTACATCATCAGCTTGCGGTCACTACCATCATGATTGTTGGAGATACGTACTCAGTGTCGCAAAGAGAAGTTAGCATCGAGACAAAGGATTATTTTAGCAATTTTTATTTCCTGGACTGCAGGAAGGGTACTCTCACTAGCCATCTTGCCACAAGAGTACCATGAACAAAGGAAAACAGACACATTTATTCCTTATGCATTTGGGGTTGTCCTTACTGCTGTGTCTGATCTCCGTTGGCTGGAGCCATACCTTGTAATCTAAGCTAATATCTGATTGGCTAACAACTTAAAACTTTTCTAAACAGGTGAAAGCAATGGAGAGTTGGGACATGCCTGTGAGCACATCAAGCACAGATATCTTGGTTAAAGTACAAGGACATAGAATATACTATGTGCCTGTAAGCACGGCATGTCTAACCGCTACAGAGGATAGGGCTTAACAAAAGACTTATTAGACACTTATGATTTATTCTTTAACAAGAAAGGAAACTTTAAGAAGGAATTTTTCTACTTCCCACAATTCCTTCCTCTTTTACTTTATAATTTTCCTTTTAAAACTTTTAAACATGTTTTGGCTTTGTTGTTCTGCCTGAGTTTCTAAAAGAAAAAACTTCCCTTTCTTTATCTTTAAAGGAAACTTTAAAAAGGAACTTTTCTATTTCCCACAATAACGTTCTCTCCTTTTCTGGATTTCTGTATCCCCCTCCACTTGGCTGTTTGTCTATTCATGCACCACTTACAATAAATACCAACAGAGGCTTTAGAGTTTGTTGTGATACTTAGTAGGTCTTTGTATTAGTCAGGTGTTATTATTTGAATATTTGGGTCAAATTAATATGTTGAAAGCTAATAACCCAGGCAATATTGCTAGGAAGTAGGGGTCTCTGGGTGATGAGATCACAAGGGCACAGCCCTCATGAGTGAGATTTATGTCCTGATAATAAAGGCTTCTGCCAGGCCCTTTTGCCTTTCCATCTCTTCTACCACCACGTTTGTTTCTTTTGCCCTTTGTCTTCTGCCACGTGAGAACAGAGCATTCAAGCCACCATCTTGAAAGCCAAGAGCATCTCTCACCAGACGCTGAATTTGCTGATACCTTGATCTTGGACTTCTCAGCCTCTCTATAAGTGAGAAATAGACTTCTATTCCTTGTATATTACCCAGTCTGAGATTTTGTTACAGCAGCAGGAATAGATAAGACATCAGTGTTCTCCAAAGAAATGGAACCAAAATTATATATATATACACATATATATATATCATATTAGATATTTATGTCTTAATATAGCTATATCTATAGTTATGTTATCTACTTATGTGTATATATGCGTGTACGTATCTATATGTGTATATATATGTATATATGTATCTATATGTGTGTATATATGTATGTATCTAACTATGAGATTTATTATAAGGGATTGGCTTAAGCAATTAGAGAGACTAAGAGGTTCAGTTGATAAACTGGAGAACTTAGAGAGCTGACAGTGTAAGTTCTGTCTTGATCTGAGACTGAAGTCACGAGATGACCAAAGTCCCAGCTTGAAGACAGTCAGGCAGAGGAGAGAACTCTCCTTTAATCCACCTTTTTGTTCTACTGAGGCCCTCGACAGACTGGATGAGGCCCACTCACATTGGGAAGGGTGACCTGCCTCATGCATCAACAAATTAAATGTTAATTTCATCAAAACACCTTCACAGGCACACCCAGAATAATGGCTAACCTGATATGTGGGCATCCCATGGCCCAGTCAGGTTGACACATAAAATTAAACATCTCAGTATCATATAATTATTCTCATTGCTCTTCATGGCATGGCTTTTCTAATATTGTTAAATACTATTTTCCAATTAAACGTTATCAACTCTTCTAGCTCCAGATAAAACATTGTTGGCATTTTTATTGGGATTGTATTAAATACCTCAATGCCTGAATCAAACTGCTATCTTTTGGAACATCTTGTCCAAGAGCCAGGGCTGTATTTTATTAGATTTTAATACACTCATTCTTTATCACTCCCTGACCCAGCTTATCTTGTCTCAGCTGACTGTGCAAAATGAGTCGAGTGTCTCAGATGTGCAGTCAGGTACTCACACGTCTTGTGGTTTAGAAAGAGAGTTCTAACTACAGAGTTCAGGTCAAATTCTCCAGCAAGCATTTCTTTCCTAGAACAAAGCCTTCTTATGAACACAGGTTTCCACCTCATACTGGGTTCTCTTACTTTAAATCTTTCCTAGTAGAAGCCTAAGAATAAATGGAATCTAAGACTGAATGCATCCCCAGCTGGGTGCCACCCTGGCCAGCCTTGCTTAAAAGAGCCTGAGAGCCAATGAAGTCCCCCGTCACAGGCAGCTGTCAAAGTAGGAACTATTTCTAAAGAAAGTTTTCTCCTCTCGCCTATAGCCCCAGTTACCTGGGAGGCTCAGGCAGGAGGATTGCTTGAGCCCAGGAGATGGAGGCTGCAGCAAGCCGTGATCTCACTACTGCACTCCAGCCTGGGTGACAGAATGAGACCCTGTCTCTTTTCCCTCAGAGTTTGTTTTTCTATACCCAGAACTTTCCAGACTGGGTTAGTGTATTGGGATTCTCCCTTACAGCTTGAGGGAGCAGCATCACATAATTGTACACTGGTTCAGGCTTTCCTAGGATGACAACCGTGTAAGATGAACTCCAGGCTCTCTGCAAGGCTTCTTGCTCCAAAAATCCACTGTAGAAATTGTTGTTTTTGCACTAAAAAGTCAGAGACACATACTCTATGTAGTTGGAAGATAATGAATTTCTCTGCCCAGTTTGTGGTAGTTTATCTCGGCAGCCACAGGAAATTAAAAGAGGTAGTGGGTGGCCTTCTGCTAAATCCTGCATCCTTTCATATCATCAAAAGGCAAACAGTCATTGTTTTTATGAATTGGGCAAGGTGTTTGCTCTGTAATCCTGAGGTTCGCTTCTCTTTGCATTAGGGAGCTATAGTGGTTCTGAGCAGTGGTCTTTGCACCGAGCCATTTGGAGAGGACTCAGGCTCCTGAGGTCTCAGTGCTGTCTGGCTGCTACTATGTGTGAGCATGCAGTCTCCATGCTTCTACCCCAACACCAAGGACTTTCTTCTTCCATTCTCCACTGCTTTTAATGATGTGAGTAGTTATGTGAGAGCTACCCGAAGTATGGTGACTTCAAATAACTTCAGTTCAATTACATCCCCATGGTGACCACATTCTGAAAGATGTGTCTAAGATTCTGGGAACACACTCATATGTTGTTATTATGCCATCTGGTGATCTTGAAACTTTTACAGACGTAGGGGCGGGGTTGAGATCAGTGCTGATTCTGGTAATATTTACTGCATTAAACCAGGTAGACTTCCTACACAACAAGCTTGCCTGTGGACTATAGGCACAGAATGAAACTTAACCCAAAACACGGTATCTGGTTCCATGACTGGTCTTTGGAGCCATCAGAGTGCTCCCTCTGGAGCACAGCATCCTGGCCTGGGGTTACTCCTGCTTTGGCCACCTTTTTAGTGTGCTCACTGGGGAGGCAGGGGTTGGGTATCTTCCTTCTCCATCCTGAGAATCAGAGGCTGCCATCTCACCTCATGATGGTGGCACAACCTCTCCCCCTAACCTGCAGGCCACCTGCAAGAGCCTCTTCTGCAGGGCCCTGTTCCTCCACTGTTCTCTTAGCCACTCCTGTACCAGTTTTATCCTGTACTTTACTGCCTGTGGAGCAAGGCAATGTGCCATGGTCCCTGGGTACACCTGCACATGCTTGCTGACCGTGCCAAGAATGCAGGACCCTTCTTCTCTTTGACAGAACAGGAGCATCACCGTCTTGGACAAAACCACCCTTCTAAGTTCCCCTTCGTTAAAAAACTGCCTAAATCCAGCCCCCAAACATCAGCCTAATGGCTAATGTCAGCGTAACAGAAACTTTCCAACCCTAAGATAAACCCCTCTCTGACCAGAAACATGCCAACCCCAACATAGCCTCCCCCTCCAACCAGAGACATTCCAACCCCACAACAGAGTTTTCCTCACATGGAAACATTCTGAACCTATGATAAGCTCCCCCACTTCCAAAACCCTTAAATATATCCTTAGCATGTAAGAGAAACGCTCCTGACCGAGATTGGCCAGAAGCCCCTCTCAGGTTTATTCTGTGAAATAAATCTGTCTTTGCCTGTTGAGCCACCTCTGGTTTTTCTTTCCTCTTTCTATAATTCTTACACTCTTTACACTCATTTCTCAAGTGGACAACCTTGAGAGAAAAGATAACAGTGGTCCCTGGACAGGGAACAGGCTTACTTCCACTTCCACTCCAAGCTCAAAAATCCTCTCCTCTAACCCAACCTCCTGCATGGGCAGCATCCACCCAAGCTTCTCTGCTGCTCCCATGAAACTTTAAAACAATCTATTACCTATTTTATTGATCTTTTTGGCGGAATGCATATAAATTACACATTTGAATCCACATTAATATGTAAATTAATATAACTTTCAAACTTTTCTAGATAATGCAAATTAAAAATATCATACTACCCATTGGATACAATTTTATTGATAGGATACATGCAAATTATTTATTTCATCATGCTGCTAGTATTCATTTTTACAGAGCAGCAAGAACTTTGCAGCTTCCGAGTCACAATAGAATTTACAACACTAAGTAAGGAAATGTATCTCAAAAGCAAATACTACACCTGCTTTAAGACACACCCTAACATGTCAATTTAAATAATCTTGACTGTAAAATGTTTATATAAGTTAGCTACATTAGTGGTTGTCTTGGTTTGTGCTGCTGTAACAAAATGCTACAGACTGGTTAATTTATAAAGAACAGAACTCTATTGCTCATAGTTCTGGAGGCTGGGAAATTCAAGATCAAGGCACCAGTGGGTTTATTGTCTGCTCTCTGCTTCCAAGATGGTGCCTTCTGAGATGCAAGTTGCATAAGGCCTCTTTTACAAGGGCCTTAATCTTATTCATGAGGAAGAACCCATCATGGCTTAATCCCCTCTCAAAAGCCCCACCTCTTAATACCATCACATTGGCGACACCTGAGTTTACAGGACACAGTCAGCCATAGCAATAGTTCAAAGATGACTGTAGAAAACCTAAAAGACATTTAAAATAATACCTCCTTACTACTAGACAACCCCTGTTGTAAAACATAAGCCAGTGTGATTTATATTAAACACCATGAAACACTGAAAATTATTATCACTCTACTTATGGGATATGTAAGAGCTGCTAGATATTCATTCTTTAAGCTAGTAAGTTTATGTTAGGAAAGTATTAAAACAGCAGAAAAGGACAGAAACATAAAATTCTGCTACTACTTTGCCATATAACACATTGATTTCTTCTTTTTTAAAATAAAAAAAGTGAAAAACGTCCTTTGTCTGTGACACACGTCTCAAGTCTTGTGCCAGCATCGAGGAAAAACAGTCTCCGGCTACCTTCTCGGGTTATAATGAGACCCTCGTATACAGTGAGGATACAGATGTGGCTTTCTGAAGAGAGGGAACAAGGGCCATTGCGACATGGGTTAGAGGACGTGAGAAGACTCCCCGGGTTGTGGTAACAAATGGTGGGCTAGGTTGGGGCTGATGGGGGTCCTCCACTGCCTGCCAGCATTCTGCTGTCTTTCCTACACTAGAGTTAGGACGCCTCTGTTCTTCCTTAAGCCTGGAATGCCAAGAGAGCTTTGTTCTTCACACATTCTCAGCCTCTGCTTAATTCGAACACCGCTTCCCTTTGAGGTGCCGACGTGGCTGCAGCATCGCTGGAGTCACCTCAACAGCAACTTGAAGAAGAAGGAGGACAAATTCAGAAGTGAGAAAACTCTTCCCAAGTCTCTTCCCACCTCTCAGCCAACTTCCCCTGCCTGGCTGGAATGGGGGTCACATGCCCATTACTAAGCCAATGACCATCAAAGAAATGTGATTGCTATGCTTGGCTTGATCACTGTCGTTGTCTTAGACCCTGAGATAAGGGCTTGCCTGCCAGATGCTTTTTTTTTTGGATACAGAATCTTGCTCTGTTGCCCAGGCTGGAGTGTGGGATGGCACGATCTTGGCTCACTGAAACCTCCGCCTCCGAGGTTCAAGCGATTCTCCTGCCTCAGCCTCCCAAAGAGCTGAGATTATAGGCACGTGCCACCACTCCCAGCTAATTTTTTGTAATTTTAGTAGAAACAGGGTTTTGCCATGTTGGCCAGGGTCTTGAACTCCTGACCTCAAGTGATCCTCCAGCCTCAGCCTCCCAAAGTGCTGAGATTGCAGGCGTGAGCCACAGCTCCGCCCCCATATGCTTTTGGGAAGTGATCCCGGAAAGAAAGATTGAGGGAGGGAGGCAGGCCTGTTACAGAGCGCACTCAGGAGCAGGTTGCCCATGTGGACAGCTGGCTGTCTCTCTGGTGACCCTCTGAGGAACTGTGTAGAATATGGCTCAGAATTGATCTTCCAAGGCACATGAAATATGAGATATTTATCCATAACTCTGTACCCTTAAGAGTATTTAATTCCTGACATTTCCAGGGCAGGCTAAACAAACTGCCCCCCTACACCACCCCAGTGTGATAAAAATAGGCAGAGCTGCAGACAGGCAGGACGTAGACAGGGAAGCTGCTGGTGTGCATGGGGATTGTCCACTGTGGCATGGGATGGACTTGAGGTGGCCAAGGGGATGTGGGGCAGGGCGCCAGCCTCACTGATGCCAGGACCTCTCCCACGACAGTGTGGGTAGAGAGGACGGCTTGGCCTCAGGCCACACAAACCCATCCAGGACTGCGTCTCCTCCTGGGACTGCTTTTGGAAAGCACTTGAGTGTTCTAAAGCTGTGTTGCTAAGTGTCCATGTAGTGAGATCACGGGGCTTAACATGTGGCTTAGTGGGCACACAGGCCAGTCAGCCTTCATCTGGAAATCAACATGGTAATTCACAGTAGGGAGGAGATGCTGACCGGAGTATTCCCAGCAGCTATGTGTGATGGGCAAAGCCAGAGGCACCCGCAACCCACGAAGGCGTGGCCACACAGTGTTATGGGGACCCTCCTCCCCTTGGCTCAGGACCGCTCTGCCCTGACAGCACCTGGGTGCTGGGCCCAGGTTTATCCCTTGAGGGGAAGAAGCCCAGGTAAGTGGAGACTTCACTCTCCCGGGGCTGCTCCAAAGAATGATGACTCTGACCTTGGAGAACACATGAAGCCCTGGGGCTTGAGGAGAATGTCCCCAAAAGGCTTGGATTGGGACTAGGAGCCTGACTTCTGCTTGCTTATACAAATAGAAAATAAAAACCACTTTTAAAACATCCCCTGCAATTTCACTCAAAGTCAACTATTAGTGGGCCTGAAGAGGGCAGATGGTGAAGCGTGTGTGTAGGAAAAGGTTTTATTCCACTCATAGCCCCAGCCCAGAGTTTTCCTGAAGTCCAGGCCGAGTAGAATGTGAAGAGACAATCACCTGGGGAGCTCTCCCTTCACAGGGTGGCGGCTTCTCCCTCTCGGGTGCTTTCAGCATGGCCTTACTGGACAGAAGACCAATATCTCCGGTGGGCTGCTTTCAAACTCAGTATGCCATAAGACCTGAAGACTAAGCTCTGATTTTTCTCTTATCTTGCCTGAATTCCCTTCTAAGAGGCCTGGGGAGTCACACCCTACCAACCATAAGTTCTCATCAGATGGGTTTTATTTAACCCTGTGTATCGAGACTTACTTTCCAGTCTGACTCTGGCATAACAAAGGAAAACATTAAAAATGTTTTACCACAAAACAAGTTTCTCTGCCATATCTTAAAATTGCCTTGCAAAGTCTCTTGCGGGAAAAATTCACATTCTCTAGAGAATCCTCTTCCCCCTTTGCTTTCCCTCCTTTCTTTCCAGATCCAGGACATAATGAACTAAGAGACAGCCACCCTTTTAGGTTCGATAAGCAACACTGTACAACCTGCTGTCTCTGAAGTCTGCCGTCTGAGAGACTCCTCCGCACAGTACAACTTGGTTCCCACAATCCTTTATGTTAACCTGAACATTGCATTGATTCCAGATCTTCAGATAAACTCAACCTGTTGTCAACAAGAAAATAATTACATTTACCTACAGCCTGGAAGCTCCCCCCCTGCTTTGAGTGGGCCCGCCTTTATGAACCAAACCAATGTATTTTTTAAATGTATTTCACCCGAAGTCAAATATTAGTGGACCTGAAGAGGGCAGGAGGTGAAGCATGTGTGTAGAAAAAGGTTTTATTCCACTCACAGCCCCCAGCCCAGAGTTTTCCTGAAATCTGAATCAGAGAATTCAGAATCAATGAACCAGATAATTCACTGATGTCTCATGCCTCTCTAAAATCTATAAAACCAAGCTGCACCCCGACCACCTTGGGCACATGTTCTCAGGACTTCCCGAGAGCTGTGTCAGGGGCCATCGTCACTCATATTTGGCTCAGAATAAATCTCTTCAAATATTTTACAGAGTTTGACTCTTTTCGGTGACAGAGCCTTTCATCAGTGCATGCCTTCTCTAGAGGACGTTGGGGCAGAGCCCAGCAGTGAGGGACGTGAGGCTCAGAGGCAGAGCTGGGTAACAAGGACCTCTAAAGTGTGCTGGCTCCTGTGACCACCTCGCGAATACTGAATTTATCCTCTCCTCCCAATGGGGACTTTTCTGAGGTGATGAGGCCCTGAGAGTTGTATAGCTCCTCTGGATCTACAACACAACCCAGCTTTCTACAGAAATGCTTCTAGAAGGGAAGAACTGGGCTCAACTGGTCTTTCTTGCTGCTGTAAACTGCCTACTTTAAAAAACAATAAACATATTTCACTCACCACTTCCACCCTAGCTGTGCCTCTGCACTTGAAATGACGTTCACAAGAAAGTTGCTAGTTTCCTCCTTGGTCCTTGGAAGACTTTGAGGCAGCTTCTCAGAAAACAAGACAATAAAATAATTGTTGTAATAACACCTGTACGTGCTTCAGGAGACGTATCAGAATGCCTGGGAGGAATAACTGCTTTTCTGAAAATACGATTATTTTTTTCAGCTCACCACCGTGGTTACTCTCTTTCCCAAGTTCCCAGAAGCCTGGAAACTCCTCCTCATGCTAAGTACAAAGGAAATAAGGGCAGGGCGTGCAAGCAGACCCTGTGAACGGTAAGAGCCCGCGCTGGGCTGCGGGAGCTGTTACTGCTACTGCTGATCACGTAGAGGTGTGCTCAGGCCACGCCCACATCGGGGGTGCCTAACTCCAGGAAACCCATTTTGGTCTAAAATGAGAAATGTAATTTTATATTCCTCATGACCATGGGAAGCCAGTGTTCACTCCCCGGCATGGAAAAAGCAGCTGACTCCTACTCCTGGGTTGCTTGCTTGGTTTCTGCTTGGGAGCTAAATGTCTTCTATTTTCTGAGTTTCCTCCTGGAGGAGGACAGTAACCAATATGTCGGCAGGTGCTGTTGATGCCCCAGGCACCGAACCTGAGATGATGTTCTCCAAAAACTGAGAACATTCTTGCTGGCTGAGGCCCTAATTAGAGATTAGGACATGCCTTACAGACCTATTGTTCAAACAAATAGCTTGCCAGTGGCCTAGCTCACAGGGTTTGCAGAGCTAAAGGAGCTTTTAATGAATCAGAGAATGTAACACATTGAATCTTTGTTTTTACAATGATGGGCTTGTTGTTTTTGAACTAATCACATCTGCACAGGGGTCTTTAGATCAGTAAAAGCTGACATTTTTTAAAAAGTAGAAGGAAAAAAACCTGATCTGCTGATATTCAACAACAAACTGAAAACTGTTTTGTGTTAGAGGTCATTAGAGCTGGTTCCAAGGAAAGACAGAATCAAATTTTACTCAAATACAGCCTTTCCTTCAGCTCATCTGAATCTAGATCCTCCAGTCTGTGTGAATATTGATTCCAAACATTTCTCCTAAGGTGCAAACCCCACTGTGAGGGACTGTGCTCCTCTCAGAATTCATACATTGACACCCTAACCCCCATGTGATGGTAGTTGGAGAGGGGTCTTTGGGAGTGATCAGGGTTAGGAGAAGTACTGATATGATTGAGGTATGATTAGTGTCCTTATAAGAAGAAATACCACAGAGCTTGCTAGACCCGGTTGACAGTGACTTGAAGAACCAGGGACAGCCCAGGGTCCCTGGGGGTAACGGATGCCACAGTGGGGAGTGTGGTTCAGGAGGGCAGGAGCAGCCACCTGTGTGTAGAGTGCTTCCTTGGGCTGGTGTGACCCTGCTGTGTGGCGTGCCTCTGCTGCTGAGTGCTCCGACACTCCCCTTGTGACAGGTCCCCAAGAAAACAAACTGGAGAGCCTCTAACCTCGGAGAAACCCCAGGCTTATTTTGTTATAACATCAAAATCCAATGTTTATGTGCTAAGCTTTTGAGCTCTCAAATCTCCAGTGCAGTAACTCCCATCACAGAGGCTTTGGGTCCCTGCAGGTTGATTCTCTGACTAATTTGCCAATTGTTTCTTTGAGCAGGAGACCACCCTGCCAGGATCAGTCTGGGCATGGCTCTCCTGTGGTCCATTCTGACGGCTCCTGGTGCTGTGTCTGAGCAGAGAAGGAAAAGCTTTAAGTATCAGCAGAACGCTGAAGACTCTGTCACCTGCTGCTCCACGCTGACTGGAGTGAGGAAGTGTAACAACGAGAGGTGTGAGGGCACAGACCTCCTGGCAGGGCAGCATGGAGGGAGGAGAGGGAAAGGAAATTAGTCACAAGAATGCTCATCACAGCACCTGTTTTATATATAGGAAAAAGGTAGAAGCAACTTTAATATTAACAAGTAGAGAATTAGGTGAGATGTCACAGAATAATATGTACAATGGGGCCATGCGCTCATGCCTGTAATCCCAGCACTTTGAGAGGCTGGGTGGATCGCAAGGTTGAGAGATCGAGACCATCCTGGCCAACATGGTGAAACCCCATCTCTACTAAAAATAGAAAAATTAACTGGGTGTGGTGGTGTGTGCCTGTAGTCCCAGCTACTCGGGAGGCTGAGGCAGGAGAATCACTTGAACCCGAGAGGTGGAGGTTGCAGTGAGTGGAGATCATGCCACTGTACTCCAGCCTGGCGACAGAGTAAGACTATGTCTAAATTAATAATAATAATAATAAGTACAATGAAATGCCATGAAGTCATCATGGGGTGTGTGTGTGTGTGCATGTATGTATTATAGGAAATGAGGACTACAATATATTTGTACCAAAGCAATTCATAAAACAAGAACTTAGAGCGTGAGACCACTTTTGCTTTTCAGTACATATTTACACATGCAGACTTGCCAGTCCCAGGTTGCAAAGCAAGACATGGAGGTGACAAAGCTTGCCTCTATGTGTTAAGATTCCAGGTGACTTTTTCTGTTCACTTTAATATTGCCTGTCATTCTGACGGTGAATATCACATAATCAGAAACAAAGGCATCTATAATTCTGAAAGATCTATGAGCTGGACAAAGCTAACTTGTATGAGGCCAAAAGCTTCTTTATGTATTTCAAATAGACTAATTTAGCAACAATAGTTGGCCCCATAATGACAAAAGAAGCCTAATGTTCCTCTTAGGCATTTGGCTGGAAAAGCACTGCTTTTTCCTGTTGATTTCCCCCTCGTGATTTATTAAAGTAATAAAGGCTTGTTATGGAAAATTCCAACAAAGTGTGTTTTATTATCTTTCACAGGGTGATCCCAGCAAGACATGTCGCTCCCCATCTGTCCGGTTAGGGTTCAGGGACTTCCAGGGTGAGGGGGGAGGGGACTTTCTCTGTTCCTTCTCTTTGCCTGTATAGCCCTTGTTGATGGGTAGACACTGTTATATTCTAGGCGAGATTAAGGGACCGACACCAAGACAAAAGTATGCCAAATTGCAGGGTTTATTAAGCCGGCGACCACGGAGGACTCGCGTCTCTCCAACCCGTGGCCCCGAATGGAGGGTGTTAAGACCTTTTATACCCGTAAGAATCACTTTGGGAGTCAGGGTGAGAGGCGGGGGTGGGGGTGAAGGGACACAGACTTTTAGGGGTTTTCGTAAATCATCTCCCGGACAGAGAGAGGGGAGCGGGACTCCGGACATTCCAAGGGCTTGAGGACATCTTTCCACTTTGATTGTTACTTAAGTGGCTTACAGAAGTTAAGATAAGCGTTAGTTTGCACATCTTCTGGGCAGTATTGTAAATAACAGATCTTAGTTATTTATTACAGGGCACAGGGACCAGGATGGAATTAGCTTGGGCTGCTATTCTAGTCACAAAGGCTGACAATTCTGGCTGTTACTGATAAGAAAGGTAGATAGTTTGCAGAGCAAACTAGCAGGTTTATGTACAGAAGCCAAAGGCCAGCAGTTATTGTGAGGAGAGTGGGGCAGCCGTTACAACTTATTTTAAAACATAGCTTTGTTTTTTATAAAATGGTGGTGTTTAGGTTCTAACTCTAGGCCAGCTATAGCACAACACTACTGTGGGTGATGAATTATTAATAGAAGAAGCTGTGAGGCCATAAATATGCAAGGGGGTACATCTGGTTTCCCCGATGCCTCATGTAAGGCAGAAAAAGTGCATTTTTACTGAGTAGAACAACTTGTCAGCCCCAAATCTCTTGCTTACCTGGACCTAAGCGCTACAAGGAGGAAAAAAAAAGCATCTTCTGACACTGCACGTCAAAGTCCAGCTGGGACACACTGTGCTGAGGAGTGCGCAGGGTTCAGCCTGGGAGAGACCATGTGAGCTGGCAATGTCGCCATGTTTCCTTAGTAGATGCGAGGCTGTGGGCCGGGACTTAGGGGAGGGGAATCTCCCCACATGTTTTCCAAGAGAAAATATAGCATTTCAGAACACCGTTTGAAGGCTTAGAAGAGGACAAAGGAGATAGAAGCGCCACTAAGGGGGTTTGCAGGTAGAGGAGAGCATCGGGTGTAGAGCGGGGGCGGGGAGGGGGGAGTTGGGACCCACCAGGACTTTGGCAAGACCAGTTCCTCTCATGTTTTCTACCCCAGGAAGATGAAAACCTATGCAGATGTCAATGTCTCCATCTCCAGGCTGTATTTCTGCTTCTAGCAGTAGCCTTCAGAAGCAGGTGACCAAATAAACAGAGCGAACAATGAAGTGCGCTTACAGCGGAAGAGAAGGGCTCCCTGCCTCCCCTGCTTCAGAAGTCTCTGACTGGCGCTGCTCATGGAACACGCACTATCCTGTTCCTCAGCCTGGGACCCTCCAGCAGGACCCCCCAACCCCAGAGGGAGTGTTTCTTAAACCAGCCTTTTCCAAGGCATGTTCCATAAAACCCCAACTTCCAAGAATCCTGATGGATACTATGTGAACAGAAAGAGGTGCCAAGTAAAATGACCTTCGCACATCTCTGAGAAGACCTGCGAAGACTTACCTTGTGAGTCCTGAAGGAGCACTAAGAAGACCCTGAGGGAATGCCCCTAGGGGACTTGGAATGCCTGGAGATATTTTTGTTGTCAAAATTGAGGGCAGGTGGAGGGTGGTTACTGGAAGAGGAGGTGGGGGGTGCTTCACTGATGTCTAGTGGGTGGAAGCCAGGAAACCGAAGACCATCGTACAGTGCACGGGACAGCCCCACAGCAAAGAACCTTCCGGCCCTACAGGTCAGCAATGCAGAGGCTGAGAAACCCTGGCCTAAGTACACTGAGGACAAGACCTCCACCCCACCCCGGCCCCTCCCCCACAGGCATCTCAGTGGTGTCCTGCAATGCGCAGGGAAGCGCTGCCTTTGCATCAGCTCTGAAGAGGATGAGAACATGCTAGGCTGGTGTGAAATATGTAAAGGGTCTGCGTGGGTAATTCTCCTCCCCCCAAGACCACTGGGGGAATCACCTACTCCCCAGCAGGCTCCTCTCTGGGATCCCCCCCCTCATACTTCTGAAACATCATCGACCCCCTATGGTAGCACCATCTCCTTGGACCATGAGCATTCTCAAAGACACGGCTCTGGCCCTCTCCATCTCACCAACAAGGAGCGCAGAGTTCACCTTCAAATATGTGAATGAGGCTCTGAGCCCTGAAGGATTTGGAGAGGGCATAGCAATGAACTCCAATGAAAGCTAACCATAGTTAAGCAGGTATCGTGGGTTGCAGAACACAAGAGCTCAAAAATCAGTGCCCCATATCACCAAAACAGAACAAAACCAACTGGGAGGTGAGGGACTGCACTTGAAGAAGGGGAGGGGTTCTGTATGTGGAAGAGAGTGGAAGAGAATGTAACAGTAGGTAGCTAGCTGGATGTGAGCAGGGCAGGAGAGGGCTCCCCCTCCATACACCAGGGCGTTGGACCACCACCAGATGAGGGTCAGGCAGTTGTCAACTGCCTCTCTAGACTAGTAACTGGTTGCAGCCAGCGCCAGGGAAAGGCAGTCTCCTCACAGACAGAAAACACCTGAAACTGATCAGCAGCTTCCGAGAAGTTTTCAGGAGTTGGGTGAGTGGGGAGAAGTAACACAGGACCCTGGAAGTATGCCAGTAAGTAAAACCCCAAGTCAAAAAAAGGCCAAGCCGTGCACTTGTCTCTCAGGTAGCTGCCTGGCCCTCTTCCAAGTGTACTTTCCTTCCTGCTCTAAAGCTTTTTTTTTTTTTTCTTTGAGATGGAGTCTGACTTTGTCTCCCAGGTTGGAGTGCAATGGTCAATCTTGGCTCACTGCAACCTCCGCCTCCAGGGTTCAAGCGATTCTCCTGCCTCAGCCTCCTGAGTAGCTGGGATTACAGATGCACATCACGCCCGGTTAATTTTTGTATTTTTAGTAGAGACGGGGTTTCACCATGTTGACCAGGCTGGTCTTGAACTGCTGACCTTGTGATCTGCCCGCCTTGGCCTCCCAAATTGCTGGGATTACAGGTGTGAGCCACTGCGCCCAGCCCTTTAAAGCTTTTTAACAAACTTTCACTCCTGCTCTAAAACTTGCCTCTGTGGGTCTCCGTCTGCCTTCTGCCTCCTTGGTCAAACTCTTTCTTCTTAGGAGTCAGGAACTGAAGTTTCTGCAGACCTGTACGGGGCTGTGAGATTGCTGCTCACCCCAGTGTGAGGGAGGGGGTGAGGCGTCCTAATCAGGAGAGGAGGAAAAGCTGAAGACCTGAGACACAGGTGAGCCTGCAAATCAGCACCTGTATGTGAAAGACACACCTCTCAGGGGAGTCTCAACAGATAGGATGGGGGGAAAAGATAGCAGAGAATAAATATTTAGCTCTAGTTGCTTGCAAACATTATCCTTGCCCAATACTTTTTAAAACACAATTATTCTTAAGAAAACAAGAAAGGGGTGAATAGGACTTTGCTGTACAAGACTAAACCTGTCTTATGGGCTGTCCTGAATTAATGAATATAAATAGTAGATCATAGTGTCTTGATACTTTATTTCTATTGAAGATTATTTTGAAGCCAATTAAGCACAGAAATATGAAACGATGCTAAGATTCTAAAGAAGCAACTGTTTCCCCAGCACTTTTCTCCAGGCATCCCAAATATCTCTGGGGGCATTCCCATAGGGTGGATTTATGCTAAATAATTCACTTGAAAATGAAGCCTTTACTTTAAATCTTTTTGATCTGTCTTCCTTTTTAAGCTTTTTAATCTGTTCTCAGTCAACTGGTTTTGAAGGCAAAGAAAAAAGTTTAAACTGGAATTCATGGACAGTTAATGATCTCTGTACTGCTCACTGGGTGATGTTTTCACATACTTTTAAGGTCTAGGGGAAAAACATGCTAATGAATATTATTATAAGTTACCAAAGTGAAAGTTCTTTTATAGAACGAGATGTTTAAAGGCAGGGGCCAGGCACAGTGGTGCACGCCTATAATCCCAGCACTTTGGGAGGCTGAGGCAGGTGGATCACCTGAGGTCAGGAATTCGAGACCAGCCTGACCAATGTGGTGAAACTCTGTCTCTACTAAATATGAAAAAAAAAAAAATCAGCCATGTGTGGTGGCTCATGCCGGTAATCCCAGTCACTTGGGAGGCTGAGGCAGGAGAATTGCTTGAATCCAGGGGCAGAGGTGGCAGTGAGCCAAGATCACACCATTGCACTTGGGCAACAAGAGTGAAACTCCATCTCAAAAAAAAAAAAAAAAAAAAAAAAAAGGCTGCTGCCAAACTGCCCCACTGATTTCTCCCTGTGGCTTATTAATGATAGAAAACCAAATGACCAACTATTAAATTTTTATCAACTCACTAAGTCATGTGGCACAAGTCCATTATGTCTGATACTTTTCTTTCTTTCTTTCCTTCCTTGTTTATCGTGTCGTATACAGTAGTGAATCTCGCTGTGTTCCGGATAGAGCTCTGGGTGGCCATCAGTGAAGTGTGAGGAAAAGAGACCATGGCAATGAGGGTCTTGCACACAAGACTGGAGGTGGAGGCCCCAGCGCCCAAGGAGGGCAGACATCAAGCCCCCATACCTGGCTGTCTCTGTGGCAGCCAGGCCAGGGAGTCTACCGCAGCCCCCGGGAGAGGCAGGGAAATGGCTGGGAAGCCATCTCCCTCAGGTCAAGAACACTGTCCTAGAAAAGTACAGACAGTGGAAGGACAGAGCCCTCCCAGTGTTCAGGCAGGGGCTGTTGATCCTTAATTGGAGCAAGCTGTCAGAAACTTTCACCCAGGATGCAGGGGTTGGTAGGAGGAGTGGAGGCATTGGCTTCAGGTCATTCTGAGTATAGCTCTTCCTCTTTCCCCAAATGATGCTATGGGTGATATTATCGACAGCAGCACCCTGCCCTCCCCAACCAACGAGCCTCACCCCTGAAGGACAGCTTGAAGTTCACCGTCTTAACACACACACAGGGTGCATGGGAGTGTTATACCTTTTCTAGTGATAGACATAAGAAGTTAAAGACTTTTTTTTCTCCAGCACTCTTAGATATTATTAGTTGGATCTCATTCTGCTTATTGAAAGTCTGGATGGAGACCCACGTTCACTTTAAGACAACTGACTACCTGAGGGTGTTGTATGACTAAGGTGTTATTAAAGATATGTTAAAAACACAGGCTGGGCACAGTGGCTCCTGCCTGAAATCCCAGCACTGTGGGAGGCCGAGTTGGCCCGATCACCTGAGTTCAGGATTAGCCGGGTATGGTGGTACACACCTATAGTCCCAGCTACTTGGGAGGCTGAGGCAGGAGAATTGCTTGAACCTGGGAGGCGGAGGTTGCAGTGAGCTGAGATCGTGCTGCTGCACTCCAGCCTAGGTGACAGAGTGAGATCCTATCTCAAAAAACAAACAAACAATAAAACACAGTACACATTTTACGAATAGACCCTAGAGACTAAAATGCCAGCCAGCTCTGTTGACCCTTTTTCTGTGTAAAATTACATGACTATGCTGTGTGTATTTAGTGAAAGGAACCCTACTAGAAGCCACTGATCTGACCCCAGCCATGGGTGTGTGCAGAGAAGAGCCATGGGTGTCTGTCTGGACTGGGCGCAGGAGCCCCCTCTGAGGCTGGCTTGACAGAACCCGGCACTGTGACAGAGCTCGCCAACTTTAGGAGAAGGGACAGTGAGAGGATCTAGCAGCCGCTCAGGCTGAGCTGGGACCCCGATGACCAGTTAGTTTTCCATGAAGTCTCTTGTCCATAGCTATTTCTCTCCTGGCAAGTTGAAATCAGGTCTAAAATTATTAGAGGAAAGAGTAGGAAGGCTTTATGTATGCATTCAGCTTCCTGTTTGTCTCCTCTACTCTCTGCTCTGCGTGTCTGTCCCCGGAGAGGCAGCCTGTCCTTTGAACAGTGGGTCCCCTTTGCCATGGTGCTGACAGGCCTGAAGGGCAGCTGCCTCCGCCCCTGCCCTTCCTCTGTGCAGAACTTGGGGTCTCTAGCTGGGAGGAGTTCATCTCCAGCACCAGGTTCTGTGCGTCCCCTGCTTCTGATTTTCCTGTGTGCCCAGAGACTGTCAGGGCTAAAGGGATCTGTCTTTTTGTCTCACTTTCCTCATCTCTGACTTATAGTACAGCTTTTAAATTTCACTTATTTGTATTAGAATAGCGAACGCCTTTGAGTGGTTTAGAATTCACAGGGTATAAAGAGTCTCTGATTTTTAAAAATTCCCCAGCCACCTGGTTCCTCTTCCCAGAGGGATCAAATGTAAAGTTGCTTTTTTTTTTTTTTTTTTTTTTTTTCTGAGATGGAGTCTCGTTCTGTCTCCCAGGCTGGAGTGCAGTGGCGCGATCTCGGCTCACTGCAAGTCTGTCTCCCAGGCTCAAGTGATTCTGCTGCCTCAGCCTCCCGAGTAGTGGAGCGGCCGTGAGAAACAGAGCTCTCGAACACTGAATGGGGAAGGGAGGGGTTTATTATGGCCAGGAGCCGGGTGATGAGTTGTCCAAACCCAGTTCATCTAACAAAGGAAAGTTCTGCCTTTATATAGGCTTACACTCTAGATATTACGCGTGGAGGAATCAGGTTTACAGTCTTAGAAATCACAAGTGAAAAGGTTTTGGATTTACAGCTTTAGAAATCACATATGAAAGGGTTTCTGGGTTTACAGCTTTAGAAATCACATATGAAAGGGTTTCTGGGTTTACAGCTTTAGAAATCACATATGAAAGGGTTTCCAGTTTACAGCTTTAGAAATCACATATGAAAGGGTTTCCAGTTTACAGTTTTAGAAATCACATATGAAAAGGTTTCTGGGTTTACAGCTTTAGAAATCACATGTGAAAAGGTCCTGGTCTCCAGATGGAGGAGTGGGGTAGGGGTTTGATCTTGTTTTAAGTAAAAACAGTGTCTTCCAGAGAGTTTCCCCAATACCAAGCATGCTATTTACAGGAAGGTGATTCAGGAGGCGCCGGTTGGCCTGCTTTTCTTCTATTGAAATGCATTGCGGAAGTCGAGGGGGGAGGTGATTCCAGATGCCTGGGTCTCCTTCCTCAGGACTACAGGTGTCCGCCACCATGCCTAGCTAATTTTTGTATTTTTAGTAGGTATGGGGTTTCACCATGTTGGCCAAGCGGGTCTCGAGCTCCTGACCTCAAATATGATGCTCATATTTACCCAGAGATATTTTACACATTTCCTAGCAAATAGGAATACAGGTAGTTTCCCCCTCCTTTATTGTCCATTTTCTATTTTACAATATACTTAGTGTATTATTCCACTCACTTATAAAAAGCATCCTCAATCAGTATTTTTATTTTTTTATTTCTTTCTTCCTTTTTTTTTTTTTTTTAATTTAAAGAGATGAAGTCTCCCAATGTTGCCAAGGCTGGACTCTAACTCCTGGGCTCAAGCGACCCTCCCACTTCAGCATGCAGATTGCTGGGATTACAGGTGTCAGCTGCCACACTTGGCCACTTTTCTTCATAATGGCTCTGGCTTTCCTCTCTTTCTGTTGTAGCATGCCTACTGGGAAGCTTTTAGAAAAATCAAAACAGGATGGGAAAAACAGGCTCAAGTGTAAGGAAGGGAGGTCTGCATTTGGGGAATATTTCCATCAGGCTTTAATTGGTGTTTTACTCGTTTCCATGGAGGGTGGGTTTTGTTGATTTTATGGCTTCCACAGCTCTCCCAGGGCCCCCAGCAGCAACGTGGCACAGCAACGTGGCACACAGCCTTGCAGAGCCCAGGTGTGGGTGAGACAGATGGGGTTTGCATCCTGGCTCCACCACTTCTCAGGTACTTGATCTCCATCTAAGTTACCGGCCTAGTCTGCTATCCCACTTGTAGAATGGAGTTAATAACAATATATAATTTAAATGTGACTTTCAGGGCGCTCTCAAGGGTAGTATTTGTGCACTGAAGATACTACTCAGAAGTTTATAAATTAATATTCCATTTATTGCATTAGCACATTTGTATTAGTCCGTTTTTACACTGCTGATAAAGACATACCTGAGACTGGGTAATTTATAAAGAAAAAGAGGTTTCATGGACTCACAGTTCTACATGGCTGGGGGAGGCCTCACAATCATGGGGGAAAGTGAAAAGCACGTCTTACATGGTGGCAGGCAAGAGAATGAGAACCAAGTAAAAGCATCAGACTTCATGATCAGATCTCATGAGACCTATTCACTACCATGAGAACAGTATAGGGGAACTGCCCCCATGATTTAAATATCTTCCCACAATATGTGGGAATTATGGGAGCTATAATTCAGGAAAAGACCTGGGTGGGGACACAGCCAAACCATGTCAACATTAAAGCCAGCTCTTGCTTTTAGTTTTCACTTAATCTTAACTTAAAAAAATAGAGAGAGACAGGGTCTCACTATGTTGCCCAGGCTGGTGTCAAATTCCTGGCCTTGGGTGATTCTCCAGACTCTACTGTATGTAAATCCATTTTGGAAATCACATTCCCCACATTCTAACATTCAAGCATGCCCCCATCGGATGGCCAGATCCTCACCTGTTTACCCAAGAGTGGAACTGTCCCGTCAGGAGGTCCCATACGCTTACACAGAGCCACTGCCAGCGCCATGCAGCCTGTGCAGCCCCTCGCAGACCACTGAGGATCACCAGGCACTCAGAGAGCTAGTGGCAAGACAGTGAGCCTGAGATAAACAAGCACAGAGATATTAGAGGAGAAGTAATTCCAAGAATAGACGGTGTCTTTCAAAAACAAAACTCAAAATTCTAATTCATATCCTCACACTTGTGTAAAAATATTGCATCTATGCAATACGAATGGTAAACTGAGAAAGGACAGCTGGCATGAGAAAGAGCTCTTAAAAATTAAGATTCTTAGGCCGGATGCAGTGGCTTACACTGGTAATCCCAGTACTTTGGGAGGCCGAGGTGGGCAAATCATGAGGTCAGGAGATGGAGACCATCCTGGCCAATATGGTGAAACCTCATCTCTACCAAAACTATAAAAAGTTAGCTGGGCATGATGGCACATGCCTGTAATCTCAGCTACTCAGAGGCTGAGGTGGGAGAATTGCCTGAACCCAGGAGGCGGTGGTTGCAGTGAGCCAAGATCGCGCCACTGCACTCAAGCCCAGTGACAGAGAGAGACTCGTCTCAAAGAAAAAAAAAAAAAAAAGAAAAAGAAATGAAAAGGAATGGAAAATGAAGTCAAATCTCCCAGAAATGAGAGCAGAAAGCAGGAAAATGAAAGAAAGCTTTATAGATGGTGAATCAATGAATTTGTGCTCCAGGAAGTAGGAACTAAAAACAGCAGTAAACCATCAGAAATGACAAAGAATTTCTAGAGTTTAACTAACACAACCTCTAGAATGAAAGGGCCAAGGAGGGCCAAAAATACGTCAATATTGAGTTACATAAGCATAATCCTCATAAAATTAGAGCCCCAAATGTAAGAAAGATCCCAGCGTTTTCCAGAGCAGAAATAACATTTAAGAAACAAACACTGGGAACGAACATCGGGCTGTCATTCAGTTTCTCAATTGCACCACTGAATCTTGGAAGACTGTGAAGCAATTTCTTATACCTTTAGGAGAATCTGTTTTAATCTGAAATGACAATTTGGCTACATAAGAAAGCTAAATGTGAAAACAGAAGAAATAATCTTGAAACAAAATCAAAGTTTATTTCCCTTGTATGCAAATACCTTGGGAAGCTATCTGTTGAACAAAACAAGGAAAAATGAGAACTCCTTTATTGGAATAAAGGGTGGATCTAATCTAAAAGGAAACCATGTAGGGAAGTTGCAGGATAACGGGTATGGAGAGTGACGAGGAATGAGTAAGTCCAGGTGGAAACAGTGTGACCTCAGGTTTCTAACAGGAAGAGAGGGAGGGGATATGCAGATTTGGCTGGATCCTGAGCAGGTTGGAAGGATTTAAAGATGAGATTAAAAGAACACAATGGAAGGGGAAAAGCCATCAGACTCCAGGAAAAATAAAACTGTAAGGTAATATAATCACAGTGTACTATTTCATGTGGTGTGGAACAATACTTTCTTATACTCAGGATGCAAACTCAACTTACTGATTTTCAGCTTTTAGAATCAAGTAACGGGCAGCACAGAAAAGACCATGATGGCTGCAGAATTGAATGTGGCCTGCCAACTTTAACCCAAGGATAAGGAGGAGGGGGGAGGAAGATGGTAAGACAGAGTATGATGCCCCTCATGCTTCTGTACAAGGGGCGCAAGAGACATCATCCGTAGTTGGTAACCTAAAAGTTAGGCATCCAATGAGGAGCTGACAGTGAACCGAATTCTCATCCTTGATGAGAAGGAAGTCTATATATGTGAAATGGAGCAATGGAGAAATAATAAAAGCCTAGTCCATAAAGATGAAGATAAAATACTCACAGGGTTTGGAGGGGGGGAGTGCAGCTGTCATAATGGTTATTTCTGGGTCATAAAGCCAGAGTTGGGGAGAAGTGGAAGAGCATAGATTTTTATCAAAAGCAACTCTCTATTTGACTTTTGAATCATGTACACTGATACTTAAATTTTAAAAAGTCAAAGAAGAGTTTCAGCTTCTCATCACCTTTGTGCTTCTGCAAATCATCAGAGCAAGCATTGGAGAGGGACTGGAGACAGTTATTAGACCTGCTACCTCCACTTTCTGGCCATGGGGCCCAGGAGTTAGCAAGTCGGGCAGCTTGTCATCAGGGCCAGGAATGAGCTGTGAGCTGAGCATGGTTTTTACATTTGGAAATGTTTGAATTTTAGATGGTTCCATAGGGAATTACCCAATAGACTCCGTTTTCCCTCCTGGCCCACAAAGCCTTAAATAGTTACTATCTGTCCCTTTTTAACCCCCTGCTCTAGAGGCTTGTCCTGGAGATTATTATAGGAATATGTTTAGGAGATGGTATGTGCAGTGATGTGGAGGGCAGGCTTTGGGAGAGATGGGCAGGGCATGGACCTGCTGGCCGCAGGCAGTCATTCCTCACTGCAGCTGCAGGTCGTTAGAATTCATGATGAATCTGAAGACCGTGAATATGAAGAATTCAGTGTAGTTGCTGGCACAGGCAAGTCCTCAACTGTGTTCTTGGGCTGTGGTACCCTCTGATGGAGACCCTTCCCTTGGGGATGGAAAATCGGACCCTCTAGAAAGAGCCCAGCAGGGCCCTAGGAGTCAGATGAGCACCAACGTGACTGGGCTCACTTGTCTTCCTGCAGTGGCAGCTGCGAGACTTGGGACAACCAGAAGTGCTGAGGATTTGGGGCTATTGCTGGGACCTGGCTAGATAGGGGCTGAGATGTAGACTTAAGACCAGCAGTGGCAGAAAGGAGGGGCTTCCAGCAACTGGAGTTCACAGTAGACACAGGGATGCCCCAACTAACAGAGGGGCGGGTGGCTGTCACCAACAGTGATCACTGCAGAGCCCGCTGCAGTGCCGAGCTGCGGGCCGCTCACAGGTTGCACAGTGAGAACGACAGTGCACCAGAAGACCTCCATCCAGAGGAAGAAAAGGGTGAAAAGCAACCTTTCCATTCTATTTGTGAACCTGTGGTTTAAAACTGCTGGTTTAAAACACCATCTGCTGCAAATGTGGGCAGGTTGGAACTCAGGGGAGTGGCCACAAATGCATCTTATTCTTCAAAAGCTGTAGACTGTTTGTGTAAATACATGTTGCTTTTCTTTCTGAATGCAGTACTTTCATCTAAAGTGTGTTGTTCCTGGGAGAAAAGGAAGTGGTGAAGTGATTGCACCAGGTGAATGTATATAGCGGTGATCTAGGGCTTTCCTCGTGGCTATTATCTGAGGACTCTGGCCTCCTTTAAATATTTACACTGCTCAACTTGTGAAACTGCCCCTATAAACTTTACAAAATTAATCAGACAAGAAGGAAGGGGAAGAAATGAAAATAAGCCGATCTTGCAGCACACTCAGCACTCACCATGAAGTCAGCTGGCTCTCTGGCCCCGTCCTCACAGCTGTTTGGTCCAGAATCACATAGACCCTGACACAGATTATAGTTCCCCTTAAATGCTCTGTACATAACAATTTGAAATTATAAAACATTAAGGTTTGCCTTTGAGATATTCTTTCAGGTCCTGCATACCAGTGAAACTACTGACACCAGCTGCTGTGAAGGACTCCACGAGGAGCTGACTCATCAGAGAATGCAGCTTCCACGTCCTGATGACTTCATCCCCCGTACCCTGACCAATCAGCAAACCCACTTTTCCCACTCCGTGCCTTCCATGATACCCTTTAAAAAACCCCAGCCAGAACTCCTCAGGGAGAAGAGTTGAGGGTCTCGTCCCATCTCCTCACTTGGCCACCCTGCAGTCACTAAACTCTTTCTCTGCTGCAAAAGTGTATTGGCTGTTACTGTGCAGCAGGCATATGGACCTGGCCATCCTGTAATACTTGAAGTTACCCCTGTGCAAACCTGGAAATTGTCAATAGTAGTGTTGAAGCTAATGTCTGGACATTATGGGACAGCATGTTAACTTTTTTTGGATGATGAAACGAGTACAAGCACAGAATAAATTCAATAATAATGTGATTTTAGAGTCTCTGTCTTTTGTGTACAATGTAGAAATAACTTTCGTGTTTTTTTTTTTGTTTTTTTTTTTGCCTTTTCAGCTACAGTACTTTTTTATGAAAAGAAGAATTTCCAGAGGGTTTCTTAGAAAGAGAGAAGAATGAATTTCTCTGAATTTGAAGACCCCTCCAAACCCATTATTCCTCTTTACTGACCTCAATTCTATCAGATGGCTGTTTCTGAACCAGTCGTTAGCCTGAAGAGGTTGAGACTAATCAGCCTCCCTGCAGGTGAGGTGAGCTGCTCCTGAGGCAGGAGCCAGATTCCTGGTCTGGCTGTGAGGCCTGTTAGTAGGAAGGAAGCAGGCATCCGTGGGCAATCAACAATTCTCTTGCCACCTCTGGGCTCGGCTACTCCACAGGTGAGCAAAAGTGGTCCCCGAACACAGCAGAAAAGCTACCAGGGAAAGGGGCTTCAGTAAAGATAAAATTTCAATTTCAATTTGATGTGGCTGTTCCCTTGTCAATTAGCTGATTTTTAAAAAACTCCTTTGTATGGAATTGTTAAAAATTTGCATCTTTTCTATTTTGTCTTTGTTTGAGATGGAGTCTCGCTCTGTTTTGCACTGGTATAGTCTTGGCTCACTGCAGCCTCCGCCTCCTAGTTTCAAGTGATCCCCCCACCTTAGCCTCTCAAGTAGCTGAAATTACAGGCACCCACCACCATGCTTGGCTAATTTTCGTATTTTCAGTAAAGACGGTTTCACCATGTTGGTCAGGATGGTCTCAAACTCCTGATCTCAAGTGATCCGCCCACCTCAGCCTCCCAAAGTGCTTGGATTACAGGTGAGACCCACCATACTTGGCCAAAAATTGGCATCTTTTCTGTGTTGGAAATAATGGGATGAAATTAGAAATAATTTTGCAGGGTATTTTAGCATGGTAAGAACTGGATATATCCTCAGGTTGGGGTAAAGAGAAGCTTCTTGCTGATGTTAATTGGCTATTGTAAGATTCCACAGTTCAAGGTAACCAGACTATAAAGCACAATTCTTAAATCATTTGAAAAAAAAATACAGGCAGTTCTTGTTATTTGTGATAGGTTCTAGAAAGTCACTGTGAACACTGAATTAGCAAACACTGAACTAGCGATCCTGTGCAAATATAGCATATCTTCCTGTGAGTCCTGGTCCTAACATGTCTTGTTACTGAAGTACCATTTGTATGATACAGGTTCACTTGCCAACGTCTTTGTGAAAAAACACAAGCATCAGCATTGAAACCTGCTCTTCCATACAATGCCTTTCCTAAATGTATAACACTTAGGTATTTTAAAAATTCTCCCACAGCCTCCTGATCTGTAGAACCCATCTCACCTGCAAGTTAAACATTGTTCGCTCTGTATCGCCTTTTGAAATGTGTAAGCTTCCAGCACTAGCCAAGAAGGGTTTAACATTTTCCTGACCCTGCGTACCATGGTCATACATTTCTGTAAATTTCAGCCTCACAATATTGCTATCCACTGTACTTTGTAAAATGAGTCATCATCTCATGAATCCACAGATTTAGCCAACTTTCCATTTTTCCCATAGCATCATCACATACTATAGATGTTACTTTAGCACCTTCTGGCATGGCCTCCTGTGCAGATGGGCACATTGGCTCTCTCTTTTCTGCATGTGTGTGTTCTCAGCACAGAACTCATAGCCTTTAGCACCATAAGGCACATCACCCATGGCCCTACTGTGCTTATGAACAGAAACAGCATGTCAGCGCTGTGCTTGGGACTATCTTAAACTGCCGTATTACTACAAAAATGCACCAAAATGTGAAAAGCATGGCACAGAATAGGCTAGGAGGAAGACCCTTGCTTACAGCATGAGCTGGAACAGTAAGACAGAGCACTGCTCTTTTGACCACAGCAGAGAATGTGCTTATACTGTATCTGAAACTCCTCATCACTCCACACATGTTCTCCAGTGATCATGGAAATGCCACAAGTAGTGATTGAGTAAATAAATTTACACATATAGGCTGGGTGCGGTGGCTCACGCCTGTAATCCCAGCACTTTGGGAGGCCGAGGCTAGAGGATCACCTGAGGTCGGGAGTTCGAGACCAGCCTGGCCAACATGGTGGAACCCCGTCTCTACTAAAAATACAAAAATTAGCTGGGCGTGGTGGCATACCTGTAATACCAGCTACTCGGAGGCTGAGGCAGGAGAATCACTTGAACCCAGGATTAGGAGGTTGCAGTGAGCCAAGATCGCACCATTGCACTCCAGCCTGGGTGACAGAGCAAGACTCTGTCTCAAAAAAAATTTTTTTTTGCCCCTATAGAATCCACAAGTAATGCAGACTGATGCATTATGTGAAATAAGCACATGCCCAATTTTTATTTAACTCATTAATGAGTGAACAAGCAGAGTCAATAAAGCTGGTTGAAAAAGAATTTGAGAAACTGGGTCTGCATGGTGAGACTAGGAATGCTAACGGAAGGTTGCCAAAACCCACCAGAAGGCAAGGAAGCCATAACCATGGGGTTATCTCACCTCAAAGGGCAAAGCAAAGGTAGCAACTGAGACTTCTTAAACTGAACACATTACTCATGGGAAGTTTTTTTTTTTTTTTTTTTTCGTGAGATAGAGTCTCTTTCTGTTGCCCGGGCTGGAGTGCGGTGCCTCCATCTTGGCTCACTGCAACCTCCGCCTTCCAGGTTCAAGAGATCTCCTGCCTCAGCCTCCCAACTAGCTGGGACTACAGGTGTGCATCACCACACCTGGCTAATTACCGTGTTTTTAGTAAAGATGGGGCTTCACCATATTGACCAGGCTGGTCTTGAACTCCTGACCTTGTGATCCGCCTGCCTTGGCCTCTCAAAGTGCTGGGATTACAGGCGTGAGCCACCAATGCCCAGCCGAGACTGGTTTTTTTTGAGTTTTCTCCTCCAAATTGTGCCTACAGCTGAGAAGGTTTGATTGATATCGTGCTTAGTTGAAAGAAGAAACAGCTCAAGGAATTCCTCAGTTGATCATGGAGCATGTATTGAAAATGTGCTTGGAATGACGAACACAGGGAGTGGGCTTACGTTACAACCTGAAGACCAGCGCTGGTGTTAAGGGACATTTTTATTTGTTTTTTGTTTATTTGAAGTCTCCCTATTTTAAAAATTGAGCCATGGGTCTTTCTGTGTGTCAGTTTGTAGACTCCTTCACGGCATACAGATCTTCAAGCCAAGCTATTCAGCCTCAGTCGAAATCAGATTCTACTTACAGATTCAGGGAACAAAGTGCCAGCCCTCCTGCCTCAGCCTCTCCGAGTAGCTGGGATTATAGACGCACACCACCACGCCCAGCTAATTTTTTTTTTTTTATTTTTAGAGAGACGGGGTTTTACCATGTTAGCCAGGCTGGTCTCAAACTTCTGATCTTAAATGATCCACCCTTGGCTTCTTAAAATGCTGAGATTACAGGCATGAGCCACCGAGCCTGGCCACATTTTAAAGTTAACCCTTCATTCTGCAGCAAGCTGGATGGGTCTTGAGCAGGAGGCTGTGTTGCCTGTTAAAGAGGAATGATTCCAATGACAATCTACTTGTCTAGAAGGAGATGTGATGTAGGACATGAGCAGTGATTTACAGACATTGGAGTGGACAGGGAAGCATCACATTCTCAAGAAAGCCAAGCTAACTTTGTGAAGGAACGCACGTCTCAGGTTCTACCTTCACAGCAGTCACATAGTACCTCCTTCAGCCACTCCAGGGCAAAAACAGGCAGCACACGGTTTTCACTGCTGTGCATCTGACTTGGCTTTTTTCTTTTACGTAATATAGTGTGGCGCTGTTTCCGCATCAGCAAATAAGAATTTCATCTTTGATCGTGAGCATGTTGGGGGTGGGGAACTGTGGGGTATCTGTCCTATTAGGTTATTCATTCTGTTGATGGATATTTATATTGTTTCTAATCCTTTGCAGTTACAACCAGTAATACAATAATCTACATCTCTCAGAAGTAGCATTCTTAGGTCAAAGAGTATGATTTATAATTGTAGTAAGCGTTGCTGGCTTATTCTCCAAGAGTTGCATACATGGACAAGCACACAGTAATCCAGCAGATCGAGTGCTGCTTTCTGAACTTTAGCTCTTTCATAACTATTTTGGTTAATCCCAGTAGAATATGAGGATATAATTGTAGTGATCATGGGTGGTTTTTTTTTTTTTTTTTTTTTTTGTCTTCTTCTGTTTATGGGAACTGAGCATTTTACATTAAGCATGGTGCTGGGTTTGGGGTTGAGATGGTTATGTTGTCATGATAAAGAAATATGTTTGGAGACTTTTAAACAAATACATTTGGAGCTATGCTTCATTGCTTTCTCAGCTTTACCCTGAATCTTCTCAAAGATAGCCGTAAAAAAAATTAAACCATAAGGACTCAGGGCTTCTGATTAACTGCAGTGATTTCACCAGTGGTCCTCGTGGAATAACACAACACAGAGAGGTAGAGTTGGAATGCTGGGTTCTCATTCTGCACTATCATCAGCAACCCCACTGTGGGCAGGTCACAGCCCCACAGCTCAGGTTCTTCCTGCGAGGGTGAAGGAGGAGAGAGGCGGCCTCCGCAGCTTTGACTGACACCTGCCTAGCGCTCGGTGTGATAGATGAAAATAATACTTGTTCCCTAAATGTACCCAAAATATTTATCCCGATAGCTACAGCAAATATCTTCACACGTTGTGTAGGAAGTTTAATGACTTTTGCAAGCAATTAAAACAATGACAAATCCTAATTTCGGTGAAAGAATGTGGGATAAAGGAGCGTTAGCAGCGGGGGACCCCTGAAGTTTATGTCGTTTGTATTTTATTTCTGTTCCAGATGGTGCCACTGGCCAGCCTGGAGGCAAAGCGTACTCCCTTGAGCACTGAGATAAAAGGCTTCTGGGAAGAGAGAGGGAGGCATGAGATCAGCCAGCAGGCACAATCTCGTATCTTACTCAGCTCCCACCACTTCCCACATTCCTTCCGGGGTCTGAGTATCCCCAAGGGTCCCAGAGACGTTGGTGGAAATTTGTGAAGGGACAGACCTACATTTTCATCCATGATTTATTTTGTTTTTACTTACTAATACATGTTTGGCACATGTGCCAGAATTTTGTGTGAGTCTTGCTGTCTTCAGCACCAGGATGTGAGGTGTGGGGGAGTGGCTGGCACTCAGCTGTCCCACGCACTGTGAGTGACACTGAGCCCAGGCATACTTCAGGCCCAGCATCCCCAAGTCCAAGCATCCCTCAGCACCAGGATTCATCAGTCTAGCTTCCCCAAATGCCAGCACCCCTGAGTCCCAGCATCCCTGAGTCCTGGCATTTCTGAGTTCAAGCACCCCTGAGTCCCAGCATCCCTGAGTCCTGGCATTTCTGAGTTCAAGCACCCCTGAGTCCCAGCATCCCTGAGTCCTGGCATTTCTGAGTTCAAGCACCCCTGAGTCCCAGCATCTCTGAGTTCAGGCAATCCTGAGTCCAAGCATCCCTGAGTTCCAATACCCCTGAACCCTGGCATTACTGAATCCAAGTATTCTTGAAACTCAGCATCCCTCAGCCATAGTCCCACTGAGTTTTGGCACCTGTGAGCCCCAGAATCCCTGAGTCCAAGCATTCCTGAGCCCCAGAATTCCATTCAAGCATCCCTAAGACCAGCATCCCTAAATCCCAGTATCCTGGAATCCAAGCACCCCTGAGTCCCAGCATCCCTGAATTAAAGCATCCTTGAGTGAAAATATCCCTGTGTCCAAACATCCCCTGACTCCTGCATCCCTGAACCCCTGCATTCCTGACCTTCAGCATCTCTGAGCCCCAGAATCCCTTAGTGCCAGCATCTCTTAGCCTCAGTATCTGAGTTCAAGTATCCCTGAGTGCCAGCATTCCTCAGCTCCTGCATCCCTGAACTCCTGCATTCCTGAACCCCAGCACCCCTAAACTCCAACATCCTCAGTCCCAGCACCTCTGAACCCAAGAATCTGGCAGTTTTTCCTTCCAGGATTCAGATTCAGAGTCTGGAGCAGGTGCAGCAATGGCAGAGCCTGGCCACATGCCTGCACCCCAATCACAAGGAAGACGGGAATGGGAATAGGTGTGTTTTAAGTTTCTGTGGTGGAAGGCAGGCCATGCCTTGGAAGAAAAGAATCGCCTGCAGAGTGAGAGGCAGTTGCGGCTGCTCATGTCCTTGTTCTCAGTAGTGAGAAGGGCCAGATCACGCTTTCAAGGTCTGGGTATGAAGCACTTCCAATCGATGAAACAAGACACTGTTAGCAATAACACTTTGAAGGCCCCCAGCCTGCAGCTACAAAGTCCCTTCTGAGCCAGGGTGCAGAACTATGCTGGCCTCGATAGCACAACAGCGAGTCCAGGCTGCCCCTGCGGGACTGTGCAGGAGTATTTACCCAGTGCCTGCACCCCCCATTGTATCTTGGGAGCAACTAACTTGTTTGTGATTTTACAGGCTCTCGGACAGAAGGGACTGGCCTTTTCTCAGACGAGACTGGACTTTTGAGTTAATGCTAGAATGAATGAATGAAGACTCTAGGGGACTGTTGGGAAGGCATGATTGTATTTTGAAATGTGAGGACATGAGATTTGGGAGGGGCCAGGGACAGAATGATATGGTTTGTTATCTGTGTCCCCACCCAAATCTCATGTTGAATTGTAATCCCTAACGTTGCAGGCGACCTGGAGGGAGGTGACTGAATCATGGGAGTGGAGTTCTTATGAATGATTCAGCAGCATCTCCCACTGCTACTGTAAGTGCGTGAGTGCTCATGAGATCTGATTGTTTCAAAGTGTGTGGCACTTCCCCACTCTCTTTCCTCCTGCTCTGGCCATGTGAAGTCCTGGCCCCCTCTTTGCCTTCCGCCATGTTACTAAGTTTCCTGAGGCCTCTCCAGAAGTGGAGTAGATGTCAGTATCATGCTTCCTGTACAGCCTGTGGAACTATGAGCCAATTAAAACTCTCTGTTCTATAAATTACCAGTCTCAGGAATTTCTTTATAGCAATGTAAATATGACCTAATACATTTACTACAAATCCAAATGCAAACAGCAAAATCTCCTTTAATTCTACCAGGAACAATTACTGCTGTCATTTGTTCAGGTTCTATTAAACCCTTGACCCATGTGGATATTTAACATTTACCTAATTATAAGTAAGCGTAATGTAATATTCTAGTTTAATTCACTTGAATTAGTTGTTATAAGTACAGTATTTTCACATTACTTCATGATTTTCATAATGTAGTATCCACATCCAACTTAAGAGCATTTTGATGGTATTGAGAAATAGAAAAAGCTATTGAATCAGCCACTGTCCAATCAGGAGACAGAAAACATATTGCTTTTTTTCTTTAGAAAAAATTAAAGATTATTCGCCAGGTACTTTAGATTTTTTAAAAGGCCAAAAGAAGGCACCCAGGTATCACAGTCAGGGAGGGAAGGAGGGAAGTCACTCTAGGCCCGTAGAAGGAGTACTGTGGGACTGGACCCCAGAGTCTGAGGGGTATGCACTACCCAGTGGGTGCCGGTGACTGTGGCTGGGTGCAGGAAGAAGCTGGATAGAGCAGCAGGCAAATGCCAATTGGAGTCAGATGGGGCAGCTGCGGCTGGCAGAGTAAAGAAGCATTGCTGGAAGGCACTCAGGGAACAGGAGGAAGGGGCCATCTTCCTCTGCCTGGCAGAGCCTTCCAGGTAGCCAGTGGTAAAGTGAGTGCGTCTGCAGTCCCAGCAAATCACAGCAGACGCAGAGAAAGAGGACAGCCTGAAAACCAGCGCAGCCATCCAAGAATAACTAGGGCTCCCTGCCACGGCGTCAATAGTACACGTCAGTCTCTCCAGGAGGAGATTCTTATGCCATCCTCAACCAACTGAACAATGAGGCCACTCTTTCCTACGCAGGGCTTGTTTTGCCCTTGCAGACCATTTAATCAAAATGGCCTCTTCCACCTCAGTCATTTGTGCCTAATGTACACATCGTAATTAATTAATATCGCCTTTCATTTAAACTGCCGTTTCACATTCTCATTTCATTTTCACACATGTTCAAGACAAAACAACATATCATGACCTATTATCAACTCTGGTCTGTACCACGGACTATCCCTGGTCACACCAGGAAAACTGACTTACTATTTCCATCCACGTGTTGGAAGTTTGAAACGTACCAATCTGTTGATGTTCAGCTATGTTCAGGGCACTAACTAGAATTCAATTAAATAAGCATTTATTAAGCCCTTACGATGTGCACAGAGATCTCTGTCTGAGCTTCATTTGCAAACAGATTCATTTGACGAAGGTGAAGTGGACATGGAAACTACTCTAGTGTGAATAAAAAGGAAATAAACTTGTATTTGAATAAATAAATGGTGTCTACACAAATCTGTGGACTTAGTGAAAAGCTCTTCACATTCTCATCCAATCAGATCAATCCATCCTGCCTCTCCACTTATCAATCTTCTTCATCTATAAAGGTCCAGTAAAAATGTTGCTATATCCTGTGAACAGTCTAGTTTTGAATTCACAGGCCTTGTAAAATCTTAGCATCTGAAGGATACATAGAGGTCTGGCCTTGCCCTTGGTGTTACTGCTGAGAAAAATGGATACAATTGACGGACACCCCCAGGATGGCCAGAGGCAAGGCCAGGAAGAGCCGAGGCACCGTTCCTCGTGGGTACCACTCCTTTGGGGCTTGAGCTCTCTGTATCTTTGTTGTACATTTACCCATTGATCCCCTGCTGAGATTATAAGTTCTATGTGCCAGAAATTGCCACTTGAGACTTTTGTTCCACCTACATGCCTTTACAGGGCGTAGGGCCTCAGTAAACATTTTCGCACAGCTTTATTGAAGTGTAATTGGTTACGGTAAACTGTACATACTTAAAGTGCAGCTTCGATGGGTTTTTATGTATATTTACGCACCTATGACATCACCCCCCCCAATTAAGACCATGAACATCTCCATCAGTAAACATTTTTGTTTGTGGAAGAGACGGCCCACCCATGGCAATGATGAAATGGTACAAGAAGCCAGATGTGGCATCTTTAGGGGGATCCAAGGGCTCCGGGCTCAGGAAAGTTACAGCATTTTGTTTTCTCACAGTTCTAAGTACACGTTTTCAAATGTTCTTGCTCTGCTTTTGTCATTCCCTCAGCAGGATGGGTGCCTTCGGTCTGAAACATCGTCTTAGTCACCGTGGTCCAAAGCCCTTAGGTGAAGCAGAGCAGTTTCACATCACACACCAATTAAGCCACAGGTAAGTTAGAACCAGATGTTGCTGTGAGGACCACCCTACTTTTCAGGGCCCCTGTTAATTTTTCCAGGTCTAGCTTCAGAGCCGACCCACTGAGAATTCCCGCCACGCTGGTCTGACGCTTCTTTCTTCCCCTCCCCTGCAGCAGCTGCCCACGGTACTGTTTCACCTGGAAAAACACTGACCTTGGTTCTCTGTCAGCCTGAATCCTTTCATTATCGTTACAGATCCTCTCCTGGCCTGCTCGGCTCTTCCAGGGCAGAAACCATTGTTGTAGAAAGAGCATGGGTGTTGTTATGCGTTGAATGATGACCCTCAGAATGCATATGTGTAAGTCCTAACCCCAGTACCCCCGAAAGCGGCCTCATTTTGAAGCAGGGTCCTTGCAGATAGAACAACTTACAATGAGATCGTACTGGAGTGGGGGATTCCATTTCAATATAAGTGACTTCTTTTAAATGGTTCGTAACATTTTATTTGTAAATCAAGTGAAACCCATCTTTTCCCACATCAGACTGAGGCAGAATAGGGAATTAGGGTAACCAAGGGTTAAGGCATAAGCGCAACAACAGCAGGTACAGCCAATTCCAGACAAAATTGGGCAGGCCACATCCTCACTCCTGTGATAACAAGACAGAACTTTCCACTTTAGTTTCTGATTAGCCATAGGTCCAGTCTTCACTCCAGCCTCTGATTGGTCACGGACCAATCCTTCACAGGGTATAGCCAACTGGAGGCCTCTAAAGGGCACCTAGAGGTATTACCAAATTCTTTCCTTAATAAAAACCCTAGAGAACACTGTGACTGGGGGCTTTGAGCTGCTTGCTCCAGCTTGCTCCCACTCCATGGAGCGTACGTTTGCTTTACATCCGTGCTTTCGTTGCTGCTTTCTTCTCTCGTTTCTTTGTTCTTTTGTTGCTTTCTTTGTGCAGTTTGTTCAGTTCTTTGTTCAATGTCACAAGGGTATCACCATAAAGGGGCTGGATTGCCCTGAGGCACCAGAACCGCTGAGAGCCTTCTACAGGGCGTGATGGAATCCCGCTTCTGTTTCATGAAGCTCATGCTAATCACAGCTAGAGGAAGTTACTGGGAATAGGCTAAGACTGGGCCAGGAGACCATTGCAGCAGCCCAGGGAAAACGTGATGACAGACAGAACCAAGGCAGAGGCAGTGTGTATGGATGAAGAAGGTGATTCCAGAGAGACTGGAGGGGAAGAATAAAAAAGAATCGCTGGTGAGTCCATGGTGGAGCATGAGGAAAGTCAAAGGTGGGGCACAAATGGGATGTCTGAGCTTGGGGCTTCAATGACTAGATGAAGGGGACACCATCCACTAAGTCAGGAAAAGAGGTGTGGGAAATGTGCCTAATCATGCCTTTTTCCATCCACTCCTTGAACGTTTAGCTCCAGATGATTCTTCAAAATGTTCTTCCTTTCATCTCGTCAAGTCTTCATAGCCCTCCTGCCTGTGCTGGGGATACCCTTTCCCATGCTCATAGTTCTCACTTCTCCTGGAGAAGTCAGCACAGACATAGTTTCCTTGGGGTAGGCTTTCATCTTTCACATACAAGTGCACACACTCTCACACACTCGCATATGCACTCACACACACATTTCCTTTGGGTGTGCCCAGTACCCTGTACTCAGGTACAGAGCCATTTCCCAATGTCCATAATTGTCCATTTGTCTGTGTCCACGTGAAAGCACAAGCAATGTTTTATTTACCTTTAATACTCAGTTCCTAGCAAGAGCTGTGACATAAAGGGCTCCAATAAATGTTAATTAAAATAATAACGAATGAACAATAGATAGGGTAGAAGAACATCTCAGAAGTACGCCCTGTCTTGGCTCATGTTATCCCAGGAGATTGCTATATAAGTTGAAAGTTGACTGGAAATAGGAAGAAGACATAGATGATTTAGGGTCCACACCTGCATGATTCTCTGTGTCAGCTAATGCAATGGTCAGCCCTGATGTGCACCCCGGCAAGGAGCCAGTGGTGATGGGGAACTGAATGAAAGCTTTCAGTCCAGGTAACTCTGATCCTTTTGTTTTCCTCTTCAATCTCTAAGAAAGCTCTTATTTTCATTCAGTTGTTTGTATTTCATGCCCAGGGCCCAAATTCATTTGTTCAGTTCTGCTATAATTATTGCAGAAGGAAAAAGCACACATATTCAGAGACAGACAAGAGTACATTGTTCCACTGAGGATCACATTTTGGCTTTAAAATCTCCAATAACAATAACACCGGTGCAGTATTGTGTTGTCTACGAAGAACAGCTGAGTTTGGGAGACTGAACATTTATAATCATTGTCAAAAGACGGCCAAGAGTGGCTCCCGAGTGAGCTGGGGAGACCTGCTGCACTGAGTCCTGCGCAAGCCAGTGAGTCCCTCAGCATCCAGGACAGGGCCCACATTCCATCCACAGAGGCTGCTCTGAGCTATGGTGCCAAGGGAATGCTTTAGCTTTCTTTCTCTATGTTCACTCATACTCACAGAAAATAAAACAAAATATTATTTTTAAAAAGCTGAAAGTATTTTTTAAAAGGGTTTATGTTTTAGTCACCTGCCTTAAATACCATTTTCCCTGAACTATCTTAAGGCTTACACAAAAATGGATTAATAGGGAGAAAACTGCCCCTGCAATATTGCCTGCCAGCAAGTGATGGGAGAGGGAACCATCCCCTGATGCATTACCCATTGAATGCATTCCTCCAAGAAACAGCAGGCCCCAATCATGTAATGGGTAAATAATTTCAAATCTTTGAAGAACAGAGAACTCCTCCCCCCTTTCAAACTGTTACAGAGAATAGAAAGAGATGGGAAGTAAATATTAATTTATTTTTGGAAGCCTAATATTAATGCTAAAATAATACCAAGATTTTGAAAACAGAAATACTATTAATTAATCTTGCTTGGTAACGAGGGGACCGAGCCCCCGAATGGAATACCCAGTACTACATTAAAAAACAACACTGTATTAGTCTGCCCAGGCTGTGTCTTACCTTAATCTGCTTTTTTGTTATTGTAACAGAATACCACAGACTAGGTTATTTATCATCACACAATGGGGAGATTGGGAAGGGATAACATTGGGGGGAAATACCTAATGTAGGGGATGGGGGGATGGAGGCAGCAAACCACCATGGCAACTATATACCTATGTAATAATCCTGCAAGATCTGCACATGTACCCCAGAAATTAAAGTATAATAAAATATATATATATATAAAGTTAAAAATGATTAATCTATATGATGTTAAATATGTATTAATTGAAAACATTATTTAAGGTACATACATTGCCTATTTTCAAAACAAAGAAAAGATATTTATTTAGCTCATGGTTCTGGAGGCTGCGGAGTCCAGGAAAATGGTGCTGGCATCTGGTGTGGGGCAAGAGCAGGACAGCTCAGGTCTCTTTTCCCCTTTACGAGGCCACCAGTCCAATTACAGGGGCCACCCAGATGACCTTATCTAATCCTAGTACCTCCCAGGCCCCACTTCCAAATACCATCAACATAGAAATCTGAGGATTAAGATTCCAACACATGAGACTTGGGGGGACACATTTAAACCACAGCAGGCTGCCAGAACAAAATACCGCAGATGGAATGGCTTACACAACAGAGATTTATTTTCCCATAATTCTGGAGGCAGACAGTCCAAGATCGAGATGTCAGCAAGGTTTCTTTCTCCTGAGGCCTCTCTGTTTTGCAAACAGTCACCTTCTCACAGTGTTTTCATACGGACTTTCCTTGTGCATGTGCAGCCTGGAGGTCTTTGCCTCTTCTTGTAAGGACATCAGTCCTATTGGGTCAGGGTCTCACCCTTATGACCTCAATTAACCTTAATCATCTCCTAAAAGGCCTCATCTCCAATACAGTCACATTGTGGGTTTGAACTTCAACCTGTGATTTTTGGGGGGGGACACACATCATGTTTAAGTGAGATTTATTCTAAGCACAGAAATGTTGTTCAACTTTAGGAAATATATTACTATCATTCTTCATATGAGTAAGTTAAAGCTACTCATACATTCTATTGTACCAAGTTGTATATTTAGCATACAAGGAATTTGTATTTTGCTTTTTTCATTCATGATTTTATGTATATATAAAATATATACATTTTATATATTATACATAATATATTTATGTATACATCTATTCTTGGTGTCTTTACTTTTACTGACTTCTTACAACCTCTGACACACAGACACATGCACTGACATATGTGCATGTCAGTGTGCATATGTGCATATGTGACAGATACACACACACACACACCCCTTTGCTCAAGAAATCAAACTCAATTTATTTGAGATTCATTTACTTTGCTTGAAGTACTAATGACTAATACAAGGATCTTAAAAATAGGCAGAGAGTACCTCTAGCAAAGCTCTCTTGTAACTAAGGGCAGCAAGACAAGATATAAATGAAACATACAGTCTCTCTCTCTCTCTCTCTCTCTATATATATATATATATATACACATACACACACACACATATGTACATAAGTATATATACGCACACACACATACATATACACATACATGTATAGATAGATAGAGATATCTATCCCTCTATATATCTATTTATATACAATTCAAAGTGATCATTACAATAATGGCTCTCTCTCAGTTCTGTTATAATCTGATTATTGCAGAAGGAAAAAGCACACACATCTAGAGACAGACAAGAGTACATTATCCCACTGAGGAGCACATTTTGTCTTTAAAGTCTCCAACAGCGGTAACAGTTGTGCCATATTGCGCTGTCAGAGACTCACCGTTGTAATGATCACTTGGAATTATGTTTTTGGTCTACATTTACAGGAGTAAGATGACGATTTCAAATTATTTGAATATTTTGTGGACTTTTATATAATAAACAGTTTGCCCCCAAATTATATTGGTATTACTATTAATGGTCATATATAAGAGTTCCAATTTCATTGCAATCCCACCAACTTTTAGTAGTATAATTTTTATTTGTGCAATCTAACAGGCATAAAATGATATTTTATAGTTAAAATATAGATAACTATGTCCCATATTTTAATTTTCACCATCTGAATTACCAGACCTTTCAATCATTTTTCTTGTATTAATTCACAATTTGTCTAGGATAACCCAGGTCCCCTTCCTTTTATTCTACCAACTTCTGTCCCTCAACACAGGATACCTGGAGCAGGATTTTACTTCTATTTGCTTTCTGCTGGAAAGCTTAGTTTGAAACTGAAGAATTTCAATCTTAAAGCATCAGCTCTTTGCCTGCTCTGTTAAGGAGACTATTCTCACCTTTAACTTACCTTGGAAATCTCTTGTCTTTGTTGAGCTCTTTTATTGAATTTATCTACCTAACCTATTCCTAACTTCCCCTCCTTGGGTCCCAGGCCATAGAATCTCAGAGCTGGAAGCAGCCACAAGAGACCCCCCCTCCAGACTCTCAGCCCAAGCAGCCATCCCTGTTGTGTGCCCATGGACTTAGTCAACCAGCATTACTGCAAATGACCAGGATCTCAGAGTTAAGATAGGTCAGAAATGGTTTCCTAGCCATTCTTCACACATGGAACTCCAGTCTGCTTGTGTCTCTCGGCATCCTCTGTCTTGTGGACTTAGAAACTCCCATTGTAATGAGACGTATTTTATAAATAACATTTCTAAAGTATCAACGAAGCCTTCGACCACTAGACTATCATAGATATGTTCTATCTTCCCTAAAAGTGGCTGTCTCTAGACCACTGTAATCATCTGTAATCAATAAATGTAATGGGATCATCTGTTGTATAGAGAAAAATTCTATTGTGAAGATGAACTATTAATGCAGAAATTCACATGCTTCTAAAACCTAGCACTGGCTTATGCAAAAGCATTGTCTCTAAGTGAACACCTTTTTAAAAGTAGAAAAGAATCAGCCAGTACCTCTCAAATAGATTAGTGTATACTAATACCCAGTCCTTCAGAATTTATGATACTGACTCTGCTAAATGGGAAAAATATTACTATCCCATAAGATACTGAAATGGACACCTACAGTTATATCAAACACGTTTGAAATAAACTGCTCCGCGGCACATCAAGGCTGCACGGGTCAATGTTGACTGCAGGTGAGGCTGCACCAGCTTTCCTTCCAATGGTCAAAGACATCACAGATGTCAAGGGAGAAGCAGAAACTCAGGGAAGGAAGACCTGGTCCAGACAGCTCCCATGTGCTGCAGACTTCTTCATCACATCCTGCACAACTCACATCCTTGTCTCATCTTAATGACCTATGATGACACCTGGGCAACATCCCACAACCACAAAACACTCCTGACTCGGAAGCTGATGGCCAGTGTTTACACAAGTGGGAAGAAATGCTCTGTGTTGAAAAATCACAGAAGGAAGCAATCTCCTTGGAGGCTCACGCCTTGCCGTAACAAGGAGAGTGTTGTTCGTCTGCATTTTCTTGATCAGCCTAGGATCTGCTAATGTTTTTTGAATGCCTAACATGTACCAGCTCAAAGGAAAGACTTCTAGCTTCAGAGAGAAAGATCAGTAGGAATTCAGAGGTTTTCTGTGAAAACAGATTCTCAGGGTCCTCACCTTTTCCACTTCATACAACTTCAGACGCAGGCACATACACACACACACACACACACACACACACACACACAATCACACATCTTTGCTCAGAAAAATCAAACTCAGTTTATTTGAGATTCATCTACTTTGCTTGAGGTACTAATGACTAATGCAAGGAATTCAGAATCGGCAGACAGCACCTCTAGCAAAGCCCTCTAGTAATTAAAGGGCGGCAAGCTAAGACATACATGAAACAGTCACGGTCTAAATAGCCATTCTCTGTGTGAAGAACACTGACCACATGTTAAAGCTGTTCCTATCCATTCCTGTTCTTCTTGGTTATTCAAATGATTTTGGCTTTAAAACTTTTTTAAGTGACTTAACAACTTATCAGCTTATTTTCCTGAAGCTAAGATGCTCGGCTTGCAAATACAATTTTAAGAGGAGCAATAATTGAATAATTGAATAGAATATTCCCTTCTGTTTTATATGGATTGTAACAGTTTTTGCTATTGAATAGTAGATTCAATAGTAAAAATTAAAAATTCAATATTCAAAAACTATATTTGAATATTCAAAACTATTGATAGTTTTTAATCATTTTGAATATTCAAATACAATTTTCTTCTGTTAATTGACTATATAAAGTGTTTTCTCTTTTCCAAAATAATAACCTGGTATTCCATAATTGTTTCCCTTCCGTGATGATTTCTGCAGAAGATGACAGATAATGGCCAAATTCTTACCAATGTTGCGTAGGAATCTATGACCTGTGGATTGCTCCGCCATTAGCGGTCACTGTGAGTTTTTAAAAAGTTAACTAGAGATCTCTTTTATCTCTTTCTCCCTTTCTCTTCTCTCTCTAAAAAAAAAAAGAAAAGAAAAGAAATTAACTAGAGGTGGGGTCTTGCTATGTTGCCCAAGCTAGTCTGGAACTCTTGGCTCAAGCAGTCTTCCAGCCTTGGTCTTCCAAACCACTGAGAGTAGAGGCAGGAGGCACTGCTCCAGCCATCATCACTGTGGTTTTATTTTGCACTTTTATAAAGGTCCATCTATGAGTTCTCTGCATCACAGAACCACTAGTCAATGGTTTCTTCCCCAAAATTGCTTCAACTATAAAAGGCACTAAAATGTATTTTTCTGTCCACATACTGACTTACTCAGTCTCAAGTTACAAATGTTTAATTTTAGCAGTTGTCAACAGGTATATCAGCTCAGCCCTATGACTGGTTAAACATGGGACACAGCTCCTGTTAGTGAATTCGAGAAGCGGGCAGACTCTTTCCCACTGAAGAACTGCGCAGTGTTGAGTACTGTTTTAGTAAGTGCGAATCTTCCTTCCTCGGGGCCTTCGGCATAACTGAATGCCCGCACACGGATTGCCAGTCAAGTCCTAGGATGTACCGTGTTTTTATTTACATGCTCCTATTTCCACTTGTATGATCCTGAGAGCAGAGAAATTCTAACCGGGCAGACTCTGGGGGAGGGAGGAGGGCAGGAACATTTATTGTGGAACTGCTGTGAAGGTGGCGTGGCACATATTTTGTTTCCACTAATTTCATCCTCGTCACAATGCTGTGAGCCAGCTTCTCCTCATTTGTGTAGGAGGACGCTGAGGTTCACAGAAGTCAAAAAATGGGCCCAAGGTCACCCAGCTACTAAGTGGCACAGCCAGAATGCAAACACAGGCCCGAGTCCCCGGCCCAAACCTTCTACCTCCACTAGAGCCAGGAGCTGTGAGTGAGGCCAGGTGCAGAGATTGGCACCTGCTCTCAGTGTCTAATACAGAGGAGAAGTTGACAGATCACCCTGCTCCCCAGCGTCTCCTTCAGTGACGGGTCTCCAATCCCCAGTTACCTCTATGTGAATCAATGCAATTCCAAGAAAGAAGTTACACTTCATCTTTAGAATGACTTCCTCATCTGTAAAGTGATAATAATACAGCAATATGATTATGCAAATCAGGATAACCTGGCTGATGTCTCTCTGGAGCTCTTGGGGTGCAGGGCATTGTCCTGCTTGCTCTGCACAGGCTACCACCAAACCTTATAACAATAATGGTAAGGAAACAAAGACTCAGTGGTGCACAGGACTCTGGTGAGTAAATGGCAAAGCCTGGTATATGAGTTACCCATTGCCACGCATGCCACCCCACCCTGAGAGAGTGAGAACAGCAGACCTGTTAGCTCACAGCGTTCGCCAGCCAAGAATCTAGGAGTAACTTGGCGGGTAGTCCTAGCTCAGGGTCTCTTATGAGGCTCCTAACTCCTGGCTTAGGGATGGCTCCTTCACATGGCTGAGGCTGAGGGCAGGTCTCAAACTATTGGCTTCCAACTTCCCTATCTACGGGGATGCCTCACGGCCTGGCTGCTGGCTTCCCTACCACACCTGGCAAGGAAGGATGGGCACAGTAGAGTGGCCAAGAGGCCAACCCTGCCCTATATTGGATCTGACATCCACCATCTATGCCTTATTCTCGTCATTAAAAGCCAGTAAGCAAGTCTGAGTCACACTCCAGGGAGGTGGTGTTACACCAGGTGTGAGTTCCAGGGTGCAGGGATGGCTGGAGCCCCCCAGGGCTTTCCGTCACACCTGGCAACTATCATCCTGTCATAAAACGTTCCAGTCATTCCCAAAAAGCATCCTTCCTGCCGATGAGAGAAGGTTTCATGTGTCTAACTGCTTGCAAAGTTATTGACTTATTTTTCTCTTTAAAAGATACCAACTTTTTCATCAAGAAACTGAATTTTAGATAAATAAGGATGTAAGTATAGAGCCCTCTGGGGCTAAACTTTGCCTGAAAAGTTTTGAAAAATAGATGAGCCCCAGGAATTTCAAACCCCTTTGGTCTCACTCTAACGCAGCACCAGAAAAACTGCAGACAGGTTCTGTTTTGTCTGAATTGCTGGACAGTCAATGGTTTGCACATTTCCTCTTGAAAAAGTGGCCGATGCGGACGCTTTGCAGCAGCAGCAGTTCTCTCCAAACCATCATCTGAGCAAATCTGCATTTTCTCCGGGCTCCGGCTTCCCACTGCTGTCCACCAAAGGAAAACCCATGCTGCCCGGTGAGTCCTTGTGTTGGGAACCCGGGGGCCTGCGCCTCCCTTTGCCTAAAAGCTGGTGGCACGGGAGGCCTCCTCACCTTTCTAGAGTGTTTTCTGAGTGCAGAGGAAATGAGCGAGGCAAAGGTTTGGGAGGGTTCACGCCCGCCCTTTCTCATGCCCTCACCCCCTTTCATTATTGTGCACGTAGGCTCCATCCTCTTCCAAAATTGCTGTAATGGGGGTTCTGTTCCATTCTTTTTATTTTGACAACCACAACATTATCTAACAATTACTCATTTTTTGTAGGGGTAATATGGGAGCAGGGCAGGGAAGTGCTGGGTAGAGAAAGGCAGGGTCCCTGGTGAGGGTTCCACCCTCAGGCCTGTGCCCATGGACCTAGGTGAAGACAGGCACTCGTTTTTACACCCCAATGTTGCATTTTCAAGACTACCCTGGCCTGCCACACCCCATCCTGTGCCTATAAAAGCCCTGAGACCCTATCAGGCACACACACAGTGGCTGGATTTCTAGAGAAAAATACCAGCAGAAGAACATACACATGCTGACAGGCGATCGACGGTGGGACAACGTGGACACTGAGGGAAATTCGGCGGGGAGCCAGTCGGAGGAGAGCCTGGCCTCTGAGTGGCCTGACTCCAGGGGAAGACCACCTTCCCACTCCATCTCCCTTCTGGCTCCCCCATGCATCTGCTGAGAGCTACCTCCACTCAATAAAGCCTTGCACTCATTCTCCAAGCCCACGTGTGATCTGATTTTTCTGGTGCACTAGGGCAAGAATCCGGGTTATAGAAAGCCCTCTGTCCTTGCGATAAGGCAGAGGGTCTAGTGAGCTGATGAACACCTGCCACCTGCAGACGGCTAAACTGAAAGAGAACCCTGTAACACACACCCACTGGGGCTTCCGGAGCTGTGAACACTCAACCCTAGATGCTGCCGTGGGGTCTGCCATGCTCCCCATGACCTGTGGTCTACATCCTACCCCTAGGGCTTTGAGCTTCAGGGCACCAAAAAAAGCAAGCCACACCCCTGCCACACACCCTGCAAGGGGGTTGTAAGGGAACTTATCCTGTTTCAGGAAGAGAGAATGACTAGCTACCAACCACCCAAACAGCCAACGCCAGTTTCCCTCTGAAAGGGGCCCTGAGACATCTGATTACTTTTGTTGCTATAAAGGCCTTGGAGACTGGGCACTGTGTGATTTGCCTACAGCCTGGATGACGTGGCAAGATCCTGTCTCTCTCTAAAAAGAGGGGGAGTGCTTTGGCAAGGATGGAAAATTCTGAATAGCTCTGCCTTGATGTCTTATGCTGTCATTGTAGTGAAACTGGCCTAGGGTGACACTGAAACAGAAAACTGTCTTGCCTGGGACTTGAGAAGATTTTGGTGCCTTTAACACCAGGAAATAAGGAAGAGGAGAAATAAGGGAGGAACGCCAGGCACCGAGGGCTGAGAGCCTACAGGGCATGCACAGCCACGTTCTGGTCACGCTGCCTGCATCCTGCACACTGTCCTGTGCTCTGCACGTTTGAGGAGGGCTGCTTTCTTCAGGCCTGTGGACATCTTTCCTAGAGGGTGAGGGCTAGGCCTACCAGCCCTGTCTTTCTGACGTGGACGTGGAGGGCTCTTACGCCTGTGCCTTCCATGGCACGAAAACTGCCAGTGCCTCCCGGGACAGGAATGACTGGTGAAACAGCAGACGCCAGCCCCTCTGCAGAGGCCTCGCCCCACACCTCCTTCTGAACCCCACACTACCCCACCCTGCCCCACCCCGCCCCTTCCCCTGAACCCCGCTCTGCCCCACACCTCCTTCTGAACCCCACACTACCCCACCCTGTCCCACCCCGCCCCTTCCCCTAAACCCCACTCTGCCCCACTCCTCCTTCTGAACCCCACCCCCACCCTGCACCCGCGCTGCTGGCTCCAGGGCAGGCCTGACTGTCACGGGCACCTACAGCCTACCCTGCCAGTGCTGCAGTATAGCAGACCAGGTGAAGCAGCCCAGGCCCGAGCCGCAGGGGAGCCACGCCCAGCCCAGAGCACTGGCAGAGAGAGTGCTCTCCCAGCAGAGGACGAAGCACTGCTGCGTGGGCTCTGCGTTTCTAAAAGCCCACTCCAGATTCACTCCCCCGAACGTTGCCCTGGAGAGCTACCCAGACTGCGGCGCCAGGCTCCTGGGGACGGGAGATTTTGTTACTTGGTGCTAAGCTTCTGGGCGCTGTCTTTATTTTTTCTTTTACAGTGGTCTATGGGTATTCCCATAACATCCCTTTCTTAAAATTAATTCAGATAAAGATAATCAATAAACTGTGTAGCTCAACATGGTTAAATGCGTATGGCATTGTAGAGGTTTTCTCTGACATCGTCATAGACAAATGCTGCTTCTCTTTCAAATCGTTTCCATTTCTGCTCCAGGCCATTCTTCACCCCCTCCCCTCCCAGCCCCAGACCCACTCCTCGCCCGAGTCCCAGTGTCCGATCGCCCTGTGGAGCACGTCTGCCTGGGATGAAGCTGACACGGGAGGGTCATGGATCAGTCCACATGTCCTCACCTGCTGATACAGCCCCGTGTGGGCCTCCCGGGGTGTGAGCCACAATTTAGCCTGAGTTCATTTTGTATCTGCTGTAACCTAAAGCGTTTCAACCCATGAGTCAGAAGGAAGATGCTTCAATAGACCACACAACCCAACCTTGTAGGAGACTTGCATCCGGATGTCACTGATAGAGATGAAAGGTCGGCCCAACCATGGAGAACGGTCTCACGTTGCCCCCCATTGGCTCCTGGGATGTCCAGAGCCACCTCACGTCCCCTGTAGGCTCCCAGGGCATCCTGAGCTGCAATCACCCCTTCACCCTATCTGAGGCCAGCCTGTCTTCCCACAGCATCCTGGCTCACGAAGGACAGTGGTCCCCTGCCCCCGAGGAGGGAGTCAGATCCTTGCAGCCACTGGAAGCCCACCCAGCAGCTCACCTGGACTCAGCCCCAGTCCTGTTCCCAGCCCACATCTCAGCTGGGATTTCCCCCTTCCTGCTTCTGAGGCTAGGAGGACCCTGGAGAGGACTCTCACCCCCGTACTGCTGCCTGTCCTGTGCCTGTTTTCTTCCTTCCAAGCCTTCCATGGTCCCTGCCCTCTCAAAGGGCATACTCCAGTGAGCAAAATGGACATTAAATAGCCAACATTCTCTTTCTAAAGCACCAGCTGGCCCAGCAATACTCCCCAATCCCCCCTGAGGTGGCCACTGCAGGTGTTTCCATCACATCCCGATGAGGAGAATTTTAACCAGGACGTCGGATGGCTCCCAGTGGCCTGAACCGCTGTCTGGTCTTCTCTCCTCCCGCGCTCACGCTGATCTGGACTGACCTCCTCACTCGCCTGCCCCAAATCAGAAGTGACTGCCCTGCTGGGCAGAGAGCTGTGATTTTCATTTTCTTGGGCAGTGACAGTTGATGTTGCAGTTTCTGAGAAAATTAAGTCATCAACTCCCTGGCGCCCCTGACATCATCAAACTGTCTAGGAGGGAGAGCCATGGGCCCTCAATTTATTATCGGAAATAATGGGGAAAGGCCAGCAATTATGTGTTGACGGTGGGCCCTGCTGCTATGAAGGGGTGGAGAGCTGTTATTCCTGCCCTTGGGTCATATCAAGATTTGGAACCAGAGCCCAATTTGAAATAACATAAACTAAAAGAATTGATTAGACCAGGTGTCATTTGGGGTGCATCTCTCTGAACTGCCCCTAAATCCCTGCAGGTTATGATCTAATGCACGGTGACTGCGCCCATTTCCAGGGGCCTTGCAGGGTGACACGGAGCAGGTGATGGATGCTCCAAGACTTGCCTGGACTCGCCCTCCCCCAAGAGACGCCTCTTATTTCCCTGTTCTTTCGGCACTGCACATCACGAGGTCCCTATCGCCAGCACAGGTAGAAGCCCTCGATAATGAAGGTGACTGATCACAGCCAGAGGTTCCCACTAAACACCCAGAGGCATGTCACAGAAGAGATGAAGGCTGAGTCTGTGAGGCGACAGGAGAGGCGGGCTTCTGGGTGCCAGCTCCAGAGACCTGGGCAGGGCCAGCTGAACCAGGTAACGCAGACATCAGCAGCATCCAGGGCCAGGGTCCCGGGGGTCTGCCAGGGCCTGGGGCTGCTCCAGCTCAAAGGCAGCCAGGGCAGGGCCCAGGAAAAAGGAACAAGCAGTGCCCCGGGTCATTACTCACCTTGCCCACACGCCCGCAGGGGCCGGGAGTTCGTGCTCATTTCCCTGATGTCCAGCTGCAGACACAAAGTTAAGTCCATGGGCTCCTCTGACACCCTGAGCTGCTCAGACGAAGGGAGGATTTGTGTGTGGGTGGAGCACGCCCTTGCCAACCTGACGCCTTGCCTCGTGTATTTTTCCCTCTCAAGGCTGTCTCAAGGCACTCCGTGTGCTCTGTGCGTGGGGCCTGGTCTGGCACCCAGGCATCCAGGATGCCAGACCGCATGGGGGACACAAGGAACCCACATGGGGCCTCTCCATGGGTCCTCCGCGTTCTCCTCCCTGCCCGGCTCCAGCACCTCTGGCAGTCAGCGGCTGGTACCTCTCCATAAGAACCCCAGAATACGTCTAGACTTCTCTGGGTCCCTACCCAGATTTTCCTATTCACTTACTTATTTAGGAGACACTGAACCCACTGTGGCACCAGTCCCCATCCACTGCTCTCGGGATGCAGTGGCACGTTGATGAGGCTCCTTGCCCTGGTGGGTCTTCCATCTGGTCCTGGGGGATCAGACACAAACAAGACAACACAAAAACGCAAACATCAGTGACTTAGAGTGACTTGAAAGTAAAGTCAACATGGTGGGGAATGACAGAATGGGGTGTTACTGTAGGGTGCAGGTGGTAGGAGACACTCACATTGTATTGATTTTAGGGGCAAAGCACATTTATTTATAGGCATACTGTGTTTATTGCATATATACCAATTTATAAGACATAGATATCTATTTCTTTCCATTTGTTTAAGCAGGAAATAATAAGCACAAGAAATGGCAAGTCACTCCCAGAAAAAGGTAAGTAAATACTAAGGAGAGGAGACAGCCCAGCCCTGGCTGTCACATGAAATGACCAGGCAAGAACAGATGCATGGCGTGCCCCAAGTGGTGACTTCACCAAGTGTCCCAAAGAGGAAAGCCAGCATCACTTCCCAGGTGACAGCATTAGATATCCCTGTAAATTTCCTCTAAATGCTGAGATAGCAAAGCAACAGGTCAGTGGTCAAGTCACAACAGCCACTCTTTTGAAAAGAGAAAAATTAAGCAATGCATTCTTGAGAAAATTAATACATAAATGAAGTGGAACTTTAAAAGCAACATTTGAGTATACGCAGGAAGTCAGCCAGCTGACTGGGCAACTGGGTCCCACCTGGCCCCGACCTAGAACTCACACACCAGTAACTCAGCGGGCAAAGGCAGCTTTCCTGAAATTCTGTTCATGTTCTGCAGAGTTTGGAAGGAGTTGTAAATCATGAGATGTGTAAAAATAGAATCTGGTAGAACTAAATTCCCAGGAGGGACTCACTAATTGGATCCCCAGGTCAACGCAAGAAGGAAGAAGGACAAGGAACGAAAGAATTTACATTTCTGCCGTCGCTTTTGCTGTGGGATGCAAGTGTGCTTGGTTCTGCAGTGTGGGCTTTGTCTAGCTCTTAAAAGGGTTAGAGGATCAGAAGTGGATCCCACACAAACTTGGAGCCTGGGGGAGCCCTGAGCAGCGTTAGCAAGCCTGCCCTCCCGTAAAGGGTCAGGGAGAAAGCGGTTTTTGGTTTTGCACGACTCCTGGGCTGTCATTCACTGTTCAGCTGTGCTGTGGTGGTACCAGTGGCGCGACTCTGTTCCCACAAGACTTCACAACAAAACAGAGGAAGGCATCAGACAGAAGGGAAGGTCTCCAGGAAGCGGGCATGGCAACCTCTCTGCAGATAGGCCCGGTCTAGCCTGGGTGGACATTCACAGTGGTGCCCACAGGAGTGACGCTGGCTGCAGCAGGTGGGAGAGGGTGGCATGGTCAAGTCCAGCCCTTAGGCTTGTAAGGGAGGACAGAGGGTCCTGGGAGGGACAAGTGATATGTCGGGAAATTATACATGAGAACTGGAAAGCCAAACTCTGTGGTTCTGGAAATGCCCACATGGCAGTCTGGGCACCGTCACACAAGAGCACTGGTGAGCAGATGAGTTATACTTGGCACAGGCGTCCTTCAGGGGTGTCCCAGAGTAACTGTGGAAACCAGGAGAACGCCCACAACCAAAACACAATTCGACGCTCGCCTTTACGGAGGGGTAAGCCAGTTCACGCTGCCGCTTCCTGCACCCCATTTTCCTTATTTGCCACATAGAATGAGCCAAACCCACTCTGTCTACTCCCCCACCTGAGGCTGGAAGTTAGATCAAGAGGTTCCACCCCTGAGCCCACACTTGTCCTGCAAAGATCTCGGTGCCTCTCTCACGGTCAGTGCGTCTCCGTCCTGTGCAGACACGTGAGCCCAGCCACAGCACAGACTCCACTCCTCCTGGGACCCCTGACTGCGCTGAGATGGTTGTTGCCCCCTTCCTGCCTTCCTGCCCTCCCTGCTCTCCCGATGGGGCTCCATCCTCTCCCTCAAGCTTGGCTCCTGCTTTTCCCCTCCACTGGCCTCTTAACCAAACACAATGCTCAGCAACAGTTCAGCCCCACCCTGAGCCTGGCTGGAAATGTGAGGGAGAAGAAGCCAGTGCATTCGGGCCCGATGGAGACCAGAAATTCCTGTTCAAGTGGGCACAGAAATTCACTTACCATCGCGGATAGGTCCGTCCAGGGGACCCCTACTGAGGGGAGCCCTGCTGAAACAGCCAGATGTCGAAGGAAATGCAGAATGTAGACAGGTTAAATAACTTCTAGACAACAGTTTCACATAAAATCAGTGTATCTTTGTATTGACTTTTCAAATTACTTTCCACCCAGCACAGCACGGAGGAAAGAACCTGCATTTTCGAGGCAGGTGGACCCGATTTAAAGTCTAGATTTGGCCACCAACTTGCTGTGAGGTGTTAGACAAGTGTCTTAACCTCCACAAACCTGCTTCCTCGGGCTCAGGAAAATGAGAGCATTAATGGCATTTGCTTCAGGCCTGTTCTGAGATCCGCAAGGTCTCTTCCGTAAGAAGTGAGCGCTGAGAGTGTTCCGGTGAACCCCTTGTCAGTACCCTCGCCACCACCAGCTCTCAAGTCAGCCCTGGATCTCCTTGTCCCGGGAACCGCTCCTGCTCTGAATCTGAGCAGCCGCTTCCGAGGCTCCAGCCCCTCTCTCTGCTGCCTGCCTGCTGGCCCCAGGGCCTCAAGCCGTGATTCCTCAACCCTGCTGAGACCAGCAAGCCACTGACCCACGCTGCCTTCTCACTCTCCATCAGCCAGCTCATATCTCAAGGCACTGTTACCAGAATGAAGATTCTTATGAATTTGAGTGAAATTTCTACTATGCAACCATTTTGACCTACACAATGGCAATTTTATAAGGCTCAAACCAATCATCATAAAAATACAGCAATTTTCCAACTAAGTGTATCCCAGACTCTTGGATTCTCAGCCTGAGAGTCCCAGAAAGTGGACTTGGACGGCATGAGACATGCAGGTAGGAGGGAGGTGCTGTCTTAGCGCTCAGCTGCCGGGTCTGCACAGTGGGGAGCATGCATGCTGGCCCTTGCAGGTGGGGCCAATCTCATCCTAGACAGGTGCAAAGTGAACCAGGGTTTTCTGTGTCTTGGTGACCCCAGACAGCATCAGTGTAGAGTAAAGAGAAGGCTGGACTAAAGCTTTGTGAGCTTGGGTGCCTAATCTTAATTCTGTTCCCGTGATTCTAGAGGCCTCTAAACTGATCTGGTCTCTGTTTTCCTTTTTTGGAACGTTGTGTTTTGCCGAGGGCATGTTGCCAGTCTGTGGTGCTCTCCCCCACCGCACCTTTCTGGGAACCTCCGTGCCCCATCCCCCAGAGTGCCAGGTGTCCCCTCTGCTTTGCTTCTGTGATTTGTGAAAACTGGCTTCTTAGCACCCCTTCCCGAGAAGAAAATGAACCTGCGCAGGAGGTGACGTCACCATCTGGCCCAAGCTGCTGGAGCCAGCAGATGGGAAAACAAAAAATAGAACTGAACTCCAGGGAGACCGGGGTGGATGCTGACCCTCCTGGGGCCCAGGGCCTTCAAATTGTTAACCAGCAGGTCGGGGGCAACCTGGTTCCCCGTCCTAGATCTACCTCTTACTCTCTAGGTGACCTGCAGCAAGTGACTTAACCTCTCTAAGGCTCAGCTCTTCGTCTGTAAAATATTCTTTATTAGGTGGTCAAGAGAAAAAGTTAGGAAAAAATGCGCAGGAAGCAGTTGGCACAGTGGCTGTGTCCACCACAGGGGGTTGGCACATATGGTGATGGCAGTGGGTGTGCAGGGCCCAGTGGATCTCACCACCGGAGTGGACTCCTCTGGTTACAAATGATTGAGTTACCAGAAGCTCTGTGTGAAATGAATATGTGGAAAATTCAGCCATTCTCAAAGCTGTTTCACCTTCTCACGTGAGCAGATGCTACCTGCATCGCTCCCCAAGCTCCTTCCTGAGTTCGTGCTGATCCGTCCACTCCAATCACTGACCTCCAAATCCTCAGGAGCTCACTGCCTGCTTCATGCCACTTATCCCTGGAGGTGACCATTTTCTCTTTCTGCCACATGCTTTGGGGCATATGGGGGAAGAAAAAGTTATGATCTTTCTATTTAGGAGCTCATCTAGGAAGAGAGTACAGGCCACACAAGAGGTGTCTGATGTGTATTCGTGTCATTGAAAAGGAAGAATCCTATTAATAGGAAAAGTTGTCCCCTGTCACCTGCCCCCCCACAAATATTCATTTAGGTTTTGATGTGTAAAGAAGGGTGCACCAGATCCTGAAGGCTTTAGCATTCCACCCTACAAAATACCTGGGAAGGGTTCCTTAAGATGTGTACACAAATCCGTGTTTCTTCACATTGTTGGAGTCATAGACCTCTCTGAGAATCTAATGAGAGCTACGGGTCCTCTACCTAGAGAAATGTGTGTGCGCGTGCATGCACACACACACACAGACACAAACACACACACACACACACACACACACACTCAGGAGTTTCTTGGATGCCCTGAACATTCCCCTCTCAATAAAAGGAACAACTTCAGAGGCAGACAGACCTGAGCTTAAATTCTAACACAGCCTTTTTTTCAACAGCTGCAACTCTGCAAGATATACTTACTTTTGCTGGATCTGTTTCCTCATTTTTAATATAAGGATAATACCTGCTTATAGGGCTCTGGTAAAGATAAAATAATCTCTGTAAAGCACCCAGCACATAGTATGTGTTCCAATACATGGTACCTGGTGACATCTCCTTTAACAGCAAAATATATTGTTCCCCAATAAGTTATTAGGTGTTAGATATACACAGTTAGATTAGAAAAAGAAAGACATTAAATAAAATAAGTTTGAGAATTCTGGACAAAAATAAATAATCTTCTCTGCCACATGTTTTCTCTGAGGCTTTGGCTTAAACTCTGTGTGATTCTACAAGTGAAAGAAGGAGAATGTAGCAATTTCACCTATTTATCTGATCTTAGAACATTGTCTCCATGGCCATCATGGACTCAATCTGGGAAATGTGGCCCTGACGGTCAGTGTTTCCACTGAACCGCCAGCCCCCTGGAGAGCAGCATCGATCATATTCACTGTTTGTTAGAAGTTAACCTAAAGTTAGAGGGGACAGTCCACATGACAATCCTTACTTCTGACATTAATTATAAATTTGGGGGAATTCCCCAAAACGCTATCATATTTGATAATTCTCTAGAAGTCTGCACGGAACTCACTAAAAGCTGTGAAACTCACAGTTATGGTTTATTACGGAGAAAGGATACAGATTGGAATCAGCAAAGGGAAGAGCTTTATGAGTCGTGGCCCAGGAGAGCTCCAAATGCAGAGCTTTTCTGGTCTTCTTCCCATGGAGGCGGGACAGCTCCAGTGAGTGAGAAGAATACTCTGGAGCACTGCCAACCAGGGACACTCCCCCGAAGCCTCAGTGTTCAGGTTTTGTTGGGGTTTCCTTGCATAGGTGTAGCTGATTGCCCACATAGCTAATCTCAATCTCTAGGATCTATGAAGGTCTGCTGATACCACAGTACCCAAGCCCCGACCCTAAATAAATTGTTGGTCTTTCTGGCTGTGGCCAACACCCACTCTAGAACTCTCAAGTGTGGCCATCCCCCACCTTAAATCACATTTTTAGACTTTACTGTGGGGCCACGGCTCCCGGGTGAACAAAGACACTCTCATCAGGTATGACATTTCAAAAGTTTAGAGATTGCCAGGTCTCTTTTTATGGCAAGCGTACATTCTTTACTGCACACTGTTATATCTTAATAACCGGAACTTGGTGGATCCTCGATGGTGGTTTGTTGTATGGATGGATAAATAAAATGTATCTGTGGAATTATGGAAGGTCATGTTAAATCTCAAGCTACTTGGGCTTTCCTGCCAGTTCTGTTGTCCCCAAACACCCACTTCTAATGCTAATTACTGACTCATCTCTCTCTTAAATAAACGTACCCTAATCAATAGCTAAGCAAACCTGCAAATGTCAAATTTGACATCCTTTCATGACTAAAAGACTCTTATAAGAAATAAAACAGAAATTCCCTAAATATGTACAGAATATCTAAAAAACACTTAAGAAAAATTTCATTTACTTATTAAACACTTTCCCTCAGAAATCAGGGATTAGATAAATGTGCTTACCTCACCGCTCCTACTTTACATTGTCCTAGAGATTCTATTCAGTGAAATAAGGGGGAAAAATGGTAATAAAAGGCCTAAAAAATGAAATGGAAGAAGTAAAATTTGTAATGTCATTAAGAACTTCATAAAAGAGTATATCCAAATGGCCAATACATGTGGGAAAAATTGTTCGACTTCATTAGCCATCAGAGACATGCAAATTAAACCACAATGAGATACCATTTCACACCCAGGAGAATGGTAAAATGAAAAAGTCAGACAAAACGTGTGAATAATTTAAAACATTCGCCCACTGCTAGTGGGTATGAATTGCTACTGTCACTTTGGAAAATCGTTTAGCAGTATCTACTAAGGCTGAACATACATAAACCTCTGCCTGAGTAGTTTCACTCCTAGGTATGCATCCAATAGTAAAATGTGTAAATATATTCACCAAAACACATGCATAGGAATTGCACAACAGCACCATCCCTATATAGCCCAAAACATGAAAAACAAATAAAGAAATACATACATGGTTAGAACAATAAAACGGATAAATAAATTGTGATACTGTCTATTCATACAATGGACTATTCTACAGCAACAAGCGAATGAAGTCCTGAAAGATAGGAGAAGGTCCTCTTAGCGGGACAGAACTAATAGAACAGATGCATATTTATAAAAAGGAGTTTATTAAGTATTAACTTACATGATCTCAAGGTCCCACAATAGGCTGTCTGCAAGCTTGAGGAGCTAGGAGAGCCAGCCCCAGTCTCAAAACTAACGAACTTGGAATCTGATGTTTGAGGGCAGGAAGCGCCCAGCATGGGAGAAAGATGTGGGCTGCGAGGCTAGGCCTGTCTCACCTTTTCACGTGTGTCTGTCTGCTTTATATGCACAGGCACCTGATTAGATCGTGCTCACCAGCTTGAGGTGGGCCTGCCTCTCCCAGCCACTGACTGAAATGTTCATCTCCTTCGGCAACACCCTCACAGACACTCCCAGGATCAATACTTTGCATCCTTCAATCCAATCAAGTTGACACTCAGTATTAACCATCACAGGCTGTGTTAGAATTTAAGCTTAGGTCTGTCTACCTCTGAAGTTGTTCCTTTTATTGAGAGGGGAATGTTAGGGCATCCAAGAAACTCCTGAGTGTGTGTGTGTGTGTGTGTGTGTGTGTGTGTGTCTGTGTCTGTGTGTGTGTGTGCATCACCATGGCTTGGGGAGGGACAATTACCAAAGGGCTCAGAGCAGCTTCTGAGCTGCCAGAGCTTTTTGTCTCTTGAGCTGGAGCTGGGCACATGGTGGTTCATTCGCCATGTGACATTACTTGAGCCGAACTTGTAATCTGCATATTTTTCCCTGTGTGTGTTATACTTCAATTAAATTTAGTAAAACAAAACTAAAAAGTCCTTACTCATATATTTACTTGCTCAAAATTCTCCAGTTTTCACAATTTGTACAAACTGGAAGAGAGAAAGGGGGGGAGGTTTGTATGGTGAGACCAAGAAAAAAAAGAGAAATAGAAAAAATAGAAATCAGTATTTTTACTTAAAGTGGTAAAACTAAGACATGAAAGGAAAAGAAGTAATTCTGCTTCCCCAGTTGTTATTGTAATACAATTAAGTTTTTGCCATTAGAGTTGGGAATGTCTTGTTCTCATTATGTTTTGTATATAGGCCATGAAATCACCCTTGCAGGACACAGAAGAGGAAGTAAATTGGAATTATTTTTAGTTTTCATAAAGGTTCTAACCTCAAACAGAAGAAAAAGGTCAGGTTTCATGATTCCTCCAAGCACTAAGCTAGAAATCATTTTTTAACTCCTTTATTGCGTCATAGCTAGCTCAAGAGCAGACACTGTATTTTCACAAGAAATTGCAGCTACTATCTGTGAGGGCTCTAATTTTCTGTACAAACTTACCAGTCTTTTTCCAGAGAAAAATTATTGCACCTAGTAGAAAAAAAAAATCTCCCTAGGAATAAATCTGGAAGTTAAAGTGTAAGCAACAGCATGAATTAAAATGAATTATCCTAGAGAAAAGTAGAACTGGATTCCTGTCTCACCCAATGTGTGAAGAGGGGCTTAGATGAAGGGAAAGTCTACAAATGAAAGGTAGCAATGCAGAGTTCAGAGGGCAGTTCAGGAGAATATCTTCATGACCTTGAAGGGAGGGAAGGATTTCTTAAACAAAACTTCCCAGTGAGAAACCATAAGGCATGCGTACACACATAAACACACACATGTGCCTATGATTACATAAAAATAATGGTTTCTGTTCAACAAAAGGCATCATTGGCAAAGTCACAGAAGACAGAAAGACATTTTAATGCTCCAAACTGACAATTAAAAAAGAAGTCTTGAAGATCAACAAGAAAAAGGTGGTGACCGCAACATTTAAGATAGGTAAAGGAGGCTGGGTGTGGTGGCTCACACCTGTAATCCCAGCACTTCGGGAGGCCAAGGCCAGTGATTGCTTGAGGCCAGGAGTTTGAGACCAGCCTGGCCAACATGGTGAAATCCAGTCTCTACTAAAAATACAAAAATTAGCTGGGTGTGGTGGCTCACACTTGTAATCCCAGCTACTCTGGGAGGCTAAGGCAAGAGAATTGCTCGAACCTGGGTGGTGGAGGTTGCAGTGAGCCGAGATGGCACCGCTGCACTCCAGCCTGAGCGACACAGCAAGGCTCTGTCTCAAACAAAAATAAAATAAAATAAAAGAGGTAAGGTAAAGGATCCAAATCCATTGGTCTACAGAAGAGGAAACCCAAAAGGACACCCAGGATGTGAGGGCGATCTGGTTGTGACATCTGTCACCCCATTGACCCCCAGCGTTGATTCAGCTGATCTGGATGGCTAGGCGGGTGTCCCCTTCTTCCTCACCACTCCATGTACATCCCTCCCATAGCTGCACACTCATTGAAGAGGATGACGTTCCCGATAGAGGAGGACCAGTCTTCAGTCAAGGGTGTAGGAGTAGCTGCACTCCCCTGCTAGAACCTCCAAACAAGCTCCCAAAAGGACATCTGGAAAATAAAGAAACATGCACATGACTAATCATCAGAGAAACACAAGCTGAAACATTGTGATACCACTTTACACACTTTTGACTGGCAAAGCTAGTGATTTGGGGCTGCCAAGGGCTGACAGGCTTGTGGGCACTATGGGTGGAAGCGTGGCTGGGTGGCCATTCTAAACCGTGTTGTGACACTGCTGGGTCGGGTGGACCTGCATACACCCCATGACCTAGCAGAGACACTCCAGGGATGCACCTGTGGCTGGCGGGACAGCGGGTCCCATTCCACCCTCACAGTGGTAGATTACACACCCACACCCTTTCCCGTGTGGCTCTGATGCTCCCCCCAGCACGGGTGGAGCACACGTACCCACCACTTTGAGTTGAGCCTGTCCAGGTGACTTGCTTGGGCTGGTGGACCATGAACAGGACAAGGCGGAGGTCTCAAGTGTGCTGTGTGTTTTCTCTTCATCTCTTGTGCTGCAGCTATTCATCATAAGAATATGTCCTGGGTAGCTCCTGGTCCAAGGAGAGTGAAGAGAGATGGGGCAGACCTGAACCCAGCTCACCCTATCCCCAGCCAAGCCCAGCAGGTCACCTGGGTGTGTCTGTGAGGGTGCTGCCAGAGGGGACTGACATTTGAGTCTGTGGACTTGGAGAGGAGGACCCACCTTCAATGTGGTGGGCACCATCCAATCAGCTGCCAGTGCAGCCAGAACAAAGCAGGTAGAAAAAGGTGGAATCACCTTGCTTGTTGGGTTTTCAGGCTTCCTTTCTTTTTCCCATGCTGGATGCTTCCTTCAGCTCCTCCTGCCCTGGGACATCAGACTCCAGGTTCTTTGGCCTTTGGACTCAGAGACCTGTACCAGTGACTTGCGAGGGACCCTCAAGTGGCCTTCAGCCATACAGACTGAAGGCTACACTCTCAGCTTTCCTGGTTTTGAGGCTTTTGGACTTAGACTGAGCCACTACTGGCCTTTTTCTTCCCCAGCTTGCAGACAGCCTATTGTGGGACTTCACTTTGTGATCATGTGAGCCAATTTTCCCTAATAAACTCCTTTTCATATAGACATGTATCCTACAGATCTGTCCCTCTGGAGAACTCTGACTACCTGCCAACCACAGATCAGTGAGAAAGAGAAGAAAATGCTTGTGGCTGTAAACACCTCCACTTAGGATGGCCCATTACACGGGGCTCCTGCAGCAGCAGCTGACCCCTGAGGGGCGTGTACAAGGGGGATTCACACAGCGTCACTTCTGCTGACCTGGTGTAGTGGGTTGAATGGTGGCCCCCAAAAGGTGTGCCCACCCGAAACCTGGGAATGAGACCATATCTGGAGAAACTTCCTTGCACCATTAAGTGAAGGATATGAAGATGAAGTCATCTTGGACTGGGGGGGGGCCCTAACTCCAATGGCGCATGTCCACAGAAGAGGAGAGACGTGGGAAGCACACAGAGCTGGACTGTTCTAGAGAAACAGACTTCTTTGTTCCTTAATCGACTGTGTTGCTGGTCCCTTTAGTGGCGTGCTTTAACTTTACTCCAACTGCTACCTTTTAAAGAAAAATCCTGCTTAAATAAACGATGAACACACAAAGTCACGGCTTCAGAACAGGGAGTTCTAGTCTGGAGTTTGGACTGTGGCATGCCCCATTCCACAGCCTGAATACTTTGCCCAGGATTCCTAGAACACAGCTCCTCTCAGGAAATCAGCTCTGCCAAGGAATAAAGGCTCTTGACCCACTCTCCTGTTGAGCCTGGTGAGTCGGAGCCAAGGCCTGGGGCACGGCTGCCTGTGCACTCCACCTTCCGCCCTCCATGCAGCAGTTCTGTCTGCTGTGTTAGGTTGTGGGCTAGCAGGGCGGGTGAGAAGAGGATCCAGGGCCTCCCCACAGTCACATATGCTCACACTTTCTCAGAAGTCAGCGATTCCTTGAAAGGAAGCCTCTTCTTTGCATTGAGGATATAGAACCCATATATTCCTCACTATATGTTTTTGTATTATTTTGTTAACATTTGCAACATATATTTAACTTTTCACATGTTGCTTAGAGTTAATTTTGTACCACTTCATGAAAAATACAGAATCTTTGCAATTGCATGCTGCCATTGACCTTGTCCCCCTCCTTGAATGTAACTGTCTTATGCATGACATCTGCACATCTGTAGATGTTATAAACTCCACAAAATAATGTTACAATTTCTGCTCTAAATAACTATATTTATTCTACACTCACACCCTAAGTATTAAGAGGAAAGTATTCTTTTTAATTGTACCCATTGATTTAGCCTTTCTGAAGATCATCGCCTCTTTCTAAAGATCTAAATTTCCATCTGGGATCTTTCTTTTCAGTTTGAAAAACTTCCTTTAGCATTTTTACTAATAGCTAACTGTCTTGGTTTTCCTCCCTTGAAAATGTCTTTATTTAGCCTTCATTATTGAAGGATATTTTTGCTGAATACAAATTACTGGATCAAAAGGATTTTGTTTTGTTTTGTTCTCATTTTTTCCCCTTTTGTTCCTTAAAGACATGGTTCCATCATCCTCCGGCCACCATGCTTTCTAATAAGAAATCAGCAATCATCTGAACGATCGTTCCAGCCCACAGCATATCAGGAAAGAGAATTCACTAGCTTAAGTTTGGCCTCAGTCCACTCAAGCCAGCCTCTTGGGTAGATGTAATTCCTCCTCCCTTCTCCAGGTGAACAGCTTCCTAGAACACCAAGCTCAGCATGTGGGTCCCACATCGGAAACTTCTTTCCTATTGTCTCCGCAACCTCCAGTGCTGTCCTTCTCTCTCCTACCTGTAGAACCCCAGTCCCTTCTTCCTTCACACCCCTGCCCAAACACTACTTCCTCCATAAATTATTTTCTGAAGGATAGTCTATTGGGAAGCCTTGTGATGTGGTTTTTCTTTTTGAGACTAAAGGAGCCAGTGGGACCTCCCAGGTGCCCAACCTGTTTCACCTTCTTGGGTACAGACATTCTTTTGGCAGTAGCAGCTACATTAGATGGAATGGAAGGACTCATGTGGCACCTACAACAGGCACCAGGCCCTATTAAATCAGTCACAAGGCATGGAATTGTCACAATGGCTCCATTTCATTGTCACTTTTATGGAAAGATCTGCTTAAATCATATTCTATTGTTTGAAGTAAAGTCAAGCACTCCATTCCCATCTGTCTCCCGAAAAGCTGCAACATTGCAATAATAGGAAGAATAACTTTAACTTACCCCTTTCCAATGGGACTCTTACCCAACTGAATGCTGAAAAACCTAGGACGTTCCAATTCAGGACCTGGCCCCACCCTCTTCCCTGCCACTTACATCTGGTTGCAGCTTAGCCTCTGTGAAGGAGTTGAGGACACCCGCACAAACTCAGAGGGTATCAGCCCCACAAGAATGCCCTCACTTCAGACACCAGCCATAAGTTCAGGGGTCCCATGACCACTCTCAGGCTTGAACACTTGCTAGGATGAGCCACAGAACTCAAGAGAACACTGTTCTTAACTATGACAGTTTTATTGCAGTGAAAGGATAACAAAGAAGGCAAAGGCAGAGATGCACAGAGCAGAATCTGGGAGGGGTTGAACACAAGCTTTTGGTCATGCTTTCTCCATGGAGCTCTACATGGTGTCACCTCTTTCCAGTAAACATGGAATGCTCTCTGCCAGGGAAGCTTCCCTGAGCCTCTGTGTCCAGAGTTTTTTACTGGGGCTCAAGCATGTTTGCCCATATGGACAGACCCACTGCCATCTCCATTTCCTCCAGAGGTCAGAACTGACTTGTCATGTCCCAGAGCCCCATCATAAGTAACAGCTACATTGTCCAGTGGCCAAAACCCCCAGACAAACGAAGACACTTCTGTCCAGCAAGACATTGCAGGGACTGGGGGTCACCTCCCAGTGACTGAGGGCAAAGGCCATTCCTCTCTTTATGAGGTTAATTCTTTACTACCCAGTTTTCATTTCTCCATTAGAAGAAGTATAAAATATCTTTTTATTTTCTTTCTTCTTTTAAAAATTTTCTATAATGAATTTTTTACTTATATAATTCTTGTTAAGATGATTGTGAGGTGGGGCACCCCAGTTGGGCCTATAAGCCACAAAGTGATAAGATTCTCCTTAGGTGAAGTGCCTCAGAAGTGAAGAACTGACACTTGAACCAGCCACGCAGACCCCCCTCCTCATTCACCAAGAGGAGCACTCTGTGTACTGCCTCATGAATGGTGGCTAGTGTCCTCGACTGTCTGATTACTCCAAAACACTTACCCACTCTCAGCCTAGACAAATTCTACTCATCTCTGAGGGCCAGTTCAAGTTCATCCTGTTCCAGGAAACCTTCTGTGACTGTCTCCAGCCACCCACTCCCCTAATACATGTGGAGTGAGATAGAACAGATGGTGGGTTTGTCCAAATGGTCTGCAAATAGGTTGTCACCTGACCACTGCAGGAGCTCCTGATGCCCTGATTCCATGCATGGTCTCACTAAGAATCCACATTCAGACCAAGGCCAAGCTGTGCCATGTCCTTCCTCCTTGTCCCCTAAGCACCTGGCCGGGCTGGGGCAGAAGCTCTCAACACACAGTAGCTGACATGGAAACTGAGACATGTTTTCCTCCGGCATCATCTTGTCCCCTGAGGTGGCATCTGCTGTGGTGTGGGAGGCAGGCCTGGCCCCTCCACAAAACCAGAGGCCACAGAAACAGCCACTGCCTCTCCATGCCAGTGCCAACATCTCTCCTTGTCCGAGGAGGGAGGATCTGGCTGGAGATTCCCACAATTTGGGATGGGAGGAACTGTGCTCAGCACAGAAAGGGCACCTGTTCAGTGCCAGAGCACAACGTGGGAGGTTGCAAAAGAGCATCAGCCATACTCACTCGGGACGTCTGGTGGCTGCACGAAGTGGTTGATGGGAACCTGAGTCCCGTGGGGCTGACCATGCCTGGGGGACTGAGGCTGGGGAAGGGCCCCAGTGCCACCAAGTGAAGGGAGCGTCCATTTCCTGGCATCTTGGGGAGCCTGAGGGTGACCACAGGGCCACCCCCCAACTCCCCTGCTGTGCTGTTTTTGGGGTGCTGTGTAATCTGGGGCTGAGGAAATGCATGGGCCCAAAGGAAGGGCACCAGTGTGTCCAGCCCCCGCCCCCCACACAGGGCTGCTCATCCAGGGTGTCAGACCAGGTGTAGAGAATGTGGCTTGGGCTCCAGAAGGTCTGAAGGGACGCTGCTCTCATGAGTGCTCCCACGCTGAGTGTCCCTGTCGGGAAAACCCAGGCACTCACCCCACCTGCCCCCACAACGAGAGAGAGGGCCCTTCTCTGTGCAGCATCTGATCTGCAGCCTCCCTCCTGATGTCTCTAGAGGAGAGATCTGATTTAGGGGTGTCTGTGTTGGGTCAATCCATAGTGGACATTTACGGCAACGCTGCTGCCAGCCTCGAACAACCGGATGTGGTCAGATGAAGTTTGTATTTGCCTTCTTAATAAAAAGTCAGTTACTTAGACACTTTTCTAGGATAAAGAGAAATGTGACTTCAGCTTTAGGATTCATGTCTCTGAAAAGGACAAAATGGATAAACATAAATGAAATCAATAGCTCCGCCCCCACCCCCCACACACTCTTTTCCTAACTTCTCCCCCACCCCTAGGACATTAGCAGTTCAATTCGTGTGATTTCCAAGTTCTGATCCCGACTGCCCTAGACAACTTTCTGATGCTGACCTGGATCTGCCTGTAGGGAGTGCTGCTTTGCAGAAGGGACTTTGAGTATTGTGGTCCCCACGCAGGCACGTCCCATGGTAGCCTAAGACGTTCACTGGCATCTGTCTTCCACACCCATCTTGCATGCTTGGCTAATGTGAGTTGTGTCTCAGAGACATAGCGCCCCATCAGCCCTGACATAAGTACAGTTCTGGGCATGCAGGCTCCAGGCCTGGCCTGACTGGCGCTGTTCCCGGAGGCAGCGAAGGGCTCCCCAGGAAGCTCCTCCAGGCTTTTCACTGTCCTGACACCACCACATGGCAGCCGGCAGCAGGATTTGTGTTGCCACGCAGCTGTGAAGGGGCTTTCCGTGTCGTTGTAACTGCCCAGCTGCAACATGGAGAGGCGCGATAAGGTAAAGTCCCCGAGTTGCATTAGGCTTCTGGGAACGGGGCTTGGTCTCCAGGGAAGTGGTTCTCAACCTCAAACCTGCATCAGAGCCCTGGACACCGACTGCTGGGCTGCCCCAACCTTCTGACTAATAGTTCTCGGCTGGGGCCTGAAAGTTTGCGTTTCCAACAAGTCCTGCCCTAACTGTTCTAGGGATAATCCAGGGTTGATATTGCATTACTGAGGAATTTATTTCATTGCCAGGCCAGTAAGTATCACCAGTTTGTAAGCAACTTACTGTTTCTGTATCATCTCATATCCCAAGCATGAGAGCGGAGGAGCCTCTGCCTGGCGAGCTGAACCAAAGTGGCTCCACTTCTGTCTGGACAAAGGCCCAATGTCCCCTTCACCTTCAGATTTTGCACGTCCTCTTCCTAAACTTTAGAGTGGCAAGAAATATACTTCACACATTTGAACCAGTGAGTGAACATTTGCAGTGAAAACGCGTTTACATTTAAAAATCAAATTGTCATTTATGCAGCCAACAAACATATGAAAAAAAGCTCATCACTGGTCATTAGAGAAATGCAGATCAAAACCACAATGAGACACCATCTCAGGCCAGTTAGAATGACGATAATTAAAAAGTCAGGAGACAACAGATGCTGGAGAGGATGTGGAGAAATAGGAACGCTTTTACACTGCTGGTGGGAGTGTAAATTAGTTCAACCATTGTGGAAGACAGGGTGGCGCTTCCTCAGGGATCTAGAAATAGAAATTCCATTTGACCCAGCAATCCCATTACTTGGTATATATCCAAAGGATTATAAATCATTATACTATAAAGACACATGCATGCTTATGTTTATTGCGGCACTGTTCGCAGTAGCAAAGACTTGGAACCAACCCAAATGCCCATCAATGATAGACTGAGTAAAGAAAATGTGGCACATATACACCATGGAATGCTATGCAGCCATAAAAAAGAATGAGTTTATGTCCTTTGCAGAGACATGGATGAATCTGGAAACCATCATTTTCAGCAAACTAACACAGGAACAGAAAACCAAACACCACATGTTCTCACTCATAAGTGGGAGCTGAACAACGAGAACACACGGACACAGGGAGGAGAACATCACACACCGGGGCCTGTCAGAGGGGTGGGGGCTGGGGGAGGGAGAGTATTAGGAGAAATACCTAATGTAGATGATGGGTTGATGGGTTCAGCAAACCACTATGGCACATGTATACTTATGTAACAAACCTGCATGTTCTGCACATGTACCTCAGAACTTAAAGTATAATAAAAAATATACCAAAAAAAGTTTTTAAAGAGCATCAAGAGATCTACAGAAAGGAAAAAAAGAATCAAATTGCAGCAGGCCTTTCTGAGCTGGGCAGACCCTGTGCTGGGTCTATGACAGCATATCCCACCCGGCATGGCCTGCACGCTGCACACAGCCCAGTGAGGGGCTTTCTGCAGAAATGTCGGCAAGCTCATGGGTGGCGTGCCCAGAATTGACACTGCCAGGGGACTTCCAGCTGGCTGTGACACACTCAAGCCTGTGAGAGTGAGCTGGGTTTGTAAAAACCAGGACTAGTCAAGGCCCATGTGAAGCTTTACACTTGGCTCCCCAGCCTGATGGAGAAGAAATCCAAACTTGAAGGGAAAGGAGGGGTCTGATTGCTGAGGTTTCTGAGGTGTGAGTTTGGGATGGGTCGAAGGGACTAAAGGAAAGAAGGGGCTGAGGAAACTCGGGAGAAACCCAGGCTCTGCAGCCAGCCCACCAGGGACAGACCCTGACTCTGTGTGATTGCGGGCAAGGCACAGCCTTTCTGTGCCACAGTTGCTTAGCTGTATAATGGGGTAACTACTACTGTTAAGGACAGAGCTATGTCCCCCCCCCCAATTTATAGATGAAGCTCTAACCCCCAGTGTGTCTGGAGATGGGGCCTCGAAGGAGGTGATTAAGGTTAAATGAGGTCAGAAGGGTGGGACCCCAATCCAATAAGACTGTGCCCTTAGAAGAGGATGAAGAGCTCTCTCTCTCTCTCTCTCTCTCTCTCTCTCTCTGACGTATAAAGGCGGCCATCTCAAAATCAGGAGGAGAGGCCTCAGGAGAAGCCAACCCTGTAGGCACCCTGATCTCAGACTTCCAGTGTGAAGAAATAAATTGTTAAAGCCACCTTGTCTGTGACAATCGCCCCCCCGCCCCCGCAGCGATTTGGGGAACTGGAACTGAACATACACAACACTCCTTCCTCTTCCCACTCTCCTTCTCTGTGCATCCTTTCACTCCCGCCCCTTCACCCCCACTCCCACCACCAAATCTTCATAGAAACATCTGGTTTCAGGAATGTGCTCAAATCTTAAAACCCGGGGGCGGGACCCTGCACTACCAGGCGTGGCCACTGAGCGGCACTCACACCCGGCGGCGCGCGCTGGTTCCCATGCTCCGGCCACGGGACTGGTGCGCCCCTGGGACGTGGCCAGGGCGGCTGAACCCAGAATCTTTTATTCTGATGAATTTAGACTGAAAGATGGAAGCTATGTAGGTTATTTTTCCTTTAAATGCACCGTCATTGTTCCATTAGGACTACATGTTGCTGCAACAGCTGATCATTCAGCCTCCGAAGGAGACGTGAGGCAACTGAAACGCACACGAGATTTTGAAGACAGTAGAAAAAAACGAAGTGAGCTAGTCATTGAGACTTTTTAAATTGGTTACATGTGGAAATGATCATGTTCCGGTGGCACTGGATTCAACAGACATTAGTAACATTCATTCCACCTGTTTCTGGTTACTTTTTAAAGTTGGCTAACTGGACATTTTACATTACAGGTGTGTGGGGGTTGGGGGCTGACCTGTGGCCTCAGCTGGTGGCCCTGGGCCTTCCCTTCCTCCCACTTGCCCCAGGGGCAGGGCCTGGGAGCCGAGCTCTGCAGTAGGGCCTCTGAGAGGCCCAGGGTGCAGAGGACAGGTGGGTGCCCAGGCCCAGGGCACAGGACCGGATCAGGGGTCGGAAACCCGCCAGTCTTTAAAACTGCGTTTCACAAAGGATTCATCCCCCGCCCTCTGTCTATAGGGCGGGTCCTCCATTAATTCATGCAGCACCCACTGAACTCACCTCATCTATCCTAGGCATAAGAATATCACAGGCCAGGTGCGGTGGCTTATGTCTGTAATCCTACCACTTTGGGAGGCTGAGGCGGGTGGATCACCTGAGGTCTGGAGTTCGATACCAGCCTGGCTAACATGACTGTACCTGGTCTCTACTAAAACTAAAAAAATTAGCTGGGTATGGTGGCACATGTCTGTAATCCCAGCTACTTGGGAGGCTGAGGCAGCAGAATCGCTTGAACCCAGGAGCTGGAGGTTGCAGTGAGCTGAGATCCCACCATTGCACTCCAGCCTGGGTGACAAAGTGAGACTCCATCTCAAAAAAAGAGAAAAAAAAAAAGAAAAAGAAAATCACCCAGCACTTGGCAGTTAGCATACAGCCAAGACCCACCCATCTGGTGTCATTATTTTGGGGGTACTAGACCTTCATTTGACTTGCTATTTACTATTGATTAGGGCCCAGACTTTGTGAAGTTACATGTTATTTGTAGATATTTTGTCAGTAGGGATGCAGATGATTTCAGTCTGGTGGAGACTGAATCGCGGGGACCGCCGGCCCCCAAGGCCACGGTTTTAGTTCCTGGTAGGATATTGATCACTTTGGCATCTAACTTAGTAGACTGCCTTTATGGGGGCTGCGTAGGCTGTTGAAACAAAACTCTGTCAGCCATTCTTTGAACCAATTGTACAATTTTGCCCCTTCCCTGGCTGGGCTAAGCAAATATCTGACGTGTTCATTCCAGATTTGTATGAGAGTCTTACATTTAACTGTTCAGATTATAAGGCTGACTCAAGTAGTTAACTGCATCGGGAGAGGAATTTGAGATGAGCTTCAAGTTAACTTCTAGGGAAATGATGTCTGCTGCGTCCCAGGGAAGGGTTACCGTGAGTCAGGGGCGTGCACGTGGGGAGGGAGGAAAACTGGAAAAACTCTTTCATCCAGAAAGAAGAAGGCTGCAGAGGGAGGCAGGTGGCATTTATGATTCCATAGAGAGCATCAAAGAGAGGAACCTAAGCTTGTCCCCCAACCCAAGAGGTAGAAACTTCTTTGGGTGAAAGAGGCTGTGTGAGAGGAGAAAGGAAGGAAGTGTCTGCTTCTGTGGTGTCAGAGATGGAGGAACTTTGACAGATGCTGGAGTCACTCTGTGTCTCGTGTCTTTGAGGAACTAGTCCCATGAGATATAGCCCCTGACCTCAGGGAGTGAGTGACCTAGCAGTGCCCACAAAAGCAACACCTGGAGATTAGATAATACAAAATAGATTTCAGGAAATACATAGCACATTTCAAGCCACTGGTGCAGACAATGGGAGCTCAGAATTCAGAGGAGTGGGTTCCAGTGGGGCTGGGGTCTGTTACGTTGTACAGCAAAAGACTTGATGAAGTTAAGGACCTCGACAGGAGCTGCTGTGCCCAAGGTACAGTCACATGTGTCCCCGTAAGACAGGCAGAGGGAGATCAGAAGCACTGCAGAGGACAGACAGGGGACGTGAAGACACAGGCAGGGATTGGGGGGATGCAGCCATAAGCCAAGGAATCCCAGCAGCCACCAGGAGACAAAGACGGATTCTCTCCAGGAACTCTGGAGGGAGTGGGGCCTGCTGGCACCTTGATTCCAGACTCGGGACTGCAGAGTAGCAAGAGAAGACATTTCTGTGTTCTCAGCCGCCTAGTTTGTGGTGGTTTGTTACAGCCACCCCAGGACGTGAATACCCTCCCTCACATGCCTCAGCTGAGACAGTCGGAACCACAGGGCAAATCAACACACCCCACCTCTGCCCTGCACTCCAGCTGCCTCCCAGCATGGCGGTCCCAGCAGTCAGCCTTCACAAAAGTACTGGCCTCCCAGAGGACGATTCCCAGTGCAGAAAAGCAGGAGCTCCGGGCATTTGAAGAGGAAGTTACCCAGCATCGTCTCTCCCACTCCTGAGCAAGGTTCAGGGCCAGCCCTGACACCAGAGGAGGGAAAGGAGCCCATAAGAAGATAGCAAAGCACCCGCTGGGATGGGGTATGTGGGGTTCCTCCTCCCCCTCCCACCACCCTGTGAGAAGTGACCCCCGGCTTCCAACCGCAGACCATCCTCAGAGTTCAGTGGGTCCCTTCTCCATATCCTCAACCCTACAACCAAGAGTTTTCAGTGCCCAGGACCCTTTCAGGTCAGGAAAGTGGGGGAACAAGACTAAACCTAGAGCGTAACTTAACACACATAAAATTGCTTTCTTTCAGGTTCATCTTTAAGAAGCAAATTTTATTAATTTCTGGAGAAGGAAATGAAAGAAGATGCCACAATGACAGCGTCCGCAGAACAGCTTCAAAATCACACAAAGAGACAGACTCATGAAGATGAAATTGCAAAACTGGAACGGCATGGGGCAGACACTGAGCTGTGGAGGGGATGACACGGAAGCCGCGTTCCCCTGTTTCCTTCTCTCCTCCTCCCACTCTCTCTGGTTGTATTACGCTGTAGTGAGGCCTGGACCTGCTTGTTCACCCCACAACTGATGCACGCTTTGTTGGCACTCCTTCTTCTAACTACATTGTCCTTATAAGAATTTGGAGAAGCGAATAAGTTCCTATTAAAACCAGTTGGGGCATGATACGCAATGCACGGCATGATACACAGTGCACGGCATGATGCACAATGCATGATACGCAATGCACAGCATGATACGCAGTGCACGGCATGATACACAATGCATGATACGCAATGCACGGCATACAATGCACGGCATGATACGCAATGCATGATACGCAATGCACGGCATACAATGCACAGCATGATACACAATGCACGGCATGATACACAGTGCACGGCATGATATACAATGCACCGTATGATATACGGATGAGAAGCAGGGACCTGGGCAGCGCCGCACGGGTTTGTGCTGTGTGCATGTTCGCTGCCACCTGCATGTCCCAGCTCTGTCCCAACGGCATAGAACACGGCGGCCCATCCTCCTCCCAGAGTTCTCAGGACGATGAGGATGCCCCACGCTCCCAGGCTTTCCACAAGGCTGTCACGACTGCACAGACATCCTGCAAAGTGCAGGTTTCAACCCCCACAGCACCCCTGATCCATCACCCCTCAGACCCTGCTCGGAGGGAATCCCACCGCTAATGAGGGCAGAGGAGGCGGAGGAGACGCCGGATATGAAGCTGCTGGTAACACAGAAAGCACTGTTCAGAAGTCAGTGTTACTATCTCTCTCTGGGTGGCACAGAGTGGATTCAGGAGCAAAGACAAATTGCTTGGCTCTTGCAAGTCTGACCTCTGGGTCATAATTTCTTCTCCGAGAACAATGCAGGTTGTCCTCCTGCAAGCTGTTCACGGCTGAGAATAAGCAGAGGGCGAAGCGGTTAGCCTCCCTCTACCTTGCTGCTGCACCCCTGACCAACGAGAACACCTTCCTCACAGAGTGCTGAGAAAGAAATTAGGCACTTATTAAATTGTAAAGCACTGAGGTTGAGGAAGCCTGGCTTAGGGGCTTTGCCTGTTAGGAACGTGTTAATCCACTGGCCTATGTGAAACAGACACCAGAATCAGTCCCCATTTTGCAGTTGAAGATGATCCAAAATAGAAACCTCAGTTAACCTCCAGGTCACACACTTGGTGAGTGTTACAACCACGGGCGCAAATCAGCAAAAAGGAGCCAAGACAGGCAGGCGGGGCACCGAGGAAGGCCCCAGAAACAACCGCACTGATGTGAAATCGGTCACGTAATTGTAGCCCAAGCGGAATAATCATCTCAGGTTAGTGATGGCCGTCAACCCAGGGGAGGTTCAAGGAGTACTCTGTCCTGCACCCTGACGGGACCAACATTTTATCAATAACCTGGGCAAAGGTTTGGTAGCAAAGTTAATGACATTTTCAAATTGAACAAAGCATGGAGAGATACTTAAGATAGGCTATGGCCAACGAAGTGTTAATTTACAGGGACGAATGTGAAGGTCTGCATGTGGGGGCAGAGCACGCAAGGCCTCCCTCAACAAATCTCTCGTGACAGAGACTTCGTCACCCCATAAAACTGCCAAGTTAGTGGCAAGACCAAAGGAGAATTGCAAGCTATGTTTACAATTGTAGCTATGTTGATATAATAATCATATTGGGTCTGCTACAGTGATTTACAAATCACTTTCATGTACATTTGCTTGTTGAATCAAGTCTAAACTCTGAGACAAGAGGTGACAGGTATTTTTAAACCCACTTTATAGAGGGGGGCTCAGAGAAGCCTGATGACTTCCCAAGAGAATAAAGCAATAGCAGAGCTGAGTTTAGAAACTGGGTGTTTTGTTCCAAATTCCATGTTCTCTCTGTGGCCAGAGTCCCAGGAGAGCCTGTGCGGGTGTTTGGTGTCCGAGGGGGAGCCCTCCCTGGTGCTCAGCCCAGCACCTGTGTGCGCTGCCTGCCGTCAACTCCTGGAGGATGTCGCCAGCCCTGGAACCTGCAGAGGGGCCACGCTTTCCAAGCCACAGGCTCTGCTGACATAGGAAGACATCAGCAAGGTCCACACCTGAGACGCTGCTATGGTTCCAAGGGAAAGCCCTGCCTTAAATCCTAGTGAATGAGGCATGGAAGGGGCATAAGTTCACATTTACTTTTTAGCCATTTTGAAAAGTACACACAATCAAACACTAAAAAAGGATAAAGTCTCCTTGTAAAGTGACTTCTCACCTGACTTTACAACCCTGCCTCCTCTGCCTCCTCCTCTTTCTTCCTCTCTCTCTTTCCACATATATGACACACAGGTATTTGGAATCACACTGCATATAATCACAAATGATTTATGATGTGACGATGTGTATGATCATTTTTCAATGTGATTCACGTTTTTCTTAGAGCGTTGTGTTAAATACTGCAGAGAATCGCATCTTATGATTGAACAATCATGAATGTTATTAACGACTTCTACAACATTTAGTTTCTGGTTTTTGACTCTTAAAGATGACACTGTGCATTGACTTTCTTTTGTGTTTTTATTTTGCTTGGTTGTTCTTTCGCTCTTTGAATTCTCACATCTGGAGCTACACCTGTGTCTAGAATGTTCTTTCTCTCTTCGCCTGGGCAGCTCCCATTTCTCAGGAAGGACAGTGACTTCCTGTTGGCTGTCTCTGATGTCAGTGTTGTCTCAGGCAGCCTTCATCACCTCTGGATTTCTAAAGGCAGCGTCTGATCTTTTCCCCCAGTGTTGGAGGACACAGGAGGCAACTAACTGACTTTTCCAAAACCATTTCCCCCATCCTTAGAATGAAGACTAAGCCACTTGATGAGAGCAACAGTCTTTAAATAAATAATGCAGTTATGTTTTTACATTATTTAATAACATGTATCGGCTATCTGTAAACTGAAACACACAATCTAACGTAAATAGAAGAATGTGACAGAATCATTTTTGCTGTTAGTTTGTAGGTCTTTCTCCCCATAGTTCTCCCCTTTTTTATTTCCGGCTCCAGCACACAGCCAGGTGTCGTGCTGGTTTGCCCAAGAGGACATCTGTGGCAGGCTGGTTAGCTGCCCTTCCTGGCTTTTGCTTTCCAAAAGTCTAAGACAAATGAGGGCTCATCATGGGTGTGCATGGACAGGGGGAGTAACTAGAAAGTGATCAGGGTCCAGAAAGCAAAGGGGATCCTTCAGGGGAAACAAAAACACCTGTGGGCCGTCAGAGACAAGAACATGTGCTCGATGACAGCAGCCAGTCTTGCTAGAGACGGGTCCCAGGCAAGGTCCAGGAGAGCAGTGCCGGTGGCCAGTGTGTCAGGAGCACCCAGCAAGAGCTGACATCGATGACCAAGGGAGCATTCCCCACTGCTTGACATGGGGTTGGAGCAGAGGCCCCTTGGAGAACCCTGAGAGGTTCCAATTTGATTTAAGAAAACAGAAATCTGTAACTAGAAAGAGAGCAAGATGGACTGCGGATGGGGCAGGAGCCATGGCAGGGCTCAGCCATACCTGTCTGTCGTGCTTTATGTGAAAAGAAGTGGAAGACCCAAGGGAATGTGGGAGGGACATTCAGATTTAATGGACAGGACTCCTGTTCTCCTGGGGAATATGGTGGCAGCTTAGTTTTGAATTTTCAAAGCTCGCCTCATAGAAACCACGGAGACCAACATTATGGAAGAGAAGAAGCAGACCGGGAGGTGTGATTTCAGCAAGCCACCATGGCACTTCCTACCCCACAGGAAATTCCTGCTTCCAACCTTCAGCAAGCCACCATGGCACTTCCAACCCCACGGGAAATTCCTGCTTCCAATCTAGGAAAATCCACCTCTTTCAAATATGGATTTAAAAACTAGAAAGTACACAGCATCTTCCCTAAGACATTATAAGACAAAAAGATGAGAAAAGCAGCATTTTTTTCTACACGTAATAAAAACTCACTAGAAAAAAATGATAAAACAAAGTAGATGAGAATGGTAACCCAATATTCCTACACGAGTTTTCAAAAATTATTGATACAAAACAAGGAATGAAGTAAAAGACAAGCAGAAATTTACAAATTCAGGAAAGAGATCATGAGACAATAGGAATTATACCAGAGAGAAACTGGTAGAATTATAGAAAGAAAAATACTAAGAGTCAACATCATGAAAATGACCATATTGCCCAAAGTAATCTACAAAATCAGGTGTAATTCCTATCAAAATACCAACATCATTTCTCACAGAATTAGACAAAACAATCCTAAAATTTACATAGAACTAACAAAGAGCACAAATAGCCAAAGCAATCCTAAGCAAAAAGAACAAATCTGGAGGTATTGCATTATCAGACTTCAAATTATACTACAAAGCCATAGTTACCTAAACAGCATGATGCTGGTATAAGAGCAGACACATAAACCAATGGAACAGAATAGAGAACTTAGAAATAAAATCAAATACCTACAACCAACTGATCTTTGACAAAGCATACAAAAATACAAATTGAGAAAATGACACTCTATTCCATGTGTTCTGATTGCTCCACTGATTGGCAGTTCCCCAGTCTCTCTTCCTCTTCTGGGGCCTCTTCATTCTCTGAGACACAACAATATTGAAATTAGGCCATGTAATAACCTTGCAATGGCCCCTAAGTGTTCAAGTGAAAGGAAGAGCCACAGGTCTCTCGCTTTCAATCAAAAGCTAGAAAGGATTAAGCTTAATGAGGAAGACATGGTGAAAGCTGAGATAGAGTGAGAGCTGGGCCTCTTGTGCCAGTTAGCCAAACTGTGAATAAAAGGAAAAGTTCTTGAAGGAAATTAAAAGTGCTATACTGACCAGGTGCAGTGGCTCATACCTGTAATTCCAGCACTTTGGGAGGCCGAGGTGGGTGGTCACAAGGTTAAGAGATCAAGACCAATCTGGCCAACATGGTGAAACCTATCTCTTCTAAAAATAAAAAATTAGCTGGGAGTGGTGACTTTACTTTTAAGGTGATACCCATTTACCATTCTGAAAATTCCATGGCCCTCAATAACTATGCTAAATCTACTCTGCCTATGTTCAATAAATGGAATAACAAAGTCTAGATGTTAGCACATTTGTTTAGAGTATGGTTTGCTGAATATTTTAAGCCCACTGTTGAGACCTACTGCTCAGCAAAAAAGATTCCTCTCAAAATACTACTCCTCATTGACAATGCATCTGATCAGCCGGGAGCTCTGATGGAGATGTACAAGGAGAAGCAGCTTATTTTTAATGCCTACTTCCACAACATTCACTCTGCAGCCCATAGATCAAGGAGTAATTTTGACTTTCAAATTTTATTATTTAAGAAGTACATTTTGTAAGGCTATAGCTGCCATAGATAGTGATTCCTCTGATGAATCTGAGTAAAGTAAATTGAAAATCTTCTGGAAAGGATTCACCATTCTAGATGCCACTAAGAACATCTGTGATTCATGAGAGGAGGCCAAAATACCAACATTCACAGGAGTTTGGAAGAAGTGGATTCCAAATTTCATGGATGACGTTGAGGGGTTCAAGTCTTCAGCGGAGGAAGTAACTGCAGATGTGGAATTAGAAGTAGAGCCTGAATATGGGACTGAATTGCTACAATCTTATGAGAAATCTTGAACAGATGATGAGTGACTTCTTATGGATGAGAAAAGGGAGTGGTTTCTTGCGATGAAATCTTCTTCTGGTGAAGATGCTGTAAACATTGTGGAAATGACAGCAAGGAACTTGGAATATTTCATAAACATTTGATAAGGCAGTGCTAAGGTTTGGGGGAGATTAACTATAATCTTGAAAGAAGTACTACTGCAGGTAAAACGCTGTCCATCAGCATTGCATGCTACAGAGAAAAACTTTGTGAAAGGAAGAGTCAATGGATGTGGTCAACTTCACTGTCGTCTTATTTTAAGAAATTGCCACAGTCGCCCCAACCTTCAGCAATCACTACCCTGATCAGTCAGCAGCATGACTGATCAAGGCATGATTCTCAACCAGCAGGAAGATTACAAAAGGATTCCTGACCCTTCAGATAATCATTAGCATCCTTTAGCAATAAAGTGTTTTTTAATTAGGGTATGCACACCTTTACATTTTTTTTGATACCTTGTTATTGCATACTTAATAGACTACAGTATAGTATAAACATAACTTTTTTTTTTTTTTTTTGAGACAGAGTTTCACTCTTCTTGCCCAGGCTGGAGTCCAATGGCAGGATCTTGGCTCACTGAAACCTCTGCCTCCCAGGTTCAAGTGATTCTCCAGCCTCAGCCTCCTGAGTAGTTGGGATTACAGGTGTGTGCCACTGTGCCAGGCTAATTTCTTTTGTATTTTTAGTAGAGATGGGGTTTCACCATGTTGGTCAGGCTGGTCTCAAACTCCTGACCTCAGGTGATCCACCTATCTTTGCCTCCCAAAGTGCTGGGATTACAGGCGTGAGCCACCGTTTCTGGCCCTAAACATAACTTGTATGTGCACTGGGAAACCAAATATTTTGTGTGACTCACTGTATTGCCATATTCACTTTATTGAGGTGGTCTAGACCCCAACCCACAATATCTCCAAGGCTGGCCTGTATGGATCTCATTTACTCTTTTTAACAACATGTGACAATGGAAAATCTCAGAACTCTCACAGGTAAGAAAACTTAGGCTCAGACAGATATAGAGAGAAGAGTGAAAATCCCCAAACCACCTTCCCCGTCTTCTCCTTTCCTCAGGGCTCACCCCTAATCGCCCAGTGCTGTGTCATCCGGGTATTTTTCAGTGAGTGTGCAGGCACGACTATGCAGGAGGGCAGAGGATTGCTCTGGGCCGGAGGCCTGATCCACCCTCAGAAATGGTAACCAAGCCCCTTGGCGTGGCTTCCTACAGCAACCTTGTCACCATGGTAACTGGAAACTGGTCGGATCAGTCCTAGTGGCAGCAGAGTAGGAGGAGGGCTGGAGATCATCAGGAGAAACCCAACATGTTACAGATCCAGAAATGGAAGCCAGGAAAGGTGTGATTATCCTTATCACAGTTAACGATGATCCTCAGGGCTGGCCACCAGGATCAAACTAGCTGCCATTGCCTGAGCTGTGCAGGCAGCCGGTCTGCAGCGCTGCCCACATGGGACCCTCTCCTTGAGGGGTGCATGGCCTTGGGCAAGCAGCCTCTTGCCCTCTTGCTCACATTCCCCACCACCAGGCAATGAGGGCCTCTGCCCCACGGAGGAGGTGGGCCACACACCCCAGTGTTCACTGCAGCCACCAGGGTGCTGACTTTAACCCGGCAGTCACTGAATTGAACAAGGCACAGGTGACCTCTCTTTGGGAGCGACCTCCAACCCAAGTACCCTGCAGCTGACCCAAGTCCCCACCCTGGAACTCTTCTACAAGTGTCGGACAACTCTCAGTGCTGACTGGTTTTAGCTCAAGACCCTTTGAGTTTTAAGACCTTCCAAAAACACTTTGCAAATATAGCTCCATGCACGTTGAAAAATAGCCCCTTCCCTTGCCAATCCCATGATAAGGGAGCCTAGGAGTCTGATCTCATCTCAACCAAGGCTGTGCACTGAATCACCCAGGAAATTCCCCACTGACATTCACATGCCATAGATGGGGGTGGTGGAGGTGGTGTGTGTGTGTGTGTGTGTGTGTGTGTGTGTGTGTGTGTATGCATGTTTTGAAGTATCTGCAGTTGATTAATGTATAAGGTTGGGAATCACTGCTGTAGTGGAAAACTTACCAGGCGTAGAAACAGGAAACGAGGCTGTCGGGAACCTGAGGGAGCAGGACAGCTTCCCAGCCTAAGAGTTCCATCAAGGATAGTCGATGGAACAGAGCAGATTCACAGACATGCTCCAGGGATGCTGGAGGCTGGGCACGAGCCTGCCTCTTCAAGACGACCCAGTGCCAGCATTTCCCAATTCACAGCAGGGGAAGTTAGTGGACAGAATTGCCCGATTTTAACTTTTGGTTTCTTTTCTCTGATAATCTTTTCTTGGCCTTGGCTTCTTCTGAAATTCCTCTTTCTAAGCCAACGACCAACAACACTGCCATTGTTCCAGTGAAAGTTGTCTTCCCTGTGGCTGAGGGGCCAGGTGGGCCGGAGGCAAGGGTTCTGCGCTCACCGATCTCAGGGCTGGTGCAGGCTCTGCACGGCAAGGTGCTGACAAGGCCTGGCAAACAGGTGCTCAGTGCCTTTCCAGCCAGAATCTTATGCTCTGTCAGGTGAGCGCTCAGCAAAAAACCAAGCAGCTCAGGTCCCAGTCATTCTGTGTCAGTGACGCAGTTTTCAGCTGCTGACCCTCGGGTCCATGCTGATGACCCCTCATGGTGATCGCGAACTTCTCCCTAGTTCTCCATGTGAGGACCCTCTGGAAACCTGTCACCACACCTCCCAATTTTAGCCCATCGCTGAAATGATCACACACTGCTGATGAAGACGTTGGGACTTGAAGATGTGTGGACGCATACATAGCCCAACTTCAAATTCAGGCCATAACATCCCTCGAGGTAAATATTGATTTGGCATTTCAGTTCTGTCAATATTTACCTCTCAAGTCAATAAAGCTTGATGTTTATCTCAACTGACATTGACATCTGCTTAAAGTTTCTTTCTCACTTCCTAACCTTCTTCAAACAACTGGGGAAGAGATTGTGTTGGGTGGGTGGGAGGGAATGGCCGGTAGACCCGCGGTGTGGAATGAGTCCCTGGATGCTCATTTCCTCTTTGGGCCTCAGCATCCTAGTGAGGCGGCTACGTTGTCTGGGGTATATACCCTGCGTTTTGCTGTCGCCTGCTAGGAAAATTTAGGACATGGACACACAGGAGGAGTTTAGGAGAGGAGGTTTAACAGGTAGAAGCAAGAAAGAGAAACAGCTTCCTCTATAGAAGAAGGGGTCTCTGAGCAGAAAGGACCCACTGGTGGTAAGGGGGTTGTGTTTTACAGTCCAGTTTGAGGAAGTCGTGTCTGATTTAGATTGGTTCGATCAGGTATGAAGTTTACACAGTGTGTGGGGAAGGCTGGTTGCCCCACTCTAATCTTATTATGCAAATGAGCTTTCCAGTTGGTCAGGGCCAACTTGTGTTCTCCTTACAGTAGGTGTGGCTGGCAGAGAAGGGAAGATGGAGTTGCCATCTTGAAAATGTCTCATCCTGGCTGGGCTCGGTGGCTCACACCTGTAATCCTAGCACTTTGGGAGGCTGAGGCGGGTGGATTACCTGAGGTCAGGAGTTCAAGACCAGGCCAATATGGTGAAACCCTGTCTCTACTAAGAATATAAAAATTAGCTGGGTGTGGTGGCAGATGCCTGTCATCCCAGTTACTTGGGACGCTGAGGTGGAGAATTGCTTGAACCTGGGAGGTAGACGTTGTAGTGAACCAAGATCACACCATTGCACTCCAGCCTGGAGGACAGAGCGAGACTCCATCTCAAAATCAATCAGTCAATCTATCTATCTATCTATCTGTCTGTCTATCTATCTATCCATTAGTTCCTGCTGGCATTCACCTGTGCAAGCTCCCAACTTGCAGGCTGTTCTTTGTTTCTTTGCTAGAAAATGATTTGGGGCTGCTTTTCATTAAAAAGCAAAGCCTTAGGGAGGACTCCGAAGCCCTTACTATCTGCCTAAGTAATTCCTTCTTAACTCCTGGATCACCACGTGATTTCAGAGATCCCTTCACTGCTGACATCCCACATCTTCACTGTTGCATATTTAGAAGGACAGAGCAGGCTGGTGGCCTCAGGTTTGCAAGTGGCAAAACCTGAAAAATAAAACACTGTTTCATTCAGATTGACTTTTAAAAAAATGCTGATTTCAGCTGGTACTGCTTGGAAGCAAATTTCTGGGGAGAGTAAAGTTATAAAAATAATCAGATGGCCTTAAAACGGGGACCATGGAGGTGGGGTCCCATCAAAGAATCCTGGCTCCTATGGGTGAGGCTCAGCAGAGGGAGCGGTGAGTTCCCTGCAACGCCTCCCGGCCTTGAGCCTGAGGCCTCTCAGACCTGACACCCTGGTGGGCAGCAGCAGACGGGCAGCCCCACCATGTCTACCATGCTCGGAGGTACCCCAGGACCAGGGTCAGCTGGCAGAGCTGGGAAGTCACTCAGGCCAAACACCAGCAATTTCATTGAGAACACAACTTCCAAGGGGGACTGTCCTTGAGAGGGTAAAATCAGTGAAACTGAGTCAATGAAACTGAGCACACGAGGCCCGGTGCCTGGGAGTGGGAGGAGCCCAGGCAGCCTTCATCCGTGTGTCAGTTCATTCTAACGTGTCAACTCGACTGGGCCATGGGGTGCCCATATATTTGGTTAAACATTAGTCTGGGTGTGTCTGAATGAGATGAGCATTTGAATTGTGGACTGAGCAAAGCAGGTGGTCCTCCCTGTGTGACTGGGCCCCTTCCAAGCAGTTTGGGGCCTGAAGAGAACAAAAAGCCTGGCGAGGGAGAACCTGCCCTCTGCCTGTTTTCAATCTGGCCAGCCGTCTTCTGCACGCAGACGGGAACTTATGCCAGTGGCTGTCCTGGGCCTCCAGCTTGCCGGCTGCTGATTTTGGGACTTGTCAGCCTCCACCTCCACAGCAGCATGAAAAATTCCTGACTGCCAACCTCTCTATGCATATATCCTATATATCCTATCGGTGCTATTTCTCTGGGGACCGCTAGCACACCAGGCAAGGTGAGAGGCCCTTGAGGAGGACCCGCTGCGACTCGCTGATCTAAAGCTCTAGGCTCCGACTGCTGCTGACTCCAGCTCTGCAGAAGATGCAGTGGTCACATCTCCTGGCTGCCAAAGACAGGCAAGCATGAGCCTGGGGCTCTCAGATGGCTGCAAAGGTCAGGGTATGCGGGGTGTGATGTAGGCAGGCAACTTCACCTGCAGTCTGTGCTCTAGGCTCAAAACACGAGGGCTGCAAAGAAGCCCAGCCCAGGGTCCTGTCTACCCCGGGAGCTGGGCATGGTGAGCATGGCTGAGGAGTCATGGCCAAGCACGCAGCACTGAGCTCAGATCCTGGAGGGACAAGGAGGACCTTCAGCCCCTGCCCTCCGGGACCTCAGGGTACAGGTGAGGGAGGGTGGGTGCTCAGGTTGGAGTTAGTGCAGCTGAGGGAATCTGCATGTGCCCCTTGGTGGCTGAGAATCTTTGGGATGCTTCCCCCTCTCTCAGACCCTCCTGGGATGCAGCAGCCCCTTCCCCAGAGGATGCCAGGTAGACCCAGTGGCCAGTGGCAGGGGACATTCTGCATAGGCGGCTCAGGGTGTGCTGGCAGGTACCACCCTCACCAGGGGCCAGAGCCCTTCAGCACCCCAGTGTTCCAGTGCTGGCCTTGAACCAGAGACGGCCTTCAGGTGAGGGCTGTGGGGCTGAGTGAGCCTGAAGGAGGGCTCTCGGGTGAAAGAGGCTTCTGGGAGGAGTGGGAGAGAGGAGGGAATTTGGGGAGGAGGGGGAGGGGAAGGGACAGGTGAGGGAACCAGGAGAGGGAGAGGAGACCAGCCTGGAAGGTGGACAGCCCGGCGGAGTGGGGAGGAGACACTGAGTGGGAAAGCTGGGGGCTGCCTTTGAGGTTCCGTGTCAGAGTCTGGGGTCAGGGCTCTGCTGTTGGTGGGTGGTCCTGCCTCTGGCTCAGCCCTGATCTGCTGCCTCACTTCGATGAGGGGCCCAGCTCCCATCTCCTGCTTTCCAGTGCTCAGACTGTGGCAGCCACCACACCCACAGGAGAGCCTGTGGTTAATTCCCAAGGCCCTCCCCATGGAGTCCCCCTCCTACTCACCCAGGCCCTGTGGATGGATTCCCCTGGCCGAGGGCTTTGTGCAGTAAACAGTGGCTCCTCTTGCTTTTGGGGGGCCTCTAGCCAGTGAGGTGAGGCCAGACCTCCTGAGGGGGAGGGTCCCGTGTCCCAGGGTCAGGGGTCAGGGTCAGGGGTCGAGGTCAGTGAGCCAGGTGGGTGCATTGCGGCCAGCATGTGCTCAGGGCTGGCTGTGACCCCGAAAAGGCTTTCTTAAGCCTATCCCCCACTGGCATCAGCCTGGAGAGAGCCCTGTCAAGCTGAGGTGGCATTTTCCAGAGCCCTGGGGTCTGTGTAGGTGGGGGGAGGAGGGTGCCCAGCATCAGGTGAGTGGTGACTTCCCACATGCTGTGGAAGCCACAGGCACAGCTAGGTTGGGGGCAATGAGCAGGGCCTCCTGTTAGAAAGTCCTAGAAAAACAAATCCTCAGGGGCCACCCAGAAGGCCAGGATGATCCGAGGGACCGCCCTGTGGGGTCTCCATGGCTGTCCTCGCGTCCTGAGGCCCAAGTCCTCCTCACAGCGGCTTGACTGGGTGCTGGGGACTCTGCAGGGACCGAGCCATTGGCGCTCCCACCTTCAGGGAGCTGCCGCCTTGGGGTGGACAGACAGCAGGTGAAGAAGCCTCACGCAGGGCAGGAGGGGATTCCCTGGGGAGGAAAGCGAGGCAGGAAACAGAGGTGGGCGAGTGGCTCCTGGTGAGGGGATCTCGGGGGAGGGTCCAGGTGAGGACGGCAAGGGCAGAGGAGCCCACGGGAGAGGTAAGCACGGGGGAGGCCGAGCGGCCCTGAGATGTGAGGCCTGCATCCTGCCTCAGACACGCCACCTCCAGCAAGAGGTGGCTCTGGAGGACAGCTCTCCACTGGCTTGGACACCCGTACTCCCAGATGAGAGCCAGAGCCCCACCTGTCGGGAGGCCACACTCATGCCCAGGACTTGTGGGCCTCAGCAGTGCTCCCCAAGGGTGTGGCACCAGGTGCAGCAGGGCAGGTGTGTGGACCAGCCAGGTGCACTGGGAGGCGGAGAGAGAGCAGCGTCCAGAGGCCAGCCACCTCGTGTTTGTGCACACAGCCATCTGTGTGCTCAAGGCCACCCATGTGCACCCCACCTCTCCGCTCCTGGCAGCAGCCGCCCTTGCACCACGTGGCTCTGTGCCCTGGATCCACAGGGCTTCCTGCTGCAGCCAGGGGCGATTCCTGGAGTCCTAGTGGGGCAGCATGTGGAGGTAGCAGGGCATCCGCTGGCTTTGAGACTGGACCAGCAGCGTCACAGGCGCCCTGGCTCACCCACCTGGGCACACATGAGGCCTCCCGCCCTTATCGCCCAGGGCCCTAGCAGTTCCCCCTCCACCATCCCATCCCGAAGCCTCACCTTTCCAGTGTAGACCAGGCCCTAGAGCAGGCGTGTTCACTTTATTGTACACGCAGCATTTGACTCAGAGCCCAAGACATGTATCTGATAGGAGCAGGGCTGCTCTGGATGAAGGATGGGGCTCCCAGCCCCGAGCCCTGCTCCCCAGCACCCCTGCTGCACTGCCAGACCATATCCAAAGCTCTCAGTGGGGACTCTGGACCCTGGTGACCCCAAGACCCCCCCCCCCCCCCACAGGGACCCACAGGGTGCTGGCTTTGCCAGCTGCATGTCCGTGTCACACAGGACTCTCTCCATGCTCTGCAAGCAGGCAGAACGCAGGAGCAGGCAGAAAATCCAGTTCTTCCGAGTCAGACACTCCACAGCTCTGCAGACCCGAAGACGATGCCACGCCTCCCCCTAATGCTTTTTGTTTTGGAAAATGTAGCTGTTTGTCATCAGACATTTACATTAACATATGACAGGTTTATGATTGCTGTAATGAATTAATACATATTTTAAATGCTCTTGGTTTTGGTTTCTAGTGTTTCTCATTGGTGATTTCTAATGTGGCATCGTGGCTGCATTCAACCCCCACAAACAGATGCTCCCTGGGGGCTCCCATAGCTTTTCATCGGTCAAGAGGCCTAAGACCCAATGTTTGAGTCCCAGGCTTCAGATCATGTCTCTGCCCTCCGCTGTCCCTCAGCCAACAGCCCCTGTCTGTGTGGCCCATTCCTGGAGCTTCCCAGTGAGGGGAGGAGGGCAGACGCTGCTCTCTTCGACTTTCCAGGCACTGTCTGAAGCCCTTGGCAGTTATGGAACCACTTGACCCTCCTATAACACATGCAGTGGGTCCTATTACCCCCCATTTACGGGCGAAGGGCAGGGAGGTGGAGACCCTGGCTGGAGGCCATGCAGCAGGGAAGTGGCAGTCAGGAGGCAACCCAGACCTTCCTGCCTGACTCAGAGTCCAGATGCACTCGCTCTAGACGCTGACTCACAAGCCAAGTCACGCCATCCTGACACACATGCCACCATGTCCCCTCCAGAGTGCCTTTGCATTTTAACAGCCATGTTTGATGAAATGACCCAGTGGTTTCCAGTCAGAGATGTACTATCTCAAAAGGCTTAGAGGGAGGGTATCGTCCTCTCTTCCTTAAGTTTATGCCACGTGGACCTTCTCATTTTTGCTGGCACCTTCCTGTCTTACAACCCTTTATCCCCCGCTCTCCCTGCTCCCTTTCCCCTCGTCCTACTCCTTTCCCCCCTCCACCCCTCACACATACCTTTCCTGCTCCTGCTCCTATGAGCAAACACAGTGTACACGGAAAGGGTCTTCACTTCCGCTTCTCCTCCGCAGCTTGCTTAATCATGCCGTGGTAATCAGGGTCATATCTCAGGCTGGGAACTGAATTCCTTCTGGGAGGTGGGGGAGCTGGGAGGGGGTAGGAGCGTCACAGGAGCTGGGGTCCTGCTGTGGCCCCCCAGCCCCATCACCATCATCTCTCTCCCACCATATCAGCAGGTTCCTGGCCCTGTACTTGGAGGCATCTACTCAAGCTGCCTGAGCCGACTATGTGAGCGGTGCCTCTGGTACAGCCACAGTGAAAGGCTGTAGCATCCTGGAGCCCGTGGACCCACACAGAACCCACAAGCTGCCCGACATCTTCTGGTGGTTTCTGTTTTTCCCCAGAGACTCTTGGAGTTAACCTTAATGTTGTCACCTTCCCAGAATCCATGGAGGAGGAGCTGAGCATCTTAGCATCTTCCAGGTCAGCCCCTTCCTCATGGGGGTGGGTGGAGGGGGCATGGTCCAGGGGGGAGGCTAGGAGGGCTCCTGCATCTCCCGGCCCCTCTGTGGGTGTAAACATGGCCAGTGCCCCAGGCCTGGGTCCACATGAATGCTCTCCCCTCCCCCACCACCAGGAAAAGCAGTCACAGCTGCAGGTGGGTGTCCTCCCCCTCCTCCCACTGTGCTCCTCTTGACTGCTGGCTGTGCTGTGCTCTACAACATAGGACTGCCGGCCAGGGTGGGACCGCAGTTAGTCCTGGTCCACCTGTGCTGTCACTGGCTCACTGCATTGTCCAAGTGAGCAGGACGCAGGTGCCGGCTCCAGGGCCAGGGGACACTTAGTGACTGCTCAGAATCTCCCAGAGGCGGCCGTTCCTCAAGGTACCATCTCCTTCCTCCTGTCACCAGCTCTCCCCAAAATAAGTGGGAGAACTAGAGTCACTGATGTGACAGATACTTCAAAGTTCTCACTTTATTTAAAACCCCGGCTAAATTAGATGCTTTTTCCTGTGGGCTAAGCACTTTCACCCTTTGCCTCCTTGAGAAAATTGTCAAACCTGAAGTCTCCTTGCCAGTGAATCCAACCCTTCTTCTAGGACCTTTTCCCTCTCTCACGGCCGTTGTACAGATAACCGGCTCATGCTCTGGGTAGGTTGGTTGAGCAGACAGGCAGGTGTCACCTGCACAGTTCAGTGGTTGGGGTGAAAGTTGGGGTCCTTTTTCTCCCTCCACACCAGAACCCCCATTAACCTGGTACCCACGAGTTCCTGCCCTTGCTAGCACTCACCAACTTGACCAACTTTGCATTCAATGTGATTCCAGAAACAAACAAAGTGTTTCAGGTAAACCTTAAGATACAGGAGTAGGGTGGAATGTTAGTGCCGGTTTTGCCTTAAAAATGCAAGTCTCTTTTGGGAACCAGCGGTAAGTGGAGGCACCACCAGAGGGGGTTGGCTCCAGGCAGCGGGGGGGACGCTGGGCGGGGAAACCGGGAAAGGCTGGTAAACCAGGAAAGGCTGGGCTTACGGGGAGCCCCACCTCTGACCTGCAAAGGCCAAGCAGGCCAAGCACTCAGGGACTGCAGGAAGACAGGCTGTGGGGACACTGAAGAACCAAGCGCCTCAGTCTGTTTTGCGTTGCTATAACGGAATACCACAGACTGTGCCATTTATAAAGAAAAGAAATGTATTTTGTACAGTTCTGGAGGCTGGGAAGTCAAAGTTGCATGGCCACATCTGGTGAGAGCCTTCCTGCGGCCTCATCCCATGACGGAAGGTGTCCCACGGGAGAGAGCATGTGTGCCAGTTCGGGCCTCTCTTCCTCTTCTCATAAGACCACCATGCCCCATAGGGTCTCATCCTGATGTCCTTATCTAATCCCACTTACCTCCCAAAGGCTCCGCCTCCAATCAGCATGTGAATGTGGGGAGTCGGTCTCCAGCATATGAAATTGGGGGACACATTTAACTCATGGCACCAAGCAAGCTGGAGCAGCCAAGAGGCAGCCAAGTGCTCCTGTAGGGCAGGGCGGCCTCCACCATGCAGGGCTGGGATCGGCCCGGGCAGGGATGGCTCGAGGGGGCAGCACCCAGGCCAGCGCCTGCAGCACCTCTGGCCAGCTGTGTGCCTGGAGCAGAGGGCAGCAGGGCCCACCTTCCAGTTCCCCCACCTCCCAGATCTCACAGAAGAGATCAACTAGCCTAGAGCCAGGCCAATGGGAGAGGGCCTTGTTCATTGTCTCCACAAAAAGTCAGCATTCATCTCTCCAAGTACATGTCACTTCCCGATCTAGAGACATGTGGAAACAAGCTCTTCATGCTGAAAATCAGCTTCTACATTTCAGTTCTGAGATGAGACTTCACCAGCCACAGATGGAGGGTTCCTGGGCCAATGCCATGTTCCCTTCCCCTTAAGCTGGGGGACTCCAGGGCCCAGCCCGTCAGTATGGGCTCCCTGCTGGGGAAATAGGCTTGGATGGGAGCACACACATCACAGATTTTTTTTTTTGAGATGGAGTTTCACTCTTGTTGCCCAGGCTGGAGTGCAATGGCATGATCTTGGCTCACCGCAACCTCTGCCTCCCAGGTTCAAGTGATTCTCCTGCCTCTGCCTCCCGAGTAGCTGGGATTACAGGTGTGCACCACCACACCCAGCTAAGGTTGTATTTTTAGTAGAGACAGGGTTTCTCCATGTTGGTGAGGCTGGTCTTGAACTCCCAACCCCAGGTGATCCGCCTATCTCGGCCTCCCAAAGTGCTGGGATTACAGGCGTGAGCCCCTACGCCTGGCCAACATCACAGATTTTAGTGTAAATCAAACTGTTCCTCCCCCGGGCCTGTCTTGCTGATCTTCCCTGAGATGTCTATCCCCTATGGCTCAGAAATCACCAGGAGACAGTCCCCAAAACTCTGGCTCTCCTTGTTAGAATTTGGGCTGGCTCGGCTTGGTCAGATGTGACTGGGTACACAGTCGTTGGCCAGTGTCCACATCCCGATGGGGTGTCAGGGAGACACTATTCTCAGCCTTCTTCTTGGGAGTGGTTCAGCTTCATTCAGTGACTCTGGAGTTCCTGGCAACAGGCAGCGCATGGCCAGTTTTCCCATTTGGGGGCTATTCATCTAAGGCAGAGGCATCCTTGCACCCAAAGATGCCATAACCCCAGCCTCCAGTCTACGTTGACCATGGGAAGGTGTTCAGAGCCCTCTCCAACCAAAGTCCTGCCCAGAAGATGGAAAGCATTCCTGGGCTCCCTGGTCTCAGGGTCCAGTGGAGCCCACACCCCAGGGTTAAAGGGCCTCAGTTTGAGGACAACAGGAGCTACCGTGCTGCAGAAAATGGCGTTGGTAAAATGGAGAAGCCCAGTTGAAAGGATGTCTGGAGAATGAAAGCCACATCCCGCTATGTGGCACCTGGTGAAAGGCTTGCTGTTCTTGGTGTTTTTGTCAACACTGTCTGCTGCTGTTAGGATCACCAGCTGTACATTTCTTTTAAAGGTTTTGGGTTTCTTTGGTCCTAATGTTGTCACATTGGGAGGCCCCAATTTACCAACAGCTTGTGTTCCCCCACGTTCATCTGAAAATCCAGCATGTTTCCTGATAGAGAGGACTCTGTAGGTGGAGTCCACCAGATCCACTCCTCACAGCACCGCCTGGAGCAGCCCAGTGACAGCTCTGCACACCCACCCCACGGCAACGGCTCCCTGCGAGCTGAGGCCAGACACTGACCTCGGACACCCAGCATGGCCACCACTGCAGACAAAGTGCAGGCAACACCATCAGGGGAAGGTGGGGAGGACCAGGGGCAGACGAGGGGGACGACAGCCTAGAGAAGCAGCTTCTGTCTAGACAGGGGTGGGTGTCGTGGGGAGGTGGGGGTCTGGCCTAAGCCTGAGTGTGGCATTCAGCCTGCACCTTGGGCACAGCCAGAGCCTGAGCCCTGCACCGCTGAAGGCACTTAGAAGAGAAACCATAGCAGGTGAGGAGCCTTCCCGAGGGCTGTGCTGACACACCGGGGGACGAGGGCGGCGAGCTGTGCGTGAGCCCACTAGCACCCATGCAGGTGTCCCCCGCCTTGACCACCTAAGCGGGTCACACCCCCAGGCAGGGCATTCAACCTGGCTCTCTCAAGTGTGTTCCGAAACACCAGAGCCAGGAAGCCTGCACTGTTGGCCCCTGAGACATAACCAGTGAGCCCAAGATCCCCTCAGAGAAACAAGGCTCCCCCTCGGGGGAGGGCCCAGGCGCATGGCGGTCTCTGTGAGCCAGAGGGTCCCTGAGGGTGTGACTGGCTCTGCAGAATGGTAGTCACTTTACAGAAACAACATCACAGCCCAGGAAGGGCTGCCAAAGCAGGGCCAGGGGAGCTAGAGAGGGCCTGAGCCAGACGCCTGCAGAGCTGTGCTTCACAGCCTCGAGGAGCTGTGCCCACGGGCATTTCCCAACACATTCGAGGACCAAGGTAGGCGACCAACTTTTTCTTTTGCCAAGAAGGGTTTTTAAAAGGTAACTACTGTTGCCTATCACCATTACCGTATTAAAGAAAGGACATTTTGGCTGGGCGCGGTGGCTCACACCTGTTAAGCCCAGCACTTTGGGAGGCGGAGGCGGAGGCAGCCAGATCACTTGAGGTCAGGAGTTTGAGACCAGCCTGGGAAACATGGCGAAACTCCATCTCTACTAAAAATACAAAAATTAGCCAGGCCTGATGGTGCGCACCTGTACACCTGCAGTCCCAGCTACTTGGGAGGCTGAGGCATGAGAAGAATTGCTTCAACCCGGGAGGCGGAGGTTGCAGTGAGCTGAGATGGCACCATTGTACTCCAGCCTGGGTGACAGAGTGAGACTCCATCTCTAAATAAATAAATAAATAAATGACAGTTTAATACCAACAATTAGGATAATTTCAGAATAAAAATTTTTTAAATAAAAAATGACAGTTTAATAACAACAATTAGGATAATTTCAGATTAAAATTTTTTTTCTTTAAAACTTTATGGAAAATCCCACACACCCGGTCTGGTATTGTCGGGGCAATGTGAGGATCCCCATCTCCAGGGATGGACAGTCTCGCTGCCAGGCGTCCTCCCACTGCAGTGATTCAGGACCTGCAGTGTCTGCCCTGATGTGTAAATTGTACAGTCGGTCCCTCCTGGAGGCCTGGAGGCCCCAGCCCAGAACCCCTTAGTCAGTCATTGGCTGGAGTGGTTGGGACAGGTGACCCTTCCGGTGAGGCGAACCCCCACGATCTCTGGAAAAGGCAGCTGAGCCCCAGTTGCAGCAGGTTGGGGGAGATGGCGCTGGCACGGGGCAGAGGACCCGGCCCCAGTGGCACCTACAACTGTCAGAACTCTCCAAGTCTCCACCGAGGACCGGGATGGGCTTTTCCACCCACCACCAAGCGCATCTGACATTGTCACCTTGAGTCCAGAGTTTCTCTCTTAACTCAGTCTCACTCTGTCTTTAATAAACTCTGTCTTGCAAGTGGTATTCCTCTGGGGCCAGAAAGGCCAGGAAAGAGGCGCTTTCTCCCCAGGAGGTGGGGCTACTGCGTCCCTGTCATGACTGAGAGTGACGGTCCCAGCCACTATGAAGAAAGTCCAGACACTCCTAAGGCTCAGCTGGGATAATGCCTGGGGTGCTCTGGGGTCACGGCCACTGCCTGGGCTCTGGAAAAATGGGGAAAATGCTCCTGGCAGAAAGCAGGGACCGATCCCACCAGCCCGGGGAACGCCCAAGAGCTGCCCTCCCACACAGCTCCAGGAGACGTTTAAATGGGCCTGACTGCCATATCGCTGATTTAAAAGATAACTGGAAGAGGCAGAGAAAACATCTGAAGTGCTTTCTGGACACACCAGTCGGGAAGTTGCTGTGAGAACCCAGGTAAGAGCTGGACTAAGCGGGGGTCTGTGGGTGGGAGGAGGGAGAACACCTGCCTGGGCATTTATGGAGATGAGTTTACACAGATGATGATGCCAAGGTTTCAGGCCCAGCCCCAGGAAGAGAACAGCAGCAGGAGAAGTTAGAGAGAGAGGAGCGGGAGCAGGAGCGCAGGTGGGGAGCTCGGGGCCTCCTTCCCTGCTGCCCTGGTGGTGACGCTAGGTGGAGACGCCACATTGCAGCCTCCAGAGCCCCAAGGCAACTTCTGTGCTGTTCATCGGATCCCATTAGGGGGAGCAGCGCCCTGCATGACCCACAGGTGAGTGGGACACCTCATCACAAGGCAGGCGCATGAGCAGACCTCACCTGCAGAGAGCCGCCTCCAGAGTTGCCCAAGTCAGGTGCTGAGAACACAAAGCAAAATGAGACCAAGTCGCCACCCTGGAGTTTACGCACCGGCGTGGGAGGCAGGCTAGCATTGAGGATGACAGTGGAGACAGATCGGGGCTGGGAAGAACCAGAATGGCCAGGGAAGCCGGGTCTGCCGGAAGACTGCAGCAGAGTGGGAGCCAGGGGGACAGTGGCGGCTGCGGCCTGACCGTTTCAGATGACATTCATATCACAAGAGGACCTCGAGCAGGTCATGGGCTTCCAGGGAACCTGCCTACAGAGAAAACGATTACTGGGTGCAGATGCCTTGGACGTTTATTGCATTCTACGTTGCCATCAATAAAACAGCTTTGTGAGCGTGATGCTGACAAAATCAAGTTCAGACTGTAAGCCCGAGGGCTTCCACGAAAAGTGGATTAGGAGCCTGTTGCTCAGCTCTGGTGTCTGTGGGCGGCCACTGCCTGCTTCCCACACACAAGAGTCCCAACTGCAGGGACAAACAAGGACCCTGCGGGAAGAAGGTCTCTGCCCGGCTGGTTCCCCCTGCACCCACAGGGAACCCCTACATCAGGAATTTGCTCAGAAAACCCTCCACTTTGTTAGAGAAAAAATAAAGGTCATTTGGAGAAAAGTTTGCCAGCAGCAGTGCTGCTGCTACTTCTTGAAAATACAAAAGATTTTAAATGTAGCAGTGTTGGGAGGCTGAGGCAGGCAGATCACCTGAGGTCAGGAGATCAAGACCAGCCTGGGCTGAGATTGTGCCACTGCACTCCAGCCTGGCGACCGAGCAAGACATCGTCTCAAAAAAAAAAGCAGCAGTGGTTTGAAATCATGCATTTTTACGTTTTGTCCTCAAACATCGGAGGGAGATGAGAAGGAATATAACAGGGATGAAAATATTAATAATTATCAGAAAACCTGCTGCCTCTCCATCATCAAATCTGATTCAGCAGCCTCCAAATCCCCTACTCTCCCTGGCAGCCATTATGCACTCCACAGCTGTCCTTTGCAGATTAGTGTAAATGTTCTCTTAAATATTCGTTTATCCCCCAGCATTGACAGGTGAGGAATGATGTCACTTGGGCTGTTTCTGCCCCAAAAGGCCCCTGAGAAGCTGAGGCCTTGGATCCCAGCTCTCCTATGAGCCTCCTAAGGGGGCTCCCAGCTCCCGGATGAGCCTTCCCAGGGTATAGGGCCCCCTTGTCTGCCCAGAACAAACTTCCTCATCCCGATGTGGACATTCATTTTTCCAGGGCCTCCTCCCCCACAGACCCAGGCATTCCATGCTGAGGGCTCTAGGAGCTGGCTACGGTAACAGAAAAGCCATCACAGAGGGTAGAGGCAAGCCCGGGTGGAGGGAGAGAGGTCAGGGCTCGGTGTTAGGGGCAGATGGGGCATGGGGCATGGGGCATGGGCTGTGAACCAGCCGCTGTTGGCTTGGGGCAGAGCAGAGCTTTGGGAAGTCTGGGCCTGGAGGTGAAGTTCAAAGGCCCAGGGGCAAGGGGGCTGGAGGGCGAAGGAGCTCCTCACCCACCGCATCTCCAGAGCACTTGACACCCACGGAGAAATTCCAGACCCGTGAGCACTGTGGGTGAGGTCCTGATGACCTGTCTTTCGTCACTTCCTTGGCACTTGAGGACACACACACGAGCCTCCTCTGCCCACTCACCCCAGCGGGAAGATGGCAGCTGCAGGAATACTCCTGCCCCGGCCCAGGGGCTCCTCACTCCTCATCAGGAACATGTATTAGGTGGTCAAGGAGAGAGAGAAATAGGAGCCCAGCTGGTCCCACTCTCCAAGTGCCCAGAGCAGCTGAAATCAAAGAGAAAAGGGAAAGGAGAGAAAAACAGAGGAGCCCAAGAAAGGAGATTTCCCCTTCTCCTGCCCCCTGACTCAGGAGCAACCACGGAGCCACCTCGGCGGCAGGCAGAGCTGCAAGGCGTCAGCTTTCCCCCAAATATTTAATCTAAATATTAAGTTTAAAAAACACGCCTACTAATAATTCAGTTATGGGAAAAAAATCAACGATGTGCACCCTAACCAGATCACACTGGGCCGCTGGGAAATCACATTTCAGTCCTCAGAACAGTGCTGGCAAGAGATCTACGAAACACACTGTTTTAATAAACCAGGAGAGAAAAAGAACAAAAACCACAACCCACTGTCCCAAGAGAGGCTGCACAGCAGCAAGAAGGGGAGGGACACCCTGGAAGTAAAGGACATGTGGTGACTGGGAAGAGGAAACCCACAGCTGATCAAGACAGGAGAGGGCACAGAAGGGGTTCCTCCGACCACGCACCCCTCAAACGCCAGCCCCCCCCCCAGCTCTCTGCTTCCTGGGAATCCCCCGGGAAGAAGCTGCCCTGCCCTCCACCTTGACTGGGGGTGTGACCCCAGCCCCCTCCTCCCCTGGTTGTGTCCTAAGACTTACCTACATCTGTTCTTATTCCTCAGGACATAAAGACCCACACCTTATTTTTAAAAACATCAGCTTAGATAGCACGTTAATGACAATTTCACCAAAAAGCCTGAAGTCTACAAACAATACTAACATCCAAGGAGGGTGTGGAAACCTGAATGGCTGCCCTGCACTGCAGGAGCTTGGCATTTTCTGTCCCCGTCAGGGATTGAATGCTGGCCCCTCAGCATTTCTTCATTTCTTCCGAGCTCTTCCTGCACCTCCCCCAGCCTTCTTCTGGTCCCCCCAGCCCCAGCCTCAGTCCCACACAGAGCCAGGGGATGGCCACCTTCCCAGAGGTTTGGAGGGTTGGACACATTCTTGGGCCAAGGACGGGCGACCCATCATGGGTCATGGATAAGCAGGAAGTGCCAACATCAGAGACTTGGGTGGGGCCAGGAAGAGGGCGTCCCCGCCAGCCCTGGGCCTGTTGAACTGCTGTGTGCTTTGGCAAACTATAAGCATGTCCCATTGGCCCAGAGAGGTGCACGGCAGGGGAGGACACTGAGGCACAGAGCCTCCCTGCATGCTGTAACCCATGGGTGGCAAAGCAGGACTGGGACTCCCCAGGCTCCTGGTCAGTGCTGCCCAGTGCCCTACCCAGGGCTCCTGTGCTGTTTCCAGAAGTGTTGCGAGACTTAATGTCACTTCGGAAGCTTGGAAACACTGCTGGTTCCCAGGTGCCCAGACCTGTGGAGCCAGATCCTGCAGGGGATGGTAATCCTCACGGTGGCCAGGGGTGTGGGTGCTCCTGAGGCTCCCATAACACCTCTGCTCCCCGCCGCACTAGGGCAAGGACACCGGGCAGGAGGGGGAGGGAGACCAGCGGGTACCGAGCAGCTACTCCCAGTCCACCCATTCACAGCTTCAGCTCATTTCATTTCTCAGCCATCCTTCCCATTCTGTAATGAACCTTGAAGGCTCAGGCATCTGTAACTGTGAAAAGGGGTTAGGGTCATGCCAGTTCTCACAACGTGGTGAGCTGAATTCTCATCTCCACGTGCCTGAGTCCAAAACCTGTGTGCTTCCTTCTAAACCAAACCATCCGACACACTTCTTTCTGCCCCTGTCTCCTCGCTGTAGCGATGCATGGAGTGCTATCAACAGCCTTTTTTTAATGGGCGGGGGCATACCTCTATTGGTTTTCTAGGACTGCCACAACCAAATAGAACAGCGGAAACTTACTGCCTCATAGCTCTGGAGGCCAGAAGGCCAAGGTCAAGCTGTCAAAGGGCTCGTTCCCTCTGAGACTGTGAGGGAATCTCTTCCAGGCCTCCCTTCTTAGCTTGTACACAGCCGTCTTCATCTTCACGTAGTGTTTTCCCTGTGTGTCTCTTTTGTTGTACAGCGGCTCACTATGTTCCTCGGGTTGCTCTTAAACTCCTGGGCTCAAGCAATCTGCCCAACCTGTCCCAAAGTTTACAGGCGTGAGCCACTGCTCCCAGCCATGGCCAGGGCACCAGTCACAATGGATTAGGGCTTACCCATATAATTTCATTTTAACTTGATCATCTCTGCAAGGACCTTATCTTCAAATACGGTCACATTCTGAGGGCCTCGGGGTTAGGACTGCAACACCAGAATTGGAGGGGACATAATCCAGCCCCTGACGACACCACATATGATAGCAGCCTGTCCGCCTGTAGCATTGTTTTCCAATGAAAGCGTCTTCGAATGCATTCAGAAAGCCTCTCTCTGGGGCCAGGCCTTGCAGAGAATCCTTCAGAAATTGGACATCCCCACCCAAGGCAGTCAATGGGGAGGACGCATTTGGTGCCTCAGTGGCCCCTGGGTCTGCCTCGAAGTCCTCTGTGTTCTTCCTCATTCCCTCTACTCTTTCTCCCCCTTTGGTTGACCTTGAAGCTCATTCCTCGAAGGCCCTGGTGGGAACAGTGAAATGGCAAGAGGAGCCTGTTTTCGTCAGCACCCTCACCCTCTCCAGTGGTCCACTGGAGGCGCCTGTGACCTCCTGACGCTGAGGAGCCTAGAGTGGGCAGCTCTTGGGCCCAGACACCACCTGGATGAGGTCTGTTTTATTATCAATACTCCCCACAGTCATCCGTGGGAGGGCAATGCTTGTATTCCCATTTAATAGATGAATAAACTGAGGCAAGACGAAGTGACTCCACTGAGGCCACATTGCAGTTGAATGGGGAAGCCAGGATTAGAGCTGGCGGCTTCCATGTCAGTGATCTACACATGGATGGCAGAGGTTGCAGAGAGCCATGTAAACGGTGAAGAGGTGACTCGATAGTCCCTTCCATAACAGCTGTTTTGCAAAGTTAAAACACACACACAGTGAAGATCCAGATTTACAGAGGTGAGAGGGAGGGCCATTTACCAGTCAACACATCTCCCCAAATGGCTCTTCGCTTGGGGTTGAGATGCTCCTGACCGGCAGGGCTTGGGGGACAGACATTCTTCCTCCCCCTAGAGCTGGCTCACCCCTGCCCAGGGGATTCTCAGTACCAGGGGCTAGGAGTGGCTTGTCCCATGTGTTTCCCATGAGTTAGTCATGTTTGCTCCTAAAACTTATTGCAATCATGTAATCTAATTAAACAATACAGCAACCAATGAAACAGTGCAAAAAGAAAGAGTGACTGTTTCTATGAAAACTTAGATGAACTACTTTGGAAAGATTCAATAAAGAGCATACCTAAATATATACTTTCAATCTATAACAGAGAGAATGTTTACTGGCCATAGGACCCCTGCAATGCCCATGCCCCGTGAGGACCACACGGTCCCCATCTGTCCCTGGATGTAGTGCAGCGGTTGTCCTCTGGGGTCTCGGCCTCCTGGCTCTGCCCACATCCTGTACAGGATTCCCTGGCTCACAGCCCCTCCCCAGAGCACCCCCTCCTGCATTCCCTGGCTCACCCCCACCCCACAGCACCCCCTCCTGCATTCCCTGGCTCACCCGTGGGCCCCTCTCGGGAACTGCTCCCCCAGCTCCACCGCTTCACGAAGGAGCAGCTTAGCGCTTCCCAAAGCTTCCTCGCCCCACCCCACATACCCCCATGATGTGAGTGCCCTGGCCGCACGATCCCAGGGACCTGTCTCCACACTAAAAGAGGGTCTGAATGAGGGTTCTTCAATGCGGGGGTCACAGCTGGTTTCAGAATCTGATGACTGTGACTGTGCTGCCTACACAGAAAAATGAACCTGAGAGCTACGATTTGCATAAAAATTCGGGATTCAGGGAGCCCCCATAGACTCCAAGAGAGGTCTCTCAATAGGAAAATTTCAAGAAGTGACACCAGGTGTCCTAATCCTCTGAAGCCCAGAATGTGTGTGCGCTGGGGCGGGGGTGCCCTGGAGAAGGTTCAGGCGGCCTTCAGGTGAGAGGGACTCCAGGCCCCTCCAGAGAACATTCCAGAGCCCTGCGCCAACTGCCCTCTCTTCACTCCTCTCAAAGCGGGTCTTGGAAACCCTCAAAAGAGTGTTAAGAAACCATCTTACTAAACAATCGCTCCTCCCGCTTTCTACCGTATGTAAAACCCTTCCTTAGGCTGATATGAACTTTGTGAAAGCACACTGAGAATATTTTCTCTTTGCCTCCCACTCTGAGTTACGTGTTCCACTTCCCCAGACACTCCGAAGTTCAGTAATGCTAAAAACAGCGAAAGATTCTAGAGCCTACAGATGAAGGTTCAGTCAATTCTAACAGACCCTGATGTGTGATGAAATATAACGCAGCCATTTTAAATGATTGAATAATACTTGAAATATAAAAAAAGTTTAAAACGCAAAGCCCACATCACGCTGTGCTCGGTACCACGCCCGCCCGTCTGCACTCAACTGTGGCCACCGCTCAGCCCTGGGCTGGGGCATCCCCTGGGCAGCCCCTGGCAGGGTCCCAGCTCTGGGTGGGTCTGGACAGCCCAAGGTCACGCTGGGGGAGAGACTGCCTTCCTCTCTACGACGCCAAAGCCCAGAGGATGAGTGACCTCCGCTGTGATTCCACAAGACAGACTGCGGAGCCAGCGGAATTTTCAATCAAAAAATTAACATCAACATGTGCTTACCATGGAAAATGCAGGAAAGAAGAAAAGAAAATTAAAATCACCTTTAGTCTTACCAGAGATAAGCAATATTAACACATTGGCGTCTTTCCTTCTAATCGTTTCTTAGAAGCTTGTGTGTGCACGTGTGTGGGCTGGAAAATTGAGGATAACACTGTCCTCCTGCGGGCCTGCTGGGCTCTAGGAGGAGTGTCCTGTGAAGGGCAGGGGGCACATGTGCGCTCACAGGCACACCAACCCCTCTCACTGGTCACATGTTGGGCCCAGCACACCCCCGCTCACTTGATGCTCACCCCCACTGAGGTCAAGCTTCTGAACCCCTTCTTAGAGACAAGGAGACCTGGGGTTGGCCCTGGAGTTCATGTAGTCCCGGACATGACAGAGCCAGAACCGCCCCCACCCCACTCCTGCCCTGCCCCAGCCAGGCCCCGACTCCACTCCAGCTTCTGTGCCTCCTGCAGGCCCAGCTTCCCTGCCCACCGCCCCTCTCTCTGCAGAAATTCACTCACTGGAAGCTGGGCAGACGCAACCCAGGGCCTTGGCCTCCTGGACTTGGGCATGCTCGTGTGTAATGAGGAAGGAAGGGCCTCATTTTAAGCAACAGCTCTTGTGAGAACTCTGTCACGAGTCAGTACCAAGGGGATGGTGAACTGCCATCAGAAACTGCCCCCGAGATCCAGTCACCTCCCACCAGGCCCCTCCTCCAGCACTGGGGTTGTCAACCGAACGTGAGGCTTGGGTGGGGACACAGATCCAAACCGTACAGAGGGGGAAGAGAGCCCCCCAGGAGTGGGCAGGCTGCCCTGGACGTTAAGGAGTCACCCCCACGTCTGCGTCAGTACAGCCAGCCTTAGCAGTGGAAACAGCCACCGACCAGGAAGCTGGGTGAGTTCCTTCCGCAAGGGAGCGGGCAGGAGATACCTCTGGGAGATGACACTGCCCTGCAGAGCAGCAAGTCCTGCCATGCCCTCACTCCGGGGGGGCTGCAAGGGTGACCTCACGGGCCCTGCCTCCCCCCACATCCCGTAGGCTGTGCAGCTCCCCCAGCAACACCTGGAGCTGTCTCCCCAGCCCTGGAATTGCTGGTCCTGTACTGTACCTCCGCCAGCAGAAGTGGCAAGGTGGCCTTGGCCTGGTTCCCTCCAAGCTCACTGGCTCTCTTTTTCTTTTTTCTTTTAAGTTCTGGGATATATGTGCAGAACGTGCAGGTTTGTTACCTAGGTATACGTGTGCCATGGTGGTTTGCTGCACCCATCAACCCGTCATCTATGTTTTAAGCCCTGCATGCGTTAGGGATTTGTCCTAATGTTCTCCCTCTCCTTTCCCCCTAGGTGAGCAGGTCCTGGGCACAGCCACACTCAAAGCAAAGGTGCCCCTGGACAGGTCACTGTCCTCATTGCTCAGGCTGGTTTGAGCTGGGTTCCTGTTACTTGTAACAAATTCCCCGGATTTCCAGGCCTCCGACCACACTCCTGCCTCAGGTTCGGTGCACCCAGCCCACAGCTCTCATCACTTTGCAGCCCATTCACCACTTCCAGCCTCGTCTCGTTTCCTAGCAGGCTGAAATCCAAATGTGTTCACTCTCATGATCTACTACTACCCATGACCTGCTCCTAGTCTCCATCTCCACCAGCGTCACCCATCATTCACTAGATGTGTGCGTGCTACTCGTTGCCGGCACTCAGATCAGAACACATACTGGATGAAGCAGCAAAGAGCCCTGTCTCCTGCGGAAGACAGACACCAAATGGGGAACACAAGAAATAATTATGTAGTATGGGAAAAGATTGTAAGTGCTTTGACAGAAAAGGGGAAGGAAGGAAAGAAGGAAGGGAGGGAGGGAGGAAGGGAAAAAAGGAAAGAAAAGAAAATCTCCCTTCTCTAAAAACAAAAATCCTGGCTTCCAGCAGCACTGATGCATCTTGTATTTGCGCAACCCTACAAGACAGAAAATCATTACAGAATTGCTGTCCTGCCCCCACAGTGAAAGCAAACCCACAAGTCAGGTTCAATATTTATTTGCAGGTGTTTTTGTCTGCAGGTCAAGGATTGCAGTCATGTTCTGTGTTCAGTGTTACCAGGGTTAGTTTCTGTTGTGGTGGGGGGGTTCTGTGTTTAGTGTTACTAGAGTTAGCTTCTGTTGTGGTGATGGGGCGTTCCGTGTTCTGTGTTCCTAGGGTTAGCTTCTGTTTTGGTGGTGGGGGGTTCTGTGTTCTGTGTTACTAGGTTTAGCTTCTGTTGTGGTGGTGGGGGGGTTCCATGTTCAGTGTTACCAGGGTTCGTTTCTCTTGTAGTGGTGGGGGATTCCGTGTTCAGTGTTACTAGGGTTAGTTTCTATTGTGGTGGTGGGGGGTTCCGTGTTCAGTGTTACTAGGGTTAGTTTCTATTGTGGTGGGGGGTTCCGTGTTCAGCGTTACTAGGTTTACCTTCTGTTGTGGTGGTGGGGGTTCCGTGTTCAGTGTTACTAGGGTTAGCTTCTGTTGTGGGGCTACGAGGTTCCGTGTTCAATGTTACTAGGGTTAGTTTCTGTTGTGGTGGTGTGGGGTTCCGTGTTCAGTGTTACTAGGGTTAGCTTCTGTTGTGGTGGTTGGGGGTTCCGTGTTCAGTGTTACTAGGGTTAGCTTCTGTTGTGGGGCTACGAGGTTCCGTGTTCAGTGTTACTAGGGTTAGTTTCTGTTGTGGTGGTGGGGGGTTCCATGTTCAGCGTTACTAGGGTTAGCTTCTGTTGTGGTGGTGGGGGGTTCCATGTTCAGTGTTACTAGGGTTAGCTTCTGTTGTGGTGGTTGGGTGTTCCGTGTTCAGTGTTACTAGGGTTAGCTTCTGTTGTGGTGGTTGGGTGTTCCGTGTTCTGTGTTCCTAGGGTTAGCTTCTGTTGTGGTGGTGGGGGGTTCCATGTTCTGTGTTACTAGGGTTAGCTTCTGTTGTGGTGGTGTGGGGGTTCCATGTTCAGTGTTACTAGGGTTAGCTTCTGTTGTGGTGGTGGGGGGTTCCGTGTTCTGTGTTACTAGGGTTAGCTTCTGTTGTGGTGTGGGGGTTCCATGTTCAGTGTTACTAGGGTTAGCTTCTGTTGTGGTGGTGGGGGGTTCCGTGTTCTGTGTTACTAGGGTTAGCTTCTGTCGTGGTGTGGGGTTCCATGTTCAGCGTTACTAGGGTTAGCTTCTGTTGTGGTGGTGTGGGGGTTCCGTGTTCTGTGTTACTAGGGTTAGCTTCTGTTGCTGTGGTGGGGGTTCCGTGTTCAGCGTTACTAGGGTTAGCTTCTGTTGTGGTGGTGTGGCGGTTCCGTGTTCAGTGTTACTAGGGTTAGCTTCTGTTGTGGTGGTGGGGGTTCCGTGTTCTGTGTTACTAGGGTTAGCTTCTGTTGTGGTGTGGGGGTTCCATGTTCAGTGTTACTAGGGTTAGCTTCTGTTGTGGTGGTGGGGGGTTCCGTGTTCTGTGTTACTAGGGTTAGCTTCTGTCGTGGTATGGGGTTCCATGTTCAGCGTTACTAGGGTTAACTTCTGTTGTGGTGGTGTGGGGGTTCCGTGTTCTGTGTTACTAGGGTTAGCTTCTGTTGCTGTGGTGGGGGTTCCGTGTTCAGCGTTACTAGGGTTAGCTTCTGTTGTGGTGGTGTGGCGGTTCCGTGTTCAGTGTTACTAGGGTTAGCTTCTGTTGTGGTGGTGGGGGGTTCCGTGTTCTGTGTTACTAGGGTTAGCTTCTGTTGTGGTGTGGGGGTTCCATGTTCAGTGTTACTAGGGTTAGCTTCTGTTGTGGTGGTGGGGGTTCCGTGTTCTGTGTTACTAGGGTTAGCTTCTGTCGTGGTATGGGGTTCCATGTTCAGCGTTACTAGGGTTAACTTCTGTTGTGGTGGTGTGGGGGTTCCGTGTTCTGTGTTACTAGGGTTAGCTTCTGTTGCTGTGGTGGGGGGTTCCGTGTTCAGCGTTACTAGGGTTAGCTTCTGTTGTGGTGGTGTGGCGGTTCCGTGTTCAGTGTTACTAGGGTTAGCTTCTGTTGTGGTGGTGTGGGGGTTCCATGTTCAGTGTTACTAGGGTTAGCTTCTGTTGTGGTGGTGTGGGGGTTCCATGTTCAGTGTTACTAGGGTTAGTTTATGTTGCTGTGGTGGGGGTTTCCATGTTCAGCGTTACTAGGGTTAGTTTACGTTGCTTGGTTGGGTTGGTTTATTGGTTTGGTTTTGGTGAGGTCATGTCATTATCTGAAATACAATTACCTCATATTTCCCATAGCCTCTGATAAATGTTGATAGTAAATCCGTCTCTGGACCAGCTGGTTGCATGTTCTCCCTGCTAGCCCCAGAGCACACTGAAGGCAGGTGTTTATTATCTTATTCATCTTTGTTTCCTTAACACCAATCAGAGTTTCTGTCCTAGAGTAGGTGCACCGTCAATATTTGTTAAATTCAACCACTGAACCTAAAGAGTTTTTGGACAACTTCTTTGCAAAATCCATGTAAATGCCATAATAAACAATTTGCCTATACATTCATAGACTAGCATGACCCAAACTGCAGCACTTACTTCATGAATAATTCAGACGTATGAAGAGGAGATTTTTAACTCGTAATTTAGAATCCCACCTACGTCCCCTGGGGAGGGGCCAGGGCTGCTCTCCAGTGCCCACCTCATGCGCTGTGGAGAACATGTGAGGCTCACCCACCTCCGAAGGGGTGCAGCGCTCCCTCCGCCTCAGGCAGGGCACTCCCTCCCCCACGCACGGGCAACTGTTCACTCGGAGATGGTGTTAGGGACTTTTGGGGATCTGGGAATCCTGGATGCTCATGGGAAGAGTGCTAGGCTTCTGGATGCCTTCCATGGTGGCTCCAGACAAAGTCGTGGATGCAGTGGTCAAAAGATCTGCAATCATCATGGGTTGAGTAGAGCTACCCAGAGCACTGACAGCATAGGGAAAACGCTGAGCAAAACACATGGGCAGGTGCCCGCTCTTAAAGCAGTCAGCAAGTCTTTACTGAGGTCCTGGCGGCTCGGATCCTACACTGGATATACATAACAGAGGGAGGCACGCATTTGGAAGGATTTCTCAGCCGCAGACCAAGCCATGCATAGTGCTCAGTGAGAGACTGACATCCAGGAGCACAGAGCAAGGTGCAGCGGTGGGGGAAAGGAGGCTGGACTTGGGAATGACTTTCAACTGCCCGGATAGGTGCCCGGCTGGATGTCAGGGACAGAGAGGAAGGCCCAGGTGGGGAACACTCAGGGCTTCCAGTGTGGCAGGCTGCTCCGCTCACCTGGACCCCAAGGGTCCTGGAGAAAGGGCCTATTTGATGGGCAGCAGAATGAGCCGCTCAGAAATAGGAGAGAGAAGACACAGTTTCAGACCTGAGGCAGCGCAGACCTATTTGGAAAGAGGAAATACACAGATGGAGCCCCTAAAATCAGTCAGGTGAAAGGAAAGAAAATCTCAGGACCTCGTTCACTCTGCCAAAGGGAAAAGCTAAGCTGGGAGCTGAGGCGTGCACGCGCTGCCTTTCCTTCTGCTCCAGAGCAAATCGCGGCAGAGAGCAGGCCAGGGGTCTCCGCAGGGAGCTGCTGTGCTGCTGACTTTATCTCATGCAAAGATGTGCTGAGCACGAGACAAACACATAATGGATGATTCCTGAACCATAATGGATGATTCTTTTCAGGGCAATGCGTGGATTCAGTCATGTGACCATACCCTCTCCTCTTCCCCCAGTGCCTGCTTTTCCCCTTTCAGTATCAAAGCTCAAGACCCTCTTTGGAAAAATTGGATCACAGGTTGTTCCTGTGGTTTTGTGTTCCTTTTCCCCGGCACATCCTTAATGTTGGCAGAATAAACTTCTAAATTGATTGAGGCCTGTCCCCAGTATTTTTGGTTTACAGCTACAAAAGGTGACTGGCATGAGGGCTGAGATAAATGACAAGAAATATATCAGAAAGACATGGTGTTCAACCTGGGAGCCTTCCCCGCAGTGGGGGGAGGCTCAAGCCAGGCTTTAAAGAACATGAAGGATGGCCAGGAGAATATCCCCAAACGAGAAGGCAAATACGCGGAAACACAAGCCTCTCCATCAGAAATTCTGTTTTAAGATAAAACACTGGTGGAGGTGGACAGAAAGAACCAGAGAGGGATGAGAGGAAGGGAGAGAAATAGACACAGAAGAGAAAAGAAAGGAGAGAGGAGGAAAGAGAGGGAGAGTAACAGCAGGGAGAGAGAAGAGAGGGAGAAACGTTTCCTTTTCTTGGGGACAGACCACTTAGGAAAACAATTGAAATCTGTTCCAGGAAGCGCCCTCCTATTTCCTTTCTGCTTCTCTAATAATCTAAAGCGTCACGTCAGGTTGTTTGCATAGCTCTAGTTGCTCAGGTTAGTTTATTTAATTAAAGTGGTGATTTCAGGCCCCACCAGGAGTGAATTAGAACTGTCTCCTTGCTACTCTCCAAATCCCCATCAAGGTGACTCTCTCCGCCCGACCCTGGAGGCTATTTTTATCCTCTTGTTCTTGGTGTGATTAGTAAAGGCAATTAAGCAGCTGGATCAAAGCTCAGGGCTCACGCCTTTTAGATGTTCCTTAACAACCCTGGCAGGGTTTGCAGGAATGAGCCTGGGCGGGAGGCAAGCATGGCTATGAATAAACATCACCTGAGCAGGCGGAGGCTGCTGGGGAGACAGGAGCAGGAGGCTGTCCAGGGAGGGGCTGGGGGGCAGGGAGCCCCATCCCGCTGCTCTGAGGTGCCTCCTCCTGAGAGGACAAATTCTTCTGGGTTTAATAAAGAACCTCTCTCTTCTGTCTTAATTTAGTGAGAGACACGCCCCTTCTGTTGTCCTGCAGCCATAAATTGAAGGCACCTGCAGATCCCTGAGGCCCACCCTATATTTTGCTGTGGTCTGTCTTAAAAAATAGAAGTGTTCTGCATTTTAAAAAAGAATTCCTGAGACATAAGGACCAGTCAGTATTTGTAGGCTATAGAACAAACAAACCAGGTGAGCCTCATTTTCCCATTGAACCTGCGTGGGGGATGTGGAGGTGTGAGGGTTCCATGGGCATGCCGCAGCAGGGGAGCTCCCAGGAGGAAAGAGGGTGAACCTGAAAGTCAGAGTGCCCTGCACAGATGGGTGGGGACCGCACTCTTGCCAGGTCCACAGCTGGTGGGCACCAGACCCTGGCCGGGACCCCGGGCTCACACCCCAGGCTCGATGCCATGTCATGTTCCACCAGCTGCCCCGCAGCTGATGCCACAGGGAAGGAGGGGGCTGGGAAGCAGTGGCATTTGGAAGTCAGTTTCCACAAGGGCTATTTAAGTGCATGGATTTCCCCTCCCAGGGATTTCCTTCTTCCCAGACCTTGGGGGCCTTCATCTCCAGCCTCTCGGAAGAAATAAATTCTTAGAAATACAGGATTCACACACAGCCTGCCACAAGTCCGTGCCACGGTGTAAGTATAAGCAGCTATGAAGACAGAGTGAACTCCAAACCTGATGTATGACCCGCTTGAGCCTCGCCCACGGCATCTATGGAGCACATGAAACCTCCCTGCCGTCCAGAAGCACAGACGGGGAGGTGTATCCCAGCAACCACACAAGGAACAAAGAGCAGAGAATTCTCTCCCATCCAGAGGCTTCCAGTGAGGGGCACTGGCTCCCATGGAGGTGACAGAGAGGCCATGTCGGCTGCCTGCTGAGATGGCCCTGGGAGCCTCATGGAGCAGAGCAGCTGATCCAATCAGGGCACCTGCCTCAGGCCTGCCACACCTGGAAGGTCATTGCGGGAGGGGGCTTGTTCAGGCTCTGATGACCCTGTCAGACAGAGAGCCCAAGAGAAACAGAGACACAGAGAGAAGCAGAGACAGAGACAGGCCAGCAGAGAGACAGAGAAAGAAAAATACAGAAAGACAGAGATAGAGAGAGACAGAGATAGAGAGAAGCAGAGACAGAGAGACCAAGAGAGAAAAGATACAGAGAGACAGGGACAGATACAGAGAGAGTCAGAGTGAGAGAGAGAGGCCAAGGGAGAGACCCAGAGAGAGAAATAAAGAGAGAGACAGACTGAGAGAGATACAAACAGACAGAAATAGAGAGCCACGCGTGTCTCCCAGGCCGCCGTCCCGCCCAGCGCCAGGCCTGGCTGCGGTCCTGCCCCGGTGTCTAGAGAGCCCTCCTCTGGCCTCGGGCTGTCTCCACCGAGCCATGTGCTAAGCGTCGGCTCCTGGGAGCCAAGGCGCCTCCTCACACCTGCAGTGAGGGCTGAGGAAGTTGTGGGCGGTGGTAAGCCAGCGACACAGCCGGCTGGCATCAGGCCTGGGGTGACAAGGCGCATGGCACGGCCTGGACAGCGCTGTGCAGAGGATGGACGCTCAGGAGACAAGGTCAGAGGTGGTGGGGCCCTGCCGCAGAGAGCACCGAGGGGAGGAGCTGGGGCTTCGTTTTGCAGAGTGAGAATGGAGGCCATGACACCAAGCCTCACGCACCCCCAGCCATGCTAGCCTCATCAACAGCCCCAATGCTGCCCCGGGAATCGCCCATGCTTCTCACAAGCTCCCCCGCCAGCCCTGGGTGCAGGGGACACGGAGGCAGGCCCTGTCCTGGGAGGCATGGAGCCTGCTAAGAGCTGGCTTTGGCGGGAGCTTCAGCCCATGGTGGAGCAGTGACTGGCTGAGGGAATTAAAGAGCCTCATGCCTGTCCTGGTCAGTTTCCGTGGCGGGGTGGCGGGGGCCTGGTCAGCTTCCGTGACAGGGTGGCGGGGGCAGCACAGCCAACTCACGTCGCCAGTGGTTCATGCTCTGGGACGTTTGCCGGCCTGCTCTGTGAGCTGCGTGAGCCTCCTGAGGGGCCCCAGCACCTCCCAGCTGATGCCCCCACCTGCAGCCCCCAGGACACCTCTCTCCTGCAGGCTCAGGTCCTGCTGCAGCCCGTGCTCCCAGCCTCCGCCAGTGCTCACCCGTTTTCTCCCACAGGTGTTTTTCCCAATAAAATCTGTGCGTCTCTCATCCTGTCTTGGTGTCTGCTTCTCGGGAGACACAGAGTCTCACACGGGAAACGTGTTGTCAGCTGTGGGGGCGGGCGGGGGGAGGTCATTGCCATGAGCCATGCCAGGGCCAGAGAAAGGAGCGGGGGTGCCCTGCGGCAGGAGACGGCAGCTGGGTGGGAATTGGCAGGGGGATGGCCACCTTTCTCCCAGGGTTTGTGACCATGTCTGCAGATGGGCTGGATGGTCACTAGCAGGTCACTATCAAGACATTAGACTCTGCAAAGCACAAGGCTCTCCTCATAAGAACTCAGTAATTAGAGGTCATGTGTGGGAACAGTGCCGTTCATGAAAATTAATCAGCGTTTGCTATGGAAAGGGTCTGGCCAAAGTGCCCACAGGATGCAGAAGGGGTGCGTGATTAGCACAGGAGGGTGCCTGTGCCTCCTTCCCAAGCTCCAGGGACACTTTCTGCAGCATGTGGCTACAGATGGAGTTTTTGGGGAACCAAGTGTGATTTCGATTTGCTTGGGTAGCTCACCACTTAGAAGAGCCCTGCAGTTTCAACCAGCCCTTTAGAAATGCAGACAGTGTGGGAATTCCAGTGAGAAGGCCCTGAGGAGGGCGTGTGGGTACAGGGTCCCTTGGGCTTGATAAGGGGAGGGACAAGGGACAGAAGCACAGGCAGAGGCGGCATCAGGGATTGGAGTGGGGGCTGTGGCCTCCGTACACAGAGGAGGAAGAGCTGAGCAGAGTGAGTCCCTGTGCACATCCTGCTCGAAGGATCAGAGCACTGACCCCCGGGGAACAGGGTTTTGAGAGACTCCAAGGGAAGGGCTGGTTGCATGACAAAGAAGTGGCAGGAAGAGGTTATGGTCCCTGTTGGAGCCGCGTTGCGTCTGCAAGGCTGGGCACTGGAGAATTCTGCACTGGGTGGAGTGAGCGTGATGACCCAGGGCTTGGGCCACTGTCCTGGGTCTGGAGGCTGCCACAAAGCACCATTGTCTTGGTGCCCACTGCTCCTAGGGCCTGGGTGTCACTCGTGCCACACATCTCTGTCTGGACAAGGAATTTGCCCAAGGGACCTCCCTGAGACCAGAGGGAAGGAGGGAGAAGAGTTCTGACCCCAGCCTTGCCCCCCACCTTCCAGCTCTGTCCTAGGTCTGCCAGCTGAGCTGTCCCATCACAGAGCCCCGGGGCCCCAGATCACATGTGGGAGACCAGCAGTAAGTCAGAGGACCAACCGCTCAGTGGCACACCGCCTCTCCCGCCATTCCTCCGGATGGGGAAAAATCACATCCGTTCACTTCCACCAGGGCTGCTGAGAAGCTCAGGGAAGCCAGGCGTAGTGAGCAATGGCTGGAGGAGGAGATACCGTGACAGCTATGCCCACATGGCAGCTGGCAGTGTCTCCCTCCTCCCATGGGGCCCATCAGTGATGCCTGTCCCAAGAAAGAGGACATGGCATCTAGGCCAGCCAAGGGGAGAAGGGAGGAACAATGAACCAGGGGCTCCGGGAGCCCAGAAGAGCTGAGACCACAGCAGTCCTGGAGCCCTACGTGGCAGGATGTCAGGCTAAGGGCAGACATGACCTACAGAAGGAAACTTGGAAGAAGAAAGATAACTATGAGGTGAGCTTCCAGAGGCTCGGCATGCGCCACTCCTGATAATAACAATAGCAGCAACCACCACCTAACGTGCTCACACACGGGACGCCCCACTGTCCAAGCTCCTCAGACGTACAATTCCTTCTTCCAAAGCCCCAGCCTCATTCTGCCCTGGAGGCCACAGGAAAGTGCCTCTGATGGGGATGGCTCAGCAGCAGATGCCTGGGAATCCAAGATCGCAGTGTGGTGAGGGCTCTCCCTGGTTGCGGGGCGCCTCCTCACTGTGTCCTCACCTGGCCGTTCCTCCGCACACAGGAGGGAAGCAAGCAATGGTGTCTCCTTCACTCCTTATAAAGACACAATTCTACAGGGTAGGGGCCTCCCCTGTTACCTCACTTAGCCTCTGTCCCCTCCCTACAGGCCCTGTCTCCATGCCCTGTCACACTGGGTTAGGGTTCACCAGACGAGTACTGGGGGGGATGCCATCCAACCTCTAACAGCCCGCTGAAGAGAGGCACCATCCTATTATCCAGCCCATTTTACAGGTGAGGACCTGAGGCACAAGCCATGGTTTCTTACCTAAGAAAGTGGCAGAGCCAGAACTCAAACTAAGGCTGTTTCTGTATTAAAAATAAATAGCTTATAATATCCAGAAGAGTGAGCTCTCATGGCAAGAGGTTAAGTGTCAGTTTGGCTCAGAAGGGAGAGGTCCTGTGCGTATCTTCCTGTCCTGCTTCTTGCACTTTCCAGCCTTCCTATCTTTGCTAGGGCAGCTCCCTCCTGCTGGAAGGTTCTTCTTGATCATCTCTTCTCATTAGAATCTCTTTGTCCTTCAAGACCATCTCAAGTGCTGCCTCCTCCAAGAAGTCCTCCTGATCACTCCTGACAGAAGTCACCTCCTCTATCGCCCAGAGGGTATTCTATCATAACATTCCCCACCTGCAGAGAGGAATTCTGCATGTACGGATGGAAAGTGCTTGTTACGATACTGGGAGGTGAGGTGCTTCATGAGTTACCAGCCTGCTAAGGTTGCATGTTGTCTCCTGACCTCAAGAGACTGTTTTATACGCAGAACAGTAGACCCCTGATGATGTGAGCACCACGGGAACCCTCATTCCATGCAGACGGCAGGCCTGAGAGCACACATCAGTGTCACTGGTCTAAGCCTCTTGGCATCTGCTACAGTAAACGCATTTTCATGGGAACACAGGCGGGGCCATTTGCTCAGGCATTACCCATGTCTGCTTCTGCACTATAGCAGCAGAGCCGCAGTCACAGAGCCTCCAGTATTCCCTGTCTGGCCCTTTCCTGAAGTTTACCTGCCCCTGCGGGTCTGATTCCACGATGCCGGCTCCTGTGCTCCCAGCAGACCCACGCAGCTCGCCTCCTCCCACGGAGGGAACCCTGCAATTATCGGAGGAGGGAGCGTCATCTGACCAACACGCTGAGGAATGCCAGCCGTCCACAGGCTGCCATCTGATCTCTTACTCACAGAGGAATCCTTTGTGGGTGTCAGAGTCATGGACCTTCATAAAAACAGTCAAATTCTTGTTATCTTGGCTTACCTTATGAAACACAACCTAAACCACGTCAGTCTTGAACGCTGTCTCATAGAAACTTGTGGACGGATTTTATTATGTATTTAAAATGATAAAATGGAAGGTGTGGCATGTTAGATAACTCTGCATCAGCTATAGACTGTCACTTTTTTTTTGAGACAGAGTCTCACTCTGTCACGCAGGCTGGAGTACGGTGGCATAATCTCGGCTCACTGCAACCTCTGCCTCCTGGGTTCAAGTGACTCTCCTGCCTCAGTGGGTTCAAGTGACTCTCCTGCCTCAGTCTCCCAAATAGCTGGGATTACAGGCGTGCACCACCACGCCCGGCTAGTTTTTGCATTTTTAGTAGAGACGAGGTTTTGCCATGTTGGCCAGGCTGGTCTCAAACGCCCACCTCGGCCTCCCAGAGTGCTGGGATTACAGGTGTGAGCCACTGCACCTGGCCTAGACTGTCACTTTCACGTGTGGTTGCCAAAAAGCCTCAGTCAGAAAGAATATGTAGATTTACCTAAAGGGCCAGGAAAGGGGCCTGTTGAGGTAAATGATGGCCCTCCCACAGGACTGTTCGCCGCACAGCCGTTACAAATCATGCTGAGGAAGGTTTCTTTGACCAGGAAAATATGTATGAATCAGGTGGAAAAGGTTAGAAAAGATCCTATTCACAAGCAGAAGAAAGAAAATGTGGACTTTACAAGGTCATTAGGCAGAGCAGGGGCTTTGTGAACATGCTCGACCCCTTCGTGGCTCTAAGAACAGCTATTCCGTCTCCCACTCCATCGCAAAAATTGCACTCAGGATCTGCTGCCGGCAGCACCCCACAGGTCACCATGCACTGCTGTTTCTTACACCGGCTTTATGTGAACCTCAATCCAAGCTTCAGGCGTGAGTGCCCCGAGGACCGAGGTGCTGCGTTAGACTCTCCTGAGCACTGTCTGAAGGAGATGGACCCACCAGGCCTCCCAGGTTTCCATCTTGGCAGCGGCCGTCCATCTGGCGGGCCTGTCCATGTCCATGTCCATGTCCGTGCATGGGCAGTTCTGAAGCTTCATCACGTGTAAGAATCATGGGGGAAAATGCAGCTTCCCTGGCCCCTGCTACCAGGGACTCTGATTCTGAGGGACCGGACTGGAAGCAGAGTTCTTCCTTGTTAGCAAGCCCCCTGGATTCAGATGCTAGTGGCCTAGTGACCGCCCAGGAGACACTGCTGAGGGGCAGCAGCTCCCACGCGCAGGCCAGAGGGGTCTCGCTCTCGATGCATTTCCGCATTTCTGCTGTTGGACTCATGCATTTCCGCGTTTCTGCTGTTGGACTCATTCTTTTGTGGAAACCGCAGCCTCGACTGGTCCCCATCACTGAACCAGAATCCATAGGCTCAGACGAGGCCTAAACAAAGACACACCAGTTTCATCCACCCCCACAGCACAGAATTTTCTTAGTTTTAACCAGAGCTGACTCACTGGGGATATCTCCAGAGCAAGGAATTAAACGCCTGACCAGAGCCTCAAAGTCGGGGGACGGAGGCCTCCGCCCCTGGCCATGCACTGCAACTGCTCTGGCCAAGCCACGCGACGTGACCGTCCTGACCAGTAGGAACCCATACGGTTGCTGTCTGTGGTGGAGGGAGCGGTGGCCCCAGAGACACCCATGTCGGGATCCCTGGAAGATGGGAATGTGTCAGGTTCCACGGCGGAGGATGACAGTTGCTCATCGGTGGCCTTGAGACCAGAGACGATCCTCGATCATCCCGTGGGCGAGTGTCATCCCAGGTGCTTCTGATGAGGAGGAAGGGCTGTGCTGCAAGGAGCAGTCAGAAAGACGCTGCTGGGGGCTGCAAAACAGAAGGGGCCCGAGCCCAGGGAGTTGGTGCCCTCCAAGCTGGAAAAGGCAAGAAAACACGGGCTCCCCTGGGGCCCCCCCGCAGGATCCAGCATGCTGACACCTGGCCACAGCCCAGTGAGATCTACAGTGGACTTCTGAACTACAGAACTGTCAGGTAATAAGTGTGTGTTTTCTTAAGCCACTAAGTTTGTGGTGATTTACCGTAACAGCAGCAAAAGAAAACTCACACAGCCCTTGCTCGCTGGAGGACCTGCTGCAAAGCTGGGAGGGGGAAGGAGGCAGGAGGCTTCACTCCGTCCGTCTTCACATTTAGTGGTTCCTTGTTGATTTCTGTCCTTACTGATCACAGTATTTGAGGTAATGTGCGATCAAAGTGCTTTTTTGCTGAAGACCTGTGTCTTCTGGCCAGTCTATAGTGACCCAGCAGAATGAGAGCAGTAATGTTATTAATGGCAGAAGTTAGCAATGTTCTTGAATGCTTTCACAGAGCAGACAAGCAGAGACATCTTAGTCTTCGTGCCAGAGTCGAGATGAGGCAGTATCTTCAACCGTGTATTAAGGTGCCTTCGCGTCGTCCACGATCAACGCCTCCTTTGAAGGCTCTTTCCCCCAGCAGGTGAGTAAGCAGCTCACAAGGACTGGGTGCTCAAAGCCTGCAAAGGGGCAGAGCCAGGCTGTAAACCCAGGCCCTGCACACGGCTCTCACCACACCCGGAGCTTCGGTGCCTCTAATCAACCAACATTTCAGTTCCTGCCATTAAAAACGGGTCTTACAGGACTTGAAAGCGTAGATAATTCAGACATTTGCTTGGTCAGTCTTCTATCATGGAATGTGATGAAGTCAACTTCAGAACAACAAACTGGTGTCTGAATTATCACACATTCTGAAACTGGAGAAGTCCGGTGGAAAGAGATTTGCCTAGTGAAGGTAATTCCCGCTGTGTGACCCACAGGGCTTGTCTAGGAAGTTCCAGCAGGAAGGACTTTGCCGCTCTCCCACACGGCTTATTTTCTCGCAGAATTACTTCAGCCTGCCAGCCAAACGCTTCCCAGACGTTTCACCAAATGAGAAGAGAAAGCAAAACAAACAAAAAGCTTTCTTTAAGTGGCTTTGAACTTTGCACTAGAAGATCCAAATTCATTGGCTTCAGCACTAAAATTGTCTCCAAGACATCCCTGTTAGGTTCTGTAACTAAATTGCCCACTAATGACATTTACGCTCTTTCTGTAATGAAGAAAATCTGAGCTGTTTGCAAGGCTACGGCGGGGCAGGCAAGCAGAGCTGGTTTCTGGTGCAGACACAGCTCAGAGCCAAGCTTCAAAAGGACAGGTCTGCTTGGGTGTTTGGAGACGTGCAGCTGCGTCAGCGTGGACCCTGGGTGGTGCTGGACTGTACATAATTTGAGGGAACTCACAGCACATTAAGGAGGCTGGGAATGCCAGGGGTCTGGTGGGCCTGATGACCTCTCAGCCACTATTCAGCCTGACCCAGGATAGGCCTCCACCTTCCCATGGCACTCAACTTCTCACTCAGCAGAGAAACGCAGCTTCAGCCAACATGGCAGCACCACATGCCCACACATGCCTAGCGTGTTACATCTTGGTCATAAATTAGATCCTTAAATAAAAATGTAAGCATTAAAAAACATGGCGTCACCTCAAAACACCTAGAAGGTAATCTTGGCAAACGTGCTGTCAGCCAAACAGCCTGCTGACAGGGAGCCCTTTTGTGGCTGTTACCCCGTTTGATTTTTAGAACAACCCCAGCAGGCAGCTGTGGTGTGGGCGTGAGCCAGGGCTCCACTGGAGAGCACCGAACTGCAAGGAACTGGGGCGAGAACCTTAACCCTCCAGCAAGGTGACCATAGGAGAACCCATGAGAATGACAGCTGGGAGACTGTAGCCCACGTCCCTGCTCTGCCCCTTCATCCCCCAGACCTGGCTTCCTCATCTGTGAAATACATGGAGACCTATGGTCGTGCAGACACAGCATCAGCACACTGCTTCTCAACTTTTATTGCAGGTTTTTTAAAAGGCAACATTCCAGACCCCACGTCCAGGGGTTTTGATGACTATTGAGATGAAACCTAGAAATCCACATGTTAGCAAGTTTGTAGGCACTTCTGACACAGGCGGTTTGGACTATCGTCAAAACCTGGAAACCTTGCAGAGCAAAAGTAACGTGATTAATGATTAAACTGGGGCAGCAGCATAGCCTGGGGCTGACGTCAGCAAGCCTCGATGGAAGATCACGCGGCGGCCAGCCGTGCTGTCAGAAGACAATCCTTCGTGTCACTGGAGGAATGGCATTGGCCGATCTGGTCAGGGATTGGACTTGCGCCCTTCATAAACATTGGAAGAGGCTTTACTGCCAGCTGCGGATTAAAACTCAGAGGCCGGAGATCAGGTTACTGTTCTTCCCCATGAGTGCAAATTCTTTTCCCATGCCTCATTTGGCTCCGATAGGCCAATTCTTTTAAGGATCAAAGTCCCTCACTCTCCTTCTTTATTATTACCCTGTTTCCTAAAAGAATTAGAAGCTACAGCAAATTTGAATCACTGTTTATCATCCTAAGATGCCGCTCTTTAGTCTCTCTTTGGGGCAGTGTCCAATATCCATTCTGCCTGTCTGCTCAGTAGGAAGAACCAGGTTTGAGCTCTCTCTGTGGCCATCTGGAATCGAGATTCTAGGTCCTAGCCTCTCATGCAGTGAACTGTGGCCACGTCGGAGTTCAGGACATGGGATGGAAGTAGGCTTGGCCTGTGCGCCTTCTTGGAAGCACTCCAAAAGGAAAGGGCATAATCTTTCTTGCCCTCCTTCCTCCCTGCTGGCTAAAGAGGAATGCAATAGTCGGCACTCTGGCAGCTCTCCTGGGCTATGAAGCAACCTTGGGAATGGAAGCCAAGCGTGATGGAACAGAAGGCTAAGGAGGAACCCAGTTCCCTGCCCCAGGGGCACATTTCAGCCAAGCGTCCGGTGTTTCGGGCCTCCCAACTCCGACAGAGAGGTCTTCTGTCCTTTCCACACTGCTGTTTGTTGGAATTCCTCTTTGCTTGCTGTCATAATTGATTCTGACAAACACACTTTGCCTGTTCCCTCCTCTGTCAGCTGAGGCTGGGGGAACAAAACAGAAAATCAGGATGCTGCTGGGAGAGCGGGGAGATACTGGGGTGGTGGTAGAGAGAGACCCAATGGGGCAGGTTCCCAGATTTCCTTTTCTCCATGATTCCATTCATCAGCCATGCATGAGGTATCTGTTAAATACGCTGAGTCACTGGTGATGAAGGCACTTCATAAACTCAACGCTTTTTGCAAATGTACCCACTGTCTCTCTCAACAGCTATGAAAGGTAGCCCAGCAGTGACGATGAATGCATTGGGCACTGAGATGAGGCTCCCTGTCCACCGCCAGCGGGCATGTGCTCAGCGTCATGCTGTGCCTGGAGAATGCCAGGCCACCATGCAAGCGTCTGAAGGAGGCAAGGCGACTCCACCCCATCACCTCTGGGCCCAGCGTCACCAGTACCCCCACAAGCATGGCTCCTGCAGTGACCCCAGGCTTGTCACCACCTCAAACGACCCCACCGCTGAAGCCATCAGTGCTAACTTCACCACGTGCTTCTAGGCCTAGCAAGGCCCCCAGCACCCCCTCAGCCCGCTCCAGCCTCACTTCCTCTCCAGCCCCTCCCAGAGTCCCCCGCCCAGCTCCAAGGGCTCTCCTGCACCCGCCCTGCGCACACCTCCAAGCCACACAGGTCCGTTCCTGCACCTGCCCACCTGACACCACCTTACCCTGGTGTCCCCAGAACTCCTAGAGAAAGCTGCAGTCACGTGGGCACCGCTGCCCTCCCTGCTCCAGCCCAGGGCTCACGGAGCCCAGCAGTGCTGCCAGCATCCTCAGAGAGCCCATCTCCCCTCCCGCTCCAGGCTGCCAGGCCTCTACCCTCTTTAGCCGGAGTAACAGGGCTTCCCACCGTGCACAGAGCTAATGAGAAAGCCAGAGCGGAGCCCACGTTCAGCCTTCGTACGCCTCTCCCTTTTTGTCCCTGTGTCTACCTCTGTCTCTCTGTCTCTGTCCATCTCTGTCCCTCTCTGTTCCTCTCTGTCTCTGTGTCTGTTTCTCTCTCTCTGCCTCTGCCTCTATGTTTCTTTGTCTCTTTCTGTCTCTGTCACTCACACACCCTCCTCCACCCCACCCCATCTGTGCCCCTCACCCCTCAGTGGCCCGGGCTACCCCCTCCTACCTGCTGGGTCCTGTCTCACTTCCTCCAAGGCCTTGATCCAGTGATTCTCTTTTAACTCCAGCCTCTCCCTTTCAATTTATTATTTTTAATAAGAGGAGAAATATTCTCAAGACTCTAATCTTAAAAAGGAAAGAAGAAATTCTAACCTAGAAATACATCCCCCTAACGTGGCCCTGTGACTCCCTCCCAGCACAGGCAGCCAATCCTCCAGAAACTACCCCCTGAGGTGCAGCATCTTCTTGTCCCTGGTTTCCTGTCTCTTAAAATCTTCCCCCCCAAGGGAGCCAGGGTGCTGCTGGGTGCCTGTCTAATGTGCTTTCTCAGTGGCATGAGATGGACAGGCGCCCTCCCCTGAGGGCAGGCTCCTCTGTGACCGAGTCTCTCCGGCTTCTCGTCCTGTTTCACCACCTGCTCTCCTGGCTCTGTCCTCCCGCATTCCCTGAAAGCAGAGCCTTTGCCCGGGCTTCTCTCTGCTGCCCACTGGGGAGTGCAGTCCCAGGGAGGGGGTGGGGAAGGCCAGGAGGCTGAGCAGACAAGTACACGGAGTCGGGGTCCCCAGCTGGCCACTGAGGGCTCCGCATGCAGCTGGCTGTGCCCTTTCATGGGGCTGAGAGCCCTCGTGAGCGGCTGAGTCCCAAGGTGGCCCTTCAGGAGGACAAAGGGAGGAGAGCTCCTCACCATACTTGGTCCAAGGCCCGCTCCTGGGACTCTTCAGTAGCACCACTGGGTGCTGGGCGTGTCCCAAATCCATAGCAGCAGCAGTGAGCCCAGGGCGGAAGCAGCCAGCGCCTGGGGGACTGCGGCACACGCTCTGTGCTGTGCCCAGCGCTCCCAAGACCAGATCACCTCGGTGGTGTCTGGGCTGACTCAGAAGACCAAGAGTCCATGAGACAAATGAAGGCAGAAAGGGCCTAGGGCAGGGCCAACGGGGGTCTGCCCATAAACAGTGACATCGCCCAGGCCTTGCCACCATTACTTCTGCTCATGCCAGTCTCCCAGCTCCACACTCACGCATGCCATCCACAGAGACCTCAGTTTCACATGTCAGAAACTAGGCTCAGCGTGGTGGTTCTACAAAACTTAGAACCAGAAGTGCCACATGATCCCCGTAGTTCCCCTTCTGGGTCTGTCCCCCCAAGGACTGAAAGCGGGGACACGAGGAGCTTGCACAACCACAGCACAGCAGCACCGCCCACACAGCCAAGGCTGGATGAAGCCCGGGGGTCCATCAGCCAATGAGGGGGATAAACACAGTGTGATCTACCCACATGGAAGGGAAGGAAATTCAGACACCTGGTACGACATGGAAGAGGCTTGGAGTTATTACGCTGAGCAGAGGAGGCCAGCCACAGGACAAGCACTGTGTGATCATGGAACCGTATGGAACGGTAAACAGTTTACCTGGAACAGTAAACCCGTGGAGATGGGAAGTAGAAGGGTGGGTGTCAAGGCTGCAGAGGGGAATGGGGAGTTCGTGTTTAAGGAGGACAGCTTACTTTCGCTACAGGAAAGCCCTAGAGAGCTGGTGCAGAACAAGGCGAGTATACTCAATTGCATAGCTAAAAATGGTGCAGATGGTAAATTTTCTTATGCGTATTTCGGCAAAATTTTTTAAAAAACAAAGCTGCAAAAAAAAAAAAAAAAAATTGGTTACAGGCCGGGCGTGGTGGCTCATGCCTGTAATCCCAGCACTTTCGGAGGTTGAGGCGGGTGGATCACTTGAGGTCAGGAGTTCGAAACCAGCCTGTCCAACATGGCGAAACCCTGTCTCTACTAAAAATACAAAATTAGCTGGGCATGGTGATACATGCCTGTAATCCCAGCTACTCGGGAGGCTGAGGCAGGAGAATCGCTTGAACCTGGGAGGCAGAGGTTGTAGTGAGCCAAGACCGTGCCACTGCACTCCAGCCTGGGCATCAAGAGCAAAACTCCATCTCAAAAAAAAAAACAAAGCTGCACTTATCTCCCCCCTCCAGACATGCCCCTTGTCTGCACATCTCACTCCCGGACGGCACCCCTGTGCTTCTGGTGGCCACAACAGGGGTAGGCCATCCTGACTCACTGTCACCAGCCAGTCCCAGTCCCGCATCTCCACCTGGTGGCTGCCGTCCTCCCCCCATCCCCAGCACAGCACCCACCCCCTCCTCACCCAGATCACCCAAGAGCTTCCCAGAGGCTTGTCTGTTGCCATCTGTGTAGTTGACCCCAGTCATCTATAACTTTCTGACATTTACATCTTACCATATAATTATTTTCTGTTTAAAGCCCTCCTGTAGCCCCTCATGGCCTCAGGATCAAGTCCAAACCCTCAGCAGGGCCCAAGGCCTCCCTGTTCCCCCCACTGCAGGCCCAGCTCCTGGATGCTCCCCTCCTCTCACCCATCCCGGGGACCGGCACTGCTCTGCCCTCTGTGTAGAGTGCCACCCCTGCCTGCATCAGCTCATCATCCCCAAAAGCATCTCTGGTCTTAGAGAGAGAACATCCCCAGCCCGTTGCCTCTGCAGGGCTGGATAAGCTCACGATGTCCTCTGGCCATCTCCATCATGTGGGCTCGTTTTCCCCTAGAATGAGGCTTGTGAGGGAGGGCGTCATCCTTCCATTTAAGCTCTGGACACTGAGAAGCTGAAGAAGTGAGGGGTGAGCGCCATTATCTCACTCAGTCTGGAAGTACAGCGTGAACCCGCACACGCAAAGGCCCTGGAATCGCCAGGTGTCTCCTTGGAAGCAAAGGTCTTTTTCATGTGACTTGAAAGAAATTTACAAGGCCTCAGAGACTTAATATGCTCCTAAAACTTGAAAGCCACTCTTGATAATAAGCCTTAAGAAAGCACACTCATTTATGAAGCCAAAGGAAAAGAATGGAACTTAAAAGATCTGTGAGTAGAGCTCTTTTGAAAACCTTCATGTATTAGTTTGCTCTCACGCTGCAAGAAGAAATACCTGAGAATGGATGATTTATAAAGGAAAGAGGCTTAATTGACTCACAGTTCTGCAGGGCTGGGGAGGCCTCAGAAAACTTACAATCATGACGAAGGGGAAGTAAACATGTCCTTGTTCACATGGTGGCAGCAAGGAGAAGTGCAGAGTGAATGGGGGAAAGCCCCTTACAAAACCGTCAGATCTCATGAGAACTCACTCACTATCATGAGAACAAACAGCATGAGGGCAACTGTCCCCGTGATTTAATTACCTTCCACCGGGTCCTTCCCACCATGTGTGGGGGATCCTGGGAATTACAGTTCAAGATGAGATTTGGGTGGGGACACAGCTAAACCATCTCAGTGAGAAGGGAAAAAAGTTAATGATGCCATTTAGGTATCTGTTCATGTATTTAACGAGCATGTGTTGAGCACCAAGCGTATGCCAGCAACAGAGACTCTCACAGGCAGCTTCCTGATTTCAGGCACTAATGGTGTGACGAGGGAAACAGCCTTTCTTGTTTCTGCACCAGTTTATCAAAGGCTTCTGTGTTCTGATTGCCTGGGTGTAGAAAATACTCAAGGCAAAGTCGTTGCTTTTGTAGTTTTGAGTTTTTGTTCTCCAAGAAAGTATGACAATGTAAACTAAGATTCGGTAAACAATTTCATTCCATTGCAGGTGGTAATACGTGATGTCAGAGAAAACACTAAGGCAAGGTGAGTGGGCGGCAGGGTGCGAGATCCACACAGAGGAAATGGCTTTGGAGCTGGGACTAAATGATGTGAAGAAAGCCATTTTTAATGGCACGGAACGAGGGTTCTAGGCAGAGGGAAACCCACATGCACAGGCTTGTCACATTTGGGGAGCAGGAAGAGATGCAGCCTGCTGGGAGCTGGTGGGGCTGCGTGGTGTGGGCCTGTCACCCATGCCGAGGCTTTGGGATTTGTGCTGGGGAAGCTGGAGGCCAAGAGAGAGCTTGGGGATTAGGGCAGGGAAGTGTCAGGCCCTGATTTGTGTTTCAAAGCTCACCCTGGCTGCTCCGCACAGAATAGAGGGCAGGGAGCGGCTTTGGAGGGGGAGCCCACAGGCGGCCGTTCGCACCCTCCAGGTGAGAGTGATGTCCAGGGGCTTAGAACAGCAAGGAGGGGCCTCATCCAGGTATGTTTTGGAGAAGAGACAGTCCTGCTGCATGGTTTGGATATGCAGCATGGGAGGCACTGAAGAATAAAAGATGCTTTTCAGGTGCTGCCTGAGCAACTGGGCAAAAGGCAGTGCCTCTTACTTGGACGTGAGAACCTTGGGAAAGCCGAGCTTCTGTTTTGTGCAGTTGAAGAGGCCTGTGGGATCTCAAGTGGAGACACACCGCTAGTGACACTATCAGGTCCGGAGTTCCAGGCTTGTAGACTGCAGAAGCTGCGGAAGATGGCATTGAAGCCTCGGAGGAGACAAGAGCGTGTGGAGGGAGTGTGATTGTGGGACACCCTTCCACAGGGCGTAGGAACACAGGGTCCTGGCAGTCGGAGGTGCACAGAAATGATGGTATTGGACCTGGGTCGAGAAGAACACGAGCTCTTTAGCCAGTGGAGGAGTGACCAGGTGCTGCAGGCAGATGGAAGGCTAAGCTGAGACAGGAAGAATAAGACGTGTACTCCACACGTAAAACGTGTGGAAGCTTAGCATGACTGGCACGCCACGTTCAAGGCATTGTGCAATGCTCCTCTTGGGTTCTTTCCTTCCATCTTGCCTGGGAGCCACAAGGCACTGTAACCCCATTTCACAGAGAACCTGAAGCATGGTGTGGAGAGAACTCAACCAACATCACGTTGGGACTTATGCCACCCTAGGGAGAGACCTAAGGGGTTTGTGCCACCCTAGGGAGAGACCTAAGGGGTTTGTGCCACCCTAGGGAGAGACCTAAGGGGTTTGTGCCACCCTAGGGAGAGACCTAAGGGGTTTGTGCCACCCTAGGGAGGATCACCTTGATTCCGTCGGCAGTGCAGTGCCAGGGACACCTTTGGTTTTGTTTCTTAACTGACATAAGAACATGGTGGACCTGTTAGCATCTTGTTGAAATATTCCCAGCTACATGTTGACTCTTGCTCAAAGATGGATGCACAGACATAGGTACTGCATGCCCCAGAATCTTCGGTGTCGTGTAAAACCTATGAAGCATGCGCAGCACTGTCTGTGAGCACGGACATACCGGACCTGTGTGGTGGATGGCTCAGGGCCCAGACTCGGCTCCAAGGCCCCAGGTTCCACTCCCAGCTCCATCGCCTATGACCAACAACGTGATGTTGGTTGAGTTCTCCCCCACACTGTGCCTCAGTTTCTCCTCTGTGAAATGGGGTTACAATGCCTTGTGCCTCCCAGGCAAGACGGAAGCAAAGAACCCAAGAGGAGCACCACACTGTGCCTTGAACGTGGCGTGCCCCTCACTTCCGCTGCTACCATGTCACACCTGGGATTACTCGGTCTCTAACCTGGGATTACTTAGTCTACGTCTGCCTCTTGTTCACATCTAATCACCATGCACTTCGACAGGTCTCGGGTGTGACTTTAGATTCTGAAATGAAGTGGACAGAGGGTCTGTCTGTGGCTGGGCACCCGTCCCTGAGTTCAGGCCCGCTTTGGTGACCGGCATCCCTGGTCACCGTGGAGCCATCAGTGGCGTAGCTTCTCATTCAGCTGTTGGGCTCGGGCGTCCCACTCCTGCCAGGATGAGGAGCCCTGCACCCTCCTTTTCTTTGGAGCTGGAGTGTTGTGAGTTGCTTTTGTTTTTGCAGCACCAGGATGATTGATGAAAAGTAAGAGAAACCTCCAGCGACCTGGAGCCTCCCCCTCTCTCTGTGGAGCTCTCCTATCCACCTGGCCCCGGCCCCACTCACCCCATGTTGTGCTGTAAGATGATGCCAAGATGGAGCTCCACCCGAGGCCTCAGATCTGGAAGGGAAGCACAGCCTCTTCCAGGTACTTAGTCAAGAACAGGGCCAGCCGCCAAGGTGGATGCCATTAACCATTCTAACCCATGATGTGCCAATGCAAGTTCCATCAAGAATTTTAACAAGAAGCAGGCAGAAAAGAACACAAGGGCCTCCAGGGCAAAAGTAAGTAAATAAATACAATATCACGCTCTTCCGGATCAGGGCTCTGCCACATCTTACATGTGCTGGTTTTTCTCCCCTGTCAGGGCCTCAGTCAACCGCAGGCAAGAGCCCTGGAGTCCCCGTGGCCGTGGCCCTCAGCCTTCTTCTGCCTCTTTCTCTTCTGCAGCTCAAGATGGAAAATGATGTCATCCTCCCAGGACATTGCATCTCCGCTGACACAGCCTGAGACTGGCAGGCGCACTTAACGAGGACTTGGTGTGTGATCACGGCACTCTGCCCACCGTGCAGCTCTTTCACTCCTCAGGGTCCAGAAAATGCCAGTCCATGTTGATCTATGTCATGGCAGGACACGCCATCTAGCTCCTGCAACGACCCAGCAGAGGGGACTGAGGGGCAGATCTCAGGATGCGATAGAGGTCCCCAGGGTTTCCTGGGCTCCCCTGAGAAGCTGAGGCTCCCTCGGCCTCTGATAGATAAGGCCTGCAGCTGTCATTAATGTGCAGCAGGGTTTTGTGTCATCCTGCTTCAGCTAGCACACACTAAGTCCATCCACTCAAGCTGCTGACTGGACAGAGGCAGGAAGTGGCGAAGAGGCCAGAAGAGGGTGAGTGGATGGAGCACCTGCAGATGCCACCTTCCTGGGAGCAACCCCCTAAAAGCAGATTCTCCTCACATTGCAGCTCAACCCTGGAAGGCCTCATGGCCCTGCAAGGTCCTGGGATGTTCGGCCTCTGCCTGGCCTCACCAGCATCACCCCCAGGCACCAAACACATTCTCCCCAATCATCACATGGCGCAGCCCACGTCCTCAAAGCCAGGCCCTGTGCCTGCAGCCGGAGGGATGAGTTCCAGGCAGTGAGAAGTGGGGCGCTGGCTTGCTGCCCTGGCCCTGCTGGCCTCTGCGCACCCCAGGGCATTTTCCCCAACTACCCAATCTCCTTCTGAATCTTGCATTCCTAGGAGACCAACTTAGCCTATTCAGGCTGCTATTGCAAAATACCATTGATTGTGTAGTTTCTAAAGCACACATTGATTTATTGCAGTTCTGGAGGCTGAAGCCTGAACTCAGGGTGCCGACCTGCTCAGCTCTGGGAGGACCACCTCCAAGCCAGCGGACACTGGGCTTCCTGCTTGTCCTCCAGCAACAGGAGCACGATGGAGCGCTCCGGGCCTCTTTTTAAGGGCACTAATCCCATTCCTGAGGGCTCCACCCTCTTGACCCAATCCCTTCCCAAAGGCCCTACCTCCTAGCACCGTCACCTTGGGATTAAGGTTTCAACATCAGAATTTGGAAGGACACATTCAGTCCGTAACAGGTATCAGGATCCGATTAGCAGTAGAGGCTCCTGTCAGGCTTCACGAGAGGCCAGCTGGAAAAACTGAGTGGGCAGGTGGGTCAGGGGCTGGGCTCTGTCTGCCCAAGGAGCTGCCTCAGGGCTCCACCCCACCCCTGTCCCAGCCCAGAGGAAGGGTGGGGCCCAGACACAGAAGGAAACGCAGTGTGTGTGAAGAGGAGTCCCCACTCTCATACCTGGGTGGGGCAGAATAGAAAATGCACCTCCGCTAATACAAGTGTGACCCAAATATCCAAGGCCTCACCAGTGTCGGGGGAGCAATGCTATGCGGCACCTCCATCCAGAGCTCCCTGGCTCCTCAGCCCCACATCCTGGCCAAGGACTTTGCCTCAGTTTCCTCCCCTGTAATTGCTGGATCTCTCAGGGAGTGCCTCACTTCTGTGCAAAACCACCTTTCTGACATCCTTCAAATGCCCACTGTGTACAGAAAGGCCCAGCACACCCACAGAACTCATCACACTGCTCAACCCAGGCAAAGCTCCTTCCAGACGCGGGAGGAGATGCTGGTGGTGGCCACAGCAGCCCACCTGGACTCCGGTGCACACCACGGCTGAAAGCTCAGTGGCCGTCCCCTCCTTCCCTGCCCTCTACTTTACTAGCAATGACAGTTAGGAGACTGAGCAGTTCAAGGCCTGAGTCTACTCTCAGCCAGTGTGGAGGTGCCTTCTTTGTCACCAATGATTGGTTGGAGATTCCAGTTTTAGACCCTGTGCACATGGCATTCTCCTAGAAGAAGATCCCTTTTGAGCCAAGGAAACCTGAGCCATTTTCTCAGGCAGAGGGAGCTGGCTGCAAGGAGGCTGAGGCTGTGGACAGAGTGGGGGGACAGGCAGGCCCAGGTCCTCAAGAGGAGATGATGGGGGTCAGCCCTCCTGATGAGCCTGCTTCGAAATGCATCCCATCTCTGAACTCCCAGCTTCACCCGCTCCAAATTGCTAATTGTCCAAGCAAGTTGAGTGCTTCCTAAAGGGCACTGAGGGTGCAGGGACCCAGGACGCATCTGCAGCCCAGCCCCTCGAGGATCCAGCCCGTTGGAACCCTTCTCCCTGTCCACTTACCCGCTGCCCATGTGGCTATGAAACCGGGAACATTTCCCAACTCCAGAGGAAGCAGGTCTCCAGGAATGAGGGGAACTGGGAGAAGAATGAGCCAGGTTCTTGCAAAGCTTTCCCTCCCAGTGCACCACTTCCTTTCTGTTTAACCTGTATGGAAACCATGGCAAAATCAGAGTTCAGTAACTCTCTGTCTTTGCGTTAAATATCTGCCTTTAGGAGATTTAAATGCTGAGTCACAGTCATGAAATTCTTGATTATATGGAATTGACTTGTGCGAGGCATCTGGAAATTTCTTTTGAGATGTTAGAAACAGGAAAATAAAAAAGCATTCTCTATTTCCCATGATTCAGAAAACCATTAGCAATTCTCTGTAAATTGCCCAGAAATCAAAGATGAGTGATGGGTTCCTGAGCCACCCAGCGAGGGGCTGAGGGGCTAAGGACATCTCCCCCAGGCCCAGCTCCAATCTGGGGCGAGGCTTCCGGACGGGGGCCCTTTCTCTCCATCTCCTCAGCGGCCCCCCTGTCCTCAGGGCTACGTTGGGACTGCCCCATGCTGGGGCTCTCCTGCAGGCCGGCCCAGGTGCTATTCACCTGCTCACCCTTGGAGCTCAGCAGCATGTGCTGCCTCATGACATCAATGTCTCTGTCCCATGGGGCCTCACAGAGCTCCCCAAGAACTCCCTGTTTCCAGATGAAGGCATCTGAGGCCCAGAGAAGTGACTGGCAGTCCAGTGCCCTACACCTCCTCAGCTCATGCCTGGATGCCTGGTGCCAGCTGGGCTCTGTGACCAGCTGTAAGCATGTCCCAGCCCTCTTACCTGCCAGGGGCTCTCTTTGTGGGGGGACCCTCCAGGCAGGAGAGTCGGGAAAGGTGCAGCCTTCAGGCAGCTTCTTACATTGTGGGAAGACAGACCGGAAAAGAAAAAGAAACACACAGTGAGGCCTCAAAACTGCAGACACAGTGAGAACGTGCGTCCTGAGGGCACCTATCCTGGCTTTGGCGGCCGTGTGCATGGGCAGCTTCTCTGAGGGGGACTAAGATTCTCTGATTGAACCTAAGCCAGGATGCTGAATCTGACCAGAGCCTGGGGTTGGAAGAGGTGGCGGGTGATGAGGCTGGAGACACTGAGCCCAGTTGCTGTGTCTCCCACAGACCTGATTTAGCAGGGACGCAGTGTCCACGTCCAAGGCGCCAGTGCTCCTTGAGGATGGCCAGCCTGCTGTGCATGTCTCCTGTGCCTGCTGTGTGCTGCACAAGGTGAGGATAGGGCTTCAGGGGCCACACACATCAGCTCAGTTTCCATAGCAAAGTCCCACTGACCGGTGCTCAAACACAGAAATTCATTCTCTCATGTTCTGGAGGCTGGAAGCTCAAGACCAAGCCTAGCTGGCCTGCTTCCCTCAGATGCCTCCTGTATTAATTACTCTGTTTTCATGCTGCTAATAAAGAATTCCTGAGACTGGGTAATTTATAAAAGAAAGAGGTTTAATGGACTCACAGCTCCACATGGCTGAGAAGGCCTCACAATCATGGCGGAAGGTGAATGGGGGCAAAGACACGTCTTCCATGGCGGCAGGCAGAGAGCATGTGCAGGGGAACCCCCCCCTTTATAAAACCATCAGATCTCGTGAGACTTATTCACTACCAGGAGAACAGTATGGGTGAAGCTGCCGCTGGGGTTCAATTATCCCCACCTGGCCCCATCCTTGACATGTGGGATTATTACAATTAGAGGTGAGATTTGGGTGGGACACAGCCAAACCACGTCCCTTCCTTCTCTGGCTGGTCGATGACATCCTCTCCTGCATCCTCACAGGGTCTTCCACTGCGTGTGTCTGTGTCTAACCTGCTCTTCTCATGTTGCACTAAAGTCCACCCGTATGATCCCAACTTAACTCAGTCACCCCTGAAAGACTCATCTCCAGATACGTTCTGAGTTCCTGGGGATTAGGACTTCAACACACGGATTTGAGAAGATTCGATTCAGCCCATAACAGGTGTTACATGGTTTTAATCTGCCCAGAAACCCTGCAAAATCTTCAAGCTTGACTCTGCAGAGATCTAAGGGGATGCATTTTGCCCTAATTCCCTCAGCCAGAAGTGGCCAAGTCACCTCTGATTCCCCAGTGACACCTTTTTCTTCTGCATCCAGAGCAACAGAAATGTCCCGGCCGTAACCCGAAAGTTGGTGAGTAAAACGCCCTGGGAGCCCCATGGTTCAGTGTCTCCTGGGTGCTGAGGAGGATGTGAGGAAACACGGGAGAGGACCCTCCACTCGGGGACGGGGGCAATAATGTCGGGCTATTGTTCTAACACCCAGGGGATGATTCCACGCAGTTCCAGTCTCTGTCCTAAAGAACACAGCAGCAACTCAACCCTTTGACTAAAGATTCCTTGAGGATTCCCTCGTCCACCTCTGGTGACAGTGAGGACAGGGAGGGGAAGAGAGGCCTTGCTGTTTCTGAAGGCAGCTGTGTCCCTGCCTTCCCTGGAGTTACATCAATTTTCCAATAAATTTCCCCTGCTACCAACATGAATTGGGTTGGATTTCTTCTACTTAGACCCAAGAAAGAACACTCACTGATGCATGCCTTTCCCAGGTAACAGTTAAGATGGCTGTGGCATGGTTTCTTTCCATTGTACAGCAATGGCCTGTGTCTTCAGGGTCTCCTATGTTTCTCAAAACCCTCCAGGAATGGGTAACGGCCGGGACCACCCCTACCCAGCCTCACAACTCCTTAGAAGTGCAGCAGGGAGGTGACTGGGCACAGTGGCTCATGCCTGTCATGCCAGCACTTTGGGAGGCCAAGGTGGGCAGATCACCTGAGGTCAGGAGTTTGAGACCAGCCTGGCCAACAGAAAACCCTGTTTCTACTAAAAATACAAACATTAGCCTGGCATGGCGGTGGGCACCTGCAATCCCAGCTACTCGGGAGGCTGAAGTAGGAGGATCACTTGAACCCAGGAAGCAGAGGTTGCAGTGAGCCAACATTGTGCCACTGCCCTCCACGCTGGGTGACACAGCAAGACTTCATCTGAAAAAACAAAAGTGCAGCAGGGAGGTGTCCTGAGTCAGAGACCCGCAGACCCCGTAAGTACAGTTTCCTCCAGCAGGAGGGGCTGCTATGAGAGTCGCAGCCTCACAATGGAAGGAGCCCCTAACAGGTGGGGGAACAGGGCTGTCAGAGCCTGAGAGCTCCTGGCACCAGGCGCTCTCCCCGTCTTGGGCCTTTGCCCTGTTTGGGGCTGAATTGTGTCTCCTCCTGTCTGCATAACTATGCTGAAGCCCTGACCTCCAGCACCTCAGGAGGTGACCTTATTTGGATATAGGGCCATTGCAGGAGTAATTAGCTAAGAAGAGGTCATCCTGGAGGAATGCATCCCCTAATCTGACTGGTCCTTATGAAAAGAATACCACATGGAGACAAAGGGGTGCATATGGAGGGAAGACCAAGAACAAGACACGGGAAAAAGGCCATCACTGAGCCAAGGGGCCAAAGATGCCCAGCAGCCTGCCAGGGAGAGAGGCCTGGGGTCAGTTCCCCCTCGCCGCTTCCCAGGGAGCCAGCGCTATGGATCTTGACCTGGTCTCGGACTTCCAGCCTCCAGAACTGCGGGACGCACTTTCTGTTGTTTAACCTGCTGGTCTGTGGTGCTTTGCAGCTCCCACAACAAGCTCCCAGTATCTTTCCCTCTCCCGGTCTGGGGTCAGGTCTCTTGCTTACAATCTGTCTCTCTCTACCACCTGCCCCAGGGCACCTGAAGACAGGTGGCACAGGTGGCATGGGAGGGAAGGGGACGGGATGCCAGTGGGAAAGGAAGAATTAGGAGATTCTATACAGGAGGGAGGTCACAAGGTGGGGACCCAGGTTCGGGACATCTCAGCAATGGAACTCACGAAGATATCAACAGGAGGGTGAAGACACCGGGTGCGGCAGCTCACACCTGTAATCCCAGCATTTTTGGACGCTAAGGTGGTGGATCACTTGAGATCAGGAGTTCAAGAGCAGCCTGGCCAACACGGTGAAACCTCATTTCTACTAGAAATACAAAAACTATCTGGGCATACTGGCATGTGCCTGTAGTCCCAGCTACTCAGGAGGTTGAGGCAGAGAATTGCTTGAACCCGGTAGGCGGAGGTTGCAGTGAGCTGAGATCACGCCACTGCCCTCCAGCCTGAGTGACAAAGCGAGACTCCATCTCAAAACAGAAACAAAGCAAACAAAGGAAGGGTGAAGAGGCTCCAGAAGGCAGGTGGCTTAGCAAACTCTCAGTGCCTCTCCCTTCTGTGGCCTCAGGGTGGGGCAGAGGTAAATCGCAATCCCTGGACAGGTTCTGATCCACAGTCAACCCAGGGTGAACACAGCCTGCAAGTCCAAGGTCTCTAGTAGCCGGATGCCCTCCTGGTCCCCTCCCTGAGGGGCACCCAGTGTCCCACATTCACTGCTGGGAGAGCTGGGCTGCCCACTCGCTTCTCAGGTTCAGCCAAGTCCTGTGACAGAGGTGGTGTGACCTAGGAAGTCTCCAGAATGGCACAATCTCTCCCAGGGGGTGTTCCCGTGGTGCACAGGGCAAGGTTATCCAAGTTCCAAAAAAACATTCTGTTTGTGGACCTGGCTCACCGGAGCACAGGAGTGAAAGCAGATGGGAGTGAGCAGACCTCGGCTCAGCTCGGGGTTCGGGGTGGAAATCAGGGTTAACCAGAGGGCAATGGGGAACACGATGTGGGGGAGCTCATTTCAATTATCTGCAGGGCTCCGTATCACGGAAGATAAACTCATTGCAGCCCTAGCTCATGTTCCAGAGTAGAGTCCTGAGAAGGAGCACTTGCCGAGGACGAATGGGTCACTGCATTGTCTGCAAATAGCATCTGGGAAACAAGAGAGCCGGAACCTTGGAAGTGGCAGGAGTCCGAGTTGGTGGGGGAGCTTGCATGGACGCAGTGGGCTTCACTCTAGAAGACACTGAGAGAAGAGCAAACGCCCTCCTACAAACTGTTAACACAGTGGGAAGGAGGACGGGGTTTTGCAATAAACTGTCTCAAAAATGTGCACTTTCAAGTAAATATGTGCTTGCAACACCACCCCTGGAGAGGAAAGTCTCTCTGGGTTTCAGTCCCTAACCTTTACCCTGAACATTAATGCATTAATCTGCAGCAGCCCTGGAGAAGCTGCCGATGGCATCAGAGAATTAGGGTGTTAACTGAGCTGTCACAGCAGACCCAGACGCAGTGGCGGAATTAATTTTTCCTTCATTAATAATATCCTCATTTGCATGATTAATATGTCATAGTGGATGAACACAGGCAGATACGAATAAAATCAATGAGCAAAAATGCCACCTACTGAGCAAAAAGAATAAGACAAACAAATGACTTGGCACAGCCAAGTGAGCAGAGAGTCATTTTATTTCCCCAAAACAATATTCCAAAAGCTTGAAACGTCGCCACTGTTGGGGCCGCTCGCTGAGGACGGCAGAGACAGACATTCCGGAGGCTTCCACGGTGGGGATGAGCTCCAGGGCACACACAACTGTCACGGCTTGCCATTGGACAATTCCAAAAGCTCACCTTACCTTTCCAACGAACCTCGCCTGTTTCCCAAGCGGGCCCCAGGCCAAGGGGCGGGACGTTCCAGGCCGAAGTGGTACCACCCCATCAGTCCAGGCCCACTTCCTCCCGCTGCAAGACTCAGCGATTTCTGGCCAGCGTCTCTGGGGCAGGAACTGGGGTGGGGCATTGCCAAGGGCACAAGCAAGGAGCAGGGAGCGGAGGGAGAGGAAGCAGACAGCAACCGCGGAACGGCCTCGGACCCAGGGCAGAGCCTTCGGGGTGCTGAAAGCTGCTCAGAGGCCATGGCTGAGGCCCAGGCAGCCACCGGGGGGAGTCTGGTGGGGGTCCTGGGGCAGGCAGTGACCAGCCGCCCTGGAGCGCAGGTTTCCTTCAAGGTCACATGGCAGAAGCAGCCATAGGAGAAGCAGCACAACTTTTGGCAGTGGTGGGAATGTCCTAGGCCTGGTATGTCCCGACAGCAGTCACGGACACACGTAGCAGTGGAACATGTGAATGTGGCCAGGGCCCCTGAGAAACTGACAATTTCATTTTCATTTTAATTAATGCAAATTGAAAGAGCCATGCAGGGCTAGTGGTCCCTGGTGTGGAGCTGAACGGTGTGTGGGACCCACAGCACCTCCCTGGTTGTGCCACCTGTAGAGGCATACCTCCTCTCCAGCTCCATCCTCCTCGGAGGCTGAGGGCTTGGTGGGGCATCCCTGGAGCCCCCAGTCTGCACTTCCTGACTGGAGTGTGGAAGGCACCTGGTCTGTTGCTAGTCACCATCCTTCCGAAACCTTTGCTGGCTCCCTCCCCACTGCTTACGAAAACTCTCTCCCGCCACACTAAGTTCCTGGTTCCTCACTTTCCTGCTGCACCCCCTATGTCTCTAGCACGTGAACAGACCTCAAACACACCTGTGCCTCGCCCCGCTCCCTGGACCTTGTCTGTGCCATTCCCTGTGGCTCCTCCCACCCACTCAACGCTGATGGAGACCCATCTCAAGCCTTGCATTCTGGAAGCTGCCCAGAGCTCCATGGCCCACAAGCTTCTCACTCTCCCATCATTTAGAAGGAACCGGGCTGGGCGAGGTGGCTCACTCCTGTAATCCCAGCACTTTGGGAGGCTGAGACAGGTGGATCACCTGAGGTCAGAAGTTCAAGACCAGCCTGGCCAACATGGTGAAATCTCCTCTCTACTAAAAGTACAAAAATTAGCCTGGCGTGGTGGCGGGTGCCTGTAATCTCAGCTACTCGGGAGGCTGAGGCAGGAGAATTGCTGGAACCCGGGAGGCGGAGGTTGCAGTGAGCCAAGATGACGTTATTGCACTCCAGCCCAGGCAACTGACAGCAAGACTCCATCTCAAAAAATAAATAATAAATAAGTAGAAGGAATTCAGCCTCTGGCTAGTGGTAGCTTGCAGTACTGTCTTCTTTATCTCGTTATTACTTGGGAGCAACAATGTTGCAATGTCTTAGAAACAGTGTAATGACCTGGCACGGCTGACCACACCTGCCAAACAGAGGGAGGCGCCCAGCCTGTCCTCACCGCCAAGCAGCAGGGTGGCCCGGGGAGGTGACTGCGTCTCCTCATGGTCTCTGCCCCAGGAACGCGAGGACCATGCTGCTTCTCCTTGGGGTTCCTGCAAGAGTCGGGGAGCTCACCTGTGCTGACCGCCCTCCCTGCCATGGCCTAGGTTTAGGCCTTTCAATCCGTGCTGTGCCCCCGAAAAGACAGGCCACCCCTGTGCTCTCCACCAGCACCTGAGGAAAAACTGTTGCTGATAGCAGGGTTCCTTAATCTGTTAGAAATAGCACCTCGGCGCTCTCATGCTGGCCTGACGCACTGAGCTGAACAGGGTTTCTGGAGCAGTCAGGTTGTAAGAATGCATTCCCGGCCCTCTCGTTTCCATTCAGAACTCCCTGGCCCCAGACCTTTCCTTTAGTTTTCTCATCTTCCCTTGGGGGGGAAAGAAAAGGAGAGAAAAGAAATGGAGAAGGGTAGCAAGCTAGAGACTGCCCTGAAGTGGTTCGCACCTGCTCGAGTGCAAAGGGCCGTAAGACTGAGTAGGATGAGACAGGGTGATTCCTATTCCCTTCTCACAGCCCCCAGGCTGGAAAATGTGATGGGTTTGTGGTTCCACTCCCCAACCCCAGCCAGCTGAGACCCACACAAGAGCTGGGCCTCCAGAGGCTAATGTGGAACCCAGGAGGCCGTGTCTCATTTTGACTTCCTCTCCTCTATTCCATAACACAATCTTCAGGAAGCTTCGATGAACTGAGAAAGTTCTATGCCTGCAAGGACTGAATTAACCATCAGTGCCACTGTGCCTTCACCTTTGAGATAGCTGTGTTTTCCTGTTCCTGCACGGGTGCTGGAAGATCTTCATGAATACCATGTGTGAGACAAGTAAAAGTGCCTTCTTGTGGCCCGTTCTCTACTTAAGGCTGCATTCAGAGACTCAAAGTCCAGAAACCAAACATCACTGAAAAGGAATCGTAACCTCTGGTGCTTCTAACCCGGAGCTGCGTTTCTCCACGAGCTCTGCCTTGGCCTTTCCAGCGCCCTATACCCACAGCGGCCCTGCTTGAGCAGGAACCCCAGCTCCTCCCAGCCCCGTCCCCTAGGCTCTTCTATTTCCCCGTCCAGTAGAAAACATCACCAGCTATATAAAAGCAGAATTGGGGTTACCAGGGACGAGGAGACCCCAGAGAAATGGGGAGATGCAGGTCAAGGGGAGAGAGTGGCAGTGAGGTGGGAGGAAGCAGTCCAGAGGCTCGGCTTGCAGGAGGACCCAGTTCATAACACTGCGCCACATGCCGGGAATCCACCAAGAGAGGAGGCTTTAGACTATCTTACCACCAAAACAGTGGAGGAGGAGGGGGAGGAGGAGAAGCTGGAGGAGGAAGAGGAGGGGGGAGGGGGAGCTGGAGGAGGAAGAGCTGGAGGAGGAAGGCGGGGAGGGGGAGCTGGAGGAGGAAGAGCTGGAGGAGGAGGAAGACATGAGGTGATGGATATGAGAATTCGCCTGACTGTTGTAATCACCATGTCCATGGATATCAAAACAGCAGGTCATAAATGCTAAAAACCACGTGCCCGCCTTAACAGACGCATTTGTTAAAAGAAATGCATCACCAGCCACATGTGTGAGTTGAAATCATCTCACGGAAACATTTTTAAAAGTAAAAGAAGGATGAAATTTAATATTATGCTTTGACCTCATATATCCAAAATATCAATGAATCACTTATAAGGTACATTACATTTTTTTTTCCTGTGAAGACTTTGAAATGCAGTGTGCCCCTTCCACCCGACAGCACACCTCAGTTTGGACTGGCTACATTCAAAGTGCCCCAAAAGTCACATGTGGCTGAGGACTACACAGAGGCCCCACAGCTCCAGTCCATTCTACTGGTTGTCATGAGTTCAGTGTTCGTGCCCCCTCCCCAGCAAGTTTGCATGTTGAAGTCCTAGCCCCATGTGATGGGCTTGGACATGGGGATGTTGGGAGGTCATCAGGGTTAGGTGTGATCCCGGGGCTGGGATGAGTGCTCTCATAAGAGAGGCCAGAGGACTTGCTCTCCTGCCATGTGAGGGCACAGCGAGAGGGTGGCCATCTGCTGCCCAGGAAGACTGTGACCTGCTGGCACCTCCATCTCAGACTCTAGCCTACAGAACTGGGGGACGTGACTCTGTGTTGTGGAAACCCCCAGTCTGTGGTATTTCGCCATAACAGCCTGAGCTAAGACACTAGCTCTGTATGGTGAGAGCCTGCAGATGATCCAGCAAAACTGTCCCTAGCAGGCCCAGGGCAAGAGAGAGGAGGCTGAGAAGCCCGGAAGCCCGAGCAGACCCCATATCCAGCACCACGGGGTTTGTGAGTGAGCTGTCATGCTTGGTGTTCTGTGTAGAGAATTAAATGTGTACAGTCTCCAAGTTCACGAGGCTTCGTGGGGGAACAAGACGGTAACTCCGGTTTATGCCTGCATTACTACTCCACCCACTTTCTGTTTGCATGGAAAATGATAAGACAGCACCCATGTAGTCACGAGACAGAGACAAGTGCTAGGACTCCAGAGGGAAATGGAGTTAGCTGGCGTAGGGTAGAAAGAACCCACTGCTACTATTACCTACTCCGGAGAGCCTAGAAGGGCCCAACCTAGGATTTTTTTTTGAAAGGCCTCTCCCGGCACAAACAGGAATTGTGTCCACAGTCAAGGGTCATTCCGGCTTTTGATGCTGCTGTGAATATGATTTTACTTTTGCCCGAATCATTTCGAATTGCCCCCGGGCCACATATTAATTTGTTGCAGGTGCCACATTTTCCCACTGTTAGACACGAAAGAATCAAAGTGAAAAAACAAAGATGCAAAGCCCTGGGATCGTTAAAAAGTTAATTGCTCAGTGTTGACCTAAATGACAGAAAAGTCCCCAACTTCCTCAAGGTCAGAATTTTACGTGTAAAAAAGGAAACCTAGAGAATTTAGAAAACATTTGCCTCAAATAACCGTCATTAGCCATTGCACCAGTGGCTCCGACAGACCAGGTTAAGCCACGTCAAAGAAGTCCCAAGCTTCTAGACCCAGAAAAAGAGAAGAAAATGATTAAACAAAATAATTTGAAACGCCTGGCAAGGTCAAAGTACCAGGAAACATCCTGAGTAAAAAGAAGCCTGGGACTGAGCACAGTCTAAATTCTCTCTATCCAGAGGCTGTATTTTCCTTGGCCCAAGAGACGGAGAACTTGATCCTACAGCATTGGCAAGGAGGCCAGGGGAGCTGGATCCGCCACATGCAGGCGTCCTCCTCACACCCTGAAGGCACTTCCCGGCTTCTGTCAACTTCTGGGTGAAATAGGCACATGCCGATTTGAGGAAAGTCGACCGGAGTTAAGCCTAGAGGAGGAACAATATTATGAACGGTATGGAAGGTCCCCTGAGAAGTTCACAGACTCAGAGGCGAGGAGCGGCCGCTCGGACTTGAAAGCAATCCAGGGGGGAGCAGCCACAAGCATGGACCCAGCCACAGGGCTCGGGTGGGGCTGGAAGGATGCCTGGCGGTGGTAGGGGAATCCGGTGGCACTATCTGGGAAAAGCCCCTCTGCCTCTCCCAAAAGCTCCCAGCAACGATCGGCTGCAATACACAGATGCGACCCGGTGGCCGGCAGGACTGATCCAACACATGGCTGGTGACCAAGGGACTGGGCTGTCCACACCCAGCCACACACAGAAACCTCGTCCTATGAAGTCCTCCTCAGATCCTGGCTCCCGACGTGTCCTCACTTGGCCTGAGCACTTGAGGCCATCTCGCCACTTCCCCGGCTGTCCCTGGCTGTCCCCGGCTTGCCTCCTCCCTCTGCCTCCGTAGAGGAGACCCACCTCTACGGTCTCCCGCTGGCTCAAGCCCCTGCCCTTCCCCAGGTCATTCCCAGCGCTGTCTCCATCTCACTGTGCCGCTGTCCCCGCAAGGCCTCCCCAGGGAGCGCCCTGCATGGTTTTGCTTTTGAGTCGTGATCTTGGAGAGAGATACTTTGCCCTAATCTCAAAGACAGTCCCTAAGGCTGTGAATGTCAGGTCCCTACCAGGCCTGGTGGTAGCAACTATTTCAGAGCAGGCACATTCCCTGGGCTCCTTCCAACCGCAGGCATGAGTAACACTGGCCCTGCCCAGAGTGAAGATCCAGTGGAGGAAATAATTGGGATATATTCAGGCTGGAAAATGATCCCAAAGGCATGAATATTTCAACTCAAACTTCGACTTATACCACAATTATATATTTTTCTGATTACAAAGGTAGTGCAATGGCACTGTAAGGGATTAAAGCACTCGTTTTATGTATATAATTTTGTGTAGAAGACCTCCAGGAAGAAACACAGCCTAAATGTACATCAATATGCTTCTGGGCTTCTCCTCCTCCCCCTCCTCCCCCTCCTCCTCCTTCTCCCCCCTCCTCCCCTCTCTCCTCCTCCTTCTCTCTTCTTCTTCTCCTTCTCCTCCTTCTCTCTTCTTCTTCTCCTTCTCCTCTTCCTCCTCCTCCCCCCTCCTCCTCCTCCTCCCCCCTCCTCCCCCTCTTCCCCTCTCTCCTCTTCCTTCTCTCTTCTTCTTCTTGTTCTTCTCCCCCCTCCTCCCCCCTCCTCCTCCTTCTCCCCCCTCCTCCTCCTTCTCCCCCTCCTCCTCCTTCTCCCCCTCCTCCCCTCTCTCCTCCTCCTTCTCTCTTCTTCTTCTTGTTCTTCTCCCCCTTCCTCCTCCTCCTTCTTCTTCCTCTTCTCTTCTCCATCTCCTCTGTCCTCTCTCTTCTCTGCATGTGTGTGTATGTGTGTGCACTCACACAACAGAGCTTTGGAGATGCATGCAGCACACATGTGTGCAGCTATAACTACCACAAGGACAATCTCCCAAGGACCTAGTGTCCAGGTCACTGCTTGATTTTCCTTTGCTTGTTTCATTGCAAACTCAGAGTGTCACAGCTGGGTTGTGTGGAGGCCGAGAGATGGGTGAGGACAGGTGGGGGATGGGCACCCTGCTGTTTTCTGAGGGCTGTCAGCAGGTCTCTCCCTTGGTGACACATAAGTACCTGGGTCCTCGTAGAGACTATCCTAATCTTTTCTCAGTGATAAACACCATCTGTTTTCATGCCTTCAATCTTCTTACAGGATGATGGCCAAGGAGCTCATCTGAACTGTCAGGCAAACAGAGGGGCCCTGCCCCATTCCCATCTACCCCGAGCTTGGGTTCACTGTGTCCCTGGGTTCATTGTGCCAAAATCATATCCGCAAGTTATAGTATAGGCTCACTGCCAAGGGAGTTTTCTCGTACACACTCCCTGGTCCTGGGGGACCCTTCTATGACCTAAAGGAGGCATTGCTGGACTGGGTTCCAGGTAATACAATCACCCAGTGACCCGTGTCCCCAGCCTGTCCTTGGGTCCCTTGCTTTCTCCTCAGTGCCCTTCCTGCTCATGCCCTCAGGCCTCTGCCTTTGTGACATGTGTCCAGCAATCCCAGAGCAGGAGTGCTGAGCTGCCGACTGCCGCTCCGTAGAAACACAGGACAGAGCCTCCCAGAGGCAGTAAGTGGAGCGTGGGCCGCCCACTCCATCGTGCTGAGGGCTGGCCTCTGCTGTGCTTTGATTTATGAGCAATCATTTGTTCACCAAGCACCTACTCTGTGACCGGCGCTGCAGCCAGCAGGGTCTGTGTGACAGTGGCTGCGAGCTCTCCACCCAGACTCCTGCCCTCTCCCGTGGGGGATGGGGTTGGGGCAGCCTCCACCCAGCTAGCACCCACTTCCGCTCTCCCCCTCCAGCCCACAGGAACCACGATGGGCCACAGGGAGGACTTTGCCCAGAAAGTGGCAGATCCCAGCCTGGGAGGACCTGGGTCCCTGGACGGCAGCCTGGGCCTGCACGCCTGCCCCAGGCTGGCCCCCAGGAGCTGTCATGTCAGAGAGCAGCACCCATATTTCCAGGTTTCAGTAACCTAGCTTTATCCTGACCGATGCTCAGCACTCAGGACACGCGTCTGCTGTCCCTGCTCTCCACTCCCCTAAATCGTGAGGACCTGTGTCCTCTCAGCCACAGCCCAAACCGCAAGTGTCATCAGTGTCTCCATGCATTGGCGCTCAGGAAGTTTGAATATAGAATATCGGGATGAAACCTTTCTGCTGGCCTCCTTTTCCCTGGACATGGTGCCTGGAGCCAGAATTAACAAGTCTCCTGCTTCCTGGCTAGAGTCTTTGTTCATCAGAGAGGGGCCCAGACCGTTCCTCTGTTTAGCATTTGGGTCCTCACAGAAGGCTCAGTGGCTCCTTCAGGCTGTGCCCTGCTGCACATCTCAGCCTCGACTCCAGCCTGGCACAGGGGCACGGGCGCAGGGCATAGAGCACACACCACACAGTCACCGCAGTCCTTGAGCCCATGGAACCTGCCCTGTGGGCTAGGGGGTTGCTTAGGATCCGTGACAGTGTCTCCCCCTCCAATTTCTCCCCTTCGGAAGGGGATTGGCTTTCCTCTGCCTGTCCCACCATTGCATTTGGGAAGCAGATGACCTGTTTTCCAGACAGAGGATACCATACCTTGTGAAGACACAGATCCTCAGGGAGAAGACCCCAGAGGACAGAGGCAGGGCTTGGGGTGATGCAACCACAGCCAGGGAATGCTGAGGACCCCCAGCCACTGCCGGACGCCAGGAGGGAGGCCTGGAATAGACTCTCCCTCCCAGCCTCCGGAAGCCAGCGCCGCCAGCACCTTGACTTCAGACTGCTGGCTTGCAGGGTGATGAGAGAATCAGTCGCCCCTCATTTTAAGGTCCTAAGTTCTATACATTCCCGAATGCAATGGGGTGGTTTGTCACAGCAGCCCACAGCATTTCTGTTTAGTATATTCTTCTGTGTTCAGTGCATATCCTCAACACGGTCTAGAACCCCCTTTACTTCACAAGCACAGTTCCATAGTAAAAATCACGGTGCTCTGGGTCAGGTCATTTGATCTGGCTGAACTGTGTTCCCTGGCTGCACCCTGAATGCGCCACCTGCAGCCACACACCCTCCCATTCTTGCACTGACCCAGCTCCTCAGCAGCCGCATTCCAGCAGTGGTTCCTGGACTTTCAGAGCGCCTTCTTGCCGCAGTAGACATTGCCATTCTGTTTTTGACCACCAGGCCTCTGAAATCCTTCCCAGTGCATGGGGAATCCCCCAACTCATGACACAGGATCTGAATCTAGCTACAGAAAAGTGCAGAGGCCAACTCGCTTTGCCCACAGGGGCACTCACACCCGTGGGTGAGCCCAGCTGCAAGCCCACCCTGCCTGGAAGCTAGTGACTCCCAGAACACAGATGGCTCGGACACTGCCTGACGGCCACTCCGTTCCCATGGGCAGAGGTGTCAGTGGTCCAGTGGCAGCCTCCAGCCTCCAGCCTGAGGTGACATCTGTGTGTGTAGCCAGTGGCGCTGGTGGTGGAGACTTCCCTGAGCGGGTCCCAGTGTCCTTTTTCCCAGCACCATTCCCACCCAGGTAGCCTAGGAAACTCCTCCTTCCCACACCACCTCCATTCCTTAAGCTAGACAATAAATAATTCTTTTCATAATTCCTTTAATAATTTAAAGGAATATTTAAATATTCCTTTAACAATTCCTTCTCTGCTTCAATTACCCAGAGCCGTGTTCTGTCGCCTTCCGCTGAGAACCTTACTTAAGTGGATCTTTCCTCCATCAGTACATGCTCCTGTTTGACGTGAAAATGTTGACAGAGGTTTTTCTGCGTGATCTAAAGGAGGTCACGTGTGGGTCTCCTGGCCTCACACAGTCGGTGATGAAAGCAGAGCTGCCTAGTGATCAGCTGACATGCAATCAGTTACAATAATGGTGGAATTTCAAGGTCAATGTTGTGCTGGGCTTTTTCTCAAGCTCATGTTTTCTGCTTAAGGATAAAATGTGAGATAAATGCATCTCCGTGTGGGTCTGGACCTCTCCATGTTGCTCTGTCTTGTCTGTGGGTGTCTGATAGAGATGGGAAGACCCACAGACCAGCCTGCCAACACCATCTGTCAATGGGGTGCCACCTTCACTGCCCTACCCTTCCCATGAGCCTTAGCCCAAATCACGCTCCAAAATCACCAACCATAGGAAACATCTTGAACCTAAACTAATCCCTTCACACTTAAAATGCTTACAATTTATCTGGGTGTGGTGGCTCACGCCTGTAATCCCAGCACTTTGAGAGGCTGAGGCAGGCAGATGGCTTGAGGTGAGGAGTTTGAAATCAGCCTGAGCAACATGGTGAAACCCTGTCTCTACAAAAAATAAAAAAAATTAGCTGGCAGGGCATGTGCCTGTGGTCCCAGCTACTTGGGAGGCCTAGGTGGGAGGATCATTTGACCCTGGGAGGTTGAAGCTGCAGTGAACCAAGATTGCACCACTGCATTCCAGTCTGGGCAACAGAGAAGAACCCTGTCTCAAAACAAACAAAAAACCAAAAGTGAAATAAAATGCTCACTGTTGGCCTCCCTTCTCTGCAGAGGTCCAGATGAGGGGCCTCTAATCAAGGTGGTGACTGGACCACATAACTTCGTCCGTCACTCGGGGGAGGGGATGCGCCCTTCCCTCGGGGTGTGCCCTTCCCTCCGGGTGAGCCCGGGCTGGGCGTGTGTGGCCTCCCCCACTCGCTGCTCCTTTTTCGCCTCACCCTTCCTGGTGAGTCCTTTCCCCGGCCCCTGTTGGTCAGGGGATCATGTGCCCACTGTCTGCTGAGTTCTGGTCACTTGTCTTCCCTCTTCAGCTTGGTGAACAGACCAGGAGGAGGGTACAGGATGGTCCCGTGACCCCCCAAACACTTCTAGGACCCAAACCAAAAATCCTGAGGGAAGAGGAAGGACCCTAGTCAGGCCTCAGAAAGCTGACCTGGTGCCTGGCACCCCACGGTGGAATGACGCGATCTCACGTGGCTGTGCGCTCCTCAACCTGGCAGGCGAGACAGGGGAGGGAGTGGGTACAAGCGAGCAAGTGTGTGAGTGTATGGGAGTATGACTAAGTGTTAGTGTGTGTGTCTGAGTGTATGTGTCTGAGTGTGAGTATATGTGACTGTATGTGTGTCTGAGTGTGTCTGAGTGTGTGTGTCTGAGCATTAGTATGTGTGACTGAGTGTGTATGTGTGTTTGTATGTCTCTGAGTGTGTGTGTTTGTGTGTCTGAGCATTAGTGTGTGTGACTGTATGTGTGTCTGAGTGTGAGTGTGTATGTGTCTGAGGATGAGTATGTGTGACTGTGTATGTGTGTCTGAGTATTAGTGTATGTGTGTCTGACTGTAAGTGTGTGAATATGAGTATGTGTGACCGAGTGTGTATATGTGTCTGAGTGTGAGTGTGAGTGGGTGTCTGCATGTTAGTGTGTGTGTGTCTGAGGGTTAGTACATGTCTCAGTGTTAGTGTGTGAGTGTGAGTGGGTGTCTGCATGTTAGTGTCTGAGTGTGTCTGAGGGTTAGTGTGAGTGTGTGTATCTGCATGTGTGTCTGAGGGTTAGTTTGTGTCTCAGTGTTAGTGTGTGGGAGTGTGTCTGAGTGTGAGTGGGCGTCTACATGTTAGTGTGTCTGAGTGTGTGCTGAGGGTTAGTGTGAGTGTGTGTGTCTGCGTGTGTGTTTGAATGTGTGTCTGAGGGTTAGTTTGTGTCAGTGTTAGTGTGTGGGAGTGTGTCTGAGTGTGAGTGGGTGTCTGAACATTAGTATGTGAGTGTGAGTGTGTGTGTCTGAGTGCATGTATCTGTTAGTGTGCAAGTGTATGAGTGTGAGTGTGTGCACGCTGGGAAGAGGCATGGGCTAGGAATAAAATACTTTCCCAAAGTGGAGTAAATAATAGCAAAGTTCACCTATCAGTTCTGCTGCCTTAAGCAATTATGCGTTTTCATTCAACTTCTTCACACACACACACACACACACACACACACACACCAGGAAGCCTCTTCTGAGCTATCCTGGCAAGGTTGGGCTCCCTGCTACCCCCACACCCCCTCACTTACACCAAGGTCTCTCTCCTGACTGGAATGTTTGGGGTGAGAGCCCCTCCTTCATCCTGTTTGCACCAGCGTCGGCTGAACGTTTTGGGAAGTGTGACCCCCGCCTCCAGTGGACCCCAGAACAACCTCCCGTTTGCATAGGGGTCCACACCTAATCTTCTGCAGCTGGCATCATGGGAGGTGACCAAGCTCTCCTGAAAAGTCTTGCACAGCACCGTGATCCATAAAACTAGGAGACTGTAACAGAATGCTCTGAATTTGGAGCCAGAAAACCTTCATTCAAGTCCTTCACGTGGCCTTGGGCAAATCACCTAACCTTTCTGAGCCTGTATCCTCACCCATTTCTTCCCATCTCTTAAGGTCAATGTGCGGTTTAATGATAAATCACTCTTAAAAGGGCTTTGCTTGGGGCATTTTGGCTATTCAAGAACCTCACACTGCATGAAAGAGATGCATTGTGTGTGGCTCTTGGGGGGCTTTTCAAGCAGAGAGAAACAGCAGCTCACAGGTAAGAATCAGGAAGGCTGTGCGGGCTGGGAATATGGAGACGGAGCCTTGAACACAGCAGTGGTGTTGGGGCACAGGGTAGGGCAAAGTTAGATGTGCAACTGACTTTAGACTTTCCTTTCCAGCTCCCCTGGACAGGAGTTAGTATTAGAATCATAAGTCAGAGTACAATTGGGATTATAGAACTCTCCCAATTCTAGTCACTCTGCTCAGGTACAATCAACTAAACACAGTAATTGTCTCGGTCCAGGACACATTCATGCACACATGCATACACACCCTCCATGTGTACACACATATGTATATGCACACCCCCACATGTGCATGCACACACATGTGAGCACGCACATATACACACATACAGTTATGCACACACATACACACACACATACATACATGCCCCTTAAACCCACTGCAGAGTCTGAAGAGAGGTTGTTGACTTGGGGAGTAGCACTGTGCGTGGAAACGAGGCAAAAGAACGTCGAGGACTCCCAGTCTGACCAGGAGCTGTGGCTGACCCGGAAAATCATATTTGGAGATGATGAATAAAGAAGTCTTGATGACTGAGATGAGGGCACCCGTCTCCACCCAAGGCACCTGTCAGGCGGTCCCATCCTTGTCAGGCAGTCCCATCCCTGTCAGGTGGTCCCATCGCTGTCAGGCAGTCCCATCACTGCAAGGCGGTCCCATCACTGCCAGGCGGTCCCATCGCTGTCAGGTGGTCCCATCGTTGCCACGCCCCTGTGCTCCAGGGCTGTGTGTGCTCCTGGCTGCTGGCAGCACCTGCACCCGGAACTGACAGGACCTTGGGGCACAGCTCTGTGGCCCTTGCAGTGACTGCCCTCTTCTCCCTTCTGCAGCCTCAGCATGTTCCTCCTACTGCTCACACTTCACCCTTCACCCTGGATGACCTGCATGTGCAAAACATGATTGTGAGTTCCCACAGACCCCTCCACTGCACCTCCCCAAGGCTCCAGCAACAGCAGCCAAAGCCTCCGTGACTGAATTCACAGAGAGCAGAGACTGTGCTCAGGCCTTCACCCCAGGACTTCTGTGTTGTGAGACCTGCTAGTGATGCTGCTTAAAGTTCTTTAACAATGGTCCTCTGACGGATCCTCATTGCAAATGGTCTCTCCACCGACACCTGTCAAAACTTCCTCATTGTAAAATCCAGTTCAGATTGCAGTTCAAGATCATAAACTGCCTCTGTTTCACTTTGCGAAGTTTGCGGTGTCTGTAGTAACACAAGCACAGGTTCCTGTGCCTAGGCTCTTCTTTATTGTTTATTCATTACCCACTTTCTCTGAGCAGGATCGATCCACTTCTTAGACCCTTGGTGGATGGCCTAACATTAGGAGCATCCCTGGGAATTGATGCTGTCTCCCTAAGTGGAAAACTATGGACCCATTTCTGGCTCATGAGTTGGAAGTGCAGGTCTGCTGGCGGCCTTTGTCTCCCCTGCCTCCCCCTCCTGTCACTGGCTGGAACATGTGTTTGATGCCTGGAGTTCAGCAGCCCTGTTGAAACCGTGAGGTGACTGGCAGGTGTCAGGAGGAAAGCAAACTCACTAGTGATGGCAGAGGCTGCATGCACTCCGCTGCCCTCCGGCTCCGCTGTCCACTCACCTCCACTGGCTCTGTGCCCCAAGACCCTGGCCTCCATGGCTGGCATCCATGGGCTTCCCAATCCTCTGGCCTCCAGGTGGGTTCAGTCACAGCAGAAGCTGGGAGGTGCAGCTGGAGGCTGGAGAAACCCAAGCCTGGCGTCCAGCTCCCCTCCCTGGCTGAGCCAGCCGTGGACGTGCTCCTCTCTGGGAAGCACCACCCCTTTCCGGTGGTCCTGCTCTGACCACCGCAGCTCAAGCCCAGCTACAGCTCCCCTCTATATCCGGCCTGGGACGGGAACAGCTCCTGGATGCTTCTTCCTCCCATGCTGGCATCCCTTAGTCCCTCCCACCTTTTTTATAATAAACACCTGCTTTGTTCAAGCCTTCTCAACCACCCACTGGAGCAAGCCCTCCTTTCCTTGCTGAGACCCGGAGAGCTGCTGGGAAGGAAAGGGTGGGCCCCGACAGTGTGGGCAGCACCCGGGCAGACTCTGTCCCCACCCACCTTCTAGGATGAAAGCCCTGGATGCACTCCTATCCCCACCCTGAGCTCCTCCCCTAACTCCCCAAAACATTGGGAAGATGGGCTGTCTGTCCTGGAAGGGCCAGTCTCCTGGGGGAGCGCTATGCATAGGACAGAAAGCCGTGTTACATGATGATTCTACTGGACCAGTAGGCAGCAGGGACTCTGGGGTGCCGTGGAGACAGCGAACCCTTACGGAGGTGATGCTGGATCCTGTGGGTCTCAACAGAGGGCGCTATGGGTGGGTCCCGTGGGAGGGGCTGGGAGACGCAGGTCCTGAGAACGCGTGTGCCGGGCACATGTGAGTACACGCAGGTGCAAAGCTAGCAGACAGGCGGGTTGAGCCTCTTCCTGCCCCCACGGGGTCTAAGTCAGATTTTGCACTTAGCAGGTGAATTTGCTCCCCCATGGTTTTATCATAACAAAAACCGCGAATGAGAGTCTCAACACGACTGAAATGCGCTTCCTCACAGTCCTGGAGGCCCGAACTCCAAAACCGAGGTGCCAGAAGGGCCACACGTCCTCCAGGGGGCCTCGGGGAGGGTATGGTGTTGAGAGAAGCCTTGCTCTTGCTCCTGCAATCCTTCCCAGCTTGCAGCTGCCCCTCTGCCATCTCTGCCTCCGTGGCTACGTGGCGTCTTCTCCCTGGCATGGGCTGAACCACCGCACCCCTGGCAGGTCTGACGGCATTTTATCAGCACAGCGCACAATGCTGGTCTTCTCCTTTGCTTCTAGATTTTGTTTCACATCCACCCGCCTCTCAGATGCCGTAAACTATAAGCTAAACCATTGTTTTACACACTACCAGGAAAGAAAAAAATGCTGGCAACTAAACCGTGAGGTACCTTAAAGAGTAAAATGGAACCTAAGGGGAAGATGGAAACAGAACAGAGATGTTAGGAGGAGGAGAAATAATCATCTCAGAATTGACAAGCATGACACATGACAACAGATTTTTGGTTTGTTCGTATTTTGTGTTGTTTTTGAGATGGCGTCTTGCTCTGTTGCCCAAGCCGGAGGGCAATGGCATGGTCTCAGCTCACTGCAACCTCCATCTCCTGGGTTCGAGCGATTCTCCTGCCTCAGCCTCCCAAGTAGCTGGGATTACAGGCATGTGCCACCACCCTGGAGCTAATTTTTGTATTTTTAGTAGAGACGGGGTTTCACCACGTTAACTCGACACCCTCACCCCCATTGTGAGGTCATTGTTTTCTGCCAGGGATCCTCCTGTTCCATGCTGTTCTAGCTATGTGGAACACTGCTGCCAGTGGCTTCTGGTTGCTCACAGGACTGGATGGTGCTGATCCTAAGGACTGTGTGTGTGTGTTGGGGGGATGGTTTGTCTTGGCATCTGCAGGAAAAGCACTGGGAGCATGTGTCCCTGCAGGTGTTACTGGGATCCACAGAGCTCCTAGCGTCCAGCAACTGCTCAAACTGTGTCTGCTCCGAAACAAGTGTGTGAATAAGCTGTGTCCAGATTCTTTGTTTTAGAAAGAACGCACTGATATGGTTTAGCTGTGTCCCCACCCAAATCTCATCTTCAATTGTAATAACCCCCCACATGGCAGGGGTGGGGCCCAGAGGAGATAATTGAATCAAGGGGGTGGTTTCCCTCATACTGTAATTATGGTTGGGAATAAGCCTTGTGAGATCTGATGGTTTTATAAAAAGGAGTTCCCCCTCCACACACTCTCTTGCCTGCTGCCATGTGAGATGTGACTTTGTTCCTCCTTTGTCCTCGGCCGCGATTGTGAGGCCTCCACAGCCATGTCAATTAAACCTCTTTCCTTTATAAATTACCCAGTCTTGGGTATGTCTTTATCAACAGCATGAGAACAGACTAATCCAGGCACCTAGGCCAGAGGGGAAAAGGGTCTCTCCATAGTCACACAGCAAAGGATAGCAGAGGAAGATCCAGCCTGGTCTCCTGACATCTCCACCCCCCTTCCCCCACTCTGGCCTCTCATCTTTCTACCCAGGCTGAGATCACAGCTTCCACCAACAGGAACTGGGGCAGGAGCTGTGGTAGACACTGGAGCTGGCTTCATTTGTGACTTCATCCTGAAAACAAACCCTCATTCATAACTTTCCTATGAAAGAAATCAAAACTTTACATCCAGAAGAGTTTCAACCCAAAGTGCTGGGTTTGCACTCAGTGGTGGAAGCCTGAAGTGGGTCCATTCTATTTTCTGCTGGAAGAGGCTGATATAAAGTTTTGTCTATTTTAGGCTTGATACAAAGGTGGGGTTAGGGAATGGGGAGGGAACTGTTGTTTTTCTGCTCGCCCCTTTTCAAGCAGGCCCCTTTTCACAATGCATATCGGTTTTATGGTCTGTAAAGTGGGGGTGATAACAGAACCCACCTGGTTGGGTTGTTGTGCAGAGTGGAGCTGACACACACCAAGAATTTAGGGTCATCGCTGGCACAGAGCAAGGCCCATATATGTGCTTGCCATTGTAAATAGTAAAGAAGAATGAATGCACGTGTGCCCATGAGGAAGCTCTGATGAGAGAAAAATCCAAGCTAATGAAGACATGCGGTTAGACGAGAAGTTCAGGGCCTGAACCTGTCTCTGTCATGTACATCAGGTGGGTTCTTAGGTACAAGCAACAGAAACTGACTCCAGCTGATTTAAGCCAATATGAGACTAACTGAAAGGCTAGCGAGTAACTCACAGAACTGCTGGAGAACTCGGCTCAGAGGCGAGTCAGAAACGAGGGAGAGGCCAAGCAGCGGCAAGACCGGAAGCCCAGCCAGGGGCCTGGGGGCAGCAATACTGCAGCTCCAGGGCCAGCACGCGTCCGACCTGGACACGGCTCTGGTGCCACTGACCTACTGCTCTTTGAGAGGGGACAAGGCCACCTCTAAAGCCAAGGACACTGGCCTTTTGCCTTGTGCCACCAGCTTCCCCTTCAGAGCTGGCCCTGTGTGCTGTTGGTTGAGTCTGGGTCCTGTGCCCACGCCCAGCAGCCGGGGCAGCTGGGAGGTCTGCATCTCCCCAAGATTCACCTTGCCAAGTCAGCAGGGGGGTCGGGGCTGGGAGCTAAACATCAAATCTCTGCTTCATTGCATGGTCTCAAGTAGGTCGCTTTTGTTTGGTTGGTTTTTTAAGGCAGAGGAAAATGCTCTGTAGACACTGTAGAGATTGTGCAATTTCATATGCAGTATGTTCTCTTTATTACTTTCCTTATAAGCCATGACAGTGCGTTTAGAATGTGTTGCTTTTATGACAGTGAACAAAACAGCGATGCACACATTGAAGTACGAGGGGAACTCTGCTCCACGGCTCCACGGCTCCACGGCTCCACGGCTCCACAGCTCCCACGGCTCCACTGCAGAATGCATGCTGACCGCTCACCCAGCCTCCTTCTCCAAAGGTCTCCACGTGCCGGCACCAGGAGGAAGGGCGGGGCAGGGAAACAAAAGCAGAGGTCATTTCGCAGTGGGGTTGGCAGCAGATGCAAATGTCCCCTGATCTGCAGGTGGGACCACTGGCCTCCAAAGGGTCACATTTGTAGAAATTAAACCTAGGCTGGGAGCGGTGGCTCATGCCTGTAATCCCAGCACTCTGGGGGCTGAGGTGGGCGGATCGTGAGATTAGGAGTTTGCCAGCAGCCTGGCCAACATGGTGAAACCCTGTCTCTCCTAAAAATACAAAAATTAGCCAGGTGTGGTGGCAGATCCCTGTAATTCCAGCTACTCAGGAGGCTGAGGCAGGAGAATCATTTGAACCTGGGAGGTGGAGGTTGCAGTGAGCCAAGATCGCGACATTGCAGTCTAGTCTGGATGACAAGAGCACAACTCCACCTCAAATAAAATAAAATAAAATAAAATAAACATAATGCTGAGTTCCACCAGGAAGAGTCACATAAACAGCCACTATTTTCCACTCATCATTCAGGTGAGAAAAAGTCTTCTCTTGTCATTGCAAAACATCTGTTCTGACAAACCCAAAAGAAACTTCTTGAATCGTGGCAACTTAACGTATTTCCCAACCACAGAAAAGATTTCCACCTGCGCGATTTGGTGTAAAGGTAATGCCAGAAAAACAGAGGGTGCTAAGGAGTCTGGGCAGCCACGATTTCTTACCGGTGTCTTCCACTGATAGACCTGACTTTTGATCTCACTCATTTTCAATCCCAATACGAAAATGGAGAATAATGTATCAGTAGAGTTTTCATAGGAACAGAATTGACCTTCCCTTATCATCATAGAAGACAACAGTTAGAGAAATAATTTTAAGGTAATTTTAAGATATTTCTTTTTCGGCAAAGTATCTAAATGTCCTTATCCCTCAATTGATTATGAAAGTACTCATAGTCTCAGAAATCAAAAGGACAAAATAAAACAAATGTCACACTGGGTGAAAACCATCATTCTGTGTTTGATGGGAGTCCCGAGGGATATTTGGTGGAGGGCTAAGGCCCTACTCCGGATACGCAGTTTTCTATAAGACATGGATTTACTTAAACCTTTCTTGAATAAACTTATTTTTCTTACTTTACGTAACAAGGTCAAACATGTAAACATCTTAGTGTAAAGAGGCCTAAAACCTTTTTTAAGATGGAATATATTCCTGTCTTAAAGGAAAAATGAATTAACAATCAATTCCACTCTCAAAGGAAATGATAAAGCTATACTTCATTCAATTGAAAAAGTTGACAGGGTGTGGTGGCTCACACCTGGAATCCCGGCACTTTTAGGAGGCCAAGGTGAGCCCCGATTTTGGGTGTGGACATCACTGAGGGTCCTTTCCACATCATGGAGTCCAGGAAGAGCCGGTGGTGACTTTACAGTTCACAACCAGAGGCTGCCTTCCCAAGTGGTAAAGGCCAAGTTCAGCGGGGATTGATCCTGTAGGTGTCAGGACCCCTGGATACCAGGGGGTGAGAGGGAGCCTCACCTTTGTAGTTTCCAAAACTCCCACAACCCCAGTCTAATGGTGAGAGAAACGTCACACACCCAGCTGTGGGACATTCTATGACACACCTGCCCCAGTCCCCCTGTAAACTGCCAAGGTCCTGAAAAGCAAGGGAAGGCCAAGTACCTGCCCCAGAGCAGAGGTGGCCTGGGGGACACAGGACTCCTCCCGGATGGAATCCTGGAACAGAAGAACCCAGGCAACCCAAACACAGGCTACAGTGCAGATGACCGCATGCACCGGTATTGGCTTCACAGTTTTGACAAATGTCCTATGGCACAGTGGGTCATGCCTGTCATCACAGCACTTTGGCAGGCCAAGGCAGGAGGATCCCACGAGCCTAGGAGCTTGAGACCAGTCTGGGCAATATAGTGAGACCTCATCTCTACAAAACATCTTTTAAAAATTCGCTGAGTGTGGTGGCATGCGCCTGTAGTCTCAGCCGGGAGGCTGAGGTAGGAGGATCACCTGAGTCTGGGAGGGCGAGGCTGCAGTGAGCTATGACTGTACTACTGCACTCCAGCGTGGGCGATAGAGTGATAGAGTTAGACCCTATCTCAAAAAATAAAATAAAATAACATCAGGGGAAACTCAAGACATATCTTTTCAACTTTTCTATAAATCTAAAGTTATCTCAAAATGAAAAGACTTTTTAAAAGCTACCAGAGGAAGAAAAGTAGATTACTGCAAAGGAACAAAATTAGACTGAATTCCCATCCACAGGAACAAAAAGATGACAAAACAACATATTCAAAGGTGTGAGGGAAGTAGCTGCCAGCCCCCGGTGTTGCGCCCGGCCGAATTCGCACGCATGTGATGGCAAGACTAAAAAGATTTTCAGATGTTTGAAAACCCTTGAGGGTTTATCAGCTATGGCTGCTCTCTGAAATAACAAAGAATGCATTTGACCAAGATAAGAAATAATCCAAAGTGGGTGGTGAGGCTCAGTGTGCTGGCAAATGTGATAAAAGTTTGGCTGTGAAAAATAACACAGGCCAATTGATGGCTGCTGTTAAAAATGATATAAACTTGCACCTGGTCAACCAAAGAGGAGGGGTTGCTCCCTGCTGCGAGGGCGGGGCCGAGGTCCTTGGCGTATCTGGGAGGAGGCCTGGGTGGCACACGTTCTGGTCACCCCACCCCTCTGACTGGAACAGCGCTCTCCTAGGTCAGCTCTACATGTGGCAGGTGCTGATTTGGGACCACAGAGTTCTTGGATACGGGAGCAAGCTGCTGTTTCAAGTTGCCATTGGCTTCTGGTTCAGCTTGTATCACAGTAAAAGCAGAATTCCTACTGGAAAAAGTCTGTTTCCTTTGTGGGGAAGGGACGCGGTGAAGCAGGGAGGGCCTTGCATGGCCCCTTGGTTACTCAGCGCTGAAGCTCAGGCTACCCTCTGCAATGGAGAGACGGAGGCTCTGGGGGCCGAGCCGCTCTGCCTGAGGATGTAGAAAGCTGCCCCACCCTGACTGCATGTCATAGTTTGTTTGTGCCGCTCTAACAGAATGTCTGGGACTGAGTAGTTTATAAAGAACAGGGATTTGTTTCTTACAGCTCTAAGGGCTGGGAAGGCCAAGGGTGAGGGGCTCATGACTTTTGGGGGCCTTCTTCTGCATCATCCCATGAGCAGAAGGCAGAAGGCAAGAAAGCATGAGAGAGAGATAAGAGAGAGAGACAGAGAGACAGAACAGGGGAAGCTGAACTGGCTTTTATAATGAACTCACTCCCACAATAACACGCACAATTCCCCAGGGATTAATCCATTCTCTTGATGAGGACATTAATCCATTCTTGAGGGTGATGTCTTATAAGCTAATCACCTCTTAAATGTCCCACCTCTCAACACTGCTGCCCTAGGGCTTAGGTTTCCAGCATATGAGCTTTCAGAGACACATTCAAACCACTGCACAGTGTCATATTGACTGGGGGAAAGAGGCCAGGTGAGCCAGGGTCCGTCTGTCTCACTTTTTTTAGCCCCCCCAGCTTATGTTTTCTTTTTTACAATGTAATTCTCTTCAATTTCCTATAAACCCTCAGTAAAAATATCTTATCTGGCTAGGCGCAGTGGCTCATGCCTGTAATCCCAGCACTTTGGGAGGTCAAGGCGGGCGGATCACAAGGTCAGGAGATTCAGACCATCCTGGCCGACATGGTGAAACCCTAAAATCTATTTTTAGTCTCTACCAAAAATAGAAAATAGCTGGGTGTGGTGGCAGGCACCTGTAGTCTCAGCTACTCGGGAGGCTGAGGAAGGAGAATCGCTTGAACCAGGAGTCAGAGGTTACAGTGAGTTGAGATGGCGCCACTGCACTCCAGCCTGGCAACAGAGTGAGACTCTATTTCTAAATAAATAAATAAATAACTTATCTGTGAAAATCTGAGTGTGTTGTGGTTTCAGGAATGAAGACAGGGGTGAGTTTGGTGAGGTGTGGGGTGAGAGGCCTTTTGAGGGGGACAAGCGCAGTCGGCAGTGGGGAGGGGTCCTGGGACAGGTGCCGCTTCCTTGAGAATGGGCAGAAAGATTTGCAGAAGGAACCCTGGTCAAATGCTGCACACCCCTTATTCATGAAAGAAGGTTTGGATTTGGTCATTTGGCAAGTTGAGAAGATGATTGGCCAGGCACGGTGGCTCACACCTGTAATCCCAGCACTTTGGGACGCTGAGGTGGAAGGATCGCTTGAGCCCAGGAGTTTGAGACCAGCCTGGGCAACACAGCAAGACCCCGCCTCTATAAAATATAAATAAATAAAATAGTGGTAGGCAGGAGGGCTGGAGAGCTTTAGGGTATGTGGATCATTTATGAAACAGGTGTCAGCATTTCATTAGAAAAGAGGTTTCCTAAATTTACTTTTTAAACATGTAAACCATGCTAAGATTATTTCTTAAACCACATGAATGGATTCAGACCTGGAGAGAATCCAAAGCTGGCTGGAAGGAGGAAAAAAAAAATTTTCGAGAGCTAAAAGTGCCAGAAAGTTTGAGAAACTTATTTTTTGCTTTCCCTCCCAAACAGAACATTTCTGGTTGAACAGTGAGTTTTTCCACTTGGTCTTTCCCTGCTTTCTTCTAAGTGGAAACAAGTTTTAAATGTAGGACACTCAATATAGAATCGAGACTACAGAAGTTGATCCTATGCCAACAAATATGCTCTGGAACACTCAAAGTTCTTGACAATAAATCAGTATTTTGCTTTTCTCAATTGAAGTTAAGCAGAGAGTACACTTTGTTAAAATGTCAGTAACATCTGTGTCGCAACCCAGTCATTGACAACAAACACCTCTGTGTCGTTGACATCAGATCCCATGACTGGAGTCGCACGTACCTCCGTCTGTGCCAACCAATGCTTCCTGCCTGCAACACACCCCCATGTCAAAGACCTCTCCCCTGAGAAAGCATTCAAATTTGGGTTATCAATCTGTGAACACATCGTCAGGCCTCGAATCCTGGGCCTGAAGGACTATGGGAAGGGAAAGAGGAATCCTGTCTCTCTTCCATTCTTTGGTCCAGTCGGCCCCACCTAACATTGGTTTGGAGCAAAGCAACGCCAAGCTCCAGGGAGCACTGAGCATCATTCCAGGAGAAATTCTGAGCACCTCTTTGTGCCAGGTGTTGTGGGGGACCCAAAGATGACCAGGACATAAATCCTGCTTTAAAAGGATTTACAGTTCAGCAGGAAACAAATATTACTAATACCAGTTAATGAGCTCGTAAGAATCAAAGGAAGCATAGTGGCAGGCCAGGCGCAGTGGCGCACACCTGCAGTCCAAGCATTTTGGGAGGCCAAGGCAGGCATGCTTGAGCCCAGAAGTTTGAGAACAGCTTGGGCACCATGGCAAAACCTCATCACTATAAAGGACACAAAAATTAGCCAGGCGTGGCGGCACGTGTCTGTGGTCCCAGCTACTCGGGAGGCTGAGGTGGGAGAATCACCTGAGTCTGGGAGGTTGAGGTTGCAGTGAGTTGAAATTGCGCCATTGCACTACAGCCCGGGCAACAGAGTAAGACCCTGTCTTGAAAAAAAAAAAGGGTGGTAATAATCATGAGAGGGAAAAGCCATCTCCTTCCAAGGGGACCAGGGTAGGGCAGTTGAGCTGTACCTTAGATAATGTCACAGTTCTCATGAGCCTCATTTCTAGAAACACAATTTTAAATTAATAAATTTTAACTAAATCTAACTTTTGCATAGTAATATATCACAGTATATGGGAAACTGGGCACACATCTGTCCTAACATGTAATGCCTTATGATCACTAAGCATTTCCCGATGTGATTCCTCTAAGCGAGCTCCCTGAGAGCAGAAAGTGAGATGGTATCTCTGCACCTGAGCACCTGACGCAGCATCTAGCCTCAAGGTCACAGCCAATAATGTGCTGACAGAGTGTTCCATTATCATCAATACACAAGCACGTCACATGATTCAGATGCTCCGTGGTTCATGGGCTCTCCTGATTTCCCAGTTCACAAGGAAATACATTACAGATGCAGATTTTTAAAATCCTCTCCCAAACTGGCCTATAAATGTCTGAGGGAAAGAGATCCAGGGAAAAGGGAGATGAGACAGAAGGAAGACAGCTTGATGTATGTTTCTGATGAACATTTGTCTGTAGAAGTCTAGAAAGTTTGCTTTCTTAATTGAGGTTAAAACAAAATAAATACTCAAATAAATACTTAAATAAAATAAATACTAAAATAAATACACAAATCAAAATAAAATACTAAAATAAATCAAAATAAAAAATACTTATTAAAATAAATAAATAAATACTTACTAAAACAATGCTCACGTTCTCATGAGAGACACACAAGAAAACACGCAAGGCAAGTTGCGTCATTTGTGACATGGGTTCCTTCAAAGCCCACTACTCAAAGTAGGGTCCACAGGCCCACAGCTTCAGCCTCACCTTGGAGCTCGCTGGAAATGCAGAAGTCTGGGCCCCACTCCAGACCCACTCACCTGCAGAATCTGGGTACCGAGGCCCCAGGGGCTGTGAAGGCACGATTCGTTCTGAGCATCAGCCTTCACTTGCAGATGCCACCGTACCTTGACACATGTTAAAAGAAGCTGAGGGGACTGCAGACAGCCGCCCGTCTCCAGGTGTACTGTCCCACAGGCATCCAAAATGACAGCCATGCAGGCCGCTTGCAATGGCCGGTGAAGCCCGAATCTCTGGGAAGAGGGCCTCCTTGGCCACATCCCAAAGGATTGACTTTCCTTAACTTGCTGTTGTTGGAGCTCTTTCAGTTTGGGAAAGGGATACCGCAGGCTAAATCAATAATGCTGAGCCAAACAAATGCTCCTGACGTGGCCACCACAGGTGATGATCAGAGAGGGCAGGAACAGGGGAAGCCTTCCAAACCCAATAGGGAAGGCGGTCTCCATCCTCCAGCCTCACGTTGGAGGACCTAGTGCCTGCCAAGCCATCCCAGCTGATCGAGTAAATCTGCTCTGCTGTTGGAGGAGCTTTAATTGCTGTAACCACATTTTTACCTTGAGAGAAGGCAGAATGGGGGATGGGCGGCTGCAGGAAGCTGGCGGGAGGGGGAGGGCCGAGCAGGTTCCAGGATCTCCAGTCTATCTGCAGGCACTGCCTCCCCGGGCTGCGGGACCGGTCTGTGAGCTGGGGACTGGGGACGACTCCTTTCTCCTTTTGCTCAATCGTGGGAGCACCGAGGCACTGGAGATGAAACCCTTTCCGAAGGCACATGCTTGTGAAGGGGAGCCCGGCTTGTACCCGAGTCTGCTTTCTACGGTACAATTCCATGAAGAGGGTGGGGAACGGGTAAGCTAGTGACGGAATCCAGCTGCCGCAGATGTTAAGTTCAGCACAAAAGAACTTAGTGTGTTTACTACGCAAGCGCAAGGTTATGAAAATATTTCCAGACTTATTTAAATTTCCTCAATATACTTTCAAGGGAAATGGTTTTATTTAGATAATTCTTTAAAGACCGTATGCAATAAAAATGTATACCTCGCACCTTTTTGTAAAAATGGTTAAAATATCCAAAGCCAACAATGAGTATCTGATTCCTGGAGGCAGAAATAGTCCTAAACATTATCTGATGATTTTTTTGGGGGGGGGGGATGGAGTTTCACTCTGTCGCCCAGGCTGGAGTGCAATGGCGCGATCTCGGCTCACTGCAACCTCCGCCTCCCAGGTTCAAGCAATTCTCCTGCCTCAGTCTCCCGAGTAGCTGGGATCACAGGCATGCACCACCACATCTAGCTAATTTTTTGTATTTTTAGTAGAGACAGGGTTTCACTATGTTGGCCAGGCTGGTCTTGAACTCCTGACCTCAGGTGATCTGCCCGCTTTGGCCTCCCAAAGAGCTGAGATTACAGGCATGAGCCACCGCTCCCAGCCTATCTGATGACTTTTTAAGTTGTCTACTGATGTTTAAGGAACCTGTAGTTCAAAGAAGTGTATGACCTCTTCCAGTCACGAGTTGAGTGGCCAAGTCACAACCAGAACTCAGAACCTCTGACTCACCAGCCACACCCTGCCACACACACTGCAACTAGAATTAAAGTCAAGGTCTCTGATGACAGCAGGGGGAAGGCGTTTTCTCCTGGTGTGTAGACAGTTCTACAGAGCCCACATAGCCAGATGTTGATGGAGACCGCTGTGCTAACAGCCCAGCACTGTGTACCCCCCAGCCCTCCAAGGAAGTCAGCCCAGGGTCTGCCTGCTTCTCCCTCAGTGCTGTTGAGCCTTGCTTCATGATTCGGAAACTCTGCTATTAGGCTTATATAAATTATGGTTGTTACGTCTGCTATGTCTTCCTGGTAAATACACCCTTTCGTTATGAAACACCCGTCACTGTCTCTGGGAAGGCTCCGTCTTCAGGGATCTTATCTGATATTCACAAAGCTCCTCTGGCCTTCTTCCCACTGCTGTTTGCACAGTCTGCCTTTTCCGTCTTTTCTTTCAGCTTCTCTGCATAGCATTGCGTCTTGCATTTTTATCCACTCTGAGTATCTCTGCCTTCTCTTTGGAAAGTTTAATCCACCACATATAATGTGACCTTCCCGTGGCTCAGGGTCTTCCACGTGGCTATCTGGCTTCTGTTTGACCCTCAGTTTCCTTGTTGCTACTTTTTCCTCTTTGCCTTCTTTTGAGTTGATTGACTTTTTTTACAATCCCATTTCTATTTACCTATTGGCTTTTTATTTATTGGCTTTTTAAGGTATATTTTGTAATTTTTCTTTTATCATGGCAAAACACATATGACATAAAATTTGCCAAACGGTTAAAACCATGTGTAAAGTGTGGAATTCAGTAGCACTACGTGCACTCACAATGTTGTGCAGCCACCACCACCATCTATGTCCTAACGTTTACACCAGCCCACCATAATCTACACCCTTTTTGCACTTTTGTTTCAGTGGTTGCTTTAGTGACTGCAGCATACATCCTTAACTGGCCCTAGTGGATTTAGTTCATACGGCTTCACTTCACATAAACCTAAGAACTTTGCCACGAGAAAAGTCCATCTACCACCCCCTTGCTAGTGGCAGATGTGTTACCTCCACATACATATAAACCACATGAAGTGTTACAGTTGTTATATAAACAGCCGTGGGGTTCTAGATAAATTAAGAGGCAGCGCACGTATGTAAGCACCCACAGAGCCCTCCTGTGGGCTTTCGCTGCTGCCTCTCAGGGGGACTGTAAGACCCTTCGGGTCTTCCTAGCACTTTGCAGCTGAAGCTCCGGAAGCCGCTGCCCAGGCTTCGGTTCTTACACCACCCACGGCGAGCCCCTCCAGTGGCTCTCAGTCAAGAGTGGTTGCAAAGGGTGGTCAGCTTCCCCATCAGGCAGCGTTTGGGAAGCTTGCCTCTGAAAGTGATGTGGTTGATCCCAAGCTGGTTCTGAAGTTCATGTGCAGTAAGGGAAACATTTGAAACAGAATATTATTTAAAAAGCCAGAGAATGATCTTACATTCTTGCAGTCAATCCATTTTATTCTGAAGCCAGGGGGGATACAGGGCTTTGGTGCACCAGCAACATACTAAGGACCTCACTCTGATTCTAGGAGTTATTTCAGAAAACAAAAATGAGCAACCTGCAGGCATGCAGAAAGATGAAACGACCAGAGAAAGCAGGTTAATCAGCAAGCCCCTGGGAAAGGCAGCACAATGTCACAGACGGGCTACAGCACTGAGTCTTTGCATTCAACATCATTTACTTATAACGTAGCTATAATGTGAATGAGAAAAAAATTAGTTCCCAGCAGCGGCCACTGTCTGTGTGGAATTTGCATGTTCTCTCTACATGCTGTGGGTTTTCTCCAGGTGTCCTGGGCTCCTCCCATGTCCCAAAGCCATGCACGTGAGGCTCATTGGCATGTCCCTGCCTGAGTGTATGAGTGAGTGTGCCCTGCCATGGGATGCCCTTCTCTCCAGGGCCGTTGCCCGCCTTGGTCCTGAGCTTCCTGGATGGGCTCAGCCCCCTGCCTCCCTGAACTGGAATAAGCAGTTTGGAAAATGAATGGAAGAATACAAATTATTGTCAAACAAAAATTCGTAAAGCATATGGTAATCACACAGATGCAGGACAATACCTGATGTGGTAAGAAAGTGCCCAGAGAGCTGAGAATTGGCTCTTGTTTGTTTTGAAACTGCATGGCAGGAGGAGGCACTTCAGAGCTCTGGCTAGGCCAACATTATCCTTGATTTAAGGCAGCACCTCCACGACCCTGTCACTCACCGATTAACCAGAAATCACGTAATGATCTTTCTTTCTTTCCTTCCTTCCTTCCTTTTTCTTTCTTTCTTTCTTTCTTTCTTTCTTTCTTTCTTTCTTTCTTCCCTTCTTTCTGTCCTTCTCTCTCTCTTTCTCTTTCTTTCTTTCATTTGTTCATTCATTCGCTCGTTCTTTTTTCCTGAGATGGAGTCTCACTCTGTCACCAGGCTGGAGTGCGTTGGCACAATCTCGGCTCACTGCAACCTCCACCTCCCAGGTTCAAGCGATTCTCCTGCCTCAGCCTCCCGAGTAGCTGGGAATACGGGTGCCTGCCACCACACCCAGCTAATTTGTGTATTTTTAGTAGAGACGGGGTTTCACAGTGTTGGCCAGGATAGTCTCTTATCTTTGGCCTCGTGATCCGCTGGCCTCGGCCTCCCGAAGTGCTGGGATTACAGGCGTGAGACACGGTCTCCGGCCGATCTTCCTTTCTTAAATGCACCTAGAGCTCACATATTTTTTGGTGTTTCATATTAGAAGTGCTCTGGTCTTTATTTAGAAGTTTGGTGATGTTTCTGTGGCCGGAACTATACCGTAGGGATGTAACTCTTGTTTATATCAATTAGCCTGTGGAGAAATTGATTTTTGATATGCACCGTTTCACTTAACGTCACAGTTTCCAAGAACCAATAGACAACACCAAGTGAGGCCTCACTGTGTAGATGTGTACACTGTGGAGTGGGTGTGGCCCTCCCGGCAGGGGACGCTGGATGCCCGGCACGGCTGCCCGTGAGTCTGCGTGACAAGAATGTGTATCTTTTGCAGACATGACAAGAATGTGTATCTTTTGCAGAGACACCAGCTTTCTCCACTCTTATCTCCAGGGACCTGTGCACCTCTGGGAAGAAGCCTGTGCTCACCTCAGGGTCTCCCCCCACATGGGGTGGCATCCCTCTCCACCCCCAGCCACATTGCTGGTGGCACCTGTTGAATTAATCACAGCAGCCACTTCCCTTTTCCTTGACAAATGCTCTCACCCCTGACTCGGTCTGATGGAGGCCATCTGACAAAGAATTTCCTCTACTGCTTACTTTGCTGCTCCTCTTTCTATACCCCACCTTATGCTGCGGGCTTTCATTTTATTTTATTTTATTTTACTTTCCAGTCTGAAGAGGCCTGTGACTCTGTACCACCTGTCCTAAGATACCATGTTCTCTCAGTAATCCTCTCTTTTTGCACCTTCAAAACCTCTTTCTGCTGGTTCCTAAATTTCTGACTTTCTTTAACTTAAAGGAATTAGATGAAGTCTTCTTTCTTGAACAGGCTTTTTGAAATCTCCCTCCAATGTATAAGAGACCATTTCATTATTTTAACTCAGCCTATTTGGGAAGGAAAAAAATGTGTTCCTCTTTTTTTTCAAAAGTGCCTACTACAACATCATATTTACCAAAAACATGTAGCAATTGTTCAGTATTGTTGAGGATAATAAGCCTCTTTTGACAGCATTGGCTCTTCATTACATAAAAAAGACAAAGAGTGGTAAATTCAGCATGTTCAAGGAATATTTATCAAGGTCCATCTAAAGCAGAATTCTCAAACGTTAACGTATACACAAATCACCAGGGGGCTACTCGCCATTTGGATTCCAGTGCAGGGGTCAGCTTGGGGCCCCAGGCTCTGCTTTCTCAGTGACCCCACAGGGTGTGGACCTTCAGACCAGGACCACATTTGGAGCAGTCCCCAGGCAGGCTTCTGGTGTCTGGCACACTCAACCATGCCCCCGTCCACTTTGGAGAACACAGAATTTTCCAGGTGTTTCTTATTCTTGGATCCTTACTTGTAGACTCAGTGTGGAATGGGACAACATTTCACCACCATATTTGTCGCAGCGGTCACTGTGACCTCCATACACAGCACTAGTGACAATAAAGAGTGTCCACACAAAATTAGCTCAGCTTGCTTTTGTTACTAGCAGTTTTAAAATAAGACAGTGCTATCAATAGACAGGATAGGTCACTTCATGGGAGCTAGATTTACCTTGCTTTTGCAGCGTATTCGATTTTGCTAAGTAACAGTTGAATCTAGCCAGTGAGGTTCTTCTTTCTTTTTTGCACTAAGTAAAATCTTTGAAATTGCGAACTTAGTTGTTATAATTAAGTATTGGACCAATTTCCTCATCAGATACAGGAGTGCTGGGTGTGAAAACGTCTATGTAGTAAGGGTTAAGAAAAGAGGCCAGGCTCACCCTTCCCCCCACATTGGGGCATTGTTCTCTGGGCAGAGGGTCACACCCAAAGGGAGAGAATCATTAGGAGGTGGGGTGTGTGGGTGCCATGTGACTTCTCTGCAGGAACAGATGACCTCTACCTCTAAGCGAGAGGAGACAACGTCCAGTGTAACCTGTTTTACCTGGAGCCAGGTGTCAGCCTCCAATGTGACCCATTCAGCAGCAGTGCAGTGATAACATTCACATGATAACCTTACAGCCAAGCTTACTGCTGTTCACCCACCTGCCATTCTTTGCTTCTGGATCGCAATGGCCTGGGGTGCGGAGGGTGGCGATTTTGCTGGGATTTGCTGAATTCTCTTCACTCTGTCGTACACACACTTCCTTAATTATGTACATATGGGTGTTCTAGTGAGAGTAACACACTGAGGAAAAAAACTGCTACTGAATACTTAAAAGTACAGACAGTTTAAGGGTTTCTTGTTAAAGCACAGCCTAAGTTTTTTTAGGTGAGCTTTGATTAAAATAAAATAGGGAAACAGGAAATCGTTGTGAATGGAAAGCAGTACAAGAGCCATTTGTCCCACAAGCCACGGATGGGGGCTGGTGATGCCCTGATGAATGATGGCACCCCGTGCCCACGGGAGGAAGTGGAAGAGACTGTCCAGAGGCAGCACCCCCAGGGCATCTGATCCAGAGGCAGAAGCCAGGCTGGAGGATCATGCATGAGAAAGAATTTCACCATACTTGGCTGAGTGTGCAACCGGGTTATTTTATCAGAAGACAGTGCTGGAATTGATCCTAAGGGAAAGGTGTGTACACACTCAGCACACATATTTGTTGCAGCTTTGTTTAGGATACTGACAAGTATGAGATGGTCTATAAAGGCCCAATGATATCAGATAGGTAAGAAATCTGTCTCTCTCTCTCTCTCTCACACACACACACACACACACACACACACACACACACACACACACGTCCCTATATAGCCAGTAAAAATGTTGTTGAGAAGGTTTTGTTTTGTTTTGCTTGAGACGCAGTCTTGCTCTGTCACCCAGGCTGAAGTGCAATGGCACAATCTCAGCTCACTGCAACCTCTGTCTCCTGTATTCAGGTGATTCTCATGCCTCAGCCTCCCAAGTAGCTGGGATTACAGGCGTGAGCCACTGTGCCTGGCCTGAAGTTTCTGCTTTCAACCAGATTTTGTGAAATTAGAAGGGGAAGATTCTGCCCTCACAGTGGTTATATATTCTTATCAGAGAGACCAGGCGGCAACTAGATCTATTCAGCGTTTCTAGCACAGTGCCTGGAGCATAGCAGGAACTCCAGGGATGAGAGCAATGGGGGTGCGGGGGAACCGGGCTATGGACTCAGGGAGGCTGGATCTGAATCCCTGCTCTGCCCCTCAGCATTGTCACAGCTCTGAGCACACTGCTGGCTTCAGAACTCCATTTCTTCACGTCCTTCACCAGATAGAGATAACACTCTTCTTTCTGGTACTGTGATGTTGAGTAACACAGATCATATGGGGTGTCTATATTTTGGGGCCACGGACAATACGGCTGAGGCATGACATGGCCACACAGGTGGCCCCCTGGCCCTTCCACCCCTCGCTCCTTCCTGCTCCGCGCTCCACGCTCCCTCCCAGTTCTGAAGGGTGGAAGGCAGAAAGCAAGGCATTTCTGGGGCCCTGCTCTCTGTGAGGGCCCCAGGAGACAATCTTTCCTTACTCCTTCTGGCCTCTGGTGGCTCCCGGCAAACCGTGCCACGCCTCCACCTCTGTCCTCACCCGGCTTCTCCTGCTTGTCTCTCTCTGGGTTTTACCTCCTCGTCTTAGAAGGAAACAGTCAGGTGGGATGCAGTGCCCACGTTCCTCCAGGAGGACCTCATCTTAACTCATTACACCTCCAATGAGTCTATTTCCAAAGGAGCTCACATTTGGAAGTTCCCAGAAGGACAGGAATTTGGGGGTCATCATCCCACCCAGTGCACCCCCTCTGCCACTGCTATCTGCCGCCCTCATTCCCCAGGGACTCAGACAACTGACACATAGTGTGTCTCCACATCCCAAACCTGTCATTGGCCTGAGGACATATGCCCACCCAAGCATAACTCATCCCAGGCCTGGCCTCTGGGTTCCCTGACCTCCTCGGCCCTGGTGAGTCACTCCGCACCCCTCCAGCCACCCAATCCCAGGCTCCTCGTGGGGACTGCCGCCACCTGCAGTGGCTCTCCCCTGAAGCCACGCGCCCAGCCCGCCTCCTCCTGCCCAGGCTCTTGCCTCCGGATCCCCCATCCAGTAATGAATCTGTGGGAATTGCGTTGTATCAGTCAACAAACATCTCTGCCCTTGTGGGGCCAACATCCAGTGCCCACACAGTGCGATCTCTGCACACCGGCCCTTCCCCCTGTGGGGCCCTCTTTCTCTTGGCATACGCCTTTCACCTCCATTTCACCTGACCTGGAGTCCACGACGCCACCAGCCGCCCGCCATCAACCTGCACTCCACAGCTCCACTGTCCCTCCTTGGCACCACCAGGAAAAACCCAATTCCAGATGCCCCTTGAATGCTCTGCCATTGCTACCCAGCCTGGAGAGCCATAGAGGAGAACTGCCAGGCCACCCTGCAGATTGGGCCCTGTGATGTCACCATCACAAAGCTCCACCAGGCACTCCACACCAAGGGGTGCACACTCCCAGTTTCCCATCGCTCCTGTCTTCCTCTTAAATCAGGAGCTCTCCTCCTTCAGAAACAACAGAAACCCTCTGAGGGGAAGATGCTGCACCCACCCCACCACGCCCACCCATGTCTCCCACCTGCTTCCTCAGTAGAGGCTGTGCCTGCCTGGGAGCCCTGCTCAGGCTGTGGTCCTAGACACCCTGCCTGCATCCAATCTACTCCTCAGGAAACTCACTCTCCACTGCCCGCTCTCACTTCCTCTTCAATCTTTCTACTGGATCCATCAGCGTTTATATTTGTTCACATGGTTCTCATTTTTAAAACAAAACAGGCTGGGCGCAGTGGCTCACGCCTGTAATGCTAGCACTTTGGGACGCCGAGGCGGGCGGATCACCTGGGGGACAGGAGTATAAGACCAGCCTGACCAACATGGCAAAATCCCGTCTCTACAAAAATACAAAACTTGGCCGGGCGTGGTGGCAGGCGCCTGTAATCCTGAGTGGGAGGGTGAAGAGGGAGAATTGCTTGAACCCAGGAGGTGGAGGCTGCAGTGAGCTGAGATCACGACACTGCACTCCAGCCTGGGTGACAGAGTGAGACTCTGTCTCTAAACAAACAAACAAATAAATAAACAAATGAAACTCCTTTCCCATCACTCCTCCAGCTTCCATCACGTCTCCCCCTCCTTCTCACAGCCAGACCGCTTCCAGAGGGATCTCCACTGGCAGCCTCATTTTCCTCATCTCATGGAAGCCCACCTTGCCCTGTGACTCAGGCCACTCTCACCAGGCTTCCTGCTGACCACACCACAGGAGCCCCGGACGTGACTGGGTCTCTGTCCTGTGTGCCCTGGGTGATGCTTTCTCCTTTCCTGAACATCCCTCCCTGGATTTCTTGGCCACACACTTTCTTCCTATCTTACTGGACCTTCTGTCAGCGCCCCCGGCATCCCCTTTCCTCTGCTCCAGCCTCAGGGCTGTGCGAGGAACACTGACTTCTCCTCCCACACAGTCTGCCTCAGCCCATCCTCCACTCCAATGCAGAATCACCATCCACAGTGGTCTCTGTGATGGAGTCACCAACAGCTCTTCACATTGGAGAGTAGCCTCTCTGCCAATCATAACTCTTCTCCCCTTTCCAGTGATCAATACAGGCACAGACAGTCTGACCAACTGGACTTGGAGAAGCAGCTCTGGGCTCTTCTCACCACTTAGGGCTCTGACGAGAAGCCCACTGTTGACTGTGGAATCTGGCTGTCCCATCAGCTGCAGTGAGAGGCTGAGTATAGTCATGTGCTGCGTTAACAATGGCATACATTCTGAGAAATGCATTGTTAGGAGATTTTGTCATACGGACACCATTGAGTGCATTTACATAAATCTAGACAGTAGAGCCCACTACACACCTAGGTTGGAGGGTGTACCTATTACACCTGTGCAGCTTGTGACTGTACTGTGTACTGTAGGCAGGTAGAACACAGTGATAAGGATGTGTGCATCTAAACATAGCCAAACATAGAAGAGGTACAGTAAAAATACGGTGTTACATGGGACCAGCATCGTATATGCAGTCTATCACGATGGAAACGTCGTATGCAGCGTAGGACTGTACAAGAATCAGGAAAACTGAAGGAGTTAATGAAGGAGGGGTAAATTTGCACCAAGAAAAGACAGAAGATAGAGAGCTAGCAGATACATTTCTTTCCTTTTCCCCCAAAGGACTGTTCTGGCAAGCCATGATAGGTTTCCACAGCCTGTATGGAAGGTACCCTGTGTGACCAGCAACCAGATGTCACACAGCAGCCATGGTCAGCTCGGTGAGGTGACCCTCACAATGGCTTTTCCTTCACTGCCTCACTCACCTCTTTCTCTCACTCTTCGGGGATTGCACTTACTTGGTAAGTAAGCTAAAGTATCTCCCATCATAGACAAACACTATTCTGCTTTTGAAAATGATGACATACCACTTCACATCCACTGAGATGGTTAGAATCAAAAATCAAGCAGCAACAAGCGTTGGTGAGGATGTGGAGAAATCAGAGCCCTCATGCCCTGCTGATGGAGGTTTAAAATCATGCTGCTGCTTTGGAAAGAGTCCAGCAGTTCCTCAAATGACTAAACAGAGTTACTGTGTGACCCAGCAATTGTACTCCCAGTAATACTACCCAGGAAAAATGAGGAGATACATCCACATGGGACTTGTGCACATTTACAGCAACATAATAGCCAAAAAGTGAAAACAACCAAATGTCCGTCAGCTGGTGAAGGGATAAAGAAAATGTGGCCTATCCATACAACGGAGTATTATTCAGCCATCAAAAAGGATGAAGTGCTGACATACACTATGACATGGATGAACCCTGAGAACATTATGTCATATTATGCAATCTCATTCATACAAAAGTCCAGAACAGGAAAGCCACAGAGACAGGAATAGATCAGTGGATGCCGAGGGCTGGGGGTAAGGGAGCAGTAACTAAAGCGTACGAAGGCCTTTTCTAGGGTGGTGAAGATGTTCTAAAATGAACTGTGGTGATGTGCAACAATCTTTGAATGTGCACAATCTTTAGTCTGTCTGTGGATAGACTAAAAACAATTGAATTCACAGTTTAAATGGGTGAATTGCACAATACACGAATTGGCTGTCACTAATGCTGTTAAAAAATGGCGTAGTCCATATTGATTGCCTTTGAAAGACGTTCATGACCACTTAAGAACTGGATCCACTAATGTGAAGTATGAACCTATTTGTGTTTTTTTAAATAGACACATGTACGCATAGAAAAAATATTTGGAAATGCATACCTCAAAACATTAACAGTGGTAATCTCTAGGTGGTAGGATTATAAATAATTTTTCTTTTCTATTCTTTTTTTTTTTTTTTGAGTTGGAGTCTCACTCTGTCACCCAGGCTGGAGTGCAATGGCTCAATCTCGGCTCACTGCAATCTCCGCCTCCCAGGTTCAAGCAATTCTCCTGCCTCAGCCTCCCGAGTAGCTGGGATTACAGGTACACACCACACGCCCAGCTAATTTTTGTATTTTTAGTAAAGACCAGGTTTCACCATATTGGCCAGGCTGGTCTTGAACTCCTGACCTCGTGATCCACCCACCTTGGCCTCCCAAAGTGTTGGGATTATAGGCATGAGCCACCGTGCCCGGAAGATGATTTCTTTAAAATATACTTTTCCACAATGTTTTACAATGACCATGTGATACTTTTATACAAAAAAATATATATTTGGTAATCTACTTTATCTTAAGAGTGTTTCTTACAAATGATTATTAATATTATAATTAAAAAAACAGCAAGAACAGACTAAAGGTAAGATTGCTCACCACGTGACACCTCCAAGTCCTTGGCCTCCCAGGAGTGCATGACTCTTCCGTATCCAAAAGAGCTGCAGCAGTCCTGTGCTCCCTTTCACCAGACCGTTTAGCACAGAGGCCACCACTGAGGGTTAGTGATTTGAGAAGGCAGGGCCAGGTGTCTAGCTCAACAATTGTCAACCTTCCTGGAGTAAGGCCACATCTGTGATGATTACCGTATAGTGGAGCAATTAAGAACTAAATGGTGCCATCACAAGCACATGTCCCTAAATGCTTAACTCAGAGTGGCTGACAGGGGCTGAAGAGAATGAATCCCATTACCTTCAACACATAGCCCACAATTCACAGGGAAACAAAATCAACAACAGCTTTACTTGAGGATAAGCACATTTCAAACCCTGAAAATTTTTGAATGTGGTTACCGATATGGAGGCTCTGTCTTCAAGGGGGTAAACTCAAACTCTCCCACTGTCTTTACCCCTGGCTGCATTCCCTCAGGGGGCCAGATTCCACAGGCACCAGGGTAAACACACATTGGGAACACAGGGACAATCTCTACCTAGGACTGAGGCCACGCTGATGGTCCTTGGCAGGGTCCCCATGGGCATCCCTCCCACACTCCCACAGGACATCTTGGTCGGTGTACCTGCAGCAGCCACAGAGCCACAGGGTGCCTCTATGACTCCAGGAGGTTCCATGGTTCATAATGTCCCAGTACAGATGAGAGGAGCGGACAGAGTCAGAAAGGCTGGGTTGAAGTAACACTGGTTTATTAGGCAGACAAGAAAAGAAGATGAAGTCAACAGTTTCTAACAAACCAACTAGCTACAGGAACACTAGCCCCTTTCCATTCTGGAGACAACACAGAAATCTATTAATATTAAATACTGTCATGAGGTAGGCACCTGCACACAGGGGTATAGCGTTGGAAATACCGGGGTAGTCTGCAGGGCGAGAAAGAATGGCAGGAAAAAAGCCAGAGAAATCCAAATACGTCTTGGACCCCAGAAGACAGACGTACTGATTTCTGTGATGTCAAGAGCCCAGTGTAGAGCAGCTGGATAGGTCCCTAAGAGCTTTCACTTCTGCTTACTGGGTCTCACACATCTGGATAAACCAGTTATTGAAAGATGACCTGCTAAAGAGAAGCTTTCGGCACTTGCTGGTGTTTCCTAATTGAATGGGTGATTCGCCTGCATCTCAGGGCCGGGGCTGCCATGCAGACGCCTCTGGGTGAGGTTAGCAGCTTGATTTAGATCAGTGTGCGGGGCAGGAGCTCACAGTACAGGCTTCTGAAGGGTGCCCTGTCCATTAGGCGGCACCCCACTGTACAGATGGGTCATCCTTCAGCTCCCCAGGTTCCTAGCGCGCAACAGTAGGCAGCTTTTTTATTTTTCTTATTATAAACAAGTCTTCTATGTGACTGCGATGATATACCTATCTGGGTGTGTGATCCTCAAGCACTTATGTAAGATGGAGTGTAAACAATGGCCAAGACTCAAACTGCAGTGTTCCATGAAGTCAAACCTGCCTGGAGTCCTTGGGAACGTGTACAACGGTTAATAGGGCTTGAGAGGAGTCAGCTTGGAGGGTGAGAGAGCGGCTCTGCCCTGCAAAGGGACCGCTGAGGACCACACACCCACTACGCGTGTCATCCTCAGGAAATGCAATCGGATGCTCGCGAATTTCGCCCCCAAAGGGACTCAGAGCAGTCCCAGCTCAGGAAGACGTCTTTTTTTAATCTTCTGGCTTAGAGCCACAGCCCCAGGCTGAGGATGCCACATCAACGGCGTGACTCAAGTTTCTAAGCCTGCAGGGTCCCCGGCCCGAGAGCGGCTACTGAGAGCACAGCTTCCTCCCTCAGCCCCTGCTCATCTGCACGGGGCAAAGCCGCAGCTTTCTCTGCCGTCAGCGCTTTACACGACACGGATGTAGGCTCTGAGCGGGCACGGGCCCGCCCTTAGACGGCGACCCGAGGGGCAAACAGGATGGAGGCGCAATCCTTCTGACACTGCGGTCGCGATTTTATCTGCTCCTGGGTGGTGCGGGTGGTTTGCTCTCCATGCGTGAGCAAAGGCCAAGAGGGGCTGAGGAAAGCACCCGCCGACGCAAGCCCGCCATTGAGCTGCGCAGGGGCCGGCCCCGCCCGGGATGCCCGCGCGCTGGAGACCCGCCGCCGCCAGGCCAGGCGCACAACACCTGGCGAGGGGAGCAGGAGCCGGGAGGGGCGGCGCCGGCCCGCAACCCCGCCCTGTCCTCCCTCCACCTCCTCCCGGCCGGACCGTCCCCTCCCACGCCCCCGCTCCCCGGCAGCCACGTCGCAGCCGGCTCGTCCCGCTCCAGCCCGCGTGCCCCGCTGCCGCCGCCGCCGCCGCGCGCCCCAGCATCATTGCCGAGCCTCCCGCCCGAGCGCGCGCGGGCCGGCGGTGGCGTGTGCTCACGTAAATATGGGCCGCCCGCCTCCCATTGGCTGCGGCCGCCTCACCAGACCGCGTGTGGACGGGCGCGCGGGCGGGGCGGAGCGAGCTCAGGCCACGCCCCTGGGCGGGGCGCGCGGGCGGTGGGTAGGCCGGGCAGCGTCACGTGACGCGGGCTCCGCGTCCCGCCATATAAGCCCGCGCGCCCGCCAAGCGCCGCGGCCGCACTTGGGGCCGTCCCGGGCCGCGACGACTCGTTCCCCCGCTGCCCCGCCTCCGCTCGGAGAGCCGCGGGCCGGCGCCCCTCAGCCAGGTACGCGGCGGGCCGGGGCGGGGGTCGCGGGCGGGGTTTGGTCTCGCCGCAGCCGGTCCTCCCCGGAGGTGGGCGGACGCGGGCCCCGCTTGGGCCGGGGGTGCTACTCGCCCTGAGCGCGGGTCCCGTCCGCAGCCGGCCCTGGGCAGGCGCCCGGGTGTCTGACCCTGGGGGCGGCGCTGCTGCCTGGCCCGGGTGCCGGGGTCCGCGTCTGGCGGGGCCTTCCTCGGTCTTTGTATCTTCCGAGTGAACTTGATGACCTCCTTCTTCCAGGAAGCGCCTCTCGGACGCGGGTGACCGATGCCCAGATTGCACGACCACTTCTGGAGCTGCTCCTGTGCGCACAGCGGGAGGCGCCGAGGCCCCCCCGCGAGCCAGCGCCGCGGGGCTGGCGGCCAAAGTGGGGGGAGATGATCAACGCCTCCGTGTCCGGGCCCTCCCTGCTAGCGGCCCACGGTGCCTCGGACGCCGACCCGGCGCCCGGGGGGTCGCAGGGCTGCGATGAGCGGCCCTGAGCCCGGCGGCCCCCACCCCAACACCTGGCATCATCGCCTGGTGCAGAGGAGCCTCGTGCTCTTCTCGGTCGGGGTGGTCCTAGCCCTGGTGCTCAACCTGCTGCAGATCCAGAGGAATGTCACCCTCTTCCCCGAGGAGGTGATCGCCACCATCTTTTCCTCCGCCTGGTGGGTCCCTCCCTGCTGCGGGACAGCAGCTGGTGAGTACCTCTCCTGGTTCTGCTGGAAGTAAAAAGGGTGTCTTTTCGGCCTGTAGGAAACATGTATTTGAAACTGGAACTATCCACAGATTGAAAGTGTGCATATCCAGTCCTGGGATTTAGAGAAAGGAAGGAGGGGGGAGAGGGACCTGGCACCCGAGGGCGGGTTCGGGCACCACTCTCTGAAGTTTGAGGAAGCACAGTGATGGAGATGAGGCGGGGAGATAATGGGCTGTTCCAGCAGATGCTGTGCCAAGCTGACTGCGGGCCCTTCCCTCCTGGTGTCCGGGTACAGCCCCAGCTGTCATCCCCGCGCCAGCCGCCCCGGATTGGCCACCTGGGGAACTGGTGAGCAGCGGGACTGAATGGCCATTGGTCGCGGCAGCAAACATGCTACCCGGCTGGATAACTGAAAACAAACCCGTCACATGTGTTCAGGAGGCGGTTGCCAGGGGAGCAGCTTCTCAGCACTTCCTTTTGCCTGGTCGCTGAGTAAACTGTGGTCTGAAGCCAAGCTGTTTACCCCCTGAACTGTTAGAGCTCTGAGATTACATTCTTAAGGAGAAGAGTAACCCCCTTATGGCGTTTAGATTTTCCTACACCCAAGCAGTAGCATAGATGCTGTACAATGTAACACAGGGTCAGTCTGAACTGCGGATCCGGGACTGCTGGGTATCTTTAGTAGAATTTCTTGGCTGTCATTGAACCGCTTTTACAGAAGTGTTGAGTTGATCTTGGCCCAGCAGATCACTTACCGCTTCTGTAGTCACACAGCATTTGTTTATTTAACAAACTTTTGTCGGGTCCTTTCTGCAGCCTCAAAAACTCTACAGGCTGTTGAAATATTAATACAAAAGTGAGCACCACAGGCCCCTATCCTTAAGCAGCTTAGAGTCTGGTAGGGAAAAGAAACGAGTTCGTAAGTGACTGCAGTGCAGTGCAGGGAGCATCCTGCTTGCTTCGTAGCCGACGTTTGTCAGCTGACTGCTGACCAGAGGCTTCCTGTGCTTTGCTGTGTTCATGCCTTACAGCAGTGCCATGTGGAGCTTCATTTATAGATGTGGAAACTGAGTCACAGGTTAAGTCCCATCCAAGGGTGCACAGGTAGAAAGTGGCCCAGCCATCGTTGCCAGCTGTCCGTGCTGCCTCAGCAGGCGTGTCTCCTGCGCTGTGGAAACACATTGCCTCAGTTGACCCACTGGAGATAGCGAGCAGCAAAGAGTTTTGTAACAGAGGGCTGTGTGTTCAAGAACTAGGACATGCGTCTGTGGTTATTAAGTAGTGGGTAGAATGTTTTCATCTTTGTTCTGGGAGACATGGGATCCAGTTTTGTTTTTCTAAACATTTGTATGTGGCTGTGCTGATTGAACGTTTTTTGAGAAGTATATCTAGATTTAAAATTCCTTGTTTCATATACATTTGGCAGAATAGTTTCTTTCCTTGAACCAAAAACTTGATCTTAGAAATGAAATAGTTTGTAATTGAAGCCTCAGGGATTTCTAGGAATATCTGGACAGTTTCTCATACTCTCATACTCTACTTTCTTTTTTTAAACCATCATCCAAGAGCATAAGTAAAAGATTTCATAGTATATATATATTTTTACCTATTTAGTTTTTAACCTTAAAAGGTAAGATTAAGCTATAGTGAGTGAAGTAAAATTAATTTGGGGGGGGGGGTTCCGTTTTTCAAAACTCCAAAATTAGAACATGATTAAGTATAATAACTTGAAAACTGAACATTTTTTATCTGGATGTTTAACTAAACTGTGTTTCTTGTTTCTCAGTTGAACCTACAATGTGTATTTCTTTCACACTAGACTGAGGGGGAAACAATTGCAGGGCTCTTGGTCCTTGGCTACAGTTTCCAGTGACCCTTGTGTCCCCGCATCCAGCCCCCACCACAGACATTCTTTCCTGCCTTCATTTTTGCCATTTGACTTCTCTCTGGAATCCCATTCCTTCCCCACCTGTCCACATTCCAAGTTCGTGTCTATGAAGAGCTTCCTAACTGTTCCAGACCACAGTGATCTCTTCTCTGTGTCCCAGTTACATAATCCTCATAATTTTACACATGAGAACACAAACATGCAGAGCCACGTCCCATCAGAGGGCAGGCTGGGCTTTGAGGCTGACTTTTCTCTTCTTGGTCTGGTGCTCTTTCCACAGCATGGGGCTTGACTGTGCAGGAATCAGATAGACAGTAGAGAAGCCCATGTGGGGCTCTCTCTCTCCGTCTTTGCCCATGAGCATGTGTGCACAGTAGGTGCTCAGTGTCTCGTACAGTACATGCTAGAACCCTAAAAATCAACTCCAGGGCCACTCTAGGGACATGTGACCCAGACCGTCAAAGTCGCATCAGCAAATACATATCTAATCACATGCCCAGTCCCAGTGTGGGGTGGTGGCAGGAGTGTCAGCTGTGCTGTGCAGGGAGTGGACAGATGCCAACCTTTTCATTGTAAGATAGAAATTACACTGCATGAAGAGACAGGGTGAATACATGGTCATTTGAGTTTTGTGTGCTTTAGGCAAATGTGGATATTAAATATAAGGTTACATATTGCTCATATTCATATTAATAGCCTCTGCTTGATTCATTTCTGTGTTTGCTAAGACATATTCAACTACACTAAATAACAGTGATTTTTAAAAAACTTTTCAAAACAGTACAATTTGGTGGGGTTGGTACTCAAAGAGAACAAGAATGTAAAATCAGTCTTAGCTATGAAGCTGTAGCTGATAGTATTTTCTGGGAGAAGGACTGGTTTGAGTGATGTGCTGTGTTACTAATGACCACGTTGAAATTCTAGAACTTAAGCCTGCTGTGTTCTAACTGTCATCTTTCTTTAAACAGCTGTTGTTGGCCTACTGTACCCCTGTATCGACAGTCACCTCGGAGAACCCCACAAGTTTAAGAGAGAATGGGCCAGTGTCATGCGCTGCATAGCCGTTTTCGTTGGCATTAACCACGCCAGTGCTGTATCCTTAAGTTTCTGTGCTGTGTCTAGAGTATCTTTTTAGGTTATATATTGAAGCGTTTTGTTTTGTCATTTTTAATGAGTATTTCGTATTCATACAGTATACTCAGATGACTCCATGTCATACAGCAAACATGATGGTGGCACTTGCCCATTTCAGATTACTAAAAGAGAAAGAAGAATGGGGGTTATAGATGACTTCGTAGTAAAATATATTGTTTTATGGTCAAAATGCTGACAGAATTTTATATGTAGCTTTCAGCAAGTTTATTCTTACAGTTAAGTTTGTGATTCAGTGACGCCAGGGAGATTTCAGGTGATCTTAATGATTACTGTAACCTCTTATCCAACAAATCCTTTCTTTACCTCACTACACGGTTTTTATGGGCAGTTAATTATTTGTGGTACAATAATTTTTTAAAAGCCCATGTTTTTAACCCTCGCCTGTGTTTTTTTTAAGTGTTTTTGATCTTACTAAGAATCGTTAAACTTTTCCTTAACTTTTGCATCACCAGAAATTGGATTTTGCCAATAATGTCCAGGCTGTCGTTGACTTTAGCAGCCCTGTCTTTGGGCCTTTGGTGGACGTTTGATCGTTCCAGAAGCGGCCTTGGGCTTGGGATCACTATAGCTTTTCTAGCTACCCTGATCACTCAGTTTCTCGTGTATAATGGTGTCTATCAGTAAGTGTGTGTTTTCAAATACTGACTTTGGAAAACACTTAACTTTCGTGAAAACATCCATAAAGCTTAGATATTTTCATATTTTAGTTGGTTTTATATGGAATGATATAGATTTAGGCGTGAAATTCTCAAAAATGCCTCTATTCATAACTTAATGCAAAGGAAAACCAAGTAGTAGCAGTTACAAGAATCCATTCGAATATTAACATTTTGTAACACTTCGTGGCCGATGCATTCTGCATGTCCCCATTACAGAGGATCTTTGATGCAGAATTGAGCCAGGTGAAATTGACTGCTAAGGCACAGTTTCTTCTCTTGCTCCAGGTACACATCCCCAGACTTCCTCTATATTCGTTCTTGGCTCCCCTGTATATTTTTCTCAGGAGGCGTCACAGTGGGCAACATAGGACGACAGTTAGCTATGGTAAGTGAAATGATCATATCATCTTCTAGACTTCCATCTTTTTACCTTGATAGAATTACTTGACATGATATATTCAGATTTGTGTTTATATATTCTAGTTCAGATTCAAGTGACAATGACTGAGGAAAGCTTGTATTTAAAAAAATAGGTAATGATACGCAGGTAAAGGTTCGTAGATACATAAACTCATCATATTTTATCTAGAAAGGAACTAGAGCTCTCACACTGCCCCTTCGAATTGCAGGTGTGTTCATTGTTCTGAATTCTCATAACTTCTGTAGTAAGCAGCACAGAAAGTGGCTGGTGGCTCCAGTGAATAGTGTATGAGTGTCCCCTCCTCTGTCACCATCGGAGGCAGATCTGGATGTCCTCATGCAGTGATACTTTGCTCCCTAAGCATCTGTCCGCCAGTGTTTCTTTTCACAAAATCAGAGTGGATGCAGATGATGCTGGCCTCTTAGTCCACAGCCAAGCAAATGCAGCTGAGGCTGCAGAGTCTTTCTCAGGCCAGGGCAAGGCCTGGTTCAGGCAGGCAGCACCCCTGTGGGGCAGGTGGCCCTGGGCATGGAGAAGCGGTGACGAGAACACCGCTGCACGTGGCTGGGTCACCATGTAGACGGATGTCCTGCCTGAGCATTGCACCTGTTCTTCCTGCAGGAGAAAACAGCATTACCCTGAAAAGCTTCTCTCACAGCCCCCTGAGGGAGATGGAAAGGCAGATGAATTCCAGGATGGCGTCAGCAGTTTTCATTAGTTAAAAATTGGCATCTGAGCACTTTAAAAAAAAATAGAGGTGGACTTTTTTAAATGTTATTTTGAGTTGACGTTGACTGGCAGGCTGAAATAAAGTGAATTTAAAAAAAAATGTAGAGCTGTTGCTCTTGGAGATAAGCTCTGGGACTTTCTGGAAAACTTATCTTGGTACCTCATGCTATTTTTAAAGCAGTACATTTATTTTTGCCAGTTGATAGCCTTCTGTGAGGAGTTGAATTTGAAGGCCACTTGGCTATTTCACAAAAGCGGAAGTAATTGCAAGTGGAATTTGTAGTGTTCCACTGGTTACTGAGTCTCTGCTGCCAGACTTCTCATGATGGAAAAGAAATGACTCTGCTTGCCCCAGTTTTTTTTGTTGTTGTTGTTGAGACAGAGCTTACTGTGTCACCCAGACTGGAGTTCAGTGGTACCATCACAGCTCACTGTAACCTTGAACTCCTGGGCTCAAGCAATCCTCCCATCTCAGCCTCCTGAGTAGCTGGAATTACAGGCACATGCCACCATGTCTGGTTAATTTTTTTATTTTTATTTTTTGTAGAGATGGTATCTCCCTGTGTTGTCCAGGCTGGGCTTGAACTCGTGGGCTCCAGTGATCCTCCCACCTTGGCCGCCTAAAGCACTGGGATTATAGGCATGAGCCTGGCCTTGATTTTTTCAATATTAAAAATCTGGTTGGATGGTACCACATGAAAACAGTACATTGCTTCTGTGGATTCACCTTCATTACTGTTAAGTCTTCAGAGGAGAGCTAGGCAACTCCGTCACTGCTTTCCTGCCTTCAGTTTTTTGTTTCAGTACTCTTTGGGAGATAATTCCTAAGGTATTTAGAATAAAACTGCCCTCAACCAGATTGACTATTTATACGTTATAATTAAAACTTGAATGACATTTAAAGAGTTGGTTATTTCTGTACAGTAGGTTGATGCTGTTATATGTCAAGGCTTTTTAAATTAGTTTTAAGAAACAAGCATTATTTTGGTGGAGGAAGAAATTTCACAACATTCATAAGTTCTAAACATCTAGAAATAGTTGGAGGAAACATTTTCTGTTTTGAAGATAGTTTCATTAAGTAATTTCTGCTGTGCTCCTTTGATCCTTACAGAAAAAAGTGTTAGATAACTCAAATAGGTTAGTGGTGTGGTTATAATTCTCCCCACTTCAGATTTCTTTTTATTCTTTAAACTTAGGGGAAAATGTTTGGTTGTTCTCGCTGTATCTTAAAACCTGCAGGAGAGAGGTCGCCACCCTAATCTCCTTCCCTCCTGGGCTGGCACATGAAACTGACCTCTCAGGACTCTAAGCCGAACCCTGCCTCCTGACGTTTTTATTCATAAAAAACTTACCCTTACCTCTGGATCCCAGCTATTCTTCTTTTTCTCTTCAAAATTAGAAAACTCATTTCCATCCATCAAACCCAGGACATGGCTCAGGGTCTTCACACTGCTATCCTCTCCCTGGCACTGTGTCCCTTCCTACGCTGTGGCTCAGGGTCTTCACACTGCGGTCCTCTTCCTGGTGCTGCATCCCTTCCTAGGACGTGGCTCAGGGTCTTCACACTGCTGTTCTCTCCCTGGCGCCATGTCCCTTCCTAGGACGTGGCTCAGGGTCTTCACACTGCGGTCCTCTCCCTGGCACTGCATCCCTTCCTTAGGCTGTACCCCTTGACGTTCGCATTTGTGGTGCGTATTTTCCCCCCAGGGCAGCCTTCCCCCACATTCCACTGTTACCCACAAAAGGAAGTGGCTGGATATTCTAGGGACAGTATCTAAGAGCTACTGGTTTAAGGTCAAAACCTACACTAGGTAAGGCTTTGTGAAGGGAGGTGATGAGAGTGAAGTTGATGACAGTCTGCAGGTGAAGAGATTGAGAGGCTCAGTTCAGCACTGCGGCCAGACTCGCCCAGATCCAGTGTAAGTGGAGGTCTATGTTTGGTGCTGATGGTTTTGCCCAGTGCACTGGACAGCCTCTCATTCTTAGCTGTCTCAGTTCTCCTAAAATGCCTTTGTTCTAACTTACGGTGCCCTCCCTTCAAAAGAAACATAGTTACTTGCAAGAATAACCATGCTCAAAAGTTACAAGCTGGCTTTGCTTGAAGTTACATGGTCTCCTAGCTCTATGTGGTACTTTTCCCCCCACATGCCATTGTCCTTTGTGTCCAAAAATACAGCAGAAACGTTTGTTGTCAGCCTATATTTTTGTTGCTGTTTTGTTTTTTGTTTGTTTTTGAGATGGAGTCTTGTCCTGTCGCCCAGGCTGGAGTGCAGTGGCGCGGTCTTGGCTCACTGCAACCTCCGCCTCCCGGGTTCAAGCAATTCCCCTGCCTCAGTCTCCCAAGTAGCTGGGACTACAAGCACGTGCCACCACACCTGGCTAATTTGTGTGTGTGTGTGTGTGTGTGTGTTTTTAGTAGAGATGGGGTTTCACCTTGTTAGCCAGGATGGTCTCGATCACCTGACCTCGGGGGTCCACCCACCTCAGTGGTTTCTGTTTGTTTGTTTTTGAAACAGTCTTGCTCTGTCGCCCAGGCTGAAATGCAGTGGAACAATCTTGGCTCACTGCAGCCTCTGCCTCCTGGGTTCAAGTGATTATCCTGCCTCAGCCTCCCGAGTAGCGGCGATTACAGGCACCCACCACCATGCCCAGCTAATTGTGTATTTTTAGTAGAGACGGGGCTTCGCCATGTTGGCCAGGCTGGTCTCGAACTCCTGACTTCAGGTGATCTGCCCGCCTCGGCCTCCCAAAGTGCTGGGATTACAGGCAAGCCACCACACCTGGCCCAGCCTGTATGTTTAAAATAATGAGTCCGTAGTCATCATTTATGGAGCTTGCAGTTGTTGCTGTTTGTAGCTTCAAGTCTTTTAAGAGTAGGCTGCAAACCGTCCACAGCAATCAGGCCCGTCCTGCAACTGTCGGCCCCTCTGGGACACCTGGAAGTAGAGTCCCGCCCACCTCAGTGTTAGCTTGGGATTTAATTTGCTATCCTGTGTTAGATTGGCCTGACTCAGCTGCTCATGATAATAATTCTATTACTGGTACTGAGGGCTTCCATTGATGGGGCTCTTACTGCTGCACAGGAGGCATTGTGCTAAACATTTCCGTCATTGGCCAGGTTAGTCCTCATAACACACCTCTTTGAAGTAGAAACTATTAGCCCATTTTTAAATGGGGGAAATTGCAGTTTAGGAAGATTAAACAACTTGGCCAGGTGGGTGGTGGAGGTGGACCTGGCAGCCTGCTTCTCATTAGTATACCACACTGCCCTTTCAACACATGGCTTGCACCTGCCTTCACCTGGATGTAGGTTTATAGCAGCCCGTGTTGGTGTCTGGGTTGCCATTGAAAATATGTCCCCGTTAGGCAATGCTGCTGGAAGTCCCTGTGCCGCGCTTCCGTTCCCCCGGGCTGGTTGTCGTTCACCTCTGGCGTCTGTGTGTTCTTCGCTAAGGCCAGGCCTCACTGTGGCCTCTGCAGACCATGGATTCTAAACGTCTAGTCCCCATTTGTTTATCTGCACATTCGTGGACAGGTAGTGAAATGCGATGACCGGTTTTATTTCCAGGTTGCTGGCCAGAGCTTGCTCTTGTTTTCTCATTGCAGTCGGTATAGAACCTTCCAGTGTTCACATTTAACTACCGGCAGTGCTTGTGCATCCCAGCTCCTAGAAGCATGTATGTTTGCTAGAAGGTCTTCCTGTGTGTCCCAGGGTAGTAACTGGCATATGAAAGCTCCTGGGTGGCTTGACCCAGACTCGTGACTTTACCCGTCTGTTCAGATGAGAGGATCTGGGGGTTTTCTGGATGAGTAATCTCCTTCATTGCTGAAGGTGAGGAGCTCAGCTCCTTCCTCTTAAAGTTAACAGAGGGCAGTTAAGTAACAGCGGAAGGCATGATTCTGAGGGAAAAAAATGTGTACAGAGGTTTCTCCTCTGCCCTTTAGCAGAAGCTCTGCGGCCTCGGGAAGGTCATGTAATCTCTTCGGGTCTGCCGCTTCATCAGTGAAACACTGCGGTCTGTTGAGAATCTGCCCTGCAGTGCCTGGTCGTAGTAGTAGCTGTAGTGTCTACCTCTCAGAAGCTCTGTGAGGGTCAAATGAGAAAGAATATGTAGAAAGGATTCCCAAACTGTGAAGCTCTGCGTGAATTGAGGGCAGAGTGACTATTCGGTATTACAAAGCATGACCTATTTCCAACGTCTGTTTCAACAAACTGCTGCTAAGGTGGGTTATAACACAGGCATCAGATACTAATAAAGGTTTGTGGCAGAAACCTCCCTTCAGATAAAGGTTCACTCCCTTAAATGCAATTAGAACTTTCAGGAACACCTATGATACCATAAGCATCACCATGCTTTGATAAAATTGGGTGTTTCCTTTCTGTAGATATTAATTTAATCATACTTTCACCAATGGCTTACACTTATATAATAGGCTTTGTATGAGGGCCTTAGCAGTGTGATTTCACTTGAGACAGAGAATTCTCGTAATTTTGCAGGTGAGAGGGGCGGCTCACTCCTCAAGTGAAGATGGCGCAGGGGAGCCGGGGAGAGCTGCAGGAGCTGGCCTTGGGCTCCAGTTCTCTCCACGTTTCCCACGTCTCAATCCCGTTTCTTCCATCGAAGAAATTCTTAATCTTTCCCATGTTAGGACCTACTTAATTGATAATTAAAATATTTATGCATTTAGTGCTAACTTTCTCTTTTTTTTCTTTCTACACGTAGGGTGTTCCTGAAAAGCCCCATAGTGATTGAGTCTTCAAAACCACCGATTCTGAGAGCGAGGAAGATTTTGGAAGAAAATCTGATTGTGGATTATGACAAAGATGATCTTTTTCTTAATCTATTTAGATGGGGCTAACTGTACAAATGACTCCTGGAAAACAATGTTCCCCTAGTCTAGAAGAGGGAAGTGGAGAAATGACGACTCAGCCTGAGGTCCTGCCGTGCCTGGCTGCACTGGCGCCTGTCTGGGCCCCGGAGCATTCTGCCTGGGCTGCGTGGCTCAGGCAGGTGGCAGTTTCCCGAGTATTAGATTTCATTCATGTGATTCAAACACGTTGCCATGTTTCAAAGCCTTGAACTAAGACTCAGTTACCAACTATCAGTTTTGTATTAGTGCCCAGAGGAGGTAGGCTGATGGTGCTTAACAAACATGAAGTATGGTGTAACAGGAATAATATTTATCCAAAAGATTTTTTAAAATAGGGTTGTGTTTAAAAAGAGCAGCAGCAGTGGTTACAGCGAGGCACGCTCTAAGTGGGGTCGCGGCATGGCCACACTTCACGGTCACGCGTGTTCATCCTGCAGTGGCGTGTTTTCACGGTCACGTGCGTGTATCAGCAGTGAGTCAGCTGTGCTTTTCATGCCACCCGTGGAAGTTTGTGTAGACAATCTTGCTGAGCAAAAGGCAGTGAAAAGTCATGGTTCCCACACTGTGATGTATTGGAATTTTCACCTCAGTTTTTGAAGTTTATTTTGAAATCCATGGTCATCTAAGAGTCAATACCTGTCTGCCATGGATTTCAGTCTTAGTGAGCCAAATTTTTTGTTACTACAGAATAGAGATGACTGGTTTTTTTCCACAGCCCTATGGAATTTGCAATCTGTGATTGCCTTGTAAAGAGGAGAGTGCATATGTCACTGCATTGAACATGTGGTGTTTCTAAATATTCCATGATATTGGTGAGCACAATGTATTCATTAATGGCATAGACCATACCAGACCTAATTTGCAAGTATTGGGTCTTAAACTTCAAGTGCAATGTATATGAAAACCAATCTGAGCCTTGTATCTCTTAAATATTTATTTTTTTTAATGTATGAGATGTCGAGAGAAGGGTTCTCCATTCATTTCAGTGCTGCATGGAGGAAACTCGGCAATGATGTCTTTCAGTTGTGAAGTTCCTTTTGTGTTATACCTTCCTTCCACTGAACCCTCGACCTTTGAAATACTCCAGTTTTGTGGGTTTAGTAATTTTTACTTACAAATTTGCCTTTTTGTATTTCGCAATTTACATGTGTTTGGTTGTTTTAAACAGAATTTAAAAGACTCCTTTTAAGTGGTAGCCCCCAGTCAGCAGAATGGAAGCTTAGAGGAGCCCTCCTGTGAGCACTGGCCTTTGTGTTTGGTTTTGTGTATGTGATGATCTTTGCTGGGGTTTTTTGCTTTGTTTCAAGGGAAACGTCTTGGAGTAAATTTTAAGTTCCTGAAGCTAATTTGTTTTAGAGGAATTTTGTTTAAAAAACAGGATCATTCTGTACTTTGGAATGATCCCTTATCAATTTTCTGAACGTGAAAACAATTAGTTCCGTGAGAAAAATTTACAATGAAGATATTGGCATTTTATGAAGAGACCAGAAGTTATTAGATGAAAGCAGTGAGTGAATCTTCACAGCAGACTTGATCATGCAGACAGTAAGTCTTTCTCTCCTAAACTGGAAGCCAATCTGTATCTGTTAGAAATCATGTAGCCAAAAAAATGTAAATTTGAAGATTTTTTTTGCCAATAGTTTATAGCAAATAAATATATGAACCAAAGTGATTTGAGTTTGTAAAAATGTAAAATAGTATGAACAAAATTTGCACTATACCAGATTTGAACATCTAGTGAGATTCACATTCATACTAAGTTTTCAACATTGTGTTCTTTTTGCATTCATTTTTTACTTTTATTAAAGGTTCAAAACCAAGTGTTGTATTTATGTTTGTTTGCTTTTTTAAAAACAAGGTGGGATGGTATTCTCTGTGCAGGACGTTAGAATTTGTAATGGAAAAATATTTGACAGTTCTTCAAATTTTACTGAATTTTAACACAACCTCTTGGTAAGTATCATTTGAATCATCCTTCAAAACATGCAGGGGATTGGTTCCAGGTTGCCCCATGTATACCAAACTCTGCATACTCAAGTCTGGCATTTGGCCCTGTAGAACCTGCGTACCCAAAAAGTCAGCCCTCCGTAGAGATGGGTTTCACATTCCACAGATAAACCATGTTTGGTTGGAAAAACTCCATGTATAAGTGGACCCAGGTTTCAAGCCTGTGTTGCTTAAGGATCAACAGCATGTGTTTTCCTTATGGCAGAAAGTTAAATGCGGCGCAGGCTAAATGGAACCTGCCACCTTACCCTCCTCACCGCAGGTACCCCGTCTTCAAGCAGGAGGAACAGGCTTGCCTGTCTCGCCACAGCTGCAGCTCCCCTGCTGCCCGCTGGTGTGGCTGGAGTTACTTGCTCTCACAGGCTATCGCGATGGGATGAGAACTGAAGATTTGTGTTCAGTACCCAGAACAGAGCTGTGCAGGCTCAACATGACTTGTAGTTGTGAAATTGCATTTTAATACCAGCAGAGAAAGGCCTTACCTTATATGTACCAATACATTTTATAATACAGATCCAAAACAGTAGGTTTCTACTACATTTAAAACAAAACATCCGTGTATGGAAAAACTGGTAGAGCTGATGATGAAAACATTTCCCTCATTACAGAGACTTGATATTTGCCTGAGATTAACCCAATTTATGGGGTTCTACTGGAGAAATGCCTACTGAACTAGTCTAAATTCATGTTTTACAATACGTTTTGGAGGTTAAACCTTTCCTAGAATTTTTCTGGTCTATTGAGCAAGTGATAAGAGTTATACCATTTCATTAGGGGTAAGGTGTGTCATTTACAAAAGATTTCTTTGTTTGCTTCTTTTCAACTGAATGAGCAAGGCTGAGTAAATAGGAACTCAAGATAGATTCAGGGATGTTTTGTTGAGCTAGTTTTAAAAGCCACCTGTGACCCTGACGTAAGGAACATTTCTGGCAGATTTGTTCAAATGAATTAGATATAATCATCTGGTGACCTGGCACTCTCCCGACCCTTGAAATATAGACATTTCCTTTATTCTGGTGGCAAAAAGAAATGAGAGAGAGGGAACAATTCTAAACCTAAACTTGCCTTTTCTACTTTACCTGTTAAAACAGACCTTTTTACTAAGAATGTTCACTTTCTGAGAGTTTCAGATTATCTCTTTGTAATAATGTAACTTTAGCATATAAACCCTTGTAGGGATATTCTCTTTGAAGAGTATTAATGTTGTAAATGTTAATAAAGATATTAAAATTCAGCATTAACATATATTATGCAATAAGAAGGTGGTCTAGTCCTTGCTAATCCACCACTTTGCTTACTCTTAGAGTGAGCTGAGCTTATAAGCAATAAATTAGCCACAGGAGGGATTTCATATTGATCCGTGAATGTAGTCAAAATTTGCAAAGGTAAGAAAAAGGTGCATGAAATAAATCCAATTCCTAATACCCAAACATGGGGCCCGGTGGACTTTATGAATCTTGGTAAGATTCACACCTGAAGAATTGCTTCCCCGAGCACTTATGAAAACACCTAACAGTGCCTGGCACGAGCTAAGCTCTCCACATGCTACTTTCCCTTCTTCCCCTGGTTTTCTTGGGGAAGAATAAATGTGCTGAGACAGTGCCTTAGGTATAGTAGTCCAGTACAGGTTTGTAATTTTCAAGACCAAAAAATGGTCACATAACATGAAAAGTGTTTTTTGTTTACTATTTCCATGTATTCAGCACTTGATTTTTCTGAGTGTTTGACACTCTTTTTCCTCACTGTTCTCCACATTCCCAAGTTCAGGAACAGAAGGAAGACGGAAGATGAGGTCAAAAGCACTGGGTCCACAGAAGTCATTTCCTCATCAGAACCTAGCTCTTCATATTTTTTTCTATGTCTTCTCTCAGGCAGGTTTTTCATTTAAAATCATGTGTCTTCCTGTTCATCCCTCGGAGCTCACTGAAGGGTCATCCCTGGCTGTTCTCTTCACATCAAACCTCCCAGAGTTCCTCCAGGCTCAGAGCACTTGTTCTTGCGGCCACTGGAGTCCACCTGAGTTGGGGCTGTCGGGCTGCTTTCCTCCCACAGGCCAGATCCCTGGGAGGGAGGAGCCACCTCCTCGCTTGTCCTATCCGGGTGCCTCACCGTGACCTGGATCCTGCTTCATAACACGTGCGTGCATGCTGGAAGGTGGTGATGAGATGACTTCCCCCACTTGGTCACCGGCCATCCAGCAAATGTTCCTGGGTGCCTGTCATGACAGAGGCAGGCACACGGGCTGTCCACGGTCCCATCCTGTTGCCAACAGCCCTTGAGTCCACTGCCGATTTATGATCTCCAATCTGCAGGGGAAGAGATAAATAAAGCTGTTAGAATCAATCATACAATTAAAATCTGAGTCAAGATCCAGGGAGGAGTCCTCCAAGTGGAGTGGATGAGTTTCAGTGGCAGGCTTTAACACTGACTTGAGCTCTATAGGATTCGGGATTCTTTTTCCCAGGAATGGGGTTGGAAGCCTGCTGACCATCCACACCCTCCTGCCCTGTGGCCCTGGTGCCCAGCATCCACCAGCGGGTGGCCAGTGTGACGCCCACAGGCCCAGGAGGAAGCGCCCACAGGCAGCACCGGTGCAAAGCCCATGAGTGCCCTCACAGCCTTCTCCCAGTCTCACCTGCCAGCCGGCCCCTCCTGGGTACAAGCTGATTCCTCAGGAATTCCATCTTTGCAAGGAGGAAGGCTGCTTGCTTTGACATGTGATATCTGTCCCTGCTCTTCAAATTTGTTCTCATTTGCCATCAACTGCTTTCAAACCCAAATTCAAGCCCAATTTTCTCTTGTGCCCAGGGGCCTGCGGACCTAGGCCAAGATACATGTTTGGCATCCCCTTTTCTCCTCATTCCGCGTCAATCACGTTAGTTGCAAAGACCCAGCTAGGGCAGGGTGAGTGTGAGCAGATCACCGCGAGAGAAAGATCTGAGGGCCAGGAGGGCAGCAGTGTGACGGACCCTCACCAGCCTTCCTCCTAAGGAGTCGCTTCCTACTACCTGTTCCCTGTCCCGGCCAGCCCAGGAGCGGTATGCAAGCCTGCGTGTAACCAATCCCCCTCCACAAGCCCGACTCATTGGGCCCATTCTGGGCTTCCTGCCCTCGTCTCATCACACGTCGCTCTTCATGTCTTCCTCAAACATCCAGACAACTGTAGGAGCCGCCTGAAGAAAGGTCAGCACACCCACAAATCACGTGGAAGACCATTTCAGTTTCACGCATCCATCAGGAGGGAGAGTCTACACCGTATTAATCTTGCGAGGACTGGAAATAAATCGTGAGTCCTTTTATTAAGCTGGGCACACGGAAAAGCCCTTTCCTAAGTTTCTCTTGAATGAAATTGTTGCATTTCCTAAGCTCCGCATACAGGTATTTGCAATTATTTGATTGTTCATTTCGAAACTGTGGGAAAATGTTCTTAAACACTTACTGTGTGCCAGAAATCACGCTGTGCACTGGGAGCCTGGCGGTGTGCAAAGCAGATTCCTGCTTCAGAAATCTACCCGTTCATCAGAGATCCAGCTTACACTTCTGGAGACTTAATATGCTTTTGGGACACTGTTTCATCTTAGTAACCCCAGTTTTGCCCCATACTAGACATTTAAAAGAAATTTATAAATGGAGAAAGGAAAGAATAAAAACAAAAGGAAGATGGGGGGGAGAGAGAGGGAGGCTGACTGTCAAATGTTCAGGTGCTGGGCATTATAAAACCAAGTTTTAACTGTAAAAAGCCTATAACCACCTACCAAATTCAGGTGCTATCTAGCGTGCCCTCGGCACTCTGGCAGTAGGAAGGAAGTCGAGCTGGGAGAAGCGTCGCCTGTCAGTGCTGGCATGCCTGTGCTGGATCCACAGGCTGGGATTTGGTCCATCCTGGGCCATATTTCTCTGGGATCTTATTTCGCTCTGTTATGGGGTAAATCGTGTCCTCCCCTACAAGAAGATCTGCCCAAGTGCTAACCTCCCATGTCAATGAATGTGCTGTTATTTGGAGATAGAGTCTTTGCAGAATGAACCAATTTAAGATGAAGTCATTAGGGTCCTTTTAGAAGGGAGAAACTTGGACGGGCACGCATGGAGGCAGATGGCATGAAGAGACACAGAGAGAACGCCACATGAAGACAGAGGATGGAGGGGGTGCAGCTGCGGGCCAGAGAACACCTGCCGTTGCCACAGACAGGCAAAGGGACACACTGTTCCCTGCACCTTTGGAGGGAGCCAGTGTGACCCACACCTCCCTCTCAGACCTCTGATTCCCAGAGCTGTGTAACAACAAATGTCTGCTGTTTAAGCCACGTGGTCTGTGGTGCTTTGCTGGGGCAGCCCCAGGGGGACTAAGAATGCACCATGACCTCAGTCCCAGCTTGAAGACCATGCATGCTGAGGAGGCATCAAGCCCGCTTGGGTCTCCAGCTTGAAACAGGAAGGTAGAAAGGGCAGCTGCAATGCCCCCGCTTCCCAAGGAGTGTGGAGACAATGACAGGTTCTAAGACAATTGTCTGGGGGAGCCTCAAGAGGCAGCTCTGCACCCAGAACTTCCCTCAACAACTGTGCGGGCAACGTGGGGAGGCAGGGAGGAACGCCCAGCCACGGCATGAATGCACAGCTCCTGCGGGTGTAGGTGAAGCCTGCTGAGGCCTGGGCAAGGGCGCAGGGGGCAGAGTGTGGGAGGCAGAGACTCCTGATGGCCTCAGGGCACTCTCATCATCAGGATGTTCTATGTCAGGTGGGAGAAAGATGCAAAGTACTTCCGAAATATTTCCACTAAAAATGGTCAAATATACGAGTCCACTATTTGAAGCAAAAGCTTCTGTTATTTGGACAATGTCCTCATGTGGAGCCACTTATTTCCAGCAGGGTGAGGACACCAGGACACCGAGGCCAGGGCCATGGAAGACGGGTGCTGAGGGGCTCTCCTTAGCAAGCAAGGGAAAGTTTGCTAGTCCTATGTAAACATATTTGGCTCAGATGAAAACCAGCAGGAAACAGCAGAATATCAACACCCAGTGTCAAATTCTCCCCCCGGAGCAGTTCAGTCTCCTTTCAGTAGCGAGCCCCTAGGCAATCGACTCAAGAAAAACAAAATAGGAAGAACGGAAAGCAGACGCACATGGGCCTTGGGGGCACCACACTCAGACTCAAGCAAGGTGGGCAGCCGACCCTCCCCTGTGGGCCAGCAGCTTTCCTTCCCAGGGGGTCCAAAGGGCGCTCCCACTGTGGACTCCGTGGCTGGAATCCCCTCTGTTATTTGGAATACAATCACGTCACAGACCAGAATGTCTTCCGACGTGTCCACGATGCACCCCTTCCCCACCTCCACTTCACAGCCCAGAAGCTCCAGTGCCCTGGCCCTGCCTGCTCTCAGCCACTGTGCCTCGGATCCCCCCATTGTCTTCCATGCCCTGCACAAGGGCACCCATTGTGATCTTTTCATAAGGGGGTCCTGTCCCTGTTGTGCTCTCACTGTGAGCCCCGTGTGTCCAATTCACATAATTAGACCCCGCAGTGCACTGGTCCTGGTGCCTGTCCCTGTAGGCTGGGGCTCTTTTGCAGTGGAGCCCTGCCGGACTCCCCCAGACCTTCCTGATAACTGAAGCCCCCGGGCCTGGAGGGCTGGTACTTCAGATGACCCTCCAGGGTTCTGAGGGTGTCTCCCCAGAGCTTTGGGGTGCTATGAATAGACCCTTAGCACAGGCCCATGAGGCCTGCTCCCTCTGTCTGAAGGTATCCTAGTCCCAGACTCTGCTCCATTTTGCCTGGCTGACTCTTTCCCTCTCTCAGTGGAGGAGGTCTCCTCAGTGCCTCTGCAAGCCTCAGGTCAAGTCCTACAGTGGAGACAAGGAAAGAGAGAGCTGGTACATCCTTCCTGAGACCAGGCTCAAGTCTAGGTCTTCATCTCTTCATAGCTACCTGAGCTTGGGATCATGACCTCTCAGTATCCCATTTTTGTTTTCTGTGAGATGGGAATAATAATAGTACCTGCCTGCAATTGCCTGACAAGAATATAAGCTTAACAAATATTAGTTATGACCCTTGTCATCACCGTCATCATCACCATCATCATCACCATCATCATCACTATCACCATCACCATCACTATCACCATCATCATCATCACTATCACCATCACCATCACTATCATCACCATCATCATCACCATCACCATCATCATCACTATCACCATCATCATCACTATCACCATCATCATCATCACTATCACCATCACCATCACCATCACTATCACCATCAACATCACTGTCATCACCATCATCATCACTATCACCATCATCACCATCACTATCACCATCAACATCACTATCACCATCATCATCACTATCACCATCATCATCACTATCACCATCACCATCACTATCATCATCATCATCATCACTATCACCATCATCATCATCATCACTATCACCATCATCATCACTATCATCACCATCATCATCACTATCACCATCATCATCACCATCACTATCATCATCACTATCACCATCATCATCATCACTATCACCATCACCATCACTATCACCATCAACATCACTGTCATCACCATCATCATCACTATCACCATCATCATCATCACTATCACCATCACCATCACTATCACCATCATCATCACCATCACCATCACTATCACCATCATCACCATCACTATCACCATCAACATCACTATCACCATCATCATCACTATCACCATCATCATCACTATCACCATCACCATCACTATCATCATCATCATCACTATCACCATCATCATCACCATCACCATCATCATCACTATCACCATCACCATCATCATCACCATCACCATCATCATCACTATCACCATCATCATCACTATCATCACCATCATAATCATCACCATCACCATCATCATCACTATCACCATCATCATCACTATCACCATCACCATCACTATCACCATCATCATCACTATCACCATCATCATCACCATCACTATCATCATCACTATCACCATCATCATCATCATCACTATCACCATCATCACCATCACTATCACCATCAACATCACTGTCATCACCATCATCATCACTATCACCATCATCACCATCACTATCACCATCATCATCACTATCACCATCATCATCACTATCACCATCATCATCACCATCACCATCATCATCACTATCACCATCACCATCACTATCACCATCATCATCACTATCATCACCATCATCATCATCATCATCATCACTATCACCATCATCACCATCACTATCACCATCAACATCACTGTCATCACCATCATCATCACTATCACTATCATCACCATCACTATCACCATCAACATCACTATCACCATCATCATCACTATCACCATCATCATCACTATCACCATCATCATCACCATCACCATCATCATCACTATCACCATCACCATCACTATCACCATCATCATCACTATCATCACCATCATCATCATCACTATCACCATCACCATCACTATCACCGTCACCATCACTATCACCGTCACCATCACTATCACCATCATCATCACTATCATCATCATCATCATCACTATCATCATCATCATCACTATCACCATCACCATCACTATCACCGTCATCATCACTATCACCATCACCATCACCATCATCATCACCATCACCATCATCATCACTATCACCATCACCATCACTATCACCATCATCATCACTATCACCATCATCACCATCCCTATCACCATCATCATCACCATCACTATCACCATCATCATCATCATCACTATCACCATCATCATCACTATCACCATCACCATCATCATCACTATCACCATCATCACCATCCCTATCACCATCATCATCACCATCACTATCATCGTCACCATCACTATCATCGTCACCATCACTATCATCGTCATCATCATCATCATCACCATCACTATCACCATCATCATTTATCACATCATCACATCATCATAATCACCATCATTATAAATATCACTATCACTATCATCATTGTCGTCATCTCTTTATTCTTATTATTCGCTCAGCCCTGCTTTGCTTTGTGTCTATGTCAATCCACACAGGAATGCATCAGGAGAATTGTATAGCTCACATTTACAGAACCCTAATTCTGATTTCTAGAATTATAACCTTGAAGCCTAAGGGCTCAGATTGGGCACTGGAAGTGAAAAATAACAATTCTTCTTAAGATGGAAAAATTAATTGAGCTTCAGCACTTGTAGGCATGCATTTACCTTTAGTTACCTAACCAACTACCATCTATCTCTACCTATTTAAACTGTCCAAATAGTTAACCTTATGTTTATGGGTTTTAAAACTGCAATAATAATATACTTTCCTTCTGGAAATGTCAAATAGTATCAAAATGGATAAAGTAAAAATTGAAATTCTCTCCTCCCACTTGCCAGGGGTAAATACCATTTACAACATGGTGTGTATTCTTCCAAGTCTTCGTCAATACACACAAAAAATCAGAATAATGGATGCACCATAATGGTATAAAAAATTGAAAACTCTGCTGGTTTTGTTGTAGTAAAAAATACCTGTCATAAACTTTACTATCTTAACAATTTTCAAGTATACAGACCAGTACTGTTAAGTATATATACTATATACAGTGTTGTGAAACAGATCTCCAGAACTTTTTTGTCTTACAAATCTGAAAGTGTATACTCATTAAATAACAACTCCTCTTTGCCACCTTCCACTGATCCCTGGTAACTACCATTCTGTTTTCTCTATCTATGAATTTGACTCATCTAGATACCATATATAATCATACTGTAATTGTCCTTCTGTGACTAGCTTGTTTCACATAACGTAACATCCTCAAGTTTCATCCAGGTAATAGCATGTCAGGATTTCTTCCTTTTTAAGGCTGCATAATATTTCACTGCATGTATATGCCACATTGTATTTAACCAGTTAACCACCAACAGATATTTGATTTGCTTCTACTTCTGGGTTATTGTGAATAACGCTGCTATGAATATGGGTGTGCAAATATCTTTTGAGACCCTGCTTCCAATTCTTTTGGATGTATACCCACGAGTGGGATTGCTGAATCATATGGTAGTTCTACTTTTAATTTTTTGAGAAGCTGTCATACTGTTTTCCATATCGGTGGCACCACTTTTCATTCCCACAAGAGTGTACAAGGGTCTCACTTCTGCACACTCTCACCAACACTTGTCTTTTTTTTTTGACAGTAACCATCCTAATTGGTGTGAAGTGATATCTCATTATGGTTTTGATTTGCATTTATCTGATTATTAGTGACGTTGAGCCCCTTTTATACGCTTGTTGATCATTTGTATATCATCTTTGTAGAAATGTCTATTCAAGTCCTTTGCCCATTTTTACATCAGGTTACTTAATTTTTTATTGTTGAATGGAAGGAGTTCTTTATATACTTGGATATTAACTCTTTATCAGATATATGATTCACAAATATTTTCTCCAATTCATAGGTTGCCTTTTCACTTTGATTGGATCCTTTCATACATAAAAGTTTCTTAAGTTTGATGTCGTTTTATTTGTATGTCTGTGTTTTGCCCGTGCTTTTGATGTAATATTGAAGAAATCACTGCCAAGTCCAGTGTCACAATGTTTTTCTCCTATGTTTTCTTCCAAGCTTTTTCAGTTTTGGGTCTTACGATTACATCTTTAGCCCATTTGGGTTCATTTTTGTATGTGGTATAAGGTTAGGGTCCAGATTCATTCTTTTGCTTGTGAATATCCAGTTTTTCTAGCACCATTTGTTGAAGAAACTGTCCTTTTCTCATTGAATGGTCTTGACATCCTTGTCAAAGGTCAAAGATCATGGTTTTGACCATATACATGAGTGTTTTCTGGGCTTTCTCTTCTATTCCATTGGTCTGTATGTCTGTCTTTATGTTGGTATTACACTGTTTTAATTACTACAGCTTTTTTTTTCCCCCCGAGATGGAGTCTCGCTCTGTCACCAAGACGGGAATGCAGTGGCACAATCTTGGCTCACTACAACCTCTGCCTCCCGCGTTCCAGCAATTTTCCTGCCTCAGCCTCTCAAGTAGCTGGGATTACAGATGTGCACCACCATGCTCAGCTAATTTTGTATTTTCAGTAGAGATGGGGTTGCACCATGTTAGCCAGGCTGGTCTCAAACTCCTGACCTCAGGTGATCTGCCCACCTCAGCCTCCCAAAGTGCTGGGATTACAATACCATAGCTTTTTAATAAGTTTTGAAATCAGGAAGTATGATTCCTCCAACTTTGTTCTTTTTCAATTTTTTTTTTTTTTTTTTTTTTTTTTTTTGTGTGTGGCTATTTGGGGTCGCTTGAGATTCCATATAAATCTTAGGATGACTTTTTCAATTTCTGCAAAAAATTCCACTGGAATTTTGACAGAGATTACATTGAATCTGTAGGTTGCTTTGGGTAGTATTGACATCCTAACTTAAGGACTTAAGTCCTCCAATCCATGATCAAAGGATGTTGAAAATGATGCTTTTTACTCAACAATGTGTCATTATGAGTCAAACATACAGATTCATTCATCTGTATTCAGTGAGTATTCAACAAGTGCCTACTATGTTCCAGGAACTGTTCTAGGCACTTGCTATCTACTGGTGCATTGAGATGGGGTCTCACTCTATGGTTCAGGCTGGGGTGTAGTGGTATAATCACAGTTCACTGCAGCCTCAGTGAACTGTGACAGAGGAGCCTCAGGCACTGAACTGGCTGGGCTCTGGTGATCCTTCCGAGTCAGCCTCCCAGGTAGCTGGGACCACAGGCACACACTCCCATGCTCAGCTAATTTTTTGATTTTTTTTTACAGAGACAGGAATCTGTCATGTTGCCAAGGCTGGTTTCCAACTCCTGGGCTCAAGCGATCCTCCTGCCTTGGCCTCCCAAACTTGACAGCTGCTGACTGATGGGGGTGCTGGTTGTTGATCTATTTTTCTGCATGGTTATTTATTCTTAGTTGTTGCTGTTTCTAACTTCCAGGGCCTATTTGTATATTAGGGACATAACCCCTTTGTCTTTTATGTACAGGGCGACCATATGCCCTGGTGTGCCTGGGACGAGCCCAGCTTGTGCCTTCTGTCTTGGAGTCATGATTAGCTGCTCCTCTTCACAAGTATCTGGGTTGGAGCGATAAACAATACCTAACATCACAGCCTTGTCATGTCTGCCTTTCTCTTCCTCCACGGCACCTGGGTTTCCTTTATTTACAAAGGCCAAATATGATGAAGATAACAGAATCAACTGCCCCAGAGTTGCACGAAGCCGTCTGTCTCTGGAGATAAACACTACAATTCCCCTTTAGAGCAGACTGTCCTTAGCTTAAAAACAAAATCACCAGGATAGATCTTTCAGTTGTATAAACATAATGCATTATTGCATTACTTAGCAGAGATAATCAACACGTGTTTGCTGAATGGATGAGCAAATGCGTGGGGAACCAGAAATAAGGGTTTTTTGTTGGATTAGGTTCTTAGTTGAAGGTAAACGGTGGAAACATAGAGAAAAATTGGATCTGAACCAAGACCTTGGAATTCAGAACAAAATACCACCTGATCTCCCCCTCCTGGTGCTTCTACCCCCTTCCAGTGATTCTGAAGACCTGTATGTTACGGCGCACATGGTAACCTCAACTACGTACTCTGTTGTGGAACCAGCAGTGTCAGAAGACGCTGAGAAGATGTCAGCAGATGGAAAGGGCTCTAAGTGGATGGCCAGGGCATCTGTGCCACTGCTGGGTGCCCAAAGCAATACCGGTGTTTGTTCTAGAAGCTAAAGGCTAAGCGTGCTGCAGGTACTGGTGATGAGTCTTATCTGAAGCCATGGGCCATTCAATCATCTCTAAGGTGGCTACTGTGAGGCTAGAATTGCCAAGGCATCCTGTATAACACCAAGCGTGGTAACAATAATCCTTCACTGGGGGCTCGATAGGTGTCAGGCACTGTTCTAGCCTTTCATTTATGTGATCTCATTTAATCCTCATCATAACCTATGAAGTGGAATTACTCCCGTTTTAAGATGAGAAAACAGAGCACAGAGAGGTTGAGTAACTTGCCCAAGGTCATGCAGTCACAAGTGGCAGAGTTGGGGTCAAAGTTGATGAATTAAAATCAACTCATAACCCCTGACTCACTCAGTATTCTACCCAGAGGTGCTTTTTGGTCCACGGTCCATCATCAGCCGGGCATGGTGGCTCACGCCTGTAATCCCAGTGTTTGGGAGGTAGAGGCAGGCAGATTGTTTGAGTTCAGGAGTTCAAGATCAGCCTGGCCAACATGGTGAAACCGCATCTCTCCCCAAAATATGAAAAGTTAGCCAGGTGTGGTGGTGCTCAACTATGGCACTGTACCTTAGGAGCAGCTACGTAGGAGGCTGAGATGGGAGGATCGTGTGAGCCCAGGAGGTGGCAACTGCAGTGAGCCATGTTCGCGCCACTGCACTCTAGCCTGGGTTACAAAGTGAGACCCTGTCTCTAAAACAAACAAACAAAAAAGAACAAAGGTACATCATCACAAGTTTTGACCTTGCCTTGAAAACTCTGAAGGTCACGTTGCCAGGATCTGAGACGGGGGAGCCAAGTGGTGGCTGGAGCTTTGCAGACACAATCCCAGATCACGACGGAGCCCTCTCTCCACCAGGCACTGGCTCCGGCTCCAAGTACCGTGTGGAGCCGTGGAGCTTGGCCAGGCTCAGGCCCATGGACCATCAGACCCAAAGCAGTTAGGAAGCAAATTCAACACTGTGCTCTATTGAGGATGGTTTTTCAAGGAGGGCTCTTTGAGCTATTCCTCTTATCTGAGCCTGCTCCTGCTGCTGCTGTAGCAAAACACCACCACCTGGGTATGCTGTCATAATAGAAATCTCTTTCTCACAGGTTGAATGCCTGGAGAGGACCCAGTCTCTGCTTTCAAGATGGTGGCTGGGACTCTGTGTCCTCCCATGGTGAAGGCAGAAGGGCAAAGGGCTGAAGCCTGTGTGAAGCTTCCTTTACCAGACACGAATCCCAGTCACCAGGGCAGAGCTCTCCTGACCTAATCCCCACAGGCCCAACCTCCTAATAAATATCACCACAGTGGCAATTAAGTTTCAGTACATGAAATCTGAGGGACACATTCAGACCCCAGCATAGATCTTAGCAGTTACTTGGATAAATCTGTCAAACCCTGGAAGCTGACAGGCAGCCAGTCCAGGGCATTCCCTGATGAATGGGCGTCCTGCTCTGGTCTGCACCCATCCGCTCTTGCTCCACGGTCAGTGGTGGCCGCAGAAGCAAACATGAGGAGAGGGCCAGGAAGACTGGACCCTCGAGCATTTAAACTCTGCCTAGCCCCCCAAAACACTCCCCCAAGAGAAGCCTCCTTTTTCTGTTGTGCTTGGAGTGGAGGGGCCGTTAAATATCTGGAGACATGGCAGGGGGTGAGAGGAAACCCCCCCAGAAGCTGTGCCTTCCTAGGGGGCAGCCATGTGGGGCCCCTGCCCCTGTTCACCTAATAAGCAGAGGCCCCATGTGCAGGGCTCTGGGTCCTTTCAGAAGGGATGCTATACCTTCTCTCATGGCCGGGGCCCCAAGAAAGCAGATGCACCCAACACAGCCAGTGCACCTAAGACAGCAGGTGCACCTAAGACAGCAGGCACCCCCAAGAGAGCAGGAGGTGCCCCCCAAGACAGTAGGTGCCCCCAAGACAGTAGGAACCCCAAGACAACAGGGACCCCCAAGGCAGCAGGGGCCCCCAAGACAACAGGGGCCCCCCAAGACAGCAGGTGCCCCCAAGACAGTAGGGACCTCCAGGACAGCAGATGCCTCAAGACAACAGGGACCCCCAAGACAGCAGGGACCTCCAGGACAGCAGGGACCCCCAGGACAGCAGGTGCCCCCAAGACAGCAGATGCCTCAAGACAACAGGGGCCCCCAAGACAACAGGGACTCCCGAGACAGCAGGTGTCCCCAAGACAGCAAGCACCCCCAAGACAGCAGGGACTCCCAGGAAAGCAGGCGAACTAGCCACCAGAATACCAGGCCTGCAACATCACAGAGAACGTGGAAAGTATGCACGTTCAGTGTTTCTAAAAGCATATCCTTACGGCCATGAGTCCTTGCTATTTCTGAGTCTTCACCACACAGATTTATGCATCCACAGAATTAAATATATTATTTCTATATATAAATACATCACTCTATTGTATAGAGTGACAGTCTGAGATTCCTTCCTCCCCCACTTCACTGGGACAGAAAGCTGAAAGTTGGCCCAGGCCACCTCAAGTCAGGGTGACCTCGGGACTCATGTGCCAGGGCAGCCATCTCACCGTGGTGGGAGCAAGTGACAGGGGCTCCTGAAGACTGGTAATGACAACAAAGACACTGTGTACTACTGAGGGCAGTTAACTGGGAGATACCCCAGCGCCCCCTCTCTCCCCTAGTCCTGATCCCCTCCCATACCACACCAGCTGCACCAGCCCCACTCATGACCCCAACCTCCACCCCACCTCTGACCTCCAACCAGACCCAGACCTGAATCCCCCTCCCAGTCCCATACCCAAATCACACCCTCCCAACCTTCACCCTAACCACACCCAGGCACCCTGGCTCCCTGTGCACAGCCTGGCCATGTGCACAGCCCCTCTGGAGCCCGCCCCCAAAACCTTGGAGCCCTGCTTACCAGCCCCGTTCTAACCACGCCTCCCAGCCACTCTCAGAGCTCTGATCTCCATTCCAATCACACCCCCTAAGGGATCCCTAAGCACACCTCCCTTTCCCTGCCTCTCCAAGGCCTTGAGTGCAAAGCCCACAGGCCAACGTCCTCTGCTCTGGGAGGACAGGATGGGTGCAAGATTCGTGGGAGGATCACTGGGCACCCTGCCACTAAGCCTCCCCAGTTCCCTTCCCAGAGACAGGGTGGGTACTGCTGATGGGTTCAGGCCAAGCAGACCCCAGCTCAGGCCACCCCTGGGCATGTGTCTAGATGGGAGGTGAGCCCACTAGGGGAGCAGAGTGTCCCGGGCACAACTGGCACCTGGAAGGTATGTGGCCCTCGGCCAGGTGAGCAGCCGCAGGATGGTGCCATCGAACCTGGGCTCCCAAGGCTTTCAAAGCTGAATCCAGAGTTACTTTTTTCTAGTCTTCTTGCCCTTGGTTGGTTTCTAGTCTAAAGTATTCTAATATCACTTCCATGTGAAAAGTAACTTTTTAAATAGTACCAAGTTTCACAATAGCTGTTAAGGACTATTGTGGTGACGACAAATGTATAATTTGCTTTTTTACAAATTGATTCACTATGTGCGGTGGCTCTCCCTCTGCCCCAAAGACACCCATACCCTAACCCCTGGACCTTGTGGGCGTTGCCTTATGTGGTATATAGGGGCTTTGCAGACTTTGATTAAAGAAGGGATCCTCAGGTGGGGGCTATCTGGGTGGGCCTCAAATGCAATCACTTGGGCCTTTCTAAGACGGAGGCAGAGGGCAATTTGACGCAGCTCCACACAGAGCAAACGGCCACGTGAAGACGGGGCAGGGACAGATCTGAAGATCCAGGCCCTGAACACTGGAGCAATGTGGCCACAAGTCCAGCAATGCCAGCAGCTCCCAGAAGCAGAAGAGACAGGGAATGGATTCTCTCCCGGAGCCCCCAAGGGAGCATGGCCCTGCTGACACCTCCAGTTCTACTCTGGATATGATTTCGACTTCCAGCCTCTAGACTAAGAGAGTAACTCCTATTGATTTACAGTAGAATTTCTTCAGCAGCAACAAGACCCTGGTAACTCCACCCTCCAGACATCAGAATGCTTCCTGCTGGCCAAGCACTCCAACTGGGGGCCAACATCAGTGGGGAAAAGCCATGCAGGTGAGTGCGTTTGATTTTGGGTCCAGTCCCTGACTCTCACTATGTTAGGGCCCATCATGTAATTTCTCGAGATTATTGCTTTATTTGCAAAACGTCTGTTCATTAAGGTGACGGTTTTGAAATGGTTTCACAAACCATGGAGCATTTGCAAATGTGAATCAACACACCATCAGGGAAGGGAAGCCAAGTCTCAGGAGAATTCCACTTTCCCAAGACTTCACATGAAATTTCAAAGATGACAATAGAGTTACTCATTTCCTTTGCATCTCTAAAATTTCTAACTGTCATCATTAACTGAGCCGTAAGGTGGAGGCAGGAACCTCTCATCAAGAAAAGAGAGAGAGTCTCAGCAGCATTGCACAGCTGAGGGAGGCACGTGAAGCAACTTTTCTAGAAGCCAAAAGTGTATAAATAAAAACACACAAACTTCTTATTCTAAAGCCCCTGTGCATCCCTGCCATTCCACAGCACTCATCGAAGCCTTCTCTTGGTGTTTCCAACAGCCACACCACTCACCTTAGGTTCCTCTCGCTGTAAGCTAACTTTGTTATACTGATGGTCTTTCAGGAGCAGCAAACACTCACTAGTCCAGACACACAACGGACACAATCGTGCCGCCACGGTCATCCTGATCACCTCTGGCGCGATACAGGGATGGACTCCTAGGTACATGCAAGCTACTGGCTACATTTCAGTTCTTAGTTGAGAAGTGGGTTCCCAGGGGTTTGTTAGATGAGTGTGTTTTGGACTTACATGTTAGATATATTTTTATGTATCGAAATATTTTAACATCATATTTTTAAAGAGAATGAGAAAAAGAGAAAACAAAACTTCATGCTCACCACATTTCCAGGAAGCTCCGATACACGCTCAGCTCATTTCCAGGAAGCTCCGATACACGCTCAGCACATTTCCAGGAAGCTCCGATAGACCCTCGATTGCTCCTGTCAGGAGCTTCCTTCCATCTGATGTTCTCCCGCCAGTTCAATTTATTTCCAGGATTCATTGGAGACCCAGATGGCTTGGGGGCATCATTGCCATTACAATGTCGTCTACCTTGCCCAGCGTACTCAGAGAATAGCAGGTAATGAATTCAGTTACCCTGAGCTGCACTCCTCCTGTGAACACGTCCCTATTCGATTTGCAGCTGGTGTTTTCATTAGGCTAGGAGGAGCCCCCTCTAACAAGAGACCCCCTTTACAAAAGCGCAGCTCAAAGAACAAAGAAGATACTCCCCACCTTCTAGTGACAGGCAGAGGTAAGCATCCCTGCTGGGAGGAGGTGAACAGAGCTCAGTGGACAGAGCCTCTGCTGTCTTGACCCTGTGGCTTCTGAGGCCACCCCAGTGGACGCCCTTCCAGCCAGGAGGAAGGGCTGCAGCTGGAACCCAGGCAGGAGACCTCTCCCGGGCCAGCAATATGGAAATCGCGCAGAGTGCTTTGTTAGCATTTTGCCCCTCCAAGATTCACACATTGAATTCTCACCCCAGGACCTCAGAATGGGACTGTATTTGCAGACGGGGCCTTTGAAGAGGCGATTAAGTTAAATGAGGTCATAGGAGTGGACCCTAAGCCAGTACGACTGATTAATCTCTGACCCTGTGAGGAGAGGAGATTAGGACATAGATACAGAGTGGGGCGACCCTGTGAGGACACAGGAAAAAGCACTGTCTGTAAGGAAGGAGAGGAGTGGAACAGCCCTGCAGACACCATGGTCTCAGGCCTCCAGCCTCCAGAGCGGGAGAACAGACGTTTCTGTTGTTTAAGCCTGCAGGTGGTGGGGCTTTGCTGCAGAAGCCCTGGAAACTCAGAGAGGCTTCTAGTGACATTGCCCTCAGGATAACAGTTACATGTCACAACCAGCTACAAGGGAGTCCCCCTGGCCCCAGCTCCATTTCTGCTGCCGTGGAGGAAGGAAAGATGAACACTGGTGGGTCATTAGCCACATGGGCCTCACCTAGGGACAGGTCTACGGCCACACCACCCTGTGCCGTCGGTCAATGAAGACCTTGGAGAGCGACGTAGCAGGAGGATCTGCCCAGCTTGGTGGGTGAGGGAGAGTCTAAAAAGCATAAGACCTGTCTTAAGAAATGGGCTCCTTCTGTGAAGAAACAAACAAGGTGCAATGGGAAATAGAAAAGAAAGAGACGCAGACCAGAGTGATGCAGGAAGACCTCAGCAGCAGGCAGGGCTGGCCGCAGCTCTCACCCGCCAGTGAGCAGGCAGGAGGGAGCAGGGGCGCGCAGTGCGTGTGGCATGGCCATGGGAATGAACGCTGTGCCTGCATCTGGACCTTCCATGTCTGTCTGGAATCTAATCCTGGTGCCCTCGGTTCCCACGTCTTCCAGGCCCCCCACTCTTCCAGTGCCTCCGTTCTCTGCTTAAGCTGAGCAGAGTGATTGCTGCTGCTAGGAACCAAGACCCCTGACTACACAACAGATCTGGTAACTGGAATGGCAGTGGCAGGCGCAGGCTCAAGAGAGAGGTGCAAGGTTTCAGAGGACGGCAAATGTAGTCACTGCAAGAACAGATCTAACGTGTGCACAATGCACAAGTCCCTCTCGGCTGCAGCTGCATTTATTCATTTATTCAGCACACATGTACCGGGTGCTTTCTGTCTCCCATTGATCTGCATGTGAAATTTCCGGATGGCCTGCCCAGAAGGCAGGAAGAAAAGGGATGCTCTGATGGAAATCTTGTCTTCAGAATGGGAATGGGAGCTCAGTGGCGGAGGAGTTGAGGACAGGAGGAGGACAGGACATCCTAGATACTCCCAGGAAGCCGCAGGCACAACCCACACACGCCTGGGACCCCTGAGAGAGTGAGAACACGGGAAAGAAGGAAGCAAGGCATTGGAGAAGACACTGGCAGACAGAGGGGGCAGGCAAAGGTGTGTTCTGAGGAGACAAATGGCATCAGAGAGGCAGGGAGAGGTCCAGGAAGAGTCACCATCACAGACGCTAAGAGAGGACAAAGCTACAGGGAAGAGGTCAAACACTGGCCGGCTGAGTGACTGGCTAAATAGGCTGTCGCCACATACTGGAACACTAAACTGAATGTTACCTATTCCATCATAGACGAATACTTGTTTTCAATGAAAGATACCTGCAATACGCTGCAAAGTGAAAGCCTCAGCACTCGGGCACGTGTGCAGGAGGAGTGCTGAGGACGGAGACCCACATGTACCATGCAGGTCGACGGGGCAGGCACCAGCAGCAGAATGGGAGTTGGGCCAGGTTCGCCTCTCACCACAGGGCTTCCCTGGAGGCACGCTGTGCAGGACTAGCCCCAGTCTCCCATCTCTGTTGGGTAATCCGAGCCTGATGGAACATCTGGCTGAAGAAAGGGAATGAGCTGTTCTTGAGAGTGGAGGGTAGCGCACGGCAGATCTGGGGCCTAAGACAGAGTAAAGGATCTTCTGTAGAGCTGCCACCTCTTACCTGGATGCCCGCAGAGTCCAATGTCCAGCTGGCTTCAGGGCCCTTCACTGGCCTGTCAGCAGAACAGGAGGCTGTGGATGCGTCCCCGCTCTGCAAAGCCTGGCTCTGCCTGCCATGGCCACACGGCCTTTCTCCCCCAGGTGGTTCCAGTCATTGCTCTCTGAATGTGGATGAAACGTACGATTTCTTCCCTGTGTGTTTGGTGCAAAAGTAATTGCAGTGTTTGCTTTATGCAGTTTCCTTCAAGCCCAGCATTTCGTCCTAAGGGCCTCCTATGGACGGAATGTTGGCGAGCCCCACAATTCCCATGCTGGAGCCCCAAACCCCACTACGGCTGTATGTGGAGTAAGACAGCCATTAAGCTTACATGAGGCCATAAGGCTGGGCCCTGATCCCATGAGATGAGTGTCCTTATAACAAGCACACCAGAGAGCTCGCTCACCCTCTTGCCTGATGCCTGCACCAAGAAAGGTCACTGAGGGCAGGGTGAGAAGGTGGCCTTCTGTGAGCCTGGAAGAGGCGCCTCGCAAAGCCCAGCCATGCTGGCGCCCATCCCTCAGGCCTCCAGCCTCCAGAGCCTAAGAAATAAGAAGTATCTGTGGTTGAAGCCACCCAGTCTGCAGTATTCTGTGAGGCAGCCAGAGTGAGCTCTGGGGACCTGTTAGTTGTTGACATCATCTCTCATAATTTGAAAGCTCTCCGTGTTTTTAGTTTTAAAAGTAGTAACTTTGACATTTTTCTAAACCATTCTTTACCAGCTACCTCTGTAACATTCATTAGCAAGAGCCCCTCCTGCCCCCCCGCTGCCCAGTGTAGTTCAAATATCTTCACTTTCCTCTGCTTCCTTCTCACTCCCCGCTTCCAGATTCCCGCTATGTTAGCAGGTTTCTGAATCGTGCACCATCTCTCTCCAAATACTCTGTGGTTCTGCATTCAGTTCACAAGCTTGGTTTTCTGCTGTTCTGTTTTAACTCTTTTGACTTTAGTAACCCACGCTGGTTTCTTCTGTACAACTCACCTTTGCACACTGATAACTCTGTGTGGGCTCTGTCTTGCTTAGTCCGCTCAGAATACGGGTTTCACGCAGCCGAATCACGGCAGCCGCCCGGGTTCCACCTTGCATAATCCAAGCCTGGGGGCAACTGCGTCTGGTCGCACTGTCGTCCTAACAGATGGACGGGGACTGGTCTCCCTCAGCGATCTGAGCTTGCAGGGGAGGCAGCCAGCTAACATCCAGGCAGTGATGGTGAGTGGAGTCCACATGCAAGAAGAAATCTGCAAGTAACTGTGCGGGAGCCCAGGGAGCGGGGCCACGCCCACGCCACGGGGGACGGCTACACTGCACGGCTAAGCGGCTCCGTGCCCTGTCCCTATGCCCCTGGGAACCCATCAGAGCCTTTCCCTGGATGCCTGTCTTTGCCTCTTTCCCAGGATCATCAGCCTCACCCCAGTGGCACTTGAATAGGATGAGTCTGTGGGGGATAGCCCATGCCGTCCTGCGCATGGCGGGGTGCTGACTGCATCCCGGGCCTCCGCCCATTTAGATGCCTGTGACAGCCCGTCCTCCAACCAAATCAGCTCCAGACACTGCCAGTGGCCCCTGGAGCCAAAGACAGGGATTCACCGGCAGGCCTGGGCCTTGTCACCTGCCTCTGCCCACACACAGCTGGTGCTCCAGAAAAATCTGCCCATTGTGAGGCACAGTGCCTTTCTCCCACCTCACCAATAGCAGAAATACAACTCTGGTGACCTGGGGCCCACTTGGGAACATTCCCTGGGCGTTGTGCCTCAGAAAACCACACCCTAGGCTGGGCATGGTGGCTCACGCCTGTAATCTCAACACTTTGGGAGGCCGAGGCAGGCGGATCACGAGGTCAAGACATCAGGACCAGCCTGGCCAACACGGTGAAACCGGTCTTTACTAAAAATACAAAAATTAGCCGGGTGTGGTGCACGCCTGTAATCCCAGCTACTCGGGAGGCTGAGGCAGGAGAATCGCTTGAACCTGGGAGACGGAGGTTGCAGGAAGCCGAGATCGCGCCACTACACTCCAGCCTGGGCAACAGAGCGAGATTCCGTCTCAACAAAACACAACACAACACGACACAACACAACACAACCCCACACCCTACACTATGGGCCCTACACCCACGGTGCAGGCAACCTCGCCTTGACACCACTGCTGTTGCTGCGGCCTCCTGACCTCGTGCTGGCTCTGCGCGTTCCCTTTCCTGGGGCTCTCCCGTGGTCTTCCTGGGGCTCTCCCGAATCCCTCCTGCGACCTCCCGGGGGCTCTCCCGTGTCTCTCCCGTAGCCCTCCCGGGGCTCCCGTGCGCCCCTGTGTGTCCTTAGTGGGAGACACCTTCGGCCTCCCTCTCCCACGTACCAGTCCCGCCAGCGCCATCCAGGGGCCGGGGCGGCTGCCGAGGCCCAGGCCCGCGGAAGCGCGGTCTCCCCTGCAGTCGGACGCCGCCGGGCAGCGCGCCCAAGGCTTCCCGCGCGGGGACTGAGGGCCGCACTGGGCTCGTCCCCGCCACGCCGCCCGCGCCGCGTCGCACCAGCGCCCCCTGGCGGCCATCCGCGCGCCGCGCACTCCGACTCCCTCCCGCCTTCGGGAGCACGCGGGGCCCTGCGGGTGACTTCAAGGCACAGGGCCGTGGGAATTTCGTCGCTGAGAAATGCACTGTGTGCGTCGGTTCTCTTTCCTTAAGCTGCATACAAACTACACGGCGCTTTCGGCAAAGTATTCACTGAGGTTACGGGAGACAGGACTTGGGGCTTGTTTTCTAGATTGCTGAAAATGAAGCTTTGAGAGCAGGGACGACACGTTAAGTAACTGAAACATAAACAACTGGAAGGTCAAATTAAAAACGCAGTAAAAATAGCCACAGTGTCCACCCAGCCCCAGCCCCTAGCCGCCCTGCAATCTGCTGCTTTAACTAGCTGCTCTCATCCGATTTTAACCAACCATCCACCCCTTCGGCTGGTCCAGGGAGTGCAGAGTCATATAAGACATCATCACACAGAGCAAGTAACAGCTTTCATTCTAACAGGCCCATGAAATTATGTTACTTCAAAAGGTATTATTATTTTGATAAAATTAAAACAGAGATAAAATCACTACATACTTTGACATTTTGGAAAAGGTGACACATCAATACCCAGCACCTGTGGGCTGAGCGCCGCAATTGATGGCTGAGGGCTCCGAGACGGAACGATGGAGCGAGTTCTCATCCTCACACTGGTGCCGTTGTGGGTCCATCTGCTGTGGGCTGGGGACTATCCTCTGCTGCTGGAGGCTGCTAACAGTGTCCCCAGTCTCTGCCCCCTGGATGCCAGGAGCACCTCCCAGTTGTGACCATCAGGAAGGCTCCAGTGGGGGGTTGGCGGCTTTTAGAAGGCTTTGACCACATACGGGGGAAGAGGGCCAGACTGTCGGTCACCCTGGTGGGGATGGCAGGGAAGGTGCCTTCAAGTCACCTTCAGAGAGCACCTTTTCCATCTTTGGCCTCTTCACTCTCGTTTGATTTGTTCACAAACTGGGGGCACCAGGCCTTGAGGACAGCTGCTCGCTCAGTCTTTCCTGCCTCTGTCCAGAAGCCCACTCCGGACCCCTCAGGCTCTCTACCTAGTGCTAGGGCTCTCCTAGACCCAGTTATGCCTGTGGTGAGGGGCCCAGGGGACAATGACCTCAGCCTGGCCTCGGTGGACCCCGCCTGCAGGCAGCATGCAGGACACTCACTCATTGTCTTCCAGAGTCTTCCGTCGCTTCGCAGCAGTCTTGGTGGCTGGCTCCAGACTCCGCGGCTCTCCTGCTCGCTCCAGCTTGCAGGTCTGTCCTTGGCTACAAAGGGCGAAGCGCGGCGCCTGGTGGGAGGACGAGCGAGGAATGAGCGTCACCTCCCACAGGTACCAAGAGTGATGGTCCAGTTGTTTTCGTGCAGGAAGAATTTCCCAGCCTTCTCTCTGTGTTTTCCTCCTTACTATTTTCCAGCTGTTTACCCCCCACAAATGAAAACCCGTGCATTTTCTTCACCCTGTGTGTGCTGGGCCTCACTCAGTGGGTAGACGTTCCCTGAATCCCTGCTTTCAGCCTAGGCCCTAACCTGAACCTCGGTCCTGCGACTGCTGCTCCCAGGACAGAGCACTTCTGGTTCATTTCATCCTCTGCCAGAGTAGGGGGTGGAAGACCATGCCAGGGCCTAACTGCTCCCCCAAAAGATGTCCAGCCACTGTCTCTTCCCCTCTCCTACTGTCCTTCAGGGGTCTCAGGCCCCAGTTTCCTGGCCTGCTGGGCACACACACTCCCTCGGCTTCCTAGAGACTCGGCCTCTGGCTTTCTGCAGTCTCCTGGGTCGGCCTCCACTCCCGGCCTCCTGGCCACACAACTCAGTGCCCGTTACTGCATTTGGTGTGATTTCCTCCACCACTCTTTACTGTGGCAAGCTTATATGTCTTCCACTCTTTACCTCATTAAGACAAACAAAGAATACAAAGAATAATGAAACAGATATAAGTTGTTCCTGCCCTGTTAAGAAACAGAACCTGCAACAAAGCTCAACCCCCTGGGCTCCCCCTCCTCCCAGCCTCTCCCCATTCCCCACCCTAGATAGAGCCCTTGCTATTGGTTAAATGTGTCCCTGTAAAATGTGTATCTTAACAGCCTAACTCCCCAGCACCTAGAGCATGAGCTTATTTGGAAATAGAGTCTTTGCAGCTGTGAGGAGTTAAGATGAGGTCATCCTGTGTTAGAGTCAGAATGCCTGTTCCCAGGTGTCACAAGGAAAAATTAGTATTCAGACAAAAAGTTTTCTCAGCAAGGCAATTTCACTTTCTGCAGCAAGGGTGCTCCTGTTAGCCATCTTGCCACAGGAGTACAATGAACAAAGAACAGGTGGGCATATTTATTCCTTGTGCATTGGGTCCTCACTGCTGTGTCCCCATCTCCATTGTGAGCCAGACCTCACAATCTAAACTGAACCCAATTAGCTAAAAACTTAAAACTTTTCTAAATAGGTAAAGGCAAAGGAGAACAAAGGAAAAGAGGAAGTCCAAATAAGGAAGTGAGGAAGCTGCTTGTGAAAGGACTTAGAAAAGTACTAGCATAAATATCTTGGTTAAAGTACAAGGGCATTGAATGTACTTATTCTTTTATATTTAACAGCTACATAGGATAGGGCTTAACAAAGCGTTACTAGCAAGAAGGCTTTGAAGAAAGTCTTTAAAGAGACTATTATTTCTAATATTTATTATTATTATTCTTTAAAAAGAAGAGAAACTTTGAAGAGGAACTTTTTGCTTTCCATGCCCTGGAATACGGTGGCCTCAAATCCAGTGTGCCAGCATCTTTGTGACTGGTGGTAATGTGGACACAGGCATGCACGAGGAGTTAGTCACAGGAAGAGTGAAGTGACGCTGTCGCCAGCCAGGGAGCTGCTAGCAGCCGGAGAGGATGGGGCAGACCCCTCCCTGGTGCCCTGGAGGGACTGTGGCCCTGCAATGCCTTGCTGTTGGATGTCTGGCCTCCAGAACCGTGGGGCGGTTGGTTCCGCTGAGGCCATGTGGTCTGTGGTGCTTTGCGTGGTCACTGGAGGAAGCCGACACGCTCCCCCTGAACAGGGCATTTGTCTCTTACCCCTAAGACCCCTTCTGTGAGCCTCTCCTGGCTTCTTCCTCCATAGGATGGACAGCAAAGATGAGATGGAGGAGGAGCACCTGGAGAGGCATGAGGAAGGCGGCTGGGCACCTGACACCTTGGGCACAGCCCATTAGGGACCCTCGGCCACAGCCCCGCCCAGCCAGGGCCCTCCCGGGTCTGCACAGCCCAGGCCCAGTCACAGCCACCATGGTGCTGCTCCTACCACCCCGGTAAAGGTCCCCACCGCAGGAGTGGAGGGAAGAGCCTTCCTCGCACTTCCAAGGCAGCACTGCCTTGGACTGGGGGCGCTCCATTTTGAGGTGCAACCAAGAGGCACAGACCCCCGCAGAGGCAGCTGGGAACGTGTGAACAAGTTACTGAGCCTGGTCAGTTAGATCACACCAGCGGCCTGATGCTTTTGCGGCTGTAGCAAGACTGCCCCTTTGCCCCCTAGTATCTATTCTTCCTGCTGGAACCATCTGGGCTGCCCCGGATACTCTGCGAAAGACCTTACTCCCCCAGCCTCCATGTAGCTAAGGGACCATGTGTGACTCAGTGGTCCAGGACCGCAGCAGACATGGCCCAAGACGCTTCCAGTTGGGGTAATGTCTAGGGTGGCACCTCCTGCCCCTTGCTCTGTGGGTGTGCAGGGGACACAAATGTGAGCCAGGACCCAGGAGGCTTCTGGACAGCTCAGGCTGGGGGAGGAGCCATCCCACATCCTTTCACCTCCTGATGTGTACCAGGGCGAGGCTTACCTGAATGAACACTGTGAATTGAGTGGTAGGAACTGCCATGGGGCGAGCCCCGCCTTGGAGCATTGCAGTACCAGGAACGAGGCTCGGCACTCACATGCATGACCTCAGCTAAGCTTCACAACAGTCCTGTGAGATGAGGGCTGTCTTTATCCTGTTTTTCAGATGAGGAGACTGAGGCTCAGAGAACAAAGGATCACCGCAGGATTGCGCTTAAGTTGGCAGAGGCTGGAGGTAAAGTCCACAGCCGCTCAGGCCGCACGGGCAGGAAAAGGCGGATGGGGGCTTTACCTCCAGCCTGTGCCATTCGTCTCCGGCTGAGCATGGGCAGTGACCCCTCTGAGTTTCCTCAACCATCCAAGTGGCAAATGGTGCCTCTCAGGGCTGCCGTGAGGACCTAGTGAGACAAAGACCAGCCGGGTCCCATGAAAGGGCCATTTCGAGGTGCAAAATAGCTGATGCCTGCAACTCTGTGGTGTAACCTCATATGTAAAGGGTCAGGGGGAGGGGCTAGACCCACAGCAAACACTCGTCATCCTGATCCGGCTGGCATCTTAAAGGGGAGCTGTACCCCCAAAAGCCGGGAGCTTTTCCATCGTCCTGGGAGAACGGGGAAGCCTGGTGTGGACAATGCATTGGGTTTAACCACAGCCTTTTGTGGGCGGCAGTCTGTGCACGTGTGTGTGTGTGTGTGTGTGTGTGTGTGTGTGTGTGTGTGTCCAGGGATGGGGGGTGTGACTTTTTACTGGTAACCTGAATAACTGTGGTGAAAGCTTCCAGCACAGCAGAAAGGTGAAGTCATTCATTGTTTTTTCATTAAGAGCGTCTACATGACAGATAGGAGCAGGTGCAATATTATCATTTAATTTGTCTCTATGCCATTTTTTAGGCTACAAGTGCTCTCCCGGGTCTCAGGAGGAACTGGTTGAAAACGTTAAAGGCACCAACCATTCCAATATTTTTAACAATTTAAAAGCAATCAAAGCTAGCAGAAATACTCCACCGTGAAAACATCAGTGCCACTAACCCCCTGGACAGGACACCACAGGATCGCGCTCGAGTCGTGCTTTATTCTCGGATGACCACTCCGTCCCCCAGAGGACACTATTACAGCAATTATCTTCTCCAGAGCCAGAGCAATCTTGCCCAAGATACTCCAAAGATGTCCAGGCATAAAACCAAGCCCTCGTCTTTGGGAATGACCAAGTCGGGCAAAAACAGGCCTCCCTGGGACCCCCACCACCAACCGCATGTCTCTGCTTGGCTCTCCAGACTCCTGGGCTCCAGGCCAGGACTCCAGACACTGGAACTCAGGGGACACCTGGCTGCGCTCCTCATCCTAACCAAACCGCTGGGTAAGTGATCTTATCAGCAGGCTGCTTGCAGGGGTTTGGGGCAAAGTTGCAGTCCCCGGGAAATGGGATCCCTGTCCTTGGACTTGGGTGTCCTGCCTCCTCAGTGATCGGCAACACATAGGTGTCTCAGATTCCTGCAGCGGGGCTGGGGCCAGGGCTCTCAGAGAAGATGAACAGACCCTGGCCCACACAGGAGAGCTCAAATGCCCGCTGGAGTTTCCCCACCTGGGGTCATAAAGCAGATACATGATGTGAAAGGCAGCCCCCAACTTTTATTAGATTTCAATCAGGAATGATATGTTAAATATTTAAGAAGAGCTTTCGAGAATGATATTTTTAAAGAATCATGTGACAAAGAGAAGAACACAGGGAAGCATACATTTTTAAAATTCATTCCCTATATGTAATAATTCCCCAAGGCATTGATTGCTGCTCAGCTCTAAGGAGAACCAATCAGCAAGTATCTTTCCTGTGGCCAATTATCCTGCCCTCTCTGCCCCATGACCACCTTCTGCAATCGCCAGTCCCAGCTGTTTACATGAACTAATGCCGGCTGGCTGGATGAGGACGGCGACTCAGAAGTGTTTTAAAAGGGTCTGACTTTTGTATTCCCATTACATTAACACTGTCTCTCCAACTGAATTAACAGATTCTCTATTTTGGCATAGTAGGGTCCAGTCAAAGCACACACATGCACACACACTTGCATACACAGACATGCCATTCAGGTGCACACATGCACACGTTTACCTGCAGACACACACGTGGCATGCACACACACGCGTACGCACATACATGGCACACACTTACACACACAGACACACATTCACCCACACACGTGGTATGCACACACACACATGCACACAAACACATGCATGAGACACACACAACACACACATTCACATGCACACACATGCACCCACACACACTTGCACACATGACATGCACACACTTGCACACATGTACACACGTGACATGCACACACTTGCACACACGCACATATCCCGTCATGCTCTCAGACACTTCCTTTTCTGCTTAGGCTGCCTGCATGGAGCCGGAGCGCAGGGCAGAAGGTTGGGAATCACAGGGCTTGTGTTTCTGGTGCTACCTAGCCCTGTCTCCTTCTGGGAAGGCAGGGCCATGGGGAAGGAAGCTCACCAGAGTCACAGAAGCCCAAGGCGAAGATGATGACGATGATGGACAAAAGGAATAGTGGGGGCACCCGGGAGGTGTGACATCACGTGCCTGAGCCCTGGCCCTGCCCCATGGATCCCGCCTTCCCCAGGGTACCCAGCAAGCGTGCCCTGCTTCAGGTCCCATCTCACCAGTCAGCCAACACCGAATCCCCCACTGAGGTTCGAGCAGATGCAGAAGATGCAAGGGGCTGGCGAGCCAGGTGGGGCACTCCCAGGCAAGTCCCCCAGAGTGCAGGATGGCTGGGACTTGTCTCTCAAGTAAAAGTTGAGGCTGCGTGACTGGGGCTCTATCCCCAAGGCTGCCCCGGTGCAGGCGGCCACCATCAGTCCAATGGCAGAACAAGAGCAGATGCCACCCACTCACCGCCCACCCTCCAAAGTGCAGCCCTCAGACCTCAGCTAACTGCAGAGGAGACGGCAATGTGTGCCCCTAACAGGTGGCTCCCTGACTAAAGGGGCACCTGCCATCTCTGCCACACTAAACACAAACCCTTTTCTTGGTTCTACAGTAGAACAAACTTGAGAAAAGAAAAGCTGACTTCAAAGGACAGGACGGGCCTTGCTCAGGGACAGCTGGACTTGAATCTGGGTTCAAAGCAGTTGAACAATATATGATGGGGCTAGTATTCGGGGTCAAGAGCCACCTTCTAGGCCACCAGGATGGCGGTGGAGAGGGAGGGGTTTCTTACAGCAGTCCCTCACCCTCCTCCTAACAGGCTGAAGCACCTGGTCCAAAATTGCAGGAGGCTGTGTCCCTCAGCCAGGCTGTACAACCTTCCATGGCCCTAAGAGGCAGGGTGGCCCTGGCCCCGCCCCCACCACCCGGCTTTGCCCAGCAGCCCCGGGCTCTCCTGCCTGCGGTGTGTGGGTTCGGTGGTCCCATGTGATTTACAATATGTCATTTGGACTAACAGCTATTTTCTAAACTGAGCGTTGGCCAGGTTTCTGCAGAGAAGCAAAGCTAATAGGGTGTGTGTGTGTGTGTGTGTGTGTGCGCGCACATGCACACATCTCTATGTCTGTATCTTTGTCAAGAGGAAGAGAGATATCTATTTTAACAAAAATTCACTCACCGATTGTGGGGGACTGGTAAGGCTGAAATCTGTTGAACAGTCTTGCTGGCTGAGATTCAGGTAAGAGTTGATGCTGGCCGGGCGCAGTGGCTCACGCCTATAATCCCAGCACTTTGGAGACCAAGGTGGGTAGATCACCTGAGATCAGGAGTTTGAGGCCAGCCTGACCAACTTGGTGAAACCCCTTCTCTACTAAAAATACAAAAGTACCGAGGTGTGGTGGCACTACCTGTAATCCCAGCTACTCGGGAGACTGAGGCAGGAGAATTGCTTGAACCTGAGAGGTGGAGGTTGCAGTGAGCCGAGATTGCATCATTGCACTCCACCCTAGGCAACAAGAGCGAAATTCCATCTCAAAAAAAAAAAAAAAAGAGTTGCCGCTGAGGCATTGAGCTTGCGTTCTGCAGAGTAGCAGGCACGGAATTCTGCCTGGTTTCCTGCGTTACTGGCTTGAGACTAAACTCTTCCTCCCTAGGGAAACTTCAGTGTTTGCTCTTAGACCTGCAGCTGATTGGATGAGGCCCACCCACGCTGTGGAGGACCATCTGTTTACTGAAAGGCCACTGGAGATGTTAACCACGTCTACAAAACGCCTTCCCAGCAACATCCAGATGGGTGTCTCACCACTCACTGGCACAGCCAGGCCAGCATGACAAGGTGACACTCACCACCACAGCTGCCATCAGGAACTTGCCTCCATCCTGCCTGCACTTCCACCAACACTTTTTACATTTGTATTTTCATCCTTTGAAAGAAACCAGGAACTTTCTCTAAAAACAGTGCCCTCCAGTGGGTAAAACGCCATCCACCAGCCAGGAAGCTGGGCCAAAGGCGCCCCGGGCAAGCCGGCTGTGGTGCCTGCATCCCTGAAGGTGGTCAGAAGACAAAGACAACGATTCAGGCAGGCCCTGGGTGGCCCGCACAGCCACCGTTCCTCTATTCTTCATCTGGCCTTTGCAGAGTTTGCCTAGCCCCCATCTGAGCATCTGTCGTTTTCTGTCTCCACGTCTCGCTCCACACCCCACCATCCGCCACTTTCTGGACAGGCATTGCTTCCGCGGCCTGAAGCGGCACTAAAGGGATGTGGGTACGTCCCCTGCCTTGGTGCCTCTGCTCCCCTTCTAGATGTCGCCTGTCTTGCTCACAGTGTATGCGCTTCACCCAGAACTGACTGGCACGTCTAGGTATTCATCAGGCCTAAGGATTCATCAGGCCTAACGATTCATCAGGCCTAAGGATCCAAGCCTGAGGATTCATCAGGCCTAAGGATTCATCAAGCCTAATAATTCAAGCCTAAGGATTCATCAGGACTAACGATTCATCAAGCCTAATAATTCAAGCCTAAGGATTCATCAGGACTAACGATCCAAGCCTAAGGATTCATCAGGCCTAAGGATTCATCAGGCCTAACGATTCAAGCCTAAGGATTCATCAGGCCTAACGATTCATCAAGCCTAATAATTCAAGCCTAAGGATTCATCAGGACTAACGATTCATCAAGCCTAATAATTCAAGCCTAAGGATTCATCAGGACTAACGATTCAAGCCTAAGGATTCATCAGGACTAACGATTCAAGCCTAAGGATTCATCAGGCCTAACGATTCAAGCCTAAGGATTCATCAGGCCTAATTTCGTCAAGCACAGTAGGTGCTTGATGAAATACTTGACAGATGATGTTTCTTACCAGCTTCCCAGTGTTTGAAATTCTATACTTCAAGCCCAGAGCATTGAGTTAAGGCTGTCAGAGGGTGACAGTCCTCTGCCTAAAGGCAAACCTCGGGACACATGAGGGGTCTGTGCAAAGCCTTCTGCCCACACAGAATTTAAGCAATATTAGCTGGTTAGTCATTTACACATTAGTATAAACAAGTACTCCTATCCTAGCCATGAAGGATAATTTAAAAGAGAAGAAAGTTTGGGAATACTGGATGCCTGAGCAGGTGGGAGACCTGAGAGGAAGCCCTCGCTGGAGACAGGGAAGACATGACTAAGAAGGAGAGGTTGCCAGCACTGAAGACAAACACCTCCCCTTCATCATTTCCCCAGGACTGGGCGCAGATAACAGCTCCTCAAACCCTTCATGGGGCAAAGACTGCTCTATGAGTGACTCACAAACACGAAATCCACATGCACTGCTGGTCTGCACCCACACTGCTTCCCTGCAGGACTGCAAGGGAGGGTTCCTTCGGAGTTTCCAGAGCACAGGATTCGGAAGGGTCAGTCCACCCTCTGTGGGGGAAGGGCTCCAGGGGAAGTGGCTGGTTAGATAAAGCCAGGCGTGCATACTCCCTCTGGGGCTGCTGGGAGCCTTTGCTCTGCTCACATGTGTGCGGTCACCTCCAGGAGAGGCTACAGGTGGTGATATGTCCCAAACTCTTCCCCAACATGAGCTGCCCGCTCCCGCCCGCCTCCCCCCCCACCTGCTTTCTGCTGGGCATGCCAGAAACATCGAGAGAAGCCAGTCTTCCCAGGAGCTCCAACTGGGAAACTCTGACCTGTTCTAAACCAGGTCACCCTTCCAGTGCCCGCTGGAGGCAAGGGTGATGGTTCCATCATTTGTAGGGGGGATGGCATGGGCCCTGAGAGGTGCAAAATGTATGTAATGCCATGCTTTGCCAAAGTCCCTCTGCCCACAGCTCCTCCCTTCTGAAGGGAAGAAGAAAGGAGAGGGAAGGAGATCACGAGGAAAGGAGGGAAGATGGAGCACCAGGCAAGGGAGAGGCTGGGGGAGGCCCTGCTGCACCCCCCTCTGTGCCTCCCTGGGACAGGCCTCCTGCCCCCTCCCTGCACTGGCAGCCTCCGTCCGTCCAGTCTCAGTTCCAACCGCCTCAGAGCCCGCTGTGGGGGACCTGCTGGAGATGTGCAGCTCCTGCCCGGCCTCTCACCAGCTCCAGGCTGCACTGTCACCCGTGGACAGTGACTTCCGGCATTCATGCACTCCAGACAGATGTGCAGCCAGCCCTGCCGGCCCCGGAAGCATGTCTGACACGTTTCTAAGCTGTGTTCCCTCTTTCAAGGTCACTGGCTTGAGCTCTTCCCTGCTCCAAGCATACAGACGTGGCAGTGGGCAGCGGGCAGATGGTGCACAGTCTCATGTCCTGGGCGCCCGGCGGCGCGGGGACCCCTGCCGTCTCCGCACTGCAGACGCCTCCAAGCAGAGCTCTGCAGACGAAGCTGAAGCCCCTGTCCTCACAGGCCAGGCTCCTGCCACAGCCCCTGAGCTGCCCTCTGATCCGGCCTGCATGCCCACCCGCCCCCACTGAGAGGCAGGGCTCTGCAGCTCCACGCCCCACGCTGTGCTGGCCACGGGCACCACCTGTGATGCTGAGGACTGAGGGACGAAGGTGACCCCAAGCTCTGGCTCTGCAGCCCTGCTCAATGCAGGTCTCCATGAGAGCAATTCCTGTGTGTGTTGTATGTATGTGTTAAATTTTCTGTTATGTTTTGACATCTTAGGAAAGCTTTCTGGCTGGGGAGAGCCTGCCCCTCCAGGACTGGCCAATTCCAATAAGCACAGTGAGAGCATGCCTTTCACACAAAGACTAGCCAGCCAACCTCTGCTCTCTGGCCCAAAGCCCCCAGGCAAAATTTCCCATATTCCCCTGTCCTGACCTGGGCGACTAGGGACCACACCCCTCCGCAGCCAAACTCGCTGAGATGATTCCAGCTGGCGCATCCTAAGGCATTCGCCTCCCTGCCCTCCCTTTTTCACAGAGCCCCAGTCCTGCCCAGCATCCCCTTGCTCCTGTGTGCTGCCTCCTGACTGCTCTGGCACCCCTCATCATGGCCCTGAGTACACTAAGCTTCCTCCTCATCGCCTCCTGTGGCCACATGACTTGACCATGCCACACGGGCATGGCATTCTCAGAACACTGAGGCAGGCCCAGGGAGGTATTTCTAGGTGGGGGATGGGGCTGGAAGGAAAGGGGGGTTGGCTCCAGCATCCCCCACTCACCTCACCTCACCCCATCCCTGGGCTTTGCACCTCCCCTTCCTCAGGGCAGACAGGTGAGGACACATGGCACTAAAATGAGCAAAGAGACATCACAGCGGAGGTGGCAGCTCCAGAGCTGCTGGCCTTTCTGCCCTTCTGGCCGTCCACTGACCCCTTCTCCAAGCACCGGATAAGTCTCTTGCGGCCGCCAGAAGGACGTCCCCACAGACTGGGCAGCTTTAACAGTGGACATTCCTTCTCTCCCGGCTCTGGAGGCTGGAAGTCCTAGATGAGGGTGTCAGGGCCTCGCCCCCTCTGAAGTCTGCAGGGAGGATCGCCCCGCACCTCCCCCAGCTCTGGCATGACTGGCAACCCCGGGGGTCCTTGCTGCAGCTGCGTGGCTCCAGCCTCCCTCTGCTGTTGCATGGCCGTCTTCTCTGGGTGTCTTCTGAGCCTCTGCTCTCCTACAAGGACACTGGCCACTGTACTAAGGGTCCAACCTCCTCCAGGGTGGCCTCATCCCAACCTCACCAGTGACACCTGCAGAGGCCCTATTCTACACAAGGCCACATTCCGAGGTTCTGGGACAAATCTTAACTTGGGGAGTACTATTCGCCCAGTACCAGCAGGTTCTGCTCAAGAGCCTGTTGAGGAGAGTCAGAAACCCCGCAGTGGACTAGGTCCAAAAAAGCTGTGGTCAGAACCCGTGTCCTGGCATCTGAAATCACAGCTGACGGGAGCCAACAGCACACAGCCAAACAAAAAGTCCGCCATTCCCACATGCCTCCTGATCCCGACCGTGCAAAGCCCGCCATTCCCCACATGCCTCCCGACCCGACCGTGCAAAGCCCGCCATTCCCACATGCCTCCTGATCCGACCGTGCAAAACTCGCCATTCCCACATGCAAAGCTTGCCATTCCCGCATGCTTCCTGATACCACCGTGCAAAGCTCACCATTCCCGCATGCCTCCCGATCCTACCTTGCAAAGCCTGCCATTCCCACATGCCTCCCAATCTGACCGTGCAAAGCTTGCCATTCCTGCATGCCTCCTGATCTGACCGTGCAAAGCTCACCATTCCCGAATGCCTCCGACCCCACCGTGCAAAGGCCGCCATTCCCGCATGCCTCCCCATCAGACCGTGAGCATCGCTTCCCCAGGCCTCATCTGCAAAACGAAAAGCTGGAGTTACTCGGTCCTTTCTCTGTCTCCCTCTAGACTCAAGGCTTGCCCCAGGAGCCAAGAGGCCATGTCCTTCACCCTGTGAATGTGACTGAAAAAGCTACTGACTTGCTGAGGTCCCACAGCCAATGGTGACAGAGCAGGAATGAAACTTCTCCCTCCTGAGTCTCCGGCCAGAGCTGACTCAGCTCAGGTAGGACACCCACCCCATCTGACCCCCCACTTCTGGGCCATCTGCACCTCCTGGGCACCCTGAAGCTCCGGTTCTTTGTTCCATTAGCGCTTGCCTCTCCATTCTATGATTATCTTCTGATAATTTCTAGTCTCTAGGACAGCAACCCTATCCTGCCCTGTGAGGATTTACTGACAGCAGAAATGGGCAGACAAGGAATGGACTTTCCGTGGAAGGAGGGGCTGTGGGCTATGCCCTGCTGATACACGGGCAGGACAGTGGTGAGGTCCCCCGTCACCGTGCGTCGAGCCACAGCCAGGCAGTCCCCAGAAGGTGACATGAAACACCACATTGGGGAGAGGTCAGGTGAGACCCTCCCACTGAGGAGCTGGGAGGTTCGCTGGGGGAAAGACACCTGTAAGAGTAAAAATCAACCAAAATAAAAGTTTACAATCATTGAAAACCTGCCAAAGGTCCCAAGAGTGTTGCAGACAGCTGCCACAGGAGCAAGAAAGAAAAGAAGGGAGCACCATTTCCTGAGCGCCTTCCCAAGGCCAGAACTGGGGGACGTTTATGGAGGAAATAGAGTCCTGGGGGGAGTAAATTACTGCAGTGTCACATGGCTAAGTGCTGAAGCCAGGAAGGAAATCCACGTCTAAAGCCACGTCCTCCCCCCAGGACCAGGATGGTGTCAGGGAGGCCCCACAGGCAAGGAGGTTTCAGCTGGTGAAATGTGGATGGGCGGGGCACGGGGTGGGCCAGCATTCCCCGTGTAAGTCAGGAACGCTGGTTGCACGCCTGCTCACGGACGAGGCATTCGACAGTACGTTCACTAGAGCGCTGTTATCCATGGCACCGTCAAGAAGCGCCTGGGGATGGGCAGCGGCGAGCCAGGCTCCGTGGAGTGGGCCTGCGCCATCACTCCATCGGATCCTCACAACCCTGGGTGTTAATGAGGACACCCAGGCCCCAGAAGAGCAGGTCACACACAGTCCCACCGAAGCGGTGCAACAGAGACTCAACCTCAAGACCTTCTGGCTCCAGAGGCCTCACTCCAGCCACTGGACCACTCCGGCCAACAGAGACAGCCCTTGGAGGAAGGAGCTGGGGGAAAGGGCTAAGGGCCCAAAATGTACAGCAGGCTTTGGAGGCCAACACTTCAAGGGCTGGAGGATGGAGAGAGCAGTGAGGGAAGACGAGCGCTGAGCTGCACACAGCAGGGTCCCCACCTCACCAGCTGCTTTCAGTCGGCAAGCATGGGGGCTTTTCAGCATCACTGGGAATTAACTAAACCCACTCAGAAAAGCCACGTTCAGGCAAGGCCCTCTCCAGCATCCTTGGAAACTCCAAATGTTTGGGGCCTCCCACAATTATGGCTGTCCCCCAGATGCCCTGCCTGCCCCCAGGTTGATGCTGCCTAGCATCCACTCCCTGCGCTGTGAGATAGAACAGAATAATTCAGAACTGCCCAAACCACCTGCCCCAGCCCCACGGAGCTGCAGGAGGGAAAGAGGCCTTGGCCTCTCTGGGACCCATGCGTGCTTCATGTGGGAGGGAGACCACGTAAAGACTCTATTTCTATCCCTTCCTTCCCTGTTCCAGACTCCCCCCCCCAGTTAGTCCCTGATCACATGTTTTTCCCAAGAGCCTTGGAACAGATTTGTTAGTTAAAGCTGCAGAGCACAGCCTCCTGTAGCCCTTCCACCAGCTCGGGCAGCTGAATGCACCTGGAAGGTACTGAGAACTCTCTGGTAAGACTGGAGGTGCTCTAAGGGAGGACCAGAGATGCCAGCTCACCCAGCCAACCCGTCCCAAGAGAAACACCAAGACAGCTCATGCACAGAGGGCTCAGATGATCATGAAATCAGATGCCTGCTGAGGGCTAGCCAGCCCAGAGGCTTCTCCCATTCACCCCTCACCCCATCACTCCCCAGACTTGGCTGAGAGGTGGACCTGCCCTCAGGAAGCACACACTCAGCAGGGAGAATCCTCCAGAAGGAGACCAGCTGTGGCGGGTGCCCACTGGCCACAGAGCCCCGGGGTCCAAAGAGAGCGAGGCCACCTTGGGACATGCATGGAGACTTTACCTGCATAGGTGGCGTTTTGATTTAAACAGCTTCCTGGGAGGTGGGACCCAGGATGATGGTGAGTCATTTCCTGCTGCAATGTGTCCCACCTGGCCTTCTGTTTCAGGAACTCTGGGTGGTGTGTGACGTGTGAAGCTCCCTGGGGGAAAGGGACCTGCTGCCAGACTGATATTTACAAAACCAGGCCTGCAGGGAGGGAGGCAGCTGGGTTGTCAGGCCTTAGCACCGCTCTCCTGGGCTCACTGTCATCTCATTCAAAAACTAGCTGGGCCGGATGCGGTGGCTCATACCTGTAATCCCAGCACTTTGGGAGGCCGAAGGAAGAGGATCACTTGAACTCAGGAGTTCAAGACCAGCCTGGACAACATGGGGAGACCCCGTCTCTACAAAAATAAAAATAAAATAATTAGCTGGGCATGGTGGCACGTGCCTGTGGTCCCAGCTACTTGGGAGACTGAGGTGGGAGGATCACTTGAACATGGAGATCAAGGCTTCAGTGAGCAGTGATTGTGCCACTGCACTCCAGCCTGGGTGACCAAGTGAGACCCTGCCTCAAAAACAAAAAAACAAAACAAAACCAAGTACAAAAAGGCCCAGCTTGGGTACTCCTAACTCAGGAAAAGCGTTTCAGGTGTCACACACAGACCTGACCTCAGTGATGTAAACCCCATCTTCTTCCCACATCAGGCACCTTCTAAAGTGATTTGATTTTCTCTGAATGAAAATCCATTTGCCACCTGCAAAGTGACAAGGAATCCCGTTCCTAAACTTCAAAGGCTCCCTTGCCTGCCCAGGCCCCGGCTTGCAGATGCCTTTCCTTCACTGTGAGTGCTGCTTCCTGTTTAAACTTTAATTTTGGAACTCCAGATGAACTGAACATCAAGGGGGGTTATTTTCCTCCAGGGAAGGTCAGTGGAGGCTGGGTGATGTGACCACAGCAGCGGGGGGGGCTGGGGAAAGGCTTACCAGGAGTTTCCATCTCTTTAGACTACATTGAGTCCAAACCAGGGAGCACTGAGTCTGCTCTCAGTTATTTGGGGGCCTATGAGCCTAGGGACTGACACCCCCCAAGCCTCCACAGCTTGCCTGCCTCACCCACAGGACTTTGCACCTTTCACCTGAATGGACTGCAAAGGTCAGCAAAGGGCAGCATGCAAGTGGAATTTAACCCTGCCCCTTTCCCTGCCTGCAGAGGGTGCCATTAAAGAGATAAAGTAATTTATGCTGCCTCCGTTTATGTGGCTTCAGAGAACAGAGAATTGGTTTGAAGCGGGTGATTTCTGAAGACTGTTCCTGCCCCCGGCAGTGGTCTATGAAGCTTTGAAATCTGGAACTCTATTTGTTATACAGGCAACTCAGGCGTGGTTTTCAGGACAGGCCATTGAGGGGGCCTCAGGGCTCAGCTGCCAGGGGAAGGAAGCCACACTCTTTTCTCAGCACAGTCAAGATACAAACATGGGTGGAAAGGGCACACTCTGCAGAAATTCAAAGACCATGCACCCTGGCTGCAGAGCTCACAGAGAACAGGACAGAAGCACGGGAAAAGCAAAGCAAGGCCCGTGAGGCAGGTCAAATGTCAAACCAACCCCACAGCATCCACAGGGGCTGTGCAGGAACAGACATACCGTGTGTGTCTCCATGGGGCACTCCTCTGAGTGTCTGTCCAAGAAAGAGCTGAAGCGGGGACCACAGCAGCAGTTCCTCCCACCCACACCGCCTTCTGCTTCTCCGCCCTGTGTTTCTGTTTCTACTCCTTCCTCCTTGGGCTTCTTTCATCTTCTCCCCCACCTAAGCCCTAGGCCTGGCATTGAGGGCTGTGGGTACAGACGGGCGTGACCAAGCCCCGCTGGTCTTGGTGAAGGCTACAGAGAAGAGTGGCTGAGAGGAGCTAGCCTTAGTGACAGACATTGATCCCCCAAGAGTTCATCTCATCAGCATCCCAGTATCTGTGATTATGATTCCTGCCCCACCTTGGAGGTAAGACGATAAGACTCAGAGAGGTTGGAAGATAAAGCCGAACCGCTCGTGAGCCCTAATTCCATCTGCTGGGTGCTTAGCCTATACTCAAGCCACCATCCAGGCAGGCTCCTAAGTGTTCATTTGCAGTTGTTTGCATTGCAAAGCCTTGGAATGACCTACAGCAAAACTCTTTGTTTTTGTAGGGAGCTAAGTTTTCTCGATATGTAATAAGAATGTCAACTTTTAATAATATTTTGTCCACTTTGGAAGAAATCATCTAATCTGTTATTAAACAGACACATCTCCTGACTTTTAATTGCAGGGTATTAACTAAGCTTTACTTTCTCTTGATGTCTTGGGGACTTTCGCTTGAGAGAGTAAAAAGTCCAGCTGTGTTGGTACTATCCCATGGGAAGGCAGGAGGTTTCAGGAGCGGGAATTGTTGGTAGGAACAGGTGTTTAGGCCAAAGAATTCCAAAGAGGCTGGCATTGCTGCCTGCCCGGATAGTGGGCGGAAACAGATGGATGGAGGCCAGGTCACCAGCAGGGATTAAAACTCATGAGATCAAAGCCCGAGGAAGAGGGGGAAGTGGGATCTGGGGGGCTCGGGTATTAAGACAACATCTGGAGTCTCTCCCGTGTGGGCTACTGGGTGAATGACATTTGGAGCCAGCTGTGTCCTTTCAGATAAAACTGGAAGATTCAAGCCTTCCTTCGTTACATCTGCTCTCAGGGACAGGAAGGTTCTGAGGATTAAAGGCAGGGACCCTGCAGCTGGGTGGGTAGCTGGGCCTTCCTTTGGCCTTTCTCTTATCTAAACTCACTTATCCACGTTGGATGGGACAGGCACCTCTGTGAGAGGCGGTGCTGGCCAGCGGTTTTGAGCCAGATGGTCTGGTTACCAATCAAGGCATCAGGTCACCACTTAGCACAGTTAGCAGGCTGTGTGGACTTGGGGAAGTCACCGAGCCCCTGGGTGCCTCTGTAAGATGAGAAGAAGCAGCAGCACTCCTACCTTTGGGGCTTGCTGTGGGCTTGCAATCGCAGAGCTGCAGTGATGCCTGATGAGGCTGTGGGTTATTATTATTATTATTACTATTCTCTGCCATGCCTTCCCTCTTTGGGCTCATGGTTGGAGTCCTGATTGTTGACCCTGTAATGTTTCTCTGACAGGTGCAGTGGCTCATGCCTGTAATCCCAGCACTTTGGGAGGCCGAGGCGGGAGGATCACTGGAGGCAGGCAGATCACTGGAGCTGAGGAATTCAAGACCAACCGGGCAATACAGTGAGACCTTGTCTCTACAAAATGTTCAAAAAGTTAGCCAAGTATGGTGGGGCATGCCTGTAGTCCCAGCTACTTGGGAGGATGAAGCGAGAGGATTGCTGGAGCCCAGAAGGCAGAAGCTGCAGTGAGCAGTGATCATGCCACTGCACTCCAGCCTGGGCAACACAGCAAACACCATTAAAAAAAAAAATCTTCCTTGACTCCATTTCCCAGGCTCCACAATGGAGGTCTGCACAGGCAGCTTCTGGCCCTGTGCCTTCCTGTTTCTGCGGTGCCGGTGCCAGTGCCAGCACAGGGAGGTCGTTCTGTATCAGGTCACTTGCTTGATGTTTTACACCCGTGGATGCTGAAACAGCATCTGCAGCCTGGCGTGCTGGGAGGCAGAGTCTCCTTTCCCAGGCCAGCTGGCCTACTGTGAGGCCAGAGGCAGGCACAGCCTCTGTTGGTTACCAGGGATCAGGACGCAGGTCGGGCGGGGGGGGGGGGGGTGGGGAGGCAGGGGCTGGCAGTGGAGATAGGTCCACACTGGGAACCAGCTGTGCCAGGCAGTGCTGCCCTCAGATCCCTAAGGTGTGTCAAGAGGGGGATCTTGCAGGAAATGGTTAGGAAGAGCAAGTTTTGTGTTTCTCTCTGATGGATAAACACATCTCTTTAGACAGACAGGTCTCCCTATACCTGCCTTACGTGGGAAGCATGTCAGCAGGAGAGGTGCTGCCAGTGCCTCCGGCACGGGTCAGGCCTTTCTCAGGTGCTGGACGTGGAGCAGTGGAGCCCAAGAGAAGCCTCAGCAGAACACTAAGTAGAAAGGAGGCAGTGAGTTGGAAGCAGGCTTCCTGGGTATGTGCGGAAAGTTCTAGGTAGAACTGTTGGCTTAGAATCCTGAGCTCCGTTCATAAGAAGCAACACTTCAGCATGAGGTGGCGCTTGAGGGCCCCTTGTCTGAGTAAAACATGGATGTTGTAGCTGGTTTTGGGGGGCTGTTGGACCCCTCCGTCTGCACATTCCCCACTCACCAGATGCAAAAAGCATTTGGCCACAGCAAGTGCTGACTTAGTATTTGTTGGTTCCTGATACAGTCATCTCTGATCCAAGCATTGTTTCTCCCCTACGACTCTACCCTGCCAACCCTCAGCTCGGCGACTGGCTGACTGTGAAACTCAGACGCGCGTCTTGTGATCACTCCAACACTTTACAATTCATCAAAGCGCAGAGCGCTGTCTGGCCACAGCACATTGCTCTGTTGTTCTGAGGGGGAAGGCCACAGCGACCTACGGCAGGGAAGAGTCAAACACGGATCCGGTGCAGAGATTACTCAGGTTGCCACGGACAAGCGAGAAGGGAAGAGCGTTCCCTGCGTGGCCCCGCCCCGAGCAGAACCTTTTCAGGGTACTCATCCCATTTTAGTGTGGGCTTTGCTTCCTAACGAGGTCAGCAGAGCCAGCTGATTGTTTTTATTTGACAGGTGGATGACTTAAGCCCAAGGCACAGCACGGGACTCCCTCTGGGGTCTGAATGCCACATCCAGACACAGAAGGGGCAGCAGACATAATGCGTTTCTAGAGACAGACCTCCTGGTCAAATGCTGGCCACTTACTAGTTAGTAGCCTTGGAAATCGTATTTAGCACCCTTGTGCCTCAGTTTCCTCAGATGTAAATGGATATTATAAATGTACCTATCTCAAGGAATAAATAAAATCACCCACAGGCCAGCTGTGGGATCATACTTGTCATCCCAGTGCTCTGGGAGACTGAGGAGGGAGGATCACTGGAGGCCAAGATTTCAACACCAGCCTGGGCAACATAGTGAGACCCCATCTCTACAAAAAATTAAACACAGGGCTTGGTGGTGTGCACCTGTAGTCCTAGCTGCTTGGGAGGCTGAGGTGGGAGGATTACTTGGAGCTCAGGAGGTTGAGGCTGCCGTGAGCCATGATCGCGTCCCACTGCACTCCAGCCTAGAAGACAGAAGGAGACTATCTCAAAAAGTAAATAAATAAAAATAAAATCATCCACAAGTGTGCTGAGAAGACACCTGGCCTCCGGAATCACCTGTGAAAGTGAGTCATTGTTCCGGGGTGGTGACTAGTTCCACCTGTCCCCCGACACTGTGCACCCCAGCAAGTAGCAGCTAGGAACCCACTCATGCTGTATTCAAACCGTCATCACCAGGCCCCTCAACTCCACCCTAAAGCCCTCTTTTGCAAGGGCTGGGTATGTTTGCCAGGATTCTGCAAGGATTCTGGTTCAAGGGAACCATTTAGAAGTCCAATCGGACACCGTCACAACCCAAGCATGGCCCTAGCCCCTCTACGAGGGATTCAGCTCAGTAGCCCCCAAACCTGCAGATGCATGCAAGAGGTCCCATCCCCACCTGCGAGGACCCTGGCTGGGCAAGCAGTCCCTTCTTAGTGGATGGAAGAAAGGCCTTTAGCCCTTTCTGTACCTGGGAACCCAGGGCGGGTGGGGCGGGGAGTGGAATGAAACCGTCTGATCAGCAGTTATTAGCAGAGAAAAATGAAAGAACAAACTCCCCTAGCATTTTCTGGCTTGGTGTGCAAGAATGATAGAGCCAGCTGGGAGATTAGGAAAACAACTTTGTGACCCGCTCCATCCCCTCATTCCCTGTTCCAAGGCGAGCAGACAGCGCTGCCTGGGCGCCCCTCTCCCCCTGCGGAAAGAGGCCGTAAAGGTTGGGACAGCTAGATGGGGGCAGCCCAGGCGTCCGGTCCACGGTTTCCTGGGGACCAACAAAGGCGCCGAGTGAGACAACCGCCCCGGGTTCCCACAAAGCGTCTGAAAATGTCTGTGCTCCCGCGCCCCGGCCTTCCCGATGCAAGGCGCCCTCTCCACCTGCCCCAACCGACCGTAAGCAGGTTCGGGAGGGCAAGAAAGGCCAGGCTGAGCCGAACAGCCGGGCCAGCGTTACGCAGGGTGCCCTGGACATCCCTAGGCGCCCACCTGGCCTTGCACCTACCTCCCATCCCCCCCGCCTTCTTAACCGGTATTGCCCGTGGAGGCCTGGGGCTCGGGTGGAATCGGATTACTTGTTTGGGATTCGCTCCAGAACATTCTAAGGAGAAGGCACCCCCGGCTCTGGACTTAGCTGAGAGTTTAGGGCAGGAGCGCTGGCGGGAGCCGAGCAGGTGCTGGAGAATGCTGTCGGGAAAGAGGCAGGGCGCACTTAGTGGATGCAACCAGGGCAGCCTCGCGCTCTTTCTTCCTACCCCGGGACAGCTCCTGGACTGGAGCTGGGCGCACACACTGCGAGAAGCCAGCTTGGGTTCGATGCCCCGGCCCGGCCCGCCCTCCGCCCAAGGCGGCAGGTGCTACGGCGCTCCCTGGGCCTCCCGCGTTTCCTGGGGAAGTCCCCGGGGCAGGTGCCCACGCTGTCCCGTAGAAGCCCACGGGCTCAGGCCGACTTGCGGGGCCGCTTCTCCCCCGGAGAGAGAAGCTGGAGCTTCCCCCACGCGGCCGGGAACCCGGGGCCCGCTGGGCTGGAGGGGACGCGGTCGGCGTGTCCCAGCGCGCCCCCTGCCGACCACATACTGCGGGGGCAACCCCACGTCCCCTCGGGAGGTCTGGTCCCCGCCGCCGAGAGAGGAAAGCGTGGGTCTGTGACCCTCTGGTTTAGGAACGAAAGGTCTGGAACTAAAAACAAAAATTAAAACACGTGAGTGTGCAGCGTGGTCAGTGTTTCCCTCTGGGTAACGCTTGGCCAAGGGGGAAGATGGAGAACTCCTTCCCATGTCCGCCTCGCTCAGCAGCGGGGATTCCCCTCTGCTCGCCCACCCTGACCCACGCCTCCCGCCGGGTCCACAGACAAATCTGTAGGTTTCTGAGTATCCGTAACTCGAATAGCTTCAATGCACAAACGGAGTTTAAGTCCATCGCGGCCACGCGCATCCGCCTGGCAGCAAGGGGGAAGGGCCTGCTTTCCTAAAAACAAAACAAACCAAAAAGTCAAGGAGGTGCCCTCGCGAAAGGACTGGAATTAATAATTTAGCCAGGACCTCTTCTAAATTTACTGCAAAATTCGCCAGCGTCTCATTCTTCACACACGGGGCACCACACGAAAATCACCCCCTCCCCAGCATTTTGCAAATCGTGTTTGCTGGGTTTTCTCGCCTTTCCTTCCGAGGAGCTCGAACTGGAACCAGTGCTCGCTCCCCCTAGATTTGCCTCCGCGCCCCACCCCTTCTCCCCCACCCATACAGTGCCTCCCCTGGGGGAATTCAGGCGCTAAAAATGCGTGGGCCCCGCAGCTTCCTTCCTCCTCCTTGGTCCCTCGAATGACCAAGCTGCCTCTTTCTGGGCCCTCGGAAGACAGTGCAAATTCCGCGGCGGCCCGCGCTCGCCAGCGCCACAGCCCTGACTCGGACCCGGAGGCCTGAGTTCAACCGCTTTCGCTTCCTCGCGGGCCGTTCAACCTTCTGAATACGCAGATTCATTTATTTATGTTTTTTAATGTAGTAAGTGGGCAGCTAAATGAATTGCAATTTGTAATTTTTATGGTTAATTTGAAATCTCGCTCTTGTTGGCTAATCCTGTTAGTTGGTGGCAAAACAAGAAGAAACGCGTGTTTCAGCAGCAGTGATTCTAATAGGCATTTTATGTTAAATTACAGCCGAGGCCAGAACAAAAGGAGGCCCCGGACTTGCAGGCCCAGCGGCCTCTGCGGGTCGGCGCTGCCAGCGTAAGCTCAGAAGGAAAGCACCCCAAGTTTGCTGACCCGGCGCGCCCCTGGCCACACCCGCCCATCCTGGCTTCGAAATTAAGAAGCCTAGTTTGGCACCCCGATTATGATTGTCAATGTCCCCGGTGCCCTAAAGCTGCGTTTCGCAGCCTCCCCCTCTTCCCGTCACGGCGAAGCGTGGCCTTGCCCTGCGCGCGGGGCTTCACCGGCGACCAGGCCCGAGGGCGGGTCACTCCCGATCCCTTTCTTCCGTCCCTCGTCTCTTCCTCCTTTCCTTTTTCACTCTCTGCCCCTCGGTTCTCAATTCGTGTCGTTTCCCTGGCGAGGCCAACCGGGGAGCACGACGATCCTTCTTCCCCTTCCCTGGTCCCCTCCCCAGCTTCCGGCTCCCCCACTCCGGCAGGGCTAGGCCGGGCGGGTTCGTTTCCGGCGCCGCAGCGCTTGCAGCTGGGAGCCGGAGCAGGGACATCCCTGCGGGTGGGCAGGGTCCCCGCTTTTCCGGTGACCCGCGGGCCGGGTGCGGGTTCCAGCGCGCGGGGCGCGTGTGGGTGGGGTCGCTGGGGCGCCCGGCTCCGCTTCTTCGCGCGTTGTCGCCGGCGCGGCGTTTCTTGTCCCGGGCGCCTGCTCGGTGCCGTCCCAGTGAGTTTGATGGAAACGCGGCTGCGGGAAGGTGTCGACCGAGGCCAGCTGAGAGCAAGGAGGGAGTGGGGGAGAGGAAGGGGTCCGGAGCAGCCCCAGAGAGCCCAGGCTGGCCCCCGCCGCGCGGTGCTGCTCGGGGACTGCTATTTTGAAACGCCGAGGCTGCCCCTCCGGGGCTGGGGGATGCAAGGGTCAAGTGTCACTTCCTCCGCGATCTCCAATATTCCTTGTAATGTTTTTAAATGGACGAATTCATTACCAAGGCAGTGTGAATGGGGCGAGGCCGCGAGAGCGGCGCGGTCAACAGCGCCCACTAATAGTTCATTCTGCACCGCGGAGCGCGGGGCCGTGGACCCAGGGAAGCCCGGTCAATGAGGTTTGCGTCCTCGTCGCCACCGGCTCTGCAGTGTCCTTTAGGGCAGGGGGAAAAGTTCAGGTACACGGACGAATCTTAGTTGTCTTTCTTATTTTTCTTTCCTTTCGGCCCGCTTTCCCCCGCGACCTCCTCCACCCTCAGCCCGCCTTTCAAATGTCGTCCGCGGGGATTGCTGCGAGATGGAGAAATTGGTCTCGTTCAGAGACGCGCGCACAGTGGTCCCGGCACACACGCGACACGCCCACGGCCGGCGTCCTTGTGCTGGCAGCACCCCAGGTCGGGTCAGCCAAACCCCACAGCGGGGTTTCAAACAGGGTTGGGGAGGGGTAATAGGAAAGATCCTTTACAAAAACAAAAACAAACAAAAACCCGGGGCCCTACTAGCTAAAGGGATGGCAATGGGGACGGAAAGTTCCTAACAGGTAAGATGGCTGCCTATCCTCCCGCTGTTTTTAAGCCAAAACATTAAATAAAAGGGAAAATACCCCTGCTGTCCCTTCCACCAGGCCTCAGCCACATCCGGACTCCACTGGGGTAAGAGTGGGCACACGCTGAACTTGCTAGGTCTCCAATCCAACGGTCCTCAGATTAGGGACAGGGGTAAGGAAGAGTGCAACGCACAGAGAGGGCAGCCAACCTTCACTGAGAGAGAGGGCTGCCAGCCTTAGCTAGGTGGCGGCAGCAGTGACAGCTTTCCCACAGTGGTCCTGCAGCTGGAGCTCCAGAGAAGAAGGGAGGAAGCACTTCTGGAATTCTCCACCAAGATATTTTAAATTGTGTTGCCCACTGATTTTGTGGTTGAAAGAATTACCTGGTGACCTGCTAAAGCTCTGAGTTTGTTGAAAGAAAATGACCTGCCCTTAGAAATCCCTCCATCCCTGCCTACCTTGGAAAGCAGAGGCTGTGCCTTTTTCCTTTTTTCTTCCCTTGTACCCACAGGAGGGAGGAAGAAGGTTGCAGCGTCTGTGGAATCAGGCTGCCAGGCGAGGCTGCATGGTTTCATGTGGCCCACTAAATCCTATGTCACTCTTCCTGTATACGACTGTGGACTCAACTTCCATACCTGTACCTTATGCAGGAGACGTACAGATGCCCCATAAGGGGCAGACTTCATACAAAGCCTGTGCGAGCAGTGAGATTCACTGTAGGAAGTGCCCTGGGTATTTTCTTAAAGGCATTTACACCCAGGAGTTAACACTAAGTTGAGGGGACCAGAGGGTCTTTGGTGAGCAGGCTACCAGAGATGGAAAGGAAGCTTCCGTTGTTCTCTGGTTCTCTGGATCCAGCTGCAGCTGGGTCTCCACATCCTGGAGCCAGCAGTCCTGTGATGTAGTGAGTCAATCCAAGACCCACATGTAGGCAGGAGGCATCCTTGCTTCCTTCGAGAACAAGTCAGAGGATCAAGTAGGGAGAAAATTAATGACATGCTAGTGAAGGCACAGTTATTTATGTGGGTGCTATGGCGTTATTATCTCCTCATATCGGTTCACGAAAAGCTCACTTTTTAAAAAATCAGATTTGAAGATAGTTGGAATGCTGGTTCTTTATAATGGGTCACATCTCTATTTTCACTTGCATATGAGGGTCTCAGTTTGAGCCTCATGTTTGAAACTGTCTGCAATTTGAATTACCTGGAAATCCATCTCTACAGAGAAGGCATACCTTTTCCTGGTTCCTTTCCCAACAGTATGAGGGTTATGTGTGAAGTTATTTGCATTTGTGTTCTCTACCATTTAGCGGCACCCAGTGAAGAAAAGAGTAAATAACAGAATTTAAGAAGTGTGTATACATAGGTAAGCGCACAATAATACAATACAAATACAACAAAGCTAAAAGAGTTGGCAAATTAAACCTTGAGATTCTTTACAAAATTCCATATCTTAAAAAGGACCACCATTAAGGGGCCTTTGGTGTCAACATTTTCTGTAATCAAGCCCTTTAATACTTTTCCACCAAAACCTAAATTTGTTGACAAGGTACTGAGATACAAATTTCTCATTCTCATTTTCCTCCTCCTAGAAGCCTCTGTACCAAAATATTCAAAGGCCAAGCATTTGCTTTTTATTTATACATATTAAAAATTTCTTCTAGGAGTGAAGTTTCCAAACACAGTGTGTCTGGATAGGAAGCAAATGTTGTTTTAGGGGAAAGTTCTAATAACTCCATTTATGCAAGCACATTAGAGCAGCAAGAATCATTTCTGTTAGTTAACATTTTTGAGCCAGAAAATTAAAAACAAATATTTAACTTTCCAATTTGGAATTCGTGCTGGCATTGACTGCTAAACTTTTACAATACATACTCAATGAATTAAACACAATCTCTACTAGCCAAATAAAACTGCCTTCATGTGGTTCAAAATAAGTTTAAATAAACTGAAAGATAAATAAAATGCACGTTGGACACCCAGGGACAGAGCTGATGTATGTGAACTTGGCCAAAAGATGGCTTTTGGACTCTGCTCAATTTCAGGGCTTTTATGACACCTAATAAAGCTATACTTAGAGAAGACAAACATGCAATAAATGTGAATGCATACTTACAAACATATTTACAGTTTTCACTTTTCCTCTTCCAAACCTACTCTTACAGCAGTTAATTATTGGACATGAATTTCCCCTTCTCCATTTCTCATCACAAATCTGCTGGGTTCCTAAAGCGTCCCATTTCTCCCTTTTTATTTGGGGCCCCCCATCTGATAAAGTAGTTGCGATTGCAGATGGATTTTATCTCATTTCCCCTAAACAGGCTGGTGGTGGGAAGCAGGCACTGGAGTCCCACGGTTCACTGGACTGCAGCAGCACGCCCTTCACGGTTGCAAAGGAAGGAAATTCCTAGCGGGGCCACTCTTAAGCGTCCGCCCTGCAGACCTAGCACCATGTCCTTTCCTGTCTCAGGACACATCTGCTGGGCTTCCCTAAAATCGGACTTAGCTGGACTCCTTGGCCCTGGGGATGATTCTTGCCATTATCTCCAAATATTTCCCCTACAACCTGCCAGTGCAATTCATGTCTGCAACCCCCTCTCCTCCACAAAAACGAAACAAAACAAAACCCTAGGTCCAGGAGCTCAGGCCCAGGCCGGATCCAAGACACGGCGGCCAGACAGCCCCGCCTGGAGCCTGAGGACTTGGGCCGGCTTGACCCCAGGAAGCCCCAGCCTCGCGCTCAGCAGCGCGCGTCCAGCCCAGCGCCCAGAAGCAGCAGCTCCGGGTGGGCCGCGCTGCCCCGCCCCGCCGAGGTGTGGTAGGATGCCGAACTCGCGTCCAGCCCCGCGGGCCACAGACCCCGATCCGTCAAGCTTGACCGCATAGACCAACAGACCAACGTCCGGGGGAAGGCATAAACACAGTGGCCGAGGACCGGCCCGCCTGGGCTGCTGCTGTGATGGTATCTGGGCTGCCTGCGCCCTGGGGATGGGAGGCAGCCCTCGCATACTGAAGGGCCTGAAGAGGAGCCGCGGCTTCAGGGGTTTCTCTAGCCTCACCCTGAATTCACAAAATAAAATACCACCCCCTTTCCCCTTCACCACCCCCACCCCACAAACACACGTGGAGAAGAGAGGTTCACTTCTGTCCTGTTGCTGAGTGTCAGCTATGCCCTTCGGCCTCGGAGGATGGCCCACCTTTACTGTGAATTTCTAGCCGAAGGAGCAGTGCTAAGAACAGGGATAAAACAGGACCTCTCTAACAAATGCGTCGGCTGGTTACCAACGGTGGGAAGAACAGTGAAGGGAAATTCCTTCCAGACCCAAGGAAAGGGAATGGAGACACACTGTGATGTTTTCTACATACTAGGTCAACTTGCAGCTGCTATAGAACCCACTCCCCACAGACAGCTCTTCCTCCTCTTTAGCGAGAATTTGGTTCCACATTCTCCATTCTAGGGACTCTTCCTCACCAGATTAAGCTGAGAGTTCCAGCAAAATAAGTCAGAGGAGAAGGATGGGGTAGAGGTCGGGCGGAAGCTGGTGCTGGGGCCCACTCAGTCCCATTGGCTGCACCTGCCCTCGGTCTCAGGTACCATGCTAGACAGCGGGGGAAATGTGGAGAACAGCTCAGAAAACTCTTCAAAGGTTTTATACCTTAAAGATGGGGAGAGGAGAAGGCAGGAAGGGTCAGGTTCTGCAGGCCTTTAGAACAATCAGCTGTCTAATGAAAATAAATGCCTTGTACACATGTGGGTACCCAGTAACCAGAAGAGAGCTTAGACCAAGGAGGTCATGGGTCTTTTCCCACCTGTGAGAAAATAACAGATCCTGGAGCTCTGCAGCCTTAGCAATGAACTGGAATATTGATCAGTGTTTAGAGGCACCCATGCATGAGTTGGCAAACCAAGCCATTGAAATGTGGAATCAGCAGGATCTGGCTTTTCAAATGTCCATTACTTCTCATATACATGCATATCTATGTTAAATATGAAAAGAAAAATTTAAAAGAGAAACAGAACCCGCTTTACCAGATTCATCATAATGGAATGATAGACTACTGAGTTTGAAATAACCCCTGCCCCAGGAATTCTCCAGCATCTCTGCAAGAAGCTCTCAGACAGACAGCAGTTAGACAAGGTCGTCAAAACCAACTCTCAGATTAAACAAACTTCTCTTTCTGTTTCTACAACAGGAAGAAAACGTTCCATGAGCTGATGGAAGCCGTCACAGACACACATCTGCCATGGCTTTCCCAGAATCCTGACCCCTGGACAATCCTTCTGGGAACACCCTTCTCTATCTATGAAAAATGACATTTCTAATCCCCGCCCTGCCACCTCACAAATGCAAAGTCTGAAAGGGAAGCTAAATCCCTGGTCATCCTCACCCTCAGCCCTCTGCCCAAAAGGGGAGAAAACTTTGATCAAATGCAACTTTCTTATCCTTTGGCCGCGAGCTTCTGTGCCCTCAGTTCCCACTCATCCAGAATGCAAAAGCGTTTGGATTCAGTGCTGTCCCCTCTGGCTTTCTGTCTGTCGTTTGGCCTGGGAAGGATGTCCCGAAATGCCATGGACAGTTACAATTCGACTCAATAACTTTCAGATGGTTCACGAATGTCCTTGGCTACCCTGGGAACCGCAGCCCTCTGCCCCCCAAGTTAATTGCTAAATGATTTGCAAACTTAAACAATTATACATTCTCTCTTGACTTGCCCCAAAGAAATCATGTTAATTTATGACACATTCACATGAGCCTGATTAACAAACCTAGACTACGTTTGCATGTGGCAAAATGCAATACAGACATATATTTTTAAAAATAATATAAGCAGGTTTCTGCCACCTCTTTTCTCCTGAGGTGTAATGATCTACCATCCCGGTTCATAAGTTTTTTAACACCTGACTTTGGATATTTTTAAAAATGAATCGATTTGTAGTCATCGCTGGGTTGCCTGTGGGGGAAGGAGCTCCTGCCGCTGGCAGACGTCTCGGCAGCCCTGCGTGGGGTGTCCTTCCATCAAAGCAACGCCAGGGGGCAAGAAGCGTTAACAAAGCTGGGGCTGCTCCGCTCTCTCCCTTTATCTCCCCGTGCGTGCGTGTCACACTTTCCGGGGCAAAATGTCATTTTGCAAGGTTATACATTTCCAATTCCACATAGAGCCTTATCGCTCATTATTTACCTCTTGGGCACAAACAAACAGCCTCTTTACATAAAGCCGGGGAAGGGAAGCATCTACCTTTGTACAATTAAAAATAGCACAAGAATGCCAAAATGTATTGAACCTTGCTGTTAATCCGACTTACCTGGCTGAGACTCTGGCCTAATCCTATTTTCTCCTTGCATTAGAATGACTCTACAAGGTCACATTTGGTTCTTCGGGAGCACAGTTTACCTGGCCAGTGCGCTGAGGATCAGAGAAGGTCCCTGGCCACCTAAGGTGGGGGAGCAGGGCTGCAGGCTGCCCAGCCTGGCCCCAGCCTGCTGGAGGTCCCGGTGCAGAGCCTGCTTGGCGAGACAGAAAGCAAACGAAATCACTCAAGGGAAACTTCGCTGGAGACAAAACACATTCAATTTCCTGAGGACTCTGCTTTCTCTCCGGAATTATTTGCTTTTGCAGAGGCACATTAAACAAATTAAACACTAAAACTGGAAGCTCCTTTGCTTCCTGGCACAGAAAATAGTTTTGTTTTTTTAAAAGGATATGATACCAACAGTAATACAAATGAAATAAAGCAGTGACACTCCAGCTCTTTAAAATAAACTCATGTGGGCACCTACGGTCCTTTTTGGGGTATTCTTATCTTGCAGGGCAATGCAGACAATGGGAGCTTGTGCTAATGGCTGCTGTCACTCTGCTGACAGTCCCAAAGCATCCACGCCGATACTTGAGCGTCTTTCACACCTTCACCTTCCAAACCACAGTCCCTGGCGATCCTGGCTTTTTCAGCCTGCCTCTGGGTCCACGCGGGACTGGAGAAGGGGATTTGGTTTGAATGGGTCTGTGGAGGGTGGAGAGGGGGACTGAGCGGAGGAACACGATGGGGGAAGGAGAAATACTGTTTCTTGGCATTTTAGGAATTCATTTCTCCTGCACACCCTCCCTCCCCTGCCCACCCCCTCTCCCAGTATCATTTCTCTTTGAAATGTCATGAACTTGGCGCTTTCAGACCAAACCGCCAGGCTCAGGCCCGAGACAATGGGATTGTCAGAGGGCCAGCGCTGAGCTTTTTCTGCGTGTTCACAGAGCGTTAAGCCTTTATCCCACAAAAACGGCTCTGTCTGACCGGGTCAGACAAAAGCCAACTTGCATCTTCCGCTCCGAGGGGATCTGGGCAGAGCTGGGGTACAGCCCTGCGCGGCCCCGGGAAGAGGGGGAAAGGGGGAGAGGGCGCGTGCCCCCAGCCCGGCCGAGCGGCGTGGGGAGGGCGAGGCCCTACTCGGCCAGAGCCTCCACCCCTGGTCTCCGAGGACACCCTCTTTACCCGCTCCCGAGGCTCTAAGGCGGCCTCCTGGCCGCTGCCTCCTCAGCCCCAGGGCCTTAGGCCTGGGGTCGACCCCTCTGGCCCCTCAAGTAATTGACCTCCTGGTGGCCGGGCACTGCCTCTCCGGATGCTCTCTGCGCCCGCCTGCCCCTCGGGCATCCCCTGGCGGCCACAGGCGTCGGGCGTCCGGCCCTCGCTCCCCAGCTCCAGGCGGCCCGGGGGCCAAGCACTCAGCGGGGCGAGTTCCTGTGTCCGCGTGAGAGCGGGCGAGTGTAGCCGTGCGCGTGCATGAGCGTGTGTGTGCGTGTGCGTGAGTGTGCGCGACCGTGCGTGTGCGCATGAGCATGTGTGCGTGCGCGTGTGCGCGTGGGTGTCGTGTGCGTGTGTGCGCGAGCGTGCGTGTGCGTTAGTGTGCACGAGCGTGTACGCGTGCGCGTGTGTGCGTGTGGGTGGTGTACGAGCGTGTGTGCGCCTGAATGCGCACGAGCGTATGAGTGCGTGTGCGTGTGAATGTGCGTGCCCGAGCGTGTGAGCGTGCGCGTGCGTGGAAGGCGCGGCGGGGAGCCTGACCGAAGGCCCACTGCCTGCATGTGGGAGAAGTGGGAGCCTGCTGCGGGCTCCAGGAGGACTAGATGGGCGCCCTGGCGCGCTGGGCACCGCGCGGTGAGTGTCCGGGGCCGCCTGTTTCCAGCAGCCCCAGCCCGGCGCCGGCTGCCCAGAGTGTCTCTGATCTGGGGTCCGGAGCTGGGCGCGCCTGGCCTCCCCCTCGCCTCCTGCACCACCCACAGGATTCAAGGGACAGGAATTCTGGGCTGCGGAGAGTAGCCCAGGCCGGTCCGAGTGGAGTGTGCGGGGCTTGCTGGGCGGGGGAGGGAGCCAGGGGGAGCCCATGGCCGGGCACCACCAGTGTGGGCTGAGGAGGTGCAGGCCGGGGCCTTGGGCAGCGGGCAGAACCTCAGGCAGCGGCTGGCAGGGTCCAGGCAGGCTTTGGAGGACCGGGTATTTATGCAGTGAGGAGGCAGGGGTTTGGGTGTTCTGTCTCCCCCTCTTCCACCTTTGAATTCAATTTCTTCAAGGACAGGGGGCAGGCTGGGAGGGAGGGAGGGAGAAAGGGGCAGCGAGCCATAAACGCTGCCCCCCCATCTGCCCATCTGCGGCAGCAGGGCTCACCTTCTAAGGCAGGGTTCCCTGGCACAGGGTCTGGGGAAGGCAAGGTGGGGGCATAGGCAGCCCAGATAAGGGGGGACTTGCTAGGAAGTGGCCCGGGGTCTTGAGGGGCTGGTTCCATCCTGATTGGTGCCCTGGAGCCTGGGGGAGCTATGGAGGATCCCAGGCCTAGAGCTGGGGGCTGACTGGGAGGACAGGCCTCAGAACCTGGGATTTCTTTCCAGCTTATGGGTCTGGATCTGGGCCTCCAGCCTCCAGCTGTGAAGCAGGAAGAGAGGGAGGGAGCCTTTCTGAAACCCTCCACCGTCTACCCTGCAGGAAGAGGTGCATGTGACCTTGAGCATGACCTTGAGCCAGTCTCTCCAGCTTTTTTTTTTCTCCCCCTCCTCCCCTCTCTTCTCAGCTTTTTAGGCCTCTACTTCCTCATCTGCAGAAGGAGCTGATGGGGGGTAGACCATGTCCAAAGTTACTTCTGGCTGAAACATTTTTATTTTGCTTTGCTTTGCGCAAAGTTGGACCTACTTTCTCGTGGTGCAAATTTATTTCATTTCAACTTCCGAGGCCAGGCAGAGTCCCTGTATATTCCCAGGGAGAGTGACACCTTATGCAGAGGATGGCAGCACAGAAAATAACCTTACCTGGGGGGGGGATAGACAACTTATTCTTAAATGACCAAATGAAAATGAAGCTAAATTAAAACAAAAACATTTAAGTGAAACATAACCAGTGATGCTCAGACTGAGTTGGCAGGCTGGGGAGGAAGACCCGGAAGTGTGTGTGGGCTCCCTGGGGAGTGCTCCTGGCTGGGTCCAGTCTCGGGCGGCCAGGCTGGGCAGAGACGTGTCAGGGCTTGATGGAAATCTTGTGCCTTCTTGAGTTGCCCTCCTCTACCTACAGAGGCCAAGGGCTTCCCTCCACTGGCTGAAGGTGGTTCAGCTCTGTCCATCCATCTAAGCCTGCAAAGTACTCACGGGGGCTACAAGTGCTACCTGCGCAGGCTGGGGCCAGAGGGGGACACTTTGTGGGGGCTGGCCAGCCTAGGGCAGCAAGCAGCTGCTAAATTATTCCAGCCCCTTCTGTGTTCCAGATGCCAATGGGGCTGGGGAGGCTGAGACCCACATCTTCAGAGGAGGACCGTGGAGGTGTTCACACCCCGCTGCTTCCCAGGAGGGACATCCAGGTGTGGATTCCAGCCCAGCCTCTTCTCCTCCGCCCCCCTCTCTGAGGGGGTGTCTGGTCTGCAGAGCAGGGTCCAGATCCACTTGTCTCCACGCTTCACCCCCACCCCAGTGCCTCCTGCCTGGCTTCTCAGCAGCGGTGGGTACTGGAGGTGGACTGGGCCATCCCCCAGCCTCCTTAGCCCCACTCACCTGGCGGGGAATCACCACTTGATTGCCACTTTACCCGTCTGCGTCAGCTTCCTGGCACTGCCTTAGCAAAGTGTCACAAACCAGGAGGTCTACATGACAGGAATGTGTCCCCCCACAGGACCGGAGTACAAGGCCAAGGCATGAGCAGGGCCCTCCCGCCACGGTGGCTTCTGCCGTCTCCAGGAACTTAACGCCTGCTGTCTTCACTCAGAGGTGCAGCATCCCGAGGCAGCTCCACCTTCGCCAGGTGGCTGTCACATGGTACGTGTCTGTCCTTCCCCTCCCGGCTTCTGAGGGAGAGCACTCGGAAAAGGCAGGGATGCTGGCTTGCTGCTCTCTCCCCCATTGGGTGTACCCCCCGACGCCCTCCTGGGCCCTCATACCCTGGAGCACGCTGTCCCTTGCACCTGCCCTGAACCAGAATGTGGGTCCAGCCAGGACTGCAGCACAGCAGCACCCACAGTGGTGTGTGGGGGACATCTGGAGATTTGGGGCTCAGAAGAGAGGGGCTCCAGGGAACCCTACATTGCTCATTTTGGCAGCATCTCCACTGAGTCTCTAGCTACATGCCGGGCAGCACACAGCCAGGACCTCAGGGTGTGTCCCCTGACTCAGAGTGGTGGAGGAGCAGGCACTGGGCCTGCAAACGTCAGACCCCACGCCTGACTCCTGCTCTGTCTATGGTGTTTGGGAATTCGCTTAGCCTCCAGGAATCTGCTTTCTCCTCTATGACATGGGAAGACCATTCTGTATCCTACATACCCACTGGGCTGAAGACCAAACAAGATATAGGGCACACAAGTTCTAGGAGCAAGGCTGAGCGTCACCTGGGAGCTTTGGCTCTTTGGGTGGTTCTAAACGCATCAAGGTTGAGACCAAGGTTAGCGTTGGGGTCCTCACCCCCTGAAACCTGCCCCTACTTGCTAGTTCCAGCCAGGAAGACCCAGGAGATCAGCTTCTCCCAAAGCCCAGGGCAGAAGCACTCTGGTGGCCCCAGGTGCCTAGAGACAGGCAGAAGGAAGACACCTGTGAGTCACTCCTCCACTTCTTTCAGAGACCACACTGGGCTTTTTTCTTTTTTTTTTTTTAAGCGTCAAAAAACCATGAGTACAAAGGCTCCCCCTCTGTGCTATGAGTCTGGGAATCTGGAAGAGAAACAGAAGCTCTCATCCCTGGGACACCTTTCCCAGCACTGCTCCCCCAACCTCCTCCCAGCTCCAGGCTGGAAAGGGTGTCCCTCCTCTGTGTTCCTGTGGCAGCCAGTACCGAGGTCTGCCTCCACCCCAGCCATAGCATGCCACCATGTTGCGTTTCAGGGTCTGTCCCTGAGGTCAAATCCTGGAGGCTAGGCCTGTTGTCTCTGTATCCCCAGGACCACAGGGCCTTTCACAGGCCTGCAGGCAGCAGGTGCTTCACAACTGGGTATGAATGCAACCCTGGCCACCTCTCTGTCCACGGGGATGAGGAAGCTGTCCCCTTTGCCTAGAAGTCGTATTCCAGAAAGACATGACATAGAGTAGCATTGAATCAAAGCATCCCTCCCCAGCCTCAACTTCATAGACAGGGACAAGAAGAGAAGTCTTATTGCAGTGAGGAAGGAAGAGATGTGGGTTAAAGCCCAGACGAGTTACCGCGAACCCAGGGCATGCAGGATTCCAGCTGGCATGTGTGGGGGATCCAGGCACTGCCATCAGAGGCGTGGTGCTGCAGACGGAAAGCAGCTAGAACAGCTGGCCACGAGCCCCTCCCTCTGCAGCCCTGGAATATGACTCATGAAAGCCACCTCAGTTCCAAACTGCAGGGTGATGCCTTGGGCTGAGGGTACCATCCCAAGGCCATGATCTCAGATAGGACCTCTTTGTCTCCCAAATTGTTGGCTGGGCTCCCCCGGTCTTGGGCGGACTTGGATGGGTGATCTTCCCTCCCTGCTAGAATCTTTGTGCTTGCAGTTCACTTGAACTTGAGCCTGGATTTAATCATAGGAATGTAGGCCCATGTCTGTACAGACACAGATGCTGCATGAATGCACTCCTGCAGAAATGACAGGATGCCATAGTAATTCAAACACTCAGGCAGCAGGCACAGGGGCGGCACTGTGTGCCTACTTCCCATGTGCAACTAACTCCTTCGGTTCTCAGGGCTAATCTGTGTGAGTGGCCTGAGATCACCCCCATTTTGCAGATGAGGAAACAGATGTGTAGAAGGCCTGGGACGCACCAGCCCAGTGTCTGCAGGAGCATGGGCTCTGCTGTGGGGACAAGAGGCCATCGTGGGCCAAAGCCAAGGCCTCGCTCCTGGGAATCCACTTAGCTTGACTGCTAGGTGGCCACCTCTGCCCATGTCCAACCAGGGGAATACACACTGCAGGTCATTTGGGGGGCAGTCTGCATGCTGGGGGCAGATCCACGTGGATCCCGTGCCTCCAGCAGAGGGACTGCGGGCAGCACTTGAGTGGCTGTGCCAGGAAGAGCCCAGCCCAGGGGGAGGGCGTGTCCAGCTGCAGTCCTGGCTCCCAGGATCTAGGCAGCGGGGACTTGGGCAGCGCTAGTTCTCATCACCATCTCTCAGGCAGGCCCTGTCTTCTCATCTGCAGAACAGGGCTACTAAAATCTCCCCCTGTGGGGTTGTTGAGACAACCCAATTGGGAAAAATGGAAAGTGCTTTGAAAAGTTTGAAGCTGTGTACAATAGCTGTCTGTTGTCCTCAGAGTGACTGGTCTTTGAGGGGGAGGCTTGCTACAAAGTAAGCAACCTGGGGCAGAAGGTTTTAGTTGCTCAGACTAGAACACTCTGCCTTTCATCAGTGTGGGAAAGAGCGCTAGATCGGGAGTTAGCCCACATGGGCTTCAGCCTGTCAAAGGTGTTTTCAAGTAGCTTATTTTAAGGGCCATTTTGTAATAGCTCATTAGCTCAAAATATTTGACATTTTATATCTGAAGATGGGGCAAAGAGGTGCCTTCATTAGGTGGGGGTTCTGGCGGTGTTGCTGAGGCTAGGGATGGTCCCTTTGATTCTCATTCATGTGCTGTCTTTCCTTCAGGCCCCTTGTGTCTAAAAACAATGCATTCTTATTGGGGCTACAATTTTGGTCATAGAAAAGCCTTTTAGTCTGGAGTTCCTAGGGCCATGTGGCCATTGGATGAAGAAGCATTAGGTGGAGTTTATCTAAACTATAAAATTTATGTATATATATAAAAGAATCTGCCAGCCTTTGTCAAGGGGAGAATTAGGATCAAAGAAAAGCATAAGCATCACCAGGGTGTGCCCATTCTGTGGCCCTAGGAAGGAAAAGCAGACTCTCTTCCAATCCCATCAGTTTCCAGAAGAAACTGAAATCCTCAGCGGTTCAGTGAGTTACCTGATAGCGGCTTACTCTTGACTCTTACTGATTTCATCAATCCGCAGGTTTGTGCTAATGAGTCATTCCTGCAGATTTCTCAGTCCAGTTAGGAAGACAAAGCCATCCACAAGAAGCACTAGGGGAGGGCAAGAGCTCAGTGTCATGGAGAGTGTGCCAGGCCGTGGGAGTTCCTGGAAGGGAGAGAAACTCCACGGAGGCTTGGCCTTTCCAAGGGCTGAGAGGAGCAGGGGATGACAGAGAAGTCCTCCTCTGCACCTGTGCCCCATCCTTCTAGTCCCGGCCTGCCAGGCTTTCCCTTGCAGGACCAGTGACTCTCACCATGGTGAAGATGGTAGAAGGTGCGTGCATGCCCCTGCCCCTGTGGTCCTCCCAGCTCACGCCAGCATCCCCTCCCATGATCTCTTAGTCCCAGCAGCTGCAGTGCTTCCCCCAGCCAGACGATTGGCTGCTGCCCTCAGTGACTCCTGGAAGCCAAAGGCAGTCTGCAGCCAGCCTGAACAAACCTTTGGGGGTCCCCTGCTTATCGGGTTCCCTGAGCTCTTCCTGTTTGCAGACTGTACTGTGTTCTTTGCTGTCCAGAAGCAGGGCAGGTGGGCCAGGGGTGCTGTAGCTTCCTCCCTTCCCGGGGGAAGGGAAGTATGAAGCCCCAGGAAGGAAATGAGCTGCTCAAGGTCATAGGTGGCAGTGAGGCGAGCCCTGGAACCTGAGGCCATGCCACATCCTCTGGGGTCAGATGGGAGCAGGTGGGACGGGCAGGCAGCTCTGATCCACACCTGGGAAAGTGTGTCTCGTGTGTGCTGTGAAGAGGCAGAGTTCCCATTTTACAGTGGAGAGGACAGATCATTTCTGGGTGGGGGGGGTCACCAGGTAGCAGGGCATGGAGCCAAAATATATATATTTTGAGATGGAGTCTCCTTCTTATTGCCCAGGCTGGAGTGCAGTGGCGTGATCTCAGCTCACTGCAACCTCCACCTCCCGGGTTCAAGCGATTCTCCTGCCTCAGACTCCCCAGTAGCTGGGATTACAGGCGTGAGCCACCATGGCTGGCCTGAGCCAGAATTTAAATCCGGGTTTCCTGATGCCAAAGCTGGCCAACCCTCAATTTCTATGCTGAAGTCAACCTTCAGCCTGGGGTGGTGCTGCCCTGGCTAAGAGGCACTGGACATGGAGCCTCTTCTCCTCCTAGACACAAGTAAGATCCTCCGTACACAGACAGGCTCCCAGAGCAAGTCAGGCATGGGTGCCACACCCCAACAAGGCAGCCCAGCTGGACATGCTGGGGGCGGGGCTTGCTTCCCAGGAATGTGAACCAGGTACAAGCGTTGAAGCTGGGAGGATGCCTGGAGAGCAACTGCCTAGTCAGAGAAGATCAGAAAAGACGCTCCTGAAAGGACTTCGAAGTCAGAGCCCATCTGTCCCCCAAGAACCACATGCTATGCACCACCAACTCGGGAAAGACTCAGGTGAAATAGTCGATTTCTGCCTTCTTTAGAAGAGTGGGCTCTGCGAAGGCCCATATGCCAATGGGAGGTGGCAGTGATGGGCTGGCACAGATGAAACTGTCACTGCTTACCACATCAGCCCCTCAGATGATGTGCTCTTTGAACCAAGCAAGGGAGAGCGAAACTCTTCATTTATCTCTGTGAAGTCCTCCAGTCGCGTTTATACCATGGAATAGGACGGGAAATCTCAGCAGAAGCACCTTGGCCTAAAGCTTAGGAATCTGCTTGTTGAGTGCTGGTGGCTGTCAGAGATGCATGGACAGAAACGCCAACACGCTTCTCACTCAAACCACAGCTCCACTCATTGCATCAGGTGCCAAGGGGGAAGGAGGGTTCTCATCAATGTTGGTGATTAAAGACATTCACGTCCAAACAAATTCAACTTTTTCTCTCTCTCTCTCTCTTTCTTTTTCTTTCTCTTTCTTTCTTTCTCTTTCTTTCTTTCTTTTTCTTTCTTTTCTTTCTTTCCTTCTTTCTTTCTTTTTTTCTTTGAGAGGCGTCTCATTCTTGTTGCCCAGGCTGTAGTGCGGTGGCATGATCTCGGCTCACTGCTCCTGGGTTCAAGAAATTCTGTCTCAGCCTCCTGAGTAACTGGGATTACAGGCACTCACCAGCACGCCCGGCTAATTTTTGTGTTTTTAATAGAGATGGGATTTTGCCACGTTGGTCAGTTTGGACTCGAACTCCCGACTTCAGGTGATCTGCCCACCTCAGCCTCCCAAAGCGCTGGGATGACAGGCAAGACCACCCCACCCGGACAACATTATTTCTTCTTTTTTTTATTTTTTATTTTTTTTTACATTATTTCTTGAGAATAGTGTGTCTTCATAAATTGCATATGTTTGAGTAGGAAAAAAGTCATTAAGTCTAAAAATTCACAGTATAGTATTTCTTAGTAAATACCACAAAATGACACTTAGGAGGCTGAGGCAGGTGGATCTTTTGAGTCTAGAAGTTTGAGACCAGCGTGGGAAACATAGCAAAACCCCATCGCTACAAAAATTACAAAAATCTGTGGTGTGGTGTGGTGATATGTGTCTGTAGTCACAGCTACAAGGGAGGCTGAGGTGGGAGGTCGAAGGTGCAGTGAGCCGTGATTGCGCCACTGCACTCCAGCCTAGACAACAAAGCGAGCTCCTGTCTCAAAAAACAAAAACAGAAAAAAGCATAAAGCATGTATCTCCCAGTTTCATTAAAACATGAGTGTGACACCCTGTGTATAAGGGTTGTATACTAACCTAATGCCAGCGTGGCTGAAAGCTCACAGTTCACGTAACTGAGCTCAAAATCCTACTGCCTTGAAAGGGTCCATGCCTGCTGGCGTGTAAAATGTGGGGAGAGCCAGTTTCAATATGCACAGCCTAGGAGGCAGGATTAATAATGCATCGTCCCTCACAACCACAGGTTCTACAGCTGTGGATGATATTGCAGAGAAAGCATTGCCAGCGCAGTCCCTGAAGCCTGCATTTGAACAGCCTTGAGTCAAACATTTATGGAGCCTATGCTGGAAGCAGCGATGGCTTGAGAAAATGTGCGGTCATTGGAAACCCAAATATATTTCTTTGCTCTTCTACGCACATATCAGGCCTCGTGAGAGGTTAAGGGAGTTAAAGCAGTCTGTTTTTTTTTTTTTTAGGTGGGCCCAACCCAGTTATGAACCTGCTGAGACCTAGGAGGCCAAGAGAACCCATCTCAAACCCTTCCCCAGTAAGGGCTGATGTGGCACCCCTGCAAACCACCTCCCTCGGGGCAGGAGACGCCTCCTTGGCAGAGTCCTGTTTCTGAAAATCTGTGCAATGTGCCCAGGTGAGTAACGATCAGGGCACCGTGAGGAAGAGCTGGGGGTACCCCGAGGCACAGGGGTGGGGAGGATGACCAGAGTGGTCTCAGGGTGGAGACATGCAGAGGAGAGCCGTGAGCCTCCTGGCCCACCCAAGACCCCGTGTCCAGCCCACCTGCAAGGAACAGATCTCAGCCTTACTTCCCCTGTGGGGTGCATGCTCCATGAGGGCTTGACCCTAGAGCCAGAATACTCTCGGATTGCAGATTTCAAAAGTCAGCCCACTTTCTAAAGGGCTTCCCAAATGGGAAATTAGAGTGCTGTGTAATTCTGTAAGGTTTCTGGAATTTCCACTGTAAACATTGGAAAAAAGGGTAAAAATCCAAAAAGTCAAAAGACAAGAGTCATTTACCACTGCTCAGAAGAAAAAGTATAAAATATGTGTGTTTGTTTTTCATGGAAAGTATGAAAAACCAGTTATGTGTTGCTTTAGAAACTGGGCTGGGCTTTGAAAGCTGGAAGAGATGATTTAAAATTCAATTTTAAATTAGTGATGCTTTCTCTGGAGTCTCCATTGCCAATAGCCCTAGCAGCACGAGATCAAATTTTCCTTAGATACCAACTAAATGACTTTCCTCGGAAGCTCGGGGCAACCCACAGAGCGAGGGAGGGCCTTCTCCTGCCACCTCACCAGTGCAGTCAGAACTGAAGTTTCTATCAGATGCCAGGCGTCTGGCAGATGTCTCTGGTGACAGTCACACGCCATTTTGCACATACTGGGTTTGAAAGACCTTTTCCAGACTTGCTTTGGGAAGGCACAGTATTGCACTGAGATGCGGTTCAGGTGATCTTTAGATGCTGCCGGGAAGGGACCCCTGGGGATTCTTTGCAGTGTGGCTCTGCCTGGGGACAGATGTCCTGGGAGCCTTTGAAAGGTGACTGCCTAGTTCTCATTTCCGTCCATGATGGACTTTGCCTGGTGTTCCATAACGGGGCGGCTTCACCCGCCTGGCCAACTTCGGTCTTTCTACCTGAAGCACCAACACCTAGCCTGTCTGGTCTCTGTGTGAAACACTTTCTTCCTAAGTAACGCAAGGGAGGAGGAGAACCCGGGAGCAGCAGGGAGCTGCTGAGAGGCAGGCCCGGCCTCCCGCCTGTGTCTGCAGGTCCTCTGCATGCTGGGGACTCAGCTCACCGGGAACGCGGGTGCCTCCCGCCGTCCTTGCCTGGCGGGGCTCACCATGTAGGTTGTTTTCTAAAGTTGTCGTCTGGAAACAATAGCGCAGGGTTTTCTCTTCACATGGCAGGGAACGGCACTGTCTGGAAGAGGCCTACTCAGGCAGGCTCCAGGGGCAGGCGTTACCCGGAGCAAACACTCTTTCTGCTGTGAGTATTTTGGCTCCAGTGAATCGGTGTGCGAGTGCGCAGCGGTCCCACATCAGGAAGCTGGCAGCCGCGGAGCGCTCATCCACGGCGCGGACAAAGAGGCTGCCGTCTCATCCGCTTTGCAGAGGACCGCGCCACGGTGACTTACCCCAACCGGCATCTCTCCCCCGTTCTCCGGGGCCCATTGTTCCTGCAGCCACATTTCTGAATTCACAATATTTAATTGCAGCTTGACAGAAAAATAATCCCTGCTTAAGGATGTTTTAACAACGGCATGCCAGGGAGCCCGTTCATAATCACACAAGGTAGTGAGGGGCCTGTGTGATCGCCCAGCAGAGGGCCCGGACAGCCTCTGAGGGTTCCTCCTGCTCAGGGACCAGCCAGACACATGAAAACAGCCTTGGAAGGGATTTGCACTCCCAAATGTGAAAGCGCGTGGGTTAGCCCTGAGGGCAGGTGCTGCCAGCCTCAGCTTCATCCAGAGTGGTGTGACTTTCAGCCAATGAGGATCAGCCAGGCGTCATCAGAACGTAGTACTCTCATGAAGTCTGCAGTGAGTCACCTGGCTCATCATCAAATACAGCACAGGGGGAAAAACAGACCTGCCACCTAACCCTTCATTCGCGTCACTCCTCTACCCCATGCCTGCCATGAAAAGGGAAAAGTGTCAGTAGTAATGTTGGGGGGGGAGTATTGGGCTGTGGTTGACAGTTCTTTTTTTAAAATAGTTCTTTTTTCCTTTTTTTATTATTATACTTTAAGTTCTGGGGTACATGTGCAGAACGTGCAGGTTTATTACATAGATGTACGCGTGCCACAGTGGTTTGCTGCACCCATCACCCCATCATCTACATTAGGTATTTGTCCTAACGCTCTCCCTCCCCTAGCCCCCACCCCCGACAGGCCCTGGTGTGTGATGTTCCCCTCCCTGTGTCCATGTGTTCTCATTGTTCAACAACCACTTATGAGTGAGAACATGCGGTGTTTGGTTTTCTGTTCTTGTGTTAGTTTGCTGAGAATGATGGTTTCCAGATTCGTCCATGTCCCTGCAAAGGACACGAGAAGAGTTCTTATTTATTAATACTTCATTCTGAAGCTTTCTTAGAAACAGGAAACTTACTCTATAAAAGGAACCAACCATTTCTATTTAATTTTTTAAATTTTATTTTTTTAGAGACTGGGTCTTACTCTGTCACCCAGGCTTGAGTACCGTGGTGCAATGATGGCTCACTGCAGCCTCGACCTCCTAGGCTCAAGCAATCCTCCTGCCTCAGCTAGGACTACAGGCATGCATCATCAGGCCTGGTTTTTTTTTTTTTTTAATTTTTTGTAGAGATAAGGTCTCACTATATTGCCCAGGCTGGTCTCAAACTCCTGGGCTCAAGCGATCTTCCTGCTTGGCCTCCCAAAGTGCTGGGATTACAGCCATGAACCACTGCACCCAGCCTGGAACCAGCACTTTCTAAGAGAGTCAAGAGCAGAGGAGTTGGCCTGCTGGAGATGGATGTGCACGGGCTTTGGGGCCAGCGCAGCCGAGCTGGAATTCTGCTGCTGCACAGCAGTGAGACATTATGACTGGTTTAACTTTCTTGAGCTTCCACGTCTTGTATCTGTAAAACGTGGTTAAACATGAAGGGTGCTGTAAGTATCACACAAGATCCTAGGTCTGAAGCCTTAAGAAACTGGGGGACACATCGGCACACTCGGTGCCACCATGCTGCCGTCATAGCCGCCATGGCCGCCATGTCCCCATGGCATCACTTTTGTACAGAGCTTCAGTGTTGGGCTCCCACTCACAGAATGGCTTATAGAGCACCTACCCCATGGTGGTGGAAGCAGGGAGATATGGCACTCACGGTTTTGCCCTGGAGAAGATCACAGGCCCCACAGCTGTAAAGGTAAGAGGGCACGAGCCTGTCTGCCCAATGCTGGCTCCTGGCACGACCCGAGTGTGGTGCTGAGGAATGGGAGGAGAGCTGCCTCTCACAGGGGGGGTCAACAAGGAGTTTGGGCCTGGGAGAGCTGGTGAGGCCAGGAGGGACATTTTGGTGAAGTTCAAAGCGCAGGGCCATGGCAAGGCCGGGCATGTTCATGGAGCTTTTGGGGGTCCCAGGTGGGCAAGCGCCTGTGAGATGAGGCTGAGGGGCAGCGTGGGAGGCTTCTATCTTGTGGGGGAAGGGGAACTCAGGGACTGGGGGGGCTTGTGATCAGGGAGTGACACTGCCATCTTTTTGTTTCAGGAGAACAATTCTGCCAAGAATATCTGGATGGAAGGGGGTAGCCAGCAAGCTGTCGGAGGCTACTCAGACAGTCCAGAGGAGGATGGCGTACAGCCAGGGGAGGCGCAGGCAGGTCTGAGAGGCGTCTCCAAGGCAGCACTAGGGAAGGAGGGCAGGGGACAGCGGCTGCCTCGGGCTGCCGCAGCTCAGGAAGTTGAATGATGCCCTTGATCAAGCACCACACTGTTGTTGTAGGTTTCATTGTTTTCAAGAGACTTCGCCCTGCCCTGTGGGATTGGTGGCTCGATTGCCGTTCTGCCTACTTTACAGATGTGGCAACTGAGGCCTGGACAAATTTAGTAATTTGCCCCCTGATCATGTGGCTAGCAACGGCTGGAACCAGAACGCAGGCCTCTGCTCCAAACCCAGCGCTGTTTTGATGGCTCCGCAGCTTCTTCCTAGGACCCCACAGAACAGCCAGTGCAGGGAACCGTGCCCCATCCACTCTCTTTGGGACTGCCTTCCTCTGTCCCCTTGGCGCTTGGGGACTTGGGTTGGGCCTCTGTTGGGGCCGGCTGCTGACTGGCACTGCCTGGTGCCCTGCCCGGCTCCTCCCACACTTTCCCAGGCCCCCGAGGTCCCAGCACTCATGCTGCGGGGGCTGACAAACAGCAGGTGTCCTTGCGTCTGACTAAAATGACATCCGCTCAGTGTGGCGACACTGGTTATCCTGGGGCTGCTCAGATGCTCGGCTCCATGCAGAGTGAGAACTGGGGAGAACTAATTTCTTCTTAGTTCACGCCCTCTTTGTTAGAGGAACAATTTCATTTCAAAAATGAAAATACGCTTGGGAAAAATTGTTAAAAAGGGATTCTAGCAGTGAAAAGATGGAGAACAACTGTTCAGGAATCTTTATTCCTTTCCCGCTCTGCCCCAATTCTCCTGGATCCTATCCCAGCAGCCCAGGCCATTTAATCTCTCTGTTCCCTGCCCTTTCTGCACGCTTCCTTCCTGGACTGCTCATAACCAGCGTCCTCAACTCTTCATGATCGTCCGCCAGACATGGGTTGGGGTTGTCAGCGAGTGGGAACCTGGGCTTCCTAGCTGGTGAATACGCCTCCTGCAGGCGTGGACCGTGTTTTGGTTTAGCTGTTAATCTTGGTTTCCGCATGCCTTCCACAGTGCTTGAGACATAATAGAAGCTCAATAGACGGGGCACCATGGCTTGCGCCTGTAATCCCCGTACCCTGGGAGGCCAAGGTGGGCAGACGGCTTAAGTACAAGAGTTCAAGATCGGCCTGGGCAGCATAATGAAACCTCATCTCTACCACGAAAATAAAAACGTTAGCTGCGTGTGCTGGCGCGCACCACTGGTCCCGGCTACTCAGGAGGCTAAGGCAAGAGGATCACTTGAGCCTAGGAGGTTGAGGCTGCAGTGAGCCATGATCATGCCACTGCACCTCCAGCCTAGGCAGCAGACCAAGACCCTGTCCCCAAAATAAATAAATAAATAAGTAGCGTAATAAATGCATGACGGGGTCTCACCTGAGAAGGGAAGAAGACGTCTTTCTCTCCACAACACTGAATGTTCAGTTCTTTTTATGCTGGGGAAACAGTCTCAATTTTATAGTTCTGCTTTGCAATTTTCCTGTGAGTATTAGGGTTCAGTAGTTGTAACTACTAAGACTCAAGGAGGCTTTTCTGGCGACCAGAAAAGGCTGAGGAAGGGCAGGTGACAGGCAGTTGGGACCACAAACCTCAAGGCGGGAATGCAGAAGGAAGCAGCAGCGCCTGGGACCGCTGGCAGCCCCGCCCCCTGCCTCGGAGATGGCCCTCCCTCCCACCGAGAGCACGGCACGCCTGCTCTGGCACTAACCACATTGCTGCCCTGGGGCAGCCTGTCTCCCTTTCCCTCTGACTGGGGTCCCCTGCGCACCTGGCCTTCCTATTCTTAGAACCACACACAGCGCCTGACTCTGTAGATGCCAGCGAGACTTGAGCATGGCCACAAGGGGCATGTCACATTCCGGGGCTGTCAGCTGGGCTCCGACCCCAGCTCTGCTGCCTTCTAGACAGCTGCTGCACCTGTGTGCCTCCCTCTCTCTCCTCGCTCGTAGGAGTAATAATAGTGCTCACCTGGGTCGGTTCTTATGAGGATGAGGGGGAAGGGACCAACCCTGTGAGATGCTGGGATATGGGCATCCAGCCCTAGGAAACTTCCCTCCCACTAGCAGCCCAGAGGCCTCAGCAGCTCCCAGAGTGCCTGGGGGACAGGCTTCCCCCAACCCCTATCTCATTGCCTGACCATCCTGGGGTGTCACCCTCACCTGCACATTAAGGGGGCAATAGCACCACATCCGTACATCCGTGCTCCAGGTGGAGGGAGGGGGAAACAAAAGCAGATGGCGAGCAGCTTCCTCCATGAGGATGAGTCCCGAAGGGATGGTACCTCTGCTCACCCCCCTGCAGCCCCAGCTGCAGCCCCGCTGACACTCATTGGCCTGGTTTCATTGCTGAAAGGAGTTAGGGAGTCTGATTCTGGGGGGACAGTTAGCAGACTCAGCCCTGGAGTGTAAAACACAAAGCGGCTGTCATCTTGAAGGCATGGTTTCCTTTGCAAATGAAGCAGAGACGAAGGCAACGTGGAAGCCTCTGTTCACTTCGTGAACACGATTCTGCACCCACAGACAGCCACGTTGCTAGGGGTGTCCATCTGACGCTCACAGAACCCTGGGGAGGCTGTGAGGTCACCCCATTTTCTGGATGCGTCTCACCGTCGGGGGAGGGATTTGTCACAGTCACACAATCCAAGCATGTAAGAGAAGAGGTGCCTTCAGGACTGGAACTCAGGCATCACTTCTGCCCCTGGCTCCCTCCGCAGAAGCCCCTCGCTCCCACTGTGTGCATGCTGACCTTCGCCCTGTGCAGGCTGCTCCGGCTCCCGTTGCTGTGTTCCGTGTACACTGCGTGCCCCTGCAGCAGCGAGTCACCGACGCAGCCTGCTTCCTTCTCGCTCAGAGACTTCGGGTAGCAGCCCAGTGCTCTAGTGCTCTTCGCTGGACTGAAGGCACCTCTTCATTCTTTTTTTTTTTTTTGAGACAGAGTGAGTCTTGCTCTGTCACCCGAGCTGGAGTGCAGTGGCATGATCTCAGCTCACTGCAACCTCCACTTCCCAGGTTTAAGCAATTCTCCTGCCTCAGTCTCCTGAGTAGCTGGGATTCCAGGCACCCACACTATGCCCAGCTAATTTTTGTATTTTTAGTAAAGACGGGGTTTCACCATGTTGGCCAGGCTAGTCTTGAACTCTTGACCTTGTGATTTGCCCACCTCAGCCTCCCAAAGTGCTGGGATTACAGGCGTAAGCCACTGCGCCCAGCCACCTCTTCTCTTTAGAGAGACATTTTCAATGGTTAAGCCTAAAAATCAGGACAGATTTTACTTTGCTATTGTTGTTTCATGAGGCCTAATTTTTAAAAAGCCTGAGTGTTGGCTGCTGATGGCCTTGATGAGAAAGTGTCTATCAATTAAACGGACATGGGGAAACTGAGGAATCCACGTCAGCACAATTTTGTGATATGTGGCAGTGATCGTGACCTGACTGGACTTGAGCTGAGACTGTCAGAAGAAGTTGCTGATGCTCATGCTAAATATCCCTCGAACTTCAGATAATATCATTCGCTCCTCATCATATCAGAGGTGATCTAACATGACTTCCCACACCAGCCCCTTTCAAAAATGCAAGTCACATGAGCATGTCTGTAAAATGCTGAAGGCTGCACTGTGTGAGCTGCAAAAATTCAAAGTTTTCTGACTTTGCCAGCCCAGTAACACTGCCAGGTGCCAGCTTGTGGCATTTCTGTCAGAAACCCAGCTGGCATGAAAGTGGGTTTTTAATCCAGCCTGGAGTAGCAACCTGCATTCAGAAATTACTTGCATGACTACGGAAGTCTAAATCAGGCCTTGCTTTCCCCCCAGCTACAGGAGGAGGAATGCGAGGCCTTGGAAAGAGTTGGCACCGTTCTGGGAGTCAGATTAGCACACCCCAAGAAAAGGAAAGTGGCTGGACGAGCCGCGCCACAGCCCCCCTACCCCTGCCAGTCCCCTCACCATCCACCAAGCCCAGAGCAGCCGGAAGACAGCTCTGAGGACGAAAGACTGTTCAACCTGTGGCTTACGCACATTGTTAAAACCAAAGAGGAAAATTCTTTGAAGAGATGGGGTGGAGCTGAATTTAAGAGAAATAATAAAAGCCATGACCAGGTTTTTCCACACCTGTTTTTATTCCCCTCATTTCTCCAGCAGCCTGGGGAGCACCGGCAGAATAATTCCCCCGCCATTTCATCATGGAGCCTCCCTTTCACCAGCCTTCCACTGCTCCACATTGCCTGTGGAATAAAGTCAAAATGCCTTTGCTTGATTCTTCCTCTTCTTCCTCACCAAGCAAAACCCTTTTAAGCTAGCAATGGTGGCCACCTGTGTAGAGATCAGAAGGAATGTGGAAGGTGTGGGACAGCAAGCAAGGTTGCTAAGGCATCAGTCAGCCACCGCTGAAATAAGGCTGTGTAACAAATGGCCCCAAAGTGGAAATGGCTTCCTGCAGCAAATGTGTATTCGTCTTACTTTGGGGTCTCTGGGCAACGGGAAACCCTGTTTGAGGCTGTTGGTCAGGTGCAAGTCTGTTCCACATGTTTCTTATTCTGGAATCAGTGAGGTCTAGGAACGCTCTCCTGAGTGGATGGCAGAACGCCGGAGAGCAAACCAGACCATGGCACACTTAGTGTCTCTGCTTAGATGCGGTATCGTCACTCCTATTCATGTTCCATCAGCTACTGGAAGTCACCTGGCCATGGCCAAGGCCGAGTCTCAGAGCAGGAACATGTACTCTGTCTGCCACAGTGGGGACCCTGCAGAACTCCATGGCACAGGCAGACAGGCACCAATCTGTAACAGGGAGTGAAGGATTGAGAGAACCGTGTCTAGTTTACCACACATGCACTGTCTGAGTTTTAGGCGCTGCCCTAGCAAATATTAATACCATGGGCGGCTTAAACAAGAGCTTTCCTTCCTCACAGCTCTGGAGGCGGGAAGTCCAAGGCTGAGGTGTCAGCAGGGCTGGTTTCTCTTGACACCACCACTGCCTTGGCTTGCAGTCAGAAATCTCCTTGCATCCTCACAGGGCGTCCCTTTGTGTGTGTCTGTCCTAACCCTGTGAAAGACACACACACACAGACTTCATTAGGGCCACCCATACAACCTCACTTTACCTTCATGACCTCTGTAAAGACCCCAGCTCCACATACAGTCACATTCTGAGGTCCTGGGGCTCAGGATCCAACATATGAATTCGGGGGGGTCAACCCACAGCACACACCTTCCTATGTGCTTCCCTCAACCTGTAAGATGGCAGGTTATGTGCGTAACGGGGAAGAGAGGGTTCAGATGCACAGTCTTTCTCTGTTAGGGGCTTCCAACCCATGATGCAATCACATATATGCCCAGAAGACCACTAAGATGTTCCATTGATCTTCATCATAAGAGACAAAAGCAGTGGTGTCCTTGGCCATGCCCACAGAGAAGGGAGTAATTAGTTAGGATTTTGCAGCCATGGGAGCAGAAGGTCCTCTTAGAAGAAATGACCTTTGTTCTGTACCTCAGAGGGAGAGCAAGGCTGTGAGAGTGGTAGGAGCAGCGAGGGGAGGATATTTTCACTGAAAGTCTTTGTGGTGCTGGGCCATCATGCGCCTGGCACAGTGGGCGAGGAGGGAGCTAGGCGGAGGGCCTGGAGGGCTGAGAGCATCCCAGGAGGCCATGTTCTTTAGGGGAATTGGGGGCACAGTAGAGAAATGCAAGATTTCACTGGTCACCACGCTGGGACCCAGGAGCACATCTGGGAGAGAGGAAAGTAAGCCCAAATGGCCTGACACAGGGTTAGAGACTGGGACCCGTACAGGCCTGGCATCAGGCTGGGGCCACTCTCCAGTGAAGCTGTCAGGGTTCGAGCCCAAGGCCCCTCCCAGGGACAGAAGTGACCCCAGGACCCAGGGCAGGAGCCCACAGACGCTGTTGTGTACCTGGCGGGAGCTGTGGGTGAGCCCAGTGGGGAGGGCTGGCTGTAGACCCTCACTGGCAGCCTCTGGGTCCTCATTGGCTCCAGGAAGAGATGGGTTTTAAATCTTCAGATTAAGGGGCTTTACTCCCAGGGGCTGTGGATGCTGGACAGAGGGGCTAAGGGGCAGGGACCCAGTAGATCTGTGACCAAGTGTCAGCTGGTGCTGTGTGAACAAGGTTGAGGCCCAGGACTCCTGGCCCCCTGCGGCTCTCCCACACCTCTGGCCTGGCTTCCCAGCTCCCCTAGGCCCCAAACCCACCTCACCCACCTCACCTTCATCACACCCGCCAGCTCCAGCCCCTTTCCTGAGCTGCCCCCATGCCAGGAGCTCGGGCTGAGGCCCCCACTGAGCCTTCATTGTGGGACCAGGCCAGGTGGCCAGATTCACACCCCTTCCCATTCTAACAGCCTCTGTGAGTCAGGTGGATTGGATGGAGGGCCAGGGTTGAGCCTGGAAGAAGCTCAGTCCATGCAGGCAGTCCCCAGCCACTGCCCACCCACCCCTCAGCGGACCCCTTTCTTCTTCGAGGATCCCTGGGGGGAGCCCTTTGCTAGAGGCAGGTGCCCTCCTGAGCCCCGGTCACCAGCACCTCCCCAGAAGGAAACAAAGGGGCAGGGAGCGGCCCAGGGCTCTGGCCTCACTGCTGGAGGTGCCTGGAGGGACAGCCAGCTCCTGGCCCCAGGCAGGGGTCTGGCAGCCGGGGAGCGACAGCTCAGGCTTACTTGCCACACCCTGCAGGAGACCTGCCACCGCCAACACAGGAACAGAGAGGGAGAGACCTGCTCTGGTTTGAAGATGTCAGCACACAGCAGATCAAAAGTTTAGCCTGGAGGCTGCTGTCAGCCACTCAGGCACATAACTTTATATGGTTCCAAAGACCTATGGTGCAGGGATTGTGACCGGAGAGCACAGCTGGAGGAGGCCGTGGGGTAGGGAAGTCGGAGGTGGGCAGCCCCTGCTTGGGCTGGGGATTGGGCTGGTGCAGCCCCAGGTTGGAGGTGGTGACCCAACCTTTGATTTTCTGGGGGCTGCAGGTTAGGGTCCACAGCCTGGGCAGCAGTGCGGCCTCCACACCACGGCCCCGCTGCAGGGCCCATCTTCCTGAGAGGTGGGGTGCCTGAGGGGCTGCGCCCGCATCCCCTTCAAAGCCTTCCCTGGGCCTTTTTTGCCCTCTCCCCAGAACAGCTCCCCCCAGCAGCTGCTCTCTTGGCTGGGCAGGGGAGGAAGTAGGCCCAGTACTCGCCCAGGGAGGAGCCTGGACCAGGGCCCATCCAGGGGCCGCCGCCTGGGCCTGTCCCCCGCTCACACTGGTCAGAATGCAGTTGGCACTGCCTTCCTCCCCAAGAGGTATCCACCATCATTACATGGCACCAGTAGCCCCACCACTGGGTAGAGGGCCTGAGCTCAGGGCTGGCATTCCCATCTCCCCCGTCCATCATCATCACCACCATCATCATCACCATCATCTTCATCACCATCATCACCATCACCTTCATCACCATCATCGCCATCATCATGCCATCGTCTTCATTGCCATCATCACCATCATCTTCATCACCATCACCGCCATCATCACCATCATCTTCATCACCATCATCGCCATCATCACCATCATCAGGCCATCATCTTCATCACCATGATCATCACCATCATCTTCATCACCATCACCGCCATCATCACCATCATCTTCATCACCATCATCGCCATCATCACCATCATCATGCCATCATCTTCATCACCATCATCATCACCATCATCTTCATCACCATCATCATCACCATCTTCATCACCATCACCGCCATCATCACCATCATCAGGCCATCATCTTCATCGCCATCATCATCACCATCATCTTCATCGCCATCATCACCATCATCTTCATCACCATCATCGCCATCATCACCATCATCAGGCCATCATCTTCATCGCCATCATCATCACCATCATCTTCATAGCCATCATCATCACCATCTTCATCACCATCATCTTCATCACCATCATCATCACCATCTTCATCACCATCATCGCCATCATCACCATCATCTTCATCACCATCATCACCATCATCTTCATCACCATCATCGCCATCATCACCATCATCATGCCATCATCTTCATCGCCATCATCATCACTATCATCATCACCGTCATTATCCCCTTCATCATGGCCATCATCATCACCATCGTCTGAGTCTGAGTTGGATTCTGCCATCAACAAGCGCTGAGACCTGACTGAGTCACTTGTCCCTTGCAGATCCTTCTTGCCTGTCAAGTGGGGTGACGATTCCTGCCCATATTACGCGACGGGGTGAGACTCACATACTAGGCCTGCAACAAGGTCTGAGAAGCCAGTAGTGCAATGCAAATGGCATGGAAGTGAGAGGTGTCTGGAGCAAAGCAGGGTGTTAGAAACGAGAGCAGGCCTCCCACCTCAGGCATCCCTGGGCATCCCCTCCTTGGATGCTTAGAATAGCCAGAAATGTTCTCACCTCATCCTATCGCCCCTGGAGAAACAGAGGTACAGCAGGGTGGACTACATGCCTCAGGCCACCCAGCTGCGCGTGGAAGAGCCAGGTCTCCATGTGCCAGAGGCAATTCTTGCCTCGCTATGCTGCACGTTGTCTCTGTGACAATAGTCAGATATCACCTCTGCAGAGAGGGATAGTGTGTAGAGTGCGGCTCCATCCCATGCTGGAGGTGCTTGGAGGACTTGGGACCTGGAATGACCCAGGCCCTGCCCAGGCCCTGGAGAACCTCAGCATCACGGGGCAGGTCTGGATGTGGACCTGAATGATTTCAATATCCTGGGACAGAAGGTAGCATTGGGTGTGCACACCCTGCCAGGGAGGACATGGGAGTGCTGCTATGCCCGGCGTCTGCAGGCACAGGAAAGCCCCCAGAGGGCACTTGATCAAGTTCAGAGACATGAATCTGCCTGCAGAGAAGGTGAGAGGGAGAGGCAGTCCCCTGCGAAGTCACAGCCGCCAGGAACAGGTGCACCTGCCGGACAGTGTGTGGTGCAGGGGTGACGGGGGGCCAGGCTGGGACCTGCCGGACAGTGTGTGGTGCAGGCATGACGGGGGCCAGGCTGGGAGGGAAGAGGCATGGCACCCACAGCCTTGCCATTCCCTCTGAGGAGTTTGCAATCCATTCTGTGAGCCATGGGGACCAGCTCACATCTTAGAAGGATTACTCCAGCGGCAGGGTGAGGAAAGGTAGGGGAAAAGGCCAGAGGGGACCTGCTCAGGACAGCTACGGAGACAACAGGGGAGGCACCAGAGCAGCCACACCGGCACAAGAAGGAGCCCTGCTCCGAGATGTGGTTACTGCAGGGAGTGGTCACTGTTCTCGTCCATGACATGGGGGTAACCCCTGAGCCCCAGGGCCTGGCTCTGAGGCTGATGGGACATGTGAGTCTTGCCTGGTGGGTAGTAGGTGGGCATCAATAGTAGCTGTGACTCTGATGGTGATGCGGGTGTTCGGGGAAGGGAGGCATTCGTTGTGGACGGTTCCTGGTGGCTGGTCAGGCAGTAACAGACCCTGGGGTCAGAGAGGCCGGTGGGTCCGGTGGACAAGCACAGGTGAGGCAGGGTGCCAGGGCAGTGAGGAGGCTCTGGCCACCCTCCGGGGACGAGGCAGAAAGCAGCTCAGCAGGCAGAGAAGATCTCACCTCCCAAAGCGGTTTCTCGTCTAGACGAGGTTCTAAGGAAAGCAGCTCCCGGGCAGCAGGGGTGGCACTGAGAACTCCGTGACTTCTTCCAATACTGGGAGCACACCTGGGTGGGGGAGCAAGACCAGGGCAGGGTCCTAACTTTCCTTTGTGATGTTCACTCATTCCACAGCTACTGGGTGAGTGCCTGCTGTGAGCCTAGTGCTGTGCTAGGAGCTGGGAGCTGGGGAGGAGCAGGGCCGATGGTTGGAATGAATGAGCGTGTGCAGGACCTCGCCTTGTCCGCTTCGTGAAGAACGCAGTCTTGTCAACTGTCTGTCATCCACGTGCTTACCCATTCATTGGACAAACACTTCCTGGGGCCTCCTTTATTTGGGGCACTGCATTTGGAGCTTAAATTCCAGCGATTAAAATGAATAACAATAACCATTGTTCTCCCGGCACCTTTTTCAGAGCAGCCCTGACTCAGGGAAGACACCAAGACCCTGAGAGTCGCTTCATCAGCTCCGGGGGAATAACCAACACTCATGGGTAGGGTCTAAAACGAATATAAATGCTTAGAAATCAATTTCTAAAAATACTATTCTGTCTCTCCTTTTCCTCTAAAGTGTTGGTTTCTAAGGAAACTGAAACATGTTTAACTCTAACACTTTGATTTTAGTGTTTAGCATTGTGAAACCCAAAATCTGAGACAGGTCTCAGTCAATTTAGGAAGTTTGTTTTGCCAAAATTAAGGATGTGCGTCTGTGACCCAGCTCAGGGGGTCCTGACAACAGGTGCCCAAGGTGGTCAGAGCACGGCTGGGTTTTATATACTTCAGGGAGACATGAGACATCAGTCAACGTATGTAAGATGAACACTGGCTCGGGGAAGGCGGAACACCTTGGAGCAAAGGTGGGAAGTGGGAGGGGGGCTTCCAGGTCATAGGTAGAAAAGAAACAAATGGTTACATCCTTTTAGCCTCTCCCAAGGAGGCATCAGAGATGCAGTTATCTCAGTGAGCAGAGGGGCCACTCTGAATAGAATGGGAGGCAAGTTTGCCCTGAGCAGTTCCCAGCTTGACTTTTCCCATTAGCTTAGTGATTTTAGAGCCCCAAGATTTATTTTCCTTTCACAATATGTGGTGGTTCTTTATTCTCACAAATGATTTCAAAACATTATGCACTTGGAGGATTTTACAGTGAAAAATCACGGTGTCCTATTAAAGTACAAAGAGGCAAAGCGGAGGCAGCAGACAGGACGTCAGGGAACCAGTGCGTGGCTGCGCTCGGGCCCCCGGGCTTCCCACAGTGGCTGCTGTCATCCTCCCGGATCGCTGGACTTGAAGCTTAGCATCTTGCTGAGTTTTGCTCCAGAGGTGAGCAGACAAGTGTGTCTCCCACCCTCCCGATCAGGCCTTAGAGAATGGGGCTGAAAGCATGGACAGCATCAGGATTCTTTCGCCTTGAGAGGAGAAATGAGACACCCACTGACTCGCCAGGTGCAAAAGGCTTCAAAGCCAAGAGGGAGAAAGAATCTGTACGAAGGTTTGGGGTTTGGAACTGGATTCCTCTTAAGACTGTGATTCTCAGATTCTCTACAGAACTACAAGAAAATGTCCTCCTCACTGGAAGACAAAATGTGTTAGTACGATGGGCACACCAGCCTATCCATGATCGTAGATAGAGCACAGTGTCTGGCCCTGTGAGGCAAACCTCATAGGCTCACTCTGTACCTGCAAGAAGCGTTAGCAAAAGAAATGGGAACGTTTTCCTTTTTCTATAAATTTCCTCTTCATGTTCCCAACTATATGTTTTTTAAAGGTAGTTCTATATGGAATTTTTGGAAAGTTCCAGAAGTTTGCAGCCTCGGTTGTCCTGAATCCAGAATCTTTTTCTTTTCTTTTCTCTTTTTTTTTCCTTTTTGATTCTCAGACAATTGTGTTGCATTATTTCAGTGACAACAGTAATGCATGTTGGTGGAAAGAAATGCACTCACCGTGGAGATGAGTGGAGACCCCCCCCAGAGCCCCACCCCTGCCACCCCCCACCAACACACACACAGCCGAGTGCATCCACACTCAACGCACACTGAGCTTTGCTGTGATTCGTTCCTATAAAAATGGGGCCAATGTGTCCGTTTCTGAGGGCTGCCTAACAAAATACCACTGACCGGGTGCCACAGACAACAGAAGTTTCTTTTGTCCCTGTCCCAGAGGCTGGGGATTTGAGATCAGAGTGTGGGCAGGGTTGGTTTCTCTGTGGGCCTCCCTGCTTAGCTTGTGGACATCCCTCAGTGGACATCCCTCTGTGGACGCTCCCTCAGTGGACATCCCTCTGTGGACATCCCTCTGTGGACATCCCTCTGTGGACATCCCTCTGTGAATATCCCTCAGTGGACATCCCTCTGTTGACGCTCCCTCTGTGGACGCTCCCTCTGTGGACATCCCTCTGTGGACGCTCCCTCAGTGGACATCCCTCTGTAGACATCCCTCTGTGGACATCCCTCTGTGGACATCCCTCTGTGGACGCTCCCTCTGTGGACATCCCTCCGTGAATATCCCTCAGTGGACATCCCTCTGTGGATGCTCCCTCTGTGGACGCTCCCTCTGTGGATATCCCTCTGTGGACATCCCTCTGTGGACATCCCTCAGTGGACATCCCTCTGTGGACATCCCTCTGTGGACATCCCTCTGCGAATATCCCTCAGTGGATGCTCCCCTCTGTGGACATCCCTCTGTGGACATCCCTCTGTGAATATCCCTCTGTGGACATCCCTCAGTGGGTATCCCTCTGTGAACATCCCTCTGTGGACATCCCTCTGTGAATATCCCTCAGTGGACATCCCTCTGTGGACATCCCTCTGTGGACATCCCTCTGTGGACATCCCTCAGTGAACATCCCTCTGTGGACATCCCTCAGTGGGCGCTCCCTCTGTGGACATCCCTCAGTGGGCGCTCCCTCTGTGGACATCCCTCTGTGGACATCCCTCTGTGGGCACTCCCTCTGTGAACATCCCTCTGTGGACATCCCTCAGTGGACATCCCTCAATGGACATCCCTCTGTGGACATCCCTCAGTGGACACTCCCTCTGTGGACATCCCTCTGTGGACATCCCTCAGTGGACATCCCTCTGTGAATATCCCTCAGTGGACATCTCTCTGTGGACATCCCTCTGTGGACATCCCTCTGTGGACATCTCTCTGTGGACATCCCTCTGTGGACATCCCTCTGTGGGCATCCCTCTGTGGACATCCCTCTGTGGACATCCCTCAGTGGACATCCCTCTGTGGATGCTCCCCTCTGTGGACATCCCTCTGTGAACATCCCTCTGTGGACATCCCTCTGTGGACATCCCTCTGTGGATGCTCCCTCTGTGGACATCCCTCTGTGTCCGTGTGCTCACCTCTTCTCATTAAGGACAGTCAGATGGGACCAGGGCCCCCTCATGACCTCATTTAGCAGACTGTGTGAGAGAATGTTCCCTGCATTCTCACCAGACAGGCGTTCTTTATCTTTTCTCAACTCTTTCTAAGGAAAATCTCAAACATATACAAAAGCCCAGAGAACAGAACAATGAACCGTACTCATCACCTGGCTGCAACCACCATCAGTTTTTCGTATTGCATCTGTTTTCCTGGGCATTTCTGGGGGATATATTTACAAGGAATCCCTGGCAAACATTATGGCGTTTTACCAATAGACAGCCATGTGCATTTTAATGCACCAAGACTTTTTAGCAACTTAGGTGCTATCCCATTAGTTCCTCAATTCAGCAAATGCCACGCGGCTTCTGCTAGTGAGTGTCAGGCTGTAGTGCACTGCCCAGCAGCCTCAATTCCATCTGCCTCATCACTAGTGTGGTGGGGTCACCTTCAGACCTTTGCTTTTGAGGTAGGACGTAGGACTTGAGTCCAGAGGCGGGGCTGTTGGACACTGGACCAAACTGAGGACTAGCTGAAACAGCGTGGGGCAGAACACCAGTGTGCCAGATCGGCTCACCATTGCCACAGCAGTACCCAGAATACCACCCCTTTCTATGGCAACAACCCGACAACCTGGAAGTTACCACCCTTTTCCTAAAATTTCTGCATAAACTGCCCCTTAATTTGCATGCAATTAAAAGTAGATTATGTATGACTGAAGAGCTGCCCCTGAGCTGCTACGCTGGGTGCACTGCCTATGGGGGAGTCCTGCCCTACTGAGAGCAGCCCCTCTGTCGCCACTGCTGTGCATGCCTGCTTCCACACAAGCTGCTGCCTGCCACCCCCGGCCCCCCTCGGAGTTATTCCTTCCTGGGAATTCTTCCCTCCTGGGCAAGCCCCGATTTTGGTGCTTGTCTGCCCTGCCTTGCTTTCATCCGGATTTCCTCCCGTGGGAAATTACCTGTGCAGATTCTTCCCTTGTTTTCTTCTATTTAATCGTTTTCCTCTTATCAATACATATGTTCTCTTTCTCTATGAAGGATGATTGCAATAGTTATATACAGATTTAGGAGAGGAGGCTTCAAGCAAGTTTCTTCTCCGGCCCCTGCTCCCACCTCTCTCCACCCTGCTTGGAGGCATCCAGCCTTCTTCACCGCAGGGAACATGAAATTCAATAGACAGCACACGCCTCCTTAATGCTGCTGACAGCTACCCCAGTGGCAAAAGGACATTTTTCATCACCTACATCTTGTTTGACCAGTTAGAGGGCTGTGCTTCTCAGAGTCAGGAAGCCCTGGGCCAGGTGGGGGGGGAAGAAATGGCACAGCCACCTCTGGCTCCTCCTGCTCCCCCCGGATCTGGGAGACAGCGCCCAGCCAAGGCCCCCATGCCCTGCCCGTTGGTGGGATGTCTGACTGCTCTCACTGCTTCTCCTTTTCCCCTTAGCCCCAGGCCCAACCCCTCTGGGCTCACTGCTTGTCATTTTTCTGTTAGGAATTGGTCCCTGGGTGTAGCCCAGGCTCATAGGGCTCCATCCTCCCCAGCCCTGCTCCCTGCTGTTCAGGGGCAGCCCCCCACTCCTCCCACCTGTTTAGGCTCTTTGCTGCACCCGCCCTGGCCCAGCCTTGGCATTTGCCCTTATCAGTTCTCCCTCTTCTTTGAAGATGAGACAGAGTTTTGTCCCCTGCTTGCTTGAAGATGCTGAGATGGAGTCTGGAGTGCAGGATACTCACCAGGGACCCATACCTGGGAAAGGGGCAGAGAGAGAAGCCCAGCATGGTGTAGCCTATCCCAGCCTCGCCACCCCCAGGGGCCCTGGGCTGAGGGCCGTGTTGGAGCTACTGCATGGTGAGCAGGTGGGGCTGGGCATTCATACCCTCCACAGCTGGTCCCGGGTATAGGCCACTTTGAGTAAGCTGAGGCAACTTGAAGGAGGGACGGCCAAAGGTATCTGAGGTTGCTCTCGCAACGCTGGATGGCAGGCCTTCCCTGGAGGGGTCTGAAGGGACATTTTCGTGTCCAGCCCATATGGGAAGTTTATTGGAGCCTTGCGTCCTGAAAGCCCTAGGGATCGGTACAGGTGCAACTGTGCCCGGCTCTGCTTTCACTTCCTGCCCGGCTGCTTTCCCTCCCTGCCCGGCTGCTTTCCCCTCCCGTGCCTGGCTGCTTTCCCCTCCCTGCTGTGACCAGGACATTTTGGTGCATTCTTTGTGCTCAGCTCTTTCCTCCCTCTATTTGATGCCTTTTCCAGGCAGCGGGCCTGGGGGATGAAGTCCCCTTGACCTTTGGGCCCACACAGGCACCTGGAGCCCCTGGGCTCTTCACTTGCGGGGGAGCCGTTATCACCCTGCCCTTTGCCCTCTTCCCAACCTGCCCACGGGAGACGCAGAGTGAACTCCTAGCCCTCAAAAAGGTTTAAAAATTGCTCTACATTTTATGTTTAATGTGGTTTTGTTAAAAATTTCATAACTAATGACTTGAGGTGTTGTTCTTCTCCAAACTCCACCAGCGAGTCCCTGTGGAGCCGGGCACGTCTCTTGATTTATCTTGGTTCCTGTCTCCTCCTCTGTGGACTGAGAGGCCCTAGGGAGTCATTTATGGTGCAGGAGGGAGTGCTTCCCTTCCAACGCAGGGAGTCACCCATGGGACAGTCTCTGGTCTGTGCGCCTGGCTGCTGCGGCGGGTCTTCTCCAAGGCCCCCGAACCATGTGACCAGGGCTTCCCCTCCACCAGCATCCAAGTCCCCGCCTGAGGCAGGGGTCCCAGTTGCTGGATATGAAATCTGTCCTCAAACACTGCCAACTGGCTCATCCCCATGTTGGTGGAAGGCTGGGCCACAGCTCCGCGTGCAGGGAGAGTGGGGGCGGGCGAGCTGCTACTCCCATATGGACCCATGGAGCAGGACCTTCTGATCCCATTATCCCTGATCAGATCTGCATGAGAGGATCTCCCTCTGCCTTGGGAAAGAAACATAGGAGGGCAGCGGTGCTCCCGTTACACATGGATGCATGGCCAAAATACATGCACACATGCACACACGCATGCACCATGTGCACCATGCTCACACACCAACAGTCATGCACACACTCTTGCAGTGCACACCCACACACATACATGCACACACGTGCATACACACAATGCAGCCATGCACACACGTGCACAATGCTCACACATCCATAGATAAGCATTACACATAAACACACACACACACACACACACACACACACACACACACAAAAGCTCCAAGCTCCAAGTAAGCAAAGCCCTGAAAGCATGGGCTGAATTGCAGAGAGCCCAGAGTTCTCCTCCCTGATTAAGTCTCCGGAGCCGCCAGGGAGGCTGTGAGCCAGGGGGAAGGACTTACTGCCTCTGGTACCTTAGCCGGCCTCTAAAAACTGAGCTAACCGGGACAGGGGGAGATTTTTAAAGGAATTTTATGATGTTTTTAAAGATACCTTTTTCCTGTAAGGCCTGTGGTTTAATAAATACCTAGGATTTACCCTTAAACTCCCCAAGGCTTAGGGCTAAGGACTTCATGACAGGTTTTCCCCTCATCTGCGAAGTGGCCTGAATCCCAGCTGTGAGAGCTGATATCAAAGCTCTCTCGTCGGCTCCCAAGCCAGAGAGGAGCATGGAGAAGCTGGCAGGAGAGATGAGGAGAGTTTGGGAGAATTAGCTGAGAGATGGCAGCGACGCAGCAGGAAACGGGCCAGGGGGAAGGGCTTCCAACATAAATCTTTGAGGATGGAAAGTCCCTATAGTTACAAAGCAAAGATGTGCAAAGCTTGGTTCTCTGTTTTCACCGAAGCAGCCTCTCAGGTCCCAGCACAGCTGAGCCAGCTCAGGCATGGTCAGCTCCGGGATGAGTAGCTACATGGACAGGCTTAGACCAGGTGGCCATGGCAAAGGCTCCTGGCAATGCTGCCTCCCCTGCCCGCAGTGCAAATTTCCGAGCAAATTGTTGAGGGCCATTGCCCTGATTTCATGATCAAACTCCTTGCAGGCAGAGAGCTGCCCTCCCCCTGGACTTTTGCATGCTCCTGGGGCATGTTGGGATCCCCGACCCTCCCTCTCTCCCCCAGTGGCCCTTTGGTTCTCTTGCCAACAAAAGTGACATCTCATGATTTACACAGCTTTCCCATGGGTCTCATGATGGGTAATTTTATGTGTCAACTTGATTGGGCGACAGGTGCCCAGATATTTGGCTAAACATGGTTCTGGGTGTTTCTATGAGGATGTTTCAGATGAGATTAGCATTTGAATCAATGGATTCAGAAAAGCAGATGGCCTCCCCAGTGTGGGCGGGCCTTGTCCAGTCCATTTGGGCCTGAATAGAACAAAAGACTGAGCAACAGAGAACTCACTCTCTGCCTGACTGCTTGAGCTGGGACATCGCCTGCCTTCAGAGGGGGATGTATGCCATCAGCGCTCCTGGTTCTCTGCCTTCAGGCTTGGACTGAACCACACCACCAGGCTTCCTGGGTCCCCCAGCGTGCAGACGGCAGAATATGGACCTTCTTGGTTCCTGAAATATATGAACCAATTCCTTATAATAAACCACACACACACACACACACACACACACACACACACACACAAACTGCTTCTGTGTCTCTGAAGAACCCTGAAAAATACAAGGGTGTGTTACAGAACCACTCTCTGAGGGCATTCATAGGCTCACCTGCGCCATTGCTGGCTGAGTCCACAGCTCTGATATGGGGTCCCACCCTCCTGAGTCCCCTGCCACTCAGGGCATCGGCCACGCCTCTGCCTTCTGCCCATAATCTTCACTTGCCAGCCAGCTCCTTGTCTCACTTCTGCTAATGGCCCTACTGTACTCTTGGGTTGAAACCATGGCATTCTCAGAACCTGGAAAAGGATCCCATCCATTATGGCTGTCTGAGACTCTCAGCTGGACCTTCTCCAAAAAATGGCCAGGGAAACAGATCCTACCTGCCACATCCAGTGGAATCACAGGTCACTGCTGGCAGGACTGCTGGTTGGCATCAGACCTAGAAAGGGGAGGATGGGAGCTAAGCCATTAAACCTGTCCTTCTTGCCATGCTCACAAGTAACCACCGAAACACATGTGCAGCGAGCACCTACTATGCGCAGGTCATGCATTTGCTGACTCTCTGGCTAATATTTTTCTTTTGTACAGGGAAGTTAGTTTTGGTTTCCAGCAACTTCGTGGGACACACTCACAAGAATGTGAGATATGTGGCCATTAGGATTCTTACCTCTGGGACCAGAAGGATGTACACTCACTAGTGGCATAAATGTAGTCAAGTAACTTAAACTCTTAGAACTGCACATGTCCTTGTCTATAAATTGAGAATAATAGTAGAGTAGTTGTGAGGCTTAAATATTTCATGTAGAATGTGATCGCTGTTCGGCACATAGCAAATGCTCAATGCATGTCAACTGTTATTACTATCACTGTCACATCTACCAAGGACTTGAGCTACTAATAAAAATTCAATCAAGATTGTCCCCATCATGAACTCTACTTCAGTTCACCTATTCATAAGGTTGAACCTGTCACTAGGGTTCCATTGTGGGTTTTGGGGGAGGGGGGTTCACCCACATACTGTGGGCAGAGCCGTGAGTGCATTTATAGATTTGTAGTGTAGCTTTCTAAACTGCAAGGGCTAGAGGTAGCCTGAGCCATGATCATCTCCATGAAAAAGACAGGTGCTGAGGTCCGCAGATGGGACGGGGGAGAAGGAGCCACATTTCCTTCAGGCTTCATGGCTCAGTAAGAGCCACCAGCAGTGCTGACCAAGATGTGTTCTGAGGAGCTGGGATCCAAGGCTGACACCCAATGCTGCCATGTGGGTTAGTGTGGGCTAGTACAGATTACTGCTAGTTAGTGCTAGTTAGTGTGAGTTAGTGCTGTTAGTGCTGGTTAGTGCGGGTTAGTACTGCTTAGTGCAGGTTAGTGCTGCTTAGTGCAGGGTAGTGCAGGTTAGTGCGGGTTAGTGCGGGTTAGGGCTGATTAGTGCGGGTTAGTGCTGGTTATTACGGGTTAGGACCGGTTAGTGTGGGTGGTTAGTGTGCGTTAGTGCTGGTTAGTGCTGCTTAGTGCAGGTTAGTGTGGGTTAATGCTGGTTAGTGCGGGTTAGTGCTGGTTATTGTAGGTTAGTACTGGTTAGTGTGGGTGGTTAGTGCTGCTTAGTGCAGGCTAGTGCTGGTTAGTGCGGGTTAGTGCCGGTTGGTGCCGGTTAGTACTGGTTAGTGCTGGTTAGTTGGCACGTTAGTGCTGGTTAGTGTGGGTTAGTGTGGGTTAGTGCTGGTTACTGCTGATTAGTGCTGGTTAGTGTGGGTTAGTGCTGATTAGTGCTGGTTAATGCCGGTTAGTGCTGGTTAGTACTGGTTAGTGTGGGTTGGTAAGTGCTGGTTGGTGTGGGATAGTGTGGGTTAGTACTGGTTAGTACTGGCGAGTGCAGGTTAGTGCTGGTTAGTGCTGGATAGTGTGGGGTAGTGCTGGTTAGTGCTGGATAGTGTGGGTTAGTGCTGGTTAGTGTGGGTTAGTGCTGGTTAATGCTGGTTAGTGCGGGTTAGTACAGCTTAGTGTGGGTTAGTGCTGGTTAGTGCAGGTTAGTGCAGGTTGGTTACTGCTGGTTAGTGCGGGTTAGTGCGGGTTAGGTAGTGCTCGTTAGTACTGGCTAATGCAGGTTAGTGCTGGTTAATGCTGGTTAGTACTGGTTACTGTGGGTTGGTTGGTGCTGGTTATTGTGGGTTAGTGCTGGTTAGAGTGGGTTGGTTAGTGCTGGTTAGTTCTGGTTAGTGTGGGTTAGTGCTAGTTAGTGCTGGTTAGTACAGGTTAGTGCTGGTAAGTGCTGCTTAGTTTGGGTTGGTTAGTGCTGGTTAGTACTGGTTAGTGTGGTTGGTTAGTGCTGGTTAGTGCTAGTTAGTGTGGGTTAGTGCTGCTTAGTGATGGTTAGCACTGGTTAGTGCTGGTTACTGTGGGTTAGTACGGGTTAGTGCCGATTAGTGCTGGTTAATGCCAGTTAGTGCTGGTTAGTACTGGTTAGTGTGGGTTCGTTAGTGCTGGTTAGTGCTCAAGTAGTGCAGGTTACAGCTGGTTAGTGCAGGTTAGTGTGGGTTAGTGCTGGTTAGTGCTGGTTAGTGCTGGTTAGTACAGGTTAGTGCGGGTTAGTGTGGGTTGGTTAGTGCTGGTTACGGAAGATTAGTGCTGGTTAGTGTGGGTTAGTGCTGCTTAGTGTTGGTTAGTGTGGGTTGGTTAGTGCTGTTAGTGTTGGTTAGTGCTGATTAGTACTGGTTAGTGCCGGTTAGTGCTTGTTAGTTTTAGTGTGGGTTGGTTAGTGCTGGTTGGTGTGGGACAGTGCAGGTTAGGGCTGGTTAGTACTGGTTAGTGTAGGTTGGTGCTGGTTATTACTAGTTAGTGAGGGTTGGTTAGTGCTGGTTATTGTCGGTTAGGACTGGTCACGGCTGGTTACTACGAGTTAGTGCTGGTTAGTGCTGGTTGGAGCAGGTTGGGGGTGGGTTGGTGTGGATTAATGTGGGTTGATGCTGGTTAGTACTATTTAATGTGGGTTGGTTAGTGCTGGTTAGTGTGGGTTAGTGCTGATTAGTGCTGGTTAATACTGGTTAGTACGGCTTAGTGCTGGTAAGTACTGGTTAGTGCGGGATGGTTAGTGCTGGTTATTGTGGGTTAGTGCTGGTCAGTGCTGGTTACTGCAGGTCAGTGCAGATTAGTGCTGGTTATTGCTGGTTGGGCGGGTTGATGTGGATTAGTGCGGGTTAGTGCTGTTAGTACTGGTTAGAGTGGGTTGGTTAGTTCTGGTTATTGTGGGTTAGTGCTCATCAGTGCTGGTTACTGTGGGTTAGTGCGGGTTAGTGCTGGTTAGTGCTGATTGGAGCAGGTTGGGCGGGTTGGTGTGGATAAGTGCGGGTTGATGCTGGTTAATACTGGTTAGTGTGGGTTGGTTAGTGCTGGTTAATGTGGGTTAGTGCTGGTTAGTGATGGTTAGTGCTCGTTAGTGCGGGTTACTGCTGGTTAGTGTGTTAGTGCGGGTTAGTACTGGTTAGTGCAGGTTGGTTAGTGCTGGTTAGTGTGAGTTAGTGAGGGTTAGTGCTGGTTAGTACTGGTTGCTATGGGTTGGTTAGTGTGGGTTATTGCTGTTAGTACTGGTTAGTGTGGTTTAGTGCTTGTTAGTGTGGGTTAGTGCTGGTTAGTGTGGGTTAGTGCTGGTTAGTACTGGTTAGAGTGGGTTGGTTAGTGCTGGTTAGTGCAGGTTAGTGAGGGTTAGTTACTGCTGGTTAGTACTGGTTAGTGTGGGTTTGCTAGTGCTGTTTGGTGTGGGATAATGCTGCTTAGTGCTGGTTACTGTGGGTTTGTGCCAGTTAGTGTGGGTTAGTGCGGGTTAGTTAGTGCTCGTTAGTGCTGGCTACTATGGGTTAGTGCGGGTTAGTGCAGGTTAGTGCTGGTTAGTGCAGGCTGGGGCAGGTTGGTGTGGGTTAGTGGTGTTGATACTGGTTAGTACTGCTTAGTGAGAGTTGGTTAGTGTGGGTTAGTGCTGGTTAGTGATGGTTAGTGCTCGTTAGTGCGAGTAACTGCTGGTTACTGCAAGTTAGTGCTGGTTAATGATGGTTAGTGCTGGTTATTACGGGTTAGTGCTGGTTAGTACTGGTTAGTGTGGGTTGGTTAGTGCTGGTTAGTGCTGGTTAGTGCAGGTTAGTGTGGGTTGGTTAGTGCTGGTTAGTACTGGTTAGTGCAGGTTGGTTAATGCTGGTTATTGTGGGTTAGTGCTGGTTAGTACTGGTTACTGTGGGTTAGTGTGGGTTAGTTAGTGTGGGTTAGTGCTGGTTAGTGCAAGTTAGTGTGGGATAGTGCAGAGTAGTGCTGGTTAGTAGTGGTTAGTGCTGGTTAGCACTGTTGGCAAACTGCCACCAGCCCAGCCCCTGAGCACCCCCTCCCCCACTACTTGGTGGCTGTCCCACCCCCCCCATCCACATCCCAGCAGCTTTGGGGGTGCAGCCTGCCTGAGGCCAGAGTTCACTGGAGCAGCCTGTGCCACGCAAACCCTGAAGCACTTCACATATCGTCCCTCTGGGAACCCTCAGAAAATGAGGAGATGATCTGAGGGAGCGCCGTGATGCCCCTGGAGCTCCACGACCATCCTCACCTGAACATGAAACTCTTATTTTGAGGGAACATATAGTAACACTCCCAAAACAAGTGCGGGGAATGCTGTGTGAAATAAAACTCTGGGGCTCCTGTTGGGAGAAGGAAAATAGAAAGAGAGGAAGTGCGCAGGAAGTGAGCAGGATGTGTGCGGAAATGCGTTGGAGGCGGCTCGGTTCCGAGGTGAGGTGAGTGTGGCCCCCGAGGGGGCAGCAGCAGCCTGCAGGACTTCTCAGGGGCTTTCCTGCACCAGGATGCAGGAAAGACCAGCATGGGAACATGTTCTAAAAATGAGCATGCTCTTCTGTGGGGCCTTTTCAGGCTCATTCACTGTGTTTTTTATCGCTGGATGTTGGCTGTATTTTGTGTACATGTGGTTTGGTGGCCTGTGATGTCCTGGGCAGAGAGTTTGGGCACTGTCCAGTGCCCCTTGGCAGAATGCCCCCCTGCCTTACACACCCTCAACCTTGAAGCAACCTTGGCATTTGGAAACAGATGTCACACTGGGTGCTCCTCCACACTGGCAACCATCCACAGCTCTGCCTGGTGCTAAAGGGTGGGCTTCGTCCCCACTACCTGTAAGCCTGTGACAGCATTGGCCCAACCACCTGCCAGCGAGCCCTGGCCCCCCCCTCCCCCAGAGCAGCCCCCAGGCATTCCAACCCATGATGGAACGCCTTCCAAACTGTCCCTGCACTGCGGCCTCCTCCTCCCCCACCCCCACCCTTCTGTGCCCCAACAGAGCCCTATGGAACTGAATGGCTGGAGAACAGCTGTCAGACCTCGGAAAGACACTGAAACCCAGGTCCCCACGCCAGCTCTGGCAGGTGGAGGTGAGGGAGCAGGAGGAATTGTACTCAGACTCAAGCTCATGTCCCAGCGTTGCTTTCCACAGCCAAGTGACCTTGCACTGCTGACTTCATCATTGTAAGCCTCAGTTTCCTCATCTGTAAAATGGAGCCACAGATTCTGAAGCCAGGAGTAGTGTACAATGACATCTTCAGGAAGTGACCCCAGAAGACTGGTCAGAAGTGGGAGAGGCAGAACAGGGAAGCAGAGGGGGCCAGGCAAGGGGCACTGCCGAGGGCACCTCCAGCCACGGGGAGTCCTGGGGGGAAACTACCCAGAGTCACCCTCGGCAGAAGCAAAGGTGATGGGCAGCCACAGCCAGCACTGGCCATGCAGGGCCCTGTGGGTGGAGGCAGAGAGCGACCGGTCAGGCCTGCCTAGCTCCCTGTGTCCAATGGTGCCTGGCTCCAGTGGCCTGAGAGGAGGTCTCCCAGGAGCTGCCCAGGTGTTGGGCTTGAGAAGGGGAAGTTCACGGAAGGGTAGGGTCCAGAGAGCAGCAGGAAGGCAAGCGGTCAAATCTTTGGAAGCATGGCCATCCCCCCACCCCTGGGACCAGCCCACCTATTGCCAGGGCTGTGATAGGGCCTAGGAAACTGCCCGCTTCTGGCCGAGGGCCAGCACACAGGATGCCCCTCCCCTGGGAACTCCGTTCCCCTCCAGGACACCCTCATTCATTGCAGTATGGCTTCACCTGCATCAGCAGGGTCGGGCATGAAGTGGGCCTGGGCTTAACAGCTCGAAAAACCATTTTAATTCTGCCAGTTGTCTGGCCTATTCCCTTGTTCGCCCACCTGTCCATTACAGGAGCCAATGAAGATGAGACATAAGCTGACCAGCCTCAAACGAGACCTCCAGCCAAGGTTTGGTCTTCCTGGGCAGGAGGCCTGAGGCCTGTACTAGTCCCTTGGGGACCGCAGCTGCCAATTCGCTGTGTGCTCCTCCAATGCAAACACAGTCCTGGCTCCGTCTCTCCTGAGCCCCACTCAGGGGAAACCCGAAGAATGCCTCTCACCCTCAGCTTGGTTGTGGTGTACCTCGAGGACAAGCTGGTGTACCTCGAGGACCATGCACGCTCTAGGGAGGTTTCAGGGGAGGCACCGTGACACGGGGTGTCTGAGGCTACCCACCTCAATCGCCATGCCTGGTCTGCAGGTGGACAGTATATGTGGAGGGGGCCTCTGGATTCAGGGCCAGGAGTCACCAGTCAATGGTTCTGGCTGGGTCTGGCTATTTCAGCCGTCTTTGGGGTCCATTCCGACCCCTGTCTGGGATGGTGAGATCCCACCAATTATGTGAAATTGACCAAAAACACAATACCATGAGATTGCTGACTGGACAGCCTACTATTAGCAGACCTTGACGATGTCCTTACCCGACTGAGGCTTTGGACGAGGGACCAGGGGCACAGGAGGGACAAGGTGCCCCAGGGCCCCCACCGCACTCCTCAGCGGGAGAAGAGGGTCAGCATATGGAAGTGCACAGACACCTGATGAATCAGAGCAAATGAATCTCTTCTTCCACACTGCTCCTTCAGAACCACTCCCGCCTCCACACTGAGTCCATCCACCCAGCACACACTCATGGGCCCCCTCTGGCCTGTCCCCGCACAGCTGCAGCACGGCGCGTGCAGCACCGTTACAGATGGGTCAGCCTAGTGGCCCCAGACCTGCAGACTGCATCCACCCTTCTGCTGCAGGACCTCACCCTAACAAATTCCATCTGCACCAGCCCTACTTCCCAGTAAATTCCTGTTGTCTAAAGCTACCAAGCTGCAAACCTGGGAAAGGAGTGGGGCTTGGATGAGAATCTCCTGGGCAGTCGCGGTAAACTACAGCTCCCAAGACCCCGCCAGAAACCCTGATTTAGTAGCCACAGGCTTCAGGTGATCTTCATGAGCACCCGCTCTGTGGAATGAAGCGTTCCGGCACTGAGCTGGGCAAAGATCATCCTATTTGTCTATGGGCTTGAGACCTTTGTCCCTACCTGTCAGCCCACACTTCTCTCTCGATTCTGACCACTGGTCACCTCTGGTTACAACCCAAGCCCCCCGCCGCAGCCCAGAGCCACAAACGCCCCGGACTCCTCTGAGATGGTCCTGAACACCCGTGTGTCCCTGCTTCTCCATCTGTCTGCATATTTACGATGCCTGCTCGCACCATATCACACCTAACCAGTAGGTGCCTCTGTGTCCAAAATGAAAAATTAATTAAGTTCAGGGCTTCGGGTTATGTAAAACAAATTAGGTCTCTGCTTCATCAATTTAAGTCCCCAAACCTTGCCACTAAGTTTACTTAGCCTGTGATATCGTTGAGTCAAATAATACGAACCCTAAAAAGCGGAAACCATGTGTATAGAGCGATGATACGAACTCATCAACTTTAGGAACTAGGTCAAAAATAAGGTTTCCACCCTGCGTGTGGGAGAACTCTGGCCCTTGAATTATTCATGCCTGTGTGCGCTCCGCGGCTTTAAACCAGACAACTGAGCATTGGCTTGGAAGGTCATTAACACCCAGGAAAAATGCAAATGGTTTTTTCTCCTTGTTAATTGTCATAGCCTGAGAATCACCCCACATGAAAATGAAATGAAAGCAGGTTCCATCCCAGGTGGGGGAGACAGGGGCTCCCGCTACCGACAGGCTCTTCTTGGATATCAACTGGAGAATGTCCCCGTGGGCAGCTGCTTCTCCATGGAGACCCTGGCTTGCTGGGTGAGGAAGCAAATTGAGGTGCTATTTAAAGCGACGTCTAATAAGTGACTGATTGGGAGTCTCTTCTTGGAGAGGGTAGAATTGAGGTCAAAGCTCAATTAGCCTAGAAATCATCCCCCCTCCTGACCACTGGTGAGAGCAATCCTGGGCAGAATCCACATCAGAGGGGGATTGATCCAAGCCCTGCATTTTGGGAGCCCATGAAGGTAGTGAGATTTGCCCAAAGGTACTCAAATTCTTAATGACAGAGTTGAAACCAGAATCCCTTCTTATCCCCAGCCCAGTGCACCTCTCTCCGTACCTCCCATCCCATGGGAAGCGCAAGATTTGAAGGTTCATGCAAAGCCGAGCTCCCTATCAGTAAGTGCAGCTGGAGGAGAGCAGACTTCCACCCTGCGCTCCAATCCAGAGAAGGCTCCAAATAGAAACCACAGTGTCATTCTCCGAGTCCCTTTGGGGCGGGATGGAGGGGTCGTGGGTGCTCTGGGCTGGCCAAGCAGCTTGGCGTGGTGCTGGTCTCCAGCTGAGAGCCCCCCATTTCCACCCCAGCTGCGGCCTCCGGCACAGCGAGGAGGTCAAAGTGTTCCTCACTGGCCCTGCCAGGCTCCAGGCGCCGCAGCCATGGGCATCATCGGGAAGGCCCTTCCTCTCCTGTGTCTTGCGGTCCCAAAAAACACAGGTAGTGTGTAAAGAAAACAGGGCCATGCTCACTGATGTGGGGTGCGGGGTGAGCGAAGGCCTCAGATCACTGGTTCCAGTTTTGCTAATCAACTCATGCTGTCTACGATAGAGATGATCAAATCTTAGTGTCTGTAAAAATTACCCAAGAGGCTTGTTAAAAATGCAGACTCCTGAGTCACAGCCTGGACTCCGACGTGGAGGTGTGCCTCCAGTAAGCTCTCAGTGAGACTCGGATTCTTCTTTTAAATAGCTCCCTGGGTGACTCTGGCCGTGTGGGAAGCTGCCGTCTAGTGAGAGTTCAGCCTGATGTTGAGCGATGCCAAGGGAGCTGTCAGCCTCCAGCCACAAACCTGCCACAGTACTGGCTGGGGCATTCCCAGAACCTTCCTTCAGGATGCCCGCAGGCCCGCTGTGCCACCTGGAATAATGGCCCCCAAGGATGTTCTCGTCCCCCTCCCCCACCGCTGTGAATATGTCACCTCACATGGCAAAAAGGACTTTGCAGATATCACCCAGTCGGGAACGTTACTCTGGGTTACCCACATGGGCCACCATGATCACCAGGGCCTCTGTTGGAGGAAAGCAGGGGGTCGAGGTCAGAGAAGGAGGTTCGATGCCAGAGCAGAGGCCAGGGCGCCAGCTCTGAACACTGGGAGGTGCCACAAACGGGGGCACAGGTGGCCTCCGATGCTGGAAGGGGCAGGAACTGGAGGCTCCCCTGGAGTCCCCAGAAGAAACTCAACGTTGCTGACACCTTGATTTTGGCCAGTGGGACCTATGCTGGGCTTCTGACCTATGGAACCTGGAAGGGTGATGTGTGTGGTTTCAAGTCCTGGCTTTTTGTGGTGATTTTTTTTTACAGCAGTTTTTTCCAGCAGCCACAGGAATCTCGAACGCCTCCCAGTGAGCACATTTAGAGCAGCCCCTTCCAACCGCTGCTGACTGGGCCTCACTGGGCTTCACGCTGCCTCTGAGGAGCTTCCTGGCTTCACTCCACTTCACCAATAACCAAGAGAAAGCTCGGGGTGTCAGCTCGCGCTGTGGAGCCTGGGGTGTGGCCGCTGCTGCCAGTGGCCTTCCAGCAGGTCCTGTCGCCCTGCGGGACGAAGTCTCAGGGATGTGGACTCCTTGGTCTACTCAGAGCTCCGCCCAGGAGCGGCACACGATGGGGGACCAGCTTGGAGGTCAGGCTGTGTCCCTTGTCTTAATGAATCCATCCTCAAGAAAAAGCAAAGTTCTTCTTGGACAAGAAGTTAAAACCTATAAGACAACCTTCCCCCCCCCCCCGCAGCTCCCCCGGCCATCCTTCCAAGTCAACATCTGTGTGGTTGCTGTTACAGCGTGGGAACCAGGGCTCTGGCATGGGGTGGGGACACTGGGCTCTCTCCAAGGCAACATCAGACCTGCTGAGCTGCAGCCCAAGTTACAGCAACAGCACCAGGGCTGAGCATCTGTCCCCCGCCAGCCACACTCCCCACGGCCTAATCCCACACAACGGGCCAGGTTCTTAGGTAAGGTCAGAGCTAACCTTACCCTACCAACCACACTCCCCACGGCCTAATCCCACATGGCAGGCCAGGTTCTTAAGTAAAATCAGGGCCAACCTTGACCCCAAATCCTGCCTTGCGGATCACATATCCCCACACCTGTCACAGGACCGTGCACCCACAGGGTGAAGATATGTATGGAATGAGCTGTGTGTGAGGAGCTCTCTGACTCCCCCAACTCTCTGGGGACTGGGTGTGGCTCCTCCATCGTCTGTTCCTTCACATCCCCATGCACTGAGGGACCCTGCCATGGCACGGCTCCTCAGAGCTGTGGTGTTTCCTGCCCTTGAGGGGGGGCCCAGTCACCCTGGCTGGCCCCAGTAGACACAGGAGGAGAAAAGAGCTAGTGACTGAACCCCAGTGGCTGCAGGGAATTCCGCACTCCCCCGGCAGGCACCTTCCTCCACGGGAGCAGGAACCAGTGTGACACCAGAAGGAGACCTGCTCCTTGTTTGTAGGATAAAGCACTGAGGCCCAGGGTGGAGAGGCGGCTCACGCATAGCCCCATGCTTTTTCTCATCTGGCCTCCCCCGATCATCCTCCCTCCTGCTGCAGCCTGTGGGGTCCGGGAGCTGAGGCATCAGGCCAGGCTACAGACCCTCGGCTTGGTCTTGCTTTGAGAAGCACACAGGAAAGGCCTGCATGGAGCCACTGTGAATAAGACAAGGCCCTTTCCTGGTAGGACTCACAGACCAGGACAACCAGAGGAGGAAACAGAAGAGGGACGGCGCAGGGGGCCTGGGCCGCTGGATTAGTAGAGACTGCTCACAAGGGCTTTGTGGAGAGGGGAGACGTTGCACCAAGTCTTGTTCTGAGCACTCTGGGATCTCCTTGGAGGGACAGAAGGCACAGGAGTGTGTTCCCGGCCAGCCCCAGCACCTCCGTGCACCATCCTTGGAGATCCGTTGTGGGAGAAGCTCGTGGAAGCTGGATCACCTGGAAATACAACAGGGCCTCCAAGATTAAGCACCAAGAATAGCTGGCAAGAAATGGGGTGAGGTGGGATAAGCCGCCCCTTATGAGTGACATCAGTGCCAGGGTAAAGCCTTCAAGCCAAAGGAACCTGGAACAGTGTCCCCAGTGTTCTCAGAATTGGGTGGAGGTTGGGGGGATCAAGAGAGGAGGAAGACAGGGAAGGGGATCTTCTAAATCCGTGCATGAACGCAGACAAAGCCATGCACCCCAAGCTGCACAGATACAGCAACAGAGCAAGGGTTTGAGAATGGGGGGGAGATTGAAATACCCACCCAACTGTCTGATGAATCCCAGAGCGACAGGTGTGAGACACAACGCAGCATAACAAATGCTTTGAGAACTGAGCTAAGATCCTAACCCACTGCATATAGCTCAGATTGGCTCCCTGGTGGGCAGGCACGGCTAGACAAAGTGGCAGAACGATGGCTTTGAAAAATGAACACGGAGGCAAGATGGAACTTACAGCCTCAACTGTGTGCATTGATTGATTGCCAGACAAGGGAAAGAAATCTACATTCTCTGGAGGTTTATCATAGGATCCAGAGTTCATACAGCATGACATTCACAATGTCTACAATACAATTCAAAATTACTAGACTTACAAACAATCAAAAACATATAGCCAATTTCCAAAGGGAGCTGGCAAGGACACCCTAGAGCAAATACCAGTGATGGGAATGTGAAACCCACAGGCACAGGAGTCCAGGCCCAGGGTCCTCTGCAGAGCAGCCTCCAGCCTTTGGACCTTTGGGCAAATTCTAAAGAAGAGCCATCTAAAAGAGAATATTTTTACATGGATGTATCAGTGCACAACATGAACTTCCTGCTCCTGAGGGGCTTTGCAGAGCCCCATGGGCAGCATTCTTGGTTTATGCCCAGATACGCTGACTCTTGGCTGCCCACTGATCCCAGCCTCCAGGCACGTACAGTGTCAGCAGGTTAGCTGAGGGTCAGGTCGGAGTGTGAGATGGAGCCCCTGGGAACACCAATCAGTGAAGACAAGTGTCTTTTGAGAAATTCCAGAGGGCCAGGGGAGTGGAGGCATCCATGCACGTGTATGGGCTCTGCCATGTGTGCTTGTGTGAGTTTGTGCAGGATGTAGATTTTCTCTGCTGCTTCAGGACTTGGCAGGGGGATGACCAGAATGCCCAGTGCCTCACCTGGTATGTAAATTGGGACAGCTATATGGTGCAAATTGTGCTGCCTTATACATGGTGTCCTTGTGAGGTGGGCAGCCTGACTTTCTCTAGTGTTGCAGTGGGAAAATGTGACGTTCCAGGTAGACCACTACAAGAAACTTAGCCAAGTAATATGACATTGTGCTTCCAGAAATGAATATACTTTAGGGGTATTATTAATGGTGCCATCAGTGACACTATGCATACATCATATCATGCACTCTCTCTATATATGTGTGTGTGTGTGTGTCCCCACCCAAATCTCGTGTTGAATTGTAATCCCTAATGTTGGACGTGGGGCCTGCTGGGAGGTTTTTGGATCACAGGGGTGGATCCCTTATGAATGGCTTGGACTGTCCCCTTGGTGTTAAGTGAGTTTGCTCTGAGTTCAGAGGAGATCCAGTTGTGTGTGTGGCACCTCCCCGCTCTCTCTTGGTCCTCCTCTGGCCATGTAAGACATGCCTGCACCCCTCCACCTTCCACCATGACTGGAAGCCTCCTGAGGCCTTCCCAGGAGCAGATGCTACTGTGCTTCTCGTACAGCCTGCAGATCCCTGAGCCAATTAAACCTCTTTTCCTATAAAATACCCAGTCTCAGGTATTTCTTTATAGCAGTGCGGGAATGGTAACACACACAATATGTACAGCGTTGCACGCACTCTTTTAATGAAGCCTTAAATAAACGATGCAAGACCTATATAGTGAAGTGACCTTACACAAATGCCTGAGTGTGTGCAATGGGTATTTGCAGGGACGTCTTCTGGTACAGAACACGCCTCTTTGGGGATGAACTCCACACCTGCAAATGGTGTTTTCTTCTATAAGACGGTTTCTTGTTTCATTTTGTTTTGTTTTTACACACATAGTATCACCAACTACAGCCCTCAAGTTATTGAGCAGATTAGACTCCAAATGACCTGGGATTTCAACAATTTAAAACCGCTGCCAAAAAGAGGCCCCTGCAGAGGACGCCCAGACACTGTGACGCAGGCCTGGCTGGCCCCGAGAGACGGCCCACCAGGACTGTTCGGGCTGCAAGTGTTTCTCCTGGTTGTTTTAGTGTTTTGGCTTTATTTTGCTATATGGGAATCATCTGTTTTGTTGCAGATTTACCTCTTTTTTCTTTTATGGTGTTCAGGTCTTGTGTCTTGTAGACAAATAGGAATTAGAAAATTTTCCACACTAGACAAGGATGTCCTCTCTCACCACTCTTATTCAATATAGTACTGGAAGTTCTAGCCAGAGCAATCAGGCAAGAAAAAGAAATAAAGGGTATTCAAATAGGAAAGGAGGAAGTCAAATTGTCTTTATTTGCAGACGATATGATTGTATATCTAGAAGACCCCATCGTCTCAGCCCAAAATCTCCTGAAACTGATAAGCAACTTCAGCAAAGTCTCAGGATATAAAATCAATGTGCAAAAATCACAAGCATCCCTATACACCAATAACAGACTTAAAGACAGCCAAATCAAGAACCAACTGCCATTCACAATCGCTACAAAGAGAATAAAATACCTAGGAATACAACTAACAAGGAACGTAAAGGACCTCTTCAAGGAGAACTACAAACCACTGCTCAATGAAATAAGAGAGGACACAAACAGATGGAGAAATATTCCATGTTCATGGCTAGGAAGAATCAATATTGTCAAAATGGCCATACTGCCCAAAGTAATTTACAGATTCAACGCTATCCCTATCAAGCTACCAATGACCTTCTTTGAAGAACTGGAAAAAACCACCTTAAACTTCATATGGAACCAAAAGAGAGCCCGCATAGCCAAGTCAATTCTAAGCAAAAAGAACAAAACTGGAGGCATCACACTCCTGGACTTCAAATTATACTACAAAGCTACAGTAATCAAAACAGCATGGTACTGGTACCAAAACAGAGATATAGACCAATGGAACAGGACAGAGATCTCCGACGCAACACAACACATCTACAACCACCTGATCTTTGACAAACCTGACAAAAACAAACAATGTGGAAGCGAGTCCCTGTTTAATAAATGGTGTTGGGAAAACTGGCTAGTCATGTGCAGAAAGCAGAAGCTGGACCCCTTCCTGACACCTTACACTAAAATTAACTCCAGATGGATTAAAGACTTAAACATAAGACCTAACACCATAAAAACCCTAGAAGAAAATCTAGGCAAAACCATTCAGGACATAGGTGTAGGCAAGGACTTCATGACCAAAACACCAAAAGCAGTGGCAACAAAAGCCAAAATAGACAAATGGGACCTAATCAAACTCCATAGCTTCTGCACAGCAAAAGAAACAGTCATTAGAGTGAATCGGCAACCAACAGAATGGGAAAAAATTTTTGCAGTCTACCCGTCTGACAAAGGGCTGATAACCAGAATCTACAAAGAACTGAAACACATTTATAAGAAAAAAACAAACAAGCCCATTCAAAAGTGGTCGAAGGATATGAACAGACACTTTACAAAAGAAGACATACATGAAGCCAAAAAACATATGAAAAAATGCTCATCATCACTGGTCATTAGAGAAATGCAAATCAAAACTACATTGAGATACCATCTCACGCCAGTTAGAATGGCGATCATTAAAAAATCTGGAGACAACAGATGCTGGAGAGGATGTGGAGAAATAGGAACGCTTTTACACTGTTGGTGGGAGTGTAAATTAGTTCAACCATTGTGGAAGACGGTGTGGCGATTCCTCAAGGACCTAGAAATAGAAATTCCATTTGATCCAGCAATCCCATTACTGGGTATATATCCAAAAGACTATAAATCGTTCTACTATAAGGACACATGCACACGAATGTTCATTGCAGCACAGTTTACAATAGCAAAGACCTGGAACCAACCCAAATGCCCATCGATGATAGACTGGACAGGGAAAATGTGGCACATATACACCATGGAATATTATGCAGCCATCAAAAACGATGAGTTTGTGTCCTTTGTAGGGACATGGATGAACCTGGAAACCATCATTCTCAGCAAACTGACACAAGAACAGAAAATCAAACACCGCATGTTCTCACTCATAGGTGGGTGTTGAACAATGAGAACACATGGACACAGGGAGGGGAGTATCACACACTGGGGTCTGTTGGGGGGGGAAAAGGGGAGGGATAGTGGGGGGTGGGGAGTTGGGGGAGGGGATAGCATGGGGAGAAATGCCAGATATAGGTGATGGGGGAGGAAGGCAGCAAATCACACTGCCATGTGTGTACCTATGCAACAATCTTCCATGTTCTTCACATGTACCCCCAAACCTAAAATGCAATAAAAAAAAAAAAAAAGAAAATTTTCCTATATTGATGTTAGTGTTTTGTCTGTTTTCCCCCATTCTTATTTCTAGACATCTTGTGTTTTCTATTTATATTTAAATCTGCAATCCAGCTGAAATTTATTTGTAAGAAAGTAAAAGATCCAGCTTTTTTTTTCCAGGTAGTGAGCAAAGGTAGTCATTCCAACACTATTTATTGAGTAACTCTCTCCCTCCCCCCCCACTGATTCAAATGGTCACTTCTATCATAACCAAAATCCTGTATATATCTGTGTCAATTTCTAGAGTCAGTACTTTATTCCATTGACCTTTGTGTCTATTCAAAGTCAACTACAGGAGCTTTATAATATATTTCATATCTGAGGCTACTCTTCCCTTGGTACTCCTCATTTGCAGGTGTTCTGGCAGTTCTTGGATGTTCATTTTCCACAAGAAAGTCAACATCAATATTTCTGATTTAAAATATCTTGGTATTTTTGTAAGGAGCTTAATTTAGGGAAAGTCTACATTAAACATGATCTCATCCTTTATGAGAAGTAGGTTTATCTTTGCACTGTTCGAAGCATTCTCATCTATCCCCCCATCCACATATAAATAAGAATGACTGTAGCTGTGGCACATGCCTGTAGTCCCAGCTACTCAGGAGGCTGAGGCGGGAGGATAGCTTGAGCCCAGGAGGTTGAAGCTGCAGTGAGCTAAGACTACACCACTGCACTCCAGCCGGGCAACAGAGCAAGACTCTAAAATGCTACTATTACTGATGGTGATGACGATGATGAACTGTAACACAGGTTCTCCCATGTTCAAGGGCAGCATAGATTCTGTAAATCCATAGATTCTGCCCCTCTGTCTCCCTCACCAACCTCCCCAAACCCCATCCTGGCTCTCAGAAAATCAGTATTGACTTAGAGAGCTACATTTTCTCCAAGGTCTTGGAGGGGTTGTCGGGAGGCAGGAATCAAGGACCCCCAGCAACCAAATTAGACCCACTCGTCCCAGGCCAAATGCAGAAAAATCATTCAGAGGCATTCAGGATGTACTCAAAGGGTGTTCCCGAGGAAGCTGTTTACATGGAAGACACAGGCCCAGCTGCCACATCAGTCACGCAAGGCAGCTCCATGAAGGTTAGCTTCTCAGCACCATCCATGTTTCTCCAGACTGTGTTTTCCCTGCCCCTTCCCCCAGCTTGTCTGGCCCAGTTTCAAGACCCTTGCCCTCTCCTGCTTGCTGCCTTCTGAACATCCTCCAGGCTGTCAGGGTCCCTCCCTCCCCATCCCCCCATGAGATGAGAGACTCGGAGCACGTGCAGGTTCCTGTTCAGATGTGGTCCAAGCAGTGAGCATGAAAACATCACCTCCACAGTCCACACACTGATTTCCTTACTGTCTCTGCTTCTCTCTGAATTCCACCAACTTCCTGCCCACCTGGGCTACCTCTGTACCCCTCCTTGTGTCCCAGCCTCTCCCCACAGCACTGGATGCCCCAGGGTCGTGCTAGGCTCCAGTCTGGCCTGGACCTGAACAAGGACTGCCTAGGACCTTGGTAGACCTCCCACCATTGGTCAGGGACAGGATGAAAATGCAGAAACAGGCCAAGAAAGATCACGGAGGACCCGCCTGGCCACCTCGTTCTTTGACATCCTCTTCCCCAATAATAACTGTTCATCTATTCCACTTGGCCACCTGCTCCCACAGCCACTCTGTAAAGCAGCCACCTCTGAACCCTCAGCTCCACTCCCGCTCCCTCTGAGCTCCCTCTTAGGCTCAAAGCTGTGGCCAGGCAACCCCCTCCCTCACCCCTGGGAGGCTCCAGTCCATTCACCTGCCCACTTGGGGCCTCCCACACACAGACTCTCCTGCCATCCCTGGGATCACTGTCCTGCAAACCCTTCCCTGGCTAGCTTCTCTCCTCCATCATTCTCATCGGATGGAACTCCTGCTCCTGCCCCTCGTCTGTGCCCCTTCTCACTGCTTCTGCCGTTCCACCATCCTCTCTCACCAGGACTCACTGCCAACCCCCCTCCTTCCACTCCTCTCCACCTATATTCAGTACAGCAGCCAAAATGATCTTCTTCCTCTAAGCAAATCAGCTCCCTTGGATAAATCCTCCAGGTGCTTCCATCAACCTTCCTGCACTTCAAGCTCTACCACAGGGATTGCAGGGCTCCCCTTCCCTGCTCCCAGAATACCTCCCTTTGGACCTCCTGGCACGTCATCCCCCTCACTCCACCCCACTCCCTTCGGCCTTTTTATTTTCCAAAACAGCCCAAGCTGGTTCCCCTCCGAGCCCTCTGTACCTGCCATTCTCTGGCCTGGAATGAAGCCTTTCAGCATTCCTCCAAGTCTCAGTGCTTCCCATCCTCTGGGCCATCCCCAAATGTCTCCTCCTCAGGGAGGGTTTTCCTGACCACCCAACCTATAGGGCCCCCACCCAGCACTCTTGACCTTGCCACTCTGCCATGTTTGCATTTTTTTAAGCTTTTGGCAGCATGAAGCTGTCTTGTCAATGTGTGTGTCTGTTTGATTGATGGCTGGACTGTGGGGGCTTGAAAGAGCCCAGCTCCCTGGTGCAATCCCAGAGCCCACATCCCAACCCTGTGCTGGCTTCCTTCTGATCAGAGGAGAACTCTTAATTAGCTGAGGGGCTGCCTGGGGGGATTTCTGTCTCTAGCAGGTGGACACAGTTCCTAAAGATGCAGGGAAGGTGAGTCCCAAAATTGGGGCTTGGCCCAGGAGGGTTCTTGGCTTCACACAGGTAAGAATTCAAGGACCAGCCAGTGCTGTTAGACAGCAGCTTGTATGGATGTGGCAGTGCACAGTGGCGGCAGAGGTGCTGCTCCTTGGAGAACAGGGCTGTGACATAGCAGTGTGCTCAGAGCCGCAGCTCAGAGGAGGGCTGCAGTCACATTTATACCCACTTTTAATTACATGCAAATTGAGGGGCGATTTATGCAGACATTTCTAGGAAAAGGGTGTCACTTCCAGGTTATTGGGTTATTGCCACAGAAAGGGGTGGTAATTTCCAGGTGTTGCCATGGCAATGGTAAACTGGCATAGCACACTGGTGGGTGTGGCTTACGGAAAGCTGCTTCTGCCCCATCCCTCTTAGCTAGTCCTCAGTTTGGTCCAGTTTGAGCCTCACCTCTGGAGTTGAGTCCAGCTTCCTGTCTCACCAACAGAGGCTACTCAGAGCACACACGCATCCTCCACAGCACTAAAGCTTTCATGGATTCTCAAAAGGTGGGAAACCATTTCAGAAGGGGAGCATCTTGCTGTGGGTCCTGCTCCAAGGAAAGTAGGACCAGAAATGACTCCAGGGGTCCTGAGTAGTCAAGCCTTAAACGAGGAAAAGAGAGGGCACAGCAGCAGGTGAACATTCAGACTCAGGGTCCGGAGGTGAGGGCAGCAGGCTCCAGGGGACTGCTGGCACTGCAGTTTCCAAGGAGCCCAGAGCCAGCGCTGGCTCCCCACCTGCCTGCACCTTTTTCAGGTTAAGTAACTGCTCCAGGCAAACAGGAAATGCATCCTCACATCCCAGGGCTGTGTGGGGACACCTGAAGCCAGGTGAGGAAGGCTGGAGATAAGAGAAGGGTGAGAAAGAGGCTAACAAGGCACTAGGTCAGCTGTGACAGCCACATCCACAGTGGCTCTGATTCCTGCAGCAAGTGCCGTCTGGAAATCATTTATCTTTGCGGTGGGGTTGGGGGGGGAGTTCCCATCTATTCCTCAGATACATTACTAAGTGTAGGCCTGAGACTTGCATATGGCGTGGAAAACACAATGAAAGATCCACAATTAAAGGTGCAGGCCTCAGTTTCCCCATTGGGATCATTGCAAGTGGCATTCCAGGCCCTCCCTCAGGGGCCATCCTCCCTCTCCGGTCAGCAGATTGGCTTTGCCCCCACCCACAGCCCCAGTCTTCCTTTTTCGGCCTCCCATGGGGAATCCAGGCTTCAGGAAGGGCTGACATTCCTGTAATGCCCCAGAGGACTGACGGCGAGTAGAGGAGTCTAAGGTTTGCAAATTAAATGCTTCCTTTTTTTTATTGTAATTTAGGTTCTGGGGTACGTGTGCAGATCATGCAGGATTGTTGCATAGGTACATACATGGCAAGGTGGTTTGCTGCCTTCATCCCCCCCATCACCTATATGTGGTATCTCTCCCCTCATTACCCCTCCCCACCCTCCCCTAGCCCCCCGCTACTGACCACAGTTTGTGATGCTCCCCCTCCCTGTGTCCATATGTTCTCATTGTTCAACACCCGCCTATGAGTGAGAACATGCGACGTTTGGTTTTCTGTTCTTGTGTCAGTTTGCTGAGAATGATGGTTTCCAGATTCATCCATGTGCCTATGAAGGACACGAACTCATTGTTTTTTATGGCTGCGTAGTATTCCATGGTGTATATGGGCCACATTTTCTTTATCCAGTCTATCGATGATGGACATTTGGGTTGGTTCCAGGTCTTTGCTATTGTAAACAGTACTGTGATGAACATGTGTGTGCATGTGTCCTTACAACAGAACAATTTATAATTCTTTGGGTATATACTCAGTAATGGAATTGCTGGGTCAAATGGTATTTCTATTTCTAGGTCCTTGAGGAATCACCACACTGTCTTTCACAATGGTTGAACTAATTTACACTCCCACCAACACTGTAAGTCTGTGTTAAAGGAACATGTTCTATCCCAATGCAAAGAAACTAAAAACCTTGAAAAAAGGTTAGACGAAATGCTTCCTTTTTTATTCCTCTCGCCCTCTGAGCTAAACGTTGGTCTTTTCTACCCACATGCCTGTGTCTTTCTCTGACAAAGGAAAACCAGGAGAAGCCGGGTTTATGCAGCACAGGGGCAGAGTTGGTGAGAGGAAGGCTGGGCCACTCCAGTTATGCCCCTACTCCCAGGGCAGTCCTGCCAGGGCCTCTCCCAGCTCAGGACCTCTCTGTCTCCCTAGGAAAGGAGGACAGCCCCTGCCAGTCAAGGGCAGCACTGGGGGGGTTTCCAAGCTCCCTAAATTCACAAGCCCTTGGCTCTCTCTTCTTCAAGACCAGCATGATTAGCCGTCAGTCCTCTGGGCTAAGCTATTAACTTCTCCTGTGAGGATGTGACCGAGGCATGGGGGAGGTGAGTTTATCAAGCGATCTGATCTTGGCTGAGATTGATTTCTTAGAACAGATGAGGAAGGGCAGACTGGGCCACAGGACAAGTGAGCCAGATAAGGAGACAGTGGAGGGGGGTAAGGGTGCTGTGGTGGTGGCCCGGGAGGGCTGGGCACTGGAGGGGCAAAGAATGGCCCTAAATACGGACTCGACACCTTCTCATTTTGTCTTGAGCAGCATGACCGGCCGTGGCCACAGGACAGGCTCGCCAGGAGACAAAAGAGAATGTGCTGTCCTGTCTCTGTCCTCCAGGCCAAAGCCGGGACTTTTTCCCATCACACACCCACAGTCAATTGGAAGGAACTGCCAGCTTGTTTGTGGAAAACACAATTAAAAAAAAAAAAAAAAAAGAAAAACAGAAAACACCACCCAGGCCCAGTGATCTCGCCCAGAGGAGGGGGAGGGATCAGGTCAGTTCACTCCTTGGCAAGTGGCCTTATGCAGGGAGTTCCTTGGGTGGCCCCACCTAGGCTCTCCAGCTCTGGGAGCCCAGGGGGACCCAGCACCATTTGCCCACTGCAGCCGGCCCCAGGAGTTAAGGCGTGATGAGGAATGGTGCCCAGAACTTGGCATGTCCCCATCACGGGCACCCTCAGTTTCTGTAAATAAACCTCCCCTGATGTTAAAAAACAATCCAGAGCACCTCGCTGCCAACGTAAACCCCAAGAAAAGCTAACCCCCTTAGGAGGGCGGGAGGACAGCAAAACTTGTTCCCGCGGAACCCTCCTCTGAAGCTCAGGCTCCAAATGCTCAAAACAAACACTGACTCTGCCAACGCCCGCCTGACCCCTGGGCCTGCAGCGGGCACCATGGGTTTCTTCTCCAGCCCGCGTGACCTGGCAAGCAGTGTTGTCTGATGGACGGTGTTCCTGGTCACAAAGGGCAGCTCAGTTCAGGTGAAACTGGCTCCAAGTGGCTGCCCCCCTCCTGGAGGAGCCCAGCTCTCCAAAGACTCCCACCTGGAACGTGGATTGCTCTAGGATTGAGGAAATCTCTGCGAGAAATCAGCCGCAGATGCCTCCCCTCGATCTCTGCTCTCATCTCTCTCCCCAAAGCGAACCCTTCCAGGGCCTGCAGGCACAAAGATTCTCAGCCAGTGGCAGCAGCTGCAGCCTGCTTCAGGAGGGCTGCAGCAATGGGACAGAGCAGTAGGCAGCGGCCACGTCAGGTAACCTGCTCCTCGGGTGAGCTTGGTTCCGTGGAGAAGTCGGACATCACATTTGAACTTTCTAACCCACAGGGAGCCTGGGGTCACTTCCTCCACCCCTGCTGAGTCCTTGTTCTGCAGCCCTCCCCACACAGGGTCAGCACCGCCCAGCCCTGTGTTGTCCCTGCCCGCAGTGCCCTCACTTGACTATGGCAGGTGCATTCGAGGAAGTGACCAGTTTGCGGGGAACTCCACCACCCTTCAAATGCCCAGCACCAGGCATTTCCAGACCTTCCTGGGGTCCCATCATCTGGGGATTCTGTTAAAATGAACGCTTCCAAGTCTCATGCTCAGGGAGTCAGTTCCAGTAGGTCTTGGGGAGGGCCTGGGAACCTGCATTTTAATGTCCTTTATATCTGATTTGAGCCTAAACAATGAGTTTTCTGTGTTGACTTGGCAGGACTCCGGTAGCCAGTGATTCATCCAACACTCATCTAAGGTGTTGCTGGGAGGGTACATTGTAGATGTGATTCCATCCACACTCAGCTAACTTTAAGCAACAGAGATCACCTCTGTGCTGTGGTGGCCTCGTCCAATCAGCCAAAGGCCTGAGAAGCAGAAACTGAGGCTTCCCAGAGAGGAGGAAAGTCAGCCTCAAGGCAGCCGCTCAGCTCCCCCACGCTGGCCTGCTGCAGGCCTTTTGGGTTTACCAGCCCCATAACGGCATGAGCCAGGCCTTTCAAATACACCTCTCCACGTGCCTGCATAGAGCCCCGACTGATAATCACCCCTTGGGGCTGTGGTGAGGCTGAGTGAATGGCTCTGCAGAGACAGTGCCAAGCAGGGCCTGGGCTGCAACGATCACCCACAGATGTGCCCGGTGGTTACTGCTGGGCACGGCACACAAGCAGTGGTAAGTCGTGCTCCCTGTCCTGGGAGGCTGCGACCTCGGCTGCTGTGTTCTCCAGGAGCCACCAGGTGTCTACAGGGCCCCTGCAAATGCCCAAGGCGGCCATCTCCCTCCAGAGGTGCCCACAGATGTTGAGTCCTGAGGGGTGGATGAGTGAACAAGGAAAGCCGGGGCAGTGAGGAGACTCAGGAGACAGCCATGCCAGGCCAGGCTCGCTGGGGAGCACACCACACACCCCCCTCCCTGCCCCAGCCCCCCACCTGGGTGTCCCATGCACTCCTGGCCTCACCCTCCTGAGACTACTCTCCACCACCTCCCACTGGCCCTGCCCTCCATCCTCCTGGCCCTGCCCCAGTCCCCAATGTGGCAGGAGCTGCTGTCCCAGAGAACTGTGCTCCTGGCTGGCCACTCTTGGTGTCTCAGGGGACTGAGCCTCAGGCCATCAGCCACACCCCAGCCTCTGTTCTCCCTCCCTCAGCCTTCTTCTCCACTGGCCTCCCTTGTGTTAAGTGCGCCTGTTGACCTTGTGCCCTCAGCATCTCCCTTCCTTCCTTTCCTCCTCCATGTGGCTCTTTGGGAGGGGGAGGAGGCTGCCCTATCCTCACCTTCTTACCCAATAGGTTTAGTTCCATGTCCCCACTCAAATCTTGTAATCCCCCACACGTCAGGGGAGGGGCCCGGTGGGAGGCGACGGGATCATCGGAGTGGATTTCCACCATGCTGTGCTTGTGATCATGAGTGAGTTCTCATGAGATCTGGTTGTTTGATCAGCGTCTGGGGTGGGCTTCCCCTTCTCTGTGTCTCTCCTGCCACCATGTACGACATGCCTTGCTTCCCCTTCACCTTCCTCCGTGATTGTAAGTGTCCTGAGGCCTCCCCAGCCAAGCAGAACTGTGAGTCAGTTAAAGCTCTTTCCTTTATAAACTACCCAGTCTCAGGTAGTTATTTATAGCCGTGTAAAAATGGACTAATACATTACTCCACCTCCTTCTTTCTGGTTTCCACTGCCTCACGCAGTAGCACCGGGGACTCCCGCAACGCTGATCCTGCTCCTTCCCCCCTCCCCAGGCCCCTCCTCACTCCTCCACCATCCTCCCTGCTCTGCTTCCCAGGCTCCCCTCCCCCTCCATCCAGTACATCAGTGGGGAAGTCCCTTCCCACCCCCAACTCCTGCTGCACCTGGGAGGGGACGAGGCAGGACCCGAGCAGAAGACCCAGCCCCATGAGGCCCCTTCCTGTGCAGGAGGTGTCTGCAGCGTGGATCCACGCCCTTCACTCCGTGAATGTGTGGCTCATAAAGCACATGAACACCTGTGCAATCCGCGAATGTGTGGCTCACAACGCACATGAACACCTGTGCAATCCGCGAATGTGTGGCTCACAACGCACATGAACACCTGTGCAATCCGCGAATGTGTGGCTCATAAAACACACGAACACCTGTGCACTGATGCTCTTAAAAACCAATATACAGTGTGAATTGTAATAGACAAACAAGTCAGTGATTGGTAGTAAAAATAATACATCAAAATAAATTTGTAACAAAATAACACATACTTCCACATGTAAATGCACCAGATGATGCAATCACCAGAAAAAGGGGCAGCTGGGCTCTCCTAGCACCTCAGTCCCCAGTGTCCTGTTGGTGGAGTTGGGGTTGTCCAAATGGAGAGGTAGCTTTTGGTGAGGTTCTACGAAAGCCCAGCAGAGTAATTCCACAATTCCCCGTAGCTTGCATTCCTAGGCTAGATCAAAACCACGCAAACAGTGCTTTGTGACTGTGACACACAGACTCTGGTTCCCAGCTGAGAGCATCACCACCAGCCTCCTTCATCCAGAGTCCAGTGGGACATTCATCGAGACATGGAGAAGCGTCACTGCATGGCTCTCCCATGTGTGGCTGGGAAGGAGCACCTACCTGCTCAATGCCAGCAGCATGCCTCCCATCAGCATGGCAATCGAAGGTCCCTGCAGAATGTGAAGATGCTCCCTGAGTTCAACCGCTGGGCTCATAACCTGGGCTCAAATCTATGTCCTACCACTTCCCCACCCTGCAAACTGGACAAGTTACATGATCTACTGTTTCTCAGCCTCATTAGCTGAGACATAGACATACAAATAATTCATCTCTTGTGGGGTGTGGAAGGAGTAAGTGAGCACGGAGTGCTGTCCGTAAGGGATTCGGGACTATGTCTGGTCCATGGTGCCTGCAATACCATCAGTAAATGTTAGAAATTATCGTCACCATCACCACCACTTGCCTGCTATTGTTCTCATTCAGGGTCCCCATCTCACCACTGACTGCTCAGCCAGGACACCTCCCTCCACCCTCCCAGGGCTCTGCCACTGCCGAGGCTCACCACTGTGCCCTCTCCCCCAACCTCCCTGTCAGCTGAGACCCCTCCCCTGGGTCCCATCCCTCTCTGCACGCCCCCTCCTCTCCTTCTCAGTTGCCTACAGGTCTTCTTTCTACCACGATGGGATGTTCTCCATCCGCGCTGCCCAGGGCCGTACTCTCTGGCCACAGAATGTGGCTCATGAGAATGAGGAGCTGATCTCACCATTTTACTAAGTTTAATAAGTTAAAATATAAACCGTTGCATGGAGCTAGCGGCAGGGATACCGGACAGGGCAGTTCTAGAAACCGATCTTTCCTCCCTGCTCCTTACCTGTCTGTGATTGGGAAACTTTGGGTGGCTTTCTTCTGTCTTTAGGAGAAACAGCAATACAAACAGTGAAGCAGGCCGGGCGCAGTGGCTCACACCTGTAATCCCAGCACTTTGGGAGGCCAAGGTGGGCGGATCACCTGAGGCCAGGAGCTTGAGACTAGCCTGGCCGATATGGTGAAACCCAGTCTCCACTAAAAATACAAAAAAATTAGCCCAGTGTGGTGGTGGGCACCTGTAATCCCAGCAACTTGGGAGGCTGAGGCAGGAGAAGTGCATGACCCGGGAGGCAGAGGTGACAGTGAACCAAGATAACGCTATTGCCCTCCAGCCTGGGTGACAAGACTGAGACTCCATTTCAAAAACAAACAACGAATAAGGAAGCTTCCTATAGCACGCACTGTGTGCCAGGCATTGCGGACGTGACTTCCCCACACAGCACACTTAACTCCCCTGCAGCCCTGTGAGGGGGAGGGCCATATGCTATGCTCTCTCAATTCACAGGTGATGAAACAGGAAGAGACAGTTTCGGGAATGTGCCACAAAAAGGCCAGGGTCCTTAGCAGGACTCACACGCCTGCTGGAATCCAGACGCTGCCTACCTCCCCTGTTAGGGGCCGATCAAAGAGATAAGTTGAAGTCCTAATCCCCAATACCTATGAATGTGACCTTACTTAGAAACAGGGTCTTTGCAGATGTCATCAATGTACAATGAGCTTACTAGGGTGGGCTCCAATCCAATGGGACTTGTGACCTCGTAAGAAGACACAGACACTCAGAGGAGGCCACCCAGTGATGACAGGGGCGGAGGCTGGAGTGATGTAGCTGTGAGCCCAGTACTGCCCCGGATTGATGGAGCCACCAAAGCTGGAAGGGACAAGAGGGGATCCTCCCAAGAGCCTTTGGAGGGAGCAGGGTCCTGCTGAGCCCTTTATCTGCCAGAGAGAAATTCCTGTTTTTCAGCCCATCATGGTAGAAAGAGAGAGCCTGTAGGCAACTGAGAAGGAGAGGAGGGTGCGCATAGAGGGATGGGACCCACGGAGGGGCTTCAGCTGACAAGGAGGGTGGGGAAGTGTGTGGTACTCTGTTAAGGCAACATTCACTCCCTGAAGTCACCCACCGTACCCCCACCTCACAAACGAGGCAGCCAAACCCTATGCTGACTCCTGACAGCAAATCTGAGCGCCCCATTTCCTGCAAAAGTCTTCTTCCCCTCGTTCCCTTCCCTGATGAGCTCAGACCCACTCTAGACCAGCACATCCAACAGAGAGGAAATGTGAGCCACCATGCAATTTTAAGCTTTTTAGCAGCCACATGAACACCAGAGGCAGGTGAGATTAATTTAAGTAATATTTTAGTTGACCTGATTTATCCAAATTATTATTATATCAAAAGTAATCAATATACAAATTAACAAGACATTTACATCCTTTTATGGGGGGGAGGGTGCTGTCTTACAATTCCAGCATGCATTTACACCTCTAGCAGATCTCAATGTGGGCATTACATTTCCATGGCAAATACTTGACCTGCATCTAGCGTTTATCAACCTGTGGGTGCAAAGTAGATTCACACACCCAAGTTATCTCAGACACCTTTGGGGGGGTTTCCCCAGGAGCTAAGTTGAAAATCCATTTGTAAATTTACATTTACATTAATTAACATTAAAAATTCCACTCTTCAGCCACCCTGGGCCTATCTTAAGTGCTCAGCACATCTATGGCCGGGGGCCATGCAGTCCTCAACCCCTCCCAAGTGACACTGTCCTTACCTGCTGCCCCCCTTTTCCCTCCCATTCCCAACAGGACAAGTTGAACTCCGGGGGCTGAGTCACACCACACCTGCTGCACGGCTCTGCCCTGGCCCTTACCCAGCGGCAAGGCTGGGATCACAAGTCTCTCTCCCACCAGGATGGATGGCCCTGGGGACAGGGACTGTTCAGGGAGCTTTGGAAGCACAGATGAGGGTGCAATGAACTCTACTGGGGTGAGGGGAGGGGTGGGGCAAACTGCTGGGCTGCAGGGGTCTGGAGCTGGGCTGGAGGTCTGAGGACTCCTCGGGCAGGTTCTGGGTGGGGGCAGTATTCCAGGTGGAAGGAGCATGGTTTTCAAAGTCTGGAAGCTGGTATTACCTCATACTCATTAGGATGACTTCTATGAAAAAAAAAAACAACGAGAAAATAACAACTGCTCGCCAGAATGTGGAGAAATCAGGCCTCTTGTGCACTGTTTGTGGGAATATAAAATAGTGCAGCTGCTGTGAAAAACAGTATGGCGTTTCCTCAAAAATTTGCAAACGGAACTATCATACAATCCAGCAAGTCCACTGCTGGGTATACACACAAAATCATTACAAGCAGTGTCTTGCCCAGGCGCAGCGGCTCACGCCTGTAATCCCAGCACTTTGGGAGGCCAAGGCAGGTGGATCACCTGAGATCAGGAGTTCGAGACCAACCTGGCCAACATGGTGAAACCTCGTCTCTACTAAAAATACAAAAATTAGCCAGGCATGGTGGCACACGCCTGTAATCCCAGCTACTCGGGAGGCTGAGACAGGGATTGTTTGAACCCGGGAGGCAAGGGTTGCAGTAAGCCAAGCTCGAGCCACTGCATACTCCAGCCTGAGTGACAGAGCAAGATTCTGTCTAGTAAAATAAAAATTAAAAAGCCCAGATATGGTAGCTCACACCTGTAATTCCAGCACTTTGGGAGGCTTAGGTGGGCCGATCACAAGGTCAGGAGTTTGACACTAGCCTGGCCAATATGGTGAAACCCCCTCTTTACTAAAAAAAAAAAAAAAAAAAAAAATTAACTGGGCATGGCGGCACATGCCTGTAGACCCAGCTACTGGGGAGGTTGAGGTCAAAAGAATCGCTAGAATCCAGGAGGCAGAGATTGCAGTGAGCCGAGATCATGCCACTGCACTACAGCCTGGGCAACAGAGTGAGACTCCATCTCAAGGAAATAAAACAGGGTCTCACAGAGAGATTTGCATCACAGCCTGTGTTCATAGCAGCACTATTCACGGAAGCTGTGAGAAGTGGAAGCAACCCAAGTGTTCACAGAGGGATGGAAGGGCACAGAAGATTTGGTGTGCGGGTGTTGCATGTATACACACAGTGGAATAGTAGTCAGCCTTAAAAAGCAAGGAAAGTCCGACACAGGCTGCAATGCGGCTGAAACTTGAGCGCGTTATGCTGAGTGAAACAAGCCAGACACAAAAAGGCAAATACTGTCATATAAGATGCCACTCACACAGGGCTCCTCGAATCGTCAGATTCACGGAAGCAGAAAGCAGAAGGTGGTTTTTAGGACCTGGGGACGGGGGGAAGGGATGGGGGATGGGGGGATGGGAAGTTGCTATTTATTGGGGAACAGAGTTTCAGTTTTGTAAGATGAAAAATTTCTGGAGATGGAAGGTGGCGATGACAACCTTGTGAATGCACTTAATGCCACTGACCTGTACGCTTAAAATGGCTGAGGTGGTAATATTTATGTTATAGGTATTTTACCACCATTTTTTAAAGAAAATTAACCTCATTTCATAATGTAAGGAATCAAATTTTTGATGGCACGCACAACAATTTTCACTGTGAAATGTCTTCCCTAGCCATATTATTAAAGAAAATGTACATTTCTTAACAGTTTGAAATGAAAGACTGTCTTCTAAATAATATTCACCCTCCAGATATCAAACTTGCACAGAGACAAAATTTCTGTTTCAACCTTAGATATAGCCATTTTCAATGTAGTACAAGCCCTGGTAGAACTTGGATTCTCATAAGTGATACTGGAAAAAAAGAAAGTCCAAAAGCGGGAAAGTTCCTTGGGAATTCAGGAATCCGAGTGGTCCTTCAGGAATGAGGAAGGGGGTTGCCTAATGGGTACAAAACAGTCGGTAGAAAGAATGAATAAGATACTATTTGATGGCACAACAGGGTGACAGAGTCAGTAATAATTTCATTGTACGTTTAAAAATAACTAAAAGGGTATAGTGGGGTTGTCTGTAACACAAAGGATAAATGCTTGAAGGAATGGACTTTCATCTTCCATGATGTGATTATTGCACATTGTGTTCCAGTATCAAAACATTTCATACCCTATAAATATATACGCCTACTATGTACCCATAAATATTAAAAATTAAATTAAAAAAGAAGTGCATCCCAGGGAGATCAGGTAAGCTGGGAGGCACCGATAACTGCTATAGCCCTAGACAGACAAGCCCCAGGGTCCATAATTATTGGAGGAATTCCTGCGGAATATCAGAGGACCACGCAGGGTGGTCCCGCGTGGCCACAGTTCAGAGTGTGTGGAGGACACAAGGCTGGAGAGGGGGGGAAGGAAACCCAGGGCCCGTTGGCAAAGGCTTTGGATGCCCTGGTGTTAGGAGGGCCAGGTGGTCGAGGTCAAGGCAGGGTGGATGGATGACAGAGCGGAATGTCAACAGGCCCTGGGCACTCCGTTCCCAGCTCCTTCACCCAGCAGGACACCTTGGCTGTCTGTTCCCTGAGGTATCCTTCTGGAGTGCAGGTCAGGAGACAGGCCCACAACCCCTGGTCTATAACTCCAAAATCCAAATGCTTTCAGATGGAAGGGCATCTTCCTACCTCCTTGGAGGGCAGAGCCTGACTCGAACAGGCAGAGGCCTCTTGTGGCTGTTACCTGCTGGTGCAGCTCTTCCTGTCCGCCACAGAACTATGACTGTTAGACAGGGCCCTGCTCACACCCCACGGGGTTAGATGGCATGTGATATGTGCACCGCCTGACCTCTCCAAAATCAAAGAAATTCTGGAACGTGTCCAAGAGCTTTGGATGAGAAACTGTGGACATCTAGTACCTACCATACATGATTGTAGGAAAAGTCATTCATTCAGTTATGAAATCTCATTTAATGCAGATCCTGGGGGTCCCTCAGACCACCTCCAAACTTTCTTTACAGTTACACTGTGAGTCATTATGTAGCTTTGTTGCATGTAGACATCAGCACTGATGTGCAAAAAAAACCACACACACACAGTGAATCTAACTGCACTTGGATGAAGGCAGTCATCGGCGATTGGTAGTGGACATTGTGTTCTTCACAGCCACACACACACACACAGGTTTTTTCCTTTTTTTTTTTTTCAAATGTCAGCTTCACTTAAGAATGTTCTTAAAGAAGCAGTAAAAAGAATCCGTTTTATTAAACCTCAGCTCTGGAGCACATTTCCTTTCTATATTCTGGATGAAGAAATGGGTGCTGTCCTACAGAAGAACAGCAGCTGTGGATGAGAAGGACTGGCGGGTGCAGCCGTGAGCTGACGGAGCCCTCTTTTCACGGAGCCCCATTTTACATGCAACACCATCCAACAGACAAATCACAGCTATTCAGACCTAGGTTTTTGGCAGACACCTTCTCAAAAATAAATGAAATGAGTCTGTCATGTTGAGGAAAGTAGTATTTGTTGCTAACAGTAAAATGTATTTTCAAGTGAAAATTAAAATTCTTGAAAACTTGTATCCAACACCCTGAGCCAGACAACCTCCCAAATTTAAATAGTTTTCAAATTAGATTAGTGGTGATATTGACAAATGTGATTTTGTGATATTGTTTAAGGAAATAGTTTGACATTTGGAAGACCTGCATAACTCAGTGAACCGATATTTTCCAAATGACCAATATATGGTGGTATAAAATATTCTGTGGGCTGAGGCAGGTGGGTCACTTGAGATCAGGAGTTTGAAACCAGGCTGGACAACATGGTGAAACCCCATCTCTACTAAAAATACAAAAAATTAGCCAGGTGTGGTGGTGCACACCTGTAATGTCAGCTACTTGGGAGGCTGAGGTAGGAGAATTGCTTGAACTTGGGAGGTGGAGGTATCAGTGAGCAGAGATCACACCACTGCACTCCAGCCTGGGCGACAGAGACTAGAAAGTAAGAAAGAAAGAAAAGTAGAAAGAAAGAAAAGAGAAAAAGAAAGAAAAAAGAAAGAAAGAAAGACAGAAAGATTGATTTTGTGGGCAAAGGAGCCATTCAAAGTGCAAGATAGATCAATGGATTTGAATGTAATAGAGTATGAAATGTTCATTGACATGCTTTCAGATTCCACATTACAACCAACCAAACTTCAAGAAACCACCATTTGTTGAATTTTGGGATAATATCAAGGAAGAATCTCCACAATTATCTGCCAAGGCTAATAAAATACTCCTATGTATCTGTGAAAGATTGCATTTTCTTCATATATTTGAACCAAAATAATGGATTGCAGAAGCAAAAATGAGAATCCAACTATCTTCTATTAAGCCAGATTTTAAGGAGGGGTGCAAAAATGTAAACCACTCTTCAGACTTTTTTGTTTGTGGGAATATAATAAATGTTCATTAAAATATGTTAAGTAAACATGAAGTGAGTTTTTATTGTCATTGTAAACGAATCAATCAATATATTTAAACATTTCCATTTCAATTTCTAACACTGTACAAATTACAGATAGATGTCAGATAGATCTGTTGTTATATACAAAAGCTGTTTGGGGGGGCTCAGTAATTTCTGAGAGTAAAGCAGTCCTGTAACCAAAATGTCTGAGAGCACTGGTTTGATGTTACTGTGTGACAGCCCCTCTTCCAGAACTGGGGCTACAGCCAGGAAGAAGACAAAGCCCTGCCCTCTGGAAGGTCAGGTTCCAGAGGTGAGACTGACAATAAACGTACTGACACCTTTACAACTGCAAGTAGCCATAAATGCTGTGGGGAACACAAATGGATTAGGGAGTCATTTTGGATCCTGTGGCCCTTCTCTGGGGGGACAGCCTGTGCCCAAAAATTCGGAGAAAGAATGCACCAGATGAACTAAGAGCCAGGATCAAAGGAAAAGAGCTCCCCTGGGGTGGTCATGGCTTGGAGGCTCAAGAGCTGGCAAAACTACGCTTAGAACCTGCAGTGAGGGAGGTGATTTCACGGGGCCCTGAAAGACATTTTAAGGATGTGTCTGATTCTCAGTACACGTGGAAACTGCTGGTTTTGATCAAGGGCAGGTCTGATCTGAAACTTACTCTGTTTCTCGGAGATCGGTGGACCGAGGGGACATCTGTGAGGTGGAGAGCTGGTGAGGAGGCCATGTGACCCTGCAGGTGGGGGAAAATGGGCTTGGGGGCTAGTGGAGGACGGAGGAGAAGCACGCAGCTGTGGAACAGATGTGGAGGCAGAGCCAACAGGCCTTGCTAATGGACAGGGGGTGGCTCTAGAGAGAAAAGGAGGGATCAGGGATGTCTCCTGGGGGGTGGCCAGCTGGGTGCCTGGGAAAAACTGGGAAGGCTCAATCGAGGAGCAGGGGGAGCCGTATCAGCTGTGCTTTGAGCCAGGGCATGTGAAATTGAAGGTGCCGGTCGGCCTTCCAGAGAAGGCGTCCAGGCGGCAGCTGGAGCTGGAGGGAAATGGTGACAGTCGTCAGCACCTTGGCGGTGGCAGTGTCGGTCTTGGTGGTCAAGCCCTGACCCCTCTGGGCTGGTGGGCAGTGGGGGAGGTTCGGGGACAGAGGGCAGGGGAGGTGGAGAAGGAGACCTCGGGGTCACATCTTCACCCTGTTCTTGGCTGCCATATTTTCAGGAAGTCCTTCTTGAGGCTGAGACAGAAGGTGGGGACAGTTCGGTCCCCCTGAGAGAGTTTATTCTCTGAGGCCTGCGGTGGGAGCCAGGGAGCAGCAGAGAGGGCTTCCCACCTCCTCGCTGCAAGTGGGAGGGAGGCGCGGAGCTGAGGCCGCGCTGCGCGGGCGGAGCTCACCGCCCGGGCGGACCCGTGCGGTTCCCTGCGCCGCAGGGGCGGAGGCCGAGTTGGCTGTAGCGGGGTGCGGTGAGAGGCGCCGCCTCGTGCCGCGATCACTGGGGGTGCACGCCCGTCTTCTCTCTAAGGCCCCCGGATCCTGCCATCTTCCGTTCCCCGGCCGCTCCCAGGCCTTCGCCATTTAGACTTTCCCGGTTATTCGTGGGACACAAACCCTCCCCCAGAGTTCGGTTTTGCAAAAGAGGTCCGAACCCCACCCCCCGCTACAGACCCCCTCCCTAGGCCTCGGAGGATGAGAGGGGTCACCGAGCTGAGCAGTTATGCTGCCTAGCCCTTGACCTCTCTCCTTCCCCGCCCCCCACAGCACCCCACCTCCTCTCCCCCTTTCCTAGGACCTCCAGAAAACAGCGCGGAAATGTGCAGATGCTTAGGAGATGTGAAGATGCTGGGACAGCCTTAGGAGGCGGTGGTTACGCGAGGAGAATTGCTTCCAGGTGCGCTTCTGGAGCGCACGGAGACCCCCCAGCGGGGATGGGGCTGGGGCTCGCGTAGCTTGGTGTCTGCTCATCGATTTCGCTCTGAGGAGGGGCCCAAGGCCTCTGCTGCCGGAGCGGGGAGGCTGTGCGGGCCCCCTCCCGGGCACGCGTGGGTGTCCGCCCCCTCCCCTTCTCCTCCCCTGCCCTCCTCTCCCCCTCCTCTCTCAGGGACAACGTCAGGGAGGCGGCCAAAGACTTTAATTTTGAAAGGGGAGCTGGCGGCGCGGGAGCTGTGAATGAGACGGCTACTAAGGGAAGCAAGTCCAGCCAGCCCGGGAGGTGGTGGAGACCCGCGCCCGGAAGTAACCGGATTAGGTCTCAGGATGTGATCGCCCCCGGGTCCCAGGGGAGACGCCAAGGACGCGCGAGCGGAGGGCGCGGAGACAGCCGGGAGTCAGAGTCACTATCACCGGGCTGGGAACGCCTCTGCGTGTTCCGGCGGGGTGGCGGGCGGGATGGTGGGAGGAATGGAAGGCCCCCGCGAACCGCGCGGCCGGGTAATACCCCACCCATCGCTGAGTCCCGACAACCGGCTTTGAAGTTGCTGCTGTGGCTCGGCCCCTCCCCCGTCAGGCCCCTAGCTGCGCTGAGCCCCCGAGTCCAGGCCGTGCCCCCGCTTCGTCGCTAAGCGCTTATTGCGGCGGCTCATTGGACCACGTCGGTGGGGCGATCGCAGCCTCTGATCCGTGAGCTGCAAAGAGCTCGGAGGTTCATTCACAAAGCCGCAACCCGGGCCTTCCCTCTGCTCCCCCAAGCCGAGTCCCAGGGCCGGCGCGCCCGGGGTGTTGGGCGCTGGGAGGAGGCCCCGCTCCTGCCGCTCCCTTCGACTCCCGCCCCCGCGGGACTTGGGGAAAGGGAGAGCAAGCTTTCGCTCCGGAAGAAACGTTCGGAGCCCAGGAGTCCGCCTCCTGGATCCCGGCGCCGGTTGGATCCGGGCTCCGACGCCCAGGCCCTCCTGTCAAACCAAAGGTCCCGACAGGCGCGAGGCCCCCCATCCCTAGGAGCCAGGAGCTCGGCCAGGGGCGCATCCACTGGGTCCTGCTCCGAGCCAGAGGAAGCGAGTGTAGACACCCACTCTCCCCCGGCTCCTCCACAGAACTCCCTCCCTCCTCCTTGGGGTATCGCTGGGCACAGGGCAGGTCACTAGGAATCCCCCGTAAAACCGTGCTCGCCTAGAGGTTCTCTGCTCCCTCCGAAGGCGCCGAGAAGAGAGAAGGGACCTGACTTCCTTGACCTTCGGAGGAAAAGTGCTGGGGGCCTCCTAGGGATCCAGCCCTGGAAGCTCCCCACATCTTAGCTCAGGCCGCGGCAAGATGGGGAGGAGAGTTAGGAGAGGGGGAAGAGGGGCTGTGCACCCTGCAGAGACCACTAATTCTGGAGGAAAAAGACTGGGGCACACCCTAGTGAGCCAAGGCCTGCGCTCCGTGCACCTCCCACTCAACCCAAGCAGAGCACAGCCAGCTCCCGCCGGGCATGGGCACTCGAACATGGGGGCGCGCAGAAGGAAAATCCAACTGGGGGGGATCCCCCACCGACACGACTGCCCAGCGGTGCAGGCTCTGGATGAGTCATTCCCGGGAGATGTAGGGAGCTCGGAACCGGCTCCCGCTCCACAGGGCAGATGGGACTGCCTCAGGTGCCTGGAATGTGCCTGCACTCTGTCCCTCGGACCCGAGGGAGACCCCTGTGCTACAAGCCCCACTTTTCACCCTAGTCTGCCCCACCTGCACCCCGATGGCGAGTGTGCCAGGGCTAGGCGCCTCCTTCCCTGGGGAGGGAGTTCCCCTTCGCGCAGACCCGCGTTGCCCTTCTTTTCGCTCGGTTTTGTGTTTTCCAGGAGTAGTTTCTGCAGAAAGGAGATTCTCCTCCGGGCAGAAGGGCTCTCAGCCTGCAGTCAGCTCAGCCTCGGACCGTGGGAGACTCTCACCACTCGGGGGATCTTGATCCGAAATCGTTTCTGGCAGCCGACTGCGGAGAGTGCCCTCGGATCGAGGTTTCCAACACCAGAAGCCCTGGGCTCCACATTCCGTCTTCAAGCCTGAACTTTCAGGGCTGCTTTGTACGAGGTGCAGCTGAACTTTTGTCTGCAAACAAGACAGAAAACCCTAAGTGCCGCCCAACCTTCCTCGTTTGGGGGAACCCGCGCTTTGCCCTGGGAGCGCTCCCCGAGCCTTGGTACCAAACTTTCTGGCCAGGCTGGCGGAACTCAGAGTCCCCCTTCCCCCTAGGCGCGGCCCCCTAACATCTGTAACCCAAAGGTTGCTCCTCAGCCAAAATTAGCCCTGGCAAGGCGAACAGAGAACTAAAAGCAGGCAGAGAATTAGAACAGCTCGCATTTCTCATTCCTGGTAGACAGGAGGTGTAAATCCCGAGGAATTCAAGAGCATTCTCTCCATACATGGGAAATCTTCGCGCGTATCTCGTTTCTTTCTCCTAGCCTGTGTTAATGCTCCAAATGGTGTCGAGTTGCTCAACTTTGCCATCATCACAGAGGCTGTTGTGTCTTAGGGGATTAACTGATGGGAGACACACAAAACCCTGCAACCCCATAACATAAACTACAACACACAGCCTTTCTGGAGGGGACTGGAATATTTGGGTGAGTTTCCGACAGGAAAGAGGAATATTTTAGGGGAGAGAAGAGAGCACTTCTATAATGCGACTTAACTGAGAAATCTTGGTCTACTGAGTTTTTCTTTAAGTGGAACCAGAAGTGCTGGGATGAGAGGAAAAGGAAGGGAGTGGGTCCAGAGCTCCACAGCAGGTCCCCATATCTGGTGGGAGTGAGACTGGACAGTTGCCCTGGGAAGGGTGGTTTGGGCCTTGGACAAGGCTAGAGGCAAGAGTCCAGGATGCAGGGGGTGGCACAGTGCCCCTCCGCGTGTGAATCCATGAAGGTCACTATGAGACTTTGTGCTTGTAAAAGGTCGCCACGCTTCACACGAGATACTCAACACAGGGATTGATTGGGTACAGGGATCCCCCCTTACCATATATGTAAGCATGCGTGTCAATTAAAGATGCTCGTGCTAAAGAAACGGCAAACTTTATTGAACTCAGAGGAATTGAGCAATCATTTAACTAAGTAGAGGAAATGTTTGAATTTAATTTGCAATTTAGTTGCTTTTTTATATAAAACTATATATCTTTATATATTTATATTTGATAAATATATCAGTTAACATATATTTTTTTAAAATATATTTCCCCTAATGTAGCCACTACATAAATTAATTGAGTTCTCCCAGTTAAGCATGATTCATTGTGATATTTAGGAGTGGGGGTGATTGTTTAGATATTTTCTTCCTTTCATAAAACCTAGACTAATGAGTTATCATCTAACAAGCTGTAGGTAGTTTGGCTGGGCTGGATCCAGATGGTTTGAGTTAAACCTAGACTGTACTTGCCTAAAATTTTGTAAATCTCTAACCACACAAATCCCATTTCCAAAAATGCTGGAAAGTCACTACATAGGAGTTTAAGCTACACCGGCCTTTCTGTGATTACTTGTAGCCCTTGGGGAAAGAAGAGAAGAAAAGAAAATTTCAGCCTCTGTGAGTTGGGGCTGGTGTTCAGGAGTTCCTTTTGAACATCTTGTTTTCTTTCCAAAGGTCAAAGGAAGACAGAGGATGCATACTAGAACTTCTTCCGTCTGTGAATGGTTGCAAGGTTGGAGAAGGTGGTTAATTTATTTCAAAGCTCATTATCCTTTTCTGCGTTTTCCTTCCTGTTTTGGTGTGTTTAGCCAGCTCAAGCCATTCTTCGAATTCCTTTGTCAAACTGATTTTACTTATTTGACTCTGGATTATTTGAGAGGGTGCCACTGTCTTCTGGCTGCGATTTTGAGGAGGCGTTTTCATGAGGGTCCAGGCATTAGGTGGTGAAACAGTCTGTGCTTGCAAGCCCCTCCCAGGGCTCCAGGAAGACTCCAGGGTGCAGATCTGTTTGGGGAGACTCAGGGGTGGACCTTGAGTGGAAGTGGGCCCACCTTCCACAGGAGTCCAAATTTTAGGGAGTAAGAATAGCAGTAAAATAGGATAAGAGTGCAGGCAGAGAGCTGCAGAGGAAAGGTGATTCCTGGGAAGGCAGGTCATCTAGCATAAGGCTCTCCCGCAGCCGGAAGGGGGAGTGGGCACAGAGGTCCCGGTTTGGGTGTGGGGATTGCTAGCATGAGTAGAGCCATCCTTCAGATTCTCATTCAGAAGCCACCGCTTTCCAAAGACACCAGGTGAGGGACAGTTTCTGCATCTTTAGTTGCCAGCTCTGGAGATCTGCCCACCTGCCCCCAGCTGCCCCCCCTCCCCGGGGAGCCTGGGCTAAGCATCAAGCCAGGATAGAAGAGCGGTCCCCCGTGGGCGCCTGGCCCACTCTGCTTCCCCCCACACCTAGGAGCTTTCGCTGAGCACAGGCGCTTCTCCGGCGATCCCGGCAGAACCAGGACGTGCAATGCGACTGTTTGCTGCCCTTCCCTGACTAGCTTCTGCCGGCGCCAACCCACCCACCAGGCTCGGCCCGCGCCACAGGCGCCCGTGGCGGGCCTGGGGCGGGGAAAGGCGAAGCGCTTGGCACCCCGAGGGCCCAGCGCCCCAGTTCCCACTTAGCTCCCGGGCCTTGGCAGGCCCGCCGTTCCTGCATTTAACCCCTTCCTTCCAGAGGTTATTTCGAGGAAGTCCCAAACCCTAGACCCAGCCTCCCATACTCGGTCCCCGAGCTCGCCCGGTGGGCATGTTGGTCCGTCCTCCTTCGCTCAGAGGTGAGCGCAGACACGCAACCTCTGCGCCCGCTGGCCCCGCCCGCCCCGCCCCTGCTCCCCGCGCCCCTTCGTTTTGGCCTTTGTCTGCAGGTCCAGTTTTAGCGTCTGCAGCGGGAGACGAGGGTGGCTCTCTGACCGCCCGGGGGAGATGTTTCTCTCCAATCGGCCCCAATTCTTCGCCCGGCGCCTGGGGCCTGGCCCTGCAGGGCTCGGCTCAAGGCCGGGGGCGCAGGGCTGGTCCAGCCTGCTTTGACTGGGGTGGAGATCTCGCCCAGGGACTGTTGGGGGTCTCTGCCCGGCGAGTGACAAGGCCGCGGCGAGTGAACCGCTCTCATTGAGTCCGTTTTTCCAATTGTGCCGTCAACCTAGAGAAGCAGGGGGAGTGAGGAGACGCAGAGGTGCCGGAAAAGTCACCCTTCTCTGGCCTCGTTTTCAGATAAAAACGGGAGCCTGGCTCGGCAGCCGGGAGCCCGGCGTCTCCGGGGTGCCTCACCGAGGTTTTGTTTGCAAAACTAGCGTCCGTGTCCTGAAGCGCCCGGCGTCTGGAAGCTGCTTTCCTGCTCGCCCTCTCCGAGGCCCCTCTTTGTGCAGCGAGCCTGGGAAATATGGAGGACCGTCCTCCGCAAGCGGGTAGTCGCGGGGCTCTCCGATTCCCGGGTGAGGCTAGAAGGAAAACTGGGTTCCCGGGCCGGAGCCTCACTTTCCATGCCAGGAGAAACAAATGTCCGGTGAGGGCTCGTCTGATCCGAGCAGAAAGGCCGAACGTGAGGGCGGCGGTCGTTTGGGGGGAGAAAGCGGAGGCGCTGAGCTCGCGGGCGCGTGGCGGCCGAGGCTGGCATCGCGGAGGAGAAACACGCCACTGCCCCGCATCCCCAGAAAATGCCAGGCGCCGTCCCAGCTGGGGCAGGAGGCCGGGCCCGGGCCTCACGCGCGCTTCTCGAAGCTTCCTGAAACACCTTGCGGAGAGTTCCGTGTGTGTGGAACTTGGCATCGCCCAGCCCCTGGGCAGCTCAACTTTCCGCAGCACCATCCCAGCTTCCCCCGGCCCTTTGAACGATGCCTCTCTCAACGCTTTCCCGCAGTTGTTTCGTGTTTGGGTCCACTCTGGGGGGGTCCGGTACCCTCGAGTTATCTCTTCATTTCTGTCTTTCTCCTATTCTTCCCTCCACCTCTCACCCCCCCTCCCTTCCAGGTGAGCAACCCCGAAATGCCTCTTCTTTCTCCAGCCAGCACCGTGGCGCGGCCCACAGACCCCGGGCGGACAGGTCTCCGCCCACCGGCAGGCCTGGCGCCCTGGAGGTGACGCTATGCTTCCCAGAGTCTCTGTTGCAGCCAAGAGTTGGGGTCTGGGTCGCTGGAAAGCACAGGGCTGAAGTCCACCGTCTTGGGGCCATTTATATACTGAGGTTCTCAGAAGCAAAGAGTCCTAAGAATTCAGAAAATACTTCTCAGGAAGCCGCCTAATTGGTTTTCGTGGGACAGATGAAGCCATTAACCTGGGATGGTTGTGCAGGGAGCAAAACAGCTCGAGGCCCCCCTCCCCACCACACCAGGTTCAGGAGACCCAAAGTCATCGGACTCTCCTTTTCCTGACTGGTGTCATCGAGGTTGCCAGAGCTGCAGAGAACTCTACCCTCCCCCCGCCAAAAAAAAAAAAAAAGAAAGAAAAAAACAAGCAAGTGTCAATAAGACTTCTCACAAACTCTCACCAGCCCTATTTTCCTGGGGGGCAGGTTTGATTCTTTGAGACTCAGGGAGGACCCCTGACAGGTGTGTGCCTAGCCAGAAAATTTGGTAAGGACCACTCCAACGAAGAAAAAGTGGAAATCAGCCCCAGTGAGAAGGGGGCTTCCCCCACCCTGCCCAAGACCAGAGGACAGAGGGCACACTCTGACCAGAGCCACCTTCAGTGGCCAGGTGGCCAGCCCAGCACCTCTCTCCCCCTCCTGGGGGGTTCATTTTCCTGGGAGCAGCGCTGTGGGAACTGTTGCTTCCTGCAACCTAGCCAGAACTCTGAAGACTGCTGAGCTAAGGACAGCCCCTGGGATGCACGGGAGGCCAGGCGCGACCTTCAGCCCTCCAGGTGGCCTGGCAGGCCACACTGCCTGGGAGGTTCTTGCCCCAGACTCTCGGAGTTCACCCAGGGCCTGGCAGCTCCCCCACTGGCTGCCTCTGCGGGGGTCAGGGCTGCTGAGCACCCCCGAGGCTGCCCAGGGCCAAGCAGCCCTAGGATGGCCAGACCAGGCTGCAGTGCCCCGCCTTCCCGGCAATGGCAATGAGGGTACTCATGGTGTGCAAACGCTCCCGCACCCTCAGAGCTGCCCTTTCGCATGTTTCCAGGAGTTCACACATTTCCATAAAAATGCATTTTAGATGACAGACAGGCGAGCCTGGGGTGACAACCGGTGTTTGGTGGGTAGAGAAGAGCAAATGGGAAGCAGCCTCGGGGAGGAGGGGGAAGAGAAGAGGAAACAGAACTTCCAGTTGGACATTCTGACAGCAGCTGGAAGGAAAGTCTAGAAAGGTCTATGAAGAGAGAGGAGGGGGGAGAAACCAATTGGAGCTCCCCACCTGTGCCACTGGATTCCTAATTCTCCTTTCAAATTGGCCCTGCTCTGCAAACCTAGTTTAAAGGATTCTAAAATAAAGAAAATGAGAAGACCAGTCTGGGAGCTCCTCAATCAGTGTAAAGAAGTTGGAGGTGGGCGGGCGACTTGGTTTTGAAGGCTTAGCTGAACCGCTACGCCTCCTTTCCTTCGCAAAAAGGATTCCCTTAGAACCTCCGAGGCTCCCGGATTTCTCCCTTCTCAAACCTAGCGGCACGCTGCATTCCCCCGCTCTTCCGGATCGCTATGCATGTTTCATGAGGGTCGCTGTCCCCGGGTGGAATGCGGCCGTATGCACGAGGCTCCCTGCACACGCACACGCACACACACGCACACTTACAATAAGTGTCTGCAGGAGGAGCGTCCTGCGCGCCAGCTCTGCGTCTAAGACAGGAAGCTGTCGGGTTACCGAGTCAAATGGGAGTGACACTATCCTCTCCACCAGCAAGGAAAGCGGACCACAAAAGTCCCTTTGTATCTCCGCAGCTCATTTAATATTATTTATGCATTTTGTGCAAGGAATTGTGGATTTCGCCCCACGGTAAACAATATGGAAATGTTAAAAATAGCGACCTTCCTGTGCGTGTCCACCTACGCGCCCCCGGGGTGACCTGGTGGGGCCGTCGAGGGGTGACTCAGAGCCCTGAACTGCGAAGCGACAGGGAAAGCGCGGGCGAGCACAGGACACGCGATGGCGGGTCTCGCCGGGTTCCCGGGCTCCCGCACCCGGAGCGAGGAACACCGCCGCTTTAAGGGGGAGGGAGGGCGGCGGGCGCCTCCTGTCACCCAGCGGCGGCCGGAGCGTCACGTGAGCGCGCAGCGCCGCGGCCATTGGCCCGAGGCACGTGTCCAGGAGACCGGCCTGCGACGTCACTCGAGGGGGCTCTGTTAAAAATAAGACAAAAATCCAGAGTGAAAGTGTCTCAGGTTGCGCCGAGTGGCCTGGAAATTTCCGAGCCCGCGCGGCGGCGGAGGCGGCGGAGGCGGCGAGGGCGGCAGAAGGCCGGGGAGCGCGGGCGGCCCAGCCCGGCCCGGCCGGGCCCTGGCCTCCCTTCCCTCACCCATGCGACTCGGGCCGCGGGGCTCCGCGGGGCTCGGCGGGGGCGCGGCCGCACGCCGGTGGGGCGCCCCGGTCCGCAGCGGGGCGGCGGCCGCGCGGAGGGGGCCTCCATGTGCGTGCGGGCGGCAGCAGGCGCGCTGACCGCGGGCGCCCCGCACCCTCGAGGGCCGGCTGGGGCGCGCGGGTGGGGACGGCCGGGCGGCGGCGGCGGCCAGAGCCGGCCCGGGCGGGCGTGAGCGCCGGAGAGCGCGCTGCCTGCATGCGCGCAGCTCTCGCCCCGGGCGGCCCAGGCTGCAGCGCGGGAGCCAGAGGCGGCCGGACGCCGAGAGGAGCGCGGAGCCCGGGAGGCGGCCCGCGTCCCCGCCGGACCCTCGTGACTGTCTAGAGCGCGGCCGCGCTGCGAAGTCGAGGACTTGGCTCTGCCGAATCTCCCGGCCTCTGGGCGAGCGGGGCGGCTCCTGGTATTTCTAACCTGGTTCGTGGATTCAAACGTGGCTCCGCGCCGAGCACGGCCGGCGACTTGTAGGACCCCAGCCCTGGCCGTGGCCGCCGCGCACGCCCTCGGAAGGCTCGGCGGGGTGGGGCGCGGGGGTCCCCGTGTGCGCCGCGGGAGGGCCAAAGACTGATTTGGAAGGGCGTCCCTGGAGCACCAGTCTGGGATTTACTGTGAACAGCATGGAGGAAAATGACCCCAAGCCCGGCGAAGCGGCGGCGGCGGCGGTGGAGGGACAGCGGCAGCCGGAATCCAGCCCCGGCGGCGGCTCCGGTGGCCGCGGCGGCAGCAGCCCGGGCGAAGCTGACACCGGGCACCGGCGAGCTCTGATGCTGCCCGCGGTCCTGCAGGCGCCCGGCAACCACCAGCACCCGCACCGCATCACCAACTTCTTCATCGACAACATCCTGCGGCCCGAGTTCGGCCGGCGCAAGGACGCGGGGACCTGCTGTTCGGGCGCGGGAGGAGCAAGGGGCGGTGGAGCCGGCGGCGAAGGCAGCGCGAGCGGTGCGGAGGGAGGCGGCGGCACGGGCAGCTCCGAGCAGCTCTTGGGGTCGGGCTCCCGAGAGCCCCGGCAGAACCCGTCGTGTGCGCCCGGCGCGGGCGGGCCGCTACCCGCCGCCGACAGCGACTCTCCGGGGGACGGGGAAGGCGGCTCCAAGACGCTGTCGCTGCTTGGTGGCGCCAAGAAGGCGGCGACCCCGGCGGCTCCCTGGACGGGGCGCTCAAGGCCCGCGGCTTGGGCGGCGGCGACCTGTCGGTGAGCTCGGACTCGGACAGCTCGCAAGCCGGCGCCACCCTGGGCGCGCAGCCCATGCTCTGGCCGGCCTGGGTCTACTGTACGCGCTACTCGGACCGGCCTTCTTCAGGTGAGCCCGCGGGGACCACACATCCCCCTCGCTTCAGGGAGGTCCCTGGAGCTGGGGGGCGGTGCTGGCGCGGGAACTTAGCGGGGAAGAAAAACGTCTCGAACCTCCTCCGCACACTCGCACAAAGACTCACACGACATTGTGTGAAGCTGACGCTGGCCGGGATAGCGGCCAGGAGTCCAGCGAGCTGCAGGACTGATTCGATAGGGGTTACAGACTTCTTAGGACAGCAGAAGGGACCTCCTTTCTCTCTCTCTCTTCTTCTCTCTTGCTCGCTCTCTCTCCCTCCCCCGTCCCCTCTCTCTGTCTCTCTCTCTCTCTCTCTTCCACCCGGCCTTGGGCATCTCTTCGCAGCCCCTAGCCCACGTCTCCTCCACTGTAGTTTTTTGTTTTGTGTGTGTGTGTTGTGGGGGATGGGATGGGGAACGGAGTGGCTGGAAGATGTGCCAGAAATGCGCACTCTCAACCCTTTCCCCGCGATCTTTTAACTCAGACCAGCCCGGACCCCCGCCCCAACCCACCCCAGACTTGTCCTACCATCCCGTTATCCCGACTATGGTCGGGGAAGAAAAGGCGAGGCCCATTGCCGCTCTGCCTTCTGCCCCCTCCGGCCTGAGCCGGCTGGTGGGACAGAGGAGGACGCGCACAGGGAAGGGTGAAAATAAAGGCGCCCTTTTCCTTGGGCTCCACTTTGTTTGCCAGCGCCAGCCCACAGCGGTGGACTCAGCCCCCTTCCTGCACACAGCGAGGACAAGGCAGGCGGGCGTCCCCTCCCAGCACCTGCCTTCCCCAAATAGAAAGGACCTTCTCTCAAGGTTTCCTGGGGGCTGCCGATAGGAAAGAGACATCATTCGCAGGGGCCGTGCAGAGATGCTGGGTGTATTTTTTCATAGATCTGGGATTTTAAAAAACTAAGTCCGTGTCCTTGTAGAAATCATCAACTGCTTTCTATGCGGGTCTGCAGCTGGGAACCGCCATTAGGAGTGAGCTGTTTGACCCGGAGCTGGCAGCGGATCCCCCACTACCCCCAAACCTTCAACTATTTTGCGGGGTCATTTGCCCAGATCACAGCAGGAGTGAGCCACCCTTCCTCCGCTATCCTGCAGAAATATGCTTGCGTATTTCTGATGAAATTCAGATTTCTCCAGCTAGAACTGAAATTTGCTCCATTGTTCTCTTCTTCCTCCTTTGTTAATATTTAATTAACATACAGGCTCACAATGCCGGGCGAGGAGCCTCGGCTGGGCTTTGTGAGGCGACGCTGGAGTTCTGAGCCAGCCTCCACTGGCCCGAGAGCTGGGCTCACCCCCGGCCCGGCCAATATCCCTGCAAGATAACGTTTTTGTTATTTGGCGTCTCCGAAATTAGCGGCGGAGACGGAGAGAGTTTTCTTGGGGAGGTTTGATTCTGTTTCTGAGACTCCTAAGTATTTGTCTTTTGAAAGAAAATCAAGAAAAAAAGGGAACTAAAAATTCCGATTTTAGGGAGATTTTCTTCTATAAAATGGTGTCCTTCTGAGGGCTGATTCATGGGCACATTAACAAGAACCCCAGGACCAGAGGAGTTTGGGGGTAGGGCGCGCACTTCTCTGGGGAAGGGAGTGGAGATGGAGACAGAAACGGGCTCTGGGAGCAAGAGGCTGGGGTGCCCTATCCCCCACCACTGGTCCAGAGGGCCAACCCCCATGCCTAAATCTGCACCTACCCCCACCAGAGCCAGGCCCCCTGGTGTGGAGCCCTGGGGTGTAAGACAGTCCCTGAGTGTGCATGTGGGGTGGGTGCCCAAGTGTAGGGTGTATGCTCTCTCGGATGGTGAGCCTGCCTGTGGGTTGCTTTAGAAGCTGCCCCTTGGTGCCCCTTGGTGGTGCCCACAGACCCCTCTTCTCCAGGCTGGTCTCCTGGAGAGAGCTCCAGTCTCAGTTGCCTGGGAGGGAGTGCTTGGCATTCACCCTGGGCCTCTTGCTGGGCACAGCCCCAGCACCCTCATCCACTCTCCTGACCTGGCCAGGTGCAGTCCCAGGGCCTCCAACGTGATCCACAGTCCTCTGCTGCCCAGGGTGCCTGACAGTTCTCTGGCCCTGAAGGGTGTAGAGTCCAGCCTTCTCTTGGCCTCCAGTGGCAGGGACCTCTGATGAAGCTGGGGCCAGATGCTCCTTAAAGCTAATTCACACACCTCACAAATTGAAACCCAGAGTTGAGGTCACCACTGCCTGTCACCAATGGCTTTGCCCACCTCTTCCCTCATGAGGAATGCCAAGGGGTTGAGCCTCTTAACACCAAAAAGAAACTGATTACATGTCCCTCCTTCTGCTCTCCTCCCTCTGCCCTTTCCCCGTGGATAGCAGGTTCTAGGAGCCTTAGAGCGACCCTGCCCCAAACATGGGCAGGTCCACAGGGAGGAGGCCAGGGCAGGGTCTGAATGGGGGGGGAATAGTGTCGGAAGTGTGGACCTGGCAAGGTCAGCTGGACCACTCTGCTGCCCGCAGTGCAGCAGCCCCTTGTCTGGGGGAAAAGGGAGGTGCAGGTCTCCATTGTGAGTACCCTTCCCAGGCCCAGATCCCCTCTCCTGGACAGGAAACCTGGGAGATTTCCAGTGGGTGAAGAGGTCTCCCCCAGTAGCGTGATGCCCCTCCCCACCCAGGAGGGAAGTGCATGCCCGCCTCATCCTTACAGGAATGAACTTGGCCCATTCCTGGGCTGAGCCCCTCCTGTCCTCAGGGCCCATCTGCCCCTGATTCCCACAGCCCTTGACACCCTGTGGGTATCCCCGTGCCGGTTCCCAGCACAGCCCTCAGGGAACCTCCTCCTTCTGTGACTGCCCTGCAGTCTTCATCGGTCTTCTCCCCTCACCTCTCTCCGAGCACCTACCCCCATCCCTGTTCCTGAACAGAGCCTCAGAAGAGCTAGGAAAACCAGGACAGCAAGTCAGAAAGTTTGGGGAGGCTTTGCTTACACCTGGGAGTTTTACTTTTATCTAAAGACCCCTGGTTTGTGATCAGCCTGTCTATAGGCCTGCCCCATAGCCCCATGTACCCCACACCCACTCCTCCCTCACCAGGTGGTGGAGTCCACATGAGGCCATGCCCAGTCCCAAGTCCAGCCCCCACATCTGGCCATTCAGCCTTGAGTGGCCTTGGAAGAGTCACTTCTCCTCTCGGGGTCCCTGCCTCCTTCCCGATGCCTATTGCGTGGCACACCTCTGGGTAACCTGGCTTCTCTCTGTCCGCCACACCTACCCAGGTCCCAGGTCTCGAAAACCAAAGAAGAAGAACCCGAACAAAGAAGACAAGCGGCCGCGCACGGCCTTCACCGCCGAGCAGCTGCAGAGGCTCAAGGCTGAGTTTCAGACCAACAGGTACCTGACAGAGCAGCGGCGCCAGAGCCTGGCGCAGGAGCTCAGCCTCAACCGAGTCACAGATCAAGATCTGGTTCCAGAACAAGCGTGCCAAGATCAAGAAGGCCACGGGCAACAAGAACACGCTGGCCGTGCACCTCATGGCACAGGGCCTGTACAATCACTCCACCGCGGCTAGGAGGGGAAGTCGGACAGCGAGTAGGTCTCAGTCCGCGCGAAACAATGCAATAATTTGAAATCACAAAGGGCCAGTGTATAAAGATTATACCAGCATTAACAGTGAAAATATCGTGTGTTAGCTAAGGTTCTGCAATATTCTATGTATATATAATTTACAGGTGGTATAAAATCCAAAAGATCTGACTATAAGATATTTTTTGAGTTTTCTGTGTTTATGAGATTATGCTAATTTTATGTTTTTTTTTTCTTTTTTGCTAAGGGGCCTGCTTAGGGTTTCATCTTTTTTTTAATCCCCTAAGCTCCATTATATGACATTGGACACTTTTTTATTATTTCAAAAGAAGAAAAAATTAAAACAACTTGCTGAAGTCCAAAGATTTTTTATTGCTGCATTTCACACGACTGTGAACCGAATAAATAGCTCCTATTTGGTCTATGACTTCTGCCACTTTGTTTGTTTTGGCTTGGTGAGGACAGCAGGAGGGGGCCGCACCTCAAGGCCTTGGGGAGCTTAGGGGACCTGGTGAGGGAGAGGGGACTTCAGGGTCCTTGGGCCAGTTCTGGGATTTGGCCCTGGGAAGCCGCTGAGCATATCCCAGGCCTGCCCTGGGAAGTTGGCTCCATGCTAACCAGCAGCTGCCCAGGCCCGAGCCTCACCCAGCTCCCCTCTCCTCACCCTCCTGCCTGTCCTGCTCCCTCTCCTCCTCCTTCCTCCTCCCCTCCTGGTACCCTTTTTTCCTTCTTCTTCTCCTCCTCCTCCTCCTCCCTCCCTCCCTCCTCCTCTTGCCTCCTCCTCCTCTTTTCTCCTCCTCTTCACCAAGGCCCAACCCTGTGCATACAGCGTCTGCATCTGTGTTCTGTGTCACTGTCCCCCATCCTGCCGCAGCCCTGCCGCAGGCTAACCCTCCTGTCCTGGGCACTGCCTCCATGCAGAAGCGCTTTGAGGTTCTGGGGCTCAAGGTCTGGGGTGTGTGGCCCAAAGCCTAACAGCAGTGGGGCGACCCTCCTCCTGGCTTGGCCCCGGGAATTTCCGAGGCTCCATCAGCCACCCTGGGTGCCAGCCAGGGTCTAAGAAATGAGACCATGGCTCACTGCTTCTGGGCGGGCAGAAGGCTCTGTAGAGGGAGATGGCATCATCTTCCTTTCCTTTTTCTTTCTTCCCTATTTTTTCTTTTTTTCCATTTTTTTTTTTCTTGGAGTGGCTGCTTCTGCTACAGAGAACATTCTTCCAAGATAAATATGTGTGTTTACACATGTCTGCAAGCATGTAAACACACACCAGGCGTGTATGAGTCCACAGTTCTGGAACATGTGGTTACCTTGTCTTTCAAAAGAACTCAGAATCCTCCAGGATCTAGAGGAAGGAAGAAAATGTGTAAATAATCATTTCTTATCACTTTTTGTCTTTTCTTGTTTTTTAAAATATACATTTTATTTTTGAAGGTGTGGTACAGTGTAAATTAAATATATTCAATATATTTCCCACCAAGTACATATATATATATAAACAAACGCATTATCTATATATAATTCCACACTGTCTTCTGTTTAGTGTTTGGGGAAGACCAGTCCACATGTCCATCTGTGGCTGGGACAGCCCAGGGGGGGTGTGCCCATGGTTGAGCTGGGAGCCCCGGTGGACTCCCTGAGGACTGAGGGTGAACTTCTCTCTTTGCCTTAAACCTCTTTATTTCATTGCAGTAACAGTTTTACTTTGTACATAATAATGTAAACCTTTTTAAAAAGGAAACTATAAAAACAAAAGCTGTAATTTAAAAGTCTGTGAATAACCATCTGCTGCTTAGGAAACTCAATGAAATGACATGCCTTTTAGCAGGAAGCAAAGTTGGTTTCTGTTTTTTGTTTTCTTTTGTTGTTTTAGTTTATAAAACATGTGCATTTTACAGTTCCAGTATCAAATATTTATAATCTTACGAGAAATGAATGAATGTTTCTATTTACAACTGTGGTTATCAAAATTGTGAACACCCCCTCCCCACATTTTTGTGTGTTTAAATTCTTGAAGGTTACATTAAATAAAACAAAACCTCTTTATTATAAAATACTGGAGGTCCCAGGTGGAATGGCGAGTTTTCTAAGCATGTCTCTGTCCAGAGGAGAGGGCCGGGCATCCTCCCAGTGCTCCGGTGCTCATGGCCTTTGCCCCACCTCAGAGCAGGTGCCAGGTGCCTACTTTTGTAGCCAGAGGTGATTATTATTTTTAAAAAAATAAGTTTGGATGTGTCTTATTTATGTTACACAGAATAACCAAAATAATTTACACATTTCGTTTCTAGGACGAAGTGTTCAAAAATACGGTGCTATTCCAGTGACTAAGTTTTTAAAATTTTGCCAAGTTCAACAGGTCTCCCTCCGGCTGGGGGCTCACTGGCCTTGCCCACCCGCGCCGGACCGGGCGCTTCTCTCTCGGGACAGGAACTTTTTACTCCACGTGAGACAAAGAGACTCTCCTTTTTAAAGTGTCATTTTTGTTTACCTTTTGTTGTTCCCCCCGCTCCCCAAAGCAAAAGACAGGGTGCGACTTCCTAAGCAGGATTGGGGGGAGGGACTTGCTTCGCCAGCGCTGATCTTGCCTCTGGAGTCCCCTCGGCCAGGAAGTGTTTGGGGTCTTTGAGCGAGTGATTTAGGCGCTCAGCTGCGGTATTTCCAAACTTCCATGGCTTGAAAAACTTTTTTTTTCTTCTCCCTGTAAAAGAAATTCAGACTATCGAGGATCTTCTGTTGCCGAAGGCGACTTTTTAGGCGTTTTCTGTTTTCCCCTGCAGCCGGGCCGTTGGTGTTCCCCAGGCGGAAGCGGGGCCTCTGGGCTGGGCCTTCCCCCTGCCGGGAAGCGGTCTGGGGGCTGCCCCCAGGATTTTCAGACAGCTGGGGTCTCACCGCGGAGGTGAGACCTCCTCTCCCCTACTCCTTCCGAGTTCTCGCTGCCCGGGTCCAATCTGCGCCTCAGGGTCATCGCAGATGGACTGAGATCACGCATTCCCCGCGACCCCCAACTTCTGAACAGTTCAGAGAGTTCATAGATTAAAAACCAAACAACAACAAAAAAAAATTGGCACAACTTCTATTGTCTTATTGGCCTCTCTCTTATTTTACATGAAGCGATCATTTAAAAAAAATATGTTTTCAAATTATAACACTGAAAAGGGCCAAAGTACAGCTTTATAGGGTAATGAGTTCCCCGTCCTCAGAGGTGTTCAAGCAGACACTAGGCTTACAGTGGCATGGAAAGTGTTCTTTCTTTTTTGAACTGGATGAACCCTCAGACCCTTTAAATGCTGAGATTTTTTTTTACTCCTGTGTTTATTACACTTTACTCCAACAGCATATAATCTAAGCTGCTCCCTCATGGTGAGCCCCGGCTGGCCACCTGCTTGCTTTCGCCTTGGAGTCCCGAGTCAGGCCCGCCGGGAAGGCGGTGCGCCTTTCCCAACTCCTCTGCCCGCTGGTTGCTCCCGGGCCTCCCGGGCTCTGCGTGTCGCGGCTCTGGACCCGGGCTGCAGAACCTGCCCCCACGACTGGAACCCTGGACAGACTGTTGCCCCACAGGAGGCGGGTTTCCTAAGAGTGCAAAAGAGGAACGCCCATTTATAAAGAAAGTCCTTGCTCCTTCGAGCTGAACGACCCCCTTGCCCCAGGCCTAGCTATGTCCCCGCCGGGCCCAGGCGTAGCTCACTCCACACTGCTCCATCGCTGGGCAGAGACTCCGAGAAGGCCTGGGAGTCCAGGCCCTGGAGGTCCCGCCGCCCCCCAGGCCTGCCCCAGCAGGCGCCCCGCGAGAGTGCGGAACGGGGAGGGCCTGGCGGGGCTCCTTGGCATTCAGAGCCATCCTTCTCCGCTGCACCCAGCTCTGCCAACCGGGCTGAATGAGTGGGGCCTGTCCCCAGGCTGAAGTCAGAATCTCAGGGTCCACACCCTCCGACGGCCGCAGCGCGGACCCGCCCTGCCTTTCTGGAAGGAGCCATGCGGGTGACCCCAGCCTGATTACCGAGAGGGGCGCCAGCGGTTCTGTTTTTTCCTTGAGTGAGAAGGTCAAATCGATGGGGGCTCCTCCACCGCTGGGCACAGGTGCGCCCGGGCTTCCAGTGCGCGCAACACACGCCCAGACACTCTATATGTAAATTCGCCCATCGCCGCGGAGCCGGCCAGGAGGCCGCGTTTGTTCGCTGGGGCTCTGCTAGAAGTCATTCTGTCTCCCGCTGGTTTAATATCCGCCCCTCCGCGGTCTCTGCTCGCCTCCGAGGCTCCCCAAGCGACCCCGGGAGGGTCCCGGCTCCGCCGAAAACTGCAGCCTGCCAGGCAGAGCCGCCGCGCGCTGGGAGGTTAATAGCGACTGGTGACAAAGGGCCGAGCGCAATTCCAAAAGTTCGGATTCGCCGGGCGAGGCAGAAATCAGCCTCGGGGAGACGGGTCCCCACTTCCCGACGCGCCCCCAGCGCAACTGCAGCCCCGGCGCCGGGCCTCCGGCCGGGGACCCCTCTTCCATGCCTCGTGATCCTATTCCGCAGAGAGCAAGGCCCTCTCCAGGCCTCCAAGTAGGGAGCGGACGCGGGTGTCGGGGAAGGGAAGCCGCTGGCGGGACACTCTCTCAGGGTCTCGGGGGAGAGCGGGGTCCCCGAGACCCTGGGGGCGGCAAGCCCGGCGAGCTAGCGGCTCTGTTGCGCGGGTTTGCGAGCGATGCTGGTGGCCTCGTTGCTGCGAGGCTGGAACCCCAGGTAGACCATTCATGTTTTTATTAATAATCTCTAACACTTCATTATATTTATTCTGCCTGCCCAGAGAAAATAAAAGGCCATTCTTGAAATTGCCTGAAATGTAATAATATTCATTAAAGCGGCTCCTAATTACGTTATTTAATCAAGCGTGGTGCGCCCGCGCTCTCGGCTCTCGCTGAAAGGCTGGCGGTGACGGTGTTATTATTACTGCTGTTGTTAGCGGCCTCGTGCTAGCAGCCGGCCAGCTCTTCAGTCCAGGCCATTTCCTCCAAGAGACTCGCGGAGCCCCACTTTGAGGGGTGGGGTTCCCCGGAACAACTCCGGAGACCAAGTGAGGCCCAGGCCCGTGCAAGGCCTGCGCAGCTCCTCCAGGCCGAGGGCAGGGCTTTCTCCAGACCCTTGGGACCCTCTATGTCCTCTGGGGGACGCCGGACCCGGCTTTCTAGGAGGGGTAACTCAGGGTCCAGAGCCCGGGCCCCGCCCAGTTGACTGTTCCGCCCCCTCCAGGGCTGGGCCCCGCGCAAGGCCCGAAGCAGAAACAAAGAGTCGCGGAGATCTGCCTCCTGGGCCGCCTTTTCACCCCTTCAGTCTGGAAAGCATCCCAGAGAGGCCCCACCCCCAGCCTCCACTGAGACCCTGGAGGGAAGAGCCGGGACCTCGTGGCCTTGCGGGGCTGCCAGGCCTGGGGCGCTCTCTCCGCTGCCGCAGAGGGGCTGGGTGGGAGACGCAGGCGGGGAAGGACCCTGTCCGGGCCGAGAGTCCTCTGTGGGGACGAGGAATGGTGAGGATCACTGTTCGCACTGACTGTCTGGAGGAAACGGTGCGGCCAGGCGCTCGACCCCATCTGTCGAGACTTGAAACTTGGCCGCGCGGTCCCGGCGCGCGCTGCCTGCGGAAGGAGCCGCCTCCCTCCTTTCAGCGAGCGTATTCGGGGTTCTCCCCTCCCGCCAAGTCCTTTGTCTGGAAGGGGACTGGCAGGCTCTGTCGTCGTGGTGTGCCCCCGCCTTTCCCCAGCCTCTGCCCCCTCCGCTAACTTTCCTTTCTTCCCTTCTCTTTCTTCCCTCTCTGGATGGGTAATCACAGGCTCCGCTGCCAAGCGCGCTGCGAGGAGCTGGCCCGTTCCTGTCTGTGCCCCTCCCCGCGGCAGCCTGGCCAGGACGTCCCTGGTCCCGCGCTCGGTGTCATTCAGTGACCAGGGGGATGTTGCATCTGAGTTTTTCCTTTGGGCCAAAACTTTGTCCTGAGGTTTTTCTGAGAGCGTTTTATTCCTCCACTCTAACAGCAACAATACGTGAATTCTGAAAACTAGTATTTCTTTAGATTCAGGCAAAAAGGGAAGTGGCAGAATCACCAGCCGTTTGCAGAATTCTACGCTGGCCAAGGCAAGTACTATTAGCATATTTTCTCCCAATTTTTTTGTTGAAAAATACACATGACAAAATTTGCCATCGTAAGCATTTTAAGTGTACACTTCAGTGGCATTAAACACACCACACTGCTGTGCAACATCGCCACTGTGCATGTCCAGAACTCGTTTTATATTGTAAAACCGAAGCTCTATACCCATGAACACTGCCTTCCCATCCCCCCACCCAGCCGCCTGCAAACCGTTCTGCAGTCCGTGTCTCTAACTGCGGCTGTTCTAAGTGCCTCATACAAAGCTCTTACTATGTGACTGCAAGTAAGACTCCCAAGTAAGTCATGTTCATTATACCACAGAGGCTGCCACGGTCAGCCTCACTGTGCCTTCTAACGCTCATGAAAGTTGAGAAACTCCCGCTCACCCAAATGAATGGTGCAAAGACTGAAGCCTGCCTGCAAAGAATGCTTGAGGTTGAGCTCTTCACATGACCAGGCATTCGCTGTTGCACACATTGGCTAAGGACAGTTTGGGTTTCATGTTTTTCATGCAAATACTTCTACAGCATCACTTAGCCCTGAAAGAAGTGTGGTTCAGTGGAAAGCACAGAGTGTGGAAATGAGACAGCCCTGTGTTCAAATCACAGCTTGGCCGTTCACTCACCTCAGAGGCCAGCCATTCTCCTCTTACTCAGAAAGTTCATCTACCTAATAAGTTTCTGGTGAGACTTTTTGGGAGGTATGAACACACAGCACCTGGCATAGAACAGAGAGGGGGAAGGGGGAGGCAAAACTCTCCCAGGCAAGCCTCTGCGCCCCCCAGCAGTGGCACCCTCCACAGCCTAGGTAAAATCCTTACACCTCCTTGCTTCTCCCAGCCAGTGAGGCATCCATGCAGCTGCTTAGGAGTAGGGTGAAGGATGTAATGCACTCGAGAGGCAGTGTCCACACAGCAACAAATAAGGGGTGCGGTGGCAGGAGGTGGGGAGAGTGGGACAGGATTCTGCCCATGAAGCCCACGATGCTGGCCAGCACTCTCAGGAGCACCGCTTTCCTACTCTTTTGAAACTGCTGTGGGAGTGCTTGCTTGCTGCAGCGCTCACACATGCAAAATCTTCATTTCAAGGTGTTTTTCTTCACACTTCTCTTGACCCCCAAATAAGCAAGGTGTTCTGTCATGGGTTTCTGTGGACACCCAGTACTTTACACACCACTCTCTTTTCCATTTCAAATGATAGTGGCCGCATTAAGCAGAATCCCATCACGATGAGATGGATGGGGCTCAAAGCGCAGACAGGAGTGCTTCCCATCACCAGGCACCAAACTAGGCATGAGGGCAATGGGCAAAGCCAGCCTTGCCTGTGTGTCGGTCAGTGCACGACCCACACACCAAGCCACCCCAGCCCAGCTCTTCCTCCAAAAACGAGTGGGCGTCCTAATGGTGGGGATGATCTATTTTTTCTAAATAGCAAAGGGTCTCAGTAACCCTTTTAAGTTAATTGCTGTTCCTATAGCTAAAAGCATAACAGGCTTTGATTACATGCTAAATAGAATGAAACATAATCCTAGTTAATTACATGGAGATAATTTTATAATTATATCATTCAATTTAAGAACCAATGCGCTGCTAACCTCCAACTTCAACAGGAGTGATTATTCAAAATAAAAACAGTCACAAATCTGGACCTTTTGAAGGACCCAGCAGGGACATCTCCTTTCCCTCAAGTGGCAGAGAACGCATATCATTCAGCCATCCACCGTCTGTCCCCTGCCTGCAAGTCCTCCCTCCGAAAAAGTGAAAACACCGGAAACTCCCAGACAAAAGGGGCTGTCCACGGATCGCATTTCCTGGCATCAGCCTGCCCTCATCGGCTGGAGCAGTCAATTTGCATGGATCTGCATGTCTGTGCTGCCCAGCTTGTATAAGGAAGTCAGGTCCAAGGGTCCCTGACTCCAGGAGCCCCAGGGAGGTTGCTCTGGTCATTCATCAGGTGTGAATAGAGTCTGCAGCCAGGACCTGGGGTGAAGGTCAAAGGCCCAGCCACCCCTAAGGTGGCTCACTTCCTGTCCCAAATACTAGTGGCCTTGGGTAGGGGTGGTTACTACAGCCAGCAGGACTAGGACTGGGCATCATTTTGCACCTGTAACTCCCTGTCATCGTCCCCCCCCCCACCCACTAGGCTGTAAAGGAAGAGGCTTCTGGTGGCCTCCAAGCTGAGGTAGCGTTAGCAGGAGCTACTCCAGGGCCACTCCAGGCCTATTCCCATGACAGGACAGCCTTTCTGAATGAAGGCCAGAACATCAGGTCTGGATGGATAGTTAAATGTTCTGATTCTTTTAAAGGTGATCAAAGACCAGCCGGACCCATTGCCCTTGGGCAGTCAGCGAGCCTTAGAATTTATTTTCGCCACTGCATACGGCCTTAGAGTAGGCGATTCCACCGGTGGCTCATCACTCGCAGGGAGAAAAACATCTTTTATATGTAGAGACAAGAACGCACCCTGTGGATTCAGAGCCCCAAGGAAACAAAAACAGCACGTCAGAGGAAGAATGTCATACAAACTCGCTGGAGTCACAAGGCAAAACAGCCCATACCTAATGCCAGGCGTGACAATGGCCTTTGTGCCGGGCGCCGTCGGGGGGGAGCTGGGCGATGCACGAGAGGGGCGGGCGGAAGTTGGACACATTTCCACGCAGGTAAGACCATCTATGGGGTGATACGGGTGTTGGGGCTCGCAGCTTTCCCTCCTTGAAGATTTGCAGCCCCCCTTCCCCCACCAACCCACCCCATCCCTTCCCCCACAGGGGTATTTCATCCACACTGTTTTTTAAATGCTTCCTAGTCAAACTTGAATATGCAATGAGACGCGGGGAGCTTTGTGGCGGAAATATAATTAAACTGGGGGAAAGATGTAAAAGCTGAAGAATGGGATGACATCAGGCTGATTTCACACTCGGCAGTCGGATCGCTGGGCCCAAGCCGCGCTCTTGCCACGCAAGGCAGATCAAAGTGCCCTGCCACCGCTAAAAAGGCAAAAGGGGACTTAAGTATGCTAATCCCCCAGGACAAATATATTTTAATCTTGTTAGAATACAAGTTAATGCTGCAGCTCAGTGGCTGAACTTGGTCAGACTGTAGAGATCCATTTTTATTTTAGCTATGAGTGAGCTAGACCTCTTGGTTTATTCATTGGTAATAAAAGTAAATTAACAAAACGAACCCCTCTTTGGACTGTGTCTCCCCGACCTTGAGCTCTCCTTGCTGGGGGGCGGGGAAGTCCAGAGGCTCCCAGGATGGGAGCGTCCCTAACACCACCCATCCCTCTCCGAGCTGTCTCCTATAGAGCATCCTGAAGGCGGAAGAAGGAACTCGGGCTCGCATGGCAGAGAAGAAACAGAAAAACTCGGAAATTAATTAAAAGATTCTCCAAAGCAATCTGTTTCCCTTTAGGCTTGAGGCTTGACAACCAAACCGATTCCTTTCTATCAGCCCTCTCACTTTAATTTTTGCAATGTCAATTTTCATTACTATTAATTATTTGCCGAGCTCCAACTGTACATTTGGCATTGCTCTGATGAGCGAGAAGCTCTCAGGTTCCTGCCTCTTTAAGTTTCCATTCCTGGAAGATATGAATATGCAAGTTTGTGCATGTGCGTATATGTAAAATATTGGGCACACATAGAAGAAGTAACGTCAGTCTGTAGAGCTCCCCTTTAAATAAAACCACTGTGGTAAAATATGAAGTAGAACCATGGATATATCTGCACAGCGGAACGTGTGTGTTAGAGAGCCAGCCAGCGAGCCAGCGCTTAACTGTAAGGTTGCAGAAGGTTAAACTGCCCCTGCAGAGCCCGCCTGCTAAATATTGCTGATGGCAGCCGTCTAAAAGGCAATTTCTGTCTTTCTGCTGTAGTGTGTGTTAGAATTCCCTCTGCCTCAGGCAGAAAATCTGACTCCCACTAAAGTGTGCGGCAGAGCCCTGCATTCCAAAGCCCGTCTGTGCCCTTCCGGCTCCCCTGGCCTCAGCGGGGGTGGGGGGAGCGGGTGCAGGAGACTACACACAGTCCCCCAGGCAGGCCAGGCAATGGGCAGCCCGAGGGGGGCAGCTGGCAGCAGTGTCCCCTTTCCCCACGGAGAGCTGGGAAGGTTGGGAGGAATCCACCCACCCCCAACTGCCCCTGGTTTCCAGGACTCAGGAATGTCCATCCCTGCCATAATTTTGTCTGTGTGGGAAGCAGACACACTGTCACTACTGTAAGCACACAGTTGGTAAGTGGTGGGTTTCCAAAATCCAGGGAAGAAAAGCTAGACAAAAAGCCCAGGGGGAAATGTCTCCTGTGTACCCATTTCTCCTAATCCCTTCAGTGTTCTGTCCGCTGACTGTGGCCAGCTTGGTGCACACTCCAGCACTTCCGTTGCTGTTCCTGTTCTGGAAGTCATGTTTCCCAGGCATTTGGTGTAATGCCTCTTCCTGTCTCAAATAATAATAACACTCAACATTGACTGAGTTCCTACGAGGTCCCAGTGTAGGAGTTTCGAGGGCTGGGCTGCTGGAACAGTAGCACACAC